>OZ022507.1:35072899-36436665 GCA_963989385.1 Ctena decussata | reverse complement strand
AATACAAAGTCCTGTGTGTTAAGATAGAAAAGATCAAAGGAGACGCTTCAAAAGTCAAAAATATAAGTTCTTATCTCACAAGAGCATCGCCAAGCACATAATAGTCCAAAAAATTATACACATCCATCCATTTCTGTGAAATTACAGTCCAAAGAAAAATTTGAAATATATTGTCCGCGATCTGAAAGCACAACGACTTCGCATAATCGCATGACCTTTACTCATAAGTAAGATAGAATTTTGATAAAAAATTGAAAAGTGAAGCAATATCCCGGTGAGCTAAAGATATAATATTAGTATCATTAGAAAGCTCATTTTCTATACTTTCAGAAAAAATCAGGGAAAAGTTTCTTTCTTTCAAAATAGTTTTCTTTTTCGCAATTGAAAACGGCTGGCCGGATTATACAATTCTTATAAAAGTAAGCACTGAGCCCCCTGTTACAACCAGACATGGCCGTGATATGTCTGAAAGATTGTTGATAGCGACGTCACGTTCAGCCCATGACCATGTATACAGGTATTAAAAATACGACATTTCAACACAGCACCAAAGGGAAAATGACTTTTGCGGAATGTCGTCATAAAATCTATCTTTTGAAGCAATAAATACCTGTGTGAAAAATAAGACAAAAATATGAAAAGGTTGGCGAAAAACCAGGCTTTCAGAATGTATCAGGGAATCTTATGTGTCTTTATCAGGAACAGTTTGACGAAGCATTAATTAACGATTTCCTGTCTCGCGCCATTGTGTAGAAACTATCGATATTAGACAGGTAAGGGCGGAGGCGTTATCTCCCTTTCAAATCAAAGCTGGCCATGACTCGTTTCCTTGCATGAAAAGTCGGAATCACTCCAAAATAGTCAATGATTCGACAAAAAAAAAACACTGTCGAGGGCGCCGCCATTTTGAAAACGTTACCAACTGATGTTTGTTATGACGCTGACGTTACGTCATAAATAACGTCATACACGCGCTTGCTTTGGTCGTCTCAAGACAAATTTTGTTCCTCCGTCTGAATTACAATTAGAAAATGCAAAATTGCTGATTCGTTACGGAAAAAGGTGAAAAAAAAACTTAGTCGTAAGAGAATGCCGCGTATGGATACAACGTCAACAGGATTTTATCGATGTATAAACGCCTCTGCTCTGCAGATGCTGTCAGCTAATCATTTGTTCGGAACTTGTGCAAAAGAGAAGGTGTTTGAATTATTACAATATAATTTAACACGGATACAGATATGTTCCTTTGCTGTATGAACAAGAATGCTCAGGAAGAAAACCCTATGTTAAAATGTCTGTTATTTTTGTTTTTTTGGATTTCTTGATACCTCACTTTTGTTGTCTTGGTTATAGTTTAGACATATTTCATTTTAACAAAACAAAGATGTACAGTATCATACAAATATAGTAATTGGGATTGGAATGAAAGCTCTTGTTTTTCCTGATCTAAAAACAGCACAAGAACAAAATAAATCGCAGCATATTTTCTTCTGATAAAGCTAAACACAGTCTGAAATATATTGTGTTCACAAAGATTCTGCATTTGAGATTGTAAACTTTAAAACTTTACATTTAGTAACTTTGAATTTACCCTATAATGAAAGTGTTTGTGTTCACGTATACATTTTAGAGACATTTCACAAAACTCATGGGCACGTTAAAGTAACAAGACAAAGTCTAGTGGCAGTTGTCTACTTTGCAAATGTTTTATATAGAGGATCTGACACGAGTGGTCATTTTATATGAAATTTGGTGTAAACAATATTTTATTCAAAATACTGACATGTTATATACATACAAACAGTTATCAAACGAGTATACAGTAATCTGAAAGGGATACAGAAGTAAGTCAGTGACTTTTTTAGAATCTGTTTCCCGTTCACATCACTCAAGAAAATCATGCACACATATGACTACGAAATAACATGAATAAATATATCTATACATAGCTATACATCGAAAAAAAAAATAAAATAAAATAATAAGAAAAAATGAATATTTCAGCTAATATTATCAAATTGTATTAATGATCACTAATATGAGTTACTTGCACAAATGAGAGAGAGAGAGAGAGAGAGAGAGAGAGAGAGAGAGAAGACAAAATCGGAAGTTTTTATTTGTTCCCAGTGATGTCCCATTCACGGTATCATTGACTTATTACCAATTTATCTGACTAGATATTTGATCAGCCACTAAATAATGTTAAAATAATTTTACGATATTTTACGTAAATCGTTTGGTTAAGACTATATATTCCTGGACAGCTTGAAATATATCTACATTTGATTGAAAGCTAAGATTTCTATCACCATAAAGTAAAACCTCTAACGTAGGATTACAGAACTGTAGCAATTTATTTATCATGATCTGTCGCTGATTGTGAAAACGAGGACAATCGAGAAGGAAGTGACTGGTGTTCTCTACTTCATCACAAACACAAATTTCGTTATCAACGATATTTTTACGACATAAGTCACTATTAAGTGAACTACAGTTAGTTCTTAACCTAGTATGAAGTATTTGTCCCTTGCGGTTACCGGTAAGATAGTACTTTGGAATACCTATAGATTCTTTAAGTGATTTTTAAAGGTATTCACAGAGTTGGCTGTGCGACAGGATTCACTTAATGAATTCCAGTCGCGCACAGCAGATGGTAAGAAGGAATTATAATAAAGTTGAGATCTGCAATTTAAAGTTTGAAACTGATCGTTGTTCCTCAAATTATATCTTGACAGGTCTCCAATAAGAGGTGGAAAAAGTGAAGTTAAGTAAGGAGAAGCAATATTATATGTCATTTTATAGAACAAGATTAATTTGTGTTGTTTTCGCCTAGTTCTCAAAGTTTCCCACCCAGTTTCTTTATATAAATTTTCAATAGATATTAACTTGGTTGTTCCTGTTACTATTCTTGCTGCTTCTAGCTGTATCTTCTCTAATTCATCTTCCTCATACTTTGTGCAATTACTCCAAATAATGTCTGCATACTCTAGAATTGGTCTAAAAAAAGAAAAATATATAGTCTGTAAGGAGTTTCTATCCAAAAGAAATTTTAGTTTTCTCATAATATAAATACGTTGCCAAGCTTTAGAAGTTATCATATCTATATGTTTATGCCAGTTACAGTTGTTTTCTAATATAACACCAAGATGTTTATGATTATCTACTTCAGCAATTACTTGATTTTTCATTAGGACTGAGGGGTGACATGGTTTGTTTATTTTGCGTGAAAGTAATAAGAACTCTGTTTTCTGAGGATTAAACGTTACAAGCCACTTGTCTGCCCATGCTGAAATTTTAGCTAAATCTTGATTTAGTGTAAGAGCTGCTTCGAGCGGATTATTAACTATTAGGTATAAACTAGTGTCATCTGCAAAGAGTCGAATCGTAGAATTTATATCGGAGACAATGTCGTTTATAAAAACTATAAACAACAACGGGCCTAACATTGAGCCTTGTGGGACACCAGCATGAATTGTAACCCACTCTGAATTGATTGAGTGATTGATTGATTTGATGCTTAACGTCCACGGTAAACAACTCTGGTCATGTCGGGACGGTCAGTTAACCTAACCACACTATTCCTGGGCAGGCTTAGTCCTCCTAAGCGGTTAACCAGTACTAAGTGCACATACTTTCGCCAGTAACTGACAACTACCCTTCTTGAATCAGCGGAAGGAGAAACGAAAGTATGTGGCCAGACCGGGTTTCGAACCCAGGACCTCTGACTTATGAGTCAGATGCCCGACCGATTGCGCTACACGGCCCGGCACCCACTCTGAAGATCCTCCTGGTAATACCACGCGTTGCCTACGATCGGTCAAGTAATTACGAAACCATTCTAATACTATACCAGTTATACCAACAGATCTAAGTTTAAGAATCAGTCCTTTATGCCAAACGCGGTCAAACGCTTTGCTTATATCACAAAAAATAGCGCGGACTTCCAAGCCGTCGTCTAAAGCTTACAAAATGTGTTATATATATCTACAAGTTGATTTACTGTAGAATCTCCAGGGACAAATCCTGACTGGAGAGAAGAAATAGAATTATTCGATTTAAGAAAGTTAAAAATATGCTTATGGATAACTTTTTCTAAGACTTTACTAACTGTACTTAATAAAGAAATGGGTCTATAGTTTCTACATTCTGAAGGGTCATCTTTTTTGAAAACAGGTGTGACGTTAGCTTCTTTCCACAGAGTCGGTACTTTACCTGAACGTAATGATTCGTTGAATAATATTGACAATGGGACAGATAGTTCACTAGCACAAGTTTTTAGAACATAATTATTGATATTATCAGGGCCAGAAGCTCTTCCGACTTTTAAAGTTTCTAATATAGATGGTACTTCATCGGCATTTGTTTGTAGTACAGATAGCTCATTTTCCCCAATAGGTTCTAGGACCGGTAATGCTATGCCGCTATCCTTTAAATCAGTCTGAGTTTTGAAAAATGAATTAAGTAAATCAGCTTTGTCTTTGTCATCAGCGTAAATTGTTTCATTGTGCTTAAGTGGGGGAATGGCTGAGTTGTCCGATGTTTTAATAAATGTCTTAAGTGTTTTCCACCAATCCTTGCTACTTAGAGTGTCTGAATTTAGTTTTTCGGCCAGGTTTTCAAAATATCTCTTTTTCGAGGATCTTAACATAGAAGTTGTATCATTTCTTAACTTTTTATATGCTGCCCAGTGTTGTGGATTTTTAGTACGCTTTGCTTTATCATATGCTCGTTTTCGTTTCCTCATTAGTTTTCTTAATTCATTATGTAGCCAAGGTGGATCAGAATGTCTAACATTAACGAGTTTATTAGGAATGCATTCTTTAGACAGTTTCATGATATGATAAGTTACATTAGAAGCATATGTATCAATATTGGTATCTTTAAAACTGTTCCAGTCAGTGCTGGCTATCTTATTGTTCAAAGAATCATAATCACCGTCCTTATATTTCCAGATTAATCGTTTGAAAGACGTATTGTGGGACTTTTGAAAACTAAAAACAGCCAGAATAGGACAGTGATATCTAACTTCATGGTTTAAAAATGGGTCACCAACACCACTAAACAGAACACTGTTTATATTAGAAACAAGAATAACATCAATAAGGGACGAAGAGCTTTCAGTAAAGTGCGTTGGTTCATTTATCAGCTGTTTCAGATTGTATTGTTGGCAGATATTTTCAAATTTTCTGCTGGAACTAACTAAAATCTCCCAAAATAATGATATCTGAAATTCTAGTATCGACTGCTAGATCAACTGATCTTTCTATGTCAGTTAATATTGACTGATTAGAGTTTGGTGGCCTGTAGAATGTGCCAACTAATACACGTTTTGATTTCAGGCGAACTTCTAGCCAAACACTTTCCACGTTTAGAATTTCAAGCTCAGGCCTACGCAGACATGGTATATCATGCTTGACATATACTGCAACACCACCATAACCATCGTCAGTGCGGTCATTTCGGAATGGGGCTCTAAAGCCGTTTATACTTACGTCCGAACTGTCAATATTGGCATTGAACCATGTCTCTGAGAAAGAGATTATATCAAAGCATGAAAGTTCAGATTCAAGAATGTCCATTTTATGATATGCACTCTGAACATTGTAGTGTACAACTGAGAAATTATTTCTTATGATATCAGAATAGTTCGTTGCGCTATCCGACTTAGAACCCAAGGAGTCACCATTTGGGCCAGGATTTAGCTCAATATCGCCTGCTACAGTTAATAACATTCTTAACCATGTATAATAATCAAAAGTGTCTAGAAAAGTAATACCCTTAATTTTCAAATGTCGGCCATAATGCAGCCCTATTCTCACTCTATATGCAACAATATCAACCTCCATCATCAAACATATTTCGAAAAAATGCTGACAAAGGAGCGAGACCAGGGCTGCATAGACATTTAGGCATATAGCTGGTGGCTAAACACATCACTCTATGATAAGTCAAATGATTTGATACCGTGAGACAGGAACCACATGAAACAATAAAAGAAAGAGAAGTTAGAAAATGCTGTATACAGCAAAAGAGCATAAGTATAAACATTCATTTTAGGAACGGTGGATTGAGCATGGCACTTTTAAATATTATATCCTTGTTTTAGGTATATATCTTTTCGTTGAAAATTCCGAGGTTGAAATCATTCCTTAGGCATGTTAGGAAAAAATCGTTATTTCAAACGCATGGCCAACTGAATAAACGCATGGCCAACTGAGTTTCATAAATTTCATATGAAATGACCACGAGTGTAAGATTCTGTTTATCATATGACCCTTTAAAATAGGATTTTAGCGCCTTCAAACTGAACATTATTTCAATAAGAAAACGCATTGTTGACATGGACGTTGCCAATGACGTTAAGTGTACGCGCCAAAGTGTTATTGCACGTGTGGTCATACGATTTTTAAGACACGACGTTATTCTCTGAATAACAGCGACGCCATATGATAAATAAACTTTGTGGATGTTTCTTTTGGCATTCTGTATACATTACTTATTGAATGACTGCCAGTACAATGGACTTTGCAAACATGAAGAAACTTTAATTCTTTTTTTATTTACCATTATTGAAATAATTTCTTCACATTGATTGAATTGCTGCCTAAAGTGGTTCTTAGCTAAAACATTGTGTTATTTTAAGTGCCAAAACTGGTTGAATTTGCAAATAGCGTATATCCAGGTGAGGCGGCTCATATCGAACCGCCTCATCTCTAGACTTAGATTTCTCAATATAATAAAGCTTGAACGGAACATTTTTTGGGGCAATTTTGCAGATATAAATTTTGTCGTCTGAATTTTCGCGCTTTTAGGGTTCACATATTGACTTGTACTTTATTGTTTTATTGATATGGGGTTTACGACCTTTCCAAAATTATTTCACTGAATTCGAGCCAATCGCTAAACAGAGGCGGGCGGGCATAAACCGGAACTCCCGAGGGAACAACCACCTGACCCTCCCCAAGCTGCCAAATGGGGACATGAAAGAAGTAACCGTTATATCCTAAAAACTAGGACATCTTACTATCTTCAAATTTGAGGAGCCCTGGTAGCTCAGTAGGTCAAGCGTAGACCTGTTGACCTAGCGGTCCTGGGTTCCTATCCGGCTGGAGACGGAAGTCTTTCCAACCATAATTGGGATTCCATTGCACAAATCATTTCATTCCCACCCTCCAATTGTCATGTTATGACTGCAATACTATTACTAGGACGCAAAATCGCGTCTTCCACCCGTTCATCCATCCATCCATCCATGCTAGGATTTGATACATTTTTAAATGCTTAAAATTTTATATGGTATTTTATGGGCAGTTAGTCAACACTGGCCGCGCCCATTGAGGCCCGCGTAATAGATGGACAGCCTGGTGCCTCTGTGGAAGAACTGCTAGTATCAGTAGAAGGACCTGAGTGTCAAATATCTCTGGTGGGTAAATGTCCTACAATTCGGAGGCAACGTCGCGACATGACTGAAATATTGTTTACTTGGACGCTTAATCACATCTCAACAGCAACAACAATATTGCACACCATCATTTAAGGTGTATGGGTACACCTCCAATTCCATGTTTTCCGTCAATTTTTTACAAACAAAAATAACTTTTGTGACCCTCTACTTGCTTCCCTAGATGAACAGTTCGTCCAAAACGATGGCAAATCTTTATAGAAAGAACTAGCGTTTAGAAGAGCTAATTCTTTCCATTAAGAGTCGCCCCGTATTGAGAAAGGAGGCAAACATAAATATAACAGTTGTGTTTCCCCTGACAGTGTACCCCTCACCTTAAACAGTTACAACAACGCTAATTTATTTATCTTTTCCCTGGAAGGTACAGAGAGATTTCTCACATCTGATGGTACATGGAACTTTTTAAACCCAAACGCATCATAAATTGCCGAGCATTGCCGATCAATATAAAGAATGTGCTCCATATTCATATATTTCCGCCACTCATATGCAGTCTTTGTAGAATTTCCTCTCTCTACACAAAATGAGCAAGAATCGGCTCCCCCAAGTGATGTTGTAGATAAAACGTAGTATTTTATTTCCTTGGAGAAGCTTAAATCACAAAATTTTATAATATTTTCTGCCATTTCTACCGGATTTTCTGCCAGATCCTCATACAGGACCGACTTTAATCTCCCAGGGTAACGCTCCGCGAGTGTTTTATAAAGTTTTATGTCGGACAAAGATCTGTCACAGTGGCCATTCAAACTGTCTCTGAAATTCGGTACTTTTACCAATCCAGTTCTCACTCGGGATCTAAATATTCCCCTAGGATCTCGTTGTAAGTATATCACTTTCATATTTGGATATAAGGGCAATAACTCTGCAATAACTGACATCCGAACTCGTATAAATTTTATAACTTTTACCGAAGCCTCTTCACATTTCCTTGTGGCTTCGGCAATGCAATTCTTTAGGGCATCGAGATTCCTCATCTCTAAAACTCTTATCAAATCACGTGACTCTTTAGTGTTAGCAGCAGCACTACGCCATTTTCGAAGCATCCTTATAGGTTCGACTGCACAGTTGTACAAGTCAAACATGCCATCTCTAAATTGGTAATGGAATACATCAATTAAACTATCTAGGTCAATATCGCCAAATTTGCAGGTAAGGTATTTTTGCACTTCTTGTAGACTGACTTTCTCTCGAGTATCAACATACGAAAATTTCCTGAAATGTAATATAATACTTAACAAAATAATGTCCCAGGGCAAATTCAAATTTAGACGCCAGAGAACGGAATTACAATCGTTCCTTAAAGTTAAGGTCACCTCTACTTTAAAGTCTGAAAGTTCAAGGGCGTGCCCAGCAGGCACATGACGTTGGAATGACGTCTTACTGACGTCCATGCGACGTAATGACGTCGCATCGACGTCACTTCGACCTCATGTGCCCGCTGGATGATTTATACTTACATGTACGTAATAATAATAATTAGGAAGGATCTGGTACCAGTTGACTGGCAATAGACATTTTACGTTGAGATCGCTAGTGGCAGTCGACTGGTAATAACTTTTTCACGACAAAATCGCTATTAACAATCGGCTTACAGTAGCCATTTTACCTTAGCTAGCAGTTGATTAGCAATCATGAGCGATTTCAACGTAAAATGGCTATTACCAGTTAACGGTCAATAGCGATTTCAACGTATTATCGCTATTGCCAGTCGACTGGTAATAGCCACTCTGTAATTAATTATGAAAAATTAAGAAAGTTAACCCTTTTTTGGGTGTACTAAACACAAAATTGGATCGAATAATACTTGTTAAATGCTATTTTTCATGACACAAATTTACCTCCCTTTAAGTAAGGTGACATGAACTTTAAGAAATGATTGTAGTTCTATGCCCAGATGGGCACATGAGCCATTCACCGTTAAACTGGGCATGGTCATTTATGACACAGCCAGAAATTGAAATAAGAAACGCAATGAAAATTTAATGAAAGTACGAGGGACGATCGATAAATACGTGGACTTATGCTGTAGAAATTTTATTATTGATAGTAAACCCATTAAATTTGAAGTAGATATAGATTCATTTTTTCTTTATCCAGTGATGTATTTAGTTTACCAGTATATGGCAGTTTTCATAATTACGTGGAATCTGAGCGTCTACAACGTTTACTTTCTCTAGACGATTTAACGGGTCAGTGACAGACACAACTGTAAAATTTCAAAGACCTATGACGTTTGCATTCAGTACACATGACAATATAACGGTAGAGAGAAACCGGGGCACTCCATTGATAATGTAATCAGTAGCCAGAAGTGTCAATCAATTTTTGCGCTTGAAAAGATGGATAAGCTGCTTTGACTAGCTGACGAATTCGGATCTGCTACCTTTGTTAGATTAATGTGTTGAAAATTAAACCTATAAATTTATGTCTATGGTGGATGAATCACGAAATATGTGCCCCAAAATTTAACAAAATGCGACCATTTTATTTGACATAAGATGTTAATGATATAGTCATTGGCAAGCTTAAAAAGAGAAAAAAGAAAACCAGTGTTTAACCGGCCCTTTTAAGAGCCAAAACCGGAGCTCATGGGGAAAAATCCTGACGTTTCGCAAGCAGAACTGTTGTCTTGTGAACTGAGCGAGGCTCGAACCCCCAGCAGTCACAGAAATAATGTATAAGAGCCACCGCTCTTTCCCACCAGTTCACGGGAGCAATGAACAGAATAAATCATTTTTTATTTATGCAATTATTTTTTAACTTTTGTGGTCCATGTAAGTGTTATATTTGTGCGTGCCGATTTTTCCTCTAGCGATTTTAACTTTGCAAATGTAAAACTTCGTATTTTAATAATGGCGTTGCCTGGATATTGTTTGGATTTTGTCTGCTCGCTGGAGCTTTTATACTTTGCGATATAGAAACTTCTGGTTTTGCTAAGAGAAGTTAAGTAACCTTTGAATACAGCATTTCATCTCAAAACCTTGCGTTCTTTTCTCAAAGTCTCAACGCAGAAAAAAATTCTGTGACGTATAGAAAAAAAACGGGAATACTGTTTGTATTTTTTAAAAAAAATCGATTTTGCAATTAGACACCTGCGAACAGGTAACACTTTTATCAGCCTGAGCATCCGTTTATATTAATTGGTTCGCATGAATGTTTTACAAGCCCTGGAGAAATTAAAATTCAAAGAATATTAAAGCGGACCCATTATACATAAGGTAATTTCACAAAGTGCGGGATATTAAGGTAAAGGATACACTTTCAGGTGAAGCAACACTGCCATTTTCATTTTTGACTAATCTCTCAAGAGGGGTCAATTCATATGGGGAAAAATGTTCCTGTAGGAACAAATTCTTTCCTTGAAGAGCAGACCTTATTATAGAAAGAGACAAGAAAACGGGAAGTCAAGAAAGTTATTCCGTTTGCATAAAATACATGCTGGTGTACCCACACACATTACAAGTTTGTTTAATATTTGTTTGGTAAATGTGACCATTGTATACATATAGTATTGCGTAAACTTTTAAATCACAGAAATCCTTTCTCCGATTTTGAAAGATGCGACCAGAAGATACACATTAATGATTCGTTCCTTGGTTTCCTGGGAAACAACATAAGATATTCAAACACGCAGCAAAACCAGGGAAAACTGTGTGATGAGTTGTTATGTTTAATAGTCCGAATACTTTGAGAATTTTTCCGCGCATCAGAATCAGTTTTGTTTTTCATATAGATACTGTGATTTTGCCACGCAGAGTTCGGATTTATAAAACAAACTTCTCACCTCTTATTTTTCTTTCATTTTGATGCATTTTTAAAGTCCGAACACTTTGACGCAAAATCATATTTTCCATATTTCATGAATGAACTGATTAAGAGGATGCAGCTGTGATGTATACTTTTTAGCTGTCAAACCAACAGGTTTACAAATTTGCATAATTCAGAGAGTCGATTAAGTGGACGTCAGTCACCTCTGAGACCTCCCATTTGCTAATCAAGTCAGGCCACTTGTTGTTGTCGCGTGCGCGTTTAATGATACACAATCATAGGTGAAATTTGACAGTTCTTACATCAGAAAGACCGCGGGATTATAATAGTGCGATGATGTGAATTGATTTGAAAGGGCATTTATTATGCTAAGCGTATGTCATAGATTATATCAGCTATCTAATACAAGTACAATACTACATCAAATACAGGATATAAGATATTTGTTATCTTAAACCCATGTCACTCTATCCAATTTGTTTGATCAAATACGGGCAAATTTATGTTCATTCGAATTATTTGACAGTGTAACACCCTTCCAAATAATGATTTCAATAAGATAGCAAACATTGGGTGGCGATAGAACCGGTTCATTTTTTCCCCAAATATTTCTTGACAAGCCGCTGATACACTGTAAAAATCGCGCTTAGCTATAAAACACAAGTGGTTACATGTTTAGGTGTAAACATGTTTAGGAATATGTCATATGGCTAAACATGTACGCCTTTTTTATTATTTTCCCGGACAAAGTCTGCTAAACACGTTTTATTCTGTTACGCGTTTCGGATGAATCCATTCTCTCTTTTACCCGTTGAAGAACGAAAAAAAGAGACGAAAATGTTGACAGAGGAAATTTTCAATATAAAAGGTAAATATAACCAGTTTTGTACATGTTTAATTTATAAACATAAACCTGAACATGTTGCAAATTGAACATGTGACGATTTAAACACATAAAAAATCGGACTGTATTTTTTGCATTGATTC
Organism: Ctena decussata; assembly: GCA_963989385.1. Classification (NCBI taxonomy): domain Eukaryota; kingdom Metazoa; phylum Mollusca; class Bivalvia; order Lucinida; family Lucinidae; genus Ctena; species Ctena decussata. The sequence continues at coordinate 36,424,448 of OZ022507.1, read as the reverse complement.
TAAACACATTTTTTACTGTGTAAGGATGCAATTTACGACCTGCATCTCCAACACTGTTTCTCTCAATGATGGCTATGAAGACTTTTTCTGACATTCACACAAACACTTTATCTTAAGCCAGCCATAATCATAATATTTGAAGCATTCCAGCCTTTTTGATGAATAATGATGCACCCACCAAGTTTGATGCTAACATTTGACAGTGTGTCACGAATATTGAATCAAACATTTCTTTTGGACGACAATAAATAAAGAAAATTGACCAAAGAAGCAACACAAGGTATCATGGATGTTTAATGAAAAGTTTCTTGACAAACATTATAAATTAAGAACATTTTATCAAAGAAGTTTCAAAGCGTGACATGGTCTTGCTTTTAAACGGCCAAGTGTTATTTTTATGTTCACATATATTTCGTTTTTGTCAATTTTAGTCTCGTTGAATACGACACTTTTGACCAAACTTAGTCTGAAGGAACCAGCCGTCAAATTTCAAGGAATCTGCCTTTTCGGAATGTGTTGATTCAAATGATGCCATTGGTTTTGGTCCTATGTATAAGCAGATCTGATCATATTTGCAAACGCTAATAGGACATCTTCTCGTGAATGCTGTTATGGGGGAGCAGACCTGTGATTAATTGAAACCATCCTGGGCATTATAAACTGTTTTCTCATTACACAGCCAAAATGTATTTATAAATTTAAGCTCCAAATGATGTAAGGCATATCAGAATTATCGCCACTTACTTCCCTTCTGTTTCAAAGCTACATTTTGGTAAGCTATTTACAAACGGTATAGTGAAGCAGTTTACCAATACTAGATCAGAACAGGGATGCCTCTTACACTTCCCCTGACCAGAATAACTTTCATCTTCAATGCTATTCAAGTAAATCGAGTCTATTGATATGCGCAATGTGTCATATCTTCTTTTCACTAGCTTACAGTTTTTTATTTCATTTTTTTTTCTTCCGAATGAAAAGCTCTTTCCCAAAAAGGCAGTCATCAAAAACAACAGTAACATCTTTTTAACCTATTTGCTATTATAAATCACACACACGCACACGCACACACACACACACACACAACAACAACAACAACAACAACAAACAACAAACAGAAAGCAAACTGGGCAGCTATACGGGTGACCATATTGCTAGAAGACCACAGACAAGCGGGCCTTAGAGCACGTAACATTGAAGAACCACAACGGAAGTACCGCCTTGGACCGGTCAGTAAATGTTCTTCGCATACAAAAGAACTAGACTTCAAATCCATTTGGGAAGAGCCGTATTGTCTGGATCCACATTATCTGGCCAATTTGTTTTGGTTAAGAGTTGATCTTAATAATGTATTTGCTCAAACGTCAGAAGTGAAAAGGTTACTAAGTACGAATGTCCCTTATTGGTCGATATCGGGAACGATCTGTCTAGAGGGGAATGGGCACACTTTTCGGGGAAGCAACACAGCCATTTTCATTTTTATATCCCTTTCTGAAGGGAGCAAATTATTTCCTTAATGTGTTGACCCTATGAAAATGGCATCATCTGGATTCAAGCCGCGTCATTGCCCAAACAAGCTTATATGTAAAAACAGCATGCTCATGATAGGCACATATTGCTGGATAGGCGAATTATACGGCGCATGCTCTGACCAGAATCTACAGTAAAGTGCGCAGATACACATAACACGCGGCTCTTTTTAATAGCGTTCCAAACGTCGAGTCGTCTTGCCCCACGGGTAAAATAATGCTCTCTATTCATAATGAAGAAGCCAGGGTATCGAATCCAGCCAAGTTCGTGACTCACCTTCGATTGTTACTTTATAATACAATCATCAGCGAAGGGCCCTACAACTTCAAACTTTTTCTTCAATCTATGTTGTATACCCAGCAGCTGGGTATAGAACATAAATTGAAAAAAAAGTTGAGCTTGAATCCAGATGATGTCATTTTCATAGAGTCAACACATTAAGGAAATAATGATTTGCTCCCTTCAAGGGAGTCTAGTACATTTAATACGGGGATATTACCAGTTTGCTTACTTGTGCTGGCAACCGATGCTGTGTTGTGCAAAGGGGTCGTCAACCAAAAATTCCGTCGTAATACCAAGAACTGTAAAATGTATAGTACTATAGCTAATGACTGTCAACTGAGTAGATATATGTACTTTCATAGACTGTCTCGGACGACAGCCACTTTTGCACGTATATAATGATTATTCGATCAGACTCGGATCAGCCTGTGCATATGCAATGTTAGCAAAATCTCCTCTTTCCCAATCAACACTAAATGAAGTCTACAGCAAATAGCGAACACTCTGGGTCAGACTGCGCAGCCTGTTTTTAATATTCGCTATTTGCCCATGCCTAAAGGTACTTCCTTCTCACGTCGCGGCTAAACTAAAATGGTACTTCCTTCTCACGTCGCGGCTAAACTAAAATGACAGCACAGGCAGGGGCATTGACCAGTATGTACACGGGCGGTCAAATATGTTTTCTTTATGCCTGTGTCTGTTTCATCCTCGCCTCTTACTGCTAAACTATCACCGCCGTTTTGAAACACCAGCAACTCTGCACTTTTCCATCAAATAATAATAATGCCTTATCTCATTTTATAGCGCATTATTTACGCAGTCGGGCTTGACTTCTTATCCTTTTTCACTATTATCATTCGATTGATTTCGCCGCATTTTGTAACTTCACAGTAAAAGAGCATTGCCACGTGCTTGGTGATTTACAGCGGCCGCGGAATGCGTTAATAATACCGATGACAGGTACCGTTAAGTTTGTCACCAATCGGACATCCTCGCCGATATGTTCGATATATATAGGTTTGATTTTCAACACATTAATCTAATAAAGGTAGCTGATCCGAATTTGTTAGCCAGTCAAAGCAGCTAAACATCTTTTCAACCGCAGAAATTGATTGACACTTCCGGCTACTGATTACATCAGCAATGGGCTGCCCGGTGTCTCTCTACCGTTATATTGTCATGAGTACTCAATACAAGAGTCACAGGTCTTTGAGATTTTACAGTTATGTCTGTCACTGACCCGTTAAATCGTCTAGAGAAAGTAAACGTTGTAAACGCTCAGATTCCACGTAATTATGAAAACTGCCATAAGTTCGGAATGTTGTCTATATGGGTCGTCATAGTAACCCTATGACGGTTCTGCGGAGCGCGGTAACCATTTGCCTTATTATTTCGAATTGTTTGTTTTAGTTTTGGCTGTGTATATTATTTGCAGTAGTAGTAAATACTTGACATTTCGTTATGGTTTCCACTTTTTACTGTTAGGAAATTATTGCCGTCAACAATTGTTATGCTTGCATAAGCAGTGTCAAATATGGTCTGTGGGTCATACAAGGGCGTCAAAATGACGTCATCCATTATACCATGTATTTAATGCAAGTTCCAGGTTTTGTATATAATGGTAAGAAAAATGAGGGCAGAATCAAAGAAATGTTTTACGTGATCAACTTTAATATTATTTGATACTTGTATGTTAGTTTTGTCTGATGCTGGCACTGATTTAAGGGGTGTAGATCTGCATTTAGACACACATCCCAAACGTCTTGTACGTGGAAACGATAATGAAAGCAAAAGTCTGGTCTGGATTTATGAACCAAAAATGATGAGAAGAGTATGCTATAAAATTCTTGAAAACAATCATATTGCGTGCAGATGTGTCTCAAATTGGTCAAAATCAAGAAAAATCTGCAAAAAGGGTGTCCGTTTTAGAACACAAAGAAACAAAAGAACCCCAAAAATGTTAAAACGAGACAAAACGTCAGACGTCATTAATGCAGTGCTCCGCTGTTGCTGTACCTGCCTAATATAAAATGGAAGAAAATACTTATGTTTTATTTAAATTTCTTAAAAACCTCACATTACGTAGCATAAAGATCGAATTTTTCTGCGGTATGACAAAAAATACAATTACCGCATTACCCTTACCGCCACAGCAATAGTCCACGTATTTTTTGATCATCCCTCGTAATGGAAAAACCAGAGGACCAATGGTCCTGTAGCTCACCTGACACTTGGTCCTGGTATATATTTTAATGTGATTAATGTTGAGTCCCAATTCTATATACCAAGCCACAAGGTCACTGCGCCTTTGTTTCTGGACAAAGATTTCTGAAGGGTTTTTATCATATACGGGCGTGGTGGCCACCATGTTCATGTGACCATGACCATCTGAACAAACTTTGATTCCTTTGACCCAGTATAAAAGCTCCATATGAAATACAGTAATCATTTGTATAAACTATGGTGGGCCTGAGTGCCAAATGCTACATACCGGTACCAAGTTTCAAGGTTATAGGCCTTTCGGTTCTCGAGAAAAGGACGTTTGAAGAGTTTTTACCATATATGGGCATGGTGGCCATCTTGGTAAAGTGACAAAGACCATCTGAACAAACTATGGTGCCTTTAAGCCGGTGAAGCTCCATGTGAAATATGTCTTCAATTGACCCCAGTGGCCTCTGAGAAGATGTTTGAAAATGTTGATAGGTGACAGTATCTCAATGACCTTGTACAAAAGTCAAAGAATAACCTTGACCTTTAACGACAAAATATCTTGATCTGGTCATTTAGTCAACCATATATACCAAATAGTGTACCTTAGACTTAAATAGTTTCTGAAAAATCCACTGTTTAAGCATTTTCCTATATAAAAGCCTACATAATGTACCAAAGTTGACAGTGTCATAAATTATGTCAAGGTCAACGCACGATCATTTGTATAAACTATGATGGGCTTGAGTGCCCAAAGCTACATACCAAGTTTCAAGGTCATACGCCTTTTGGTTCTGGAGAAAAAGATTTTGAAAGGTTTTTACCGTATACGGGCATGGCGGCCATCTTGGTCAAGATCCCGAGAACAAACTTTTATTCCCCGATCACACTTAGACTCCATATGAAATTTTGCTTCAATCAGAACAGTGGTTTCAGAGAAAATGTTTTGAAAATCTTGATGATGGACAGACCGACAAAATGACCTTGACCTTCAGTGACATAATATCTGCATCTGGTCATTTAGCTGACCATATATACACCACCTATTGTACCTTAGACTCAAATAGTTTCTGAGAAATCCACTGTGTAAGCGTTTTACCATATAAAAGCCTAACGTACGAAAGTTGACCATGTCATAAATTAGGTCAAGGCCAATGCAAGGTCATCATTTGTATAAACTATGTTGGGCTCGCATGCTCGATGCTACATACCAAGTTTCAAGATCATGGGCCTTTCGGTTCTGGAGAAGAAGATTTTGGAAGGGTTTTTACCATATATGGGCATGGCGGCCATCATGGTCATGTGACCCAAACCCCGGGAATAAACTTTTTTCCCCTATCCCACTGAGACACCATATGAAATTTGGCTTCCATCTCCCCAGTAGTTTCAGAGGAGAAGATGTTTGAAAATCTTGATGACGGACAGACGACAAAATGACCTTGACCTTTAGTGACATAATATCTTCATCTGGTCATTTAGTTGACCATATATACCACATATTGTACCTTAGACTTAAATAGTTTCTGAGAAATACACTATATAAACGTTTTCCCATATAACAGCCTAACATACCAACGTTGACCACGTCGTTAATTAGGTCAAGGTCAACGCAAGGTCAACATTTGTATGAACTATGATGGGCTCTCATGCCCAAAGCTACATACCAAGTTTCAAGGTCATAGGCCTTTTGGTTCTGGGGAAGAAGATTTTTAAAAGTTTTTACCATATATGGCACGGCGGCCATCTTGGTCATGTGACCCAGACCCCGGGTATAAATTTCGTTCCCCCATCCCACTGAGACTCCATATGAAATTTTGCTAGTGGTTTCAGGGGAGAAGATGTTTGAAAATCTTGACGACGGATGGTCCGACTGAATGACCTTGACCTTTAGTGACATGATATCTTCACCTGGTCATTTAGTCGACCATGTATACATACAACATATTGTACCTTAGACTTAAATAGATTCTGAGAAATCCACTGTTTAAGCATTTGCCCATATAAAAGCCTAACGTACCAAACTTGACCATGCCGTAAATTTAGGTCAAGGTCAACGCAAGGTCATCATTTGTACAAACTATGTTAGGCGCACATGCCCAATGCTACATACCAAGTTTCAAGGTCATAGGCCTTTTGGTTCTGGAGAAGAAGATTTTTGAAGGGTTTTTACCATATATGGGCGTGGCGGCCATCTTGGTCATGCGACCCAGATACCGCGAATAAACTTTAGTTCTCCCAACCCATGGAGGCTGCATATGAAATTTGGCTTCAATCGGCCCAGTGGTTTCAGAGGAGAAGATGTTTGAAAATCTTGACGACGGATGGTCCGACAGAATGACCTTGACCTTTAGTGACGTAATATCTTCATCTGGTCATTTAGTCGACCATGTATACCAAGTATCAAACCTTAGAATTAAATAGTTTCTGAGAAATCCACTGTTTAAGCATTTTCCCATATAAAAGCCTAACGTACCAAACTTGACCATGCCGTAAATTAGGTCAAGGTCAACGCAAGGTCATGATTTGTACAAACTATGATAGGCCCGCTTGCCCGATGCTACATACCCAGTTTCAAGGTCATAGGCCTTTTGGTTCTGGAGAAGAAGATTTTTGAAGGTTTTTTACCATATATGGGCGTGATGGCCATCTTGGTCTTGTGACCCAGATACCGTGAACAAACTTTCGTTCCCCCAACCCATGGAGGCTGCATATAAAATTTGGCTTTGATTGGCCCAGCGGTTTTGGAGAAGAAGACCTTTGAAAATGGTGGACGGACGGACGACGGACGGACTACGGAGTATTGCCATACTAAAAGCTCACCTTTGAGACTTCGGCTCAGGTGAGCTAATAATAGTTGTAATAAGTTTCTGAAACGCTGATATAATAAGGTGTATACTTTCTGTTCAAAATTGTTTGATAATTTGTGCACCGTCAAAAAATCCCGTAGATTCTGTTACGGTAAAAGACCAGGCAAATGACTAGCAGATGCTGCCATGCCCTTTACCGTAAAAAGTACGAGTTAGTACCGTAACTTTTTCAAGATGAAAATGACTGCACCGTGTAAAACCTCGTTAAAATCCCGCATTTGACTGTCAGGAGCATTACCTCTAAAACTTATAAAAAACGTATAACTTGAAACAGTTATAAAGTACCCTATTTACCACTTATTTCAAAAAGAGGCTGTAGAAAATAACTTATTTAGGTTATGTCTGAAATTATTTAGGCCGAGGTCAGATTTGCAATCTCCAAAAAAAAAAATAACTGTTTTAAGTTAAAACGTACTCCTTATCTTCAAGGGCCTTGCGTGCCAATTTCTAGACGTATGATACGTACAGAGTTTTATTGCTGAATCACAAATTTAGGTAAGAAATCTCTCAGAAAAAAATACCCACTTATCCATTTAAATTACGACAACTCCAGAATATGAAGGTGAAAAAAGGCAGTATAACTAAACAGGTTACTTTTGCTATAGTTGCAAAAAAATATAACTGCATCAAGTCATTTGATTTTTTTTTTCAATTTGTAGTGGTTATGCTCCTGACTGTTTGATTTTCTATTGATTATTGATTATAAAGAAATTAAATGCAGATTTAAAGCAATGCTTTTGCCTGTATACATGTACATGTTTTTGTTTTTTTTTCATTATTTATTTATCATTATTATGATTTTCTTTTTCTCCTTATTTTGTATACTGACACTGTCTCGTGCATTCAGAGAAACTTCTGGTATTTAGTACACAGGCTGACAATGACATATTATTTGGAACTGACAAACGCGCATCTGATCAGGGTCAACACTGTTTGTTTACAGGAATTTCTATGCAAAATATATTAAGTGAAAACATTCTCCGGAAACCCCTAAAACTAGAAATAGACTCATCCCAACATTAGGAATAGAAAAGTCCACTGAACATTTTTTTTCGTACATGGAAATCTTTGGAAAAGTGTTTCATCGATACTGTCTAAGATAGAAAGTTCGTACTGGATACAATTTTGAAAAAATCTCTCTCCGATAATGATATAATAAAAACAACAACAATTACTGACGCTCTTAAATAGCGGCGACGGTGTGATGGATAATACGCTGGACTATCAATCCAGGGATCGGAGGTTCGACCCATCGCTTCTCCGGTCTTTCGGATGGGACTCTAAACCGATGTCCCATTTCCGTATGACCTGCGTGTTGGTGGGGCGTTAAACCCAAGTTTACTTACCCAATTAATTTCTGTTTCTTATTCTCCTTACTTTGTACCCTGCGATTTGTTTCCTTATTCACACTTTAGTATATATTTTTTTAACATTTGAGCCGCGACACGACAAATCCAACAAAGTGGCATGTGCACCAGCGAAGACTCAGATCAGCCCGGGCAACCACCTAGTCTGAGCAGAGTCTTTGCTGTCGACAGGAGGTAACTTAGACACATAGCTACCCTTTAAGCGGACAGCGAAGACTCTGATCAGACTGGGCGGATGCCCAGGCTGATTTGAGTCTTCCTGGGCGCACATGCCACTTTGTTGGTCTTGTCATGTCGTTGTTTATGTATCTTTTAGATTTCTTTCCCTTCATGAAAATGTTTCATAATGGAATTAAAGTAGAATGTTTATACTGTACAAACATGTTGACAGTGGCTTCTGTCTCTTCGAGCTCCATATGATGGAAGTAACACCCATTTACGAGTACTGCATCTGTTCAGTGGGGATGTATACACCTTTCCTATAAATCTCAAGATTTCAAGATTTATTTATCGACTAAAACTCCAACTAGAGTATAAATCGATAAAGTCGCGCACGAGTTATCTACCCAAGTAGACTGTGACGTCATCTATAGGAACATCCCATATAATTCAGTACAACTGCAAGCACACATTACATGCATAAAGCAGACGTTTTGTAAATGTGAACTGCAAAAAATAAATTGAAAGACCGAATTAAAGTATAATTGCCCTTATGTCATGTGACATTTTTTATTTATATATATTTCTTTTATTTGAATATCATATTGAATTTCCCAACAAGTCGCTCATGATTTTCATGACCCCTTTCTTCGACGCCGTGTTTGAACACCCCGGCAATACTTCACGTTTGTTCAATATAAAAGAGCTACAGTTCGTATAAATAAGTTTCGTAAATCTGAAAAGTTCTTTCGATTTTCCCGACAGGTAAAACGTCAGTATTCAGGTAGTAACTACTCATTATTACCAGGCAGATTATAGCGCTGGTATTTATGGTTTCTTGTGCGATGCACCGATCTAAAAGCATCAGCATCCAGACAGTTTTCCGTAAGTTTGAATCCGAGGTTGAATTTATATTATTTTTCCATCTCTTACTTATCTTCGGTATTATTTATTTCACGGTAGGGTGTTCTTAACACGTGTCTAGGTAATACAAAATCATAGGCGTTTGTTTATTGCGGCAATGCGCGCGATCGGTGAATACACAAACGAATTCCATGTCAGCACACTTTGTTGTCATTTTTAGCGTGTGTCTGCTTTATAATCAGCTAATTTTTCGTTTTGTATCTTTTGTAATAACGGTCTAAACATCTTCCGCGATTTTCTTTCTTTTCCTTATGTTTTGGAAGCTGTACTGTGTACTGGTGATACATGCTCTTGATTACGGTAATTTTGGCCCGAAATTTTTGTCGGAAATCTTTTAATTTTATGTCAAATTCCCATTTGCTCTAAGTTATAAAGCCTATTTTCCGACAAAGAAAGGGCTAAATATAGTTGGAACAAAATAGTTGTCTTAATCTTAACCGTTGAATGTTAGTTTTGAATACACGGAAAACCGGCATTTATTTGGTTACACAATGGAAAACAATAGACTATCCTATAGATGACGTCATAGGCATTGCAAGGGACAAAACTCGCACAGACTCTGAATTATAGGAAAGGTGTTTAGTCGAATTTTCAGACAGTTCCGGTTTCTACCTACGAACATTTATACTCTATTACATGTATACAGAACACGCCTTATCTTATATACCTGTTATTCCTGGATTTACATGGGTATATGAATCAACGTGCTGAAAATATCTACCGGTCAACGACCTGGGTGCGCCATTTCCCTGGCGGGATCTACAGAAACAGAAACAGATATAGCTGTTTTATGGCCATTACAGACTTTGAGATGGGATATTTTCTTTGGCTGAAAAGCTGTTTCACTGGAATTTAGCATAATGATGATGCATGCAGTAGGATTGAGATTCTTAATAAACACGCATATTTGTCTTTTCTACATAGACCTACCCACTTATCTGATTGGATTCCTGTCTACTTCTGTCTGTCCGTGTGTCTTTTTAGTTACTTACCTTTTCCCTCCATTTATATATTCAATCTCTCCGTTATGTTTGATTGCTTCATATACGTGTCGAATAGGTTCGAACAGATAGAAGATCTCGGGACACTGGTTAAATATTCCTCCGAGGAAACTCGAACCAGTTCGCATATAGGCGGCAATTAACACAATTTTTGCTTTGCTTACAACTTTTTCTTTGCTTATTGACTTGCTTGTGGTCAGTTTATAGTCATTGCCACTGAGTAGTTTATCTAACATTGCACTGAATTTTCCACTGTTTCTTTTGCGTTCTTGTAGACTTGAATTTTTCCTCCGATACGAAGTATGGGGCTTTGGTAAAATAAGCTCAGGCTGGTGTTTTGGAGACTTCCGTGTAAGACCCGCCTGTTTTCTTGAATTCTGTATGAATGACTGCTGGTCGATTGATAATGGTTCTGTCAAAAATAAATAAATGTGTTACTGATTGGTGTTGCATGAAAGAGGACTGTACGGCATGTGCGGACAGGAAAGACTCAGATCAGCCTGCGCATGCGCGCAGTCTGATCAGAGTCTTCATTTTTGCATAAACGGTCTACGTGTATGAATCCGGGTAAATCTAGAAAGAGAAAACAAACTCAGGTAGCCTGAGCAGATGCGCAGGCTGATTTTTAGTTGCGAGTCAATGAGTTTTTATTGTATTGTATTGTATATGACATAACATAACAAAACATATCCTTTATTTTCACTCTGGTCAAATAACATAAGAGGTTAATACACATACACATTAAACATGGCAGCTGTATATAAATTTCAAGTGTAGTTATACAGATATCCTACAAAATACTACGGAATATGCAATTTATACTTATAACCGATAAGTGGAACAACTTGTGGCTATTTTATATAAAAAGATAAATTATTCATGAATTTGAGGGAATCGGGGAGGGGGAATCAGCATTATTACTGTCTCTATAGCTTGGTCGTGGCATCCCGGCCAATTCCAGGATACCTCGACAAAGCCATAGTCTCAGCAACAATTCAGCTTTCCGTGATCAATATATCATTGCCATAAACCAGCATACTTATTTTTTATGTGCAGTTATATAGACTATAGGTAAGAAATAATAACATCCATAATCTACCATACATTCAACTATTTTAGCCCTTGCACGTGACATATTTCACGAGCTTATCCCATTGACTAAATGCACTAGGGTGTGACAAAACAAACAATTGCAGCTTTCCATTGGCTAACTTTGTAAGATCCGTGCAAAACATGAACGCATTGACACGTTTCAAGATTTCCTTATTCTATTACAAATACTTGTTTCTGAATGGAATTATTTAATATGGTAAAGCAGGCGATCCTGACTAGAACTGGATTATTTTATCATAAAACATGTAAGTATAATTGTGCAAGAGTGCGGCGTCACCGCTGAACCCGGGTTATTCACCTCGCATACGGTCCCATGCCCACTCGACGCACTGTGCACAGAGCCAGGGCACCGGCGTCGAATCGGCAGGCGGACCGACGCAACCAAGAGGCCGGGCTCAACGACCTCCTCGCACCATCGCATCCTAGACCAACGAAGGCGCACAACATTGAAACAACATTGAATCAAGGCTGACTCAACATCAAGTCGAGTCAACGTGATTCCTGTGCGCCCAGTAAAGTTTACGACCGAGCGAGTCCTATATTTGAAATAATAAGAAAGTTTATAAGTATGTAAATCTGAAATAATAAATAAACCAATAGATATAAACACCATAGGGGCAAACAGTTTAGTCCTTGCCTTTCTTCGTTACCGCAATGTGCCTGAACATTGCGACAGGTGTAAACTCGGATCGGACTTTACTCACAGTGAAGTCTGATCAGGGCTCACAAACTGACCATTGTAACAGAATATTTTGGACACCTGAGTCACAGTAACCAATTAAGTACCGTAGGTTACCGCATTAATGCTATAATTGGGACACATTCAGTGCGGGCAGCGTGTCTACCAAGACCAGACTGCTACCATGTGCAGTTTGACCAGGGTATACTGTCACTACAAATTTCTGTAGCTTATTTCGTTATCCAATTCATTTAATACGTCCCAGTTAGATATATATGTTGTACCGTATAATAAGAATATTTTATAACACCGGAACAAATGCTAGACAGACAAGACAGACAGAAACAGACCAGAATCATCACAGTGTAAAATCAAACCATATTCAACGCTATCTCCAGTCTCGGAGACATAACACGTCCCAGTAGGCACACGCCGTGAATAGACGTTGGATCAACATGGATTCAACGTTGACTCAACGTCGTGCGCCCAGTGGTATGTCTCGATATATGTACCAATACCTCAATTTTATCTGTTCAGTTTCAATAAGAAAAATGTTTTTACCGCAATAACATCAGGCATCAAAGCATATGTATATAGGCCTACATTTTGACTCAGGTCAGACCGCCGCCATGGTGCATTCAGCGCTGGGTCGACAGCGTCAGCCCATTACCCTTTACGTCAACTGGTAAAATATGAATATCTTTTGCACAACTTTTTTACGTTTAATACAAGCTAATTTTATTATAAATATCAACCCATAGCCGATATTAAATAATTTTCGGATACGCATCTTGTTGTACTATCGCTTAATATTATTACTTAGTTAATACGTAATTTTACATTTACAAATTAACAACTTAGTCGGTAGGGTACTCAACTCTAATATAAGATGCTTGTAAAAGAGTCAGCTATTTTTTATTCTATTATTATTTATTTACTTAGTTATTTGTTTTATTATGGTATGCGATATTTACCTCAAGAACGACTTTATTATTATTGATACTAGTTTGCTTAGATTTTTCAAAAAATTCTCATTGTTAGAACTTAAGAGCTGGACAAATTTGATCATATTCGGACGACTTATATAATACCTACTAAGCAACTGATTTCTGATATTTTGGTATTGTGGACATACTAAAAGATAATGAAACTCATCACCGAAATCGTTTAAATCACACTGCGTACATTTTCTTTCATTCAAATCGGTTCCGTCCCATCTTCCTGTTTCAATTGGAAGTCTATGGTTACCAGTTTTAAATTGAAATATATTAACTGCTAATTTCTGCGGCAAAACTTTTAAGTAATTTTCGAACAAAAATTCATTTTTAAAAGAAAAATAGGTTAAAGCTTTCGAGGACAAGGCTGAACAGCCAAACCACTTTTGTATATACTGATCTATAAGCAGCTTTTTAACATAAGAACTTAAAGATTGCAAATAGAATTGCCCTTGCATTTGCCATATATCAACACTTCTTATTTCTATGAAAATATTCTTAATACACTGTAACAACTTAGAATTTATATTAGAATGATATAAATATTGATACAATAGGTATGACAACTTAAGTTCCCTGCCATGTATTAGCCTATTCCAGAAGCCAACCATTCGTGCTTTGATAATAATTTGTAGTGGAAAACGCCCAAGTTCGCCAAGTAACATGTACAACGGTGTACTCTTTTTAGCGGAAGTAATTCTTCTTAGGAAATCATTTTGTATTTTTTCAAGCATTTCAATATTCTCGAAACCCCAAATTTCGCAGGCGTATGTGAGAATCGGGGCCACTGTATAATCAAAGGTTTTAAGCTGCAGATCAAGAGGTATATCCAAGTTGTTTATCCTAGTCATGAGAAAAAACATTCCCTTTTTAGCTTGTTCGACTACATGCTTCCTAGCACATAAAAAACTACGTGTTTGAGAGAAATAAACACCTAGATACTTATAACTATCTTTATATCTAAAACTATATCATTAACAACAAAATGTAAATCTGGCTTTTTCCTTATTCCAAAAATAAGCACTTTTGTTTTATTGGTATTTATTTTTAGTTCCCATGTCCTACAGTATTGAGAAAAATATATCAAATGATTTTTGTAGCTCTTCTGGACTTTCCGCTAGTAAGACAGTGTCATCTGCATATAGAAGGACAAAGATTTTCAAATAAAGTACAATCTCCTCATTAGCAATGTCAATAGTGACATCATTTGATTGATTTGCTAGTAAAAATGCCTCAAGATCATTCAAGTAAAGGGCAAATAAAAGGGGGAAAGGTTCTCTCCTTGACGAACACCGCATTCGCATGCAAAAAACGGCGAGTTAAACCCGTTAACTGAAATACTTGATTTAATATTATTATACATATTTAAGACTATTCTAAAGAATTTTCTATTTATAGATGTATTCAGTAGTTTTTTCCATAGCCCTATTCGCCAGACTGAATCGAATGCCTGAGAAAAATCTATAAAACAGCAATAAAGTTTTTTGTTTTGCGATCTAAAGAATTCTATTAATGCATATAACGTAAAAATGTGGTCTGTGGTAGAGAAACCTTTGCGAAAACCTGCTTGATTATCATTTAAAATGTCGTATCTATCAAAGTACTTAGTAAGTCTAGTATCTAGTATTGCCGTAAAAAGTTTACTAAGACAGCTTAAAACAGTGATTGGATGATAGTCCTCTGGATTTGACCTTTCGCCTTTGTTTTCATATATAGGACGTCTCCTACCTTCGAGCCATGAATCTGGAAATATACCCGTATCAAAAACTGTATTAAATAGTTTTAGATTGAGAGGCATGAGAAGTTCGCATGAATGTTTTATGTATTCGTTTAAGATTCCATCAAAACCCGGTGCTTTGCCATTCTTTAGTTGTCTTACTGCCATTCTAATTTCAGTATCCGATATGCTACAATTTAATATGTCGTCATCATCATCGATCCTAAAGTCACTATGATCAAAGTCAGAATCAGACGAGCTAATGTCGGTATTGACCTCTTTAAAATAGTTATGAAATAGATCTATGCTAGGCATTTTTTCATTATGCTTAGGTTTAAGACTATTTAGATATCTCCAAAATTCTTTCGGTCTTCTAGAATGTATATCACGAAGTTTTGTTGTCTTGCTTTCTTTGTGTTTATTAATGTAGAAGTTCATCGTTTGTTTGTAGGCTTTACTAGCCGAAATAAGTGAGGTTTTATCGTGGTGGTTTTTGGAGCGATTAAATTTTCGCCTTTTTTTTGCTCGATTGTATTTATTTCGTGCCGCTCGACACCTACCACCGTACCAAGGTATATTGTTAGCACGGTTAAAATTTGTTTGTTTAATTGGGAATGATAACTCTGCAGTTCGACTAAATATTGAAGCTATTTCAAGAGTTGTTTCGTTTATGTTACGTTTTGTGGGATTTAAATCTGAGCACAATTTTCGTATTTCGCCAGTCGGTAAATTATCAAGAAAAGCGGCCGAGTTTCTTTCGTCCCATTTCTTATAAGTACTTTGAGTTCTGGGATACCTATGCGGTAAGTCGGCGAAAATTGCTTCATGTACGGACCATGATAAGAGGGCATGTCCATCGCTTAGAATAGCAGCCGTATCTATTACTTCGAAATCCGTGAAGTCGCCATTTTCTTTTTGACTGCCCCTGCTTCGCTAATCAACGACAAGTCATGATGAATAGATTATTACCCATATGCAATCCTACATTGAATCTTTTGCTCTTTGGAGATGGAACCCTGACTTACCAAGTAAATGTAGACATTTTTTTCAGCAGTCCAGGATTACATCATACGAACCAAGAGGTTCGTCTGAACATGCACTTTTTAGATAATTCAACAAACCTAAATGTAGCTTTTGCTTCGACTGGTTATACTGTGCGAATGTTACAACCTTACACCATTTAATCAAATAGTTGATACCATAAATAAGTTCTCTTCTTCTCTTTTCTCTTCTTTTCTTTTCTATTTAACTTTATCTCCTACTTATTGTCTGTACCTGTATCAGTAATATGTATTCTGTTAAGAAATCATTTTCATTGATCCTTAGCTCAATAGTTAACCCAGTAGCCACACAGGGCTGAGACAGCACTGAATCGACCTTGATTCAATGTCATGTCGTTGAATGAGGGTTGATTCAGTGTGTGTTCATCGCTGTGTGATCATTGGGTAACATACTGTTTGTATGTATTTATTTATGTTCAACCTCGAAAGTTTCTGATAGTTAAATGTGTTTTATGACATCTTCACGGGAAACAGATTTAAAAAAGTCACTGACTTACTGCTGTATCCCTTTCAAATATCTGCTATATATATTTGTGTATACACATTGTCTATGTAAATTATTATGTATCAGTATTTTTGAATAAAATATTGTTTACACTAAATCCGTGAATAACCTAAGGCAATCAAACGAACGAATAGTATAATCAATTAAAGATTGGTCTCGAAAAGTGAATTTTCTAAGAGTTTTGTCCTTTCCAAAGCGGCCATTTAAAATAAATAGATTATTATTTCTACAGATATCAATTAATTTGTACCCATTATTATTTGTTTTTACATCTTGCGAAACCCTGTGTTGATTAATATTTAGTGTGGGAAGTAACCCGGCTTGATTATAAAAACTTGTTGTATCCTCGTCAAAATCCATTAAATCGGCAATGAGTGGGTCAGCTAAAACATAGTCGCATAAAATACCCGCTCTGGCATTCATATCCCCAGTAAGGCATACATAGCTTGACTTACTGCACATTGTAGTGATCTCAGTCTCCAGGCTAAGGTACTCATCATCGTTTAAGAAACGAGATTGCATGGGTGGTATATAAAGTATGCCAAACAAAAAGTCTTGCTCTATATTAAACAGTGACTTGTCAATTTTCAGCCATAAAATATAATCAGAATCTGTGGGCAGCTGATGTATTTTATCACACAAGCCATTTCTGAGGAAGATTCCTATACCACCTGACTTTCTTAAAAATGTTGCTGCCTTTGTTGGGATATAAATGAATAACCTGAAACTGAGATCAGGTCAGTGCTGTCTATCTTAGTTTCTACCACACAAAATAAATCATAGCTGTTAACAACCTCAATAAAGTCTGGGTAACGTAAACGTTTTTTAATACCACACACGTTAAGTGAACCAAAAGTCAGACATTTAGTAGTAATTGGTATCTCAGCTGAAAATTCCCCCACAAAATCCTACTTCTGTTTACTTAAATGTTTGTCAGGCTCAGAGGTTTTGCCAGAAGGAGGTGGAGCTGAGTTTACCTTTCTTGATCGCGATAACGACCTAGACGAACGATTACTGCCCTCCAGAGGTCTTTTCTGATTTTTAGCGTTATCAGCAGCAGTGCGTAAAGAGTTTTTATTAGTTTTGTCCTCGCGAACAGGGCTTAGAAGGGACTCTGCAAGGGATTCCGGTGACATACATAACTCGGTTTGCGGCGTTTTTTCATGGTGACACCTGTCAGCCGCCATAGGTTTCTATGGGAATAATTTTATTTACAGTTTATACACAAGAATTTGTTAATTATCGATTTCATGTGCAGTTTTATTTAAAATTGCTTGGGGTAGAATCAGTTTTTGAGTGTCTTTTGTATATGTATGCTAAGTTTTACATGCACCCTGATCAGTCTGTTTCAGTTGTTGTTATTTCAGTCAGTTGTGTAACATTTATATAACTGTCTGGAGTGCAGGTGTCAGGTGTCTATAGTAGTATTTCAATTCTCATATCGACGTTGCCCCCGCACCTCAGCGGAACGAATCCATAGCCGCAGTAACGGAGCGCCGAGCGTCCGTCCATGTCAGGTGTCTATTTGATTCTACAGTTGTTTTGTTTTCACACTAATCTTATCAGTGGTCATCCTATTGGGTGAGGGTGTGGTTATGCTTGGCTGAGTGACCAATCAAATAATTTTGGTTACTGAGTCTGGAGAGTTGTCCACTGTTCAGTTGTGACTTGATTATTGTTGGGTGCACTTTATTTTGGCTTGCGATGACGGTCGCAAGCCAGTATTCAAGTGGTTTAGTGATACCGAGTTATTTTCGGAAGAGACGATACGTCACGCTTAGTCGGAAAATACCAAGAGAGTCTATTTTTATCCATATCCGATTTACCTCATCTGCTAAAAATAACAGATGGAAAATCTATTTTTGATAGTGCATGTACTTTGTTTTGATATTTCCGTTAAAAAGGACGTTTTTCTTTCACAAGTGCCTTGAACTTGGCCACATATCTTTTGCTTTTTATAAAGTGATTGCATAAAAATGAAATTCTTAATTTAATGCAAAATATTTGGCTTTGCATCCTTAGAAATATATCATAACCTGTGTAAGAAACAGTGTTTATTTATAGCTTAGTTTACAAGCATTAGCTTTTTCCAAAATCATGCAGCGGCGTCGCGAAAAAATAGGCCTTAGGGCATCGCATAATCTGACTAGTCAAAGCAGCCGGCACACTGTCCAGAACCGGTGCAATCTTGGGGTCTGATCAGTCTTTTTCGGCATATATATTCTTCATGATGCAGACATCTTTCATGCTGAGGATAGACTGATCAGACTGCGCTTATGCCGGAATTGGCTGATCTGTGTATCTGTAAAAAAATAGCAAAGTTCAAATTCATTGTTTTAATTTAGAAACATGCGCTTTTATCGATTTTTCCCGTTATCACTCATCACATTTACTGAAAAAGTATCCCATATATCCGTGTGGGTGGCTTTTATGACCAACCGACCGTGTTATGTATGTAAAAGCTGATAATGTAGGTGAGTAATATTAACGCATACGCATTTCAACAGGCATAAGCGATATAATGTACTCATCTTTAGCTTCTGATTAATTTCCTATTCGCCATCAACATGTTCATGAATAGCCTGAACTGGAAACCTCTTACAATGATACAGGTACAGAAAAAGGGGACAATTCAGAACCGTTAAAATTTTAATCTCGTTGAGTCCGACTGTTAGGGAATCATTGACAGCTTTATGGCAATGGAGTGGTTGGTTGGATGATGCGATGATGCTGGGTATAGCTTCCAGTACCGGGACGTACTACTGATTTGGATTATAGTTGGGCAAGGGCCTACTGTGATTGCAGTAGGTGCGGGTGGGGGTTGTGTGGCCATTTTTCTTGCTTTTATAACACTCTCTTATGTTGCCTTTTTACTTCACTTATACAAATGTACAGAGAAATATTTACACTCATCGACGTTCTCCTTAGATGAACCTATACTGGGCTGACGATGTGACATCCATGAACAACACTCATTCATACAAGCGTAAGCGACGTCACGGATAATTCAAATAGATGATTGGCCGATGTAACGTTCGATATACGTCATGTCATAGTGGCGGCTGTTGTACATAGAGGATCTTACATGAGTGCATGAGTGCTCATGTATTATTGAATTTATTAAACGAGTGGGGGAAAAAGATAAGATGCGAGGCTTTGCCGAGCATCTTATCGGTTTTCCCCAACGAGTTTAATAAATTCAATAAAACAGGAGCACGAATGCAAGATTCTATTTATCATATGACATTAAAATCGCATTTTATTAGCAAAATTTGCACTAAAACGTCACAATTTCGCCATTAGAAAACGCAACGTTTTTATGGACTTCAATGTATAACGTTGGGACGTAATTTGCATATTTAATCCACTAGTGGATTATCGACTTTAATGCATGGCTTTATTACACTCTCAAATGCGACGTCATATGATAAATCATTATAAAACACGTTGGTTCATAGCTATTCTTCGTCCTTTCCTCGGCGTTAAATTAGTCAGAACTTCACGAATAAGTAACAAAATTGATGTGAAAACATAGCATAAATATAAAGGATAAATTTCATTTCTCGGAAGTTCATGGAAGTATGAACGCAATGGGTTCCATGCTTTGTTGCTCATAAATGGTGTAAAGCAAGTTATTGTCTCGAACAATAGCAGCATGCATTTTCTTCTCAGAGTGTCAAAATTGCCACTGATGCCACTAAAACCAAAAATAAACTTCAGTAAATATAAAGGACCTCTGACAGTTTCAGTGCAAATTTGCCTATTTTTCAACAAATTACTGCAGCTTCCATGGGAAGCCAATGTTGATGATTTTGCATTAACATGTAGACATGTGCATTATAAAGAAGTTTTCATATTGATTTTGAAAAAAATATCATGTCTGCAGACTAACTCTCACTGACTTTCTCAAGAGGGGTAAGTGGAATTTTCGGTCAACCAAAATACATCAAATTTTCGACTTTTCTTATTTACTGAAAAATTATGTTGTTAAACATTCTTAATATTAAGTAAACACTACAACTGCATATAGCATGCAATTATATGTAAATAAAAAGTATGCTAGCCTGATTTTTAAATGCAATGGGTCTAATTACCCCACACATTTTTCAGTTTGTCAGCTGTAGACTATCATTCCCCCCGTGCCTCAGCTTGCCACACATATATAATGTGTATATTGACAGTACACACATACATGCAAAGTGGCTAGATGAGGCACGGGGGGGGGGGGTATCTTTATAAAACTTTCCCTATTTTCCATACATTTAATTATAAAAACATGCTTTTCGCACCAAAAATCTCAGTCTATGTGTTTAACGACCGAAAAATTATTTTTGTGCCAATTAAAGGGAGTTCCGAGGAATACGTTTCAGTGAAAATTTTGAAGTATACCAAAAGTTCATTTTTGACCACTTTTATAGGCAAATTTGCATTACAACTGTCAGAAGTCCTTTATTGTCTTCTTTGATGCCAAGTTCAGATATGCCAAAATTCCATAGACATGGGTTTTAAACAGTCTTTCCTAAATTTGATTCAAACTAAGTGACTCAGCAGCCGTAAAGAAAAGACTTGAAATAGGTTCATATGGTAATTTTCCTTGAGACATGCCTAATGGCCAAAACGTTAGAAAACTCTCTCTCTCTCTCTCTCTCTCTCTCTCTCTCTCTGTGTGTGTGTGTGTGTGTGTGTGTGTGTGTGTGTGTGTGTGTTTAAATATATCCTCAGTTTGTTTTTCAAATAAATTCTACACTTGTTTTTACCTCACACCTATGGATAATGCCACCATTCAAAAAGTTAAGAAATTAAATGCTTTGCTTATTAAAAGATAGCAACAGAAAGTGCACCAACAATTGGGTTCACTTCAATAACAACTCATGAAAATTTCACTTGCTTAGCTGGACAAGCCTTCCTTTTAAAAGGAAATTTTATCTTAGCTATTATTATTGGAACCCATGAGTCTTCTAGTTGTTTATTTTACTCTTTTACTTCATCCTGTATGGAACTAGTTCTCAGTCATGGATGTTTCAGCAGATGTCTGATTTTTCTTTGCCAGATCATTATATACACTATGGTGATTTGGTAAAGAATTTGTTTTTCGTCTCCCCATCACACTAGTGATGTGGAGGCCGAGAAGCGTTCTTTTTTTCTATTGCAGAGTGTGACCACGTATCTGAGAGGAATATGTAAAATTATGGAATAAATGCTTTAGACTTTGATTAGCTCAGACGGTGAAATAAATCAGTGTCTGAGGAAAGACATATTGTTTACTGTCAAGTGATGCCATCATAGAAGTTGCTAAATCTTTCAACAATTGGAAGACTTTCAATCCTTAACTCAAATTATACTGACATATAGTGTATACAGAGGTTGTTTAACATGTGTACTTTCTTCAATTTGGAATAACATATCACATAATTTGAATGAATAATCTGGAATAACATATCACATTAATTTGAATGAATTGTATTCAAGCTTTAATTTACTTTAGGAATACTTTCAAGATCAAACTTGTTTCAAAGCCACCGACAAATCCTACTGACATATATTATTTTCAGAGGTTTTGGCATGCTTCGATCTGGAATAATGTATCATATAACTTGAATAAAATAGTGTCCAAGTTGATATTCATCCATTGGAGTGTATACTGCTTCTTCAGCAGTTGTGTAAGCTGCATGTATCCTCTGTGCCTGCAGTTTATTCAAACTCAGTTTAGCTCATTAGCTTGTGCTACACTTACAATGCAATAGAACTGTGGATGTTTTATACATACAGCTGTATATGTTAGTGAACATCTTGTCCCGATAGTCTGCCAACGACCAATATTGGACAATCTAGGAATCTTTGAGATGGAGTGCATTTATAAAACTAAATGACAGGTATTACATACAACTTCAGATACTTTCAGGAAATACTTTGTGTTTTAACAAGTATTCAAACACCCATTCTGATGTTCAAAACATATTCAGATGGAACCTGACAATTCAGCATGTACATTTAACTCAAGAAATAAGGTGCAGGAAGGAATTAGACTGCTATAAAATGTGTTTAACATGACAATCATACAAGTGGAAACTTCCCATGGTGCATGGTGCATAATTCTGTCACATACAAAACAAAAACTGATTGTGGGGCACAATCAATCATAAATCAGCCTAGACTCTACTGCTTAGGAAAGAAACCTGTCATTGACATTGTTTTGTTTTAACCTGTGATAAGAACAGTGACATTATCAAATAAGTCTAGGTGTGTATTCTACCATTTCAGATAGGGAAACTCCAGAGGCTTATCCCTGTTATCAAAGTTTACTTTCCTGAATTTACTTCTGTGACTCCTTGTATGGGGTCCACTGTCATCCTCTTAGACATTCACTTTTCGACCTGATTTGTGTCGGCCTCTTCAAGCGCACACCACAATTTATGAGGCGTAGGACTATAATAAATGCAAATGTTTTTCCAAGAGCTGAAGATGCTATGGAAACTTGCTTTTTTCAGTTGTAAGGTCTATAGCCTTCAGTGACTATAAGCAGCTTTTCTCTGCTACTGAACTTTTAAATTTTTCCTTCAATGTCTATTAAAATGTGCACTTACAGAAAGAAGTTTACTACTTATAGTTGTTACCATTTTGAATGGTACATATTAGAAAGCTGCGTTCTGCGCTAACTGTCAATAACTTGTATCTATTAGTACAGTCAACCCTCTTTATAACCGCCTTTACAGCAGCAAATGCTTATAATGTCATTTTGTTATGCTTGGAATGGCTATTGTGCAGAGCTGGTATTTCTCTATAACTATCAAGATGTTTGGGAACAAATGCCTTCATGGTAAAGAGGGTACACTGTACATAATCATATGTCTGCATTATATAGTATAGCTAGAATTTACTGTTGTCCTTACGGTAAGAAAATCCATCATATGGTCAGCTGTTTTTGTGTCAGGTGACTGAATCATTTTATTCTGTGGTCCATTAATTCGTGCGAAGTGTTCCGAACCATTACTTGTTATGAGTAGAGTTGTAATATTGTTGTGTGTATGAATACTGTTTGGCACAATATACAGATGAGGTATTTTTTGGATGAGGTCGATGTCCTGTCCTGAGGTATGCTTTAGCATGGCAACGACTCATGTTCCTGAGCATTTTTCCCTTAAAGGTTTTTTTCTCTGGTTTTCGTGACCGGCTAGTATACTTGAAGGGGTGTAAAATACCCAAGCGAGTAGCGGAGCATTCCTTCAGTTTCCAACGACAGAAAAATGTTAGTTGTGCCAGGCAACAATTCATTTACAACATACATGTAATTCTGCTATATTAAAGTTGTTTTAATTTCCCAGTACATGATTATTCTTGCTCTGTTCAGTGTGCATGCCTGCAAAATAAAAACTTAACTGATTTATGATGACAAAAGTATAGTTCAGGCCATAGTTTTATGTTGCATAATTACAGGCACTTGAACAGTCTTGTTGGAGATCTGATTCAGTCAGTTCCTGAAGTGTAGTTACTCTTTAAATTTATTCATATTGAGCAATAGGTATATGCTCTTGTGCCTTGTGGTCATGACGAGGCCACCATGCCTTCACCATATTATATGGGGGATAATGTTGTTGCCTAACTTGCCTTTAACAGTCATTAATTCAAACAGATACCAAATTTACCAATTTACTCCTGGGTTGACATTATTTGCAACATTTTCTTTTGGTTGGGAGTCAACCTATGACAGTCTGTTACACTGCCTAGGGCTCTAACCACTCAACTGCAGTCCGGGTGGCAATCTTGCAGTGGTTATCTAGAGAATTCTGCAAATCTAGGTGTTAGGATGTTTGTAAAATCTGTTAGCAAAATATTATGTGCAGCTGGTATCAATAACAGAAGCAACTGACTAACTGACCTAAATAGCTTATAATCTATTGCAGCTGCAATTACTCAAGAATATTACAACTGTTGCATCATGTAGGTCACCTGAAACAATTAGGATTCTGACACAACAGATACAATGCCAAGACACAAATACATGCTTAAAATTCATGATAGACAGTTGCAGCTTGTTGATCTATTACTTGTATCTTCAATATAAGTTCCAACAATTTGATTTTAGTGTCTGGAGATGTGTCAGAATTGTGAAGAGTGAGAATTTCATCACCCTGCTTCCACAGAACGGTCTGATTTGTGTTTTGCTCATTGTGTGGTTATGATACTTTGGTCTTTTAGTATGTAACATTCTCAGATATGTATTAATTCTGCTTAAACGGTATGTACACTGGTGCAGTCTGATTCAGGTCTTACTTATTCACATGCATATACAACAATATCTATTCAGGGGAAGTCATTGATCTCGTTGTGTGATTGCAGCAGGCCTTTTATAGACTGGTATTATAGGTGCACCTGACCAGCATCTGGTGGATATTTTCCTCAGCAGTCTTAATTTCAATTGCATTAGTTATATGTATGTCCTAAAGGTAAAAAGTATGCAAAGACCAGGAACTGAAACAATCAAAATCCAAATCCAGCCCTCAAACCATAGTTGGAAACAACTAAGATTACAAATAATCAAGATACAGAGAACATATGGCCAACCGAGTGAGCAGCTTGTTCCCAAAAGGTGGCCACTCAGCAACCCAAACCGAACCAAATATAATAAGAACATACATAAGGTAAAACATCACAGAAACTCTGACACCAAAAACAGGCAACAGAGAACCACAACAGAACTACCGCCTTGGAACGGTCAGTAATGAATTACTGGGGGGCTTAAATCGATTTTACAGGCCCAACCTCACCCTCAGTTACTGAAGTGGTACAAAACATTTAGTTGGTTGTTCGGTTCGCATGATAACCCTCTAACTCGTCAATGAATCATCACGGTAAACACATAAATCAAATTTCAACACCATGAAGAAGCAAAGACGAGGACTAAACAGATACAACGGGCCGTCTGACAGGTGGAGATCCCTGTCCTGCCAAACAACCCCACTGGAAATCTAAACACTGCAGTGGTTTTCAAATTTAATAGATATATCTTCTACAGCCTGCCAGTTACTGTGCAATTACCGTATTCACTCCTTAAAGCACCCATGCCCAGTGCCCACACAACTCTCTCAGAACTCAGCAGAATAAGCACATATGTGCTCTACTGCAGTCTGAAAGTCATCAATCATCTGGATTTGCCCCTAGAAGGTAGTCTGTCAAGGTATCTGTAAGCCTCTGGCCATTTCACAAGTTACTCAGCACTTTGCCACCATGTCTCATTGAAGAGCAATTCCTGAGGTATATGTCTGTGTGTATGGGTAACAGCTATTATTACTTTGTCAATAAATGCCGACACATTTTCAACAGCATTCAATCTAAGCCTGGTTCTAAGTGCCCTTTGCACTTAAAGGGACAAATAAGTACATTTTATTTCAGAGTGGACAAATGTTGAAAGTTTCTATTAGCAAGCGATTGAGGTTGTCTCATACTAAACAATTGAGATGTCACAATTTTGCATTTCATTGGGTAAGAGTTCACACCCGTCTCTGCTCGATCATCAGAATAAAGTGGTCATTCTAAATTGGAAGCGGGACATCAGCTGCTGGGCTTGGTTAAAACTTTAGGGCATTGGAATGCATCATGCTTAGAGTATAAGGGTATTCAGACATACTAAGTAGGAGTGCAGAGAAACTCTGTCATCCTCAAACCAAATAGGTGTTAACATGTCAGTCATGGTCTTATAAGAGCATCTGGATGCCTTTATTGCATTAGTTGGATTACAGTTCAACTAAAAAAATGAATAAATAAAAAAATAAATAAAAAAATAAATAAAAGATAAAAAAAATTGGCTCTAATATTTTGGGGGCCTCATTTGCCTACCACCAAATTCTTTTGGCCTTCTTTTCCCCAAAATATCACTTGTCAAGCTGGTATGTAATAGTTTGACAGTACCATTTCAGGCTAATCTGATTTATGGAATTTACCCAAAGCATCATCAGCATTCAGGTCTTATACTGTTCTGTCTGCACAACAATTCATGCATGACCGAGTCTGCAAACTCATGATGATCCTACATTTGCAACCGTTTCGTCTCAAACCCGATTTAAGCCACGAGCAGCATCATTCACGCCTAGTGCTCTGGCTTTTGCTTTTGGGATGACCCTACCTAGCACCGTTTTTTTTCATGCCCGTCCCAGCCATGAGACAGCACCGTTTCATGCCTAGCTCTCAGGCTCAGGTATGACCCCTTCTTTCATGCACCGTTTTCACGCCTGCTCTGGTCATGAGACAGCACCGTTTCACGCCACTCTCTCAGGCCTCTGGGTTGAATCCTATCAGTCTGCACCGTTTTCACGCCTCTTTCAAGACACTGAGACAGCACCGTTTCACGCCTAGCTCTCAGGTCTTTGGTCATGAGACAGCACCATTTCACGCCTCTCTCTCATGCCATCAAGGATCACCCAGGATTCATTCATTCATTGCAAGAGATAGAACCGTTTCACACCTATATCTCGAGCCTCAGGGGTCAAACCTGTCATGCATTCTGGGCTTTCTGGCACAATTTTCCAAGGCTATGAGACTGCACTCTTCATGCCTGGATCTCAAGCCTAATGGTAGGGTAGTCATTCCATTATATGCACAGACTGTCATAAAGAGAATAGTTTTCAGCTGTCCAACTATATTGGTTGATTCCCAGGTGCAATGATAATTAGAAGTGAGCTGCCCCCAAGACGGAGCCAAAGATTTGTTTGTTTGTTTATTGCATTATATATTAATGTTTTTAGTTTGTTTACTTTTGAGAATTGAAATTATGTGTTTATTTGTCACATTAAAATATGTCTCAATGTACTTGTTGTTTGTGTATAAAATGGGAATAATTTTATTTACAGTTTATACACAAGAATTTGTTAATTATCAATTTCATGTGCAGTTTTATTGAAAACTGCTTGGGGTAGAATCTATTTTTGAGTGTCTTTTGTATATGTATGCTAAGTTTTACATGCACCCTGATCAGTCTGTTTCAGTTGTTGTTATTTCAGTCAGTTGTGTATTCAGCTTCAAATATCAGTCTTATGTAACATTTATATAACTGTCTGGAGTGCAGGTGTCAGGTGTCTTTCGTAGTATTTCAATTCTCATATCGACGTTGCCCCCGCACCTCAGCGGAACGAATCCATAGCCGCAGTAACGGGGCGCCGAGCGTCCGTCCATGTCAGGTGTCTATTTGATTGTTTTCACACTAATCTTATCAGTGGTCATCCTATTGGGTGAGGGTGTGGTTATGCTTGGCTGAGTGACCAATCAAATAATTTTGGTTACTGAGTCTGGAGAGTAGTTCACTGTTCAGTTGTGACTTGATAATTAATGGGTGCACGTTTTTTCTTAGCTATTTCTTAGCTAAACCTGCCAGCCATCCCCAGCAGCACCATATTCTTGTTGTATTTTTCTTCGCCATAGGTTTCTCAGTTGATTTAGCTGTCTTTAACGTCAGATAACTTTCGATCTGACCAGTTTTGCGCAGGGCCAGCAACAGATATTGATTGTGATACTTCTGGCATTGCATCATCTCGGATATTACACCTGCGGAAGAAAATCCTTTTATTTTGTCACGACAATCACATCGAGCATTCGTGTGTCGTCATACTTTAATTTTGACTGATGCTCGGTTCAAACTAAAGGCTTGCAGTAACGATCGATAGCATTGGCCACGCTTCAATTTTGCTGCAATCAGTGTTCCGCCCCCTGGTCAGCCCTCGCTATACTGTTCGTTGTCAGTCATATACCATACACACTTCATGACCTTGCCGAATGAGAGTGTCCCAATATTTCGGTGCACAGTATTATGTCCGTCGCTAGAAAGTATATTTCTGAGGGGTTGTATACTCTGTGTATGATACGTTTTCGGCCATTTTTGCAAAGGGTAACAACTTCCGTTTTGACTACCTGTTTGCTTCCCTGCACGACAGAGCCCTTCCAAACGGTATCTAATCGTTAAGGAAAGAAAAGGTCGCTAGTGAAATAGTTATTGAGGTTGGGAAGAATTAAAAACCGCGAATGCATTCGGCTAAACCAGAAAACTTGCCAAAAGAGTTATGTAGCCGACGACGAAGCCGCCTATGTTTTATGGTTCACTTCTGCTAGTCGCAGACCAGACACAAACTAGATTTGTTTGAAGTCTAAGACTGACCGTTATACACAGTCAGTCAAATTAGAATTATACGGATAGTCTTTCATCTGTATGTGTGTACGTCACCATTTTTTGTCATAATTTGTATTTTCCCCACGATTTGTATGTGTAATTTGTAAATAGAATCAGAAAGACAAAATAGTACACCACTGACCACCCCTGTTTACCATACCTTAAACTCCTGAATAAAAAGCAAAGACCCAGATCAGACTGCTACAAGGAAGAACCCTATCCGGCACTATTCCGCATTCACATGGCTCAGTACTTTGCGTTTTATTTATTTTAGTTTTAGTTTTTTATTTCATTTTTAGTTTGATAATCAACATCAAGAATAAACTATGTGTTAGTAATAAGCTGCAAAACCCAACAATAATAGAAAATCTTTTCTTTACGATCAGTCTGCACACATGCGCAGTTTGGCCAGGGTACACGCAAAAAATAAACTGAATATTGCACATATTTAGGTGACTGAGTGCACTTTAATCCCTTTTCAATTTTTCCATCGGGTCAAATTTTTAGGGAAAGAATTTGATCCTCAAACAGCCAATTTTTGAAAGAGTAGACACATTAAAAGCGTTTCATCGCCCAAGGTAGCAAAGAAGTAGTCAACACTGAATACAGCTAATAGCACCGCAAAGGTCTCCAGTAATTAGTATTATTAATTTTTTTACCTTACAATAAGTAATTCCGATTTTGTGCTAATCCGAGTCTACTCTGGCGTCATGGTGGATATTCTTTATTTTGACACTAACAAGCCACGTCGATTAGTTGTTTCCAGAAGCAATTATCAATTTTGATTAACTTTACTAATATTAGCAGTAGTAGTAGTATTTCTCCACAAAACAGCTGCTAATTCACTCTCTATGAAAACACATGCCGTGGTATCTCAGACAAATTTAGCGATTCCTCAACATATGTTTTGTGAAAATGAGATAGCTTACCTCAAAATTACTATTACTTATTACAGGTCTAAAATTTACAAATGATAGCACGTCTTAATACTAAATTAATGCAAAAGTTTAATGGGCAGTTTGAAGTAGATTATGCCTTGATCGTTTGAAGATTACAGTTTCTTTCATGTTTTAAGTAACTGCAGCGTAATTGAGATTTTTTATTCAAGATTTATTTTCTTCGGGTAGTAAATATGATTGAACCACTTGACCTCCAACAGATTTCCTAATCTAGACATCTACAATAACTATTGACTTTGGTTGTGATTATTTGAAGAGTCGGATGTAAATTTCTTATGACATAATTATGCAAGGCTTCATTTTAAAGATAGCCATGAATTATTATTTTTGTGGTTACTTAATCTTTGATGAGAAGCATCACCACACTTGTCTGGCATCCAACATAGGCAACGAGGCAACGTACTATAAAACTCGATTGTTTTCGCATACTTCTTAGATTATTCTTACGGACCCGGCAGTTTGTTATACCTCTTAGTCAGATCAGATTTTCGAAGAAATTCCGTGGAGTATAAATACAGTGCTTGAATAAGTTTCTACACCAATTCGTTGCCTAGTCGTTGTACATGTAGCCCAAAAATCGTTTTCAAGCATTTTTTGAATACGCATATCAATTGAGTAAAACTTTTGATTCCTATTTCAAGAGTCGGGGGTCGGATGGTCCGTGAGACTATACTTCTGAAACAAACTTATCCTGATGAGCGGAACAAACAAGTTTCATGTACGTTGGCTTCGTTACCTGTGTTGAATGCCAGACCAGTGTGATCACTCGCTTTTGCGTACTGATATTTCAATAGATTGTTCATGCGAAAGGAGAAGGCTCCGATCAGACTGCGCGAATGGCCAGACAGATCTGAGTCTTTGCCGTTCGCACTTTCCGTAGTATAGTTGAAATTATATACTCCGCGATTTCAGAATAGTTTCTGAATGAACACTTCTGTCAATAAAATGTTTGAAACCTTCTCATCACCGAACAAAATGCCGGGCCGGGTAGCGCAATCGGTAGGGCACCTGACTCGTAAGTCAGAGGTCCTGGGTTCGAATCCCGGTCTGGCCACATACTTTCGTTTCTCCTTCCGCTGATTCAAGAAGGGCAGTTGTCAGTTACTGGCGAAAGTATGTGCACTTAGTACTGGTTAACCGCTTAGAAGGTCTAAGCCTGCCCAGGAATAGTGTGGTTAGGTTAACTGACCGTCCCGACATGACCTTAGTCGTTTACCGTGGACGTTAAGCATCAAATCAACCAACCAACCGAACAAAATACGCACATGTACTTTTCATATTTTTAGACAGAGCAGTATCGGGAAAGTCACGTGCTACTTGTGAATGACAAGGTTATTTTGGGTCTGTAAAACCACTAACGATTGGCTAAAGCTTTTGTTTCATCTACCCGTTACTTGTCTGGGTTGACAGACGCTAGCGGTAAAATAACGTGCTACTTGTGAATGACAAGATTATTTTGGGTTTTTGTAAAACCACTAACGATTGGCTAAAGCTTTTGTTTCATCTACCCGTTACTTGTCTGGGTTGACAGACGCTAGCGGTAAAATAACACACGTCACATCGAGCAAACTCGATGCGATCTACATGACAAAATAAACGGAATTTCTTCCGCAGGCTTAGATTTTTGTTTTTCAATTGTTTGCCAGTTTTCTGTTCTATTATCAGATTCACTATCACTAGAGCACTCGGCCAATACGAATGTTCCAGTAGCATTTGAGTTTGTCGTTTCAATATCCATGTTGTTATTAGTATGTTGGTCATGCTGGTAATTCTGTGCCTCCATATATTCAGGAATGCTGTCGGCTATATCGCCAGCAGCGTTAGCTCCGTACGGTGTACACACGTTGCCAGAATGGTATAGATTATATGCAGGAGAAACTTTCTGTGAAACACCTTGCGAACCAGAAAGTTGTGATGAGGGTGCGTTTGACTCTTTAACAGAATAATCCAACCTGCTACCTTTCATGATAGGGCTCCAATCCGGAAACATATCGTACGTCATACGCCCATTGACAATAAGTTTGGCTGGATAACCGATTGATCTCTGCCACGAGGGTTATTAGCTCGAGCTGCTTTAAACTGCGGCCAAAGGGTTTGTCGTGCACGATTAATTTCAACCGGATATTCACGGCTAATTCCAAAAGGGCTATTTTTCAGAGCACTTGCAGAGGACATAATATTTTCGGTGTCTCTGTAGAAACTAAACGCTACAATAATCGGGCGTGGTCCTTTACCTGGGTCCCGACGGGCACCAAGCCTATGGGCCCTTTCAATACAAGGCAGTTCATCACACGCAAGTTTCTCTTCCAAAAAGTCACAGATAATGCGTTTACAATTTTCGTCACGTGATTCTGGTATACCCTTAAACAGTAGATTATTTCGTCGGGCCCGAGCCTCATTGTCGATAGATTTGTATTCGAGCAACTTTAAACGATTGTCATATGAGTTCATAACTGTCTCCATACATTCCTTTCTATGGGTCATCTTTATAATAGTATTCATTTTACGCTCGAGTTGCATGACTTTATCTTGGTTACATGTCGATGTACTTTAGATGGTCGATAATTTTTCATCAACACTAAGTTTATCAAAGTCCGAAACCCTGTTTGGAAAAGTTGCCATTGGTGCTATATTGCTTCTCCCGCTTGTATGTCGCCTCTGCCTTTTGCGAACAAGGGTAAAATCATTGTCAGAATCGTCCGACGCACAGGAATCTTCATATACATTGTCATTCACCAAGCCCGCAAGCACTTTGAACTGATTTGAGAATAAACATTTGCCGCTGCTAAGTCCCTACCTCTGCCACCTCTACCACCTCGAATTCTTACTCAACTACCTCTGTAACTTGCCATTTCCTTTCCAATTTGCCCCAACAGCGAAATAAACAGAAAATTTGCGAGAGCGAGCGAGACCATGCCACCACGGCAAACAAACCGGAAGACTGATCAAGGAGTACTTCCAATACAGATCACTCTGACAAGGCGGCGGGCTGGAGGAGGGTTGGAGGTCGGAGGCCACTATTAAAGAAAAGAATGTGTCCTCTCTAGAGAGCCAGTTCTTTTAATTAAAAATAACCTCTTTTAAAGAAGGGGTGCACATACAGGGAGCAAAACTATTCTACGAGTAAAGCTCCTGCACTTTAAGATATTAATGCTTAAACTTGAAAATAAGATATGTCATATGATGCTGCAGACAGAAAACAGGTTGTCGCATTTTATTTTTGTATAGACAACAGTCAAAAGGGGAGGTCACCATAAGGGCCATTTTCTGGTTACAAATGGATTTTCACCAAAACTCACCAATCTCTACTTGTAAGTGTTGGCTTTCATATACTGAAATACTGGTCTCCTCGAACGTGTATTTTGAGTGAAGCGCAGTGTCAAAGTGGGTGGGGTAATTCCACCCCAGACCTTACCATGTATCATTTTTTTCAATTATCTCTATAAGTATTAATGGCTGATTTACCATTATGATTTGAAAAAATACAGGCATATGCGCTTATTAATTGGGTTATATAACTTACTTCTGTTTGCTTATTCAATACCAATATAAGAGCTTATAAATCGTAACAGGAATTTTACTTATTTTAGCTTCTCCAATTTTACGAAAAAACACAATTTTTCTTTATTTGTCCAGATATATATAGGAAACTTTGAAAATATATTGACATGAAAGTATGCATTGCAGAATTATGAGAAAACTATCCTAGGCATATCAGTACCTGAATTATCTGCCCTTGATTCAAGAAAATATAAGAAATTCAATTGAAAATGAAAGAACGAAATTCCACACTGGTAGGTATATTTTTGATGACTCTTTTGCTCATGTTTCGAATCATACTGGTTGTTAAGGTTTAAATTCCATATAGTGCCCATGATATCACACAAGAACTGTAACTGGACAGCAGAGCTCATCCTGTTATGAGCTTATATGTGGTAACAGGAATGTTACCATTTTGCTTCTTCAACTTTATGAAAAGCCTCAATTTTTCATTATTTGTCCAGATACACAAAGGAAACTTTGTAATTATATTGATATGATAGTGAGCATTACAGAATAATAAGAAAACTATCCTAGGCATGTCAAAACATGAATTATATGCCCTTGATTCACGAAATTATAAGTATTTAAATTGAAGATGTAAGACCGAAATTCTACACTGGAAGGTTTATTTTGATGACTCTTTTGCTTGTTATTTCAGTCAGTTGTGTATTCAGCTTCAAATATCAGTCTTATGTAACATTTATATAACTGTCTGGAGTGCAGGTGTCAGGTGTCTTTCGTAGTATTTCAATTCTCATATCGACGTTGCCCCCGCACCTCAGCGGAACGAATCCATAGCCGCAGTAACGGGGCGCCGAGCGTCCGTCCATGTCAGGTGTCTATTTGATTGTTTTCACACTAATCTTATCAGTGGTCATCCTATTGGGTGAGAGTGTGGTTATGCTTGGCTGAGTGACCAATCAAATAATTTTGGTTACTGAGTCTGGAGAGTAGTTCACTGTTCAGTTGTGACTTGATAATTGTTGGGTGCATGTTTTTCCTTAGCTATCCCTGTCAGCCATCCCCAGCACCACCATATTCTTGTTGTATTTTACTTCGCCATAGGTTTCTCAGTTGATTTAGCTGTCTTTAACGTCAGATAACTTTCGATCTGACCAGTTTTGCGCAGGGCCAGCAACAGATATTGATTGTAATACTTCTGGCATTGCATCATCTCGGATATTACACCTGCGGAAGAAAATCCTTTTATTTTGTCACGACAATCACATCGAGCATTCGTGTGTCGTCATACTTTAATTTTGACTGATGCTCGGTTCGAACTAAAGGCTTGCAGTAACGATCGATATCATTGGCCACGCTTCAATTTTGCTGCAATCAGTGTTCCGCCCCCTGGTCAGCCCTCGCTATACTGTTCGTTGTCAGTCATATACCATACACACTTCATGACCTTGCCGAATGAGAGTGTCCCAATATTTCGGTGCACAGTATTATGTCCGTCGCTAGAAAGTATATTTCTGAGGGGTTGTATACTCTGTGTATGATACGTTTTCGGCCATTTTTGCAAAGGGTAACAACTTCCGTTTTGACTACCTGTTTGCTTCCCTGCACGACAGAGCCCTTCCAAACGGTATCTAATCGTTAAGGAAAGAAAAGGTCGCTAGTGAAATAGTTATTGAGGTTGGGAAGAATTAAAAACCGCGAATGCATTCGGCTAAACCAGAAAACTTGCCAAAAGAGTTATGTAGCCGACGACGAAGCCGCCTATGTTTTATGGTTCACTTCTGCTAGTCGCAGACCAGACACAAACTAGATTTGTTTGAAGTCTAAGATACACCTTAAAATACTGACCGTTATACACAGTCAGTCAAATTGGAATTATACGGATAGTCTTTCATCTGTATGTGTGTACGTCACCATTTTTTGTCATAATTTGTATTTTCCCCACGATTTGTATGTGTAATTTGTAAATAGAATCAGAAAGACAAAATAGTACACTACCTCTGCCACCTCTACCACCTCGAATTCTTACTCCACTACCTCTGTAACTTGCCATTTCCTTTCCAATGAGCAGAGCTTATCCTGTTATGAGCTTATATGTGGTAACAGGAACGTTACCATTTTGCTTCTCCATTTAATGAAAAATTGAGGCTTTTCATAAAAATGGAGAAGCAAAATGGTAACGTTCCTGTTACCACATATAAGCTCATAACAGGATAAGCTCTGCTCATTGGAAAGGAAATGGCAAGTTACAGAGGTAGTGGAGTAAGAATTCGAGGTGGTAGAGGTGGCAGAGGTAGTGATTATATTGATATGATAGTGAGCATTACAGAATAATAAGAAAACTATCCTAGGCATGTCAAAACATGAATTATATGCCCTTGATTCACGAAATTATAAGTATTTAAAT
The DNA here is from genome assembly GCA_963989385.1 of Ctena decussata. Lineage (NCBI taxonomy): Eukaryota > Metazoa > Mollusca > Bivalvia > Lucinida > Lucinidae > Ctena > Ctena decussata. The sequence goes on along the minus strand of OZ022507.1, from coordinate 36,389,019 downwards.
TGAAGATGTAAGACCGAAATTCTACACTGGAAGGTTTATTTTGATGACTCTTTTGCTTGTTATTTCAGTCAGTTGTGTATTCAGCTTCAAATATCAGTCTTATGTAACATTTATATAACTGTCTGGAGTGCAGGTGTCAGGTGTCTTTCGTAGTATTTCAATTCTCATATCGACGTTGCCCCCGCACCTCAGCGGAACGAATCCATAGCCGCAGTAACGGGGCGCCGAGCGTCCGTCCATGTCAGGTGTCTATTTGATTGTTTTCACACTAATCTTATCAGTGGTCATCCTATTGGGTGAGAGTGTGGTTATGCTTGGCTGAGTGACCAATCAAATAATTTTGGTTACTGAGTCTGGAGAGTAGTTCACTGTTCAGTTGTGACTTGATAATTGTTGGGTGCATGTTTTTCCTTAGCTATCCCTGTCAGCCATCCCCAGCACCACCATATTCTTGTTGTATTTTTCTTCGCCATAGGTTTCTCAGTTGATTTAGCTGTCTTTAACGTCAGATAACTTTCGATCTGACCAGTTTTGCGCAGGGCCAGCAACAGATATTGATTGTAATACTTCTGGCATTGCATCATCTCGGATATTACACCTGCGGAAGAAAATCCTTTTATTTTGTCACGACAATCACATCGAGCATTCGTGTGTCGTCATACTTTAATTTTGACTGATGCTCGGTTCGAACTAAAGGCTTGCAGTAACGATCGATATCATTGGCCACGCTTCAATTTTGCTGCAATCAGTGTTCCGCCCCCTGGTCAGCCCTCGCTATACTGTTCGTTGTCAGTCATATACCATACACACTTCATGACCTTGCCGAATGAGAGTGTCCCAATATTTCGGTGCACAGTATTATGTCCGTCGCTAGAAAGTATATTTCTGAGGGGTTGTATACTCTGTGTATGATACGTTTTCGGCCATTTTTGCAAAGGGTAACAACTTCCGTTTTGACTACCTGTTTGCTTCCCTGCACGACAGAGCCCTTCCAAACGGTATCTAATCGTTAAGGAAAGAAAAGGTCGCTAGTGAAATAGTTATTGAGGTTGGGAAGAATTAAAAACCGCGAATGCATTCGGCTAAACCAGAAAACTTGCCAAAAGAGTTATGTAGCCGACGACGAAGCCGCCTATGTTTTATGGTTCACTTCTGCTAGTCGCAGACCAGACACAAACTAGATTTGTTTGAAGTCTAAGATACACCTTAAAATACTGACCGTTATACACAGTCAGTCAAATTGGAATTATACGGATAGTCTTTCATCTGTATGTGTGTACGTCACCATTTTTTGTCATAATTTGTATTTTCCCCACGATTTGTATGTGTAATTTGTAAATAGAATCAGAAAGACAAAATAGTACACTACCTCTGCCACCTCTACCACCTCGAATTCTTACTCCACTACCTCTGTAACTTGCCATTTCCTTTCCAATGAGCAGAGCTTATCCTGTTATGAGCTTATATGTGGTAACAGGAACGTTACCATTTTGCTTCTCCATTTTTATGAAAAGCCTCAATTTTTCATTATTTGTCCAGATACACAAAGGAAACTTTGTAATTATATTGATATGATAGTGTGCATTACAGAATTATAAGAAAACTATCCTAGGCAAGTCAAAACATGAATTGTATGCCCTTGATTCACGAAATTAAAAGTATTTAAATTGAAGATGTAAGACCGAAATTCTACACTGGAAGGTATATTTTTATGACTCTTTTGCTCATGTTTCTAATAATATACTGATTGTTGAGCTTTCAATTCCATATAGTGCCAGTGATATTTCACAAGAACTGTATCTGAACAGCAGAGCCCGTCCTTGTTTATGCCACTTAATTACATAACATTCAAGATGTAATTTTCTGACACAAAGTTTGATTTATAGATTTTAGTTACTGATATATCAAATGTTGTTGAATACCTTTGTTTAGAATTTATAAGTCTCACTGAAAACTAACGACAGAGACAGTGTACAAGACCCTCCTGCCCAACACACGCATATCTGACGGTGATCATCCTAATGTTAAACATAAACTGTCTGAGGACACTCCTAAAACTCAGATGGCAAGACAGGATAAGAAAGTCCTGAAGAGAGGCAGGGATGCAAAGCGTATATACCCTTTTGAAACTGGCTCAGCTAAGATGGGCTGGCCATGTCACCAGAACAAATGCAGAGATGAAAGACATTCACAGACGCTGTTGGAGATATGTTTACCAAAGAAAATATTCCGAGGAGAACTTTAGTGTGAAATGTTCATAAAGTTGCCAGAAGAAATGATACAAGAATATCCTTAAAGAAGAGAATCTATGAAATTAACCAAAGGCGTAACAAGAGCTTCGCAAGCGGTGAATAATACACCCGTTAAATTTAGAAATTCCAAAGCCAAACAAGGGAGATAATTCATAGACCAAGTAAACTAGAGCTACTATTCTTGGTCCAAATATAAACCGTTGACAATATACACGACACCATTAAGTTGTTTTAAAACATTTTGAACGATTTAGGAGTTACAGAATAAACAGGAAGTTCATTCAAGGGCACATAATTTAGGGATTAAGTAAGCCAGAGTTGTGGTTGTTATTCAGGATGCATTGCTTCATTATATACATATTCCTAGAAAGTTTCTGTACAATATTTTAAAGGGTTAAGGAGTTATGGAGTGAATGGGAATAGAGTAAAATACTAATCAAAGGGACGTTACTCCAAAATTAAGTAAGGGGGAGAAATCATTCTTATGTGCGACGCATTGTCTTGTAATAATGCAGACCACTATAAAGTTTCATCAAGATATTTCAAACAGTTACCAAGCTATGGTATGCACAAGGTAAGTATACACAAAAATAGCCTAAAATAATAATCAAAGGGAAGTAACTCTTAAATGAATTGAGGGACATTTAAATTTCAAAGTAAGGTATTCAATAACATTTGATATCTCAATAAGTAAAATCAATAAAATCCATAAATCAAACTTTGGGTCGGAAAATGATATCTTGAATGTGACGGAATTAAGTGGCATGTAGCAGGATGAGCTCTGATGTTCAGTTACAGTTCTTGTGTAATATCATGGGCACCATATGGAATTCAAAGCTCAACAATCAGTATAATATTAGAAACATGAGCAAAAAAGTCATCAGAAATATACCTTCCAGTGTTAAATTTCGATTTTACATTTCCAATTTAATATCTTATATTTTCTTAAATCAATGGCAGATAATTAAGGTTTTGATATGCCTAGGATAGTTTTCTCATAATTCTGCAATGTGTACTGTCATATAAATATAATTACAAAGTTTCCTATATATATCTAGACAAATAAAGAAAAATTAAGGTTTTTCGTAAAGTTGGAGAAGCAAAAATAAGTAAAATTCCTGTTACGACTTATAAGCTCTTATATTGGTATTGAATAAGCAATCAGTGGTAAGTTATATAACCCAATTAATAAGCGCATATGCCTGTATTATTTCAAATCATAATGGTAAATCAGCCATTAATACTTATAGAGATAATTGAAAAAAATGATACATGGTAAGGTATGGGGTGGAATTACCCCACCCACTTTGACACTGCGCTTCACTCAAAATACACTTTCGATGAGATCAGTATTTCAGTATATGAAAGCCAACACTTACAAGTGGAGATTGGTGAGTTTTGGAGAAAATCCATTTGTAACCAGAAAATGGCCCTTATGGAGACCCCGCCTTTAACAAAAACATCCAGTTTGATTTAAAAAAACTTCTCAGAGTCTTAGCTAAGAAAATATTCACCATACCCATTGACGTCCTTCGTGAGAGCATTAGCAACTTAAAGGTAAAATGTTTAACCAGTCGATTGCTCCGGTAAAGTTTGAAAGGGTGGGGCACCGACGTTTGACACAAGTTGGTAGTATATATTGCGTTATACCAATCTCTTAAGTCAATATTCTAGCTAAGTTTTTAAATAAATACAGTTCATCAAGTGAACACGATTTTGTTGGGTATTTTCATTAAGAAAATATATTTAAGTTAGTGTTGCAAGCGTCTGGAAACATGCTTATAAACACCGGTTGTACCTTCACTTTTAATGAAAAAATGTCGGTTTATAACATGTATATTGCGCCATAGAACAGCCAATCTATAGGGAGAAGAGGCTTTTGAATACTGATATATATGGAGATATTTTATCTGGTTCCCCATTGAGTAATGAAATATAAACAAAAGCGAGATAATTAATGGGAGTCTTCGCCTGTACAATGTATTTTTACTGGAATATAAATGTTTTACCTAATTTATCACTCGACACTTTTATATAAAGCGGAAGCCAACGTCGACATCCTATTTACATACCGACATCCTGACGTCACAAGCTCAGAGCGTAGTAGGTGTGGGTTGCCTTGATTATTGGGACGTAGGAATTTATCGGACTTATGCAAAACGTCGGAGTTGAATCTACGACTCTTGCGAGAAAGATGATCACTTAATCCACATATGTAAATTAACTTTGCGCAGTCGAAAAATTTGGGCTTTCAAATTCTGACAAGCCACAGTACCCTATATGAGTCGCATAAGATTGCTGGCTGAATTATCAATAGACCCAACTGACTGCCTTCCAAAGTTTTCCTTATTTTTGTCTGAGAGAAAACATGTTGTGAGCCCCTCATCGACACCGCCTCGAGGCTTGCGACATATGTTTAATGAAAATTTATAGAAAACGGCTTTAATTTACACCAAATACATGCTCTTATCTATATCTATGTTAATTAAGTTAATACACACTTACTTGTTTTAGAAGGAACCTTTATATATGATATCAGGACGCCCAAGTAGACTAGGGCTGCCATGATACAAAATAAGAACTTCCACGGCGAGGGTGAGCAGCTTTTCATCTGAAATATTGTGAACAGGGTTCGCGGTTATAAAACTTGAGAATAATCTCAAACTCGAAATAAAGCACACTGATCAGTGTGCTTTATTTTGAGTTTGAGAATGTACTCAAGTTTAATAACCTCTGGGCCAGGGGGTTGGTTGAGTAAAATAGATACAGCTCAAGGCTCAGCACTCTACATTTAAAACTCTTTGTTTTTTGTGTGTTCTTTTTGCCTCAATTCCTTACGCTTAATGGTTAGCGCTTCCAACCTCGGATCATGAGGTCGCGGGTTCGAGCCCCACTGAAGGCGACATTTTATTCAAACCTAAATGGTGCTGCATTGCACAGAGCTTTCCAAAATCTATCTCCCATCGTTCTGACGGGACTGAGATACTGTTGTACTGTTGAAGATAACTTAAAACTGCATCCATCCATCCATTCATTCATCCATCCATCCATCCAAAAGGAGTCACAGTATCAGAAAAGAATTTGTTCCTCTGAGCCAAAGACTACAATCATTCCTTAGAGGTAAGTTTGTGTCATGAAACCTAACATTTAATAAGAATTTTTCGAAGTAGTGATTTAGTACATCCCAAACCAAACGGGTTCACAAGCATAATATTTCAAAATCATTATAATTACAATCGTGCAAATATGACCTTGAAACTTCATACCTTAAAGTTAAGGTGGCCATAACTTTAAGAAACGATTGTAATTCTGGGTCTTGGTGTTTAGATTTATTCTCTACGAGTGTAACTCTTAAGGACAGAACTTACTCCTGATAAGTAGGGGTAACATTATAATACAGGGACAGAACTTACTCCTGATAAGTAGGGGTAACATTATAATACAGGGATAAGTCTCTATGTTTCTCAATATTAAAACATATACTGTGACCCCTCATTTAAACCGTCTCGGTGAGAAGGTTCTACTGTGGGTCACAACCTATGTTTTCGTTGAGACGTAAACAATTGTCACAGAATTATCCTCAAAACTCCATCCTATCTGGAGCTCTGTACTTAGAGAGTTTTTCCAAACCTTAGAAAAATACTTACTGGTCAAAGTGACCACCTCTGATGGTATATTCTGTTCAGTCACTTAAATATGAATTTTTAGAGGAAACAACTAAGCCATTTTCATTTCCCTCCATTCACAATGGGGCTCAGTTCTTAAGAAACGAATTTCTCCTGAAGAAGGTTACATGCTTAACTTACATACTGGCGGGGATGAGCCTCGGTAGCTTAGTAGGTTTAGCGCTGGCTTACTGCTTTGGCGGGAATCTTTCAAACAGCAAATGCGGTTCCAGTGCTCACAGCTTTTCATTACCACCCTCCCATCGTCCTGATATGATTGAAATACTGTTAAAAAGGACGTTAAATCGCATGCCATTCCATCGCATGTCATACAATCGCATGGTGTAGGCCAACAGACGATTGATGCGTTTAAAAGAAAATATGATTAATTTAAATTACAATACTTCAGATATAAAAAAAAAATATTTATAACGTGCTAGCTACACGATTACACACGTACTATCACGAGAAAAATTAACAATAATAATATATGATATTCAACATACCTTAACCCTGCAATGCTTTTATTCAATGCACTCCTGGCTAAAAACAAATCAAATAAATAAATTGTTCTATTGTGTGCATCTAAATGTATACCCGCTATATCTTTTTACATACGTCGGCTGAAAAGGTGCATTTTGGTCGAGTACGAACAACTAACCTAAATGGCCTGCGCATCACCGAAACGTGCCTAATGTTCACGTTTCACTGCATACATGTAATGCAAAGTGATTCGAAGACTATTTGTGCAAAAGGGGAGGCTCTGATTATACACTGTGCTGATGCGCGGGCTGTGCTTATTCTTCCATTTTCGCAAATGCCGTTACAGGCGTAGTGTAACTTTTAACATGACTCCGCCGAATATTATAGTGTTGTCCTTTTGTCAACGTTTATTCTTTCTGTACTGTTTGTCGATGACCAGGGTCAATATAAGAGCTGAGATCGAATTACACGAAACAGTGTCTTATAGCATTTGCGGACAGATAATACCTTAGCCTTCACAAACACACTGATCCGACTGTCCAGTTTGCAGTTTATAGATTCTTCAGGATCCTTAGGTTGTTCATGCGAACACGGAAAAGTCTGATCATCCTGCGAGGATGCGCAGGATGATCTGAGGTTTCCCTGTTCGCACATGTGAAATGGTATTTTGTCTGGTGCTGCGGTCCACATCATGAATGCCGCTGTATTGGTTCTAAATTTAATTAGCCTCTGCAGGGAGTATACAATACTTATTGTCAATAGAAATGCATTAATTATTTACATTTACAAACTAAAGAGAACAGAGGCTTTGCAGAAGGAAAAAATTAAGGGCTAAAGACAGATAGAAAAGTAGTACATAAGCAAATATTATAAATTAAAGGTCACTAATTATTGGTAAAATAAAAGCATAAAGACCCCCACCCCCAAAAAAGAAAAAAATAGATAAATCAATTGATAAACTAGAAACGTGTCCATAGGACACGGGTTCCCCCGCCAAGTGCCTTGAGTAAGATGGCACCTTGATTAAGGCACTGTGACTTGTAGGATGACTAGGTTCCTATGGGCAGACATGTAAAATATAAAAGGGAAATCAAGGGGCCATGAACATAGGTCAAAATGACTTGCACTTATTCTGCAGTCAAACCTCAGACACGAATATGACACAAACCTGTTCGCTTTAAAGACTATTTGAAATCCTAGCATGCAGGACAGTTATGGGCGGCGGGATATGAACATGTTATCACTGTAACCTATGCACAAAGTCTGACCAGAGTCGTCACTGTCCGCATGGAGGTAGCTTAGACCCTTAGCTACCCCATAAGCGCAAAGCGAAGAGTCTGATCACACTGGGCGGATGCCATGCTGATCTGAGTCTGCGCTGGGCGCACAACCACATTGTTGGTTTTCTCGCGTCGCGGCTCATATTTTGAAATATACAATATTTAGAAAGTTTCATCATATTTCAATTGTTATCGACGTCTCATTTAGAAAGTTTAGAGAGTCAGCAGGTATTTAGGCATTTAGATGATACAAAAGTACTGGTGCACCGTAATGGACGTGTATTTTATGCTCTTAATAAAACGATTAAAATAGACGTATTTAAAACTGTTTTAGGTAAAAGTGGAAAACATATGGATTGTCCACATTGTGGTTTTGGATATACAAACTTTTTGAAGGAATTCACAAATCGGTATTTTTACATTTCACGTTTATAATTTGACAATTGAAAACTATTCTATACTAGAAAAGAGCCCGCGCAAGCGCGGAAATATTTCATGATGGTCAACTTTATATAAAAAAGCGAGTTTTAATTTTTCAATGTAAATGGCCTTAGGCCCAGGTGAAGATATGACCTTTACAATGAATACTCACTAAAGCTTCATTTACCTAATTAGTTGTCTGCATCTACAAACTTTCAGGTAGCAGACTGCATTGTTTCTAAAAAAAATCAACTTTTTTCACTTTTTCCTATAGAAAAACCTAAGTGACTCAAAAGTTGACCTTGCCGAAAACAGATCAAGGTCATCCCAGGGTCATCATTTGTATGAATTTTGTTGAGCTTTTGAGTCCTTGATGCGACATGCTAAGTTTCAAGATCATAGGATTTGTGGTTCTGGGGGAGAATTGGTTGATTTGATGCTTAACGTCCACGGTAAACAGCTAAGGTCATGTCGGGACGGTCAGTAAACCTAACCACACTATTCCTGGGCAGGCTTAGACCTCCTAAGCGGTTAACCAGTACCAAGTGCACATACTTTTGCCAGTAACTGACAACTGCCCTTCTTGAATCAGCGGAAGGAGAAACGAAAGTATGTGGCCAGACCGGGTTTCGAACCCAGGACCTCTGACTTATGTCAGGTGCCCTACCGATTGCGCTACGCGGCCCGGCGTGGTTCTGGGGGAGAAGATTTTTAAATTTTTTACCATAATAAATGTTTGCCATCTTGGTTATGTGCCCTGTCCTGGGTATTTTTTTTCTGAAAAAACTGGGTCCTGGAACGTTTTGGGGGAAAATATTCAAGCCCTCTGAAGACTAAAGGCTGAATCATTGAAACTGATTTGTCTGCTTCGCTGGAAAAAAATGCCCTTTCTTACCTGGCGCATGTGTGTTAACCTTAGACATTTTTAATTTTTGTCTTTTCGAAAGTTCAGTTCAGTTTGAATTATCCAAACGACGTTACCCAAGTGACAAAATTTAATAGAATATTCCAAGTTTGCTTGCGATCAATTTTGGAATATGTGAGATATTTAAGATTCTGTACATTCGAAAGCTCTTTTACTTGTATTTACAATGGCATGCAGTTAATTGCAGCATATTTGTTAATGAGTTTACCTCATATGTCAAATGTCAGCAAAATCTAACAGTATATTCCAAGTTTGCTCTTGATCAATTTTGGAATATGTGAGATATTTGCCATTCTGTACTTCCAAAAGCCCATGATTCAAATTAATGGTGCCATACCATTTATTTCAGCAAGTTTGTTCAATATTTGTTTGATGTTTGGCCATATCAACAAAATTTGATAGAATATTCCAAGTTTGCTTACGATCAATTTTGGAATATGTGAGATATTTGGCATTAAATAGTTTTCACTGCTCATAACTTGTATCAACAATGTCATGCCAATAGTTCTGGCCTATTTGTTAATAATTTTATATTATTTGTCCAAAGTTGACAAAATTTAAATGAATATTCCAAGTTTGCTCGCGATCAATTTTGGAATATGTGAGATATTTGAGATTCAGTGCATTCAAAAGCTCTTTAATTTGTATCAACTATGTCATGCTGTTAATTGCAGCATATTTGTTAACTACTTTACCTCAGATGTCAAATGTCAACAAATTTAAGAGAATATTCCAAGTTTGCTCGCGATCAATTTTGGAATATGTGAGATATTTGGCATTCCATAGTTTCCACAGCTCATAACTTGTATGACAATGTCATGCAATAGATTCTGGCCTATTTGTTAATAATTTTACACTTTATGTCAAATGTTGACAAAATTTAACAGAATATCCCAAGTTTGCTCGCGATCAGTTTTGGAATATGTGAGATATTTAAGATTCTGTACATTCGAAAGCTCTTTTACTTGTATTTACAATGGCATGCAGTTAATTGCAGCATATTTGTTAATGAGTTTACCTCATATGTCAAATGTCAGCAAAATTTAACATTATATTCCAAGTTTGCTCTTGATCAATTTTGGAATATGTGAGATATTTGCCATTCTGTACTTCCAAAAGCCCAGGATTCAAATTAATGGTGCCATACCATTTATTTCAGCAAGTTTGTTCAATATTTGTTTGATGTTTGGCCATATCAACAAAATTTGATAGAATATTCCAAGTTTGCTTACGATCAATTTTGGAATATGTGAGATATTTGGCATTAAATAGTTTCCACTGCTCATAACTTGTATCAACAATGTCATGCCAATAGTTCTGGCCTATTTGTTAATAATTTTACATTATTTGTCCAAAATTGACAAAATTTAACAGAATATTCCAAGTTTGCTCGCGATCAATTTTGGAATATGTGAGATATTTGAGATTCAGTGCATTCAAAAGCTCTTTAATTTGTATCAACTATGTCATGCTGTTAATTGCAGCATATTTGTTAACTACTTTCCCTCATATATCAAATGTCAACAAATTTAAGAGAATATTCCAAGTTTGCTCGCGATCAATTTTGGAATATGTGAGATATTTGCCATTCTGTACTTCCAAAAGCCCATGATTCAAATTAATGGTGCCATACCATTTATTTCAGCATGTTTGTTCAATATATGTTTGATGTATGGCCATATCAGCAAAATTTGATAGAATATTCCAAGTTTGCTTACGATCAATTTTGGAATATGTGAGATATTTGGCATTCCATAGGGTCCACAGCTCATAACTGGTATTGACAATGTCATGCAATTAATTTTGGCCTATTTGTTAATAATTTTACACTTTATGTCAAGTGTTGACAAAATTTAACAGAATATTCCAAGTTTACTTGCGATCAATTTTGGAATATGTTAGATATTTAAGATTCTGTACATTCAAAAGCTCTCTTACTTGTATTGACAATGTCATGCAGTTAATTGCAGCATATTTTATAATAATTTTACATCATACGACAAATGTCAACAAAATTTAACTGAAGATACCAAGTTTGCTTGTGATCAATTTTGGAATATGTGAGATATTCGCCATTCTGTACTTCGCAAAGCCTGAGGCTCAAATTGATTACCGGTATGTCATACCATGGTACCAACATTATCATGCCATTTATTCTATCCTATGTGTTTATAATTTTACATTATATGTTAAATGTTGACAAAATGTACCGGTAACAGAATATTCCAAGTTTGATCGCAATAGCCCAGCACACAGTGGCCTAGTCTTAAACAGGAATAGACTATATCGAAATGTCTATTAGGGCTTTAAATGTCACATTGGATTTTACTAGTGGTTGAAAAAAATTAAACTTAATTGCAGCCTTTTACTATAAGTCCATTGTGTTTGCAATTTTTGTTTATTGCCTCATTTATTAGGGGATAAATTTCTATCTTTGAGGGTTTGGTATGGTCGTGTGTACCATGGTCATAGCTGCCTGCCTTTGCTATCATCAGTTCCTATATGGGCGGGAATCCATTTCACTGAAATATTGATATTTGCTGTAGCAGCTAGATTGAGTAAGGTTCAGGATTCTGTTTACTTAATTGGGACAAGTTTTTAATTTGCCTGACTGCAAGGCCTGTATTGAGCTAAGGGAGTCAGTAAGGATAACTGAGTTAGGGATCCTATTTTCAAGGATTCAAATTATAGCATGTTTAATAGCAATCATTTCAATTCATGCAAATACAATACAGAAGGCAGTCCTCGAATACCTGGACAAAATCAATTTCATTGCCAGGATATACATGTAGATAGATTCTAATACAATAAGGAAAAAATCCCCCAAATTTTCTCTAATTCAAGCCCTTGTTGCTAACCACCTACCCAACCCATGTCCCAAAATCCCTGGATCCACATTAGACACCTACTAAGTACAAAGCTCATGACAAAACTCCCAATCCAGTAAAAGCCCAAGAACCCATCTGTATGACCACAATCCAACTTTCCCTACTGTCGTATAAATAACATTTGTCTATTGACAATAAGGCTAAAAGACGTGTCAGCGGGACAGGATAGCTCGCCTGACAGCGCCTTGCCCATCAACTAAAAAACTTAAACGTAAAACTTCAACATTTTGCTAATGCTGCTGCCGCCGCTGACGCTGACACCGGGGGTAGTGCAATAGCATTCGTACAGATGAGCTAAAAATTAATGTGTATCCAACCTCCTTAATCTCACACCCAGGCTTAGTTACCTGGAAACTAACTGAACCATTATAAGGTTAAACACATTTGCTCCCTAGAAACAGCCAAAAGAAACCATCCTCCCCTCCCAATAATTTGCAATAAGAAATAAGCTACAGACTTCTTGTCCATTAATAATATTCTCCATTTCCCAAAAAATTATTGTGTATCCAACCTCCTTAATCTCACACCCAGGCTTAGTAACCTGGAAACTAACTGAACCATTATAAGGTTCAACACATTTGCTCCCTAGAAACAGCCATAAGAAACCACCCTCCCCTCCCAATAATTCGCAATAAGAAATAAGCTACGGACTTCTTGTCCATTAATAATATTCTCCTTTTCCCAAAAAATTAATGTGTATCCAACCTCCTTAATCTCACACCCTGGCTTAGTTAACTGGAAACTAACTGAACCATTATAAGGTTCAACACATTTGCTCCCTAGAAACAGCCATAAGAAACCACCCTCCCCTCCCAATAATTCGCAATAAGAAATAAGCTACAGACTTCTTGTCCATTAATAATATTCTCCATTTCCCAAGAAATTAATGTGTATCCAACCTCCTTAATCTCAGACCCAGGCTAAGTTACCTAGAAACTAACTAACCATTATAAGGTTAAACACATTTGCTCTCTAGAAACAGCAAAAAGAAACCGCCCTTGCCTCCCAACAATCCGCAATAAGAAATTATAGTCCGTTTGCTCCCAAATGCAAACGGCATCCCCAATATTTCCTCAAAATTGGTGAGAGGTAAAAGATTTTCGAATCGCTCATTCTTAATTTTCATCCTATACATAACAAAATCATAATTTTGCAGAAATGTGAGGTTTTGCATAAAAAAGTTTCTATACAAAAACAGGACCTAAAATGTGTCAATTTCACCTCTAAATTACAAGGGAGTAAAAGCTGGCTGTTGGAATTCCCGTTTAGTTTTACGTGTTAGAGCATGTGACCAATGTATGCTATCCCTAGGACAAAATTTGAATAATTAATTGAAATTTTATTCTAAATCCATTTTTTCTACTTTTTGTTTAACCCATATATTATCAAATTTTAAAACATACAATTTTTGTTCGCAAAACAATATAATAGTTCATTATTTATTTACAACATAGTACCACCTGACCAGTGATACCATGCGCTATGCGTGCGGGCAGGTGAATACATTTTACTATTTCATTCATATACGCCCACACCTGTAGTAAACAACGAGCTTACGCTGTTGCCTATCAACAATATTTTGGCTGTTCTAACAAGCATTTGACGCCCTTCAGTGTAACTGCTAAGTTTTTGCATTAAGGTAAATGGAAAATATTTTACAAAAGCATCCAAAAATTCGGACTTTCCGTATTCTGTTATGTATAGTTGTAGGAATCATTAGGACATTGGAACATTTGATGAAACTTTCATCGTTTTCGAGAAAATAAGCAAAACCCCGTTTGCATATGGGACCAAACGGACTATAGCTACAGTCCACCTGACCACAAATAATATTCTCCATTTCCCAAAATATTGGAACACTAACAAAATTCCCATGAACATAAAGACCCTTAAAACTTTAATTATGCAATATATTATGGAACCAACTAAACCAAGATAAGGTTTAGAACAAATGCTACAGTTCTAGACCCCAAAAGGAATTTTTACCCCGCCTACCTCCCTCCCAACAGAATTAAGCTACGGTCCTCTGAGACCATAAGGCGCAATTCTATGTAACCCAGGCAACCTCAATTACACATGAGGGCCACAAAAACATGGGACAATCACATTCCAGATCACCCTCAATCTCTTATCCCCCACTGCTCACTCCATTAGTTAATAAGGGAATTTGCTCCCCACCCAAGCATTTGCTCCCCCTTTTTTTTCCTCTAGACCTGGGCATGAAGTGTGCCACAAATTGCCATGCATCTCCAGAAGCCCTGAATTGTATTGCTAAGGCCAACCTACAGTTGGTTGTGAGGAATGTGCACGTGGGATGTGATTTATGCTGAACTGTGTACAGGTCCATTTGGGTGTGGGAATTTTTTTTTCCTTTTTTTTTCAAGAATTTGCTCCCCCCATTTCCCCCTGAGACCTGCACTGGACCCAGCACAGGTCCACTTGGGCGCAATCACACTGTCACATGAACCTGGACAGTTTCTTTGCTTGCAACCAAAGAATTAGCACCCAAGAATTTGCTCCCCCCCATTTTCTCCCCCCACTTTGTATAGGTATAGTACAGACTTGGTCGAAAGCACAGGTAGCCAAGTTGGTATTACCCCCCCCCTCCCATGGTTAGTGACAAAGCTAGGCTGAATGGTGTTGAGGGGTCAACTGGAAAGTGAACAGAATATCAGGAAGTGAGAAGTCAGGTATCAAAGGGGAGTTATTAAGATATCAATAATTAGGCTAAATGTTTCCTGGAGATGGTGAACTTGTCTGGGTTGGGTGAAATAAGAAAGAGAAAAATGATGGAATAAGGAAGAGGTTTGTCTATTAGAGATGCATCCCTGAAAAGAGATAGCAAAGAAGAACCATGGTATGCTAGTGGAAGTTTACCCTTTTTTCCTGTGGAAAGGGTAATAGAAAAAAGGACCATAGTGAAAATCTGAGAAATGGCTGCTATGTAGGAAGAGATATGATTTTTGTGTCTAGAACACTGTTTTATCCCCTGTACTTTATCATGGTTTAGGTAGTGTCCAAGTATTGTAGTTCTCATGTATAATTAAGATTGCCTGACACAGGTAAAATTTTACCTAAAAAACTGTTAGAAGAATTATAGGGTGACAGTAGCTAAATTCTGACTGGAAGAAAATAGTTGGAGAAAGAGATTCTTTTAGGGCCTGGAATTGTAGTATCTGTTCTAAACCTTGTTATGGTTTAGTAGTTTCAAAACATATTGGTCGAAATGTGATATTAAGGTGTCTGGATACACATTCAATTTATCCCTATTGTCAGTAAAGAGAAAATATTATGGGACAGTAGGAAAATTCTAATTGTAATCAGGCAGATCGAGCTGGTAGCTTTCATAAGGTTCATGATCTTAGTACAAGTGTTGTTATTGATATTAACAGAAAGTGCTGTTATTAACAGACAATTGGTTGATGTCCAAATATTTTGGTAAAAGAGAGATAGTTATTCGAGAATAGCATGATCATAGCAGAATTCTTATTGTGGGCTAGCGGTTGGAGAAAATATTTTTTTTGGGTTATGGTAATGTAGTAAGAGTATTGAACCTTATTACGGTTTAGTTAGTTTTAGAGAAATTATTCTAGGTCTGTATTTAAGGTAGCCAGATACACATTGATTTTTCCCCCCTACTGTCAATAGAGAGAGGTTTTATGACAAGACATAGGAAAAGTCTGGTTATAGTCTGACAGATGGAACTGGTGGTTTTTATTGGGCTCAGAATCTTAGCATGAATGTTATACTTAACAGAGATTTGATTCGTGTCCAAATATTTTGGGAGAAGAGGCATAGTTATGAGTATTTGAGAATGTTTGTTAGTGTTACTTTGTATGGAGAAGATATGGTGACAGAAAGCTTAGAAGGCCAAGATATAGATTTTGGAATATATGCTGTCCTACTGCTGGTGGTAAATATGGTAAATAGGGCTTGAAGTTGTTTTTGGGGAGTTGGGATGAATTGTTGAAGAGGAGACCCGGTAGCTAAGTAGGCTAAGTGCTGGCCTGCTGATCAAGCAGGTATGGTCATGTATGCCGTGGTTGTAGCTGCCTGCCTTTGCTGCATTATCTGCCATAATCTGCCATTTCATTACCATCAGTTCCTGCATGGGCTGGGGTCCATTTCAAAGAAATATTGAAATTTACTGTAGCAGCTAGGCTGAGTAAAGTTTAGGATTCTGTTTACTTTATCCAGACTAGTTTTTGATTTGCCTGACTGCAAGGCCTGTATTGAGCTGAGGGAGTCAATAAGGATGACTGAGTTTTGGAATCTATTTTCAAGGATCTAAATTATAGCATGTTCAATAGAAATCAATTCAGTGGTGAAGACAGATAGGACAGGATTGGACAGGACCTGTAAAATTCATGTGTGGACTGCTAATTTATAGGTCCACCTACATTTTATTGCTCCACCGATACTTAGAATTTATCGGTTGACCAATAAAATTACATTGCATGGACAAAAATGCAGATGCAATTTGAATCTATAAAAATACTGTGCATCTATAAGATTTATTGATGGATGGATATTATCCCTTTTATAAGAGCTGTGATAATAGCCCTCTGTATAGTTAGACCAGTCAGACATTAATATCAGCTGGAGTAGACAACTAATTGGCTGGTATATATGTTCTGCGCAAAGTAGGAATCGGTACAATTCCGGAATTGTCCTGCGCAAAGTAGGAATTCTCACTTTGTTGCGCAAAGTGGGAATTCTTACCTTGCGCGAGACAATTCCGGAATTGTCTCTGCGCAAAGTGAGAATCGGGACAAAGTGAGAATAATTGGATGTTAGTGCGTTTAACAAATATATGTTAGCATTTATTTGTTTGATACGGCCATTTAACCATACCTATAAATTTCTGAGTTTGAAAAAAATCGTAATTTTGACAAAGTAATATTTTCCTCTTCAACAGGCACATCTACATATTTCTGCAACATATGTACACGTTTCAAATCAACTGCTCAAACACTGGAAAAAAAAAATTATCAGAATTTTAAATCATATATCATTCCCGAAAAACTGCTAAGTTTAATAAGGCCGTAATTTTGTCAAAAATGCAGATTCCTCAATTCAAAACCATTACCCTGTTACTTCCATTTTTGCCCAGAAATATTCACCTGTTCTATATAAACCACCAAATCCCTTGCGCAATTCTAGAATTGTACCGGTACAATTCCGGAATTGTAACACAAAGTGAGAATTCCTACTTTGCGCAGGACAATTCCGGAATTGTACCGATTCTTACTTTGCGCAGAACATATACAAGAGCTGTCACCTGACAACATAGCTTTCCTGAATTGGTACTTGCCTATCTCACAGGCATTTGTCACTATGGTTTGCACTAAAGAAACAAAAGCTTAAAGACAAAATTCTATATCAATGACCTTGACTTCAGGGTCACCTAGTGCTATGGGGTGGGGTAGTATTTTGTAAAAGCCAGTATCTAACATCAGTTCAAGTAAAGTGACTGTGACCTAATTTTTGACCCTATGCCCCACCCCAAGGCCTCACCCAGGGGTATGATGATACAGAATAGAAGGATATGCTGTGAGATTATTATATTCCAAATATAAAAGGGTTATGGCCAGTGGCTAATTGTTTAGATTTAAGATCACTGCCAAAAGGGGTCATGAAAAATATATACTTGGATCAATAATTTTATCGTTGGACATCTAAAATTTACCAGTGGACCCATAGAATTTATCAGTGGACCAATGAAATTTATCGGTCCACCCATACTTTTATGGGTGCACCTATAATTTATTGATCTGCACCTATAAATTTTATCAGTCCACCTTCAAATGCCAAATATCGATGGATCGATAAAATATTGGTGGAGCTGTAATTTAGCAGCATTGTATGAAGTTTATCGGTCCATTGAATAAAATTAATTTTAGTGGTGCACCTATGTTTTTATACGTGGACTGGTCAGTTGATTAGAGCCACTTGATTATGGAGAAACAGGTTGTGGGTTTGAGTCAGGGGTGGGCCAGACTGGAAAACTCTGTTAACCAAGCAGAAAACAGGAATATTTTTTTGGAATCAGGAAATGTTGTTGTTTTGTTGCTTTATGTCCACAGTAAACAGTTATGGTCATGTCGGGATGGTCATTTAACCTTACCACACTATTCCTGGGCAGGCTTAGACCTCCTAAGCAGTTAACGTGTACTTTTACATTTAACGTTTTGCCCATTAAACTGACAACAGCCTTTCTTGAATCATGGGGAGGAGAAATGAAATTATGTGGCCAGACTAGGTATCGAACCTGGGACCTCAGGCTCTTGAGTCGGACGTGCTACCAACTGTGCTATGCCGTACGGCTAAACAGAGAAGGACTAGGCAGTGAAAGGAGGGGAATGGGCTTCACCTTGCATATGCTGTGCCCAAGATACATTGGACCTTTAATCCCCACTGTCCTACAGCCACTGCACTATGGGACCCCACTTAATTGTTTTGCATTGTAGCGTTAGTTGGGTTGTCCACCAAATCAAGCAACTGTTCACCCATCCAGGTACTAGCCGCGATCTCCGTTGCTTAACTTCTTGAAAGAGCCTTCCACTCTACCCATGTCGCCATAAAAGCGGGCTTCTACAGTAAAAGTGTTTATATACCTAAACCTGTTACATTTCTCCCCCTCTTCACTTGACTTCATCCCCAAGTCGCCAACTGCTTACTTAGCAGACCCGAGGACGGAGCCTATGCAACGCAACCAGGGACGCCTTTTCCTGCACACCTGGGTCCGGAGATGATGGTCCTGTCATCTCCCATCCCACCGCTGCCACAAAATGTAGCATTAGCCAGGTCGTCCACCAAGTCAAGCAACCAGTCACCCATCCAGGTACTAGTCACACACACACATACGGATTCTGCGGATACTACGGATGGCCCGTCCGTATATATCCGTTTTATCCGTAATTGATCTGTATCGGATCCGCAGAGGCCGTTACTGTCCATATCATATCCGCAGGGTCCGCAGGATCCGCGTCGAAATTTTGAAGAGTTTCAAAATTCGGGCGCGGATGAATTAACCGTAATGGTGCGTTACCAAACGCATATATCCGCAGCTATCCGTATCTAATCCGTATCGCATACGTATCTATTCCGTATCTTATCCGTAACTGAACCTATCATTCCGCAGTCCCACTCCAATTTGAGGACTGATACGGTTTCATGCGGATCGTTACCTTTAGTTACGGAAGTTATGAGTCTCGTTTGGCGTACTGTAACGGACTGTTTCCTACAGAAACGTTTCAATACAAAAAGGTTGCGTTCCAATACTGACAGATACCTACAGGATGGTTTAGAGAGGCGGCTGTACGGCATCAACACCAGCAGGGCGGTGAAGGGACAGAGACTGTATCTGAAGCACCTCTACAACAGAGAGGCTGGGTCGGTGCCATGGCAGTGACGTATGGTGCAGTTATGGTGCGATGTTATGTTTTTTTTATTTATAATAGTGGGGTCATCTTTTCATGAACTTGCCAATGGCAAAAGTAGGGTCATCATTTCATAAACTTATTTGACTTTATTAATGCCAATTAGTTGTCCAATATAGTACAAAGTAATTCTTTTATTAATTACAATTAGTTGTCCAATATAGGACAAAGTTTAATGGTGAAATGAAGCAATAAATATCTACTGATAAGGCTTGAGTAGCCGAAACTTCGAAGATGGCCCATGACCCTACTTTCGAATGTGTTCTGTGCTCTCGAATGAACTCTTTTAGATTTCTACTTTACTTCAGTGCAACTGGTGTCGTGCCGTGCGGCGACCGTAAAACGTCTCCCCGTATGTCATCCATAGTGCAGATTATATATATATTTTCCTATGAGGTCTAGAAAATATTCTGAGAAATCAGAAATTTTTGAATGGTTTAGATTTATAATGTAGATTATTGTTTTTTTTATTATTCTTTTAGACCTTTTATGGCATAAATCAGTCTTTGAATTTACTGCCTGATCAAAATTAAAAAATTACATTATGCTTTCTCTGGTTTACGTAACCAAAGGATATCAGGGTCACTGATGCGGTTTAAGTAGCCGAATTCTCGAAGTATTGTCCATGTTCCTTCCTTCGAATGTGTGCAGTGTTATTGAAGAATTAAAATAGTATCTACTTCATCAACTGCCGACTGAATATCTATGTCAACCAAGCAGTAAATTGGTACTTTTTTCAAATCAGGGAAGGACAAAAAAAGCGAAAGGAGTGAGATGGGTTTCGCTTTTCATATGCTATGCCCAAGATACACTGACCCTAACCACCTACTTCCCCAACCCCACTCCTCCCCGAAGCCACCGCCCCAACGGCCACTAGGCTATAGGAAACCTTTACCCAATATATAGGTTGGATCCAGGTATACACATTTAAATAAAAATCTAATCCTTCATTAGCACAGAACACGAAATACATTCGAGAGAAGGAGCAAGGGTCATATTTCGAGGAGTAAGTAAGCTTTATTTAAAGAGCCAGGGTTACTCATTTGGCTTTTGCCAATCTTCAATGACCCTGACACGACCCATAACTTCCGTAACTAAAGGTAAAGATCCGCATGAAACCGTATCAGTCTTCAACTTGGGACTGTAGAATGGTAGTTTCAGTTACGGATAAGATACGGAATAGACACGGATGAGACACGGATTAGATACGGATAGATGCGGATAAATGCGTTCAGTTACGGACCCTTACGGTTTACCTATCCGCGCCCGAATTTTGAACCTTTTCAAAATTTTGACGCGGATCCTGCGGACTCTGCGGATATGATACGGACAGTTACGGACTCTGCGGATGCGATACGGATTAGATGGATAGATTCGAATAGATACGGACGGGTCATCCGTAGCATCCGCAGAATCCGTATATGTGTGTGTGACTGGGGCATTAAACAGCGTTCAATTTCGAAGTTAAAGTACTTATTACAGACAACGTATCATAACAAAACATGATAGTAAGTTGTCTTACAACACTGTAATACCGTTACATCGCAAATGATCACTCCGCTTTTTCTCAGCTTGGAAGTAAATTTAGGTAGGTCAAAAGTACCTCTGGCCTCAGTTGCAGCTGTACAGAAAGAAACAACTGCTGTTGCCTCTGAGACAATACCAGGTCCGCAACTTCAACAGAAGTAAATGGCTCAGTCTTTGTCATCTTTTGTTATGCGAGTAAAATGAATAAGTGGTAAAACTGACTCCTACAGAAGGCAGTATAATTAGCTACTCAACATGACATTTATTTTTCTCATCGTTTTTCAATTTTCCTACAGATCTTTGCCACACTTTTCTCTTTTTCTGTCTCTTCTTATTTGCCTTTTTATTGCACATTTATCCCATGTTTTAGTTTGGCCCTACTTGTTTGGTAAGATCAGCAAGATGTTTGAAAAAAAGACAAGGTCAAAGTCAATTTGCAGAAGTTAATTTTTCAAGTTTATTTATTATTATTATCATCATCATCGCTTTTTAGAGCTTCTTGTGTCATCCCAATGTATGTGTTTGAGGACTGAGAGCATGCAAGGCCATGGTACTGGTATAAACAGAGAAATAATAAAATAATAGAATCCTTGATTATGCAAGGCCGTGAGGGTCGTTCAGAAAGCCATTTTCAGCATCAACGAAAAAATATATAAAAACTCTACGGATGTGAAAAGGATTTGTGATGCTACAGTTGGTGGTGAGAGGAACCTTTCTTGACACTCTCTTTTGCAAGACTGACATCTTTTGATATTTTGTGCTGGGGCCTAATATTTGTTATTTCTAGTTGTTGACAGAGAGTGTTGCAGCTTTTTTTTTCTTAGTTGCTGTTACACTGCTGCTTCTGTTCGTGGTATGATAATGACAACTTCTGCTGATGTTTTCATTTTTTTAAGATTGATATATGGTGCCTGTGGTAATGGTGTTATTAAAAATGTCAGCTGCTGTTTATAGTAAGGATGTAGGCTGATATTACTGTTTGTACGGTGTGTAGTATTTGCAGACACTGCTGTCGGTGGTTTGACAATGGTAACATCTGCTGCTCCGCCTGATTTCATAAGCAGCTGCTGATGTTAGTATCAGAGACCACAGCATCTGTCACTATTGGAGAACAGAGGGACATCAGCTGCTGCCATTAATTTCAAAATACCTCTTTCGATGAAAGCATCAGCTGCTGATGGTGGTTTGGCAGCTGCTGATTGTGATGTCAAAAGCAGCTGTTATATTAATATCAGTGACACCACCATCTGCCGATATCGAATAACAAAGGGACATCAGCTGTGCCACTAGTATTGAGAATAGCTTTTGCTGCTGCTGTTGATGGAAGCATAAGCTGCTGATGGTGATGTCTGTTACTGATGGTGATGTCATAAGCATCTGTTGATTGAAGTGTTAATGACACCAGCATCTGCCGATATCGGAGATTAGTAGCAAGAATAATATTGCTGCTGCTGCTGTTCATGAAAGCATTAGCTGTTCATGGTGATGTCAGTTGCTGATAGTGGTGTCATAAGCAGCTGCTGATTTTAGTATCAGTGACTCCACAATCTGTCGAAATCGGAGAACAGAGGGACATCAGCTGCTGCAAATAGTATTGAGAATAACTTTTGCTTCTGCAGCTGATGTAAGCATTAGCTGCTGATGGTGGGTGTCATAAGCACCTGTTGATTTTAGTGATAATAACACAATCATCTGCCGATATTGGAGACCTGAGGGACATCAGCTGCTGCCGTAATTAGCGAGAATGAATTTTGCTGCTGCTGTAAGTAAAAGCATTAGTTGCTGATGGCGATGTCAGTTGCTGATGATGGTGTCATAAGCAGCTGCTGATGTAAGTATCAGTCACCCCATGATCTGCCGATATCGGAGAACAGAGGGACATCAGTTGCTGCAATTAATAGTGAGAATTGCTTATCCTGCTGCTTTTGGTGTTAGCATCATCTGCTGATGGTGGTATGGCAGCTGCTGATTGTGATGACATTAGCAGCTGCTGATGTTTATATCAGTGACACCACCATCTGCCGATATTGGAAAACAGAGGGGCATCAGCTGCTTCCATTAGTAGTGAGAATAACTTTTGATGCTGCTGTTGATGAAAGCATTAGCTGCTGATGGTGATGGCAGTTCCTGATGTTGGTGTCATAAACCGCTGCTGATCTGAGTATTAATGACGTCATTATCTGCCAACATCAGAGATCAGAGGGACATTAGCTGCTGCCATTAGTAGCAAGAAAAACTTTTGCTGCTGCTGGTAAAATCATTCACTGCTGATGGTGATGTCAGTCGATGATGGCTGTGTTAAAAGCAGCTGCTGCAGTTGTCTTTAGTGACTCCACCCTTGCCGATATCGATGAAGAGAAGGACATCAGTTGCTGTCATAAGTATTCAGAATAACTTTTGCTGCTGCCGTTGATGAAAGTTTCAGCTGCTGATAGTGATGTCAGCTGCGGATGGTGGTGTCATAAGCAGGCTAATAAAGCAGCTGCTGATGTTATTATTAGTTACAGTGACACCAGCATCTGTTGATACTGAAGAACAGCGAAATATCAGCTGCTGCCATTAGTACTTAGAAAAAGTTTTACTACTGTTGCTGATGAAAGCATCAACTGCTGATGGTGATGTCAGTTGCGGATGGTTGTGTCATAATGAGCTACTGATGTTACTATTAATGACAGTGACACAACCATCTGCCGATATCGGAGAACAGAGGGACATAAGCTGCTGTCATTAGTATTGAAAATACTTTTTACTGCTGCTGTTGATGAAAGCATTAGCTGCTTATGGTGATGTCAGTTGCTGATGGTGGTGCCATAAGCAGCTGTTGATTTAAAATATCAGTGACACCATCATCTGCCGATATCGAAGAACAGAGAGACATCATCTGCTGCTATTAGTAGTGAGAATAATTTTGCTGCCGTTGCTGATGAAAGCAGC
The DNA here is from genome assembly GCA_963989385.1 of Ctena decussata. Classification (NCBI taxonomy): domain Eukaryota; kingdom Metazoa; phylum Mollusca; class Bivalvia; order Lucinida; family Lucinidae; genus Ctena; species Ctena decussata. The sequence goes on along the minus strand of OZ022507.1, from coordinate 36,365,203 downwards.
CGGGCCGCGTAGCGCAATCGGTAGGGCACCTGACTCATAAGTCAGAGGTCCTGGGTTCGAAACCCGGTCTGGCCACATATTTTCGTTTCTCCTTCCGCTGATTCAAGAAGGGCAGTTGTCAGTTACTGGCGAAAGTATGTGCACTTAGTACTGGTTAACCGCTTAGGAGGTCTAAGCCTGCCCAGGAATAGTGTGGTTCGGTTAACTGACCGTCCCGACATTACCATAGTTGTTTACCGTGGACGTTAAGCAACAAATCAATCAATCAATCAATGCTGGTGTGAGCATTAGCTGCTTATGGCGGTTTTTAATTGGTACAGTTGCTAATGTCGCAGTTGCTGTTAGTATTTGTACTGCTTATCGCTTTTGTCTTTTGTCTGATGATAGAAGTAGCAGATTTTATCTTTATTAATTGTCACGCTGCTGCAGCTGGTTGTAAAATGAGCCACATCCTGCTACCTAGGTGGAGAGTAAGACTTGCTGTTGTTGTTAAGGTAAAGAATGAAATAACTTTACTGCTGTTGATTTGAAGATACAACAGCTGCTGCTGTTGTCACAGCAAATATCACAGAAACCATCAGCATCAGTTTTCACTCGGTGATAAACAACAGCACAATATATCACCCTAGCCACGTACACCGCAAGAAGTAATAACTCTCACTAAAACTTACTACAGATATCACTCCGTCCACTATCAGCAGCAGCTATCACCCTCGCAACAAAAGGCAGCAGCAAAGGTTAGTTTCGTCTCCAGAAGCAGCTCCTGGTATCATAAGCATCACCACCAACAAATGGCAGATAAAGACATCATTCCAGCAGCAGCAACTGAAGACACTCTCACTACTTGCCTTCAACAGCAAGCAGTCCACCAACAGATGATAGATACATATATTTTATCCAGCAGCAGCAACAGCTGTCACTCTCACTACCTATCTTCAAAAGCAGGCAGTCCACCAACAGAGGGCAGATACAGATATTTAATCCAGCAGCATCAACAGCTGTCACTCTCACTACCTATCTTCCACAGCAAGCAGCTCAACAACAGAATGCAGATACAGATATTAAATCCAGCAACAGCAACAGCAGTTACTCTCACTACCTATCTTCAACAGCAGGCAGTCCACAAACAGGTAGCAGATACAGATATTTAATCCGGCAGCAACAACAGCTGTCACTCTCACTACATATATTCAACTGCATGCAGTTCACCAACAGGTGGCAGATACAGATATATTAAATCCAGCAGCAGCAACAGCCGTCGCTCTCACAACATATCTTTGACAGCAGGCAGTCCACAAACAGGTGGCAGATACAGATATAATTTCCAGCAGCAGCAAGATATGCCTCTCTCACTACCCACCCTCTGCAGCAAGCAGTCCACCAACAGATGGTAGATACAGACATCATTCCAGCAATAGCAACAAATATCACTCTCACTCTCAGTCAACAACAGAAGTCAGATACAGATATCATTCAAGCAGCAGCAGCGGATGTCACTCCCAATACCAAGCTTCAACAGCAGACAGTCCACCAACCATTGGCAGCTACAGATATCCTTCCTTCAGTAGCAACAGTTATCACTAGGACTACCTATCTTCAACAGAGGGCAGTCCACAAGCAGTTGGCATTCATTCCAGCAACAACAACAGATGTCACTCTCCGTAACTACCTTCAACAGCAAGCAGTCCAGCAACAGATGGCAGATGGCTGCTGGTGTTAATATCAGTGACCACATTGTCTGCCGATATCGAAGAACAGAGGGACTTTAGCTGCAGCCATCAGTAGTAAGAATATCTTTTACTGCTTCTTTTGATGAAAGCATCAGCAGCTACTGATGGTGGTTTGGCAGCTGCTGATGGTGGTGTCATAAGCAGCTGCTGATGTTAGTTTTAATAGCACAATCATCTGCCGATATTTGAGAACAGAGGGACATCAGTTGCTGTCATAATAAGTAAGAATAGCTTCTGTTGTTGCTTTAGATGAAACCATCAGCTCTTGATAGTGGTTTGGCAGCTGGTGATGGTGGTGTCATAAGCAGCTGCTGCTGTTAACTTCAGTGACCACATCATCTGCCGATGTGGAAGAACAGAAGGGCACTTGCTGCTGCCATTAGAAGTAAGAATAGCTTTTGCTGCATCGTTTGATGAAAGCAACAGCTGCTGATGGTTCTTTGGCAGCTGCTGAAAGGTGGTATCATAAGCAGCTGCAGATGTTTCTGTTAATGACACCATCGTCTGCCGATATCGGAGAACGAAGGGACATTAGCTGCTGCCATCAGTAGTAGAAAAAAACTGTTGATGCTGCTTTTGATGAAAGCATCAGCTGCTGGTGGCGGTTTGGCAGCTGCTGATGATGGTGGCATAAGCACATCGTCTGCCGATGTCGAAGAACAGAGGAACAGCAGCTGCTGCCATTAGTAGTAAGAATATCTATTGCCGCTTCTTTTGATGAAAGCATCAGCTGCTGCTGATGGTTTGGCAGCTGCTGATGATGGTGTCATAAGCAACTGCTGATGATAGTTTTAATGACAACATCAGCTGCCGTAATCGGAGAACAGAGGGACATCAGCTGCTGTCATCATAAGTAAGAATAGCTTTTTCTGCTTCTTTTGATGAAATCATCAGCTGCTGATTGTGGTTTGGCAGCTGCTGATGGTGGTGGCATAAGCAGTTGCTGCTGTTATCATCAGTTACCACATCATCTGCCTATATGGAAGAACAGAGGGGCATCAGCTGCTGCTACTAATAGTAAGAATAGCTTCTGCAGCTGCGTTTGATAAAAGCATTAGCTGCTGATGGTGGTTTAGCAGTTGCTGATGATGGTGTCATAGGCAGATGTCCATGTAAGTATTAATGACACCATCATTTGCCGATATTGGAGACCAATGGGACATCAGCTGCTGCCATCATGAGTAAGAATAGCTTTTGCTGCTGCTTTTGATGAAAGCATCAGCAGCTACTGATGGTGGTTTGACAGCTGCTGCTGGTGGTGTCATAAGCAGCTGCTGATGTTAGTATCAGTGACCACATCATCTGCCGATATGAAAACAGAAGGGCACTTGCTGCTGCCATTAGTAGTAAGAATATCTCTTGCTGCTGCTTTGGTGAAAGCATCAGCTGTTGATGTAGGTTTGGCAGCTGGTGATGGTGGTATCATAAGCAGCAGCTGATGTTATTATTGGTGACAGTGACACCACCATCGGCCGATATCGGTGATCAGAGGTACATCGGCTGCTGCCATTAGTAGTAAGAATAGCTTTTGCTGCTGCGTTTTATGAAAGCATCAGCAGTTTATGGCGTTCTGGCAGCTGCTGCTGATGGTATTAATGACACCATATCTGCCGATATCGGAAAAAAGGGACATCAAATGCTGCCATCATTAGTGATAATAGCTTTTTGCTGCTGCTTTGGATGAAATCATCAGCTGCTGATGGTGGTTAGCAGCTGCTGATGGTAGTGTCATAAGCAGCTGCTGATGTAATTATCAGTGAAACCATTATCTGCCGATATCGGAGAACAGAGGAACAACAGCTGCTGCCATCAGTATTGAGAATAACGTTTGCTGCTGCTATTGAAAAGCATTAGCTGTTCATGGTGATGTCAGTTGCTGATAGCGGTGTCATTATCAGCTGCTGATTTTAGTACCAGTGACACCACTATCTGCCGATATCGGAGAAAAGAGTGACATCTGCTGCTGCCATAAGTATTGAAAATAAATTTTACCACTGTTGTTTATGAAAACATAAGCTGCTGGTGGTGATGTCAGTAGCTGATGGTGGTGTCATAAGCAGCTGCTGATTTTAGTATCGGTGACACCATCATCTGCCGATATCGGACAAAAGAGGGACATCAGCTGCTGACATTATTAGTCAGAATAACTTTTGCTGCCGCTGCTGGTGAAATCCACGTGCTGCTGATGGTGGGATTCAATTGCTCCAATTGCTAATGCCGCAGTTGCTGTTAGTATTAGTACGATTTATCGCTTCTGTCTTTTTTGTGATGATAGAAGTAGCAGAGTTTATGGTTTTTAATAGACACGCTGCTGCAGCTGGTTGTAAAAGAGCCGCATCCTGCTACATTTGGTGGAGAGTAAGACTTGCCGTTGTTGTTAATGGGGAGAAATGAAATAACTTCTACTGCTGTTAATTTGATAAAACAACAGCTGCTGCTGTTGTCACAGCAGATATCACAGAAACCATCATCATCAAGTTTCACTCGTTCATAAACAACTGCACAATGTATCACTCTAGCCACGTACACCGCCAGAAGTAGTAACTTTCACTAAAACAAGAGATGTTACAGTGTGTAACAAATGCCCCCGAAGGCCGCTGCAATTGACCTTTGAGCCCTAGTTGTGACCTTGACCTTTGGCATAGAACCCGAGTCTTGCATATGATATACATTCGCATTTCATTTTACTTTTCTGTAATGTTTAAATGCACTTTGGACGTTTAAGAGGATTCAGGGAGGCTGAATTCAACCACTAACCAAACTGTGTTGTGTCCTTGACCTTGGGTGTGGGAACCTATATCTTGTGCATGGCAAATCTTCTCATTAGGCTTTATCTTTCTTTAAAGTTTGCTTTGGTACTTTTCTGAGTAATTGCCGAGACATAATTTGACCTCTGACCCCAGATTGTGACCTTGACCTTGGATTTGGGATCATAAATATTGTGTGTAACATACCTTCTCATTATGACTTAAATTTCTGTGAAGTTTGATGACATTCACTTCAGCAGTTTTTAAGTTATCACAGAGGCGAGATTTGACCTTTGACCCCTAATTGTGACCTTGACCTTAAACTTGGCAACCCAAATTTTATGTGCAACACACCTTCTCATTATGATTTATCTTTCTGTGAAGTTTCATAAAATTTGCTTCAGTAGTTTATAAGTAATCGCTGAGACCCAATTTTGAGACACATTTTGACTTTTGACCCAACTGTGGCCTTGACCTTGGGTGTGGGGAACCTAAGTCATGTGCGCGACACACCTTCTTATTATGCGTTATCTTTCTGTGAAGTTTCATCAAATTTGCTTCAGTAGTTCTAAAATTATCGCTGAGACACGATTTTGAGACACAATTTGACCTTTGACCCAATTGTGGCCTTGACCTTGGGCGTATGGACCTAAGACTTACGCGCGAGACACATTCTTATTATGCTGTATCTTTCTGTGAAGTTTCATTAAACTCGCTTCAGCAGTTTTAAAGTTATCGCTGAGACACGATTTGTAACTGACGGACGGACAGACGGACGGACGGACGGTGCGATTTTAATATGCCACCCGAAGTTTCTTCGGGGGCATAACTAACTGCAGATGTCAAGTTCGCCACTATCAGCAGCAGCAGCTATCACCCTCGTAACAAAAGGCAGAAGCAAAGGTAAGTTTCGTCTCAAGTAGAAGACTCTGGTATCATAAGCACCACCACCAACAGATGGCAGATACAGATATCAATCCAGCAGTAGCAACAACTGTCACTCTCACTACCTACCTTCAAAAGCAAGCTGTCCAATAACAGATGGCAGATACAGATATCATTCCAGCAGTAGCAACTGTCAGAGAGTAGCTTTTCCCCCTAGTAGTTTCTCCGAGGAAAATCTACTATATGTGTTTTTGCAGCCCCTCTATAGTGGATTTTACCCCTGGTAATATGATTGCAGGAAACCACGCTACAGAGTGGAATTTGCTCCTTCTCCAATTATAATAGTGAGGTTCATAACTGAAACAGAAATATGAGTATACATCCGTAAAATATCGATGGATAACAGATGCTAGAAGCAGCGCATGCATGTGTCCATCAGTCTGTCTTATCTTTGTTTAGGGGAAAACAGGTAGGCATTTTGCTTTTCCATGTTAGCCAAAAACGGATGAGTGAACGTGGTTGTGGGTTGTGTGCATAAAATTGTATAATTTTGTGTTTGTACAAGCGTTCATATGTGCGTGCGAGCAGAGGAGTGCCTGGACTAGTGTTCGCCTTTTATGCAGGAGTCGTGGGCTCGACTCCCATTGGGGCACACGTCCGATTATGATTTTCAATGTAATAACCTCCCTACTAAATCAAACATGACTTAATAAAGCACCTGTTTGTACATCTTCCTATAGCTTGCATGCGTATTTGTACGTATATAAATATCTGCGATGAGAAGAAATCACGACATGCTCGTTCCTTAAATTAGTACTTATTGATTATTATAAAAATTATGGTTGCTAAATTAGCATATTGATTTTTTGGAATTAATCACATTTATTACCTCCCTTGAAGAACTGATACATTTCTTATGCGATTAATTCCGTAAAATGTTTCTGTTCCATTCCGTTCCGTTTCGTTCCGTTCCGCAAAATACCAATAGCCATACCAAATTCACTAATAGCCCCTTTCCCAGTGGGGGAAAAAGGACTATGGGGGGAAAGTGGCTCTATGAGGTCCGGACAATCCACTATATAGCCGTTCTTGCTATAACCATTTTTCCGGGGGAAAGGGGGAAAACAACAGATAGCAGATACAGCTATCATTCCAGCAGCAGCAACAGATAATATATTATTCAAGCAGCAGCAACAGACATCACTGTGACTATCTCTCTTCAACAGCTGCTAGTTAACCAGTAGACCGCAGATACAGAACTTATTCAAGCAACAGCAAGAGAGAGACATCACTCTGACTATCTATCTTCAACAGCAGCTAGTTTACCAACAGATGGCAGATTACAGATATCTTTCCAGCAGCAGTGACAGACATCACCCTGACTAGCTATATTCAGCGGCTGCTAGTCTACCAACAGCTAGCAGATACAGATATCTTTCCAGCATCAGCAACAGACATACCCCTGATAATCTATTTTCAACAACTGCTAGTTGACCAACAGATAGCAGATACAGATATCATTCCAGCAACAGCAACAGACATCACTCTGACTATCTATCTTCAACAGCTGCTAGTTTACCAACTGATAGCAGATACAGATATCTTTCTCGCAGCAGCAACAGACATCACCCTGAATATCTATCTTCAACAGCTACTAATTAACCAGCAAAAAGCAGATACAGCTATCATTCCAGCAGCAGCAACAGACATCACTCTATCTATCTTCAACAGCTGCTAGTTGACCAACAGATAGCAGATACAGATATCATTCCAGCAGCAGCAACAGACATCACTCTATCTATCTTCAACAGCAGCTAGTTTACCAACAGATGGCAGCTAAAGGAGAAGGTATAAGTCTCACAGACAGATTAACAGCAACAAAAAAATGAAAATAATAAAACGCCCTTTTTACCAGAATAGCGGCAGCAGTATCATATTCTGCAAAGCTAGCGTATGTCATTTTAATGCGACCACCAGGCGTAAGTGCCAGTCACCCTTACCACCAGAATCTTTACATATGTCTCTTTGATTACCAAGAATGGCTTCAGATGTCATTGTCAACGACAGTAGCAGAGGCAAATTTACTTTCACGACCGCCAATGTCAGGTGTCCCTCCAGTCTACAACAGCAACAACAGATGCCACAAACAACACCAACAGCATCAGACGTCTCTCCACCACCAACACCAATAACAGAGTCATGTCAATACCAGGAGTAGTTACGTCTTTTTAACCAGTAGCTATTATTCTTACTATCAGCAAACAACTAAACTTAACAGTAACGAGCCAAAGACACGGCCATTATCAATTCTGACAAAGATCTGAGTATCGCCGTATATAAATCCGTAAGTTTTACGGTAGAATACCTGGCAACCAGCTGCCAGTCCATTTCCCTTTTTTATTTTTTTTAATGTGCGTCTGTCTGTAGAACTTTTTTTTTAAATTTCGATACAGTAGAGTTATATTAACTGACCGCACTCGAAAATACCCTAATGTTGAAGGGCTATATGACCAAAAACAATACCTATCTTATTATATCCTACTATGCGTGATAAACCGCAAATGTCTACAGACGTCCGTTAAAATAGCGGGAAATGGACTGGCAGCTGGTTACCAGGTATTCTACCGTAAAATATACGGATATTTTTACAGTGTATTATTTTATCTCTGAGAGGGAAGGTTCTTAAGACCAAATTGTTACTGCCCGATGCACACCGAAGTACGTAAATGAGTGATTGAATCATGCGCCACGAAATTCATCGAAAACGTATCGACCGACATAGGCCCTGTGTTAATAAAGTTATAAAGTAATCACAGCCTTTGAACTCGGGAACTTTGAGATATTATATGAAGTCCTTATCTAATCTTAGCAGCTTTCAGATCTCTAAGTTAAGCAATACCACAATGGCAGTTTTAGGGTCTTTTATAGACCCAGCAACACTAGCGAGGCTTGTATGGATAGGAAAGGGAATGCACTGTAAAATTATCACCCTCCCATCATCCTGATACATGTATGACTGAAAAACTGTTAAAAGGACGTAAAAACGAAGGTCTGTTTTGAGCAAAACGTGGGAAAAGAATAGAAGAATAAAAACATATTCTGAAAAAAGTCATTCCTAAAGCAGACTCATTCGAACATTCTATGACTTGTCTCCGAAACAATCCTTGGCCAGTATTATGTGTATTTATCACTAAAAATGAAATATATGTCATGAATCCGACTCGCTGCAACTAGCTTCCCTATACACGTACTTTCCGAATGGACAGAAAAGCGTTAGCTGGGCACCTCGTGTTAAATCAACATTGACACAAGGTTGATTCGACGTCATGACGTTGAATCAGCGTTGATTTAGTGTTGTTTCAACTCTGTGCGCCTGCTGTGAGGAGACAAACGACGATAGGGTAAACTCTTTTCACTGAAGAATTTTCAGTTTGAAATTTACGAATAGACCTACCCAATGACAAATGACTACTGGAAATGTTGAATGACGTTTCTCTCCGTATTTTTCAGTATTCTGTTGTGTGTAATTACTATAAACCATTGCAAGACATTGTTTATCATTAATGCTATACCCAAGCGCTTAGCTAATTGAAAACAAAAAAAATCTCTTTTCCTACACATTAATTTGTCTTTTCAACGGTATGCTGAACGAGCGTTGGCTTTTTTCGAAAAGCGAATACTTGTAGAAAGAACGAGAACTGCTAATGTCACACATATGTTTATACATGCAGCTTCAGTCGAAAATGTCAATAGTTTGCATTTTTGTTTGTGTTTCAAATCCAGACACATAGCAATCGTACATTTGGTAGAATTTACAATATATTATAACAAAACGGCTTCACACATACGTTCTTGCATGAATTTTAGTCAAAAACTATAACTTATAAAGAAATCCTCAGTAGCAGCTATCGCCTTAGCAGCAGCTGCTGTTGGGACAGCAGCAGCTGCTGTTAGGGACAGCAGCGGCAGCTCGTGATTCGGGCCCTCTCCTTTATATCGTTTAAACGACATATGTCGTTCAGACGACATAATATGTCGTTGAAACGATCTAATAGGTCGTTTAAATGAGATATGTGTTGTGTTTATTTCCTTTCTTATTTTCTTATTTCAATTTCTATTCTGATAAATATCAGAAAGAAAATGTCCCTTCCGGGGTTCCGTAGAAAATTTATTCTGACCTCAATTTTCTGTCAACGCTTATTTAGACTGTACAGTCAAACTCATGTATCCCAATCTTTACTGACCAAACACATTTAATTGACAGTGTTTTCTGCAATTATATACACTCTATATATAGAGAGCAAATTCTTTCCTTTAAAAATAGCCCGTTTTGAAAGGGGGGAGGTAAATGCTCTAATATGAGTTATCTCTTCTGAAGTTGTAACCATACACCTTAAGATGAAGGTCAAATATGATTAAGACTTCACAGACGTGGTATCGGCATGGCGAGGAATTTTAAATCTAGAAAATTCAAATAGAGAATTAAATTATTTGAGAATTAATTATAGGTTTAAGAAAGTCACGTTTCTCTATTGTATGATTTTTTGGTAGTAGCCTATAATTCGAGCGGAGCATATAGAATACACGTTTTGCCCTAGCAGATTTGTTATTTGCTCTAGCAGACGTGATCGATCTGTTACCCTAGCAACTTTAGATTTACTGACTGTTGTGCTTAGCACATTAACCTTGGAAAAAATGACAGCTTGTTGACGTCACTTTGACATCAATATGACTTCATAGGTGCTATGGTAATTAAGTCTTGACGTCATCCATGTCTGCTAAGGCATACAGTGTGTGGCCTGCTCCGCCAAATTTTCAATCACATTCTTTCAACAGAAACTTCATATTTTCTCAATCTAATATTTATTCCCAATTGATTTAATTCTGTGTTAGAAGTGAAAGTCGCTCATGCACAGTCACGCTGGTAATAGTCCACATCATAGCTAAATGTTTGAAACTCTGAATTTTCAATATCAGCCACAATTACTGACTGCAGATTGCATCTCAAGGATGGCACATAGTCAAATGAACGGCAAACAAATTCAGTTGCTTTCAGACAAGCATCTCGACAGTCTGAGAGCGTTATATCATATAGCCTTTGCTCGTTGTTAAGCACAATAGCTTTGCCTGCTACGAACTGAAAAGTGTCGGCTAGGCTGGTACAGCGTTCGACGCATGTGCAGTCAGAATAAGAAAAGCTTAGTCCGGGTTCGCACCAGCACTCGCCCAAGACGCATTCGGACAATAGATCAAGGCAGTCTGCGTTTGAAGAACATTCATTACGAATGGTACTTATGGGAGAGCACGTTGGCAGGGCAGTCCAGTGTCCATTTTCACATGTTGCACTCTGTTGACTTCCTAATATAAAACAACGGTTGCATTCATAAATTGCCATTGAACCGCTGAGAAACATTCCCATTTGTTCATAGTAACTTACTAGTTCTGAAGAATTAAGAATAAAGCTTTCGCCATTAGGTGTTTCTTGTATCTGCACTCGTGTAATGAATCCATCTGGTACACTAACAGGCATATCACAACCTCTCAGACATTGAGTATCATGAGTCCAGTTCCCATTTTCAAGGCATGTTGAAGTTCTACTACCGGACAAGTAATATTCAGTTTTACATTCGAATATGACTTTACTTCCAACTTCGTTCCTGTTTCCCAATAAGATTCTCCCTGGGCTGTAATTAAGTTGCTTACATTCGGAAGCATTGCAAGTTCCAATCCCACTTACCATCTCCGAACAAGTTTATCCATGGTAAAAACATTGTCACTGAAAGCTCTCACAACCTCTATTTGAGCCCTTTCAACATATAGTCCATAACATTTCAGGCTGCTCTGCCTTGGTTCTGTAGTTCCATCATTTAACTCACAAAGTCTGTAAAATCTTTTGTAATTTACTGACTGACAATAAGTCCTAAATAAACATTGTTGTAAACAGTCTTGATATGATAGGTCTGGCAATATAGCTAAAGAGGTGCCTTTCGTACAAGCGTTGAAACTCACCATCGACACCCTTGTATATTCCATAATCAACATGTATATGTTAATGGTTGATATGTGCGTTGTAAATCTCACACAGTGATACATTGTCAGATCTACTTCATATTGAACTTATCAATGAAGGAACAAATTGCAGCTAATATCGCCATTTTACATTTCATTTCGTCTATCCAGTGTCGTAAAAATGCATTTGGTTTTGTTCTTGGAGTCTGCATGCTCTACTGGAACTCTGTAACTGTCAACTGCACCAAGCATAAAACAGTCATATTTTTCATACTGATCACAAGCGGAGGTCAGCATAGATTTTTGTTTAATTTGACGTTAAAGAAATCCATTATGGTTCCATTTTTGTAGAACATCGAAATTCGTTGTTTTCACTATGTGTTTACGCTTTGAAAACTATCCATATAAATTTTTACATAAGTTATGCCTTTCACCTATTTTTACATGGCGTGTGTTTTACATTTTTTAATGGAATTTCAATTTTATCGCATAGGAAAAATGATTTTTTGGGGATCCGCTGCCTTAGTTTTAATGCAGAACTTTATAAATATCCAGATGTAAGCAGATTCTTCTAGCTCTATGAGTACCACGTGGTCTTCTCCATGTACCACGTGGTTGTGTGTCATTGTCAAAGTCTGCCATAGATAGATATTAGCAGCCCTAGGAGAAACGATGCATTTTTGCATTTTATCGCAAACAGCTAAAGCAGGTCCAACAAAACGGGCACATCTTCCATAACATATTAAAGATGATCCAGGAGTCTTTCTTTTACATATTTCAATGTGAATAGAGAAGACTCTTACCAGACTGTGTGAATGCGCAGACTGGTCTGAGTCTTCCTTGATCCAAGTCATATTATACTCATTATTGTAGGGCTCAGATTATTATGAAATGCAGAAATTCTAGACATAAGGGCTTGCATTAACTGTTTGTCCCCACTTTAGATTTTGCCTTTTAAAGGTAGGTTCCTGTACCAGTGATAACAATTATGTCCACAAAATAATTTCGTCTTTTTCTGAGCAGTATTGAATTCTCTTATTTTTCTGAATTTGTTGCTACTGAGAAACTCGTCAGATGTTGAAGAAAATGGTCGTTTTCCCTTTTGGTTTATTTTCTTTTGTTGGAATTCCAGTTCTAAAAATAACTATGTTCATCATGTCTATAAGTGCTCGATTTCTGATGCCATTCTCCAAAGGTCAATTTTCCCTTGTCGTGAGCTCTCCGAGAGGTCCTGGCATGGTGGATGGGTTAAAACTATCCCAAAATGCAATGTAGCATGACCTCAGCTGCCTTATCTATTTTTGGCGCGAACTAAAAATAGCGCTAACTGGTGTGCGAAGCAGAGTTAGGAAATCCCTTGCAAAACAACTTTTCTAATATTTTTTTTATTTACACTTTTTAGGGAAACTTATTCATTCCCTTTTATAAGTGCTTTCCAACAACTTGGATGAAAGATCATCAAAATTATGGTGCATTCCAAAGTACAGGGACCTACCTTTAAGCACTGAGTGTCCTTTAGTTCTAGATGACTAGAGCATAATGACAATATACTCGTATATCGTCTATTAAATAGATCACGCAACCAGAAAGTCTGTCTCAATGTTTATGCGAGTTGTACGTGGGTCTACGAACACTGCCCCGTTACTTGAAATGTTTACTTTCATTCGCAAAACAAATATCTACCTTCCCTGTAATATATATGACATATGTTTCATCAAATTTTGCCAACAACTAATCGGCTTTGTGTCGAAATTTAAGGCACCAGCTAAGTAACTGGCTGGGATTTGCCTCATAATTAAACAATATAGGCAAGGATAGAGGTCTGGCATTTATTCATATAGTGGTATCCGAACATATTATAGGTAGGTCCCTGTACCTACCTTTAAAGGTCCCTGTACCTACCTTTAAAGGTAGGTCCCTGTACTTTGGAATGCACCATAATTTTGATGATCTTTCATCCAAGTTGTTGGAAAGCACTTATAAAAGGGAATGAATAAGTTTCCCTAAAAAGTGTAAATAAAAAAAATATTAGAAAAGTTGTTTTGCAAGGGATTTCCTAACTCTGCTTCGCACACCAGTTAGCGCTATTTTTAGTTCGCGCCAAAAATAGATAAGGCAGCTGAGGTCATGCTGCATTGCATTTTGGGATAGTTTTAACCCATCCACCATGCCAGGACCTCTCGGAGAGCTCACGACAAGGGAAAATTGACCTTTGGAGAATGGCATCAGAAATCGAGCACTTATAGACATGATGAACATAGTTATTTTTAGAACTGGAATTCCAACAAAAGAAAATAAACCAAAAGGGAAAACGACCATTTTCTTCAACATCTGACGAGTTTCTCAGTAGCAACAAATTCAGAAAAATAAGAGAATTCAATACTGCTCAGAAAAAGACGAAATTATTTTGTGGACATAATTGTTATCACTGGTACAGGAACCTACCTTTAACAGGGTTTTTTATATACTGCTGCATTACGTTTTAATTTTGATTGGACCAATTGGACTATCCATAAACTCATTGACAAATGCTTGCCTAGCAACCAGTGTATTCCAAGAAATATGATTTTAAGTAATATTTACGAAGGACTTGTATGCTTAAGGCGTGAATTTGCCCCATGATTAAAAAGTTATACGGATCACTGACTTCAGCTTTACATTTATGACTATGACATGTAACTTGCATGACAAATGAATTTCAAGTGCTTGTGTCTATGTAAAGTACGTTAAACATACGTTTACGTTGACGTCATTGTTGAGATAAATTGTAAATTATCCTCAAACTGATCGTTGAAATAATAATTTACTGTATACATTCCACCCTTTTTTGACTTGCATTACTTACATAACAGACAACACTGGCTAGTTTTGACTATATGTATGTGACCTTGACCTCATCTGAAGGTCATGGTACACAATATAATCCATGAAGATCACAGTGCTACTGTTGACCATTCTTCTTCTTTGGCTTACTGAGTATCGTTCCCCCCGTGACCCAGCTTCCCACTCATCTATATTACGTACCTGCATCGCATAAGTCTGCTGCATGAAGGAAATGCTGGGTCACGGGGGGGGGGGGAGTACTTGTATTTTAGTTATAGTGAAGCGTTCTCTTTTGGCCGTTTAGACCAGAAGTATAACTATGATTTGACTGCTTTAAAAGCCAATCAGGCGTAACCAGGTGAAAATCATTGCTTTGTATTGTGATATGCATGTATTTAGCATGCATTTATGACAAAAAAATATGGAATGAATGACTGATTTCAAAAGTTTTATTCCCTCAAAAAATGAAGTATGCGAAAACCTTGAATTTACGGCAGGTAAGGTCAGACTCGATTATCTCCCCATGTCTTTGGTTCTGAATCACAAATGATCTGATTTCATACGGTTTACATACTTTTGGAAGCTCTGCAATGAAAAATTTGCACACTTTATACTTTTGAAAATTCGGACCTGTTGTGTCGGTCTAATGGGGAAAATCCTCGCCTTAATCAAAGATGTCCTTTCCCAATGTATGATCAAACATAGTAAGGTATAAAACAAAGTAGTTTTGGAATAAATATGAAGGTTCCAGTAACCATGGCAGCCATTTTAACAAAACCTGGCTAAGAGCTTTTTCATTGCCTTCTGTCGTTGCTAGGCAACAATATATGAACGGTCAGGCGAAAATCTAGGATACTTTGTCTTGTTTTGCCATGCAGTGGTCATATTTTTTATATGAAAAACATACACAGTCACAAACTATAAATAAACCCCACTCTCTATTGGATGAACCTCGAACATGCCCACGGACTAAACTGTGTACATGAGCAGTCTGGTTAAGACATATACTGTGTGCTTTTAAAATCTACGTTGTGAAATAAGGATTCCCCTAAATCAATGCGGGTGTATGGTGCCCAACGCTTTTGTCAAGACAAATCTCTTATGCAGTGTCCTGGCGGTTGAATTGTCTCTTTTCAATAGGCACAGAATTATTTTGCGACATTTTTCAATTGGCACAGAAACATTTTATGGCACTGAAGTTATTGATTTGGGAACAAACGGGGTGATAAAATATTTACACATCTGAAAATACCACGAAAGAACAAGACATGATAAAACAAAACCAGAATGGTTTTATTTATACTGCATTTGCTTTGCTATTGTTTGCGGATTTGAAATTAAAACAGGCTTAAGTACTGCATAAAAGATTATTGGGTGAACGGAAGATGACTGCCCAATAACTTACCATGAAGCATTTAATGCTTCCTTTTTACTGTATGCATAGTTACGTATGATTCTGGCACTTCGTCCGTCTGTCAATCTGTTTGGGTTGTTCCCTCTTAACGGAGAGTCGGGTATCTTCGGACAGCAGGTAAATTCGGACAGTGACATTGCTTCCTTTATATGTCAGTTGTTTGAAAATTAAACAAAAAAACTGGGCAAAGAGTGAAAATCCAGATGAGACGGCTCCTTATGAGCCGTCTCATCTGGATTTTTACTAATTGCAATGGTATGTTCAATTTACCCCCTGTCCGAAGTTACTTGACTCTACCTTAGTACTATGTTGTTGTTCCCATTCTAGTAACGATGGTCTGCTGGAGGCTCCGCTTAACAAATTCATGGCTGCTGCTCCTTGCACCGAGTTTGTAGAAGGTAAAATTATTATTCAACAGTAAACTAATGTCAACGAATACAATTTTAATGTAGCCTAAGAATTTTTCTTTCTTTTCCTTTTTGTTCTTTCATACTGTGTTTGAACTTTGTTGACCCTTTGTTACTGCAGTTTATTTTTTTTATTTATTTTTATTTTTTTTATTTTATTTTTTATATTTTTTTATTATTTTTTGCTAGTGATCTTGTCCATCCTTTTATTTCGGATGAGTCCATTTTTTTGTTGTTTTAGAGGGGTTTGGTGGGTGTTTTCTTGTTTAGTTTGAATGAAAAAAAATCGAAATCCTGTAGCAAACAGTATTTTGCATAGAAAATTAGAAAATCTTGTAAGCAAACAACAGTATAGACTCTGTTAAGATGTTGCATTCTGCGGCGCCTGACCTGGGTTTTGACCATTTGCTATGCCCAAAAATCTAAAAAGATTTGTGGTTTCAGTCCCATAATAGCAAACATAGGTAATTCAATAGATATCGCACCACACAGACAAGTGTCGTTTTTTCCATAGTTGTCGTCTGCCATAGCAAGCTGTTCTGCAATCAGGCATTAAGAGGGACCCTATCTCATTATCGGGGCACACAATAATTGTCTGATAAGCAGCATTTTTTTATAATTTCAGTTTCTGTTCAACGTTTTGGCGGGGTGAAGAGGCGTAAGTCAAACTGTTTAAAAAAGAAAATCAGATATAAATGGGAACATTTCATGGAAGTTGAGCAAGATTTCACATCCAATAATAATAGATAAATATTCCACTGGGCACACAATTTTGAATCAACACTTAATCGATATTGATTGAACATAATGACGTTGAATCACCCTTGAGTCACTGTGTGCCAGTCGGGATCCTATATCCCAAGACTCAACGTCCATAAATTACAAATATTCCCATATCCAATAAATCCTATATCCCGTATCCTTAAAGTCTCCATAGTCCTATCACTGGTATAAATCGTCAAAATAAAAATCATTATGAAACTTGTACAGTCTCCAGAATTAATGAAACTATTTCGGCTGATGTGCTTTTTTGTATCATATAATTGGCAAAAAAGAAGGAATAAGGTTTTTTGGAAAAATGATAAGTCTCTCCATAAAAAAAGGTTTTCGTCTCTGGTTCCCCGTTAAGCAATGAAATAATGCAACCGCGGCACAATCAATGGGATCCTTGTTTAACATTTTTGTACATTGTATTTTTATCAACTGTTAAACGCCTGTACCTTGTATTTTTATCCCCTGTACCTTGTGTTTTTACCATGAAATAAAGCTTGTGAAACCGAAAGTAGGTCATTTTAGTTGGCAACTTAAATGACCTAGTTAATTTCTCAAATCTATTTTATGGTAAACTCAAGGATGTTCTAATTTTTCAAAACCGGCCAATCGCGATAATAATCAATGGCAAAACTGTAGTGAGAAGTTTGCAGCTATATTTCACGATAAACTATATCACGCCGATAGAGCTATGGGGCCTTTAAATACCTTACACAAGTCTCACTAAAACTGTATATTCCATTTTAATAGATGGTGTTATCTTACCATGTATATAACTTTTATTCAAAGGACTGAAAAGAGCACTCAGTATTTACAACGTAGGGGCGGACAGTTCTTGAGATACAATGTGTCACTATCATTCGGACAGTTCTTGAGATACAATTTGTCACTATTATTATTTATTCTTTTTAACAGTTTCAGACGTGCCATAAAAATAAGAATCTGATGACATAAGCGCGTGTATATATTTTATGTAAAGTTTATTTTCTGTAGGCGGTAGCGATGGCTGGGGGTATACGTGAGCTCCTGTTCACTTGTTGTAGTTTTCTTAACCATTCGCATCACGAGATCATGACCTATGTTAAAGTAAGTTCTGTGGTCTTTAAATGGGTTTGACTGCAGAGATTGCAAGACGGGTGGCCTTCAATGCATACGAGGAGCGTTCGAAAAGTAATGCAAATGACCTAATTTCTCAGTAACCAATATAAAAACAGAAAACACATAAAGCTACATTATGCGTAGGAAAGTCTGCAAACACGGTGTATTTTTTTTAAAAAGGGCGCATTTTTATCTTCTTTGAAAGAGGTATACCCTAAAGACACTGCAGAAGTTTAGTTTAGTAGGCCGTAATTTATATATCGTCAGTCTTTGATTTTTTTTATTGATTTTTTTTGTACTAAAAGACACTGCCCAGGCAATGTTGTCCTGTAAATATCGCGGAAATTATTTTTAATCTGGGTTCCATACTGGCCCGGGAATATGGATTATGTAGTTATAAATTCCCTATAAATGATTTCGTAATCAAAACAAGTGTATTAGCATTCAAAATCTTGTCAGCAAGAGCATTTACATGGGTCAACGAAAACCTGTCAATAAATTCAAATTAATGCCGAAAACGAAGCCTCTACAAGCTTTTAAAACTGACGTTAACGTATATTTCAATATTTACATTCTTGGTGTATTTACTGAAAAGCCCTATAGTAAACCATTGGAACGTAATGTAGTTTACATTCCAATAATTACATTGAGACACGCGACGTCAGTGACGTAAAAAAACAATGGCTCTCTACAACCTGATTGGACGTCAGCAACGTCATGACGTCATGCATGCCGTTCTGCTGTTAGCAGAAAAACTGCGTGTACATGTTTTACTGCTTCAATTTTAGCGCTTATGTAAGATTTTTCAAGAAAGATTTGATTGAAACAAATGTAAATATAAGCAATGAACTTAATTTTTCTGATGTTTATCGAAGTGTAAACTACATTGGGTCATTGTGACCCAATGTAGTTTACACTTCGATATTCGGGGTTCATTCACTTTGCACGTGACCCAATGTAGTTTACACTTCGATAAACCTCAGAAAAATGAAATTCATTCCTTAAATAACGTCATAAGAATTGCGCATTGCTTCGCCAGGAATAAATCGATAACAGTTGCCACCCTTCTAACTTTTGTATGAATATTGTAGGCAACAATGGACAAGCAACTGACAAAGATCATTTTTGTATTTGCAACGATATTTGACTTGAATGCCCAGCACTGAAAAGATTTTACATATGAAATTAGCCCAGTGGTATGACCGGGGCCTAATAAAATGCGTTGTAAGTCAATATGAACAGGTGTCTTTGTACAGCGTTTGGTATCATTGTAAAGACAAAATGTAGTATTTTCAGCTTATGCATAGCATTTGTACCCCTAAACAAAGTTATGAGGCCATTTGCATTACTTTTCGAATGCCCCGCGTACAAAGTTGTGAAGCAAGTAAAATTGCTAAATACATCCATCAGCAATTCTAACACAGTGCGCCTATAGAAGCAATGGAAAGTTACTTTGTTTTATTCACTGTTTCGGAGCGCGTGAGTCTGATTGCTGACGTCACTGCAATTACTGGCATAATTTTGTGGCGTTCTGAGACGTTAGACGATGTAACGTCTCTTTTTCTTTCTCAAATCGCCATAAAAAACGTACATTTTTCACAGATACAGTTTAGAATATTGGCGGGAGTATGATCGCGCTGGCAGGAAGGTTGGGAGAGTTTGAATGAAACGAACAGTGTTCGGCGTTTTTGAGTGTTAGAATCGAAATAATTCAGCTCTAGCATTGAATTGTTGAGTAATAATTCACTGTTTGTCGGTCAGTTGTAAGTAGATATATCACTCGTGCTCCGCGCTCGTGATATGATCGACTTTACAACTGACATCCTAACAGTGAATTATTACTCAACAATTCATTGCTAGAGCTGATCTATTTTTTAAGTAATATTAAATCATAGCTGGATTCACTACCATTTTTAACGAAGGGGTGGGAAAGGGGGGGGGGAGCGGGCAGCGGTGGAGGAGGGTGGAGCGGAGAGGCGCAATTTTGGGTCCTAGTTACATGTAACCAGCGAAAATGGAAAGTCTGAGATTGGTGCTATGTACACACATGTTCAGGCAGTTCATGGTGAGCCATGCACTCGAACGTGCAGTACAAACATATGTATTCATACATAGTATTATCGTTGTCCAACCACCCAAAGTAGCATAGCAAATGTATGCTCTTACGGAATCTGGAACAGACAGACATGTATTTTAGCACAAATGTAAGTATATCCCAGCAGGCACACGTCGACAAAAAGTCCTCCCGATGTTCCTGTGACGTATTGACGTCGCATAGACGTCGACACAACGTTGTTTGTGACACGGCTTGCTTGGAGTACTGCCCTGGGGCAGATATCAAATACACAAATATGAAAGGTAACTATCTTAAGGTAAATGGGTTCACTTTTTGGGGAAGCAACTCCGCAATTTTAATTTTTGCCTCCTTTCTAAATGAGTAAATTCTGAATCCCCTCTAAGAGCCAATTCCTTCCTTTTAGCATACAACCTAGACTGTCTACATACAACCCCTAGCTTGGTATTGTTAGAAAGCAAACAGTTCTGCCACACATACCCTTAACTCAGTCCCCTGGGTGAATTTCTGTCAAAGAACACATCCCCGATCCTCGTGGCAGTAGGGTCAGATCTACATCAGGCTTATCAGCAATGCAACCTACATCAGTCCGCTCTAATAATAAAGCTGGCTATCATCCTGTTAACTGGCTTTTTACATAAAGTTGAAAATCACAATTTAAAGGTGTTGTACAAAATGCTTTGTCATTTTATATCTTGATGCTGACGTCGCGAGGAGGAGCCTAAGGCAATGCGCGAGCGGTGGGCGCCCGGATCAGCCACAGTGTACTACGGAAATAATATCTGTGACTATTTTTAACGAGTCGAACGGGATCCTCACCTTCCGCTTTTGGAATCGCTATGATTTACAGACTGTAAATACGGAAGGAGGACACTAGTCCGACTGCGCCGGTGTGCGAGCTGATCTTGGCCTTCCGCGGTCGCGCTTTGCCTTGAGGTATGTTTTTGTAAGACATTAGACTTACTTTTCTTTGTATATATTCTTAAAATGAAATTACATGTATATGTGCTTATGATGTCTTGCATTAATGTGATTTTTATTATTATGCTTAAAGCTCATTTTGTTTTCTCAAAATAATAATGTCAGACGACACAGACCACACATACTCTCCTTTATCCCTTATCAACTTCTGTAAACTTGCTTTTAAAATGGTTCTATCTTTCTTTCTTCTTCAAATCTATCCTTTGCTGTTACTCCACGGGGAAATGTATTTTTATCTTTACACTCTGTTTGCTCAGGCACCAAGGCAGGAAAAAGTGATAAAAAGCCCTGTATCTGCATTCACGATAGAAATGTATTATCTAACTGACTGTATAACATGAAAGATATTTCAGACTATAGGATGCATAATAGGGCTGCATTATAATTGCCATTTCAGGATCAAGGGTTTGAGCCGATTTTCAAGTTTTGAATTGTTGATAGTATTATCAATGCTGTTGTTGACTTGTGGGGACATTGAACTGAATCCAGGCCCTGTTTCAGAAGGCTCGACCACGTCCGTTAGTACCGATACATCTGTTGATGAATCTTTGATAAGGAATAAATTTTCTCTCGTCCATTATAATGTACAAAGCTTGGCAAATAAAAAAGACATTTTACTGTCCGAACTCTCTAATTTTGATATCATTAGCATAACCGAAACTTGGCTTGATTATAGAACCCCTGACGACAATATCTCACTCCATGGTTATAATACATATAGACGTGATCGTGAAGGAGATAATCATGGAGGAGTGTGTGTATATGTAAACAACAATATATTTTCAAAGCCAAGGCGTGATCTGGAACTTCCTGATATTGAATGTGTTTGGGTTGAAGCATTTTCACATGGCAAAAAACTACTGGTTGGAACGTTTCATAGACCCCCAAATTCTACACCTGCAGTATTCACAGCTATTGAAGATTCTATCGGACTGGCCACAGATACAAATGCTTATGACATTTTAATCACAGGAGACTTTAACTTAGACACGACAGACAATAGAAGTAGCAAGAAAATTAATGATTTATGTCAAGAATACAACTTATCTCAGCTCATTTCTGAATATACTCATTTCACTGAGAATTCAAGGTCTCTAATTGATCTAATAATGACAAGCAACGTTACTGATATTCTCCTAAGTGGGGTGGGAGAGCCTATTCTCGATCAAAACATTAGGTATCACTGCCCTATATTTTGTGTCCTAAATTTTGAAAAACCCAAACAAAACTAAGGCCATAAAAAGACACGTCTGGTTATATGATCGAGGTGATTACCAATCTCTTGCTAATGACTTGACAAATACTAACTGGGAAAACTTAACAAATAATGATATAAATGAATATGCAAATAACATATCAACACATTTATTAAATCTTTCCGATAAACATATTCCAAATAAAATAGTGACTATTAGACAGTCAGACCCTCCCTGGATTAATAATCACATCAAAAAATTGATAAGGAAAAGAAAACGACTTTATAAGAAATATAAAAGGACTAAAACTAGTTCTGATTTTGAAATATACAAAAAAGTAAGAAATAATGTAACTAATGAAATTCGAAAATCAAAACAAAACATGTATGATAAACTTGCCTAAAAACTCAAAAGTGGTACATTGGGACCAAGGGACTGGTGGAAAACATTAAAACATGTAATAAAACCCTCTGATTCAAGTAGCATACCACCCCTCTGCAAAGACGGCAACATCTATACAGAAAATGAGGACAAAGTAGAAATATTTAACGATTTTTTCAGTAAACAGAATACACTAGACGATACGAACGCATCGCTTCCAAATAACAATTTTGATAGCCCTAATACTCTTGGCACTATCGCTTTAATACCGTTTGAGGTAGAAACTGTACTAAAATCCTTGCAATCAGGAAAGGCTGCTGGTCCAGACGCTATAAACAACAGACTTCTCAAGGAACTTGCAAATTCTTTATCTTCTCCTCTCTGTGACCTCTTCAACTACCCTTTATCGTCAGGAACGTTTCCTACCGCATGGAAGCAAGCCAACATCACACCTATTTTTAAAAAGGAAGATGCATCAGATCCCTCCAACTATCGGCCCATTTCACTTCTAAGTAGTATTGGTAAGGTACTTGAAAAGCTCGTTCATAAATATGTATTTAATTTCTTTCGTGATAATCAAATAATCACAGCACTCCAGTCTGGTTTTGTCCCTGGTGACTCTACTGTCAACCAGCTTGTTGACATCTATAATACCTTTTGCAAGGCTCTCGATGAAGGCAAGGAAGTGCGGGCCGTATTTTGCGATGTCAGCAAAGCCTTTGATCGAGTGTGGCACAGAGGCCTTCTACATAAACTTCATTCGGTAGGAATAACAGGCTCTCTGTTGAACTGGTTTACTGACTATTTGAGCAACCGATCACAAAGAGTTGTACTTCCAGGAGTAAGCTCTAACTGGCAGTCTACCCCAGGGCTCTATGATAGGTCCCCTTCTCTTTTTAGTCTATATTAACGATATTGTGGAAGATATAAATTCTAAAATCAGACTCTTTGCGGACGACACAAGCTTGTACGTAATTGTAGATAACCCAGTCGAAACAGCCCAAATACTAAACGCCGATATGGAAAAGATCCACGAATGGGCAACTAAGTGGTTAGTTACATTCAACCCTTCTAAATCTGAGTCTCTCTTATTCTCTAGAAAGCGTAACAAACCGTATCATCCACCTGTTACAATGAATGGTGAAACAATACCTGAAATCGACACGCATAAGACCTTAGGTCTTACTTTTTCTAAGGACTGTACTTGGCATGAACATCTATCAAATATTAAACAGAAAGCTTGGCACAGAATCAATATAATGAGAAAACTGAAATTCATTTTAGATAGAAAATCGTTACAAATTATATACTTTTCGTTCATTAGACCCCTTTTAGAGTACGCAGATGTAGTATGGGACAACTGTACACAATACGAAGCAAATGAACTTGAGAAAATTCAAATTGAGGCGGCAAGAATTGTGACCGGAGCAACCAGACTTGTATCTTTGAATCTGTTATATACTGAAACTGGATGGGAAACACTGGCTTTAAGAAGGAATAAGCACAAACTCGTCATGTTCTACAAAATGAATTCTGGCCTATGTTCAACTTATTTATCTTCACTTGTACCGCCTGCAGTTGGTGCCAGCGTAGCATACAATCTTCGCTATCCAAATAATATACAGACTGTGCATGCTAACTCTCAACTCTATTTCAACTCTTTTCTTCCATCTGTTATTCGTAGCTGGAACGAACTGCCAGAAAATGTCAGGAACTCTAATAATACAATAGCGCTAAAACGATGCCTTAACACAGACCTGATTCCTCCTCCTCGATATTATTTCGTAGGGAAAAGACTTGGCCAGATCCTCCATTCTCGACTTAGAAATAATTCCAGTTCATTAAAGCATCACTTGTTTTCTAAAAACATTATACATAGTCCTCTATGTGACTGCGGAGCTATTGAAGACAACCAGCATTTCCTTCTTGATTGTACTTTATATATTAACTTAAGGCAGGAAATGATAGGAGCTGTTTCTAATCTCTGCACACCAACCTTAAACATTCTTCTCTATGGTGACCAGACACTATCGTTTGACGCTAATAAACAAATTTAAATTTCCTTTCCGCAAATATAAAGACTGCAGCATCTGAGGCCACGGGATATTGGCCCTGGCCCTATCAGCTGCAGTCCGCCCAAGCAGGTAGTAACCGAAACCAATAAGTACACCGTAAGCATAACCCAATCTGCATATATATAGACTGCTGCATCCATGGCCACGGGATCTTGGCCTTGTCAGCCACAGTCCGGCAACACACGTAATTACCGAAACCATTTGGGTAACTATATACAAAATAAGACATTGCTTTTGGGAATATGAAACCATATATTTTGAAAATTCCAACAGCATGGTTCATGTGAATCATGAAGCAAACACCTTGTAAAACATATGGATAGAAGACGATTGGCTGATCCAATCAACAACTTTCCATTTCTTGGAAATTTTCCAAGATATATACCTCCTATGTCAATTAAATCAACCACAATATATACGAAGCCCACAACTTGAGTGTCACTTGGCAATAAAGTTGGTTAGAAGCACATTCAAGTGTCCATATGACTATTAGAATCATAAAATACTAATATAATCATAACAATTTTAGACAATTAAATTCTACACTACTTTGCTAAAAGGCGTTCAAATTCAAACTGAAGAAGGCACGCTTAGATTGGCTAGTTCCAAATGGAACCGTCCATCTGGAAGGTGCCGTGCGCACGCCTGGAGGGTGCCGAGTGCAAATTTCTTCCCCCGTCCCCACTCGCAATGTGCCGTGTGCAAAATCCTCTCCCTGGGGAGTAAGGCGGGGAAAACTTAAGTTTAATCTGAATGGCCGAATCCGACCCCAACTTTTTTTATTTCTTTTCTTTTTTTTTTCTTTTTTCATTTTCCCACAAGCTTTAAAATTCGCCTTAATATAATAGATTTATTGTGATTTTCCTACGGCACATTTCCAGAGGGGACCCAACGTGGGAATGAATTTAATTTTCATTTAAAGGTTGACTTTAACCTAAATTATTAAAATTTTCCCAACTCTCGCATTAACGAGATTTTACGAGATTACCTTCTCCGTGGGTGGGGAAGGTAAACAAAGTTGCTACAATGAAATTTAAAATCAGATTATAAAATAATCTTACCAATTTTTAGCCATACAAAACTACATCATTAAGTCCAAAAGGTTTGAAGTCAATCGTTAAATTATATTATCAAGAATTAGCAGAACACAACGCATCCTCCCTCTCCCTCTCATGTCCCAGAAATTATTAATGCATGTGATTATCAATAAGCATTTTGAGTGACCTTTATACTAGCCCATTGTATGACTAGTGAGCCTTGAGTAGTGGTTTGCGAGCTTGAAAATGGAATGGTATAAATAAGAACGACGTCAAAAGACAGCAAAAATGAGTCTATCTAATACTGCTAGCCAATTTCGCGACATATAACAATAAAGGTAAAACCAACACTTTTTTTCCAAAAATTCGATTAAACAAAGCCATGTCCTTTGAATATTAATCAATACTCAGTCATAGATTCTGGTATCTAGGGCGCGGCCTTTGAGCAAATGGAGTGTCGATCCATTCCCCGTGGAGCCACAGTTCTCAGCTTGTTCACTGTTATACTCAGATGATATAGTATTACAAACGTAGCACGTTACACCGTTATAACGGTTTACTTCTGTTTTTCCTCTTTCTTCCCTTTCTGTTAACTTGAACTTTCTTGTATTACTACCTTACGGTATATTTATAAGTTATTCCAAAATACCGCTAATTAGATAAAACTGTATTGGTATTTATTCGACTATCACATTTGTATGGAATTTGTATTCATTGCAATCATGGGATACAGCAAACGAGCAGGGGCTAACGTAACCCCTCGGCAAGCGCCACTGTCTAATAAAAACAAAGCTTTAAAGCAAATGTTTACAAACAGACAGGCGGACAATCTACATTGTATAACAAACCCAGTGAAAGGCCTATAGACAAAAGGTGCCATTTAAAACTTGCATCAGCAAAACACATACAAATTTAACACAAAGTTTCAACACAAATTTACATGTTGTTTCTATGTCTGTGACTTTGACCTATAGTCAGCAGCAGCATCCAGATGATGTCAACTAATCAGTTTCATCCTAGAAGTAAACCTAGTAGCATAACCAAAGGTTGAATTGAAGTACCTTCAAACTATAATCAAAAATACGAATTAACATATAACTTTAAAGCAAAGAGTATACAAATTTTGAAGTCTGTGACCTTGACATTAAGTCAGCCACAGCATCCAGACGATGTCAACTAATCTGTTTCAACCTAGAAGTAAACCTAGTAGCATTGCAAAAGGTACTATTCAAGTATATTGAAAATATAAGCATAAAATACAATTTAATACAAAACTTTAACGCAAATGGTATACAATTCCTAAGTCTGTAACTTTGACCTTGTTTCAGCAGCAGCATCCAGATAATGAAAACATATGTACATATCTATCCTGTACTAACACCAAGCACATGTGAACAAGTAACAATTAAGTCTTTCAGAAAAACAGAGCAAAGGCAGAAGCTTAACCCAAGACTTTAACGCAGATAGTGTACAAATTTCAAAGTCTGTGACCTTGGCCTTAGGCCAGCAGCAGCATCCACATATTGCAAATTAATCAGTTTCCATCCTCTGCTAAAATAATAAGCGTCTATGAGCAGGTTCCAGTTAACAAAAGCAAAATAAAAAACTTAATGCAAAACTTTAACGCAAGTGTTAACTGTCATACGGACGGACTAACAGATAGACAGAAAGACGGGCAAACAGATGAACGGAGGGAAAGACAAAAACTATATACCCCTCGACATACTATGTATGCCGGGGGTATAATGAACAACGTGGCTGGTTGTTTTTGGAGAGAAAATCAAAGTTTATTTGGGAAATCTATTCTAGGAACACTAGACAAGATTGTTAAAAATGACAAGCATTCTACAAAAGTGTCTTACTGTAAAGGCTGTGTTGACTACCGGTATGTGTCTGCCAATTGTACAGGGTGTGGTAAAGGTAAAGACAACTAGAGCCAAATATAGTTGTATTAAATGTATAGAAAAATAAGTAGGGTTTAATTTAGTCACATCATAGTGTGTTCATATTATATTTAGAATAGTTTTAGTGTATTTCAATTATCCTTTTATATTTAAAGTATGAATCATATGTTTATCTGGGTTTAATTCATGACAATCAATAAACAGAATTCAAACTTATATGTTCGTTGTGTTGTGTATAAAGCAAGTATTTGATGGTAAATTCTGGTAATACTGAGTCCAAAACATCTATAGGCACCAGATCGACTAGATATTTGGTTGTTTCAGTGTTTGCCAAGCCTTCGTTATGCAAAAAAGTTACCTTATTAAGGCCGCTGATAAAACGATTATTACGTCAGCGCTATGACGTAGGTTGTCACCCTTGATGAAAACAGGCCTTGTTTTACTACTGCTTGGTCCACTTATTAAAAGAAGTGTAGCCATAAATGATTTTTACTCTTTAAAAATGATAAAAAAAATCGGACACCTAAAATAATTACCATAGCTGTCTTAAATATGGAACAGTTTGGATTTGAAGATGAAGATGGAATGGCAGACAGTGTAAACCCTGATCAGACTGTTCATTTACGAGCAACCTGATCTGGGTCTGCACTATTTTCTGATCTATCTGTTCCAGATAGTTGAAATCTTTATGGTATTTTTAATGAAGAGACAAGAAATGATGCTTGAAGCAACAGAATTCTTCTGGTACATGTACATATTTACCAAATTTTAAGGCTTTTGTCAGTGTTTCTGGAAAATGTACTTTATGCTGCATCTAGCAAATGTTCAAGTTCATTGTTAGTATCTTCATGAAAAACTTTGGGAGTCTAATTTTCACACAGAGTGCACAACAAGGACACTTTACAGATTGTGCGAATTTGCAGGCTTGTCTGAGTTACTTACATAAGATATATTTAATTAGAATATAGCACATGATCATGCCACGAGAAAAGTATTATTTCATCGCTATAACTGCATCATTTAAATGGAGGCAAGCCATTTTAACTAATGTTTTAGCCATTTTTATGATGTCATTTCAATGTTTCCATGCAAAATGGAAATTATTGTTTCACCATTTCCATGATGCCATTTCAATAGCAGCCTAATTTGCATATTTCCCCATTTTTAATGGTGGTCCAATGCTCCAATAAGGGTGATCCAATGAAGGATCAATGATTAAGACTAATTGCCTTCTACACACTGTTCTGGCATTCAACACAGGCAACGAGGCAACGTACTTTAAAACACGATTGTTTCGCATACTTCTTACATTAATTTCAAACTATGATTCTTACGGACCCGGCAGTTTGTTAGACCTCTTAGTCAGACCAGATTTTCGAAGAAATTCCGTCTAGTATAAATGCAGTGCTTGAATAAGGTTTTTCACCAATTCGTTGGCTGGTCGTTGTAGCCCAAAAATTGTTTTCAAGCATTTCTTGAATATGCATATTAATTCAGTAAAACTTTTGAGTCCTATTTCAAGAGTAGGGGGTCGGATGGTCCGTGAGACTATACTTCTGAAACAAACTTATCCTGATGAGCAGAACCAGCAGGTTCCTTGTACGTTGTCTTCGTTGCCTGTGTTGAATGCCAGACCAGTGTGTTCTATGGAAACTTTCCATTGCTAAGCCTTGCAATGAAATGATGAATAAATGAAAAATTAATGGTTAAAAAGAAATGGGAACTGAATAGATATTAAATGCATTTCTTTTTGCTAATTTTAAGGGTGCACAACACAAAAACCAGTGTTAAATGAATTAATAACTTGAAACTACTACCTACCAGGGTTCAAAACTGCTATTTTCATCATATTTTACAATTAAAAACAAAATTTTATTTCCTCTTGCTGCATTTTACTTTGGAATCGTCCCTGGCTGAAGAGTTCCACGTATGGGAAGCCATTCCAACAATGATTTTGAATACATTCTTATCAACTGAAATCAAAAGGTTTTGCAGGAGATAGCTAAAGGCGGTATTTATATTTTGTATTTTATACTCTTTCCATCAAAACAGACACAGAAATGATAAAAATTCCAACCATAAAGTATAGTGCATGTATAGAGGCATACATGTATTGTATGTATCTCATTTGTCTTCACTTCATAGCCCTGTAAAATCATCTAACAATATCAGATTGTTTCATTGACAGCTGTTACAACTTACTGATGTCTACAGAAGTTAAACTAAGCTTGGAATACGCAAAATGCTATGAATTATAGCAGAAATACCTTACTAATCCACAGTTTAGCCATAAAATCCAAAATTTACCCAACGAATTTTGTCAAATTTGGCATTTATTTTGGGTTTAATCTCGAGAAATCTATTGATATTGATGTTCTGTTGTCTTAGCATGCTTTCTTATAGCTACTGGCTAAGATTTGATGCATAAGTTTGCATTTTAGTGAAATTTTACACATTTAATATGAAATAACTGAAAAATTCACTTTTCGGCGGCCATGTTGGACGCCATCTTGAATTTCAGTATGAAGAATCCTGCTCCCGACTTGGCACCCAGGTCTAAAAGTTGGCCCACTGTTTTATCTTCAACAAAAGGCTATCAAACCTTTTCTGTGGAGGGGGTGGAACGAAATTGTTTTTCTTGCTGGATATTTTAAATGGGCTTCTGCGCCTCCTCACATAATTTTCTTCTTATAAAGTCAGTTGGCAGTCTGTATTAAAATCTTGCCCAATTACCGCATTTAAGAATGAAAATACGATGGTACGTGTTGAAATTTTGTTAATTTGACTGCAAAATTTCAATATGCACCTGCGTATTTGCGTACAGGTAGCTACACTCTTGATTTATTTTATATATACTAGTCAAAAGTTCTAACCGAGTTAGTTTTTATCATTTTTCTTCAATGCTATTCGCAATCTCATAATTCCGATTACAGCCACAGATAGGCAAATATGTTAGTAAACCATACCACTAAAAGGTTAAGCGTTATTCAGTTCACTGTATCCAGGAGTCACAGATGAATGCGGGTACCCCCATTTTCAAAATTAACAAGAATTTGCATTGAGTGGTGGGGTAAGTTTTAACATTTGAACGTAAAAGCGGCCACTGTCATGCAGGAATAATGTTCATTTCTGCATAAATCTGTTTATTCAGTCATTTGCTTTAGTAATGAAGTGGTTTTGCTCACGTAAATCGGATATTTCAAAAATGATTTTTCACAAATTGTAACAAAATGCTTAATTTTGTGAATTTTAAAAATGGGGGTACTTCTGTTCATCGGCACATCCTGGCTGTAACGTTAAGAATTTTGTCAAACCCTTTCATGGCTGAGTTGACAGACATATCTGCCTATTTCACGGTGCATAACCATATCGGACGCTATCTGTGAAAATCTGCGTTACTTGACTCTATCGGTGAGTGCTACGGACTCTATGTGTTACTTGCCATGGACGCTTCGGCGATTCAGTCGAAGAAAAAGGGACAAAACGTGTAAGTACTGGGTTTCATGGTTTCCACGGAACACATACCTATACACATACATATTTCCTAATATTTCCGTCGATATTATTCAGCTAGCGATGTTCAGTGCTTGTAAGCAGTGAAATCAAATGCAGCGTGATAGTGCAGGAGCGTACATGGCCCATGAAAACAAGGAAAAACCCAGTGTTTTTTATTTGTAGGTAATGAATTTTGTCCTTAATTTACGAAGATAATTATGTTCTTGATATTTTACACATGTCGTTAGGTGCATAAATAAAATCTTTACGCTAATATCAATGTTTAAAGGACACCACCCAATATTTTCAATGTTCCGGATTCTATTTGTGTCTCCAAAATAACGTAATTTTATGCCAACGGACAGATGTTGTCCTCAAGGCAACGGACTATACTTGTGAGCAGCGGACCTTACTTCTTTTTTCCAGCCAAAAACGTCGTAAAAGATCAAACTTGTGGTTGCATCAGCCAAAAAGGCGAAAGCTTGGTCCCGTATTTGAAAAAAAGTCCTGCAGTGAAGTCACCACTGATGACTTCAAAACAATCCCTTTCCACCTTGTTCCGTCTTCAGCTGCCCTAGAGCTGGCAAAATCCATTCCTGTCCACTCCTTGATATTGTCTTCCCACCTCCTCTTCCTCCACCCCCTCCCCCCTCCCCTTTCACTGTGCCCTGAAGAATTATCTTTGCTAACGTGACGTGGCTAAACCACCCCAGGCCCCGCCTCCCGACCAGCGTCAGGAGCCCATCATATTCTCCAATGGCTGCTTGGATCTTCCTGCGAACCTCCTCATTGGTTATATGGTCCTTGTGCGAAATATTCAGTAACCTTGGGTAGCATCTTATTTCAAAGGCCTGCGTTCTTTTCTCTAACTCTGCTGTCACGGCCCACGATTCACAGGCATACAGAAATATGGAAATGACAAGTGAGCGCATAAGTCTCACCCTTGATCCAAGAGACATGCCGCTATCTCCAAATTGGTTTCAGCTTGGTAAGAGCTGAAGTGGCCTGTGCAATCTTTGAGAGAACCTCCTGTTTTGAGCCATCATCTGAGACAACTGACCCAAGGCATTTGAAGCTGCTTACAGTACCCAGCTTCTGCCCTTTTACCTATATCTCCCTCTGGATGCCATCTGCGCTGTTCGTCATCAGTTTAGTCCTCTCAGCATTGATCTCCATCTGTTTGGTCGAGACTTTCAACTAGAGCCTCTAGTTCCTGCTCTTCCTCAGCTAGAGCGTCTATGTCATCGGCAAACCGCAGATTGGCAATGTCTCTGCCGCCCATCCCCCCCCCCCCCCCAACACACACACACACACATTCTTCCAGAGTATCAGACATGATCCGTTCGAGAAAAATGTTGAAGACGGTGGGTGACAGAAGACATCCTTGCCTTACTCCAACTGTTTTTCTGAACCATTCCCCTGTGCTAACATTGATCAGGAATGCACTTGTAGCCTTGTCGTACAGCTGCTTAATGGTGCGAACTAGACCTGCACCGACATTGCACCTCCGCATGGTGGCCCATAAGGCTGCATGCCATACCCTGTCAAAGGCTTTTTTGAAACCAATGAAGACACGGCACAGATTCTGCTGATGTTGGAGATACTTTTCACACAGGACTCTAAGGCTGAAGATCTGTTCTGTGGTGCTCCTTCCCGCTCGGAACTTAGCCTGTTCCTCAGCGATTATCTTTTCGGCTTATGGTTTAAGCCTGTTCAAGATGACTTTCAGCATGACTTATAACTGCAACTGCAAAAAATATGTATACGCGCGTACTGAAACGTTGATTCATTTCTTCGGCTTTGAGGTGACCAAAACCCTCTGAAAAGTTTAAAAATGTGTGCAAGAAGAGGAATCAATCAATCATGAACGATATCTAAATAGAAATCTGCCTCGTGTTGATACCATTTTCGGATCGCTAGACAAATGTAGGCCCATGCTTCTGAAGCACAGATAGTTTCCGATGATATTGGCAGATAGAGTCCTGTGTGAAGCACGATTAGCCGCTGATAGGGTCTTGTGCCAGGTGCATATAGCATCCGGTGCCATTGTAAAAGGTAAAAAAATCCGATTTTCTTCAAAAAGGAGATATTCTTTCAACTCAGAGGCTTACAAAATTTTAAATTTATTCATTAGGGTCAAACTTATCCAACCGATCTGTTTTCTTTCCATTGCGTTTGCAACTGATCGGCGTTCAAAGTGGACACACTCTTCAGAATTGTCAAATCTTGATCTTCATTCCAGCTTGTAGACTCGAAAGTAAATACGAATTAGGCATAACAGCTATAGATTCTGGAAGGCACGGATGTCTGCTGTTCCGTGCACCTTATGCCCCATAAGAAAATGTGTTGTCTACAATTATATTAGAGTTTATTAACACCCACCCTTACCTCGTTTTCCATTTTGGGACGGATAGAATCCTAAACTAACGCAAATAGGCTCCGAAATACACAGATGGAGTACAATTTTCACAGATAGCGTCCGATATGGTTATGCACCGTGTATTTGGGGATGTAAATAGAATTGTAAGATTGTTTGGGGCTCTGAAGAAAATCGATAAAATGTAAGTGGCCGGTTAGAACTTTTGGCTAGTATACAAACGACTTCTTCTAGGTCCTGTAGAGTATGAAAACAATGCATTTAAAGGATACAAACGCGTCCAACGCCCCATGGATATCCACCATTATATTACTTTTATGCAGAGTTTGGATCGTCATCCGTACAACACAAAGATATGACATCATCGAAAGCCGAATCACAGCTCATCGACAGCCGTCTCATGACATATAAAATTCGCTAATAACTTTCTTAAAACAAGGTATTTGAGAAAAACAATATGTTTTCTTCGTAACAAATATAATTACCAAAATGTTCTTAGAGGCACGTATCAATATATTGTGTCTTGTTGTAATTATTAATAAAATAAGTAAAAAATGAGCCCTTTTGTGTGAAAATGGCATTTCTCACAAAACTCCCGCGTTTAGTCGCTTGGCAACAAGATAAAAATGTAGTATACTAAGTCGGTAAACGTTCAACATTAGTCTTAATCAATGAAAATTGGTATTAACCTCTCTCCGTCGTAATATTTGCCATTGGTATTCCTGTCGACAGCCGTAATGCTCGGTCGAAAATCGTAATACTCGGTCAACAGCCACTTTGTATAGTACCGTCACAGTCGAAAGCACAGGTAGCGATATTGGTATTACCCTCGTGATATTGCAGCCATTCAACATAATGACTCCAACATCTGCGCATTTTGCACTTACATTACGAAAGGGCCATTAAACTCAAAACGCACAGGATAGGCGTTTTAATTTGCGATGTCCTTACCACCAGTTATTTATCAATTGCAGGGATATATGGAATTCTATATGCATTATGTCCTGTTAACCGTTTCCTTGCACTGTCTACTATGAAAGAAAGTTTATACAGGCATAAGAGAGTATAGTCAGGTTTATGCACCAACACCTAGACATGATAACAACGAGGTCGTCAACTTCTACCACAGCTACAGCAAATCATGGGCCAAACACCTAAGAAGGACATTCTGGTTGTACAAGGGGACTGGAATGCCTAAGTTGGAAGGTTTGCACAGGCAGACTGGGGAAACGTATGAGGAGTCTACTGCATTACGGAAACAAATCAGAGAGGTTTCGGACTCCTAGAATTTGCAACAATGAAAAAGTTAGTACTGACAAGTACCCTGCGCTCCCGCCCCACCCTCCTCCCCCACAAACCTTCCAGAAGGTAGACACGTCATAGCAAAGACAAGAAGCATCACATCCAGACTGACAACATCTTGGTGAGGAAGCGGTTCCGATCAGGAGTTAAGATTCATAGGACAAGGAGCTTTTCTGGAGTAGACATAGGAAGTGACCACGACCTGGTGATGATGACCTGCCGAGTGCGTCTCAGGAAAGCCAGTAAGCCAACCCATCCAAGACTGAGATTTGACCTGGAGAAGTTAAGAAAACCAGATGTGGCAGCACGTTCCAAGCAACATTAGGTGCGAAATTCGCACCACTAATCAGTCTGGCGGATGATGACACAGGCATACATAGAATGATTACCGCCTACAATATAGCAGTCAGTAACACAGCCAGTGCAAAACTTGAGAAGGAGCGTCGCAGGAAAAATCCCTGGGTCATAAGATATGTCTTGACCTCTGTGATGAGAGGAGGTATTGGAAGAAGAGACGGTATAAAGCAGAAGGAGCAAAAGAATACAGAAAAGTTAACAAGAGGGTTCAGAAGGCCCTAAAGAAATCCCAAGAGGACTGGATAGGTACTCACTGTGGGGAGATAGAAACTTGCCTGAACAAAACCAACAGCAAGATCCACAACTATCCAGGGCAAGTCTGAGAAATGTCTACCAGAAGAACATACCTTTCTCAGCAGATGGCCAGAATATTGCTCAGAGCCTTACAACAATGAGAGTTATGGTGACGATACCTTTCTGGACTTCTTTCAGCATCCAGAAAAAGATCTACAACCGATCCTTCAGAAGTTAAAATTTCATTAGCTGCACTGAAAAAGGCGAAGTCCGCGGGAGTTAAAGATATACGCCCTCAATGTTTCTATTACATTTTAAATTTCTCACAAAAAACTATATCTTAAGCATAATAATGGTCGCCAGTAAAACAAATTTTATCTGCCAGATTTATAATTTATGATGGTCACTGACTCGCCATTCCCGCTAAAAATGAAGACTGGATACGCCCAGCAATCATAGTTAAGATGGTGATTTGTGGTATATACAAAAATCTCAATAAAACCATAAAAAATCATAGTATCTCCCTGAAAATTAGCAGACTTCTTATTTTTGTTGTTCTCTACAATTTAGAACACAATATCATGCTGTTTAGAAAAGTGTTTTAATATGAAAAGATCAAAGGGTAATTTTCTGCGCAGACATCTGAAAAATAAAATCCGTTTTTAAAAATGCTTATAGCTCTGAAGATACTTTGATCCATTAAAAAGAGCGTCCAAGCAATTATTTGTTCCAACTCTTTCTTAAATTGTAAGGTAGACCAGATAGACCAGATAAAAACAGTAGCTTTTTTTTCAAATGTCTGACCATGTATATAAGTGCATGTTTAGTGATTGCATTCATTAATACAGGTAGGTACCCTTTGATCCTTTCTTATATAAATCCCTTTTAACATCAACAAGTCCTGCATTTTGGGAAACTGAATTGTGAGAAAGAACATGTTGTATTTCCAGCATTTTATGCAGATTTTTGTCCTTGCCCCAAATCAGTGATAATCACCACCTTAATTAGGGTACAGTTATATCATGAATAATTTTAATCACTTTCTTTAATGTCCTCAGACAGTTATTGGCTGAAAAGAACTCACGTGCACGGACTAGAGGTTAATGCTTATGTTAAGTTATTTACCCCACCAATAATAAAATTCAAAACATGCTTGTATAAACGCCTTATATCGGCACGTGGGAGTCAATCAATTTATGACGACAGAATATTCGTGAATATTCAAGAGAGCTTCGCACTGATATATCATCTCTGCCTCCGTAACAAAGATGTTTTCGCTGAAGATATTTTTTGTACAAGTCTTAATTGTGTTGAATACAACTAACCTGTTTCATAATTTTGTGATTATTTCGTAACGAAAATCTACCAGCAGAACTTGGCAAGCAGGCGGGGAGATCATGCTTGATGTTTTGACAAATATCTGTAATAAGATCGGAGGAACAGGAGAATGGCCGACCCCATGAACTCAGGCGCTGGTTATTACACTCCCTAAAAAGGGCAACCTACAGTTCTGCCAGAACTACAGAACTAACAGCCTCGTCAGTCATTCGAGTAAAGTCATGCTGAAAGTCTTGAACAGGCTCAAACCCCAAGCTGAAGAGATAATCGCTGAAAAACAGGCTGGGTTCAGAGCCGGAAGAAGCACGTCAGCAGAATATGTATCATGTTTTCATAGATTTCTAAAAAGCATTTGACAGGGTATGGCATGAAGCCTTATGGGCCATCATGCAGAAGTACAATATCAGTGCAAATCTAGTTCACGCCATTGAGCACCTCCATGGCAAGGCTATAGGAGCAGTTCAAATAAATGGCAGTTCAGGAGAATGGTTCAGAATAACTGTTGGAGTTAGGCAAGGATGCCTTCTCTCACCCACCGCTTTCATCATTTTTCTCAAAAGGGTTATGTCTGATGCTCTTGAAGAAGATGATGGAAAGGATAACATACGCGGCAGACCTGTTACAAATCTGCGGTTGCCTATGACATTGAAACTATTGCTCCAGTGGTAAGTCTCGACAAAACCTGCACACTGTATATAATGGAGATAAGTGCTGAGAAGACCAAGCTAATGACTAGCAGCGATACTGGCATCCAGACGGAGATCAATGTTAAAGAACAGAAGCTCGGACCAGTTACAAGCTTCAAGTGCATTTGGAATGAGCAATTGTCTCAGATGAAAGCTCAAAACCGGAGGTTCCCGCGAGGACTGCACAAGCCAAAGCAGCTCCGACAAAGCTTAAGCCAATATGGAGAGATAACAACATACTTCTTAGATCAGAGATGAAACTGATGCGCTCCCTTGTCAACTCACTATTTCTGTATTTCTGTGAGTCATGAACCTTGACAGCAGAATTCTAAAAAAACGTAGGCATTTGAGATTAGATGCTATCGAAGGCTACTGAGCATCTCGTATAAGGACCATGTCACAAATAAAGATGTTGGCAGAAAGATCAAAGCAGCCATTGCAGAATATGACGAACCGCAGACCTTGGTCAAGAAACGGAAACTGACGTGGTTTGGCCACGTCTCAAAGACCAAAGACAATTATTTGGGGCACAGTGAAAGGAAAGAAGATGTAGTAAGCAGAAGAAGAGATGGGAAGACAATATTAAGGATTGGACAGGGATGAACTTTGCTAGCTCAACTAAGGCAGCTAAAGACAGGACTGGGAGAAAAAAGATTGCTGTAAAGTTATCTGTGGTGCCCCAACGACCACACAAGATTATTGGATAGACTAGACCAGACTATAGGAGGGTGCTTGCAAAAGACAAGTTTGACTATTAGTATCAAAACTTTTGAATATCAAGCAATTTCTTCATATAAAATGAAATAGGCTCCACTTAAACACCAAATGGAAAAGAAAACAATAAAGACGGCACGCAAAACAAGAAAAGCAAAAAGCCCAAAGGTCAGCTCTTTCCCAGCAGATGGTCGCGAGGCTACCCTAAATAATATACAAATATTGAGCAAGGGGTCTGGTGGAGTGGCCATGGAAATCCTGAGAGCAGCTAACTGGTAGTATTGTGTTAGCTGCTTTCGGGATTTCTGTTTGCCTCCACCTGGCTGTTTTTCTCAAGGGTGGTGTTTGGCATAGATGTGGGTCGCTTGCATGTGGGTGGTACGACGATATTACTAATGCGGTTGTCTATTTGCGGTGGAATAATTTTTTACTCGTGCGTGGGGATGGAGTTGCGCGTTTACTTATTAGGCAATATTCATCTGATGGCGATACCTACCGGCCCGTATGTAAGCGGCACATATTTGTGGGCACTGTTAGAGTTGAAGCAGGGGTACTAGTGCAAAGCAGAAATGCGGGTTTGGCTGTTTGCAATGTTTTTTTTTTTTGTGTGTGTGTGTGTGTGTGTGCTTAGTGAGTAGATAACCCTTATTATGAGTTAAGCTGTGCATTTGCAAGAGCGATGGATTTTTTCTTGTGTGAGCGTATATGTTTTTATGAGTGGGAACAGAGTTGCGCATTTGTTTGCTTCTTGTGCAGTTTTCATAATTTGTTCATGCCGAAATATGACGCACACTGGGCTGTGCATCTTCAACTGTATTGTCTGATTATTATTGTACTTTGAATGTTTGTAGATTATATGTGCCATCTGAATATTTGAGCGATGAGCATTTAAGATCCTGTTGATGCTACTTAGTCTTGTAGGATGAACAGATTCTCATTTGCTTCATCCTGTCAACGTCGCGCCAATGTTTACCTCTGACGGCAGCGCGCTGTACGTTGTCTTCACGCAACGTCATTTCCGTGATTCCATGTTTGAATGCTGAGAGAATTGTAAAAGCTCGAAATGTAGTCTTGTACAAATTTCATAATTTTGATAAAGGCAGTATGCCGAAACGTCATAAATAAAGAGTGACTGTTCAGAGTATATAATATACAAATAGTCAAAGACTAACAGAAGGACAACACACATGACAATTATTATAGTAAATCACTACGGAAGCGCTTCCTTGGAACGGTCAGTAAGAAAATATTGCGGGGCTGAAACCGATTTTTCATGCGCATAACCTATGCCCTGGATTCTGCTTTGGTTGGTTGGTTGTTTTAATTTTAACAGCCCTTTGAGACAGTATTTCAGTCTATATCGAGCCGTCTATATCGAGAGGAGGAAAGAAAAGAGAAATGATCGAGGAGAGAAAAGTATACAAACTTCCCGCGCCCGCACCTACTGCAAGCACAGTAGGCACTTGTCCTATTTTTTTTTATCCAAATCAGTAGGACGCCCCGGCACTGTAAGTTATAACCAGCACCATCTTCCGACCACCACCCATTTCTGCTTTGGTTCATAAAGATACAAGTTATTTGGTCCGTGTGAAGGATCTCTTACCCTCACTGGATCAAAACAGCAAACATAAATCCGGATTAAACGCTGAGACTAAACAATGGGAGCACTCAACAGCAAGTCTAAGAACAACAATGAAACGCTGTAGCAAAGAAGTACAACAACTGACCTCAAAGGGTTCGACAGATCTTCTCCCCAACCATCTTCACAAGAGTTTATCAGGTCATCTACATCTTCTTCAAATATGAAAATCCTACTTTCAAAGCGTACTGCATTCTCAAAATATTTTATTTCTTTCTTTCTTCCGTTACGTCTTACCACCGTGTGTGTGTGTGTGTGTGTTTTGTGTGTGTGTGTGTGTGTGTGTGAAAAGCCTTTGTAGAAAAAGTGGAATGTCTCAAATATCTAATGAACAGGAAATATGTCTAGAAATTAATCACGCCATCTACCCTTTGATCCATAAACCCCATTCCCCAGGATGGCGCTTCCACTGCGCTTAGAAATTTTTGACAAAGCGCGAAGAATCATAGCAGAAACTGTAAGGATGCAGTGGAAGCTTCTAGGTCGTAGTAAAAGCGTGTTTAAACCGGCATGATCACGTCACGACGCTTGTTTTGACTGTGCTTAAGGTGAGGTGGGAGTATTTCAGCGCCGCCGTGCGGCAGTTTCTGTCGCTATGTTGCGTAATGACGTCAAACGTTCCGTTTGATAAAAACAAGATGGCGTCAATGTTAGACGCTTCTATGCTCACTCCATGGTCTGATCACAAAATGCAAGGAGGCTGAGCGTTGGGTGAAATAGAAAAGAAGAAAAAGAGAAGAAAGTAGAGAAGAAACTGAAAAAGTATAGTTAGTTATCTGTGCGGAAGCCTAATTGCGGGATAGCTGACGTTCATTAGACGGAGTTCGCAGCTGTTGAGTTGCAATAATTTTAATATTATTTTCATACAAGAAAAGGAAATAGAAAGTGCCGTAGAGAAGAAACTGAAACAAAATTTCCGTGGGGAAAGTCTACTAGCGGGAAAGCTTTTCTCTGACAGTTTCTGATCAGTATGTTAGACGGAGTTCGCAGCTGTTGAGTTGGAACAAATATCCATACGACAACAAAGCCTCGTGAAATCGAATCCAGAATCGTACAATGAGTAGCCAGATCACTGTCTACACTTCGACCACGCATTTTACAGTTAACATGGTTACAGCAATAGACAGTCGTTATCATACCACCCACACCTAAAATACTAATCAGCAAAAGTTATGCCAAATTTCAGTTACATCAAAAATTCTTAGACTGTAGCTAGCATTGGCAGCCGTATCAACGTTGATGCAATGTCCTCAGAATCTTTTATCGACGTTGTTACGATAATTAAACGATATGTTGTGTCAATAAGTTAAAAACAGTGTGTCATTTCTTTTCCCCTGCCTTTTCTGTCCATTTCTTCCTTCTGTTTCAAAGAGTCTTTTTATTGTATCTCCTAGACACTAAAGTGAATCCAAGCTGCCTATCATTTTTACAGAGAGAGAGAGAGAGAGAGAGAGAGAGAATCGCCGAAGTCCAGTCGTTGGAACGCTTAAGTTATAGTGTAGAAATTATAGGTTCTTTCTTGGGTCGGATCAGGAACTGTAAAACTTGACTCGCCTACAATGTACAAACGACAAGTGGACAAAGGGCTTGTTCAAATGTCATAACACGTGGAACCCCGCCCTGAAGTTGTTGCTTCTGAGAGTCTGTCAACTCGGGTGCGCGTCAACTGTATGGGAGGGCATAATGGCAATGTTTTCGTATTTTTAATAAAAAAAAAGTTAGTCAAGACGCCTTATGCAGAGATATAGAGAAAAGTATTACATCTGCCTTCATCCTGCACTATCCCGACGATGGCAATCTTGAGTGAAGAAAGTCCAAGACAAATTTTGCCGGTAGCCTATAAATACCGATAGCTGATGTGTGGCGCGAAATTTTTTAAGTAACGTTAACGTCACCATGCGCAACGTTGACATTTCATTCTAAAGAGTCGGCAAGCGGAATAATTGCTCGAAAGTTAAGTCGGCGACCTATTATTTTTATTGCTTTAATGTAAAACGTCTATCATTTGGCCATACTCTGCTAGTTTTTTGAAGAAAAAAAATGTGTTTTGTTTTCTCAGAATGAAGATTTTTATCCAAGAGTGACGAGCAAAAAAGTGAGTTTTCCATAGAGCGCAATTATAACGTCGGGTCGAAATGTAGAAAAATTGACGTTTTCGAGGTCAAATATCTTGAAAACGATATCGGCGACCCCCCTTTTTTATTACATTTTCTGGAAGAGGGACTAAAAATGTACCATATAAGGAAGTATGAATGAAATCATGTGTTTTGTCAGTTACTCCCACCTCACCTTAAAGCTGACGTAGCGGAATCGACGAGGACTCAATACGCAACGAAAGCGTAGCGATAGCGCAGGAAATTCATAAACGCAGCATTATCGAGGCGGCAGTGCGTGCAATGCAACACCGGTGCAGCGAAATCTCGCCGACAACATCAAACATTTCTGGCTCCGTTCTCATATAAATGAAGAATGAAGTGGAATTCCAGTTCTAAAAATAACTATGTTTATTATGTCTATAAGTG
The DNA here is from genome assembly GCA_963989385.1 of Ctena decussata. NCBI lineage: Eukaryota > Metazoa > Mollusca > Bivalvia > Lucinida > Lucinidae > Ctena > Ctena decussata. The sequence continues at coordinate 36,323,007 of OZ022507.1, read as the reverse complement.
CGCAATTTATGATGCCATTCTCCAAAGGTCAATTTTCTCTTGCTGTGAGCTCTCCTAGAGGTCCTGGCATGGCGCATGGATTAAAACTACCCCAAAATACAATGCAGCATAACGTAAGCTGTGTTATCTATTTTTGGCGTGAACTAAAGATAGCGCTAACTGGTGTGCGAAGCAGAGTTAGGAAATCCCTTGCAAAACAATTTTTCTAATATTTTTTTATTTACACTTTTAGTGAAACTTATTCATTCCCTTTCTATAAGTGCTTTCCAACAACTTGGATGAAAGATCATCAAAATTATGATGCATTCCAAAGTACAGGAACCTACCTTTAAGAAATCATACACATTAAAAAAATAGAAGTTAACGCGGAAGGAAAAGGAGGGTGGGTAAGATTAAAATTTATGAGAAATGCACAATGGTTGCTCTTTATGGTGCGCTATATTTATTTAAGACTGCTAGTGAAATAAAAGAAATTAACCCGCCAGTTTCAATTTCTCAGTAAGTGTCCCTTGACGTAAAAACTGCCTTTTATGAACTTTTTCAAGCGAACTTCATTTGTCAGATTTTAAATTTACGTGTATAAATTAGCGAAAATGATATGAAATGCACATTGCTTGTAGATTACAGAAATATGCAACTTTACGTGTTTCGCTTTACATTTTATAAATCAATGATATCATTTTGATTTCTCACAAAATGTCCCAAGAACGCCATTTTAGATTTTATGACGTACAGTCATTCCATTTGTTTGATAACTTCAGAATGCTAGTCCAGCCGTTTATATATATTTTATTAAAAAATCACCAGAAAATGATTCATCATTAAATTTTATAAGTGAATTGACAATTTTCAGTAAAAGGAGATAGTTTTGATAAGCATCTGCAGTAATTGATAGTAAAGAAGTAACATAGTGAAGGGCTTGTATTATGGACAATAGACAGAGAGGGGAGAAAAGCTTTCTTATTATTCATTGAACGCCAAATACATGTGTGTTACATACAGTTGCCGGTCTGTATATATTTGTGGAGATATTTGGGGAACGTCGTTATGAGAATTTAAACAGAACAGAACGATGTCGGAAGATATTCTGTCTTTTGTGTGAAGTAGTTTGCGCATTAAAATTGATCCAAACCATTTCTATTTAATTTTCAACCACTAACTGTTCAGAAGGTCAATACATAAAGTCTCGCTGTCTCAGAGTCGAAGATCATCTCGAAATACTGACATCTCGATATAAATTTCTGGTCTCAGAAAATCTACTATGAAATACCAGTAGTTTGAGACATCCGGAGTTGATATGGGAAGACAAATAGGACACGTGTCCAATTTATTTTCTTTGCTATAAGCGGCAACTTTGATTCAGTGTGTGGGATTATAACAGCAAACTGTATATCAATTTGTCAGTCGTATAGTATGAATGAATGAATGAATCTGAACGATATAATGTAATTTATATTTGTTTGAAAATTTTTACAGTTTGAAAGTAAGCGGTTAAAATGGGTTTTAGACTTGGGGCGTTTATTAGAAATAACTTGGTACTGTATTATGTGACTTTGTGAAGTGGCGAAGCATGTTTGTAAGATATGTTCAGATTGTTAGCAGTAAGGTCTCGTGATTTGGTTAATCGCACGAAGTCTCGTGGTTTTCGCTGAGAAGCGAGTATATGTCAAAGCGTGAATTAGTGATTTGTCATTCGAGCCAAAGACAGCGTTGAGTAAGGATAGACATTGAGCGACGTGGAAGTATTTGTCAGCGCTAGTGCATGCGGCGGGCGGGATTCTTCTCTCGAGTTAATTTCTCGTTTGGAAAGCATCAGATTTTGCAGTCTACAATTAGCAGAACATTTGATAAGTATTTATGTTCCTTTTATTTTACAGTTCAGTTGCAAGCCGTGATAGAGCAAAAGGAGAAATTTCTATGGAAATGTCCGTTTATTTCAGATTATAACATAATCTACTTGAGAGATGTAGATATTGTTCAGACTGTTTAGCAAGAATCGCCTGATCTGGTTATTGTATTATCCGTCGGTTACTTTGGTTATGTTTTGTATACATTTCAGTTTCTATCATTGTGCGAATTCGCAGTTGGTAGGGCACCCGACTTTCAGCCAGAGGTCCTGGGTTCTATGTCCTATATGGCCACAAACTTTTGTTTCTCCTTCCGCTGATTAAAGAATACTGACTTTAACACGCTCACTTAGAACTGGTTAATCGCTTAGGAGGCCTAAGCCTGCCTAGGAATAGTGTGGCTAAGTTAATTGACCGTCCCGACATATTGGCTGTTTACCGTGGACGTAAAGCAAAAAAAAATAATAATAATAATCATAAATAAATAAATAAAGCATATTGTAAGCTTATCTAAGCTCAAAATTGGAAAATGTTGCCTTTATTGTGCTTTATGGGAGGTGTGCCGATACGTTTCAATTTATATGTTTCATACAGTCCGATTTTAGGGGGTGTGAGGTTATTTATTCCTGCTGTCCATATAGGGACTGAAACTTATGCTTCATAGGTTTCTACGGCACACTATTACCAATGTGTGTATACTTATTTAGCACCTCATCTCTTCCACTAAGGGGTGGCGGTGCAGTAACGCGAACTACTCTAAAGCTTTCAGAGCAGGTTGATCGTTAACGCTTTGCTTAGCATTCTTTTGCTAGCGGTTCTTTTAATTTTCTAGATTGTGTCCCATTTATGACTGTGTTTTTGGTATCATAGGTTTTTATTATGTTATAACGTTTAATTCGGTTCCGTTTCTCATTTGAATTTCCTTATGGTGATTTGGAAAGGTATTGAATTTTCTGTAGATTATGTGTTTCTATGTATTTACAGAGGCGGGGAAAATGCTGTTAGTTTTTCAAATGTTTAAACTGTGATTTACCGTAAGGCCAATCTTTAAAGTTGTTTTAGTACATTTACTCTCAGGCTATATATATGGATGGATTTGGACGGACACACGGCACCAAGTGTGTGCAACTATGGTTACGTACCGTTGAGCCACTTGGGGAACGTCGATAGGAAAATTGAACTGAACTGAACTGAAATATGGATGGACGCTTGTTGCCTCGCACTGCGGTCATGGATACGTTCAGCTGAGGTGCTGTTGAAACATTGTTACGAAAATTGTAACACAAAACAGAGGCTATACATTGTATTTTTACCATTTTTTTATGGTTTGGAAAGGTATTGAATTTTCTGTAGATTATGTGTTTCTCTGTGTTTACAGAGGCGGGAAAAATGCTATTAGGTTTTCAAATGTTTAAACTGTGATTTACCGTAAGGCCAATCTTTAAAGTTGTTTAATACATGTACTCTCAGGCTATATATATGGATGGATTTGGACGGACACACGGCACCAAGTGTGTGCAACTATGGTTACGTACCGTTGAGCCACTTGGGGAACGTCGATAGAATTGAACTGAACTGAACTGAAATATGGATGGACTCTTGTTGCCTCGCACTGCGGTCATGGATACTTTCAGCTGAGGTGCTGTTGAAACATTGTTACGAAAATTGTAACACAAAACAGCGGCTGTACATTGTATTTTTACCATTTTATTTAAGTTCATAATCTTGAAAGTAGGTTTTTCTGATTGCCAATTCGTTTCTAAAGTACTATCCGTGGCAAAATGTCTAAAAACTAATCGTTAGAGAAACTGAGAAAGCGGTTCAACATACATGTTTGATTGCTATGCATATGTTGTCATACGCTAAGTAAAAAGTAAAGGGGAATAGATTTAATTGTTCCACAAAATGAAATCGTCCTCTTCTGGTTTCCCGTCCAGTAATGTTGATAATTATCAGAATATAGGCGGTATAGCGAATAGGTCTCCATACCTGTACATTGTATTTTTATCATTTATTCATGTTTATGGAATCGAAAGTAGGTCATATTATTATTTTAAAGTTTGCTAATCGCGGTCGTTTACTATGGCGAATCTGTAGTGAGAAGCTTGTAGCGATTCCTCATGATAAAATATTTCATCACTGATAGACCAGTGGGGCTTTTAAGTGAGTATTAATACTTTATATGTTTAGAGGCTGTGAAACAAGGTCGTCTGCAGCGAAACTTCAAGATAGTTATTACATAAATTCATACCAGTAATTAAGCAACTGGGGTTTTTCGGCACGAGGGTCATTTATTGTCTGTGTATCTGACTTAATATGATATATTATTAGGTCGATAATGTCCTATCGACATTTTTTACTTTTTAGTCGGCTTCGAGTCTTTTTGTCAGTAGGTATTGGCTTCTAGTAATTGCTAGAGGTGCTGTAAGAAGATTGACAAAAAAAAAAAAAACTGTGCAAATTGGAATGTAAGCCATATATCTGGTTTAGCACGCTTTGTAAATAGATTTTGATATTGAATGTCTTATTTTGTCTGGAATTTCTGCAGGGGAGTGTAAAAAAAAAAAGTAATAACAATAATAATAATAATTGCTCTTACAATGCATTCCAAGTTTCCTCCCTTTGTTTAATTTTTTAAGTTTCAAAAGATATGAGCCATTACAGCCGTTTTTGCAACTGGGTCACAACCTCGCTTCAATTCGTGTATTGTTTTAAATAAAGGACGAGGAAATCTATAGACAGAAGCGAGAAATTCTGGCTGTAAATTAATAGTACTTTGTTCAATTAATTGCTTTGTATTGGATTTTAATATTTTCATGCTTTGTTTATCACGTCTATATTGGTAACTAAGGATGTATATTTTGTTAACCACTGTTAGTAGTTTTAAACAATGTGATGGTTAACTTATCGGCTTCAGCAGTTTTTAGCTCACCTGGCCCGAAGGGCCATAGTGAGCTATTGTCATACCAATGCGTCCGGCGTGCGTCGTGCGTCGTGCGTTGTGCGTCGTCACGGAATTTGTCCAACACCTAAAAACAAATATTCAAACATCTTCTGTAAAACTACTGGTCCCATGGTTCTCAAATTTCACAGGGAGCATGACCTGACTCCAGGGTCTCAGAATTGTAAAATTGGGTCAGGTTGAACATCCAAGATGGCCGCCATTACTAAAAATAGCAAAAACAACAAAATAAACTTCTTCTCCAGAACCACTGGGCATATTTGTCTGAATTTTGGCATGGAACATCAGTGAAACCTTGGTATTCAAAATTGTAAAAATGAAAAAAATCTGTAGCGGAGTTTTGTCACAGTGACCTACTTTCTGTTTACGTGTGTAATTTTGCTCAAATGCCAATGTCAAAAAATGACCTATTTTAACAACTTCAAACAACTTCTTCCCTAAAACTACTGGTCCCATGGTTCTCAAATTTCACATGGAGCATGACCTGACTCCAGGGTCTCAGAATTGTAAAATTGGGTCAGGTTGAAAATCCAAGATGGCCGCCATTACTAAAAATAGCAAAAACAACAAAATCAACTTCTTCTCCAGAACCATTTGGTATATTTGGTTGAAAGTTTGCATGGAACATAAGTAGGACCTTGATATTTAAAATTGTAAAAATAAAAAAAATCTATAGCGGAATTAGGTCACAGTGACCTACTTAGCGTTTACAAGGCCGATTTTGCTCAAATGTCAATATCTAAAGAAAATGCAACCAATTCTGACCAGATTTGGTCAGAAATGGTTCTTGAATGGAATTATTTCAATTTTGTGCAAGTTGACTATCCAAGATGGCCACCATGGGGGCCGTTACTAAAAATAGCACAAACATAAAAATGACAATTACTCAAGAACCCTTGAATGGAATTGGACCAATTTTGTGTCAGAATGTTCCTTGCATGAAGCCGTTTCGATTAATTGCAATTTGGCATTCCAAGATGGCCACCATCTGGTGTTACTAAAAATAGCACAAACATAAAAATGACAATTACTCAAGAACCCTTTAATGGAATTGGACCAATTTTGTGTCAGAATGTTCCTTGCATGAAGTCGTTTTGATTAATTGCAATTTGGCATTCCAAGATGGCCGCCATCTGCCGTTACTAAAAATAGCACAAAACATGAAAATGACAATATCTCAGTAACCGCTGAATGGATTTTGACGAAATTTGTGTCAAAATGATTCTTGCATTGAGATGTTTCAAAAATATCTAACTGTAGACCCTTCATATTGGCCTCTGTTACTAAAAATAGAAAAATGTGAAAATTAGAAAATCTCAATGGAGTTGGATTAATTTTGTGTCAGAATGGTCCTTTAATTAAGCTTTTTCGATTTTTTGCATTTTGGCATTCCAAGATGGCCACCATTTGCCGTTACTAAAAATAGCACAAAACATGAAAATGACAATATCTCAGTAACCGCTGAATGGATTTTGACGAACTTTGTGTCAAAATGATTCTTGCATTGAGATGTTTCACAAATATCTAACTGTAGACCAGTAATATTGGCCTCTGTTACTAAAAATAGAAAAATGTGAAAATCAGAAAATCTCAATGGAACTGGACCAAATTTGTGTCAAAATGGTCCTTGCATGAAGGCTTTTCAATTTTTTGCATTTTAGCAATCCAAGATGGCCGCCATCTGCCGTTACTAAAAATAGCACAAAACATGAAACTGGCAATATCTCAGTAACCCCTGAATGGATTTTGATGAAATTTGTGGCAAAATGATTCTTGCATTGAGGTGTTTCAAAAGTAAATATATAAAGACCAGGCAAGTTTGCCTCTGTTAACTAAAAGTAGCAAAATGTGAAAATGAGAAATTCTCAGTGGAATTGGACCAATTTTGTATCAGAATGGTCCCGTTGCACAATAGCCAGGTGAGCGATATCAGGCCCATTTGGGCCTCTTGTTTCAAATTCTTGTTGGGAAAAGTTTATTTTTCTCAATTAATGAGAATTTAAGAATACAATTAATAATTACGTTTTCGAGACGAGTGATCGTTGATAGGCCTTGTCAGTTTATTGTGACAGATTCAGTTAAGTTTTGACTTTGATAATGATGACAGAACTCATACTTAATTTTCAAAAGGACAGCTTTTGTTAAGTTTCTTTAAATAAGTAGGAAAGGTTGTGTTATCGCTTTTTAATGTCGATGACATTGTACGCTTGATTAGTTTTAACATGACTGAGCTGTTATTGATAATCGCTGAGTTGTAAGATTTCCTGAAAAGTTTACTTTTATAATAGTATTCTAAACCAGTGAATTTATTTTGAGCGATTTTAGCTGAGTTATCAAATAAATTTCCCCGACTTTAGAATGTGGTCTCCACTATGTGATGTATTATATATTAGTCATATGTGAGGAGTTTCCTGATAGGGTGCCTTTTGGCATAAGCGTGGGGGATAAATCAAGGTAAGCATGTGTTTGTGATCTGATTTTACATTTTGTTCATTACGATAAGAGGAGTTGAAATGATATTGGAATCATGGCGTTCAGGCCTTTATAGCGGCATGTAATTATATTTGGAAGCCATTGTTGGCTGTGAGTAATCAAGGTTGGCGTATCAAGCAGAGATTTGGAAAGTTGGTTGACAGGTACGGAGCCAAAGTTGGCGGAGCTTTGATTTGAAATGCTCCAAAGTAGGCGTATCAGGCAGTGCTTTGGAAGGTTGGTTGACAGGAAATGCTCCAAAGTAGGCGTATCAGGCAGTGCTTTGGAAGGTTGGTTGACAGGAAATGATCCAAAGTAGGCGTATGAGGCAGTGCTTTACATGTTTGATTCAAATTGGCTTTTCAGCCAGAGCTTTGGATGTATTGTTTTATGGGATGCATCGCATCATTCGTGACTGGAGTTTGACTACGTCGTTACAAAGTTTGTAGATGTCAAGAACCTTCATATTGACAAATCTGGCTTAATAGAAATGTAAATTAACTGTAAAAAATTTACATTCCATTGAATGCATTAATGACTTATGTCCTTGTTTTTCATTACAAAAACCATTTCGCAGAAACTCAAATGACCTATTAATACAATTGGTATCATATTTTAAGATTAATATTTGTGAAAAGCAGGAAATGATGACGACAGTATTCATTTACATTTTCAACTTCGATATGGCTTTTTAGTTCAGATTACATTTAACTGAAACTCTGTTTCTAAATTTTTACACGGATTTAGATATGATTTAATATTATTTAAAGAAATTAGAAAAAAAAATACTTAAAAAAAAAAAAAGTATGCTTCTTAAATTAAATATCTATAAGTCTGGATTTTAAAATGTGACCTACTTAATGTGAAGTTTTAACCAGCTCGTGTTGTATACAGATACATCGATCTACTAAGGGTTGAAAGATATTGCTTCGAATTGCCAATGTATACTTTAAGGTCTTTTTCTGAGATTTTAAAGAATTCAACAATTTAAGTTCAGATATAAAGGTTTTTGAGGAGCTAGGGCTGAGGTTATGGTTGAAAAGACTAGGATTTATAGAGAAGTAATGCGTACGTAACGCAGTACGGGAGATAAAAGATATACAGAAAAGGATAGTGAATCCGTATCGCAGTACTGGTTGAGTTAAAGTTGATCGGAGAATGAAATTGCGTAAGTATAGTTGTATTGGTCATGTGGTGGTAAAAGTTGACTTGAAGGAAAGCGGATACTTACAGGAGTACTGTTGGTATTAGTTGATCAGAGGAGTAAAGTGAGTATGTATATCAGTACCGGTTGTTAAAGTAGACCGGAGAAGGAAGATGAGTACTGGGGTACAATTTTGACCCGAGATGGAGTACTGGTGCTTAAAAAGAGCGCATATATTTATAGCATTATCGATGTTTAAAGAATATGCGTACAGTACATAATAGCAATTTTTTCGGTAAAATTTTCTGAAGATTTTTTCGAAGTATTTATCTGCGTTAAACATTTATAAGTAATTTGTGTACTTCGATTTAAGTCATTCATACAGATTACATATTTTTTGGTTATACTGGAAAGTGTGGAAAATCGTCTTATAAATAAAGAAAATTTACAAAAATACATATAAATAAACGGGTATTCTCAAAGTGGTTTGGTTTGCGTAGCTGAGGGTCTGGCGAAGTGACTGTTTGTACGATATAGTGAAGGTAACTTGAACAGTCAAAAGACAGTTATTTCATGTAAGCATCAAGCAAAGAATGTACTTTCAAGTATTAGATTCTGAGTTTGTTCTTTAGATCAAAGTGAAAAATATTATTAGCCGCCCGTTCTTTGTTATTCGAACAGTTGTCTGTTGGCATTTCCTAAACTGATGTTTGTTATTTCTGGTGTGCAAGAGGTGTTAAGACTTTTGCAGCTGAGTTGTTCTGAAAATGCATTTCGTTGGGAATTTACGAAGCTGTATTAAGTTTTGATTCAGTAAAGTAGTAAGTCAGCAGAGTGCGTTGGTCGAGGTTGTTGAAATATTTCAATAAAATATAAATGAGTTATGTTCGGTTGAGACATGGTCGAATTAGAACATAATGTAATTTATATTTGTTTGAAAATTTTTACAGTTTGAAAGTAAGCGGTTAAAATGGGTTTTAGACTTGGGGCGTTTATTAGAAATAACTTGGTACTGTATTATGTGACTTTGTGAAGTGGCGAAGCATGTTTGTAAGATATGTTCAGATTGTTAGCAGTAAGGTCTCGTGATTTGGTTAATCGCACGAAGTCTCGTGGTTTTCGCTGAGAAGCGAGTATATGTCAAAGCGTGAATTAGTGATTTGTCATTCGAGCCAAAGACAGCGTTGAGTAAGGATAGACATTCCCCCCCCCCCCCCCCCCCCCCCCCACCCACCCTTTAATGTCACGAGTGATGCCAGGAATAAGTTGATCAGCGAGATAATAAAAAAAAAAGGGGTTATTTAGTCGAATCAGACGTATGCTTGTTAGCCATGTAAATAGATTTTTAAGAAACGTAATAATGGTATTCAGCGTGTGTTTAATGGTTGTATAAATTCAGAACTTTTAATGTTTTTCTGAGAGTTTATGCATATCATTGAAAGGTTTGCAAAGAAAGCATTTTCTGGGGATTTTTCGGTCTGTATATCATTTGATTTGTAAAGACATTTTAGAATATCGTCATTCATTTCAGTGTTTACGGATTTGAGTCGATCACATTCTGGCGGAGGTTCGTCCTCCAATAAACCTGCCATCGGAGGTTCGTCCTCCAATAAGCTCGGCAAAGGATCTCCGGATCCTGTTAAAATGGTCAATAAATATGGCGCTTTGGAGGATGACATGGATACTGCTTAGGAGAAGTATATTCTCCTGATTGGTCTCCTGACACGTTTTTTTCTCTCCCATTCATTTAAACATGGATAAAAAGTCAATAATACAGTGGAACTGTCGTGGTCTTAAAGCAAATTATAATGAATTACTAATTTTAATGTCTCTTCTATCTCCAAGTGTCATTTGTCTTCAAGAAACCTTTTTAAAGCAGTCAGATAATGTTAGTTTTAGAGATTTTAGTATGTTTAATTATATTTGTCCTGATGGTCAAAGAGCATCAGGAGGAACTTCGATTCTCGTAAAATCTAACATTCCACATAGTCAGTTTAATCTGAATACAAACTTACAAGCAGTTGCCGTCAATGTTACTTTATCCAAAAAAGTAACGATATGCTCTATTTATATTCCACCAAATGATGTACTTTCTAAAAATTCCTTGGTCAATCTAGTAGACCAATTGCCGCAGCCATTTATGTTAGTTGGTGACTTCAATGGTCACAGTAAAACATGGGGTTGTTTGAATGCAAATGACAGAGGAGAAATTATTGAAGATGTAATTGCTGAAAATGATTTGTGTATACTTAATGAAAAACAGCCTACATATCTTCACCCTCCCACGGGAAATTATTTTGCCATAGATTTGTCTATTTGTCATCCTAGTATATATTTAGATTTTGACTGGTCAGTTTGTGATGACCTGCATGGAAGCGATCACTTCCCAATCATAATTAAAGAAATTGATTCATCTGATGAAGAACAGCATTCTCGATGGAATTTGAAAAAAAGCAAATTGGGAAATGTTCGTAACATCATGTCAGGAGCGGCTTAGCTCTGAAAAGTTCAAAACAGCAGAAGATGTGTCTGCTTTTACATCAGCATTACATGCAATTTCGGAAGAAAGTATTCCGAAATCCTCGACAAGTTCAAAAAGGCGTAATCCATGGTTTACTAATGAATGTAAAACTGCAATAAACAAACGCAAATCGTCTTTACGAAAGTTTAATAAAAATCCGTCTCGTGAAAATCATTTTCACTCAAAAGTAACTCGTGCTAAAGCACGAAGAACTATTAAAGAAGCCAAACGTTCATCTTGGCAACAATATGTCAATAAATTAAATCCAAAAACGCCAGTAAAAAAGATATGGGAAATGATACGAAAAATCAGTGGAAAAAACAAGAAATCTGAATGTGTTCATATTAAATCTTCCAACGGTAACAAATGTTTTTCCACTGCAGAGATTTCCAATGCATTAGGCGAAAACTTTCAGAAAAATTCTTCAAGTTCAAATTACAGTCAACGATTTCAGGAACTGAAAACTGAAAAAGAATCAGAAAATTTAAATTTTCAGTCGTTAAATAACGAAAAATATAATCTTCCCTTCAGCATATCAGAATTAAAGGAGTCACTTGATAAATGTAAAGATACGGCCGCAGGGCCGGACGATATTCATTATCAAATCCTTAAACATTTACCACCTGATGCATTGGAGACCTTACTAAATATGTTGAATGATATTTGGCATACTGGAAATTTTCCAGAAGACTGGCATAAAGCAGTCATCATTCCTATTCCCAAACCGGGAAAGGATAAGACGGAAGCTACAAATTACCGACCGATAGCGTTAACTAGTTGCATATGTAAAACAATGGAGAGAATGATTAACGATAGGCTCGTTTGGTTCCTGGAGTCAAATAACTTGATTTCCAGAAATCAAGCGGGCTTTCGTAAGAATCACAGTACTGTAGATCATTTAGTTCGATTAGAAACTTTTATTCGTGATGCATTTGTGAAAAAAGAACATGTCGTCGCAATATTTTTTGATCTGGAGAAAGCGTACGACACGACGTGGAAATATGGCATCATGAAAGATTTACATAATCTTGGCCTTCGAGGCCGACTTCCAAACTTTATTTCGAATTTCTTATCTGACAGATCCTTTAATGTTAGAATAGGGTCTACATTGTCTGACACTTTTAAACAAGAACAGGGTGTTCCTCAGGGAAGTATTTTATCACCTACTTTATTTAATATAAAAATCAATAACATTGTTAAATGTGTTAACGATACCGATTCTTCATTATATGTTGACGACTTTGGCATCTTTTACAAATCGAAAAATATGGAAAACATAGAATTCAGACTTCAAAGATGCCTGAATAAAGTAGAAACCTGGGCCACAGAAAACGGTTTTAAATTTTCTAAAACTAAAACCCAATGTGTTCATTTCTGTCAGTTGAGGGGTTTGCACCCCGACCCAGTTCTTAACATTTATGGATCGCCAATTCCAGTTGTAAATGAGGCCAAATTCTTAGGCCTTCTGTTCGATAAGAAACTCACTTTTATTCCTCACATAAAAGCTTTGAAAGCTAAATGTTTAAAAGCTTTAGATGTTTTAAAAGTGCTCTCCAATACAAATTGGGGAGGAGATCGTACTGTACTTCTAAACCTGTATAGATCTCTTGTGAGATCTAAACTGGATTATGGTTCAGTCGTATATGGTTCGGCACGAAAATCATACCTTAAATGTCTTGACACCATTCATCATCAGGGGTTACGTCTTGCTCTTGGAGCATTTCGAACATCTCCCGTAGAAAGTCTTTACGCAGAGTCGAATGAACCGTCTCTTTATATCAGAAGAGAGAAATTATCACTACAATATGTATCAAAACTAGCTGCAAACCCAAAGAATTCTGCTTACGATTGTGTTTTTAACCCTCGGTATGAAATATTTTATAACAACAAACCGAGATCTATTAAACCTTTGGGTTTACGTATTAAACCTTTGCTAGTAGACTCTCATATTGACATAAAAAACATCCAGAAATTTTCTTTACCTGTCCAAGAGCCATGGACATTAAAACCTCCTACCGTTATTTTATCATTACACAAGAATAAAAAATCACAGACGAACCCTGACCTTCTTCAATCAGAATTCTTGCAAGTAAAATCTAATTTTCCGAACCATACCACAATCTATACGGATGGTTCAAAACAAGAAGATAAAGTTGCATGTTCGGTTGTAAGTTCCCTATTCACAGATACTATACGATTACCAAATGACAGCTCTATATTTACAGCCGAAGCTAAAGCCATAGATTTGGCCCTCAATCAAATTTCAGTTCAAGAGAACAATCAGTTTATTATATTCTCAGACTCACTTTCTGTTTTATCATCACTTAAAAATGTCAATCACCCCAATCCTTTAATACAACAATTACTTCGTAAATATTTTCAGTTACCATCAAAAGAAATAATCTTTTGTTGGGTTCCAAGTCACGTCAATATTCGTGGAAATGACCTGGCCGACAAAGAGGCCAAGGCGGCTTTAAATTTACCAGAAAGTACCTTCCGAATTCCGCACTCAGATTTTAAATCTCAAATTAATACATATATCAAATCAAAATGTCAAACTAATTGGGAAAATCAAATTCATAACAAACTCCGACAAATTAAACCAGATTTTCACAGTAAGGACAATATACTATCAAATAGAAAAGAACAGACTGTCATTACCAGATGCCGAATAGGGCATACCAGAATTACACATTCGTTTTTATTAAATAATGAGGTTGCACCATTTTGCATACCATGCAATGAAGTCATTACAATCAAACATCTTCTTGTGTCATGCATTGACTTTAACCATATTCGTTCAAAATATTACAACATTAAGACCATGATCGAGCTTTTTAGCAGAGTTTCTTCTATCCAAATTATTGATTTTTTAAAGGAAGCTGGACTTTTTAACAAGATTTAGTCTTTTATTGTACATAACATTTTTATCATTTGGACGTAACATAATACTTTAAACATTTAATCGTTTTTGAATTTGTCTTATAGAAACGTTTTAAATTGCTGACGTTTAGATGCTATATGCCCTTACCAGGGTTGAGCGTCTATAAATAACTTAAACATTCATTCATTTTACGGATTTGATATAGAGGTTCTTAGATGAGATGTCATCGAATGGTTCATTTGAATCCAGTCTTGCACGATGCCGCAGGGAAATGAAGGATGATGGATGGAGCAGACATTGTATAGTTTGGCAGTTCATGGGTTTGACAGACGAGTAAAATAAAATAAATTAAGTATATATACATGTATTTATATAATAATATCGTATGGAATTGATCACGGAATAAAATATGATTACGAATGAATAACCACATGACTATTTAAATGATTGAATTTGTTTTTTAAAATACTGTGTTTAAAAGATATTCTACGTATGCCTTTGCATTTACGTCAAGGACGAGATGAAGCTTTTTATTTCATATCTGAAATAAATTTCTAAGTTAAAGATATCTTGTATGTGTCAGTATACCTGCATGTATTTCCGCAAGTCAGAAATGTTACCAGCAGAAATAAAAGAAGTCTTCAATTAAGCAATTTTTCAGGACAGTATATGTGATACAGGTTTCAGTGATCGGTTTTGTCGATGGACATATTTAATGAGTATAATTGAAATATGTTTTAGTCTATTATAGGTTGTATTATTTGTGAAAGAGAAAAAACGTACAGTCTCGAACAGTCAAGGTTCTAAGATACGCTTTTCACTGTCGTTTTCTTGGTGGATCCACTTGGGTTTCCATGGTGCCGAAGATCTGACTTGCTTGCTGATATTCAGTTGTACAATACGTCGCTCGGAATAAAACGAACAGTTGTCTGTTGGCATTTCCTAAACTGATGTTTGTTATTTCTGGTGTGCAAGAGGTGTTAAGACTTTTGCAGCTGAGTTGTTCTGAAAATGCATTTGCGTTGGGAATTTACGAAGCTGTATTAAGTTTTGATTCAGTAAAGTAGTAAGTCAGCAGAGTGCGTTGATCGAGGTTGTTGAAATATTTCAATAAAATATAAATGAGTTATGTTCGGTTGAGACATGGTCGAATTAGAACATAATGAGCAAATGAACGACTGAATATTCCTTGCGCTCTGAATTGCTAATAACCACGACATCATTTGAGTGTAACGCTTTACGTCGAACATCGTGCGCGACGTCTATTCGTTACTTTAACCTTACTCATTATCGTACACCATATCGGACGCTAAACTAAAACTACAGTATTCTCTTTCCTACGAACAAAAACAACAATATTCTCTTTCCTACGAACAACCACATAATCATTCTCTCCTAGCTGACCACGTTTAGCATTTGTTCTTTTTTGCAATCACCATATCAAACACTTAATAATCTATCCTGTTCTAACCTACCCTACGCTGTAAAAAAAAAAAATTCCGTAGTTTTTATGGTAGAAGACCTGGCAACCAGCTGCCAGTCTGTTTCCCGTTATTTTTACGGGCGCCCGTAAACATTGGCCGACTCATCACGCAAAGTAGGGTAGAATATGACAGGTATTGTTTTGGTCATATAGCCCTTCAATACTATAAAGTGTTTTCGAGTGCGGCAGTTAACATAACTGTACCATATCGAGATTTCAAAAAATGTTATACAGGCAGACGCCTGTAAAAATAACGGGAACTGGAGTGGCAGCTGGTTGCAAGGTATTTTACCGTAAATCTACGGATTTTTTACAGTGTACCACACCCTACCTTATATTACTTTACCAATAACCGCTCATCCTACTTTCATATAATACCCTTTCTAGCTCTGCACTACCAAGACCTGCCGTAATATAGCTAACACTAGTCAAACCGACCATAACCTGCTCGTCATCCACTATTCCGCCCTACAATAACTACACTATCCCATCATCCTCCCTGCTTGATAAGGCGAGGTACGCCCTACCCTACTAGCCCTACCCTACTAGCAAAAATTAGCAGATGTCGTCTTTATGTTGTTTCTCACAATTAAGAATCCCTAATTGCAGGACTTGTTGATGTTAAAAAGGGATTATATAAGAAAAGATCAAAGGGAAATTTTATGCGCAAAAATCTAAAAAAACAAAAAAACTAGAAAATGTGTTTGTAAAACACTATACCCCCAACTATATGCGTGACTCCGTTTGGTGTCCCTATGAAAGAAATTCCATTGAAGGTAATGTAAGTTAAAGGCAAAAATATGCTTTACCAATCCTCTATAGCAAGGAGCTCCCGCTCTTTAAAAGCTCCGTAGCTTTGACTTGTAGGGGCTGCGCGCCTGCGAGTGCTTGCTACATATTATGTACAGACATGAAAAGTGATGTAACTCTGTCAATCATGAAAGCAACATAACGTAACCATCATCAGATTGATCGACATATCAAATACTACTATTCATATAACAAAAATGAAATGTCTAGGTCAAACAGTTCTAAAGTTGAAAAACTGCCAAAGTTAATCAAGGGCCATCATTCAGTTAATATTTACAAAATAAGCTCAAAATCTAATCAGGTGATCTACACCTTAGACCCTATCAGAATGCCAAATATGAACAACCTAGCTCAAATGCTTTTTCCAAAATTTTGCTAACAAACTTACACTAAATTTTTCAAGAAGGGCTGAACTTTGTCAATAATGAACTCAACATAACTTGATTATCATCAAAATGATCAACACACCAAATACTGTAACTACATCAAAAATCAGGTCTCTAGGTCAAACGGTTCAAAAGTTGGAAAAATGCCAAAGTTAACAAAGGGGCATAATTCAGTCATTTTTTACTAAATTAGCCCAAAAGTTAATCAGGTGATCTACACCTAAGGCCCTACTAGTATGCTAAAAATGAACAACCTAGCTCAAATACGTTTTCCAAAATTTTGCTAACAAACTTACATTTAATTTTTCAAAAAGGGGCCATAACTCTAAAACTACATGGTCAATGAAAAAGAAAAAATGTATGGGTCTGCATTTTTTTATGGTCTATCCACCTGTGAAATATCAACGCTCCAGCAGTTACAGCGCAATCGGTAGGGCACCTGACTCGTAAGTCAGAGGTCCTGGGTTCGAATCCCGGTCTGGCCACATACTTTCGTTTCTCCTTCCGCTGATTCAAGAAGGGCAGTTGTCAGTTACTGGCGAAAGTATGTGCACTTAGTACTGGTTAACCGCTTAGGCGGTCTAAGCTTGCCCAGGAATAGTGTGGTTAGGTTAACTGACCGTCCCGACATGACCTTAGTTGTTTACCGTGGACGTTAAGCATCAAATCAACCAACCAAATCCAGCAGTTACAGTTCTTGAGTAATGGATCATATCTGAGATGTTTTGCAAAAATAAGAAAAAGGGCCATAACTTTGTCAATAATGAACTCAACACTATGTTATTATCATCAAAATGATTGACAGGCCAGATTCTATAAGTATACCAAAAATCAGGTCTCTAGGTCAAACAGTTCAAAAATGGGGGAAATGCCAAAGTTAACAAAGGGGCATAATTCAGTCAATTTTTCACGAAATTAGCCCAAAAGTTAATCAGATGATTTACACCATAAGCCCTACCAGTGTGCTAAATATGAATAACCTAGCTTATTTAAATTTTTCCAAAATTTTGCTAACAAACTTTCATTTAATTTTTCGAAAAAGGGGCATAACTCTGAAAGTACATGGCTGACGGAAAATAAAAAAATACGGGTCCACTAACTTTTTATAATCTATCCAGCCTTTACAGTCCCTAAGTTATTAAGCATACTTAAAGTGTTACGGACGGACGTTCCGGAAGGACGGACAAGCCAAAAGCAATATGCCCCCTCAACTTCTTCGAAGTTGGGGGCATAATAAAAAATAAATGAGCCGCGACACGACAAAACCAACAATGTGGTTGTGCGCCCAGCGCAGACTCAGACCAGCCTGCGAATCCAACCAGTCTGATCAGACCCTTAGCTAAGCGCTTAAAGGGTAGCTAAGGGTCTAAGCTACCTCTATGCGGACAGTGAAGACTCTGATCAGATTGGGCGGATGCCCAGGCTGATCTGAGTCTTCGCTGGGCGCACAACCACATTGTTTGTTTTGTCGTGTCGCGGCTAAAATAGCCATTGTTATTAGAAATGTAATTATGTCCGAACAAACTTTAATGCATAAAGAAGAGCGTCCTAGCATTTTTTCCAGCTTTTTTCACAAATTATCAGGCTGCGCAGATAAATAGGTCGTCTCTGTTACTTATTCGGTAGATATGTGTCCTCCCTGTTACCACGGCCAATAACAGGCTATTATATGCCACTTAAACTGTTCTGTAGAAGCCACGGATTATTCGAAACAACCCTTTTTCATATTTTACATATTTAATTATATTTAAAGTATCATTCCTTGTACTTTGCCCCGTGCCAACCGGGGGGTATAAATATACTATGCACAATAAATATAGCAATTTTTTTGTATGTGTCAGATCCACCATATTAGGATTTTATTGTCACTTTACTGCATAAAGGAATTAAGGCCGATCATTCGAGATGGACTGGCACGTAAAAGAATCAAGATTGCTCAATTGTAGCGTTTGAACTATCGTGACGTCAGTTTTTATGACCATTGTATCTGAATGACATTTATGATTATGTACAAAAGCTACAACCATAATGAGGCGGCTGGTTTGCTGTTAAAATAAAGGAAAACGCTCTAAAACATTTGAATATGCTATGAGTATGAGGTTTACAAAGTTCGAAAAGGACGAGTTGCGTTAAGGTGCGATAACGGCCCAATTTTTTCGCGAAATATCAAAACGGAGTAATTGAAAAAATAAAGACAGTTTTAAACAGGCCAATCCTTATATTTTGAAGATCTGTTCATGTATTTTTGACTATCTTCCTAGAAATGCGTCATTTTTTGCCTCAATCTATCCTAGAAATGGCCAAAACAGCAAAAATTGACCAGTTTGCGAACTTTAACATCAGCGAAAAGTATCAGCGCAGGCGAGACCCAACTTAAAATTTTGACAAAAGGCGTCTTTTAATAAAACAAACATACTATCAAAATATCTACTTGGGTCTTGGCTGCGCTGGGTTTCAAAAATTAACTTTTCCGAAAAAATTATCGCTCAAGTCGGCATGTCTACTTTTTAGCTACAGCACCGGCGGTGCGTTTGTTTACATCAAAGCGGCACGTTGTGTACACATGTAACCTGATGTAACCTCTTCAGACTGTTTTAAATCAGATTGTTTTATCACGTGTGGGAAATTTTTATTGATGAGCGTTATTTATCATTTTGCTCTTGTTTATCATAAGTTCAAAACAAAATAAATGCAGAAGAGAAATCGATAATCTGTAGTACTGTTGGTGTTAAAGTTTATATACTTTAAAATCAGGGTTTATAAATAGAATCACGGGTTGGCTCAGCGGTTCAACCGACTGTTTCATTAAGCAAGTTTCTTTTAAGTTGAGAGATCGATCCCTACTTGGGGCTTTATCTTTTTCTTTTTCATGATGAAGCCCACTGGTCTACCGCCCCTCGCACCTTCCACAAATTCGCAAGGCCCATGCAGTTGAAGTAATGTCTTCACACTTAACACCAAAACAATGCTATAGAGGGACAGCTTATTACTGAAGACATAAATACATAGGCGTAGAAAAAAGGTGTGTGTGGGGGAGGCCCTCCAGTAAATCAGTAAATGCATGGCACCCTTACCCTCATGCACTGCCCCCTTCCCTTTAAACAATGGTTGTCTACGCCCCCTCCCCCCACCCCCCACCCAATACCACTTTAAGAAATTATACGAAGTTCATGAAAAAAATGTACCTCCTGAAATACATCAATCACATATAACCAGGGCTGTGGAAAAATTAAAAATTGCACTGATTGTACTTATCCTGGGGCAAGTAAATGGTCAGGCTTTACTTGTCTAAATAAAACTTAACTTGTACCAATGAAATAACAGAAGCTACATCTCTGTGTTATTCGGGGGAATAAATAAGGGGAGTATTTTGTGACATCATTTCGACAAAATTACCAGCTTTTCGTTTCCTCTTTCATAGACCTACTCTTAAAGGAAAAAATTTGATACCTCTGGGAGCAAATTCTTGAAGTTAAGAATAGCGTCTATTGGGAAAGGGTTTCAGAAACAGGGAAGCCACCCTCTGTTTCCAAAAGTAATCTCCATTTAAAATATGGCAGTTGTATTCAGTCGACTTAAAAGAGATTTATATATATTTATATAGAATACATGGCATCTGTAATATATCTGCATGATATACTTGTCTATGGACAAGTAAATTTTTCACTTGTCCTTAGTAAAATGGGGCAACTAGGACAAGTCGGTCACAGTATTTCCACAACCTTCATGTAACACAAACCTTTGCTATGATCAGAGAGTAATCTGAAAAGAAAACTCATTGGAAGGTACTCAGGTAACAAATATTTTATTAGAAAAAAAATAATTTGATATCATTTTCCGTCCCATTGTCAATCACAAAGACTTCCTTAAGCGTACGAAAACAGAAACGCATATACACCATAACACACAACAGGACTGCAAGAAGCTCGTTTTCTCTGAGTGAGTCATTCTCTTTACAAAATGTTCCTGTGTGGCTGGAATGAACAAGGATTCTTCTTCCTGCCCATACTGATGAACGCAAACACAGTTACCAGATGCGGCTGTGATTACACCTAAGGTAGCATTACATGTAAAAGTAAGTCGGACAGGCATTGGCGTTTTACAGAAAATGTCGTGATGTGAGCTTGTGTTAATTCTCATCACAAAAGTCCTTTGAGTCTCTTTAAATGTAGCTATAAATGCAATGAGAAGAGGCAAGCTTTGAGGTAGCTTTGCAATAAATATAGGGTAAAAAATGATTAGCAGTTTTATTGCCTGTGGGGAGCCGTAATGAATATAGAACCACACTGTCCACCTGAAAGTTTGTTACAAATAATCCGATGGATAAGCAGAGCTAGCAAGTTACAAAAAGGTACGCAGCCTGAAAAGGGTGCATGGGTATTAACCGTAGTGTCCGCCTTTTTTACACGTAGGGACAAGTTTCGTGACTTCCTGTTTCATTCTATGGAATAATAATAATAATAATAATAATAATAATAACAATAATAAACATCCAAAATGTTTCGACTTTGAAAGGAAAAATTTGCTCGTGTTGGTGCAAATTTTCCCAAATTGCCCCGTTTTAGCAGGGTGGTACAAAAGAAAATAGAATCTATGGTGATCAGGACTTACCGAGGATAATCAAATATACTTAGGCTATGCTTGGGCGAATGTGAATTTTTTTTTTTTTTTTTCATTTGAAGTTGAGTTTGAGAAAAAGCACCAAGCAGCATATGTGGAAAGCGAAAGCTGAGATGAGCTTATTTATAACATTCAAGCAGTCCCGTCCAAAGTAACGCATGTACTGAACTGCCCGTAACTACAGGCAGATCTGAGTCTTAAGTTCGTTTTTGCATATAAGGTGCACAGAGGAGTGAAAAAGGTAAAGGTTTCTCATAGCCTAGTGGCCGCAGGAGCAGTGGCGGTAACAGGCCCACTCTATCTTGGGCACAGCATGAAAGGCAGAGCCCATCTCTCTTCTAATGCTGCTTTCTTCTTCCCTACTTCGATACACGTGCGAATGTGAACATACGCGGACCCATATGAACCATGTGGGCGCGGGCGTTTAATCACAGAAGTCTGTAGAGAAAACATGTCACAGAGGTGTTCAAGTTGGTTACTTACCTGAGAGAAACAAGTAAGCGAGGTGTGCAGGGCCTCAGTCAATACAACACATATTAAGCAATATTAAACCATACAGTATATTTATGCAAGTTGTCTGTCATTATTGACAACACAATCAATCATTTTATCCATTTTCGGAATACCTGCTCGGGTACTATTCAATCTATCAGTGAGCTATCATTCTCTCAAAGTAGGGCAATGGTAACTTCAGGTTGCCATGACAACCTACGTTCTGGCCGGTTCATAGACGACCAAGAAAACAGAGGGGAAAATGGACAAAACCCTGCTTGTTTACACACCGAGCATTCAACCAAGCAGTTGCCTTGTTATCTCATGACCAAGGTTTTATGGACGGACAAATGGACAGAAAGACGTTTTTTTTGTTTTTTTTTTGTTTTTTGTTTTTGTTAATTCTTTCAATCTTATCCCATTAATGGCCTCAGCAGTGTATTAATTAAGGTATTGAGGTATTCCCAAGTGAATTAAAAATTTTGTGGCATAAACATATCAAAATACTAGAACAAAATTGATTGATTTATTGCTTAACGTCCACGGTAAACAACTACGGTCATGTCGGGACGGTCAGTTAACCTAACCACACTATTCCTGGGCAGGCTTAGACCTCCTAAGCGGTTAACCAGTACTAAGTGCACATACTTTGCCAGTAACTGACAACTGCCCTTCTTGAATCAGCGGAAGGAGAAACGAAAGTATGTGGCCAGACCGGGTTTCAAACCCAGGACCTCTGACTTATGAGTCAGGTGCCCCACCGATTGCGCTAAGCGGCCCGGCTAAAAAATAATAATCTAAAAAAATGAGTAAGATTGAAAATTTAAAGAGTAACTACACTTAAGGAACTGACTGAATCAGATCCCAAACCCTATCTCCAACATCAAAGGGAAAGTTGTTGCCATGGCAACGTCAATCATAACACGTTAATATATTAAAACATATCTGTGACTATCACATGTAAACATCATATAACAGTTTAAACAAGTCAAATAAAGAATAAAATGCAGAAATACTGCGAAATACGTTAAAAATGTTTTAGAAATGTGAAAGTTTGGAGGTTGTTACCATGGCAACGGCAACCATAACGCGCTTTAGATATTAAGTAAATTATATATTCTTTAAATACTTCCAATAATAGATGTTACAAATCAAACCAAGAAAATCCAGCATGAAATACTGCAAACATAAAGTTAATTAAATGCTTTAAAAATGTGTTATTAGAAGTTGTTGCCATGGCAACAACAAATATACCACGCTTATATTATTACTTTTTTTCGGTAATTATTACAGTCATACATCCTATGATAATTTAAACATTTATCTTTTATATGCTACAAAAGTTTTTATATTTGATTTACAATGGTGTTACTTTGACTATTTCTGTGTGTATTTTAGTTGTAAAAGGCTGAGTTATTGCCCTTTAGTACTCAGTAGTCTGACGTCATCATTCTCAAATATGCACGAGCATAAACACTAATTAATATTGTCATAGTTTAACTTCATAAATACTCGATGCGTAGCCCAGAGGAAAAAACCCGCAAATAAATTCTTCCCCACTCCCTTTTTTTACCCAAATTTCCTGCTTGCTACCACACATTACAAATGACAGATTTTCTCAGAAATGAGCATCAGTACAGGAATAAAAATTATATTTCTTTTAATTAGAGTTACCTAACTAATTTTTTTGACAACAAAATTCATTTCTGACATGGGGCCAAAATCGGCCCTTATTGCACCTCGTCCTTTGACGTTTTCCCTTGTTTTTACGTTATCGTCTTAAAAACTTGTTTCTAATCGGTAATTCTTGAATGCCTTTTGAGTATACGATTGTTTGGTAGCTACCAATATGATAATGTAAACAATTCAGAAAGAAAATTCTTCCCGGTTACTGAGCATAAGTCAAAAGTCTCAGACTAACGTCATCATTTTCTCACAGTTACGTTATACTTCAATGAAGAAACTTCACAGTTAAATTAATTATGGTGTGACCATTAATTTTAGCCTATTGTTTTTCTCGGGTTTTGATTCTGCATTGAACTGAAGCACCCATGAATCATTGCACATGGGACCGAATTAACACGTTTTAACGTCAATGGCGCATGCTAAGATTCGTCAGTTGTTAAGCTTAACCATATCTTTTTCACAATCAATACCTTTGACAAGAAAACTGAGCATGAAAATGTTGAGAAATACCGTACAAAAAATCACATGCTTACCATTTTTATGTTGCTTTTCAATGGGTGCGAATTTCGGCTAATGACCCCTTCCGCGTTTATCGCTTTTCCCCAATATCGTTTTTAAAGATGGCTTCTGTAATCCCATGGTATCTTAAGCCCCAAATACAGTTCCTTTCAATTCAATTTAATTTCGCTCAATGTTGCAATTCAGTAATGAGAAAAATTGCAAAATATAAAAATTTGCTAAATATATTGTGCATAGTATAGTTGGATGCTTTCGCTTGTTGCAGGTGGTGAAACCCCACTATACAAGCAATCGTCCGTTATATAGTTCATACAGTTTAATTGATCAAATTTAAATGATCAAATCTTCCGTACAAACAGATCCAACGTGCGAATTTAAATAAATCCCATTTAGAAATTTTAGATATATTTAAGTAGGCACAAACGCGAATTCTATCCTTTCGATCTTTACTATTTCATGATACTAACATGCTTCATTTGTTTGTGTATCATTCTGTGCCCGTGGGTCGCACACGGGACGAAGATTATTACCTCATCTGTGTTTAACAATTGTCTTGTGTTTGTATCACTTTTCCAAACTCGAGCATGTTGCACTTTAAAATAAGAAAGAAATTTGTCTCAACAGAAAAATAATAAACAATTTGTCTTCTGTAGCAATTGTCTGCTACGTTTTGTTTGCATATGCCTTAAAGTTTCAAATCATTTAACAAATCTTATATGTTGCTACCTCTTCTTACCTATATAGTAACTTTGACAACTTCTTCGTCTCATTGCATATACTCCGGATATGGATCTTCTATTCCGACAACGCCAAAGACGTCTTTTCAGCAAACGGTTCTCTTTTTCCCTTTGTCTGTGGGGAATAAAATTTACAGGCCACTTTACTTCTGTAGTGGACGGGGTGAAATTCCCTGTCAAAACAGGAGCCACCTGTTTGCCGTGGGTGGCGTCTCGTATCCTGGAAAAAGGGATCCTGGTAGTTGAGGGAAGCCCAGGGATCTCCAGCTTTCCAACACACTACTTTGGCCCTGACTTCAGATAGACGAGCGTTTCGGGTTAGGCCCGACCCGTTTCAATCGGCTCAGTCGTGCTAAGCTGTAGAAATACGCTTCTTGATCCTTCACTTCCTTCTTTCTTTATACGTATCTATAATGGTACATACCGGGCTTAAAATATTTCCTTCGTTTCTTTCTATATGGGTATTTTCGATGGGCAGCGGCTGATGGGTTAATTGACGGGCATATTTTTCGGCCTTCAGCATTGGGGGTTTAAACCGAGGGATTTGATCGTTGAGTATAATGGTTATGTAGCTTTGGCGTTGGGAATAGGAGGTCCGTTCCCCTAAAACGTCCCCTTGTAGGACTCCGCGGAGGGTGAAGCGCATAGCCAATGAATAATATACATCAATCATGGGATCCTCAAATAAGAGAAGATTTCAAATGGACTCTGATGACGACGCGGACCGGCCCTCATATACGGTTCACAAAAAGTAGGGGATATTAAGATATTAAAAATTGTATAAATTAGAAAACATATCAAATCCATCTGAAACGGCAAGTGTCAATCAGAAAAATTTTCGATTAAACATTTTGCATTACAATTTTGATGATATATCCTGTCATGTGATCTGCGTGTAATTCGTTTTAGACAGGGGGTCGACACCCAATTTTCACACGAATCTGCTACAAAAACAGATCCTTTTCAGATTACAAAATTTACACAAAAACACTCGTTCTGATTCATTTAACAAGCTGAAAATTGCTTTTACACACTGTTTCATAAAAATAATGATCTCCGGATCCCGTTAAAACGGTCAATAAATATGGCGCTTTGGAGGATGACATGGATACTGCTTAGGAGAAGTAAATTCTCCTGATTGGTATCCTGACACGTTTTTTTCTCTCCCATTCATTTAAACATGGATAAAAAGTCAATAATACAGTGGAACTGTCGTGGTCTTAAAGCAAATTATAATGAATTACTAATTTTAATGTCTCTTTTATCTCCAAGTGTCATTTGTCTTCAAGAAACCTTTTTAAAGCAGTCAGATTATGTTAGTTTTAGAGATTTTAGTATGTTTAACTATATTTGTCCTGATGGTCAAAGAGCATCAGGAGGAACTTCGATTCTCGTAAAATCTAACATTCCACATAGTCAGTTTAATCTGAATACAAACTTACAAGCAGTTGCCGTCAATGTTACTTTATCCAAAAAAGTAACGATATGCTCTATCTATATTCCGCCAAATGATGTACTTTCTAAAAATTCCTTGGTCAATCTAGTAGACCAATTGCCGCAGCCATTTATGTTAGTTGGTGACTTCAATGGTCACAGTAAAACCTGGGGTTGTTTGAATACAAATGACAGAGGAGAAATTATTGAAGATGTAATTGCTGAAAATGATTTGTGTATACTTAATGAAAAACAGCCTACATATCTTCACCCTCCCACGGGAAATTATTTTGCCATAGATTTGTCTATTTGTCATCCTAATATATATTTAGATTTTGACTGGTCAGTTTGTGATGACCTGCATGGAAGCGATCACTTCCCAATCATAATTAAAGAAATTGATTCATCTGATGAAGAACAGCATTCTCGATGGAATTTGAAAAAAGCAAATTGGGAAATGTTCGTAACATCATGTCAGGAGCGGCTTAGCTCTGAAAAGTTCAAAACAGCAGAAGATATGTCTGCTTTTACATCAGCATTACATGCAATTTCGGAAGAAAGTATTCCGAAATCCTCGACAAGTTCAAAAAGGCGTAATCCATGGTTTACTAATGAATGTAAAACTGCAATCAACAAACGCAAATCGTCTCTACGAAAATTTAATAAAAATCCGTCTCGTGAAAATCATCTACATTCAAAAGTAACTCGTGCTAAAGCACGAAGAACTATTAAAGAAGCGAAACGTTCATCATGGCAACAATATGTCAATAAATTAAATCCTAAAACGCCAGTAAAAAAGATATGGGAAATGATACGAAAAATCAGTGGGAAAAACAAGAAATCTGAATGTGTTCATATTAAATCTTCCAACGGTAACAAATGTTTTTCCACTGCAGAGATTTCCAATGCATTAGGCGAAAACTTTCAGAAAAATTCATCAAGTTCAAATTACAGTCAACGATTTCAGGAACTGAAAACTGAAAAAGAATCAGAAAATTTAAATTTTCAGTCATTAAATAACGAAAAATATAATCTTCCCTTCAGCATATCAGAATTAAAGGAGTCTCTTGATAAATGTAAAGATACGGCCGCAGGGCCGGACGATATTCACTATCAAATCCTTAAACATTTACCGCCTGATGCGTTGGAGACCTTACTTAATATGTTGAATGATATTTGGCATACTGGAAATTTTCCAGAAGACTGGCATAAAGCAGTCATCATTCCTATTCCCAAACCGGGAAAGGATAAGACGGAAGCTACAAATTACCGACCGATAGCGTTAACAAGTTGCATATGTAAAACAATGGAGAGAATGATTAACGATAGGCTCGTTTGGTTCCTGGAGTCAAATAACTTGATTTCCAGAAATCAAGCGGGCTTTCGTAAGAATCACAGTACTGTAGATCATTTAGTTCGATTAGAAACTTTTATTCGTGATGCATTTGTGAAAAAAGAACATGTCGTCGCAATATTTTTTGATCTGGAGAAAGCGTACGACACGACGTGGAAATATGGCATCATGAAAGATTTACATAATATTGGCCTTCGAGGCCGACTTCCAAACTTTATTTCGAATTTCTTATCTGACAGATCCTTTAATGTTAGAATAGGGTCTACATTATCTGACACTTTTAAACAAGAACAGGGTGTTCCTCAGGGAAGTATTTTATCACCTACTTTATTTAATATAAAAATCAATAACATTGTTAAATGTGTTAACGATACCGATTCTTCATTATATGTTGACGACTTTGGCATCTTTTACAAATCGAAAAATATGGAAAACATAGAATTCAGACTTCAAAGATGCCTGAATAAAGTAGAAACCTGGGCCACAGAAAACGGTTTTAAATTTTCTAAAACTAAAACCCCATGTGTTCATTTCTGTCAGTTGAGGGGTTTGCACCCCGACCCAGTTCTTAACATTTATGGATCGCCAATTCCAGTTGTAAATGAGGCCAAATTCTTAGGCCTTCTGTTCGATAAGAAACTCACTTTTATTCCTCACATAAAAGCTTTGAAAGCTAAATGTTTAAAAGCTTTAGATGTTTTAAAAGTGCTCTCCAATACAAATTGGGGAGGAGATCGTACTGTACTTCTAAGCCTGTATAGATCTCTTGTGAGATCTAAGCTGGATTATGGTTCAGTCGTATATGGTTCGGCACGAAAATCATACCTTAAATGTCTTGACACCATTCATCATCAGGGGTTACGTCTTGCTCTTGGAGCATTTCGAACATCTCCCGTAGAAAGTCTTTACGCAGAGTCGAATGAACCGTCTCTAAATATCAGAAGAGAGAAATTATCACTACAATATGTATCAAAACTAGTGGCAAACCCAAAGAATCCTGCTTACGATTGTGTTTTTAATCCTCGGTATGAAATATTTTATAACAACAAACCGAGATCTATTAAACCCTTGGGTTTACGTATTAAACCTGTGCTAGTAGACTCTCATATTGACATTAAAAACATCCAGAAATTTTCTTTACCTGTCCAAGAGCCATGGACATTAAAACCTCCTAACGTTATTTTATCATTACATAAGAATAAAAAATCACAGACGAACCCTGACCTTCTTCAATCAGAATTCTTGCAAGTAAAATCTAATTTTCCGAACCATACCACAATCTATACGGATGGTTCAAAACAAGAAGATAAAGTTGCATGTTCGGTTGTAAGTTCCCTATTCACAGATACTATACGATTACCAAATGGCAGCTCTATATTTACAACCGAAGCTAAAGCCATAGATTTGGCCCTCAATCAAATTTCAATTCAAGAGAACAATCAGTTTATTATATTCTCAGACTCACTTTCTGTTTTATCATCACTTAAAAACGTCAATCACCCCAATCCTTTAATACAACAATTACTTCGTAAATATTTTCAGCTACCATCAAAAGAAATAATCTTTTGTTGGGTTCCAAGTCACGTCAATATTCGTGGAAATGACCTGGCCGATAAAGAGGCCAAGGCGGCTTTAAATTTACCAGAAAGTACCTTTCGAATTCCACACTCAGATTTTAAATCTCAAATTAATACATATATCAAATCAAAATGTCAAACTAATTGGGATAATCAAATTCATAACAAACTCCGACAAATTAAACCAAATTTTCACAGTAAGGACAATATACTATCAAATAGAAAAGAACAGACTGTCATTACCAGATGCCGAATAGGGCATACCAGAATTACACATTCGTTTTTATTAAATAATGAGGTTGCACCATTTTGCATACCATGCAATGAGGTCATTACTATCAAACATCTTCTTGTGTCATGCATTGACTTTAACCATATTCGTTCAAAACATTACAACATTAAAACCATAACCGAGCTTTTTAACAAAGTTTCTTCTATCCAAATTATTAATTTTTTAAAGGAAGCTGGACTTTTTAACAAGATTTAGTCCTTTATTGTACATAACATTTTTATCATTTGGACGTAACTTAATACTTTAAACATTTGATCGTTTTTTGTCTTATAGAAACGTTTTAAATTGCTGACGTTTAGACGCTATATGCCCTTACCAGGGTTGAGCGTCTATAAATAACTTAAACATTCATTTTTTTTAAACATAGGTGGAATGTAATTGGTTAAATTGTACATTCTTTTATCTTTGTACGCACTAAGTGCTTGCATATTCACTGAATTTACGAATATTCTAATCACTGTGATTCTAATCCAGTATTCACCAATGGCTGGCATACATACTGTATTTGCGCGCACTGAGACTTGTTTTTATATATGTATATATGTATGTATCAATATTGTATACGTTTATATATAGGTATATATAGCTGGCGCAAATTGACCTGTCTTTCTGACCTTTATGCATGAATATGCAAAATAGCACAATTCATTGCGAAATAGGAGACAAAGCTCTCTAGCAGAACCACACCTACACGTATTTACGCGATTGAAGGACTGCCATATCCTAAAGCCGGGCTTTCGTGGAGCGTATTATAGTTGGCTTCAGCGTCGAAACTCTTGTTGCCATGTATTTACAAAGGCAGCTTCGGCGCCGAAACCTTCATAAAGTACACGCCATAGAAAAGAGCCTTAGATATTTACAGAGCGTGTTGCTTCATAAAGCCGGTTTTCCATTTCCAAATGCCAAGGAGTTTCGGCGCGTAACTATGCTTTATGGAATTTCGCCTAAATTTTATGATATAGTCATTTTTCATGAATGTTTGATTTCAGAGCTAATTATGAGGGAGAGAGAAAGAGAGAGAGAAAGAGAGAGAGAGAGAGTATTCAATTGAGAGAGCACGCATTCAATTTTCAGCTTAGATGAATGGAAACGTTGCAAACACGAGCATCATGCAGTAGGTTGAGGCAAGATGCTGAATAAGTTAAGATGCTTACTTTTTCACCCATGGTATTGTTTACCATACCATGAATCATGACGACGTTGAAATAATATCCAGATACGTAGATGGATGTAATACACTATCCCTGTATCTCTTTATGTATCTTCTGCTACATTGTATTCTCACTTTGGGTAACATGCTATTAAGATGTAGAATGTAACTCTCTCTCTCTCTCTCTCTCTCTCTCTCTCTCAGACACACACGTCCAGGAACCCCGGTAGCTCAGTAGGTTAAGCGGTGGTCTGCTGATCTAGCTGGAGACGGGAATCTTTTCGATCGTAAACGGGGTTCAATTGCACACAGCCTTTCATTATCACCCACCCATCGTCCGGATATGACTTAAATACTGTCTAAAAGGAAGGAAAACTGCACGTTATCCATCCATTCCTCCTCTCCCCGCCCAGGTTTTGAACCCTCTTTGAGGCGTATGCTTTTGCAGTTGCTTCTGTTTGCAATTAAGCGATTAAAACGAATTATGTCTTCTTGAATGCATAGCATTATCGGCCCGATGCAAAAGTCCTATTGAGAAATGATAAACTTTATTTGTACCAACCCCATACAGTTGTGCCAACAGTTAACAAGTGCAAGACGTCTATAGGTTTATGCAAGTATATCTGGGAAACTATTCACAATTGCATGAAGTAATTCATTTCTAGTAGAAATGCTCGTGAATCTTGAGAGGATTTGTTATGTGTAAGGCCATGATAAAAATTCTGTTTGCTGCATTCCATACTATCCAAGATGTGGCCTTTGTGTCCTTTCTTTCCTTTTTTCGTATGTAGTAATATTTAATCATAATACATGTAATTGTCAACTTTAAATTGGGTAACGGCTGCTGAACGGAGTTAAGACGGAGTCAGTGTAAGATGGCAAACACTGTTGATCATGACCAGACTGCTCTTAAGGAATACTTTGATTCGGGTCTGCACTATTAGCAAATGTATTTGAGTCGCAACCAGTACTTTGTGGCACCCGAAAAAAAATACTTCCTCCCAACCTACCGATTCAGCTAAGTCTGCATTGGAGCTCAACAAACATATTTTTAAAGGATGGCCTTAAGTTTGTTTTATAATTCATGCATCCCTATCTGTGAAATCAACTGAACCTACTGATATATTTAAATGAGGGGTCAAAGAGACAGGTCAATTTGCGTCAGCTATATTTGTGTGTATGTTACAGGTTATCCTAAACCTACATGCACGCATGCATACATCGCGCAAGCAGATATACATTATACTTACATGGAAATCATACACATATCAAATAATATACACGGTATCACGTTAATATGTAGGTCTCTACACATACCTCCATCTAAGCATGCGCGTACATACATACATACATACATACCTACATACATGCATACATGTACGCATGCATGCGTGCGTGGGTGCATACGTACATGCATGCGCGCATATGTGCGTGCGCGCGTGCGTGTGTTCATGCATGCGTGCATGCGTACACCGCAGTCAATTGTATAAATTGTAAGATAAAAGGTATCGCCAAATTGTATATTTGTAAATAAAATCCACACGGTATGTGAAAAAATATGGTGTCGGAAGGGGAGGAGGAGCTGACAAAAAAAAAAAAAAAAAAAAAAGTCGAAAAATACCAAAATATTTCAAATTTGTTTAGAAAATGAATCTAAACGTATGATCATTTCTGACTTCTCAGAATATATTCCATGATCTCAAAGGACCAAAAGGAAAATATAATCTGCACTATAGATGAGTGCGGGGAGACTTTTTACGGCCGCCACACGGCACAACATCCAGCTGCAGTGATAGTAAATAATGATAAAAGTTTAGATCCTTTAAGAGCAAAGAAAACATTCATAAGTAAGAAGTTGGGCCATACCGCGGTTTCGGCTATTCAAGCCTCATCAGTGACCCTTTAAATCTGGCACAAGGAGCCAGAGGAAAAAAAACAGTAAATTTGCAGGTTTAACATGGCAGTCGTCTCAAAGACTGATATAAGTCGAAAAATACCAAAATATTTCAAATTTGTTTAGAAAATGAATCTAAACGTATGATCATTTCTGACTTCTCAGAATATATTCCATGATCTCAAAGGACCAAAAGGAAAATATAATCTGCACTATAGATGAGTGCGGGGAGACTTTTTACGGCCGCCACACGGCATAACATCCAGCTGCAGTGATAGTAAATAATGATAAAAGTTTAGATCCTTTAAGAGCAAAGAAAACATTCATAAGTAAGAAGTTGGGCCATACCGCGGTTTCGGCTATTCAAGCCTCATCAGTGACCCTTTAAATCTGGCACAAGGAGCCAGAGGAAAAAAACAGTAAATTTGCAGGTTTAACATGGCAGTCGTCTCAAAGACTGAGAAAGCCAAACTCAAACATCGCATTTGGACTTCACAAAAATTGTACACTCGCTGGCAAGACCCGAAACAAAAACTACTGGTACCCAATTTTTCGAAAAAGAATTTGACATTTTACCATCTTCTAAAGTTATTTCACCATCTGTAAAACCAACATCTCAGCCAACATCTCAGCCAAGAGCAACTACAGCCCGCTCTGGCTCAGGTTCACAGCCTCGGGCCGCTTCGGCGGCTCGTCCAACTAGTTCTCAGTCTAGTTCTCAGTCTAATTCTCAGTCTAGTTCACAGTCTAACTCACAGTCTAGTTCACAGTCTAGTTCGTCTGGTTCGCAGTCTGCTAGGCAGACTAAGGAACAGCTTAAAGCGGCGGCTAAAGCGCAGAAGGAGAAGGATAAACATCGTTCTCCGTCTGGTCACGGCTCTGGCCGTCGATCACATTCTGGTGGAGGCTCGTCCTCCAATAAACCTGCCATCGGAGGTTCGTCCTCCAATAAGCTCGGCAAAGGATCTCCGAATCCTGTTAAAACGGTCAATAAATATGGCGCTTTGGAGGATGACATGGATACTGCTTAGGAGAAGTATACTCTCCCGATTGGTCTCCTGACACGTTTTTTTCTCCCATTCATTTAAACATGGATAAAAAGTCAATAATACAGTGGAACTGTCGTGGTCTTAAAGCAAATTATAATGAATTACTAATTTTAATGTCTCTTTTATCTCCAAGTGTCATTTGTCTTCAAGAAACCTTTTTAAAGCAGTCAGATAATGTTAGTTTTAGAGATTTTAGTATGTTTAACTATATTTGTCCTGATGGTCAAAGAGCATCAGGAGGAACTTCGATTCTCGTAAAATCTAACATTCCACATAGTCAGTTTAATCTGAATACAAACTTACAAGCAGTTGCCGTCAATGTTACTTTATCCAAAAAAGTAACGATATGCTCTATCTATATTCCGCCAAATGATGTACTTTCTAAAAATTCCTTGGTCAATCTAGTAGACCAATTGCCGCAGCCATTTATGTTAGTTGGTGACTTCAATGGTCACAGTAAAACCTGGGGTTGTTTGAATACAAATGACAGAGGAGAAATTATTGAAGATGTAATTGCTGAAAATGATTTGTGTATACTTAATGAAAAACAGCCTACATATCTTCACCCTCCCACGGGAAATTATTTTGCCATAGATTTGTCTATTTGTCATCCTAATATATATTTAGATTTTGACTGGTCAGTTTGTGATGACCTGCATGGAAGCGATCACTTCCCAATCATAATTAAAGAAATTGATTCATCTGATGAAGAACAGCATTCTCGATGGAATTTGAAAAAAGCAAATTGGGAAATGTTCGTAACATCATGTCAGGAGCGGCTTAGCTCTGAAAAGTTCAAAACAGCAAAAGATATGTCTGCTTTTACATCAGCATTACATGCAATTTCGGAAGAAAGTATTCCGAAATCCTCGACTAGTTCAAAAAGGCGTAATCCATGGTTTACTAATGAATGTAAAACTGCAATAAACAAACGCAAATCGTCTTTACGAAAATTTAATAAAAATCCGTCTCGTGAAAATCATGTACACTCAAAAGTAACTCGTGCGAAAGCACGAAGAACTATTAAAGAAGCCAAACGTTCATCTTGGCAACAATATGTCAATAAATTAAATCCAAAAACGCTAGTAAAAAAGATATGGGAAATGATACGAAAAATTAGTGGAAAAAACAAAAAATCTGAATGTGTTCATATTAAATCTTCCAACGGTAACAAATGTTTTTCCACTGCAGAGATTTCCAATGCATTAGGCGAAAACTTTCAGAAAAATTCTTCAAGTTCAAATTACAGTCAACGATTTCAGGAACTGAAAACTGAAAAAGAATCAGAAAATTTAAATTTTCAGTCATTAAATAACGAAAAATATAATCTTCCCTTCAGCATATCAGAATTAAAGGAGTCTCTTGATAAATGTAAAGATACGGCCGCAGGGCCGGACGATATTCACTATCAAATCCTTAAACATTTACCGCCTGATGCGTTGGAGACCTTACTTAATATGTTGAATGATATTTGGCATACTGGAAATTTTCCAGAAGACTGGCATAAAGCAGTCATCATTCCTATTCCCAAACCGGGAAAGGATAAGACGGAAGCTACAAATTACCGACCGATAGCGTTAACAAGTTGCATATGTAAAACAATGGAGAGAATGATTAACGATAGGCTCGTTTGGTTCCTGGAGTCAAATAACTTGATTTCCAGAAATCAAGCGGGCTTTCGTAAGAATCACAGTACTGTAGATCATTTAGTTCGATTAGAAACTTTTATTCGTGATGCATTTGTGAAAAAAGAACATGTCGTCGCAATATTTTTTGATCTGGAGAAAGCGTACGACACGACGTGGAAATATGGCATCATGAAAGATTTACATAATATTGGCCTTCGAGGCCGACTTCCAAACTTTATTTCGAATTTCTTATCTGACAGATCCTTTAATGTTAGAATAGGGTCTACATTGTCTGACACTTTTAAACAAGAACAGGGTGTTCCTCAGGGAAGTATTTTATCACCTACTTTATTTAATATAAAAATCAATAACATTGTTAAATGTGTTAACGATACCGATTCTTCATTATATGTTGACGACTTTGGCATCTTTTACAAATCGAAAAATATGGAAAACATAGAATTCAGACTTCAAAGATGCCTGAATAAAGTAGAAACCTGGGCCACAGAAAACGGTTTTAAATTTTCTAAAACTAAAACCCAATGTGTTCATTTCTGTCAGTTGAGGGGTTTGCACCCCGACCCAGTTCTTAACATTTATGGATCGCCAATTCCAGTTGTAAATGAGGCCAAATTCTTAGGCCTTCTGTTCGATAAGAAACTCACTTTTATTCCTCACATAAAAGCTTTGAAAGCTAAATGTTTAAAAGCTTTAGATGTTTTAAAAGTGCTCTCCAATACAAATTGGGCTTGTGAGATCTAAACTGGATTATGGTTCAGTCGTATATGGTTCGGCACGAAAATCATACCTTAAATGTCTTGACACCATTCATCATCAGGGGTTACGTCTTGCTCTTAGAGCATTTCGAACATCTCCCGTAGAAAGTCTTTACGCAGAGTCGAATGAACCGTCTCTATATATCAGAAGAGAGAAATTATCACTACAATATGTATCAAAATTAGCTGCAAACCGAAAGAATTCTGCTTACGATTGTGTTTTTAACCCTCGGTATGAAATATTTTAAACCAACAAACCGAGATCTATTAAACCTTTGGGTTTACGTATTAAACCTTTGCTAGTAGACTCTCATATTGACATTAAAAACATCCAGAAATTTTCTTTACCTGTCCAAGAGCCATGGACATTAAAACCTCCTAACGTTATTTTATCATTACACAAGAATAAAAAATCACAGACGAACCCTGACCTTCTTCAATCAGAATTCTTGCAAGTAAAATCTAATTTTCCGAACCATACCACAATCTATACGGATGGTTCAAAACAAGAAGATAAAGTTGCATGTTCGGTTGTAAGTTCCCTATTCACAGATACTATACGATTACCAAATGGCAGCTCTATATTTACAGCCGAAGCTAAAGCCATAGATTTGGCCCTCAATCAAATTTCAATTCAAGAGAACAATCGGTTTATTATATTCTCAGACTCACTTTCTGTTTTATCATCACTTAAAAACGTCAATCACCCCAATCCTTTAATACAACAATTACTTCGTAAATATTTTCAGTTACCATCAAAAGAAATAATCTTTTGTTGGGTTCCAAGTCACGTCAATATTCGTGGAAATGACCTGGCCGATAAAGAGGCCAAGGCGGCTCTAAATTTACCAGAAAGTACCTTCCGAATTCCACACACAGATTTTAAATCTCAAATTAATACATATATCAAATCAAAATGTCAAACTAATTGGGATAATCAAATTCATAACAAACTCCGTCAAATTAAACCAGATTTTCACAGTAAGGACAATATACTATCAAATAGAAAAGAACAGACTGTCATTACCAGATGCCGAATAGGGCATACCAGAATTACACATTCCCTTACCAAAAAAACAGGCCTCTGGCGAAGTCTGCGGCAACCCTACAGCAGGCTTGCGGCTGCTCTGCCGCAGACATTGCCGCAAGGTTGCGGCAGTGTATTTTTAACATGCAAATGAAGATTGCTGCAAGCTTACTGCAAGGTTGGCGCAACTTTGCGGCAAGATGATTTATGCATATGGGCCACTGGCAATGTTCCGGCATAGGGCATCTCTCCATATTTGGTTTTGGCAAGGTTGCGGCACACCAGTCAGTTCATGAATATTCATTAAAATCTTTTTGACAAGCATGCGGCGAACTTTGCGGAAACATTGCCACTCCATATAAGGGAAATGGTGGTTATGAATATTCATAAAATATACTTTGGCAGACCTCCGGCAAGCTTTGTCAGAGCGCTGCCATACAATATATGGTCAAAAACATTCTATGAATATTCATATATATATTTTTCAGCAAGCCTTCGGCAAGCTTTGCAAAAAAAACTCTGGTTATTGGTTAAAAGCAGTTCATAAATATTTATTTGGGGTTAAGGCTTTTTTCATTTTCCCTCATTTATTGTTTTCCCTCTGACTTATTGCATATTTATATGTGATATCTGTTGATAAATATCTAATGACATATCTCATATAAAATATCTAAAATTGAAAATGAGATATCTTGTATAAATATTTGAGGTCTTATGTAATATAAATCATATAATATCCATAAATTAGATATCTTATATACTTATATAATATATAACTTATAATATTCATATACTATAATAAGATATCTTCTTCCTAAACTGACATATATGAAATATGATATATCTATGTATAAGATATTTAATATAGCATATTAGATTATAAGATATCAATATATAAGATATCATATATGTTTAAGTAAGGAGGCATGCCATAGAAAAATGTCCTGATATCCAGAATTGCTGGTGGAACACAAGTGAAAAACTACCAAATGTTCATGCTAAAGTGACTTACAGCAAGTGGCCCAAGAGAAGAGGGGACCTTGGTATCAGTGGGTTTAGCACTGGCATGCAAAGCTAGCAGTGGGAGTTAGATTCCAGCTAAAGAGGGAAATCTTTTCAATCACAAAAAAGGTTCCACTGCTCACAGTATTTCATTGTCATCCTTTCATTCCCTCGATATGACTCAAATACCGTTGAAAGGACTATAAAACCGCAAAACTGACCATCCAGGACAAGAGGAAAAAAGTATTTGCTCAGTCCTTCAGACATAAAAACTCTAGATACATGTATATGGAAAAGATATGCCTGGGTAAACAGTGCAGAGCCCCAACTCAGGCTGCTGACATTAGAGGATCGGTGTAGTTAGTGCATATAGTAGATGAACTGTTTGACATTCAGTTACTAGTAACATTAACATGCTCTCTTCAAGGCCTTGGAATATGCATGAATAATGAAAGATGCAGCTTGCATATCATTAAATTTTAGCGTATTTCAAAATGATACAAATAAAAATAAGGCTTACCAGTCAACTCATTGAAAAGTTTTATCAGAATTTTGCTTATCAAAACACACTTTTAATATTCCAAGGACAAGAAGTCAGATCATGGTCACTGTATATCACTCTCTAAAATTCCTAAGTTCTAAGTGAATGGTAGCACAATATGCACAAATCAATTAGTGTTAATGACCCTAGCTGACTTTCCCATATGGGGATTGGTCATATTACATCATACAGTGGCTCGACTGTGAACCCCTGGAGATTTATTCCTTGTCTTATCAGTAACAAATTGTGCATCTAAAATTGAACACACCTGCTGCTTTCCAGTTTAGAACTACATATAGACAAGTGTTAAAAACCAAAATAAATAAATAAAATAAACAATAAGAGAAATAAATGAAAAATGATAAAATAAAAGAAAATGAAAATTTAGAATAACGTACCAACTGTGGAAAAAATCTACTACTCCAACTAAGTACTAATTAAATTATAGGCATATTACAGGTATAATTCAGAAATCCAAATGACTATAAACTTTGGGGGCCTACAGCTTAAAACTTTAGTCAAATACAGTAACATATGAGTTGTACGCAGACATTTCTAACTTAAACATAGAGTACAAAATGACCCGACATTCCAAACTGTAAGTGCAACCAGGGTAGTTTTAGTTACCCATAAAGTTACAATTTAGTTTTGACTTTTTGGCAGACTAAAGTTTGGTTGTTTTAAAATCAGTTACAGCGATGTCAAACTAAATTTGTTCTAAGTTTCTGGCAAAGCTGTGGCACTTTGATAATCATAGTATAAGTTAATGGCGAAGTTTTGGTTAACTTCAAACCGAATTCTAAGTTTGTGGCATAGTTTTGGTAAGGTTAAGGAGAAAGTTTAAGTTTCTGGCAATGCATCAGCAAGGCTTCTGATATTTAATACTTTCTGGCAATGTAATGGCGAAGTCACCGCTAGCGGCACAGTGCTTGCCGAAAGCCTGCCTCTAGTGGCAAAGATCGGCACAGTTTTCCGGCACAGAATTTCATTGCCGCATGGTTGCAGCAAGGCTGCAGCAGCCTTGCGGCAAAGAATCTTTTTGGTAAGGGTTCGTTTTTATTAAATAATGAGGTTGCACCATTTTGCATACCATGCAATGAGCTCATTACTATCAAACATCTTCTTGTGTCATGCATTGACTTTAACCATATTCGTTCAAAACATTACAACATTAAAACCATAACCGAGCTTTTTCGCAAAGTTTCTTCTATCCAAATTATTAATTTTTCAAAGGAAGCTGGACTTTTTAACAAGATTTAGTCTTTTATTGTACATAACATTTTTATCATTTGGACGTAACATAATACTTTAATCATTTGATCGTTTTTTGTCTTATAGAAACGTTTTAAATTGCTGACGTTTAGACGCTATATGCCCTTACCAGGGTTGAGCGTCTATAAATAACTTAAACATTCATTCCTTTTACTTTTTTGTGGGTAACAGGGATGACAGTGCTAGTAACCGGAATGATAGTAACAGGACTGACAAAAAGTATGCAAACTTACACTTTTTTACACTTTTTTTTTGCTTTCTGGAGGCAAAAACTTGAAATGTTTACACAATAATATTGATCTCCATCATGCGTTTTCAGTGTTTGTATTTTGTTTTATTAGCTCACCTGGCCCGAAGGGCCATAGTGAGCTATTGTCATACCAATGCGTCCGTCGTGCGTCGTGCGTCGTCACGGAATTTGTCCGTCAACACCTAAAAACAAATATTCAAACATCTTCTTCTGTAAAACTACTGGTTTCATGGTTCTCAAATTTCACATGGAGCATGACCTGTCTCCAGGGTCTTAGAATTGTAAAATTGGGTCAGGTTGAAAATCCAAGATGGCCGCCGTTACTAAAAAAAGCAAAAACAACAAAATAAACTTCTTCTCCAGAACCACTAGATATATTTGTCTGAATTTTGGCATGGAACATCAGTGAAACCTTGGTATTCAAAATTGTAAAAATGAAAAAAATCTGTAGCGGAGTTTTGTCACAGTGACCTACTTTCTGTTTACGTGTGTAATTTTGCTCAAATGCCAATGTCAAAAAATGACCCATTTAAACAACTTCAAACAACTTCTTCTGTAAAACCACTGAGCCCATGGATCTCGAATTTCACATGGAGCATGACCAGACTGCAGGGTTTCAAAATTGTAAAATTGGGTCAGGTCAAGAATCCAAGATGGCTGCTGTTACTAAAAATAACAGAAACAACAAAATCAACTTCTTCTCCAGAACCAGTTGGTATATTTGGTTGAAAGTTTGCATGGAATATAAGTGGGACCTTGGTATAAAAAATTGTAAAAATAAAAAAAATCTATAGCGGAATTAGGTCACAGTGACCTACTTAGCGTTTACAAGGCCGATTTTGCTCAAATGTCAATATCTAAAGAAAATGCAACCAATTCTGACCAGATTTGGTCAGAATCGGTTCTTGAATGGAATTATTTCAATTTTATGCCAGTTGACTATCCAAGATGGCCACCATGGGGACCGTTACTAAAATAGCACAAACATAAAAATGACAATTACTCAAGAACCCTTGAATGGAATTGGACCAATTTTGTGTCAGAATGTTCCTTGCATGAAGCCGTTTCGATTAATTGCAATTTGGCATTCCAAGATGGCCGCCATCTGGTGTTACTAAAAATAGCACAAACATAAAAATGACAATTACTCAAGAACCCTTGAATGGAATTGGACCAATTTTGTGTCAGAATGTTCCTTGCATGAAGTCGTTTTGATTAATTGCAATTTGGCATTCCAAGATGGCCGCCATCTGCCGTTACTAAAAATAGCACAAAACATGACATTGATCGTTTAGGATGTTGGGCTAGGAAATGGGGTATGAGATTTCAACCTGTCAAATGCAACATGATGCAGCTGACAAAAAAGCACAACAAAATCCAGGCTTCTTACACCCTTGAGGGTACAGTACTGGAAAATGTTGAAAGTATCAAATACCTTGGAGTAACAATTTCAAGTGATTTGAAATGGAATACCCATATCATTAATATTTGCACTAAGGCAAACAGAACCCTAGGATTCTTAAGGAGAAATTTGTTTTCTTGTCCCCAAGAAGTGAAAGAAGTAGGCTATAAGACATTGGTGCGTCCCATCCTCGAATATGGAAGCTCGGTCTGGGATCCCTATACACAAGGCCTTCAGGAAGAGTTAGAAAAGGTGCAAAACCGTGCAGCTAGGTTTGTAACTAGGAATTACACCCGAGAGGCGGGTAGCATGACTGGCATCCTTGAGCAACTTAAGTGGGAAAGCCTCAAAAAGAGGAGGAAGGATAACCGACTCATATTGCTATACAAAGGTCTGAAAGGTAAAGCCAGAATACCTACAGGTGACCTTGTCCCCAAAACTAGGCGTTGCAGAAATCAACATTCCATGGCATTTCAGATACCCATTGCTAGTTTAGATGCATATAAATGTAGCTTCTTTCCCCAGACCATCAGGGACTGGAATGACCTCCCTGATTCCCTGATTTCCTCTGCTGAAATGTCAGATGATTGTGTGTCAAAGTTCTCATCTCTCGTGAGAGCTAGGGACTAATTTTCCTCCAGTCACGCCCCCCTGGTGAAAGATTGTCAATTTTGGCGTATCACCAGTAAACAATTCAGATTCAGACATGAAAATGACAATATCTCAGTAACCGCTGAATGGATTTTGACGAAATTTGTGTCAAAATGATTCTTGCATTGAGATGTTTCAAAAATATCTAACTGTAGACCATTCATATTGGCCTCTGTTACTCAAAATAGAAAAATGTGAAAATTAGAAAATCTCAATGGAGTTGGATTAATTTTGTGTCAGAATGGTCCTTTCATTAAGCATTTTCGATTTTTTGCATTTTGGCATTCCAAGATGGCCGCCATTTGCCGTTACTAAAAATAGCACAAAACATGAAAATGACAATATCTCAGTAACCGCTGAATGGATTTTGACGAAATGTGTGTCAAAATGATTCTTGCATTGAGATGTTTAAAAAGTATCTAACTGTAAGACCAGTCATATTGGCCTCTGTTACTAAAAATAGAAAAATGTGAAAATCAGAAAATCTCAATGGAATTGGACCAAATTTGTGTCAAAATGGTCCTTGCATGGAGGCTTTTCGATTTTTTGCATTTTAGCAATCCAAGATGGCCGCCATCTGCCGTTACTAAAATAGCACAAAACATGAAACTGGCAATATCTCAGTAACCCCGAATGGATTTTGATGAAATTTGTGGCAAAATGATTCTTGCATTGAGGTGTTTCAAAAGTAAATATATAAAGACCAGGCAAGTTGGCCTCTGTTACTAAAAGTAGCAAAATGTGAAAATGAGAAATTCTCAGTGGAATTGGACCAATTTTGTATCAGAATGGTTCCGTTGCACAATAGCCAGGTGAGCGATATCAGGCCCATTTGGGCCTCTTGTTTGCATCATTTTATTTTTATAGAGATATGGGTTACCTACCTATGAGATTACCTGTCTTACTCACTACTTGATTTAGACAAACTTTGCATAAAATAATTTAATGTTTTTCTTTTTAAAATTCGCGCTCCTTACGTCACAAAAGTCCAGTGCAAGGTCATTTTATGGGTAGTAACTGTCTAAACTACAACTGCAACTGCGGTAACAGAGTATTGCACGAACTGCGGGACACACCAAAACAAACAAGATACGGCTTCAAACCAAAACCCATGGGTATACGACGCTTCTGTCATTGGTAGGTTTCAATTTAAGACTTTCATCATGCCTCTGTTTGTTTTGTTTATACTAGCACTTTTTGTCAAAATGAAGTTCGACCGTCACTATTTTGCAGTGGGACAAGCAAATATAAGGGGGTAACTCTTACTTTATTTTAAAAAGATATATGAACAAATTTATTAACCAGCCCTGTCACTATCGTAAATGTTTGATAATCGGTCACTTTGATTAAACATAGTACCAAAGGCAAGATACTTCAACTGGAAAAAAGATATACAATTATCTAGGTGAGGGACAAGAATTCCTCAACCTATGTAGAATGACTCACATGTCCCATTTTTGGGACGCTAGGCATTAATGGGTTAAAGTCAGATGAATCCCAGTGTCATGGATCCACTCATTTTCAGAGAAACGTAACGTTTTACGATATAACGGCCGATTGTCGTCAAATCCATTTCAAGCATTGTTACGAATGTACACCTCTGCTCGTCCACCACATGCGGTCCTGACAGTAGCACACATCGAATTTTACTAATTCAATGGAGTAAACAATGTGATGCGCATATGCAATAGTAATAAATACAATGGCATGCTCCGTATGTAGGAGTTTTCATAATTCAAGAAATAAAAGAAAATTAATATTCAAGTTTTATTATTTTATTGTTATTATTATTTATCATCTATTTTCTTTTTTCTTTTTTTTTCATTTAGTTATTTATTTG
Source organism: Ctena decussata (assembly GCA_963989385.1). Taxonomy (NCBI): domain Eukaryota; kingdom Metazoa; phylum Mollusca; class Bivalvia; order Lucinida; family Lucinidae; genus Ctena; species Ctena decussata. The sequence continues at coordinate 36,279,305 of OZ022507.1, read as the reverse complement.
TTTTTGAAAAGAGTGTTTTCGCTCACGTTTGTGTTGTGACCAGTTGCGATACAGACTCCGTTGTGCAGGTTGACTGAGGTTTATGCAAAAACATTAGGCCGCAATGTGTTTATAGCCAAGCGCGTACATTGGCTTATCTATTTTTTAATTGTTTGCATAAACCATACTCGTGAATTTGATACCCAAATATAATGCAATACCTAAACAATAGATCAACCGACGGAGAACCATAATCCGTGAATTTAGATCTATTTATAGACTATTCCTGGAAGCTAATCGGAACCTTTTTTCCGAAGAGCATTTATGACGCCGAAATGACATTTAGAGATTGAGGGTAGACACATCAGTCAATACTGAGTAGGTATTTTTTTGCTATATTCGTTTGCTTCTCACATTACTGCTACTAGATAAGTTCGTGTTTTGATTGTGATCTATTTGTGTAAACATTTCATCCATGTTGCAGTTTTTATTTTTCAAAAGATATTATGCTAATTGTGGAATTAAGTTTAATGAAATTTAGTGTTGTATGATTCAATTATATTTTTTTTTCATTTATTTTGTTCTGGCAAAACGATATCATGTCTCTTGCACAAACATTGTTGATGCAACGGAATGGTCTTTAGGGACGAGTCATTTATTGCCAGGTGGGGGGCGGGTACATTTAGGGGGGTCGGAATTGTTTTTGGTGATGTACTGGGGGGTCGGAAATAAAAAAGCCATGGAGCACGGGGTCATATATTTTATTCAGCATATTGGGGGGGGGGGGTCAGAATTCTTCCATCAGTCTTTTTTTTTAAATCTCTCAGCTTCTGGGGCAAAGCCCCCCCAGACCCCTCATTACTTATATTCTTGTAAACTTAAACTCAAGCTTAGAGACATTTATAGAAATGACACACAGAACTTTGGCACTTCATATCCGAAAAAGATATTTTTCATAAATTTGCTAGTAAGACAGTATGCAATTGTCTATAAAATGATGTTGAGCAGATGATTTTGTTCTGGATTAAATCTAATGCATGCATTTGTGATATCAGCTCCCCAGTTGCCTTGTCATGAGCAAAGCTATTGTGGCTTCTGGGGGCTGCGCCCCCAGAACCCCCTCCATAACTATTATTAACAGTTTTATTGAACATTCAACAACAGATCTCTGGATGGCCATATGCAGGAAGAAAAGTGCAAAATATGCTGACAAAAGTTAAAGACCATTAACCTGCATGATTTATCAACCTGTCAAAGTAAGAAAATGTTATTTGTGTTTCATACACATTGGATTAAGGCTTAGGTCAGTTTGACTTAAAAAAGGTAATACAGTATGTGGGCGAAGGGTAGCTGGGGGGTTGGGATGGTGGGGGTGGGGGGTGGGGTCATAAACTTTTTTGTCATCTATCTGGGGGGGGCGGAAAAAAAATCTGGTGAGACTGGGGGGGGGTCGGAAAAATTTTGGGGACTCGAATGAAAATGTACCCGACACCCCACCTGATAATAAATGACTCGTCCCTTACTGAGTTTTATAGCACCTTTTCGTTGATGTTTTGCATTTAAATCTAGCTGCAAACAAAACCTTCTGGCAAAGGCGAACTATGCTCCTAACCATGCGCACCGGCATTGGCTAAATTCGAAAATAGATATTTATATAAATGCGGATACCTAAGAATGTGACAACGGCCATCCAAACACCGAACGGAGAAGATGGCAGAAATATTTGTCAATTTGTTTTTCATGTTAGAAACCAAAAGAAGAGCAATAGCAATCATTTTCTAGTATCTGTAGACCCTGTTAAGGGCTGTTCTGGTTGGTCTGCAGCAGCGGTTTATTTTGTTTGGTCAAAAGTCTTTGTAAAATATCATCCCAACTCCTGCGAATACGAATGGGTCTATTATGTAAACATTAATTATAATTACATGTTACTATATCTAATCATATTTCAGTTGCATTCTTATGACACTACTTTGTGTCATTTGATAACCTCATCTGATGAAACAGAGGCTCTTTGACCCTGAAATTTACTTACGTGTTCTAGTATACGGGACGACCGATATCTTATTCCACAGGCTTGTTGAAAATGTTACGTGCAGAATTTGTAAAACGACTCATTAGCTTTGTTTTGAAGAGATTTCAATGCACCATTTACCTCACCGTTAATCAATAACAAATTGTATTGGCTATGCAATAATTTGCTTCAAAATCTCAAAGAATGCGAACTCACGTTATTTTGTTTGCTCAGTATTAAAGCAGTGCGTAGCGTTTAAAGGTGGGTGTACATGGCGGCACATTTTGCATACTTCATGTGCAATGCAATCATTGTTTCGCAAGTAGATTTTGTTTAAAATGTGAGATGTTGCATGAAACAGATTTATGTCAAGCAACTTATGTTTTTGAGTGTTTACACGGTGACACCTGTTGCCTGTGTCATGCAAACTGTATCGGCGTGTCACTCCATCTTAGGAATAAAATCTCTCACTTGATAATCCCCGCTTCTGTTTTAAGCTCTCCTGAGCACGAAGTGCTCATGGTGTGGTATTGTGATCGGTCTTTGTCCGTCGTCCGTGGTCAACTTTTGCTTTAAACGACTTCTCCAAAACTGCTAGTCTAAGACAGATTTTAAAATAATTACACTGAAATGTTCATTGGGAGACCCTCTGCCAAAATTACTCAAACGATTTCGCTCCACTGAACAATATAGCCGCCAGAACTAAAAAGAGAAAAACCTTTAAACGACACCTCCTCCAAAACTACTGGACAGATTTAAAACTAATTTCACAGAAGTTTTCGTTTGGAGACCTACCAAAATTGCTAAAAAGGTTCCGCTCCGCTGAATAAGTTGACCGCCAGAGCTAAAAAAAAAAAAAGAGAAAAAACCCTTAATTGACTTCTTGTCCTAATATGAAATAATTCCACAGGAATGTTTCTTATGGGACCTTCTTCCAAAATTGCTCAAACGGTTCCGCTCCACTGAACAATATGGCCGCCAGAGCTAGAAATAGGAAAAAAAATTAAACGACAACTCTTAAATAGGTAGAAGGATTTTGAAATATTTTCAAAGAAATGTTCCTTGGGAGACCCTCTACTAAAATTGCTTAACTAGCTTCACTAAGATGGCCGACAGAGCTAAGAAAGAAAAACAAGAGGGCCATGAGGCCCTGAATCGCTCACCTGAGCAATTGGCAAGTTGTCTTTTTCTTATCATGTCTGAAATTGTCAAAATATGAGTCTTGGGTCAAAAGTCAACGAATGACCACGACCACTAAAATGTACTCCTAAATCTTCATGTACTCTAAGACTACCATATATACCATTTTTAGACCAAAATCTTCAAAACTTTCCATGAAATCCTAAGTTCTAGCATTTTCCCATATTTGACCATGCTGCAAAAAAGTTCAAGGTAAACCCAGGGTCATCATTTGAACAGTCTTGGTGGTACTCTAATACTCCATGCTACTGTCAAAGTTTCAAGGCCATAGGTGTATTGGCTCTGGAGAAGAAAAATATTAAAGATTTACACCATAAATGGAAATGGCAGCCATCTTGGTCATATGACCTGGACCATTTGAACAAATTTTTCTTCAATCAACCCCTGGAGTCTCTATATGAAATGTGTTACAACTGGCCCTTTGGGTTTTGAGGAAATGTTTGAAAATGTCAAAATATGAGATCTGGATCAAAGGTCAAGAAATGACCTTGAACTCTTGTACTCATAATTCTTCAAGACCTCATTAAGACAACTGTACATACCAATTTTTAGGCCAAAATCTTCACAACTTTCCATGAGATCTTATGTTCAAGCATTTTCCCATATTTGATCTTGCCGGATAAAAAAGGTCAAGGTCAACCAAAGGTCTTAATTTGAACAACCTTGATAGTACTCAAATGTCCAATGCTACATACCAAGTCTCAAGGCCATCAGTCAATTGGTTCTGGAGAAGAAGATTTTTAAAGGTTTTTACCACATATGGGCGTGGCGGCCATGTTGACCATGTGACCTGGACCATTTAGGAATTTTTTCATTCCCTCAACCCCTGGAGGCTCTATATGAAATTTGGTCACAATTGGCCCGGTGGTTTTTGAGGAGATTGTTTAAAATTGTCATAATATGAGAGTTCTGTGTCAAAGGTCAAAGAATGACCTTGACCTCTTATACTCATAAATCGTCATGTACTCATTAAGATGACTGTATATACCAATTTTAGACCAAAATCTTCAGAATTTTCCATGAAATCTAATGTTGTAGCATTTTGCCATATTTGACCTTGCTGAAGGTCAACCCAGGGTCATAATTTGAACAATCTTGATTATACTTCAGTACCTAATGCTACATACCGAGTTTCAAGGCCATCGGTCAACTGGTTCTGGAGAAGAAGATTTTTAAAGGTTTTTACCATATATGGGCGTGGTGGCCATGTTGGTCATGTGACCTGGACGGTATGAATAAATTTTATGCCCCCAACCCCGGAAGGCTCTATATGAAATTTGGTTTCACTTGGCCCAGTGGCTTTTGAGGAGATTGTTAGAACTTGTCAAAATATGAGAGTTCTGGGTCAAAGGTCAAAGAATGACCTTGACCTCTTGAACTCATAAATTTTCATGTTCTTATCAAGCCGACTCTATATACCAATTTTTAGCCCAAAATCTTCAACAGTTTCCAAGATATCTTATGTTGTAGCATTTTGCCATATAAAAGCATATTAGGAAGCAAATTTGACCTAACCGTAGAAAAGGTCAAGGTCAACCCAGCGTCATAATTTGAACAATCTTGGTAGTACTCGCGTACTCAATGCTACATACCAAGTTTCAAGGCAATTGGCCCATTGGTTCTGGAGAAGAAATTTTTTTTAGGTTTTTACCATATATGGGCATGGCGGCCATGTTGGTCATGTGACCAAGACTTTTTGAACAATTTTTCGTTCCTAAGGTCCCAGGAGGTTCTCTATGAAATTTGGTTACAATCCACCCAGCGGTTTCAGAGGAGAAGTCGTTTGAAATTGTGGACGGACGACAACAGACAATTGAATAGAATAGAACGAAGCCTGTCCATACTAAAAGCTCCCCCAGACCCTTTGGCTCAGGTGAGCTAAAAACTTTAAACGACTTCTTTTCCAAAAATGATTGAAGAATTTTGAAATAATTTCACAGGAATGTTTCTTGTGGGACCTTCTATCAAAATTGCTCACCCAGTTCCGCTCTAGAGCTAAAGAGATTAAACTAGAAAAAAAACTTTAAACGACCTCTTCCCCTAAACTGGTGTAAAGATTTTGAAATAGTTTCACAGATATGTTCTTTGGGAGATCCTCTACCAAAATTGCTCAAACGGGTCCGCTCCGCTGAACAAGATGTCCATCAGAGCTTAAACAAAGAAAACAAAAACAAAAAAAACTTTAAACAACTTCTCCTCCTAAACGGGTATAATAATTTTGAAATAATTTCGCAGGAATGTTTTTGGGGCACTCTCTACCAAAATTGCTCAAACGGTTTCGCTTCACTGAACAAAATGGCTGCCAGAGATAAAAATAGAAAACATTTAAACGACAATTCCTCCAAAACTGCTACACAGATTTTAGAATAATTTCGCAAAAATGTTTTTAAGATTCCCTCTATCTAAATTGCTCAAACTGTTTCGCTCCACTGAACAAGATGGCCGCCAGTGCTAAAAAATAGAAAAAAATTTCGTTTTAAAAGGAAGGCTTGCCCAGCCAAGACAGTGAAATTTTCATGAGTTGTTTTTGAAGTGAACCCAATTGTTAGTGCACTTTCTGTTGCTAGATTTTATTTAGCAAAGTATTTAATTTCTTAACTTCTTAGATGGTAGCATTATCCACAGATGTGAGGCAAAAACAAGGGTAGAATGTATTTGAAAAACAAATTGAGGAAATATTTAAACACACACACACACGCACACACACACGCACACACACACAGTTTTCCAAGGTTTTGGCCGTTAGACATGTCTCAAGGAAAATTACTATATGAACCTATTTCAAGTCTTTTTTTTACGGCTGCTGAGTCACGTTTAGTTTGAATCAAAATTTTAGGAAAGACTGTTTCAAGCCCATGTCTGTGGAGTCTTGGCACATCTAAACTTGGCATCAAAAGAAGACAATAAATTTATACTTACTGAAGTTTATTTTTGGTTTTAGTGGCATCAGTGGCAGTGACTTGAACAAAATTTTGACACTCTGAGAAGAAAATGCATGCTGCTATTGTTTGAGACAATAACTTGCTTGACACCGTTTGGGAACAACAAAGCACGGAACCCATTGCGTTCATACTTCCATGAATTTCCGACAAATGAAATTTATCTTTTATATTTATGCTATGTTTTCACATCAATTTTGTTACTTATTCGTGAAGTTTTGACTAATTCAACGCCAAGGAAATGACGAAGAGTAGTTATTAACCAACGTGTTTGATAATGACGTACAAAGCCCTCACTACGACATGACGTATATCAAATGTTACGTCGGCCAATTATCTATTTGAATTATCCGTGACGTCGCTTACGCGTAACACTGCATGTTGTTCATGGATGTATGAACATCGTCAGCCCAGTATAGGTTCATCTAAGGAAATCGTCGACCAGTGTAAATATTTCTCTGTACATTTGTATAGGTGAAGTAAAAAGGCAACATTAGAGAGTGTTATAAAAGCAAGAAAAATGTCCACACAACCCCCACCTGCACCTACTGCAAGCACAGTTGGCCATTGCCCCATTAAAATCCAAATCAGTAGGACGCCCCGGCACTGGAAGTTATACCCAGCATCATCGCACCATCCAACCAACCCGTCCATTGTCATAAAGCTGTCAATGAATCTCTAACAGTCGGCCTCAACGAGATTCAAATTTTAACGATTCTGAATTGTCCCCTTTTTCTGTACCTGTATCATTGTAAGAGGTTTCCAGTTCAGGCTATTCATGAACATGTTGATGGCCAATAGGAAATTTATACATATGTACATATAAGCTACACACATTTTTTCAGTAAATAAGATGAGTGATAAGGGAAAAAATCGTCAAAAGCGCCTGTTTCTAAATTTAAACAATGAATTTGAACTTCGCTTTTTAGCTCACCTGAGCCTTTAGGCTCATAGGTGAGCTTATAGTATAGCCAGACATCCGTCGTCCGTCCGTCGTCCGTCCGTCGTCCGTCGTCCGTCCGTAAACATTTCCAAACATCTTCTCCTCCGGAACCGCTGGGCCGATCAAAGCCAAATTTTATATGGAGCCTCCATGGGTTGGGGGAACGAAAGTTTGTTCGGGGTATCTGGGTCACATGACCAAGATTGCCGCCACGCCCATATATGGTAAAAACCCTTCAAAAATCTTCTTCTCCAGAACCAAAAAGCCTATGACCTTGATACTTGGTATGTAGTATCGGGCATGCGGGCCCATTATAGTTTGTACAAATCATGACCTTGCGGTGACCTTGACCTAATTTACGGCATGGTCAACTTTGGAACGTTAGGCTATTATATGGGAAAACGCTTAACGGTGGATTTCTCAGAAACTATGTAAGTCTAAGGTACAAAACTTGATATACATGGTCGACTAAATGACCAGATGAAGATATTATGTCACTAAAGGTCAAGGTCATTCCGTTGGACCATCCGTCGTCAAGATTTTCAAACTTCTCCTCTGAAACCACGGGGCCGATTAAAGCCAAATTTCATATGGAGTCTCAGTGGGGTGGGGAAATGAAAGTTTGTACCTGGGGTCTGGGTCACATGACCAAGATGGCCGCCACGCCCATATATGGTAAAAACCCTTCAAAAATCTTCTTCTCCAGAACCAAAAGGCCTATGACCTTGATACTTGGTATGTAGTATCGGGCATGCGGGCCCATCATAGTTTGTACAAATCATGACCTTGCGTTGACCTTGTCCTAATTTACGGCATGGTCAACTTTGGTATGTTAGGCTTTTATATGGGAAAACCCTTAAACAGTGGATTTCTCAGAAACTATTTAAGTCTAAGGTATAATACTTGGTATACATGGTCAACTAAATGACCAGATGAAGATATTATGTCACTAAAGGTCAAGGTCATTCCGTCGGACCATCCGTCGTCAAGATTTTCAAACATCTTCTCCTCTGAAACCACTTGGCCGATTAAAGCCAAATTTCATATGGAGTCTCAGTGGGGTGGGGAAATGAAAGTTTGTACCCGGGGTCTGGGTCACATGACCAAGATGGCTGCCATGCCCATATATGGTAAAAACCCTTCAAAAATCTTCTTCTCAAAAACCAAAAGGCCTATGACCTTGAAACTTGGTATGTAGCATCGGGCATGCGGGCCTATCATAGTTTATACAAATGATGACCTTGCATTGACCTTGACGTAATTTATGGCATGGTCAACTTTGGTACGTTAGGCTTTTATATTGGGAAAACGCTTAAACAGTGGATTTCTCAGAAACTGTTTCAGTCAAGGTACATTACTTGGTATACATGGTCAACTAAATGACCAGATGAAGATATTATGTCACTAAAGGTCAAGGTCATTCCGTCGGACCATCCGTCGTCAAGATTTTCAAACATCTTCTCCTCTGAAACCACTGGTCTGATTGAAGCCAAATTTCATATGGAGTCTAAATGGGATGGGGGGAACGAAAGTTTGTACCCGGGGTCTGGGTCACATGACCAAGATGGCCTCCATGCCCATATATGGTAAAAACCCTTCAAAAATCTTCCTCTCTAGAACCAAAAGACCTATGACCTTGAAACTTGGTATGTAGCATCGGGCATGCGGGCCCAGCATAGTTTATACAAATGATGACCTTGCATTGACCTTGACCTCATTTACGGCATGGTCAACTTTGGTATGTTAGGCTTTTATATTGAAAAACGCTTAAACAGTGGATTTCTCAGAGACTATTTAAGTCTAAGGTACAATATGTTGTATACATGGTCAAACAAATGACGAGATGAAGATATCATGTCTTTAAAGGTCAAGGTCATTCTGTCAGACCATCCGTCGTCAAGATTTTCAAACATCTTCTCCTCTGAAACCACTGGGGAGATTGAAGCCAAATTTTATTTGGAGTCTCAGTGGGATAGGGGAATGAAAGTTTGTACCCGGGGTCTGGGTGACATGACCAAGATGGCCGCCATGCCCATATATGGTAAAAACCCTTCAAAAATCTTCTCCTCCAGAACCAAAAGGCCTTTGACCTTGAAACTTGGTATGTAGCTTTGGGCATGCGGGCTTATCATAGTTTATACAATTGATGACCTTGCGTTGACCTTGACCTAATTTACGGCATGGTCAACTTTGGTATTTTAGGCTTTTATATGGGAAAACACTTATATAGTGGATTTCTCAGGAACTATTTAAGTCTAAGGTACAATATGTGGTATAAATGGTCAACTAAATGACCAGATGAAGATATTATCTTACTGAAGGTCAAGGTCATTTTGTCGGTCTGTCCGTCATCAAGATTTTCAAACATCTTCTCCTCTGAAACCACTGGGGAGATTGAACCCAAATTTCATATGGTGTCTCGGTGGGATAGGGGAACAAAAGTTTATACCCGGGTCTGGGTGACATGACCAAGATGTCCCTTCAAAACCCTTCAAAAATCTTCTTCTCTAGAACCAAAAGGCCTATGACCTTGAAACTTGGTATGTAGCATCGGGCATGGGGGCCCATCATAGTTTATACAAATGATGACCTTGCATTGACCTTGATCTTATTTACGACATGGTCAACTTTGGTATGTTAGGCCTTTATATGGGAAAACTTTTTGTCACTGAAGGTCAAGGTCATTTTGTCGGTCTGTCCGTTATCAAGATTTTCAAAACATCTTCTCCTCTGAAACCACTCGTCTGATTGAAGCAAAATTTCATATGGAGTCTAAGTGTGATCGGGGAATAAAAGTTTGTTCTCGGGGTCTTGACCAAGATGGCCGCCATGCCCGTATATGGTAAAAATCCTTCAAAATCTTCTTCTCCAGAACCAAAAGGCGTATGACCTTGAAACTTGGTATGTAGTTTTGGGCACTCAAGCCCATCATAGTTTATACAAATGATTGTGCGTTGACCTTGACCTAATTTATGACACTGTCAACTTTGGTACAATATGTAGGCTTTTATATGGGAAAATGCTTAAACAGTGGATTTTTCAGAAACTATTTAAGTCTAAGGTGCAATATTTGGTATATATGGTTGACTAAATGACCAGATGAAGATATTTTGTTGTTAAAGGTCAAGGTCATTCTTTGTCTTTTGTACATGGTCATTGAGATTGTGTCACCCGTCAACATTTTCAAACATCTTCTCAGAGGCCACTAGGGTCAATTGAAGCCATATTTCATATGGAGCTTCACCGGCTTAAAGGAACCATAGTTTGTTCAGATGGTCTTGGTCACTTGACCAAGATGGCCACCATGCCCATATATGGTAAAAACTCTTCAAACGTCTTTTTCTCGAGAACCGAAAGGCCTATAACCTTGAAACTTGGTACCGTTATGTAGCATTGGGCACTCAGGCCCATCATAGTTTATACAAATGATTACTATATTTCATATAGAGCTTTAATACTGGGTCAAAGGAATCAAAGTTTGTTCAGATGGTCATGGTCACATGAACATGGTGGCCGCCACACCCATATATGATAAAAACCCTTCAGAAATCTTTGTCCATTACAAAGGCCCAGTGACCTTGTGGCTTGGTATATAGAATTGGGACTCAACATTTTCCTCAAGGGAGCGGAGTTATCTGCCCTTGCCCTGGTGCTATATACATGTATAAAAGCATTAAAATATATACCAGGACCAAGTGTCAGGTGAGCTACAGGACCATTGGTCCTCTGGTTTAGGTTTTACAGATACACAGATCAGCCCACTCCGACATAAGCGCAGTCTGATCAGTCTATCTTTAGCATGAAAGATATCTGCATCATGAAGAATATATATGCCGAAAAAGACTGACCAGACCCCGGCTTGTAGATAGTGTGCCGGCTGCTCTGACTAGTCAGATTATGCAATGTCCTAAGGCATATTATTCGCCGCTGTTTTTTTTTTTTTTTTTTTGGAAAAGCTCATGCTTGTTCGCTAAGCTATATCCCGTCTGTTATTTTTAGCACTTGAGGTAAATCGGATAGGGATAAAAATAGACAAAATCGGACTAGTTCTTTGTTTGTTATAAACAAATTTTCGTGTTTGTGAAGTAAACATGAAGAAATGCAGTACCAAATCGGAATGAGCTTTCCGATCTATATAGCTTACGTTCCTAAAAAGTTTACAACGAATCGTTGCAGTACAAACTCTCTTGGTATTTTCCGACTTGGTATCGTCTCTTCCGAAAATAACTCGGTATCACTAAACCACTTGAATACTGGCTTGCAGCCGTCACTGCAAGCCAAAAAAAAAACCTTTAAACGACTCCTACTCCTTCTACCAAATTGTTCAACCGGTTCCGCTCCACTGAGCAGTATAGCTGCCAGAGCTAAAAATAAAAAACAAACTTTAAACGACAGCTCCTAGCTCCTCCTAAATGGCTGGAAGGGTTTTGAAATAATTTCTTAGGAATGTTTCTTGGGTGACATTCTACCAATGTTGCTCGACTGTATTCACTTTGCTTAAGAAGATGGCCAACAGAGCTAAAAATAGAAAAAAACATTTAGATTACATCTCCTTCTACACGGTTGAAAGGATTTTGAAATAATTTCACAGAAATGTTTCTTGGATAACCCTCTACCAGGATTACTTAAACGGTTCTTGTCTGCTGAACAAGATGACCGCCAGAACTGATAATAGAAAAAAATTTAAATCATTTCTCCTCCTAAACGGGTGAAAGGATTTTGAAATTATATCACGAAAATGTTCCGCTTATCAAAATTGTTCCACCTGTTCCGCTGTGCTGAACTAGATGGCCGCCAGAGCTAAAAAAAGAAAAAAAATCTTTAAACCACTTAAGCCCCTAAACGGGTGGAAGGATTTCTAAGTTATTTCACAAAATGTTCCTTAGGTAACCTTGTACCGAAATGGCTCGAACTGTTCCGCTCTGCTGAACAAGATGGCCGCCAGAGCTAAATATAGAAAATCCTTGAAACTACTTCTCCCTCCTAAACAGGTGGAAGGATTTGTTAAATAAGTTCACAGAAATATTCCTTCTATTATCCTCTACAAATTTGAACTACTTCTCAAAGATGACTTTTGTGTGAATCATTACCAAGTTTGTAAAGCTTGGTAGGTAGATAAACAGGACAACCAGGAGAACGCACCTTATATTACCTACCATTTCATCTGTACAATATTATATAGTGAGCGATCCAGGGCCATCATGACCCTCTTGTTTTTCCTCATAATAGCTTAAACTGTTGATAAGATACTTTATTATGAATCAGGACTGGATGTTGTTGCCTCATACAAAGCGACTCTTTACTTATAGTGTTTTTTTTTAGCTCACCTGGCCCGAAGGGCCATAGTGAGCTATTGTCATACCAATGCGTGCGTCGTGCGTCGTGCGTCGTCACGCAATTTGTCCGTCAACACCTAAAAACAAATATTCAAACATCTTCTTCTGTAAAACTACTGGTCCCATGGTTCTCAAATTTCACATGGAGCATGACCTGACTCCAGGGTCTCAGAATTGTAAAATTGGGTCAGGTTGAAAATCCAAGATGGCCGCCGTTACTAAAAATAGCAAAAACAACAAAATAAACTTCTTCTCCAGAACCACTGGGTATATTTGTCTGAATTTTGGCACGGAACATCAGTGAAACCTTGGTATTCAAAATTGTAAAAATGAAAAAAATCTGTAGCGGAGTTTTGTCACAGTGACCTACTTTCTGTTTACGTGTGTAATTTTGCTCAAATGCCAATGTCAAAAAATGACCTATTTAAACATTTTCAAACAACTTCTTCTCTAAAACCACTGAACCCATGGATCTCAAATTTCACATGGAGCATGACCAGACTGCAGGGTTTCAAAATTGTAAAATTGGGTCAGGTCAAGAATCCAAGATGGCTGCCGTTACTAAAAATAGCAAAAACAACAAAATCAAATTCTTCTCCAGAACCATTTAATATATTTGGTTGAAAGTTTGCATGGAACATAAATGGGACCTTGGTATTCAAAATTGTAAAAATAATAAAAATCTATAGCGGAATTAGGTCACAGTGACCTAATTAGCGTTTACAAGGCCGATTTTGCTCAAATGTCAATATCTAAAGAAAATGCAACCAATTCTGACCAGATTTGGTCAGAAATGGTTCTTGAATGGAATTATTTCAACTTTGTGCCAGTTGACTATCCCAGATGGCCACCATGGGGGCCGTTACTAAAAATAGCACAAACATAAAAATGACAATTACTCAAGAACCCTTGAATGGAATTGGACCAATTTTGTGTCAAAATGTTCCTTGCATGAAGCCGTTTCGATTAATTGCAATTTGGCATTCCAAGATGGCCGCCATCTGGTGTTACTAAAAATAGCACAAACATAGAAATGACAATTACTCAAGAACCCTTGAATGGAATTGGACCAATTTTGTGTCAGAATGTTCCTTGCATGAAGTCCTTTCGATTAATTGCAATTTGGCATTCCAAGATGGCCGCCATCTGCCGTTACTAAAAATAGCACAAAACATGAAAATGACAATATCTCAGTAACCGCTGAATGGATTTTGACGAAATTTGTGTCAAAATGATTCTTGCATTGAGATTTTTCAAAAATATCTAACTGTAGACCAGTCATATTGGCCTCTGTTACTAAAAATAGAAAAATGTGAAAATTAGAAAATCTAAATGGAATTGGGTTAATTTTGTGTCAAAATGGTCCTTTCATTAAGCTTTTTCGATTTCTTGCATTTTGGCATTCCAAGATGGCCGCCATCTGCCGTTACTAAAAATAGCACAAAACATGAGAATGACAATACCAGTAACCGCTGAATGGATTTTGACGAAATTTGTGTCAAAATGATTCTTGCATTGAGATGTTTCAAAAATATCTAACTGTAGACCAGTCATATTAGCCTCTGTTACTAAAAATAGAAAAATGTGAAAATTAGAAAATCTCAATGGAATTGGACCAAATTTGTGTCAAAATGGTCCTTGCATGAAGGCTTTTCGATTTTTTACATTTTAGCAATCCAAGATGGCCGCCATCTGCCATTACTAAAAATAGTACAAAACATGAAACTGGCAATATCTAGGTAACCCCTGAATGGATTTTGATGAAATTTGTGGCAAAATGATTCTTGCATTGAGGTGTTTCAAAAGTAAATATATAACGGCCAGGCAAGTTGGCCTCTGTTACTAAAAGTAGCAAAATGTGAAAATGAGAAATTCTCAGTGGAATTGGACCAATTTTGTATCAGAATGGTCCCGTTGCACAATAGCCAGGTGAGCGATATCAGGCCCATTTGGGCCTCTTGTTTTTTTTTTGTTTTTTTTTTGTTATTTCTCCTCAACAATTTTCCGTGCTGAATCCTGGTTAAAACTAGAGTACTTTTCTTAATATTTCATTACTCGTAGCTTGTAAAAACCTGGGGCCAGTTTCACAAACGATCTAAGCAAGAACTTCTGACTTAAGTTATAGCTTAAGTCAAAAGTGTATATTTATGTGGTTTCACTAAAAATCTTAGTTGAAACTCTTTGCTTAGATTTTGCTATAAACTTAAGTCAACCAGAGAGGTGACTTAAGTTCTAACTTAAAATGTGTAAGGTAGATATGCTGATGATAGGCTGTCATAATTCAGGGTATACCACAAAAATGCATTTATAAATGAAGACTGTTTAGTTTATTCATTAATCGCCTCGAATTCTAACTTGTATTTTATGTTGTATTGTAACCTATAAGCGGTTCAGAACACAAGCAATTTTGCTACTGCACGTCTAATATGTGGTTTCTGATCCGATTCCTCTTTGTTCATTTAGTAGACACTGTACATGATAGGGTTTGATTTCGTCCTCCTTCAGTCTCCTACTGTTCGTGCTCCGAAAACCCTATGTTCTGTGATTGCGGCCATTTCTGGGTAAATTCACAGCTCTGCCACAGCTGAACCAAAGCTACTTAAACTGTTTACAGGATTCATATAGACGTGTACTTCTTAAGGTGGTGAAAACAGGGCTCGGACAGGACCCATTCCCTGCGGCACTGAGTGCTTACCAGGTAAAACGGTATGTACATGGCAGCCCAGGCCTGTACATTCAGGACGTTTTCTCACGACACGGCCGATAAGTTTATGAAAGCCTTATACGAACGCATTCGTATATGCACACTGATATGTGTCTCTTTTTTTTATATAAAATAATCAGTTAAAATACATCATCATCATCATCATCTCTCTCTCTCTCTCTCTCTCTCTCTCTCTCTCTCTCTCTTATTCTCTCTCTCTCTCTCTCTCTCTCTCTCTCTCTGGAAGGGGTGTGGTTTGGGCATGTTGGTAGCGTTAAAGCGTCAGCGAATGGAACTGACTTTATCATGTGATCGTACTCCATCATATAGCCCTCTTTTCTATATTCTATGGAGACAACCGGGAAACATTTCACTCTCAAGTTACATAGTTAAATAAAAGCAGAATCAAACATTAGAGAGAAAAAAATGGAGAGCTGAAAGAAAGTGTGTTTCCGTATGTTTTATTTTTGCTCATGTGAAAAACAGCTATCGAAATATCATCTCCGTCTTTCTGCGCCTGTCAGTCATGCAATGTGTGTGTGTGTGTCGGTGTGTGCTCGTGTGTGTGCGTGTGTGTAACTTTGTATTCCTACAAGCGTGCATTTGCGTGTATGTGCATGTTTAATGCACGCCCGCACGCAATGTAAGTATGTGCTACTTTTCATGTATATGAGTCGCGATACGACAAAACCAACAATGTGGTTTGGCGCCCATCGCAGACTCAGATCAGCCTAGGCATATGCCCAGTCAGATCGGACTCTTCATTAAGAGTTCAAAGAGTAGCTAAGGGCCTAAGCTATCTCCATGCGGACAGCGAAGACTCTGATCAGACTGGGCGGATGCCCAGGCTGATCTGAGTCTGCCCTGGGCGCACAACCACATTGTTGGTTTTGTCGTGTCTCGGCTTAATTATGTGTGTGCGTTTGCAAATGCATAAATACTAGCTATGGCAAAAGGGAGAATTCCCATCGAAAGGTTCATGTTTTATATTCATATTTCCAGTCAAAAGTAAGGCTAGTTCGAATTTGTGTGTGTCTCTTTTGTATCCTTGTCCCTCTTTCTATCGATACGAAGAAATTATAAACAAACCTGCACGCAGGTTCCATGTAGAGTGACGCCTAACCTGCGACTAGTTGATTGTTTATACCTTAATGACCCCGTTAAGACAGATTTTACTCAAATACTGCACCTACTGCAAAAGTAGCAGGTCTTTCCTCTCGCTTGGGACGTCCAAATGTCGAAAGTTCCGTGGTATCTTTGTCATACTTATGTGCCAGTTTGTGGATGACCTGCATGATCATTTGTGCATAAATGTTTTTGTACGTGCGTGCCTACATAAAGGTGCATATTTTAGATCGAGGAATTCAGCTATGATGAGAGTATGAAATGCCAAAGTCCCACAAAATTCTTATGTAGCCATGTTTCGGTGGAATACAAGAGTTAGGTGAAGTGAGGAAGTGCCTATCCGATGTAGGTACACATATTCTTTAAGTAGTCGACTTTTATTTAGGAAGCAAGAGCAGTGCTCCAGATAAGAAGGGGTAACAGGGATGATTCTGAGATAATTTTCATTATTTATGAAGGAAAACATATGCTGTGACCCTTATTAGAACTGTCTTGGTAACACGGTTCTAATGAGGGGTCAAAGGTATGTTTTTTATGGAGAAATATAAAAAATAATCCCTAATTTATCCGTGCTTCCCCTTCTTATCTGATGGACTGAAAGAGGGACCCTACTATTTGGCACTGACCATTGTACACACTGCTGATAACGGCTAAAGATCTCAGCAGTTCTAAACATTTCTTTTCTATTGATCAAGTTTTCGACCAGACAACTCTATCACTTCCGCACTTACTGTGTCTGCCGCACTGAACGAGGCATAAACGGTTTGAGATTTAGTTGGTTGGTCGTTTTTGGTTTAACGGCTCTTAGAGACAGTATTTAAGTCTATATCGAACCGTCTCTCAAAGAGAGGGAGAAGGAAAAGAGATAGGAGAGAGAAAAAATGTCCAAACAATGCTCGCTCGCACCTGCTGCAAACACAGTTGGTCCTTGCCCCACTATTATCCATATCAGTAGGACGCCCCAGCACTGAAAGTTACCCAGCATCATCTTCCGACCACGACCATCCCCAAAAGGTTGGAGAAGCTTGCAACATAGTTTTCGTTAACGACATGCGTGTCAGGAAATTTTTATACTCCCTTTAACTTTAGAATGCATAAAAATTAGGGAACACATTCAAAGCAGTACCAAATTAAATTAAAGTACCGTAAATAAATTTAAAGAAAAAAAAATAAAACAAACTGACAAAAATTGAAAGAGAGGTGGAGATTCGAACCCGTAGCTGTCTGTGCTAAAGCGCAAAACGCGATCCACCACACCACCGCCTCGGGTACGTCATCCGCTTGTTTGTTACATAAAAGTATATTGCAGACTTTTAACACAGCTAAAAATAGAGTCCTAAAAATAGACAAGACTTAAGTCAAATTTGCTTAGATGAATTTGTGAAACGGCTTAAGTACGAACTTAAGCCATTCTTACTTTTTTACTTAAGTTACAACTTAAGTTGTAACCTAAGCACAAATCTAAGATATTTTCATGAAACTGGCCCCTGGTAAAGACAAGGGGCCAGTTTCATGAACATGTCTTAGATTTGTGCATAAGCTACAACTTAAGTTATAACTTAAGTAAAAAAGTAAGAATGACTTAAGTTCGAACTTAAGCCGTTTCACAAATTCATCTAAGCAAAAACTTAATCTGTTTTGACTTAAGTCCTGTCTATTTTTAGGAGTCTATTTTTAGCTGTGTTAAAAGTCTGCAATATACGTTTATGTACCAAACAACATGATGACCTACCTGAGGCGGTGGTGTGGTGGATAGCGTTTTGCGCTCTAGCACAGACAGTTACGGGTTCGAATCCCAACTTTTCCCTTTCACTTTATGTCAGTTTTTTTTTTTGTTTTTGTTTTTTTTTTTTTAATTTATTTACGGTACTTTAATTTACGGCTTTGAATGTGTTCCGTAATTTTATGCATCCTAAAGTTAAAGCGAGTATAAAAGTTTCCTGACACGCATTGTCGTTATCGGAACTATGTTTCAAGTTTCTCCAACCTTTTGGGGATGGTCGTGGTCGGAAAATGATGCTGGGTAACTTTCAGTGCTGGGGCGTCCTACTGATATGGATAATAGTGGGGCAAGGGCCAACTGTGTTTGCAGTAGGTGCGGGTGGGCATCGTTTGGACATTTTTCTCTCTCCTATCTGTTTTCCTTCTCCCTCTCTCAGAGAGACGGTTCGATATAGACTTAAATACTGTCTCTAAGGGCCGTTAAACCAAAAAACGATCAACCAACTAAATCTCCAATCGTTTATGCCTCGTTCAGTTGCGGCAGACACAGTAAGTGAGGAAGTGATAGAGTTGTCTGGTCGAAAACTTGATCAATGGAAAAGAAATGTTTAGAGCTGCTGAGATCTTTAGCCGTTATCAGCAGTGTGTACAATGATCAGTGCCAAAAAGTAGGGTCCCTCTTTCAGTCCATCAGATAAGAAGGGGAAGCACGGATAATTTAGGGATAATTTATAATATTTCTCTACGTTTTGACCCCTCATTAGAACCGCGTTACCGAGACGGTTCTAATAGGGTCACAGCATATGTTTTCCTTCATAAATAATGAAAAATATCTCAATCATCCCTGGTACCCCTTCTTGTCTGGAGCACTGCTCTTGCTTCCTAAATGAAAGTCGACTATTTAGTGAAATATACCTACATCGGATAGACATTTCCATTTCCTCACTCCACCTAACTCTTGTATTTCACCGAAACATGGCTACAGGAGAATTTTGTGGAACTTTGACATTTCCCACTCTCATCATAGCTGAATTCCTCGATCTAAAATATGCACCTTTATGTAGGCACGCACGTACAAAAACATTTACGTTCGAATGATCATACAGACCATCCACAAACTCGCATATAAGTATGACAAAGATACCACGACACTTTCGACATTTGGACGTCCCAAGTTAGAGCAAGGACCTGCTACTTTTGCAGTAGGTGCAGTATTCGAGTAAAGTCTGTCTTAACGGGGTCATTACGGTAAAAACAATCAACTAGTCGCAGGTTAGGCGTCACTCTACATGGAACCTGCGAGCAAGTTTAGTTTATAATTTCTTCGTATCGATAGAATGAGGGACAAGCATACAAAAGAAACACACACAAATTTGAACTAGCCTTACTTTTGACTGGAAATATGAATAAACATGAACTTTTCCGTGGAAATTCTCCCTTTCGCCATAGCTAGTATTTATGCATTTTAGAACGCACATACACACATATACATGAAAATTAGCACATACATACATTGCGTGCGGGCGTGCACTAAACATGCACATACACGCAAATGCAAGCTTGTCGGAATCCACACACACACACACACACACACACACACACACACACACACACACACACACGAGCGCATGTGCACACCGACACCGACACCGACACACACACACACACACACACACACACACACACACACACACATTGCATGACTGACAGGCGCAGAAAGACGGAGATAATATTTCGATAGCTGAGATAAAACATACGGACACACACTTTATTTCAGCTCTCCATTTTTTCTCTCTAATGTGTAGTTCTGATTTTATATAACTATGTAACTTGAGAGTCTAGTGTTTCCCGATTGGCTCCAGGTGTAATGAATATAGAAAAGGGGACTATATGATGGAGTACGATCACATGATAAAGTCATTTTTTTCATTCGTTGACGCTTTTACGCTACCAACATTCCCAAACCACACCCCTTCCAGAGAGAGAGAGAGAGAGAGAGAGAGAGAGAAAGAGAGAGAGAGAAAGAGAGAGAGAGAGAGAGAAGACAAAAGTGTCTTCACCACCTTCAGAAGTGCTCGTCTGTATGACTCATGTAAACAGTTTAAGTAGCTTTGGTTCAGCTGTGACAGAGTTGTGAATTTACCCAGAAATGGCCACAATCACAGAACATAGGGTTTTCGGAGCACAAACAGTAGAAGGCTGAAGGAGGACGAAATCAAACCCTATCATGTACAGTGTCTACTAAATGAACAAAGATGAATCGGAATAGAAACCACATATTGGACGTGCAGTAGCAAAATTGCTTGTGTTTCGAACCGCTTATAGGTTACAATACAACATAAAATGCAAGTTAGAATTCGAGGCGCATAATGAATAAACAAAACAGGCTCCATTTATTAACGCATTTTGTGGTATATCCTGAATTATGACAGCCTATCATCAACATATCTACCTTACACATTTTAAGTTAGAACTTAAGCCCCTCGCTAGTTGACTTAAGTTTATAGCTAAATCTAAGCAAAGAGTTTCAGCTTAGATTTTTTGTGAAACCACGTAAGTATACACTTTTGACTTAAGTTATAACTTAAGTCAAAAGTTATTGCTTAGATCGTTTGTGAAACTGGCCCAAGGTGTAGCCTAAGCAATCACAAATCACATAATACCAAAGACACCAGAATACAAATCGATTTGAACCTTGATACGAAAACAAGATTCGTGATATCACACTCGTTTTACCTTAAAACAGAAGCACTCACAGACGAACATCAGCAGTAAGAAAAACGGTGAGTTAAAATAGTTTTACACATCGACGTTTTCTTTCACTAGAAACGGCTCCAATTATGACACAATGTATATCAGAATAAAAATGCAACATGTCACACGACTTAGGGCTAAAGTCGAGGCAGGGAATATAACTTTCAAAAAAAAAGTACACTCACACACACACACACACACACACACACAACGAAATACCTTAAATCCCATGCTCATTTTAAAGTCAAAAGAAAACAAACCACTGGGCACACAACGTAAATCAGCGTTGATTCAATGTTGATTCAACGTCAACAAGCTTTGATTTAACGCTTTGTATCTACTGGGGACCTCCATAGTTTAAAAATGTGGCAGCAGTTGCAAACACAATGTTCAACTACAGCAATACCTCTGTCAAAAATAATTTGATCAAAATTCCAAAACCACATGCACATCTCCATATCATACAAAGACAGTCTTAGTTTCAGACCAATTCAGGGGACAAAGTCGCAGGAGCTGCAAACACAAGACAGAAATTTCTACCACATAAAAAGGAAATTGAATCTAAATAAGGGACACACCATTAGCCAACCATTATCAGAATTATCAACACATTAAATACTTCATTGTATACCAAGAATAATTTCTCTAGGACAAAGGGTTCAAAAGATGAAAATATTGCCAGTCGGAAAAGGGAAACTAATCCCTCAAAAATAGGAAAACCAAAAATGCAAAATCACATGCACACCTTCAAATTATGGCAAAACAATCTAGGGCTAGGGTTGCAGGCACAAGGTCTTAGTAAGTAAGAGACATAATTTGTCAAGAACCTTGCAGATAAAAAAATCCAAAACCACTTGCACATCTTCGTGTCATACAAAAACAAGCTGCATAATTTCAAATATTTCCGGTGAAAGATGTGGGAAGAATTGGGGACACATATTTCGAACGGACGGGAGGACTGACGGACGGACACACGAGAGCTTACAGACATACGGACGGACGAGGGTCATTGCTAAGTTCCTCTCCACGTACGTCGGGTGACAAAAAGGGAAGCAAAATAGGTATTCACTTCCGTTCGGAATATCTTCATGGATCATATTGCATCACCATTCTGTGGTCAAATTAATGATATTTTTATAGGAACTACTTTAACTTGAAAAGACATTGATATAGAACATTACCAAAACGAACCAAATCTAATTATGAACATATACATGATTATATAAATTTCTATTGCCAGATGATATGGAATTATATCATAAATTTTCATATCTGGTGCACTGTTTGTAACACAAAATGCGCAGATGCGGCATCTTTTCCATGCCGTTTGTTTGAACAGAACACCAATATAGCCTTTTGACTCATTGTATATGATAATGTTTACATCGACTATTTATCTAATGTTTAGTACCTGAAAATGGAGGGCGGTGACAAGAAGAAAGATCCAGGCAAACTAGATGCTGGACGATTAATGGCATTTGAGCGGTAAGTGTCATATGTTAAAAGCCGGGCCGCGTAGTGCAGTCGGTAGGGCACCTGACTTTTAAGTCAGAGGTGCTGGGTTCGATACCCGGTCTGGACACATACTTTCGTTTCTCCTTCCGCTGATTCAAGAAGGGCAGTTGTCAGTTACTGGGGAAAATATATGCATTTAGTACTGGTCAACAGCTTAGGAGGTCTAAGCCTGCCCAGGAATAGTGTGGTTAGGTTAACTGACCGTCCGAACATGACGAGAGAGATCCCAGGTGCCATCTGATCAGTTTGGACACTTTTTGTCAACAGTTATACAAAACATTCCCTTTAATGCCACATTGTCTGGTCGATGAAATGGTAAATGTAAACGAATATTTAGAATAAATATGACAGGTCTCTAGTTTGCTAAAAATACAACTTTAAAATATATGAAAATATTTAAACACATAAAAAGGATTCTGTTGTAAATGACTGCACTCACTCGGGGTCTTATTCGTGATATTGGCTAGTTTGCTCATCTGAATAGTTGTCTTACGTCGTCCTTCTTAGCCTGTTGAAAGGACAAATAATCTGCAACTATCAAAAATGTAATAAATGTCATATGAACCTCATGTATTATGCACTGGTTTGGGCTGGCTCTAATGACCATGATATTCGGATTCATGAGCAAAACATCGTAATTTGACCTATTTCGACTTATTTCTTTATGGGTAGGTGGTAGATCATACAAGGGTTCTTATAAATAGACAAAAATCGACTTGCACAACAATTCATCTTACCTAAAACCACACAGATAAGCTTCTATCTCTGAATGATTCAAAGTTTCCAAGTAGCAGAATCAGATGTCCATACTCGTTACCATGGAAACATCGACAAATCCGAAATAATAAGATACACAGCCATGGATCTCAAAACTGAGGTGCGATAATTTGCTCTTGAGTAGTCAGCATCGACTGCCTGTTTCAATGCACCTGTCATTTATGTGTTTCTGAGGGACAAACAAATGAAATCGAAAGTCCAAACAAATGAAATCGAAAGTCCAACAACTGTAAGCTTGAAAATGTTTCGGACATGGCAATAAAATCGGATGGATTCTTAGGAATAGCCATATGGTAGGAATCAATATAGCTCACGATTTCTTCCATTAAACATTTTGAATAATAAATATGATAGATACTGACTCTTAAATCTTCTAGTTTGCTAAAGTAAAGCTTAAATATATATGAAAATATTTCAACACATAAAAAGGATTCCGTTGTAATTCTCCGCATTTAAATGTCTGCTCTCATTTGGTCTCTTGTTCGTGACATTGGCAAGTTTGATCAACTGATAAGTTGTCTTACGTCGTCCTTCTTAGCCTGTTGAAAGGACACATGGGTATGATCTGCAACTATCAAAAATGTAATAAAACTGCCATTGGGGTTGTAAAATGCACCTCATGTATTATGTCTTGGTCTGGCTCTAATGACCATGATATTCGGATTCATGAGCAAAACATCGTAATTCAATTTCTTTCGACTTATTTTTTTATGAGTAGGGGCCGGAGTTCATACAGGGCTCTCAAAAATTCATCTTATCTACAAGCACACAGATAAGCTCTATCTCTGAATGATTCAAAGTTTCCAAGTAGTAGAATCAGAAGTCCAAACTCGTGGCAAATCCGAAATATAAGATACACATCCATGGATCCCAAAACAGAGATGCGATAATTTGCTCTTGAGTAGTCAGCATCGACTGCCTATCTCAATGCACCTATCTCATGTGTTTCTGAGGGACAAACAGATGAAATCGAAGCTTGAAAATGTTTCGGACATGGCAATAAGATCGGAAGGATTTTAGGAATAGCGATATGGTAGGAACCAATGTTGCTCACGATTTGTTCCATATAACTTTTGGATAATGAGACAAGGTTAGCTGCAATTTATTTGCAAGAAGCTTCCTTCTATCAACAATCGTGACGCTTGAAAAAGGCTCAAGCATGATGGATTGACTGACAGAAATAAACTTCGTATGCAGATGACAGCTCAAAACTCGCACGTTATCTATGGGAAAATATATGCCGTTCATCTTAGCTTATAAGTTGTGTTTTTAAGAATTATGACTTTCGCCGTTGCATATGCCAGCCTAAGAACTCCATCAGAACACTCTCATCCTATGTGTTGAAAATATGTTATTCATGAAGCGTCCATATGCCGTCTTTCTATATTTTCACGCTGTGATTTGGTTTATCATTTCATTTCTGTTTTGACAGCGAAGGTTCGGGAATGCAAGGTCCCCCCAAACCACCTAGAGCTCAGAATAAGGCGTAAGTAAACACACCACATCGGCTCACATTCGATTAAAGAATTTGTTAGTTGTAACTGTTACCGCGTCCTATTTAAATTTGAATGTTAACCACGGGAATATAGTGCCCTTGTTCAAGACCAAGTACCGCATACCTTTGATTTTTATAAAAAGAAAGACCAGCTATTTTTTTTTCCTAAGGTGGTTATTGTCTTATTTCAGAGTAAAGTTTGCAACAGTACTAGTTATATATTTAAGGTCATTATTGCCATTGAGAAACACATATCTACTGATGATTATCATCTATGTTTAAATTCTTCAAACGGCTTTTTCGTGAAATAATATACAATTATTGACTATGGAGGCATTGGACATGATGTGATATTCACCAGAGTATGCCAATATTGACCGAGGCGACAGCCGAGGTCAATATTAGATTCTCTAGTGAATATCACATCATATTACATTCTAAGCAAAGTGAGTGAGTGAGTGAACTCGGGTTTAACGTCCCACCAACAACGAGGTCATATGGAGACGGGACCTCGGTTTAAAGTCTCATCCGAAAGACCGGAGAAGCGGGGGATCGAACCTGCGACCCCTGGATTGGTAGTCTGGAGTGTTATCCACTACGCTACAGCCGCTCCTCTAAGCAAAGAAATACAAGGATTTCTTGTCAATATAAATATACTATTTCCCAGTTCTCTACGAGGAGTTATTTCCTCTAGGGAAATAAATCACTGTAGATTAATTACCGTCCCGATAACATTCGGAGATATGTTATTAATGTACGACCGGGTACCGGCTTTTAGAACTACTTTCCCAAGCTCTGTCTCTCAACTGCAGTTGTAGCTATCTTTCACCGCTGCAGTTGCCTTTTATGATCTTGAGAAAACAACAGACGCTAAACAAAGTTTTAACAAACCTATAACAAACTTTGATGTGCATTTATGGCGTGTGGACATAAATGATTTTACGAAAATGCCGTTTTATGTGGAAATTCATTGCCTTATAAATACGATACACGCTCCGCAATGTGCAATAAGAAACGTATCATCCAGCTCATAACAGACTTTTATCGAGCGAGCCTTGGGCCGTCGGGACCAGTAGCCGCACAGACGATGATTGAAAAGGCATGATGCTGGTTTCATTGGTCAGTAAATTATTCTTATTATAATAATCATTGGCCCGTTCCAAAAACAAAATGGCGGTCGAAGCAATTCAGTATTCGTGTATCCTTTCGCGCTATTGTTTACAGGCTCTCGGCAGGACACTTGAAAACATAAATACTGATGGAAATATTCTTTAAATCTAAGGAATACGAATGTAAAAGATCTATACAGTTTATTTGAATCGTCTCATTTAAGATATGGGATTTATAAACCTCTGGAGGTTTGAAGTTGAAGGACACTTGAAATAGAAACTCATCCTTCGGACACGTTTCTTTATCGGATCTTCAAACCTCCCTCGGTTTATAAATCCCATATCTTAAATAGGACAATTAATAAACTCTATATATCCAATGACGCCATAGTCAGCAATGGTTTTATTATATAACAACAACAAAAATTCTTATTTATTTTCAGTTAGGCTTGCAAATGTATTTGTTGCTTGACTTGCTCTTCCGCCATGTTTTTTATATGAAATATATACTGGTACCCGTTTCACGATAGTGGCATACTTTGGAAATATGAAACCATTCTGCATGTACCTTGGTTTTTCCAAATTTGATTTCTTCAGCACGTGATCTAAATTTAGAAACTAATATTCAATGGGTAAAACCCCAGGCCAGTGAATAGAACGAAATATTGAATGGGCTGAAATCAGCTCTGAGCCAATGAAAAATGCTTTATTTATAGGTTATATACTAATCATCAATATGTTTCTATTGCTTCATAATTATTACTCAAGACAATATCGGATTTTTGTTGTACAATGTAAGTATATTGCAGTTATTGTCAACATTCAAACGTAAACATACTACTATCACAAAAGCGCAACTCTCCTCATCTCCTGTAAATACAAACTACATGACCTTGACTGTAAACATTCCTGTTTTTGTTCTGTCTTTTTTTTCAGTCTTCAGGCGTATGAAAAACTAAAAATATTTCAAGAGGCAGTGCCACTAATAACTACTGATAAGGAAAAACACCTTCGTTTCAATGACGACGCTGTATCTGAATTAATGAAAATCAGTCATCCTGTTAATGTTGTTTCGGTTGTTGGAAAATACAGAACAGGAAAGTCTCTTCTACTAAACAGGCTTGCCCGCAAAAACAAAGGTATCTATCTATCAGTCTATTTAATCTCAACCAGATCTATCATTCGCCTATCTACTAACATACTTACGAGGGGCATTTCAGAAATAGTGTAAATGAGTCTGCAATTCCTTGGAATGTTGACCGATTTTTAAATTTAATGTGTAAACTTTTAGGTTTTCATAACACCCAATGGCCTTCACTCAAAAAATTTGAGTCACTGGTATTTTCTTCAGATTTATGCCTCGACAATTGTTGTTAGGGTAGGGACACTAAACAGAAATGGAAGAAATATTTATGTGAAGA
Organism: Ctena decussata; assembly: GCA_963989385.1. Lineage (NCBI taxonomy): Eukaryota > Metazoa > Mollusca > Bivalvia > Lucinida > Lucinidae > Ctena > Ctena decussata. Next base: position 36,252,275 of record OZ022507.1, on the reverse strand, counting down.
CAAAACATATTTTCTTACCTCTGCATACAAGCAGCTCTGTATTGATACCTATATTATCTGTAATACTGAAAATATTCCAGTATGAACAGTATTGAAGCAGTTTCGCTAAAATATTAGATTTGGCTTGCAAAGTAGGCTAATCATGGAACAATGCACATTTCTGATGACGTCACTTCCTGTGCTAAATTGAAATGTATAGTAAGCTGTTTAAACTTCGGTTTTGAGGTCAGTTTAAGTGAAAGTGAATGTTTGAGGACAGATATGAAACAGAAAATAAATAAAATTTAATTCGTCATGCTTGTTTTCTTTTTTAAGGTGGTGATAATCACAGATTTGGGGCAAAGACAAAAATCTGCATAAAACACTCAAAATACCACTGATCTTTCCAAAACTTAGCATATGCCTTCTTTATGTTGTTTCTAACAATTCAGACTCCCAAAATGCAGCATTTGTTAATGTTAAAAAGTGTTTTTATAAGGAAAGATCAAAGGGTAATTTTGTGCGCAATAATCTGAAAAAAATAATATTGTTATTGAAAATATACTTAGTGCTGAGAGATCCTTGTTGCATAATGGAGAGCGAGCTAGCAATTATTTTTTCAAACTCTTTCACACATTATCAGGCTGAGCAGATGAAAAAAGATGTGGTCTGTGTTCAAATTTTTTTGTCAAAACACACAGGTGAAGCAGGTGAGACTATTTTAACAAGGTTGAACAATTTCATCTTCACACCAGTGATCATGTAAGTAATGTATTATTTATACTGTAGGTGTTACATAGGTATGCTTGCCTACCCTATATTTAATAAATGCATCCAGTGTACATGACCTTGTATATGGTTGAACATTTGAGAAAAAGCTACCGTTTTCATCTGGTCTACATTACAATTTGAGAAAGAGTTGGAATAAATAATTGCTAGGTCGCTCTTCATTATGCAATAACGCACCTTCAGTACTACGTAAATTTTTAATAATGATGTTAATTCTTTTGATTATTGCGCAGAAAACTACCCTTTGATCTTTCCTTATAAAAACACTTTTTTAAGCAGCATGTACGTCTATATTGTATTCTAAACTGTAAAGAACAACAAAGATAAGAAGTCTGCTAACTTTCAGGGAGATACGTTACTTTTTTATGGTTTTATGCAGATTTTTACATTTACCATAAATCACCACCTTAAATAATATCTTATACGTTTTTGTCAGTGGCCTACCTGATTTGTATGATAAATTTTCCCACCCACGCACATATTTCAACGCCATTATGTCATATCAAATAACACTTTTTTCAAGTCTTTATGTATCAATGTGCCCTTCTGATTTTTGACATTAAACAAAGTTAAATATATTTAGCCTGTGTCTTTTGATTAGAGGATGATTTCATTTTATCGTTTTGTATTTTACATGAGTTTATGCTACTTTGCAACTTCCGGCGTGGAGTTTGCACACGCATCATCCACTGTCATTAGTAATTTGATGTCAGTCGTAACAAAATATACTGACCTTATCATTTCAGTCATAAAAGGTGTGTCATTTGTTGAAAGTGGATGTTAATAAGTCGAAAATCACAATTTATTGATATAATGCATTTACAATAGCTTTGCATTTATAACCTCATAGCAGAGAAAAAAGCTCGTTTATTATATTACTTGTGTAGAATCTGGACACGATTTCTATATAACTTTCTAATTTTACATTTAAAGGATAGCATCACGTGTTTCTTTACTAAAATATATCGTTTTGTCATGGAGCAAACAGTAATAGAAGACAAGAGACTTTCGGTAAAAATGTACAGTTTCCAGTATCCACACCCTTATGACGTATAAGTCCTTGCTGTCATACTTGAGTGACTTAGAAATACTTTTAATGCATACCATTCTAAAGCACTTGAATTGACTTTCCAATGATATATAAAACCATTGCTAAATATCAGCCAATAGACTACCCAGAGATCATTTACATTATTTCTGAAATGCCCCTCGTACTTATCCTTCAGCTTATATATACCTTTCGTTGCGGAATTGGTTTTCATTGTTCTCTTGTTTACGGTTGCTATAGAAATGAATTTTATTTTTGTGGATATTTTTATCGATGTGTGAACGCCGGCGAATCACTCACAAACTGAATAAAGGGCTTTATGTTAAGTTTGTGAGTGATTCGCCGGCGTTTACACATCAATAAAATCCACAAAAATAAAAATTATTTCTTATAATTCCATCTCGGCTATCTTTTTATCAAAATTGTTAGCTATATTGAGTATCTTAGAAATCGCCACCAAGAAAATAGTTCCAAGTAGTTCAAGATTTCTGACTCAGGGCGTTTATCGCCGGCTCATGTTCGCTCTTGACCAATCAAATTGCGCTAAATTAGTATGAGGAAGTTGAGTTGGTATTATAACACAATAAATAGCAATGTGATCATACAATTTGAGGTCAGAAGTTTTTCATGCTAAATGCATACTGTTTTCTTCTAAAGTAATGTGTTAAATAGTTTTGTTTTTAAAAACTTTGGGCATATCATTGCTAGTGAACAAGCTTTACATAATGTATATAATAATCAATGCGTCTGTGCAGGTATAGCGGTGAGCAAATTTTACTATCTGCACTTTTTTATGTAAATTGTCTAAGTTATTTTTGCGACAGGAACCTTAGCACAATTTGGAATCTGCGATTTTTCTAATGCTTGTATGATGAGTTCCCTTGCATTAAACATTTCCTTTCTGGTGCCCCAGCCATCCTCTGTCTATAGCAGCAGGGGCTCGAAGAGACTGGGTGGACGCCTACGGTCGCGGGGAACTATGAAGTCTTGTACTAGATATATATGGGTGCTCTATCTCGCGTAAGCACGTTTTTCGCTGCTCATCGTTTACAATTTAAACTTATGGTAAAACTGAAGAATTTGAATACGGAAACATTTATCTGATGCACTTAATTTGGTATAGGTATATCTATTATTAACGACGCCGGATGCATATGAGCCGCGACACGAGAATACCAACAAAGTAGTTGTGCGCCCAGCGCAGACTCAAATCAGCCTGGGCATCAGCCAAGTCTGATCAGAGTCTTCGCTGTCCGCACGAAGGTAGCTTAGACCCCTGGCTACCCTTTAAGCGCTTAGGGAAATTTCTGATCCGACTGGGCGGATGCCAAGGTTGATCTGAGTCTGCGCGGGGCGCACAACCACTGTGTTGGTTTTCTAGTGTCGCGGCTGATACCTTTGCTTGTACCGAAGGTCTCATCAAAAACTTGACTGCAGTGGTATCATCAACCAAGTAATCAGTGCTTCAGTACCAAGTTATGTTCGTTTATATTGTGGTCAGTATTCCAGTCATGATTTAAAGTAGACAATTTAAAGTATTTCTGGAATAATTGTCTGAAATAATTTAAAACTTGGACTTTCATGAATTCTTTGTACTGTTGGTCCTATTCTTTTGCATTATTTTGGCTTGGTACAGGGATGCGCTACATCAGCAATCTCCTGCTGCCCGACTATGTCATGTTTCTCAGGGATAGAGAATAGAGACTGGGTTGGGACGCTTGCGCCCGAAATTGATACGCAGGCGATTATGCCTGATGCAGACGGCTGTTCTGACAAATAGTTGCGGTTTGTGTGTACTCCGAGGATGAGGGATGACCGTTTGCTTGCAAAAATCTGCTCATCACCAATTTTTCTAACCTTTGAACTTAGAAACACTGATAAAGTTAAATACAGAGAGGCGCATCTGTCGAAAGCAATGCAGTATGAATAATTATTTGTATAACTGACCAGAATGTTGAAATACCACTAATAATACTATATAGTGTCTATAAAAACATAGATGGATTGAAGTTAGTATCTATCGTCAATAGTCATATTCTTGTTCAAGCAAATTCAAAAAGATTTTGAGTTTTACAATTATTATGACAGTGAGCTGTGACTCGCAGTATTCCTGTATCTTACCGTACTAAGCGACTGTAAATCTTAGTCTGTTAAAATTAATATATAAAATCCAATAGACACCTACCTCGCTTTCACAATTAATTTATCGGAAAATAAAGTTTCCTTTTAAAAGGAAAGGCTTGCCGAGTTTTTACTGACGTCGTTCTGCGATGTAAGCACGTCGCATCAACGTCATTTTGACGTTATGTGCCCGCTGGGTTAATACCAACGGAACGGGAATTACGAGAACTAGCGTATGAGAATTAAACGAAAGGAATTTAGCCTAATTATGAAGTTGTTGTCGTACACTTCTCGTTACAATTTATTTTTTAACTAAATCCCCTCTTAGGCCAGCGATTCTGCAGTGTTTGGATTCCAGTTGCATAAAAAGGTTCTTCTTGCATGTCAAGAAATTCATCTACAACCAAAATGACATCATAACCACTTGCAAACTGCTTCCCAGCCAATTCTTGAAAACGGTGGAAGTAGTCAACAGAAATGCATGGACAACACGCCTTTGATAACTTTTCTTGGCGATGGATCTTGATTTTCTGTCTCAGCTGCTTCAGTAATTGACCTCGCATATCCCACTATTTACATGTCCCTAAACAGGTGGTTAACATGCAAACACTTTATGAATCGCGAATGACTGAAGCGATCACTTTGTCAGCTGAAGGCATAGTCATTGCCTTCTTTGGAGACGTTGTGACATGTTTCCATAGTTTCGAGGGTTGGTTCGGTTCTGGCTGAGAGAGATAGACCAGTGCCTCATCCATTGTCTCAAAACTGTCAGAGAGATTAAAATCTCAACGGTTCTGAAACTGTCCACTCTTTTCGTTACCTGTATCCCTACAAGAGGTTTCCATGACAGACTATTCATGAATGGTCAAACGGTAGATGTTGAATTTTGTACATTACATTGCTGCTCGCCATCGACATGGTCTTTACGATGAATACACGTTACTTATACACCGGCGTTACCGTATTTTGCATATATTAACACGGTCAGTGTGCATATTAGCCGCACACACACAGATAGATCGGATACTTTATTTTTTAAAATGTGATGAATGATGAGGAAAAATCTTCAGAAGCGCCTGCTAGTTGAATTTAAACAATAAATTTGAACATTGATTTTTTTCTGCTTTGACAGGGTTTCCAGTTACACAATTCTCCACACGCATCAGCGCAGTCTGATCAATCCATTCTCAGCATGACGTATTCTTGGATCATGGAGAATATAAATACCGTAAAAGAAAGACCCTGATCAGTCTGCACGGATGAATCAGCTCGAGCGTGTTGTCTGCTCCACGTAGTAACATTACACAATACCCACAATAGGTATTTTTTCGCCCAAACGCCGCCGTATGCTAAAAACAGCAAGCTTTTTGGAAAAGCTAATACTTGTTTGATAAGCGTCATGTGTACGGAAAGTGCCGACCGTTGGCGACAATGCGACCAAAAATAGAATAAAATTCCAGCTGTTATTTTTGGCTTGCGGCCACAGTCGCAGGCCATATAGATTGGAAAGCTCGTTCCGGTTTGAGACTGGATTTGTTCATGTTTTTCTTCACTTATACGAGTATTTCATCGCAATAACCAGAGAACTCGTCCGATCTCGTCTATTTATAGCCATGTCGGGTTTACCGCATCTGCTAAAAATAACACATGGAATTTTATTCTATTTTTGGTCGCATTGTCGCAAACAGTCGGCACTTTCCGTATCGACGACTCTCAGTACACAGCTTTTCCCAGAAAGCTTGCTATCTTTATTTTGCAGCGGTGTTTGGCAAAAAATGGCAATAGAGTATTGTGTAATGTATTTACATGTACTCAGAGCAGTCACCACACTCGAGCTAAAGCATCTGTGCAGACTGACCAGGCTCCTTTTTTTCGGCAGATCCAAAACTTGAATATATCATGGTAACTGAGGATAGATTGATCAGACTGCGCTGAAGCGTGGGCCGATTAATATATATGTAAACCTGTCAAAGCAGAAAAAATCAAAGTCAAAATTTATTGTTTAAATTCAGCAAGTAGGCGCTTCTGATTTTGTTCCTCATCACTCATCACATCTTATTAAATAAAGTATACGATCTATTTGTGTGTGTGTGGCTAATGTACACAGCTGACCGTGTTTATACATGTACAATTATTAAGCCGGTGTATAAATGACGCATATTCATTCTAAAGGTCATGACGTTCGCAAGCAGCCGTGCAATGTGCACAATTCAACATCTAAATAAAATACAGTACCTTTCGACCATCCATGAATAGTTTGTCCTAGAAACTTCTTATAGGGATACAGATAACGAGAAGAGTGTAAACTTTCAGAACCGTTGGGGTTTTAATCTCTTTGAGGCTAGTTCTGAAGGATTCGTGACAGCTTTGAGACACTGGATGAGCCGCTGGTCTATCTCTCTCAGCCAGAACCGAACCAGCACTCGAAACAATGGAAAAATGCCAGAATATCCCGACAGGTCTCAAAGAAGGCAGTGGCTATGCCTTCAGCTGGTAAGGTAATCGTTTCAGTCATTCTGGATTCAGATAGTGTTTACATGTTAACAACCTGTTTAGGGACAGGGGATGCTAGGTCAATTACTGAAGCAGCTGAGACAGAAAATCAAGATTCATCGCCGAGGAAAGCTATGAAAGCTACAGTGGCTTTGCTTGTGCTGCGTTTCTGTTGATCACTTCTATCTTTTTTCAAGAATTGGCTGGGAAGCAGTTTGCCAGTGATAATAACGTTATTTTGGTTGTACAGGAATTTCTTGACATGCAAGAAGAACCTTTGTATGCAACAGGAATCCAATCACTGAAGCATCGCTGGCCTGAGAGGGGATTTAGTTAAGAAATAAATTGTAATGAGAAACGAACAACAACAACTTCATAATTTGGCTGACAGTCCTCATACGCTAGTTCTCATAATTTCCATTCCGTAAGTATTAACTTACTGCAATATAAACAAAATGTAAAAACTCGACAAGCCTTTCCTTTTTAAAAGGAAACTTTATTATTAGATGCGGTAAACCAGTTATGGATATAAGTAGACAAAGTCGGACGAGTTCTCCGCTTGTTGCGATGAAACGTTCGTATTTGTGAAGATAAACATGAGCAAATGCAGTCTCATACCGGAACGAGCTTTCCAATCTATATTTGGGCCGCAAGCCAATAAACAGATTAAGCTCGTGCCACCATGTGTATTTTGCTGAAGTTTGTTGAGCGATTTTTCTTCTCAAATGTTAATTAGTTCCCATGAACATTTTACAGCTTTTGAAGTCGGTTCGTCTCACAATGCAATGACGAAAGGTATTTGGATCTTTTGTCTTCCTCATCCCACTCAAGAGTCTCAAGTTTTAGTTCTTCTTGATACAGAAGGTCTAGATGATGCGATGAAGGTAAAACTGGATTTTGAGGTACCCCAACATTTGCAGTTTAACACTTAGATACACAAAGATTGTATTAATTACATGAACCAAAATGAATAATGACGTTCACCCGTTGGTTTTAGTATAAATGTTGTAGGTTATGTGGCCGACGGTTAACACTCTAGCTTTATAATTTGGAGGCTGCGTATGATGTTCTGACACAGGTCGTTACTCGTTCGGAGTTTGTGAGACAGCTAAATATTTTGGTGTATTAACTTTGAATGCAATACAGAAAAAGTTATCATAAGACATGTAAAGCTGTTTCTTGGAAAAATCCAGCAAACATTACCTTGTCCTTTACACTGAAGCAGTGCACATTTGGCTGTCAAATAATTAGTAATACGCTGTTAATTTGTTCCAAAATAATGTGTTGATCTATCATGAATTATTTAGATAAGTTCTGAAATAAATATTCATCATTTTTACTTTCAGGACAATACAATTGAAGAGCGGTGGTATTTCATACTAGCTACACTACTGTCAAGTACATTGGTATATAACCATAAAGGAACTTTGGATGCGGGAGCTATAAAGAAATTAAAATATCCTTTCTGAACGCATGAACTAAAACAATGACACTTTTACTTTTTTCAAAAGTTGGTCAAAATTCGCGACGTCTGCCACGAACCTAATAAGTTACCTGAATTTGCGAAATAGTGAGACTTGGAATAATTTTTACGAAATTTAACGACTGTCAAGTTAATTCTAGTACATGGCGGACTTTCGATGCGTATGCACCGAGACTTTGTTTACATTTTGATGCACGGTTAACTACTTTAGCGGGTGCTGTTTGCTCAAAAAAATATGATAAACATTACGATTTTGATTTTGATCGATCGATAGGCAATGATCAGGAAATAATACAACCAAATCATATATCCCGCCCTCAGACCCAAAAAGGAAAGAAGTATATACATCAATTTGTCAAATTTCACGACACGCACGCACGCAAAACCGAGTGTACAGCTCTTGGTGGTCGTTTAGATATCCTAAAACAGCAGTAACATTTATTTTCTATTTCAAATTACAAAACAAAACAGAAAGTAATTTAGGTGACCATATTGCTTGGTGACCATAAACATGCGGAAATTAGAAAATGTAATATCGAGGAACCAGAACAAAAGTACCGCCTTGTATCTTTCAAAAATATATTACTGGGGCGGGGAGATCCTTTAACTAGTTTAAATTTACTATTGTAAATTTTTAGATGGAGATATTCCTCGTATTGCAACTTAAGAAGTTATGCTAATGCTGTTTTTGATTAGGGTACGTAGCTGAATGACAACCTGTTTGGGTAAGAGCTGCCCATTCGGTTTACCGTGCGCGTCTTTCGTGAACTTGTGTCATTTTTTAGCTCACCTGGCCCGAAGGGCCATAGTGAGCTATTGTCATACCAATGCGTCCGTCGTGCGTCGTGCGTCGTCCGTCAACACCTAAAAACAAATATTCAAACATCTTCTTCTGTAAAACTACTGGTCCCATGGTTCTCAAATTTCACATGGAGCATGACCTGACTCCAGGGTCTCAGAATTGTAAAAATTGGGTCAGGTTGAAAATCCAAGATGGCCGCCGTTACTAAAAAATAGCAAAAACAACAAAATAAACTTCTTCTCGAGAACCACTGGGTATATTTGTCTGAATTTTGGCATGGAACATCAGTGAAACCTTGGTATTCAAAATTATAAAAATGGAAAAAATCTGTAGCGGAGTTTTGTCACAGTGACCTACTTTCTGTTTACGTGTGTAATTTTGCTCAAATGCCAATGTCAAAAAAATGACCTATTTAAACAACTTCAAACAACTTCTTCACTGAACCCATGGATCTCAAATTTCACATGGAGCATGACCAGACTGCAGGGTTTCAAAATTGTAAAATTGGGTCAGGTCAAGAATCCAAGATGGCTGCCGTTACTAAAAATAGCAAAAACAACAAAATCAACTTCTTCTCCAGAACCATTTAATATATTTGGTTGAAAGTTTGCATGGAACATAAGTGGGACCTTGGGATTAAAAATTGTAAAAATAAAAAAAATCTATAGCGGAATTAGGTCACAGTGACCTACTTAGCGTTTACAAGGCCGATTTTGCTCAAATGTCAATATCTAAAGAAAATGCAACCAATTCTGACCAGATTTGGTCAGAAATGGTTCTTGAATGGAATTATTTCAATTTCGTGCCAGTTGACTATCCAAGATGGCCACCATGGGGGCCGTTACTAAAAATAGCACATACATAAAAATGACAATTACTCAAGAACCCTTGAATGGAATTGGACCAATTTTGTGTCAGAATGTTCCTTGCATGAAGCCGTTTCGATTAATTGCAATTTGGCATTCCAAGATGGCCGCCATCTGGTGTTACTAAAAATAGAACAACCATAAAAATGACAATTACTCAAGAACCCTTGAATGGAATTGGACCAATTTTGTGTCAGAATGTTCCTTGCATGAAGTCGTTTCGATTAATTGCAATTTTACATTCCAAGATGGCCGCCATCTGCCGTTACTAAAAATAGCACAAAACATGACAATGACAATATCTCAGTAACCGCTGAATGGATTTTGACGAAATTTGTGTCAAAATGATTCTTGCATTGAGATGTTTCAAAAATATCTAACTGTAGACCAGTCATGTTGGCCTCTGTTACTAAAAATAGAAAAATGTGAAAATTAGAAAATCTCAATGGAATTGGACCAAATTTGTGTCAGACTCCGGATGACTGATATATGGTCCTTGCATGAAGGCTTTTCGATTTTTTATTTTTTAGCAATCCAAGATGGCCGTCATCTGCCATTACTAAAAATAGTACACAACATGAAACTGGCAATATCTCAGTAACCCCTGAATGGATTTTGATGAAATTTGTGGCAAAATGATTCTTGCATTGAGGTGTTTCAAAAGTAAATATATAAAGACCAGGCAAGTTGGCCTCTGTTACTAAAAGTAGCAAAATGTGAAAATGAGAAATTCTCAGTGGAATTGGACCAATTTTGTATCAGAATCGTCCTGTTGCACAATAGCCAGGTGAGCGATATCTGGCCCATTTGGGCCTCTTGTTTCCGTGCGTGCGTGCTTTTTTCCCTACTAGTTTTGAGAGCGGGATGTGGGATTTGATTACATTAATTCCTGATCATTGCCTATCTTTTTACTTTCAATGTACCTCAGCTAAGCCATTTGCTAGGGTTTCTACTGTTGCTGACAATAACACTCCTATCACATACTCCGTAATATTTTTCTTCATAGTATAGTCGACGCGACTACATGTATGACTTTATTTCTCTCTAATACGGGACTAAAACCTCTTCTTAAGTAGGGATTGCTAGGACGTAAAGTTTATGGCGCGACCCAGCAGAAGAAATTAGAAACATGATAACTAATAGGGCTCCGCCTGTATGGGACTGTTTGCGGCATTTTAGTCATACGTCCCCAACAAGAGACGAATAACTGCTTTCGTTCCCAATAACAGCTTTCTATTATAATGTTCCTTCATATGTAATAATAGCCTCTGGTAGAGTCATTAAAATATGGGGAAAATACAAAACCATGACTGATTAAAACAAAGGCAACAGCTGTGTAAAGCAGGAAGCTGGAGTAACCATTCTCGCACGCTGCACACCTTAAGATGTACCAAGTTGTTTGAAAATACGAGGAGAGTTCAATAAGTTCGTAGAACCTGGTATTTTTTCTATAAAAATTCAAGATTTTTTTTTTCATTTTTGTGCATTGTAAACCTTTGTCAGTTGAATGATAACAGCCGTTCAGTATTTTGCTCTTACTTTGTGTTTGAAAACCTATACTCATAGGCAAAAATGGAAAGTCAGAATATTGAGTTTAGAGCAGTCATAAACTTCCTTACTAAGGAGGGTGAAAACGCCAAAGAAATCCATCGGTGCATGGCTGATGTGTATAGTGATAGCAGCCCAAAGTATTCCACTGTGGCAAAGTGGTCAGCAGAATTTAAACATGGGCGAGACTCCTTAGAAGATGACCCAAGGCCAGGTCACCCTGCTGATGTCGTCAGCCAGGAGATGATCGACCGTGTTGAGAGACTTGTGCTACACGATCGCCGAATCAAAGTTGCCGAACTTGTTTTAGAATGTTGTATTTCTAATGGAAGTGTTTACACTATAATCCATGAACATTTAGGCATGTCAAAAGTATCTGCCAGGTGGGTACCCAGAAACCTGAACATGCAAGATCGTCAGCAAAGGGTGGAGTCCAGAATTGCACAAGCGGCTATTCGTGAGTGCCAGTTCGAGCAGTAAAATCACCAGCCATACAGTCCAGACCTGGCCCCAAGTGATTATTATCTGTTTCGAAATTTGAAGACCCACTTGGGTGGAACCAGATTTAGGGACGATGATGAGCTCAAGGCTGCTACAGAGGCTTGGTTTTTAAGTAAATGGGAATTATATTGAAAAATAATGTTGAAACCATCTTGCAATCCGTGAGTTAAACCCCGAGTTCTACAAACTTATTGAACTCCCCTCGTGTCTTCGACAGTTTTAAAGTTAAAGAACGTATCGAGTGCTATACTGGAAATTACAAAGAGGCATAATACTGTAAAAAAATGTTGATGAAGTTACAGTTCTTATTCTCTGCAAATCCTCTGATAATGCTTTATATTTGTGCAAGATTTCATGAAAATATCTTTGACAGTTTTAAAGCTATTGAGCAGACATTATTACTTTACTTAAAATTACAAAGGTGCATAAGTCTGCAAAAAAGTAAAAACTGTAGATCTTCCATGTGTTTTGAATAACTTGATTGTTGAACCTAGGACGAGGATTGTATGAATGTGAAATTAATTTAAGCACCCAGTCTCTACACACCACCCCCTACAATGCTGCCGTTTCTAAACTAATTTTCGACCTGATGGCAAAGACCGAAACATGCTATTTCTTAGTTGCCGGACTTTCAAATTCACTCAACTGGAGCTTATGTCTTCAATTCGGGCTGAGTAGTGTAATCGGTTACCTGTTACCTGGAGAGAGTATTAATGTGAATGCAGTTATTTCCCTTAGACCGGGGAGCGATAGGCATTAATCGATATTTGGAATGTCATATCGATGTCCATATCCCAGGACAGGTGTTGAACTTCTCTGAAGCCGGTTTTGTCATCACTGTGTTAACAATACGAATGCGCTGGATGGAAACATTTTTAATTTTTAACAATGTGGATTTTCAATTTTTTTCTCAGATCAAATCAATTTACTTTTTCAGTCGCTCCTCCTCGTTTTGATAAGTCTCGTTTTCCCCTCTCTCTGATATTTAGGTCAAATTTCGTAAGAATTGGCGAGAAAATAAATCTGATTATTGGTCAGTTTTTGACAGCGGTTTGTTTTAGTTTCTGACAACAAAAACATGACATTACTTATAATAATGAAATTATGATATTTCTATCCCTTTTCCCTACGGTCTCATCTTTATGGAAAGATTAAGCCTGATGCAGATACCCATCCACCCACATAGTTTTTCTCATTTTTTTTTCCCTTTAACCCCACCCATCGGGGCTCGCGAAATAGACTGGCTGCGTGGTGCTTCTGCGACAGAGCTGCTAGTCCTGGGTGTCATTTATCGCAGGCCGAGCAATACTTGCAGTCCCACAAATTCAGAGGCAACATCTCGACGACTAAATTTTTTTACTTGGACGTTAAAACACTACTCAACAGGAACGATAACGTTTTCTCTTGATTTTCTGTTTTGACAAAACTGTTTAAAAGTTTTATATATAAACTGTGTCTTTCGGCATGTAACTAAGCTGCGCTATTTAAAACAATAAGATAGAAATTTAAGATTAGTCTGACTTTCTCTGTTTTTCTGCGAACAAAAGTAAATAAACTAATGAGCCATACCACGACAAAAACAAATTGGCATGTGCGCCCTGCGAACACTCAGAATAGCGTGTGCGTTCGCCCATCTGATCTGGGCCTTCGCTGTCCGCATAGAGGTAGCTTAGACCATTGCCTGTCCTGTAAGCGCACAGCGAAGATTCTGATTAGTCTGGGCGGCTGCCAAGGCTGATCTGAGTCTTGGCAGGGCGCTATGGCACTGCGTTGATTTTGTTGCGACGCGACTGAAATTACTGTTTCATACAAAAATAATCACAAGAATGACGTTCGGATTAAGTATCCATTTCTGACCTTCATTGCCGTTAGCAGGTGTTAATTTTGAAATTGCATTGTTTTGACAAGACGTGTGACCAGCTGTATTTTCACACATTCCGACCGACAGCGACTACTCAGTTGATGTCTTTAGCAAACAATTAAATGAGCCGCGACAAAGGTGCACGTATGCCCAGCGAAGTCTTAGATCAGCCTGGGCATTCGCCTGATCCGATCACAGGCTTCGCTATCGGCATGGAGGTAGCTTTAGAGTCCTAGCTACCCTTTAAACGCAAGTTCAGACTCTGTTCAGATCGGGTGGCTGTCCAGGCTGATCTGCTTCTTCGCTGGGCGCACATTCCAATTTGTTCGTCTTATCGTATTGCGGCTCATATGAGGAAACTTTTGAACATTGAGCAGAAAAGAAAGTGACCTGTCCATGGGCGGAACGCTGACCAGTGCCATGCAGCTTTCAACTGTTCTTTCCGTATTTCTTACTGCATTTAATTCTATCTCAATTTAATTTCCACTTGATAATTTTAAATGGTTTTCGCACAGTCACAGCCTGATTTGATAACAAATGTTTAAAATATTTTGAACAGAAATTCGGATCAGTTTGGTTTGTGCAGAAACACGGGTAAGGTTATGTACAAACTCATATTCAACTAATATTGACAAATTATTAACTGATCATAAACTCAGACCAGTGTTTTGCAAGTGCATAAGTTGGTCTGAGTCAGTTTGCATACATAATTAATTCCATAAATTGACTATTGCAGCTTTATATTTTTTGCATTTATTTTTGTTCAAGTCATGATGACTTTAACAAACTTTAACGGTTTGACAATTACGAAAACAGTTTAGAGGTAATATCGGATTTTATGATCGATAATCGATTAATCCTCGTGTAATTATAAGTATGTTAATTGTACTATATATTGTCAACAAATTCCGATCAGCTTGCGCAAACTGATCAGACATTGTTCAGTCTTATCAGTTTGCAAATATCAGAGGCTGATAAGTGTCCGCAGGTGCACAGGTTTATTATCGTAAGTACTCATATTATAGCAAAAATACAAAAAAAATCACAAAAATGTCTTTCAATATTCCTTGCTAGCCTCACTAAAACAGTCATAAAATTAAAGTGACAAACTTGCATTATGAACAGAAATATTACTAATAAAGTTAATTTATAGCCTTGCAAGAAAAACGTTTCATAGCAATTTTTTCCCATAGCGATTAATCCTTACACTACCACGGTTACGCGAAAATCTTCACCATGATTTAGTTTCTTACATTATTTTTTATCGACAGTAATATATTAAGAGAGCAATACAGTGTATGTATCTTCGTGTCTCCTGATTATGAATGAGCAAATCTGCCAGTCAAAAATATAATTCTATGGATTCTAAGATTCTTCCCTGGGATACACAAAACATATTTCGGTTTCTTTGATAAAAACGCCCCACCACACTCAAATAAATTTCAATCAAAAATGTTAGAGCAAACAAATGATTTTTTTCCCTCAGATACATAGATATGGCTGGTGTATTATAAAAAGCAGGCGATCCTTACTACTCGTGAGCAACCGGTAACACTTCCTTAATGGAGTCCGTGCCTGTGTATAAAAATATTTCGGATTTGCCGATGCTTACTTGGTTCATGAGTTTGCACTTTTGGTACTTTGACCGCTCGACTTTTTATTGCCAGATTGAAAGACTAATGCTACAAGGTTTCTCGGAGCCTCAATCTTACGGTGACTTTGTGTAAAATTTCACGAAAGATGTTGATAAAATGTTTTGTTTTTGCTTTTTTCTGATGAATTTGGAAGGCTAGTTAATCGTTAGAAAAGATTGGATACACCATGAATGTTATTCGATAGATGACATGCTTGGTTGTTTCACGATTTACTTGTGCGCCAGTGGGTCAGACTTCAGACTGAATTAAAGCTCCGAGTTGAACAATGTATGTCTGCGCACAGGTTTAATGTCTCTTTGTTAACTTGGTGAGCTACAGCCTGTTTCAAGACATTGCTAAGAGAGTGCGGCTACTCACAAGTAAATTGTTATCTTAAGGTTAACGCAGAGCAAAGCATGTGTCAGTGTGAGAGACATCATGACCTCGTTGATCCCTAAAATGCTGCCATTTCTAATAGTTTCCATTTGAATGCCGCAGTCGAACCATAATCAGGCTATGATTTACCGGATTTTCAATTTCAATGATTGCCCCCTCAGTTATATAGACATGGTGGGTGTATTATATCAGCCTGATGTGTCGTAAACTGTATTTTAACATATTCGGCAGATTCATTTGAAAGATATACAGAGTTCCATTTTGGCCGTTACAAAGAGCGCAGACCCAGAGCAGACGGCGCAGAATACAGTCTGATCAGCGTATTCACGCTTTGCTTATGGAGATTTTTATTCGAAATAAAATAAAACTGAAGAAAACATGTACATACACATGCACACATTCCACTTTGAAAGGACGGCAGAGGCACGAAGTTTTATATCAGTTATACAGTTTAAAACAGTGCCTGTATTTAAATTGCAAAATTGCTCAAATTATTTTGAATTATAAATCTGAAAGAATAATTGAAATGATAATAATATGAAGGACTAGTTGCGACAATATAGAAGTAGTAAGTGTTGCTGTTTATTTAGTGGTAATAGAACTAGTAGTAGATGTAGTAGTAACAGTAGTGGTAGAAGTAGTAGTGGTTGTAGTACTGATAGTAATAGTAGTTATACTTTATGTAATAGTAGAAGTATTACCACTAAATATTTTTCTTGGAATTATATACGCATGAATGTAATAAATAAGGTATGTATAATGGTTGTAAATTGTGATTGAAACTAGATTACTTTGATCTTTGGTGTTCAATAATTTCCAAAATCAAAACCACAGTACATTTACCATGATGCATTGTTTCATAATGTTCGCTGTTTTTCCAAAATTCTTTTTCCTTTTTCGATGTTAGATAAACATTATTTCCTGACTAACTAGAAGTGGCATGGCTTACTAAATACTCCCCGATTTTAACAGTTAGTTATGTAACTTTGTCATCCAAATTTTACATTTACACAACATACATGTTATGACAACTACAAATGCACATCTATATACCAATATCTGTTCACATACTTAATATCAGTCAAAAGGTTTAGGAGAAGTAAGAACAACAAACTTTGTTTTTGAATCTACAAAGGGGCAGAACAAAGCTGGAAAAAATTTTGAGAAAAACTGAACAATATGTGTCAACTCATTCCTTCTCCAGTATCTATGCACCAAATCTGAATAAAATGTAAGTGAAAATGGCCGAAAAAAACCTTCAAGATAGGGCAAAACATATAAAAAGGAGCATTACACATGCAAAAAGGGGCAAATTTTTAAATCAAAACATTAATGCACATCTTCATACCAGTATGTGTTCACCTACTTAATTTCAAGCAAATCCGTCAAATGGCATTGGAGGAGTAGCGATAACAAACTATGAAAACTACAAAGGGACATAACTCAGCAGGTAAATCTTTCCGGAAAAACTGAACAATACATATCAGCTCTTTTCTTATGCTGCATCTAGGAACCAAATTTGAATAAAATTGATGCAAAATTGGCAAAAACCCTATAAAATAAGGCCAAAAATATCAAAAAGGGGCATAACTCAGGCTAAAAGGGGCAGAATTTAAAATCAAAACCCTAATGCACATCTTCATACCAATATGTCTTCACACATTTAAGTTCAAGAAAATCCATCAAACCATCTAGGAGGAGTTGCGATAACAAACTATTTCTACGAAAAATACAAAGGGACATAAATCGACAATAAAACCTTCCAGGAAAAACTGAAAAATACGTACCAACTATATTCTTATGCTGCATCCATGGACAAAATTACAAACAAATCAGAGCATAAATGGCAAAACTCTATAAATAGGGCAAAAATACCAAAAAGGGGCATAACTCAGGCAAAAAGGGGCCGAATTTAAAACCAAAACGCTAATGCACATCTTCAGACCAATATGTGGTCACATAATTAATTCCAAGAAAATCCATTTAACCGTCTAGGAGGAGTTGCGATAACAAACTTTTTCTACGAAAAATACAAAGGGACATGACTCCGCAATAAAAACATTCCAGGAAAAACTGAAAAATACTTATCAACTAATATCTTATGCTGTATAGATGAAATAAATCAGAGCAATTTAATGTGTTGCGGACGGACGGATGTATGGACGGACGGAAAGACGGACAGAAGGACAACGGCAAAACAGTATACCTCCTCAGACATAGTTTGCGGGGGGTATAATAATTCTATACGTTGCACTGTCTGCATTCAGATAAAAAAAAAACCTTAACCTATAAACATTTCTAAAGAATATAAAAACGACTATCAATGTTCTAGAATCGGAACAGGGGAACGATTCGTTCTTTGATGTTTTCTTCCCTGTATTTGTCGTTGCTGTCTGGGACAACCATCTTAAAACCACGGACGAGACTACAGACCCGATTTCACCTGACCAGTTTTTGGAAAATACATTGGTTCTAAAAAGGGGAATGACAGATTCCATCAGAAAATACAACGAACCACGCATACTTGTGAGAAAATATTTCAAGGAACGCAAGTGTTTCATGTTCTGCATACCTCGCTATCCCGAAAAGCTGGATGAAGGCAGCATAATCCAGAATAAAGACTTTGAGCGAGATGTTGAATCGTTTCTGAATTACGTAAACGATTGTAAACCAAAAAGAATGACATCTGGAAAGGTTTTAACTGGACGAAGTAAGTATTAAAACATTTATTACAATGAAATAGGTAGTCACATCACAGTGTCCGAACGCACTGTGCCATCTCTTCCGGTTTTCATAGCGTCGAATTGAGAGTACATATATTCGCTTATAACCAGTAGTCGGTAATTATTATGTTTCGAAATTTTATCCGGAATCTGCTGCGTCAGTAATAGTCATTCAGCTTCGAAAATGTTAAGAGGTAGGTTATATATAATTTGCTCTTCGGTCTTTTACTGTATTGCCCTGTACAATGTCGTGTATGGGTGGATAGTAATGATACAGTAATCAAATCGCCCTTGGCATGATTCTAAAACTATTTTGAGCCTTTTCTTACATGTTTTAAGAAAATCTTTAAAATAAACGGAAGTCGTTATCAATCTACAGTTTGTTAGTTTTGATAGTAGGACAATAGCTAGGTTTTGCAAACACAAATTCGTGTTAAATTAGCTGTTCGGAATAAAATTTCGGTGACGGCCATGAGGTTTTCATTGTACATGGCAATAAAGTAAAAGACCGAAGAGCAAATTATATTAAAATTTTTCCTCTTTACATTTTTGAAGCTGAATAAATATAAATGACGCAGCAGATTCCGGGTAAAATCTCAAAACATAATGATTTCCGACTACTGGTTATAAGCGAATTTTGTACTCTCGATTCAACGCTATGAAAACCGGAAGAGATGGTACAGTGCGTTCGGATACTGTGCACATTATATAATAGCTGTTCGTAGTGGTCATTGATGAGTGCCTAAAAATATGAAGAAAAAAAAAGTGAAAAAAACAATACAGCCTGAAATGATTGCATTTCTCTGACCAACTGAAACAGTACTTAAAGTCACTGTGTTAAGTTCCCTGAATAAACCTATTAATTAGATATTTACGTTATCACAAAGAGTAATGACGTCATAACTTTTGCTATGGCAACATTGTACATCAAACAAATTGGCTCAATCTTGTTCAGAAAAGGCCGCAGGTTTTGAAAAAAAAAAATTATACCACTGAGCCATTTTACCGTTATACCTTTATACCATTGTACCTTTATACCACTGAACCAGTGCGGAAACTAAGGGCGAGGTTTGGGTCAAGTAAAACATGTTTTAGCTCCCCAGTAAGCTTTTGCTGACCGTTCCAAGGCGGTACTTCTGTTGTGGTTCCTTGATGTTACATTGTGCTATGTCCGCTTGTCTATGTTATTTGGCGGTTTGGTCACATGTTTTGCTACCCAATCTGCCTTTTTTCTTTGTTTTGTAAGTTAGAAATAAAATAGATTACAAAAATAAATGTTGATGCTGTTTTTGATTAGAGTACATGTAGCTGAACGATCACCTGTCAGGGAAGGAGCTGCTCATTCGGTTTACCGTGCGTGTCTTTCGTGAATTTGTGTCAATTTTTTCCGTGTGTGTGTGCTTCTATCCCTATTGGTTTAGAGAGCTTGATGTGGGATTTGATTGCATTAATTCCTGATCATTGCCTATCTTTTTACTTTATAAACGCCATATGATAATTTTCTTAGACGAAAATGGACAAAAATACTGATTTTTAATATGAATATGTCAAAACTAGCACAGAAATTGGAAACAAGTTATAAAAAAAGTATGGAACTGGGATTTTAATAAATTCATGAAAATGACTAAACTGGAGGTGTAGTTTTGGGAGCTGAATAAAGGCTGAATAAACAAAAAGATGAAATTTAATATGTATTTTGTGAGATATGATATCAATGTTTTAAACGGAGATAAGTGTATGTGAACTTTCTTTTGGCCAAATGTTTATGTACCCATTGCCAACTTGTGGAGTCATGTACACTTGTGCTTTGTCATTTTAATTTGAAAGATATAAACTTCTAGTGATTAAATGCCACTAATACATTGATGAATATTCTGTAAATGTTGGTTGTTTTCATAAATTGTTCGTGTAGCATATTTGCGTTATGTCTGTTTTTATGTCAGAGGTAGAACTATCCCACTCATCCCTCAAATAAGAGAGACACAAACATGCATTGTTTCTTAGTTCTTCGTCCTGCCAAAACAACATCAATATATCAGATATAATTGGAAGAGATAATGATCAAGGACAAGAATTTTACAATCTTTATGAAATTATGTGTGGCTTTAAATGAGGTCATATCATACCTTTGAATGACAAGATATCCAAAGAATAATGATATATGATACTTTGTAATTAAAAAAAAAAAAAACTTAACATAGAAGATTTGAGTCGTAGCATTGTTTTTGTTTTGCTGAAACTTGGTCTAAAAAGTGTCTAGCTTTTTGCAAACGTCACAACGGCAGCCCTTTTGGGACCTCATCAATTGCCACTGAGTGTACTTGAAACAGCACTGCATTATACATGTATATCCTTCAAAAGTGATTTCAGTTTGTGATTCATATTTCATATCCATTATTATTGTTTTATCCGTTTATTTTATTGTTCATTTTATTTTACTTTTTATTTCATTATTTACTAAAAAAAATTTATTCTATTAATTTATCTATTTTTGCTGTTGTTTAAGAAATAGATCAGCTCTAGCAGTGAATTGTTGAGTAATAATTCACTGTTTGGAGGTCAGTTGTAAAGTAGATCATATCACGAGCGCGGAGCGCGAGTGATATATCTACTTACAACTGACCGACAAACAGTGAGTTATTACTCAACAATTCAATGCTAGAGCTGAACTATTTCGATTCTAACGCTCAAAAACTCTGCAAAATTATTCTTTTCATTCAAACTCTCCCAGCCTTCATGCCAGCGCGTTCATGCTCCCGCCAATATTCTTAACTGTATCTAACGTAAATGTACGTTATTATGGGGATTTTAAAAAGAAAAAGAGACGTTACACAGTCTAACGTCTCGAAACGTCACAAAATTACGTCAGTAATGCAAGTGACGTCAGCAATTAGATTCACGCGCCTCGAGACAGTGAATTGTTGCAGAATAAAACACGGTAACTTTCCATTGCTTCTATAGGCGCACTGTGTTAGAATGTTGTGTATTTAATTAAGGTCAAGAATACGTAAATGACTGGCGCAATTAATTACGTGCGTCGCGAAGGACGTTACGTCACGAAATACTTCCTAGTCAGTGCAGTTTTCAATATGGCGGCCCCATCGGACATTTAATAATAACGTCAAACATGGGGAAAACGGAGTTGTTGTCATTGTTTATTCAAGCCCTTTGCTGATATTGCAATGTTCTACTTTTCCCTGTATGTTTGAAGTTATTTCATCAACATATTAAGTGTATTCTTACAAAATTAATGAGAGAGAGAGAGACAGACAGACAGACAGAGTTTCATGTGTGTAACAATTTAAGGCTGGCCGGTTACAGGTTCCCTCCCTGCTTTCAGGGCTCACATGACTTTTCAGACACACATATGAAAGGCGGAGTCCATCTTTCTCCTTTCGCTGCGTTATCCTTTCCTGATTTGAAAAAGCTACCTATTTACTTCTGGCTTGACAAAGACTTTTCCAGTCGCTAGCTGGCCGACTCCGGATTCGAACCCGCAACCGTCTGCGTCATAACAGAACGTCCGCTGCGCCAGTGGGATTGCGCATCCGAAATAATTAATAAACCAAGTAAACGTATGCCAGCTGATTTTAGAGCTTTATGGGATCGGAATGTAATATTTATTATAATGCCGATTTTTGCGATTTTAATACACATATGATCACATATCCTTTCTGGACATCGAAAATTTTGTTTTGATTACAAAATAAGAATGGTACAATATTTCTTCCACTTGTTGTATGCCGTTGCCAAAGATATGGCGGGCCTCTTACTCACACCGCCCCTATGGCCACTACGCTACAAGAAGTCTTTATCTTTATCTATCCCACCGACGGTGGATTTGGAAGCTGACCTTGTAACTTACCATCATCTCGATATGACTGAAATACTGACCAAAGGTCAATTTTATCTGACCACCATGAGCAACACCGACAGTACACGAGTCGTCAGTAATTATGATACATGCACATAGATCAGCCTGCGCATACGCACAGACTAATAAATTTCTTCGCTGTTCCTCACGGAATCATTGTACCAGTGGACAACAAAGGCTCTGGTCAGGTTGGGCGGGTGCGCGCACTAATCTGAGCTTCCGCGGACCGTATATACCCCAAAGAACCCATTTTATCATGGCACAGCGCATTTTGTGATTTAGGGTAACGCAGTATTTTATGTGCGGCTCAGTCGTGTCGGCTGCAATAACCATATTACTGTTAGAAGTATGCTTGCATTTTTTACTAAATTTTGTCGAAGAGAGTCTGAAAATTAAATCTTTCACTTAAGCCTCGTTCACGCCAACAAAGTTTCTTTGTCACAGAATCCTTTAAAAAAAGTTTGCCAAACATTTTTGCGGTAACACGGAGCAAATTATTTGTTGAAGAAAAATGTGGCATGGATTCTTTGTCAAATAAACTTTGGCAAGGAAATATTTGCTGCTGTGTTCACACGATCGATAATTTTTCGTCAAGGTTACCTGGACAAATAAACTTTGCCCGTGTGAACGGCCAACCATGCCACATTTTCTTTGTAAAATATACTTAGTTCAAAATCAAACCGATTTTATCATGAGCAAAGTTTCTGTGCTTATCTCCATACATGTAGCTAGTTTCTTTGTTACATATTCTATGGCAAATTTTCTGTTCACACGGACAAATTTTGTTTGTCATAAAATCTTTACCCGATATAAATTTGGCAATGAAAATATGGCATATATTCTTTTGTTCACACGAGCAAATTTTACTTTTCCAAACCTACTTTGTCACAGAAATTTTGCCCGTGTGAACGAGACTTAAGGCATTCACCATGAGAACCCTATTAGTCCGTATTCTCATAACGGTCTTAGCATGTCTTATTACGTCGCCAGTAAACGACTACAACGTCGCTTATAAATGACGTCGCGGAATGGCGTAAATTTATACATACCTGTGTTTGCTTAGCAAGCGCTACTTGAAAAACGAACTCGGTAGTCAAGGACTTTTCTTAACTTATTTTAATCGACAGATCCTGTGACATAAAATATCAGTTTTTGAAAAAAATCTATGTACCGGTTAACAAGCTGTGTACGTTTAAATTTTAAAATCTGAGTTGTTTCATCGCATTCCCATTGCCGTCAATGGAAACGGCCTCAAATTTTCATGTTTCTCAATCTGATCTAGCGACTAAACGAACTCGGTGACGTATCTTTTTTATGGCACAATTCGATGTAACACACGAAATTGCACCCCTGTGCAAAATTTTAAAAAATTCTATGTATGTGCCATTTACGTATTCTTGACCTTAAACATCAACATAGTGATATCATATCCATTTCAATATCATGGTTTAATGCAGGAACTCAATACGCTTTTAAACATTATAGTGTGTAATATGACTTCTTTTCAGTGTTTGGGAGTTTGGTCTGCAGCTACACCAGATTTATTCAAGATGGAAAAACTCCATGTTTACACGCGGCAGCAAAAGAAATGATTGATTTTGAAAATCAGAACACTGTCCGTGACGCTGAGAATGTTTATAAAAAAGAGATGCAAAAACTTATAGGAGCAAACATGCCGAGTTCGGAAACAATGGCAAAATTGCATCAGCAATGTATGGAGAAGGCAATAGAGTACCTGAGATGTAACATCATATATGATGATATTCAGCTGTTTCTTGATACTGCCAAGGTTGGTATCAACCCATTAATGCCTGGTGGACTCTTTTGTCTTTATAAATTGGATACGTCTAATTGTAAATTAAGGGTTGTCTGGTAATATTTAGTTTCTCTTTTTCTTTAAGGAGAAATACCCCACTGGCTTTATGCAAATAGTGATCAGACGCCACTTTATTCGAACTTTGAGCATGGTCTGCTCTGTTTGCCAATGTCCCTTTTATGGTACACTAGGCATAAATGGGCTACTGAACCAATGATTTGTTTCAGCGAGACCTATAACTGTCATTAGTTCAATCACTTAAAATCTTAGGAGGTTTGATTAGCATTCCTCAATGCAAGACTTCCACTTTTTCCGGCATACGCTTTCGTTTTAGCCTTTGTACATAGCCGCTCACATCAGTTGAGGGGTTAACGCTGTAGTCACGTAGCCCAGTGGGTGCAGATTAGATTCTGTGTTTCTTTTCTAGGCTCTGCATTCTCTCATTTTCGCCCATTTTCCATCGCCTCGAAATGCCAAAACGGTAGCAGAACCCCTAAGCACCCATCAGTCCATGTTATTATATATATAACAATGATGTCAGTATGTTACTATTTACTAATACATAATAACATCTGAACGTGACATTTTGACATTGTCTTACCGAACATTGTCTTTTCATAGCGACGCCTATAGGACGTCACAAAGACTATCTTAAAAGTCCTTCCCGTAATCTAGCGCTTTGTCTCATATCTAATCGGACTTGTCATATCTTTCCGGATTAAAGATTATAATTGTATCAAAATAGATATTTTCCTTTTCCAAAACATATTCTGGACTAAATAAAGGCTTACTTTAAATACCAAATCGTGTTAAAAATCTACCCGCATGTTTCTACCGATACAATGAAAAGAAAACCTTCATACATGTATAAACAAGACTACATTTAAGAATGCCTCCATTATATGTTTCCAAAAAATGTTGCAATTATAATTTGCCGATTTTAGGATTCTTTCATCGAAATACTGAACAAACTGAAGAAGTCGATTGCAAAAGATTCAGAAAACGTCTGCTGGCAAAGGCTCGACGTCTTGGATAATCAGCGCATTGGTAAAAAGATGAAGATGCAGGCTTACGAGCACGTGGCCGGTTACGATGAATACATGAAAGATATTGATTGGATAATAAAGCAGTATTGCAGTATATATTCACTGGTGCCTGACCGACAACCAGTGATATATTGGCAACAAATCACATTTTAGCAAGAATCTATTTCGATTCTAACACACAAGAAACGATGAAAACGCAAGTGTTTCCTTCAGATTTTTCCAGTTTTCCGCCATGATTACATGAAGATATCACGCCAACAACTTTGACTGTAACAGAGGCATTCACATGTAATTCCTAAGTTTTTGATGCGAGAAAACGACGTAACACCGTCTTTCCTAATGGAAATGAAAACTGACGCCACCAAACGAATCAAAATGACGTCAGGAAGGCGGTAAATACCGTCACGCTAGTCCGCCCAGTGATTTGTCATGCAATATATCACTAGATTTTACCATTGGCTATATAGGTGACCAGTGTTAGAATTGTTAGTTAAGTTAGCTTTTGTGGTCTGTGGACTGTGCATTGTAATGGCGTTTGTGCTGAAAATCATTTACATACTGACAGAAACCAAATAGGATCTACAATACATGCGTAATGAATTAAGCCTGAAAGGTCCCTGGTTTCTTTCTCCACCGCCAAATGTTGCTATTAATTACTTAAATTTTAGATGCAGATTGTTCTTCAAAAGTACCTAGATGGAAAAGAAAGAGAGGAAGACGCGATCTATAAAATGGTCCTAAAAGCACAGGAAGGTAAGTTTTTTTGGCCCCGCTATATAGTGGAGCAAATATGATTGCGTAAGTGACTTAGAAAAGGGAGATAGTGGTCTACGGAGTGTAACATTTGTTTTCATATATCAAAATGATCGCCTTGATCTGTAGTTTAAAAATTCAGCGTTTGCCACCTTGGCAAACCTTGCATAACTCTGTAGTGGCCAGTTATTTACGTTACCCCATTAAATTTTGAATATCAAATATATTTATTGAAGTCAATAGGAAGTATGCTTAAACATTATAAATGTATCAAATGTCCATAGTTTTTAAAGGATTGAATCATTTTCTATAAGTTAAGCTACTTCGGAAACTATTTCGCTCTTTTATGCTGTTATTTTAGTGACAATATATATAATGTACCCCTTGAAAATTTAAAATACTACCTTAAAGTGATTGTTCAGATCTCTTAACTGATTCTCTATATCAAAAATAAATAAGTCAGTATGTCCTAATTTAATTTCTACAGATCATTTCTTTATCTGCTAAGGTAATTAAAATCATGTTTATTGCTCTTATCTTAAACATCAGGCAGCAGACATGTTTTCGATCACATCAGTCTAACAGCTTGAAACAGCTGGATAGCAAGCGTTTGTTTACCTAAACTTTTACGCAGTGGAACCACTTTCTAGAGGAGTTGACCGTGATTCCATATGGAAAGATTGCAATTAGTTTCTGAGCTTATAATGTCTTCGAATGTGATTGAGGAGGTAACATTAAAAAGGCACCTATGGTCACCTCAATATACAGAAGATGACTTGAAATACAGACTTTCAAATGCAGATGATAGCTTGACATACTTGAGGTGTCAATTTTCTATGGTGCAAGTGCAGTTTTTGTATGCCTATGCACAGACTTCAGAAAAGCATGTTTGTATAACCGACAGCTATTACCAATATTCTCATTTTCATGCATTATTTAATGTATTCCTTATTATTATTTATATAAGTACTAGTACTATTTTAATTTGTTGTAAGCTTACCTGCTTTTGCCAGAATTACCTTAAAATTCTAAGTATTGGGACAGAACAGTGCTAACCCAGATCAGACTGCTCCTAAAGAAATTGCTCTTAAAGAAACAGTCTGATCATGGTCTAAACTGTTTTGGATCAGGTGTTGCAAATGCATTTGTTCCCTGTCAACGTATAACAGTGTGCATTTCAATGAACAGACTGATCTGGCTTTGCACTGGAGCACTACTCTTAAGCTAATATCTCCAGCTGCTCTGTAACTCATTTTACCTTGCTGCAGCTGCTAAGTGATTCCAACAGAAAATATTTGAGGTCAATCAACTTATAAATGGCAGAATCCTGGGGCAAGTGATAATCATCAAATTACACACTAATTGAAATGGTTTTCACAAAAATTTTAGAGGTATGATTTTCATCATATTTTTAACCTATGTTATAAAGATTTAGAAAAAGATGTGAACAATCACTTTAAATCGTTGCATTTTACGAAACCTCTGTGACACAATGGCCCAAACTGTTCAGTTTTTTTAATTAACTAACTAGCAACTTTCAATACAGTTCTAGGAAAACAAATTTGAGACCTCTAGCTTTTATTCTTTGTCACCCATGTACTGTAGAACGTGGTAACACCTATTCTCTAATGGAGACTGAAAAGTCATTTTCACACAATTATTCGTACGAAAGATGGCTACTAAGCTATTAAAACTATTTAAAACTGACAAATTTGATCTGTTGCAATAAGATCATGTTAAACATGATATAAAGCAAATGTTTGACAATTATTTTTGACCTTACAGCACATATTTTAACCAAAGTAACATACTTAACAAATTGTTAATGTTTGCGTAAAGCGTCTATCATTCGGGCCAGAAAAAAACACTCTTTTGAAATTCTGACTTTTTAACAGCCAAATTGTGATAACTATGTGTTCTAGTTATCGTTAAATGAAATTTTTGCGTGGTGAAATTGGCTACTCGGGCAGCGAACAGATGAGTGCTATTTACATGACATGCCAAGGTGAGATGTCCTACAGTTAGAAATAAACCGTCGTGATTTAACCTGTACATGGAACACTATTATTTTTCCATTTATATCCAAAACACATTTAAAACATCCACTATAGCAGAATAACTGATCATAACATACAGTTTTGAATTCAGAAAGGTAACGTTTGTAACCGTTATCTGAAAACAATTCATGAGATTAACTGTTGCCACAGCCAAATGTGCGTATTAATTTAAGTTAAAATATTTTCAAAACGGCACGTTCGACTGGTTGAAACCCACCCCATGTAATTTATCAGTGACCTTTCCACGGCGGTGCATCCATTTCGGTCTATTGATGTTATAGTTTGTGTTGTCAACTTACCAGTAGCCTTCAAAACATTGATTTGTTTTGTCTGTTTATTGTACGTCAGTCTGATATATATAAAACAAATAGAAAATTGGTGAAAATAGACAATTTGTGTTCCAGGGTATGTTTGATTAAGGCTAGCTTTGTGGTCATCGGCATGGAATGAACTGGATGTTTATTTGGCCACCCGTTAGTTTCGTTTGAGTACATCTTTTATACTTCATGTTACTATATTCAGTTTGGCGTTGTGGGAGAATCGTGGCACTAGTTGATCGAATCAATTCCTGATCGGAGTCCTTTTACATTGTTTATCTGTTTTGGCCATTTTCTATAAAAGCAATATATAAAACCGTAGTTAAACTATCTTGGCCCTACAACATGTATTTAAACCAAAGTAAGGTATATAACAGGTGAATTTGCATAAGGGTTTTGTCCTTTTATCTGTTTATATTCAGGCCAAAGGGTTTTGCGTGCCCTGGTTATTTCTATAGGATAATCGCGCGAGATGCTGAACGAAGTATCTTTTAATAAGTGGCCTTGCTTTATGATACGGTCCGTCAAGGAATACTCCTGAAACGCCACTATAACTGGTCTAATTTTATTTGGGTCAAAACGACCTAAACGGTGGGCCCTGGTTATATTAGCATCACTTATACTGATTTGGAACTTGTCGTAAACAAACTGGCATATTATATCATTGCAGTTTTCTGACCTACTCTCTTTCAACCCTTGAAAAATAATATTATTCCGGCGACTTCTGGCCTCTAAGTCTATTGATTTATATTCCAGCAGTCTAATACGATCCTCATAGGAACTCACAACAGACTCAACTTTCGATATACGTTTATGTTGATCACCAAGATGCTTGAGCATTTTCTCTACAGGACGAAATCTATTGTCATTCACACTGATTTTACTCAGAATAAGGTTTAGCTTCTCATCACCAGGAAGTGTTTGATAATCTGCAGGCACATCTTCCTCAGTATCGAAGTGCAATAATTGCGGACCGCCACCACCAGAACTATTCAGCTTACGCTTCTTTTGATGCCTAACTACTTGCCAGCTTGGAGTTGCTTTGCCAAAGTAAGATATTTCATCAAAGTCCATATCCGAAGAATCAGACTGGTCATCGCCATCTTGACTTTGGGCGTGGTCGCTCAGACACGAAAACATATTACAATCAGTTCTCGCATACCTGGAGCTCGCATTATCCAATGTTATACCACCTCTGAGTCCTCCACGGGTCCGCTTACTAGAACATAAGATTTCATGGAAAGTTTTGAAGATTTTGGCCCTAAAAATGGTATATATGGATGTCTAAATGAGTACCTGAAGATTAATGAGTACAAGAGGTCATGGTCATTCTTTGACTTTTGACCCAAGACTCATATTTTGACAATTTTAGACATACGAAAAATCCACTTTGCCAATGCTCAGGTGAGCGATTCATGGCCCTCTTGTTAAATGTACTGAGTATCTGCTATGATAACAAAAATACTACTGGGAATAATGTTTATACTGCCATTAACAGTAATGATGCCCTTCAAGTGGTGTTTTCATGGTGTTATAGCCAATGGATGGATGTATGACTTACCGGTTGTACGACCAAGCTTTTCAAACATGCGTTTGTATATAGCATATCAGCATATCAGGAGAATGGAAGCTCTGTGCAATGAATCGCCACATAGGTACAGTTTTAATCTCATCAACTCCCGCGGCCCTCGAACATGCGACAGCGTGATCCATGGTCGGAAGCGCTAACTTTGGATCCAGTTCGAGTCCCGCTGGGGACAAATTATGTCCGAACCTAATCGGCACTTCAATGCAAGCAGCTTTTCATAATCACTTCCCATACTGGTAAGACATTTTGAATAGCATATCTACAGTATTATTATCGTACCTTGAAAAGCTGGGTCGTCCAATGTAGCATCTATAATACTAAATAAACGAAGTAACGCATAAACTGCAAAATTGGTGGCATTTTCAAGCGTAATTTCTATACTGGTTCTTTCGCATATTGCTATCATTGATAATTTCGATTAGCGTGTGTTTTAGTTTCACGTAGATTTAAAGAATTTGGGAATTAAATTCGTCTTTCATTTTAAATTCTCCCAAGTATTTTTCTAGAAACTTCGACTATTGGTCGATTTTTTTTTGTCAACAATGGGTGCGTTCGAGTGAAATTATCGTTTACTCGAATACACGTTTTAAATTAATCCGGTAGTTTCGGTTCTGCGTCGTTATATCGGCGCGCTGCTTAGCAAGTCCAAATTGAGCAGGTTCTAATGCAAAAATCCGACCCATGAACGTACGTCATTCCCCATAAATAACGATTTATTTTTGTATTTTTGCTCATATGTCTAAACGGATGAAGAACTAAATGGTCATAGTCCCGACGGCCCTGGCTCGAAACGACCCATTTTCTTCCAGAACGATAGTCAATACGAGTAGCCAGTCGAACTCGCCCATTGAAGAATAAAGCTCAACGCACATGGTCTTTCGAAAAGTTGGACGGACACACGGCGCCAAGTGTGTGCGGCTATGGTTACGTACCGCTGAGCCACTTGGGGAACGTCGTTAGAAGAATTCAAACTGAACTGAACTTTCGAAAAGACAAAAATTAAAAATGTCTAAGGTTAACACACATGCGCCAGGTAAGAAAGGGCATTTTTTCCAGCGAAGCAGACAAATCAATTTCAATGATTCAACGAAGCTAAATAAGTCTTTAGTCTTCAGAGGGCTTGAATATTTTCCCCAAAAACGTTCCAGGACCCAATTTTTCCAGAAAAAAAATACCCAGGACAGGTCACATAACCAAGATGGCAAACATTTATTATGGTAAAAAAAATCAAAAATCTTCTCCCCCAGAACCACGCCGGGCCGCGTAGCGCAATCGGTAGGGCACCTGACTCATAAGTCAGAGGTCCTGGGTTCGAAACCCGGTCTGGCCACATACTTTCGTTACTCCTTCCGCTGATTCAAGAAGGGCAGTTGTCAGTTACTGGCGAAAGTATGTGCGTACTAGTTAACCACTTAGGAGGTCTAAGCCTGCCCAGGAATAGTGTGGTTAGGTTAACTGGACGTCCCGACATGACCTTAGCTGTTTACCGTGGACGTTAAGCATCAAATCAACCAATTCTCCCCAGAACCACAAATCCTATGATCTTGAAACTTAGCATGTCGCATCAAGGACTCAAAAGCTCAACAAAATTTATATAAATGATGACCCTGGGATGACCTTGATCTGTTTTACGGCAAGGTCAACTTTTGAGTCACTTAGGTTTTTCTATTGGAAAAAATGAAAAAAGTTGATTGTTTTTAAGAAACAATGCAGTCTGCTACCTGAAAGTTTGTAAATGAAGCTTTAGTGAGTATTCATGGTAAAGGTCATATCTTCACCTGGGCCTAAGGCCATTTACATTGAAAAATTAAAACTCGCTTTTTTATATAAACTTGACCATCATGAAATATTTCCGCGCTTGCGCGGGCTCTTTTCTAGTGTAATGAATGATGCGCATCATACGTTGCAACAACGAAAGTGTAGTAAGTAAAGCAACTGTATTTTATGATTCTTATGGAAACGAAATTAGTTTCCTTAGTTGACCTGCATGCTTAACTAATGGATATGCCTTTTAATAACTTTAGCTCCATATGTTTGCAAGAAGTAGTATTTTTATCATCATTTTTCATTCGTTTATCTAAAGCTCTCTATTTATTTATTCATTGATTTTAGAGACCGGGAGAGCAAGGGCAGAAAAGAATTCTGAGCCTATTCAGAGGGTATTACCAAGACAGAGATCGAAAGAAAACGAATCGGAATCAAAGCATGAGAGCGGTGTATCGGACGATCTTCTCAAGCGGATCATGGAAGATCAACAACTACAGAAGAAAGATATGGACGAAAATTTCTTTACTTTTATGAAGCTGAAAATTGCGGAGTATGAGAGGCAGCTGGGAGAAGGTGCCGAGAGTTCAGCAGCCATTACCAGGGAAGAAAATGACCGTTTCAAGGAAACTTTCCTGAAAGGAACGACTAAACAACCGATTGGGCCGCGGCCAGTCCCGTTTGGTTCGGAGAAACCTCTTTCTCCAACTAAGCCATGGAAATGTAAAATATTCTAGACTGCTCACTGAGTGATATAATGCATGCTGGAAAAGAGCCAAAGCCGTTCTAAGGCGCATAGCGATATATGTTTCTATTAACCGAGCAACGGTGTAAAGTCTAGAAGATGTAGCTTATGGTCTTTGCAATGAGAAGCTTGGCGGTCAGTTACCCTATTATGCCTGGTGGACTCTTCTGTCAGTATAATTTGGACGAGTTCATTTGTCAGTTATTTGGTGTCTAGTTTAGTTTATTTATTAAGGAGAAATACCCTTTTGCAAATAGTGAAGATCCTGATCAGACCCCGCGTTTTGTGGCGTCTGATCTGGGTCTCCAACTGTTTGCTAATGTCCCTTTTATAACACACTAGGCATAAATAGGTTAAGCTGGTTTTCTTAACAGCCTTAATTACTATGCGAGCTATTTCAAATAGTAGTTTGCGTTACTCAGTTTTAAGTGAATCAGTGACTCAGTGAATCATCTTGCTTTTACGAGTCCGCGATTTTACACCCAAAACTGATTAAATGGTGATACTAGCATCAATAGTTGCAGTCACCTTCAGCTTGTATGTTTCAATGAAACAATTATATTGGCTACAACATACGCCACTATTTTTATGATGCCCGAATGGTAGAAAATACAAACCTGCCTTAAGAGGTCACTGTATTTAGAGGCCAACTGTCTTTAGCAGCCACCTTTCTAGGATCCCCTGAACCAAACTACAGTGCAAATGAACCTGTATTAAGAAGTCACCGGTCTTTAGAGGGCAGATTTTGTATGTCCCCCATCTGACATTATGTCAAATTTCAATCAGTTGTCATTTCAACTCACACGACCATGGCTATTCTTAACACAATTATTCCATGAAAGCATATTGATGCAATATTAATTAACCGACAGTGCCTGTCATCTGATGGTTGGGGTTTGACTTGACAGTAACCATTATTTGGAAGACGTTACCGCATCATTCTACTAAAATATGTCAGTAACAATAGATACTAATCCAAAAGATATTTAAACGGATACAGATTTTACAAAGTAATTGCTTTCTTCTAGAGAGAGACTAGCGTCAATATTATTTGCGTTACACGGCTTTGTTCTTGTTGAAGTGATCATGTTACCTATACCGATTAATGAAGCAATTTCAATTTGCTACCTTAATTACACATAAAACTACTGCAGTTGTATCAGCGCGCACATAATATTTTGCTGTTATGTATGTCGCAGAGCATGTGCTTTCAAAATAAACACTAATAGATGCTTTTTGCATTATAAACAGTTTCGAGCAGGCATTTCTGTGGCATTTTAGCAGTCCG
Source organism: Ctena decussata (assembly GCA_963989385.1). NCBI lineage: Eukaryota > Metazoa > Mollusca > Bivalvia > Lucinida > Lucinidae > Ctena > Ctena decussata. The sequence goes on along the minus strand of OZ022507.1, from coordinate 36,218,783 downwards.
GTGAGACCATATTTAGGGCCCCGCCAGACGAAGTAGGCGGAGGCCCTATAGTAATCACCTTGTCCGTCCGTCTGTCTGTCCGTCTGTCCGTCCGTCAGCTTTTCGTGTCCGGGCCATAACTCTGAAACGGTTTGAGATATTTTCTCGAAACGTTGTATGAATATAAAACATCATCAGACGATGTGCAGAGAACAAGAACCATAACTCCACCTACATTTTTACGGAATTATGCCCCTTTGTTATCCGTCGGTCAGCTTTTCGTGTCCGGGCCATAACTCTGAAACGGTTTGAGATATTTTCTCGAAACTTTGTATAAGTATAAAACATCATCAGACGATGTGCAGAGAACAAGAACCATAACTCCACCTACATTTTTTACGGAATTATGCCCCTTTGTTATCCGTCGGTCAGCTTTTCGTGTCCGGGCCATAACTCTGAAACGGTTTGAGATATTTTCTCGAAACTTTGTACAAATATAAAACATCATCAGACGATGTGCAGAGAATAAGAACCATAACTCCACCTACATTTTTAAAGGAAGTATGCCCCTTTGTAATTTCAAGTATGGAAATCGTGTCTGGTCCGTAACTTTGAAACCGTTTGAGATATTTTCTCGAAACTTGGTACAGCTATAAAGCATCATCAGACGATGTGCAGAGGGCAAGAACCATAACTCAACCTACTTTTTTAAGGAATTATGCCCCTTTATAATTTTTAGTATGGAAATCGTGTCCGGTCCGTAACTTTGAAACCGTTTGAGATATTTTTTCGAAACTTCGTACAGCTATAAAACGTCGTCAGACGATGTGCAGAGGACAAGAACCATAATTCTACCTACATTTTTAAAGGAATTATGCCCCTTTGTAATTTTTAGTATGGAAATCGTGTCTGGTCCGTAACTTTGGAACCGTTTGAGATATTTTCTTGAAACTTGGTACAGCTATAAAGCATCATCAGACTATGTGCAGAGGATAAGAACTGTTACCTCATCTACATTTTTACAGAATTATGCCCCTTTGTAATTTATGTCTGGAAATCGTGTCCTGTCTGTTACTCTGAAACCCTTTGAGATAGTTTCTCGAAACTTGGTGCAGTTATAAAGCATTATCAGACGATGTGCAGAGAACAAGAACCATAACTCCACCTACATATTTTATGGAATTATGCCCCTTTATAATTTTAAGTTTGGAAATTGTGTCCGGGCCATAACTCTGAAACCGTTTGAGATATTTTCTCGAAACTTGGTACAGATATAAAGCATTATCAGACGATGTGCAGAGAACAAGAACTATAACTCCACCTACATTTTTTACGGAATTATGCCCCTTTATAATTTTAAGTATGATATTATGTCAGGTCTGTAACTCTGAAACCGTGAGATATTTTCTTGAAACTTGGTACCGATATAAAGCATCATCAAACGATGGGCAGAGAATAAGAACCATAACTCCGCCCTCATTTTTACAGAATTATGCCCCTTTGTAATTTTAAGTATGATATTATGTCAGGTCTGTAACTCTGAAACCATTTGAGATATTATCTTGAAACTTGGTTCAGATGTAAAGCATCATCAGACGATGTGCAGAGAACAAGGACCATAGCTCCATCTATATTTTTTATGGAATTATGCCCCTTTGTAAATTTAAAATTCGAAATTGTGTACGCTCTATAACTCTGAAACTATTTAAGCTATTTTCACGATACTGAATACAAATATTGTGCATCATCAGACAATGTGCAGGGAACAAGAACTGTAACTCCACCTACATTTTCAATGGAATTCTGCCCTGTACTTTTTAGTATAGAAATCATGTCTGCTTTAAAACTCACAAAGATATGCTCATGAATACTCTGCACAAATATAATGCATTATCAAATGATGTGCAGAGAATAAGAATCATAACTCCATCTACATTTTTACAGAGTTATATCCCTTTGTAATTTTCTATACAGAAATCCTGTCAGCTCTATAACCTTAAAACTGTTGAAGATACTTTCAGAAAACTTGGTACCAATATGAAACATCATCAGACAATATGCAGAGGACAGGAACTATAGCTCAGCCTATATTTTTTACAGAACTTTGCCCCTTTGTAATTTTATGTATGGAAATTGTGTCCATCCACTCTGTAGCTTTAAAACAGCAAAATATATTTTCACAGAAGTTGTTACAAATATAAAGCATGACAGACAATCTGCAGATAATAATTGTAACTCCATCTACATTTTTTACAAAATTATGCCCTTAGTAATTTTTAGTGTAGAAACTGTAGCCAGTCTATAACTTTATAACGGTAAGGTTTTATTGTTATTTCCAGTTTGTGACATATGACTTAATGCCATCAATAGTCCAATATAAAGGCGGGGCCCTATTAGTTACCATGTTTCTAGTTTTAACTGGGCAGGGACCACAGTCTTCCAAGTAAGTTTGCAATAGTCTCGGATGGTAGTCTCCATGAAGGTCTGATTGTATCTGAGATTGACCCCTTTGTTGATAGATGCCGTTTGGTAACCTCAACACAGTTAAGTATTAACTTGAGCAGGACAGAAACCTGATGAACAGGAAATAAAAGATAAATAGGCAGACAATATCAAGAATTGTTTAAAGATTCCCTTCAGGTTGTGGTGAAGGGAAACTCTTGCAGAGTCATCAGTGGTGCTTCAATGACCAACTGTTTAAGGTGCTTTTAGATGCAATGTAAATTGAACCGCGACAAGAGAAAACTAACAAAGTGGTTGCGCATCCGCCAGTCTGATCAGAGTCTTCGCTTTGCACTGAAAAGGTCGCCAAGGGTCTAAGCTACCTCCGTGTCGACAGCGAAGACTCTGATCAGACTAGGTTGATGCCCAGGCTGATCTGATCTGCGCTAGGTGCACAACCACTTTGTTGGTTTTCTCATGTGGCGGCTCAAATATTGCTTTTGTGGCACAATAAATTATTTGAAAGAAAGTCTCTGAAATGGCTTGAGCATGTACGTACTTTGCTTATTGGTCTTGTAAGTATACTTAATGGGTATCACGGTCTTCACATGCTCCTTGCATCAGCCTGAGCAGCTGGTATTAAAATCTCGCTGAACAACTTGCTGAAGCCTAAGCAAGTACCACAGTCTTTAAGGAGTTCTGGTAGTAGGTTCAGATGACGCCAGCATTTCTGTGTCGGAGAGTAATTGATAGTTCCGAGCCACACCAAGAGTGTCACTCAATAGTCACTTGATAGTGTGAATTGGCCAATGCAACAACTTAGCATATGACATAGTCCCACAAAAATAATCGTACGTGTTCAATGTCCTAAAATAAGTCTGCGTGTTTTTCTTACAATTAATGGAGGGATGAATATCTGTTAAATGTAGGCGTATTTTTCCGAACGGGAATTGCACATAATGCAGCCAAGACAGGTAGGAAATCATACCGTAAACATTCTAAGTATTGGAACAGAGAGGTATGGGCAAACAGTGCAGATCCAGACCGGATTCCGAAAGAAACAGTTTGGTCAGGATCAACACCATTAGTCAGTCCATCTGCATATTTTGGACGTATTCCCGCATTGAAAATCAAACTGTTCTATTTTAGGGAACTTCCAGTAATTATATATTGAGTGCCCAAATTTTAGCATTGTTATGGTATTTCACCAATCAGCGGACTGGAAATCATTATTGGCTGTTACTGTCGTTTACGGTGCGAGTTCTAAAGATTGAATTGCACAGAGAAGCTACCGTAAAATTCTGAAGATGGGAGGCACCTTAAGCAACCACAGTGATTGTCTTAAAATGAAGCAATTTGGTTCTAGAATAAAGCAAAGCGTCCAAAAGATACTGATGTAATGGCAAACAGTGTAGGTCCTGATTAGACTGCTCCAGGATCTTCAGTGTTTGCCAGACCTACCTGTCCCAAAAAATAGAATGTTAATGCTGATTCCTCATAATACGTTGTCCATATCTTAAGGAGTCATGAATAAGTATTTCTTTTACATCTGTGTCCATAGCCTGAGCTGACACCACCACCTGATTTGTGTAGAGGACCGCCGTGGTCGAGTGGTTGAAACGCTAGTTTTGTTATTAAAGGTCGCGAGACCGAATCTCACCGGTCCGAGTCCAAAACACTCTATGTCGGCCAAGCAATAAATTGATATCTGAAGTAAAGACTAAAGTGCAACGGAAGGAGAGGATATAAAATCTTCTTCTCGAGAACCAGATGACTTGAAACTTGGTATGTAGCATCGGGCACTTAGTAGTATTAAGATTATTCAAATGCTGATAAAACTTCTGTTATTTTTATGGATCCCAAACGTCTCTTGAAACATTGCTTGAATGTTTTAAAACTATATGCGAATGTCTCCGGCCTTTGTTTAAAAAAATAGTCTGGATAGGATCAAAAAAGAAAGTAAAGAAAAATAGTGTGAAAACTATAATTTACATTGGAAAAATAACTAATTCTTAGTTGTAGGAGTAAGATTTTTTCATAATGTGAACGAAATAGTTGAATTAAATTATAATGAAAAGATAAAAGAGATGAGAAAAATCTACTTAAGCTGGTCAAAAAAAGATACTTACCCCGTCATAAAGATCTTAGCTTTGTCAAAGTTTAATCATTTGATTTTGGCTTTGCCAGCGCCGTCAAAAATGAAATTCAGAAAATGTTTTATGATTACTTGTGGAATAATAGTCCAACTATAATAAGACGTGCAGTTAAAACACAAAATTATCAAAAAAGATGTTTTAGAATGTGTTTATGAACCCTTTGAAAACAACTTTGATAAGAAAATTTTGAAAAAAGAAATTAAGTATTCACTCATAGTAAAACAACTGGTTCCTGATATTTTTGAAATGTTTAATTACGGAAATGCTTTTCTAGACACCAATGGAATTCAAACTGATGATATATTTCGGAAAGACGTGGCATGTAGTTTTAATTTGTTTTTAAAGCAGACAAGACTATCTGGCTGGGGTGAAGTATTAGGAGTTCCAATTTGGCATATCTGGTCGGAGGCAGCTCCGTGTTTTATAGAAATTGGATAGAAATAGGTATAATGATAATATTAATAAACGAGTTGCTTGTTGTAAATGGAGAATTAATAAATTATAATATTTTCAGAACACATCTTTCAGTAAATACGAATGTACTGCAGTTTGAAGGTTTAACAAGAAGTATTAGAAAGTACATATCGACTTTTAACTTTGAACCGTTTCAATATAGACAAGATAATCCTACGTGTCCGTATCCCTATCTTGTATTTGAAAAACCAAAAAAGGATGCAGAAACATATATGATAAATTTGTTGTTACAAATAAATAAGCATTGTCGGTTGTTAAATGGCAAACGGAATTAAGCACAAACCAAGTGTTAGACTGGGGGAAAATTTGGAATTACCATTTAAAACTACTAAAGATACGAATTTGAGATAGTTGCAGATGAGAATAAACCTTAGGATTTTAGGAACAAACTATCTTCTTTCAAAAATGAAACTGAAATTAGATGAAAAATGCACATTTTGTAGGCTCGTGAAAGAAACAATAAAGCATATGTTTTGGATTGTGATTCTGTGGCCTATTTTGGGGAAGGACTACAATTTTTCCTTAGAGAAAACTGTGATTTAGAAAACATCAGATTTTTTATAACAGATAACTTGTTTAATGAAATATTGCTTTTAGGTAAAGAGTTTATTTATCAAACGAAAATGGAAAATAAAATACTGTCGTTGATAAGTTTTCAAAAAGTACTTTCCTTTCATTATCAGTGTGATAAATATACTGCTGCGGATAGTCAAACTCAGCATATCTTTGAACAAAAATGGGATAGATATAAAGAGTTGTTTTAGGATAAGATTTTATTGTTAGACTTGTTAGCCATATATGTGTTTTTCGTTTTGGGTATTCATTGTAAACCTTGTTATAAAATATGTAGTGGGTTTTGGCTATTCTTTTGTTTTGTTTTTGTGTTTTTGTTCTTTTTGTTTTATTTTCTATTTGTAAAATCAAGATTACACATAGCTCCATGCTTCGGGTGAGAGGAGGGAACGGGGACGGTCTAAAGGTGATTCTTCGTTTTTCTTCACAGAGACATGACTGTGCTGTGTCCCTTCTTTAACATTGTCTCATAGAGACAGTTCTAATGAGGGGCCGGAGCATATGCCTTTTCTTGGGAGAGGTGGGGGTTATCCTGGAATTGTACTCGAACCCACCTTACCTTAGGGTAGGGAAACACGTGACCACGACGCCATATTTGTTCATGATCATGGAGGCAGCCATGTTTGAATTTTTCGCCAGTATGGTGTGAGTTTTTGCTTTTTCCGTATAAAAGGTGTACTTTTACACAAAGCTAAATAGTGCGTGAGCTGTAATTAAGTTTTCATACTCTAACAACAATAAATTTGCTGCCGAGCAACTTGTTGTTTTCATGTTTACTTTGAAACAAGCTACGAAGAACACACTGTAGGATGTCATGCATAACTACTGTTACTTACTTAAGTGAGGGTAGGAGTTTCACGTATCATTAATGTCCAACTCTTTCAACACAATTATAAAGTCTCCAAAGAAAGACTGGAGAATCCAGGAATCGATCTCATGGCTCCTGATATGAAAATAGGCCTTGTGAATTCCCCGTTGTTGTGGCTTCACCACTTTATATCGTTTTCAGTACAATTAACGAGGGGAAAAATCAGATTTATTTTTGTTGTTTCAGAAAATATTTGAAATCAAAGCATTGTACGTAATCAGACTTTTTTTAAAAATCTTTTAATGTTACCGGTCACATTTTATAACAAACAGGGTAACAGTCACAGCTGGACCACAAAATGTTAACGGTCACACTTTTGCAGCGAGTTCTAGATTCTTCTTAATTCAATACGTTAACGAGCCAATAGCAAACATGCTTCAAGAAGCCAGTGCATGTCTGTTGTATCTGAAAAAGAGAAATTTTAATAGCAGATACCCCGATAAATACCACTTTTCACCTAAAAATGGGATTTACTCGGGTATAGACTTACGGAGTTGTTAACGTAATGTTAAGTTTTTGTTCCTGTCTATTTCAGATCTTAGTGGAGCCCAGTAATATGAAACAAACATAACTAGAAAAAAAAAAAAATCTGAAGCTAAACAGAAAAAAAATATCGCGATTGGTCAGATTACGAAACTAAGGAGGAAAATTCTCAGGAACTGACACAATTCAAAATCAGATCCAATCCAAGATAACATGTGGAAAAGAGTCAACACAAAATTAGTCACCACCAAAGACAACAGCAGCGGCAGCCATGTGAACAGCCATTTCCCATGTAGATGGTCAATGGGCTAGCATAAACATCACAAACAATATATCAATAATAAACATAGCAACTAACAACACATAAAACAACCAAGAAACAAAACAGAACTGCCGCCTTGAGACGACCAGTAATGAAATTGCTGGGGGTGGATGGGGCACCTTAACCGGTTTGTGGTCGACCAACCCTCGCCCTTTGTTCTGCCTTTGTTCATCAGATACTTAGTTGTTCAACCCAACAAAAACCAACCACCCCCACACAACAGTCTTACAAAAAGCACCAACCCAGATAATAAGAACAAATTGTACGAAAAACATTAAACATCTATTTTTACCTATTTTCATTTTTTTAATCTCAGGGCTAGCTTTAACATAACGGACCATATGTCAAAACAGACAAACACCACATGAAACAACTAAGAAGAACCAAAACAGAAATGCCGCCTTGGGACGGCCAGCAATGAAATTACTGTGGGGCGGGGGAGGGGGCGCTTAACTGGTTTGCCGTCGAGCCCTTTGTCATGCTTTGGTTCATCAGACACTTAGTTCTTCGGTTTGCGTGGAAGATCCCTGACTCATAAGTGTAATATCTCAGGAACATAAAAATCAAAATTAAAACTAAGATAAAACAAACCGAGGACTCACAGAAATGGTAACACTTAAATTCTGGAGCAGAAGAAATCTACCAGTTAAACCACGGTGGGCTCGACCCAAGACGTCCCGGAACGGGTGTCAGGCGCTAGCCGTCTGTGTTACGCTTAAGTTAGGTTTAGGTAGGCGCCTTCATAAAGTCTGAAGCCCGACCCACTGTCGTGCAATCGAAGAGATAAGCAAAGCTGTTAACCGGCTTAATTGGGTGAACCATTAAGGATGCAGTTTGTCGCAAAACATCCATATTATAACCAATCTTTTTATATCGAATTATTTTCTTCTTAAAATGTTATAGTCCGAGAGCCCGTGGTAGGTTTATTCATGTGGTCGAGGCCAAAAGGTTTGAAGGTGTTTTCTTGTGTAAAAGAGTGTTTTGAATTCAAAATTCAAAGTCTTAAAAAATCCATTGATGCACAAAGTCGGTATACTCAAAAGATTACACATGGGGTGCTCCAAATCTCGAAAGAACGTCAAAATGGGGGTACCCTTATATTTAGTAATATTTTCAGTCTTCTGCATGCACTGGAAAATCAATTTTGATATCAAGCTATACTAAATATATGTTAAAACAGATCAAATAACAATTTCCACGTTTTCTTTGCCATATTATGGGAAGCTCTACTTTCAAAATGAAACACCTTGAAAAAAGCCACGAAAACTGGTGATTTCAATGTTCAACTCATAGGTAGATAAAATATTGATAAAAACACCGAAAGTAGCAGTTATTATACCCCCAGCACAATTAGTATGTCGAGGGGTAAATTGTTTTTGCCTTTCCATCCGTTCTTCTGTCTATCCATCCGTCTGTGTGTCCACTTGTCCGTCAGTCCTTCCGTCCGTTTGTTAACATTTGCGTTAAAGTTTTGCGTTAAGTTTGATCTTTGCTCTGTTTTCCTGAGAGTATTCATGGAAACTTGACTTGTTCATGTGAACTTAGTATTACTTCAGGATGGATACTGATCAGTTTGCATCACCTGGAAGGTTCGACAGGCCTAAGGTCAAGGTCACAGACTTAAAAACTTGTAAAACAGTTACGTTAAAATTTGCGTTATGTTTTGGCTTTTCCTCAGTTTTCTTAAAAGTACTGGAACTGGTCCATATGTGCTTAGTGTGACTACAGGATAGATACTTATCAGTTTGCATCACTTGGATGCTGCCTTTGGCCTGAGTCAAGGTCACAGACTTATAAATTCATATAATAGTTACGTTAATGCTTGCGTTAAATATTTGCTTTTGCACTGTTTTCCTGAAAGTCTAAACTGGAACTGTTACATATGTGTTTAGTGTTACTGCAGGATATATACTGCTCTGTTTGTGTCACCTTGATGCTGCTGCTGACCTAAGGTTAATTGTCAAAGACTTTGAACTTTATATAATACCTCTGTAAAAGTTTTACTTTGAAGAGTGTATCTTGGAATAGAACCGTTTGAAATGTGACTGGGTCTATTGCTGGGCTTGACTGTTTGTCTGCTTGTTAACATTTTTTGCATTAATGTATTATGCAAAGTTTATTTTCTATGGGCGGCGGCTCTGGCCGGAGGTATACGTTAGCCCTTGCTCACCTGCTCTAGTTGGGCTGGAAAACAACTTCTGATCACAAGGTGTTCGTGATAATTTATGACTTTGTTTTAATTATTTTGGGGAAGAACATGTTTGAAGCAAGATAAAGTTTGACACATTGGCGATATAGCAACCTCTGTACTTTTATATTGTTCACCCACATATTCTTTATCCCGTCATTTTAAATATATTTTTTCTTTCTGTTTTCATTCTTTTTTTCAAGTAAAAGAGAGGCAGTTGTACAGAAGGAGAAACATCATTTGAATGTGAGTTTGATGGGGATTTGCCAAGTGAACATTAAAGAATAGGGAGGGGTTTTGAAGTGAGCGTGTGCCTCTGCTCAGTCTCATCTGGACTTTTGATGTCTGTTTACACACACTATGGGCCTTCACAAAACTTGGACCAAAGACACAGATCCTTGATTGCTGTGAAAGGCCGTGCATGCGCATTTAAATAGCCACCTAATGGTTAAAAAACTTTGTTCGCTCGGCGAATTCCGCATATATGGTGATATCCAAGGACGTCTACAATTTCATTCCTTTTTCATTTCAGTAAGAAGATGGAAACAACTGATCAGACAAATGAACTACGCAACAGTGAAACGCGAGAGTATTATATTGGCGATTCTAAACGAAATCGGATGCAGATGATAGTCCCTTTTACAGTCCCTTTTTGGGTACCATCAAACAAAGATCACAATACAGGTCATGTTTGGTCTCGCCTTTTCAGCTGAAGAATATGTTTAGGCTGAGCTGAAGTCTTGATTTGAAATCAAAGGACCTGATCTAAGGTTTCTTTCAATATGGCGGAGTCTCTGTTTTAAGTGATGAATCAAATGATGTCTTTCTTTTTTTTGAAAGATCTGACTCTTGGATTTGCAAACATTCTGATAACAAAAATTCTGATAACATATACCGACAGTATCATGAAGAGTACCGATCCCAGACAATGTTGCAATGCTTTCATCGTAATTATCCCAATCAATGTCCATTCCAAGTGCTGGCTGTTGGGTGAGGCCATCAGACCTAGAGCTATTATTTTCTGTTTAGAATTGCCATACATAATACACTCCAGCTTTACTGATGGTTCTCTTGTCTCGTCAGTTGTTTCCATCTTCTACCGGAAAAGAAAAAGAGGAACGATATTACTATGTACACGGACTTCGCTAAGGGAACAAGTATCTTTACACAATCCATCAAGTAGATATCTAAATGCGCATGCGCGGCCCTTCACAGAAATCAGGGATCTGTGTCTTTGGCTGAAGTTTTGTGAAGGCCAATAGTGTATGTCAACAGACCAAACGTCCATCTTGAGACTGACCATATGCACAGGCTCACTTTGAAACCCTTCGCTGTTCTTTTAAGTTCGGTTGGCAAAGCCCAATTTAGCCCATTTTCAACTGATTATCCTCCTTTCTGTACGACTGTCTCCACCATTTTACCTGAAAAAGAAAAAGAATCAAAACGGTAATAATGTATTTGAAACGTATTTAAAATGACTTTTAAAGAATATATGGCATGGACGAACAATATAAAAGAACAGAGGTTGCCATATCGCCAATTTGTCAGACTTTATCTTGTTTGAAGCTCATTCTTCCCCAAATGACTGAAGCCAAGTCCAAAGAAAAATAACTCGAATAATTTGTGGCTAGAAATGTTTTTCAGATCCCCTTAGTGCAATAATGGGCTCACGTATACCTCCGACCAGGGCCACCGCATACAGAAAATAAACTTTACATAATACATTAATGTAAAATGTTAAGGAACAGACAGGCAGACATTCAATCTTACACAGCAATAGACCCAGTCACATATCAAATGGTTCCATCCCAAGATTTGGCAATAAGCAAAAGAATACACTCTAGAAAGTCTAACTTTTACAGATAGATTTTATATGTATATAAAGTTCAAAGTCTGTGACTTGACATTAGGTCAGCTGCAGCCTTTAGGTGACACAAATTGGTCAGTATCTATCCTATAGTAACACTTAACACATATTCATTCATTCAGTTCCAGTAAAGACTGGCTGGAAAACAGTGCAAAAGCAAAATCATCAGTCTAAACGCAAAATTTAATGCAACTTTTGTACAAATTTCTAAATCTGTGACCTTAACCTTTGGCCAGCAGCAGTATGCAGATGAAACAAACTGATCAGTATCTATCTTGTAGTAACAATAGACATATGAACCAGTTCCAGTAAAATCTTTCAAGAAAACTGAGCAAAAAACTTAACGCAAATTTTAACGTAACTGTTGTACATATTTCCCAAGTCTGTGACCTTGACCTTAGGTCAGCAGCAGCTTCCAGGTGATGCAAGCGGATCTATATCCATCCTGTGGTAACACTTAGTACATATGAACAAGTTCCCGTAAAGACTTGCAGGAAAACAGAGCAAACAAAATACACTTAACGCAAAACTTTAACGCAAATGTTAACTAAAGGACGAAAGGACTGACGGACAACTGGACAGACAGACGGATGGACAGACAGATGAACGGATGGAAAGGCAAAAGCAATTTACCCATCGACATACTTATTTTGCCGGGGGTATAATTACTGCTACTTTTGGTGTTTTTATCAATATTTTTATCTACTATGAGTTGAATATTGAAATCACCAGTTTTCGTGGCTTTTTTCAATGTGTTTCATTTTGAAAGTAGAGCTTCCCATAATATGGCAAAGAAAATGTAGAAATTGTTATTTGATCTGTTTTAACATCTATTAAGTATTGCTTGATATCAAAATTAACATCCAAGTGCATGCAAAAGGCGGAAAAAATTACTAAATATAAGGGTACCCCCATTTTGACCCTCAATCGGGATTTGGGCACCCCATGTGTAATCTTTTGGGTATACCGACTTTGTGCATCAATGGATTTTTTAAGACTTTGATTTTTGAATTCAGCACACTTTTTTACATAAGAAAAAACCTTCAAACCTTTTGGCCTCCACCACATGAATAAACCTTCCACGGGCTCTCGGACTATTAAGGAAAGTCATTTAACCAACTCTTTATCTTGATTTATACGCCAAGTCGCCATAAATTCAGGTGCCGAAAGACCTTGCAGAAGAAGTGTTTTCAATCGGACTTTATATTAAAACACTAAGTTGAAATGCCGTCGATAAAATTTTGAAAACGCTTTACGCAGTTTATGATATCTATAACCTTATTTGAGAAGTTTTGCTGACAAAATTTTAGTACGAATTAAGGTCACCAGCATGACTGAACACTCGAGCAAACCGAATAAATTGAGAAATAGAAACACCATAGGATGAAGAAGGAGGAACATGACCAACTAAAAATGGAAAATTAACAATATCAAACTCAAAGTCATCACGTTTATCGTAAATTTTAGTTGTAAAAAACCTAATATCCGATCTAGATAAATGTAAATCCAAAAATGAGGCCTCGGTATCTGAGACGCTGGCCTTATTTAACTGAAGTTCAGAAGGGTAAATTTGATTGACCATTATTGTCAATATTCAATAGGTCATCCAGATACCGAAAAGCAGAACTGAAAGCTTCAATAACTTCAGATTGCGTGTTCTCTAAAAGAGAGAGCATGAAGTCACAAAAACAGATCAGCTACAAGAGGGGCACAATTAGTGCCCATGGGAACACCTATAATTTGTCTATATATTTTAGAGCCATATCTGATATAAATATTGTCCAAAGAGAAAAGTAAGAGTTTCACACTTTTTCTGACAAGACCATAAATTATCATTCCAGGCCGCTTAGACGTACATAAAAGCATGCCTAATATAATATACAATATAACAAAAGCCTTCCCTATGGAAGTTAAATTCACAAGTTTATCCTTAATAATATTGCAGGGCAAGGTAGCATATAATGTCGAAAAATCATCTGTAGACAAACTGGATGCACGAAAACCTCGCTATTTCAGCTTATTTAATACTTCACATGGATTTTTAATTGACCAAAACAGGTTTTTACCTGACCTTTCATAGACTGTTTCAAAATATTTAATAACATGATTTTGATGGCAGTAGGACAAGAAGTTAGCAATTTAGAAAGTCCGGTTGTCGTGCATAAGCTAGAGATAGCGACGAATCGTGCCTCATGTAGTCGCTTATGAAGTTTAGGTTGCCAGCAGAATGTAGGAACTCTCTTTTGATCTTCATCAACACTTACAGCAAATTTAGTGCCTGTATGACAGACTTCTCTATAGCGGAAGTCTGCTTATAAGCCTTAGTGCCACTCAACTCTTGATTCAAAGTATTAATGTAATGTAACCCGTCAAACAACAACAGCGTTGTTTGCAGCGTTGTCAGCTGGAACTCTCAAGCGTCAGCAATTTCCAGTTCCAACAATTTCACTGAGGGCATGCGTCAGCAAACTGTCTGATTGGGAGGGTTCCCCACCTAGGTCGTTGCTGTCGAAATCCTCAGTGCGATCATTGCAACTATTTGCACCGTTAGTGTCCATGAGGTTATATTGCATAGTTCTATGAAGAAAGTCCCGCACATAACCGGGCCTGATCAAACAAAGTTGAAAAAAAAATATATGTGACGGAACCTATGTCCAGACAACACATCCGTTTTTATGATGGTAGTAATAGTTTCGATGTTTTTTATCATTATTTTTACTTTTTTACGAGTAGGTCAAAATAGGACAAAATCGTCTACACGCTTAGAAGGTATGATTTGACGGCAGTTTTGAACGATTCTATAGTCGCTAATTTTCTTATATGCAAAGGCAAGGTATTCCATTCTTTCGCCCCGGCAACTGTAAAAGATTTTTCATAATAGGCCGTGCGACAAAGCGGTATTGTAAAAAGCTCATTGTCAACTGAGCGTAGGGCTCTATCGTGTGTTTCTGAAACATTATGAAACAATTTTCTCAAGTAATCAGGTGCCATATTATTTAAAATTTTATACATCATGACGTGTGTATGGTATTTAACCCTTTCGGGAAAAGGTAACCATTTTAATTCTGAGAACAATTGCTTTGATGGCGTCATCATGTCAACCTTCAGAATTATTCTCGCTGCCCTTTTCTGCAATTTAATAAGCCTATTTGCGTTTGAAGACGAACAACGTCCCCAGATCAGGCATCCGTAATCAAGTATTGGTAAAATGTTTGATTTATAATATATACTATGCAAAATATATTTAGCATTTTTAGCATTTTTTTTTTATTTTGCAGTTTTTCTCATTACTGAAGTGCAACATTGAGCGAAATTAAATTTCATTGAAGGGAACCGTATTTGGGGCTTAAGATACCATGGGATTACAGAAGCCATCTTTAAAAACGATATTGGGGGAAAGCGATTAGCACAGAAGGGGTCATTAGCCGAAATTCGCACCCATTGAAAAGCAACATAAACATGGCAAGCATGTGTTTTTTTTGTACGGTCTTTCGCATCATTTTCGTGCCCAGTTTTGTCAAAACTATTGAATGTGTAAAAGATATGGTTAAGCGTAACAATGGACGAATCTTAGCATGCGCAATTGACGTTAAAACGTTATAATTCCGTCCAATGTGCAATGATTCACGGGTGCTTCAGTGCAATGCAGAAGAAAAACCCGATAAAAACAATAAGCTGAAATTAAAGGTCATACCATGATTAATTTAATTGTGAAATTTCTTCACTGAGGTATAACGTGACTGTGAGAAAATGATGACGTTAGTCTGAGACTTTTGACTTATGCTCAGTAACCGGGAAGAATTTTCTTTCCAAATTGTTTACGTTATCATATTGGTAGTTACCAAAGAATCATATACTCGAAAGGGATTTAAGAAATACCGATTACAAACAACTTTTTAAGACGATAACGTAAAAACAAGGGAAAACGTCAAATTTTCGAATTTTGTAAACCTCATACTCGTAGCATATTCAAATGTTTTAGAGCGTTTTCCTTTATTTAACAGCAAACCAGCCGCCTCATTATGGTTTTGGCTTTTGTGCATGATCAAAAATGTCCCTCAGACACAATGGTTATAAAATCTGACGTCACGGTAGTTCGAACGCTACAATTGAACAATCTTGAATCTTTTACCTGCCAGACCATCTCGAATTGTATCTTTATGCAGTAAATTGACAATAAAATCCTAATATGGTGGATCTGACATATACAAAAAAATGCTATATTTATTGTGCATAGTATAGTTCTAAACTGTTTTGATTCACATATTTTGATAGTAATTTTAGCAATGTTATTCGACGACTTACATTAAGACATACGGCATCAATTTGCTTATCCCAGGTCAAAGATTTGTCAATTATGATCCCTAAAAGTTTTTGGCTCTCGACGGCCTTTATATGTTCATCTTTTAGAAGTATGTCGAGGAAGTCTATTTTCGTAAGTTGTTAACCGCAGTAACAACAGCTGAAGATCAGTTTTCCTGCAAGACATTAAACTAATATTGCATAAAGGCTGGTCTCACATGCTATTAACAGGCATGTTTTAACAAACACAAAACAATGTATTAACCAGGCAATTCACGTGCTCATAATTAACTGCTTTGCGTTTTTTTGTATGCAAGTTTCAGGAAAATACTCAGTCAATGCAGAAGCAAGCGGGTAGTTTGCAGTTGCACTTTTTCGATAAAAGACCAGTATGCGAGAGTTGTACAGAATCGAATATTGTCAGAACTGAAGAGCAGGCGACAACGAGACGAAAGTATAGTGAACATGATTTTGACTTTTGAACTGTTGCTAATGGTTTGATAAAAAATCACGGTAACTGATCATGACCTAAAATGAGGAGTTTTTATAATGCATATAATGCGATCATTTGGTTTTTCATTGCATTTACATTTGGCAGAAATACCGCGGCCCTAGTTTTCAACACCTCCATAGGAACCTGGCAAATGGTAATGCTAATACATGAAATGCCATGCTAGAGCCGTACACCGAACTGGTTCGGGTATAAGGTCACTTAATGTCAATGATATACATGTCCCATTGTGACGAACACTTTTGTTTTCTCCCTTTTAATTTACAATGGTCAAAAACCTAATCAAAATAGGCACAGTTTGTACAAAAAACGAAGATTTACTAATACCCAAAGGTTCACAAATACCCGACCCCGCTTTTATTTTATGTTTTGTGGAGAATCCCCAGTGAAAATTAGAAGAAAAGGTTTCTATCTCTAGCAAACCTATGCTACAGATATTATCAGCCAGTGCAGTGTGACCGTTAACAAACAACAGTCGTAATGTGACCGTTAACGTCTCGGCTGTTTTTAAAAACAGAATCAGGGAGTCTCTTTTCGGCTCTTAACGTGATTTTTTGATAATAATATTGTGATTACATACTCGAACTACGTACCAGACAGCCACATTCTGCTGGTGGATGTACAGGTGGCTTTCTTTTGCTATCATCCTATTTTGCCATACCTTCTTATTTGAATCGACACAAAGTGAATGAAATCTTGAAGCACCGTAACCCCCTCCTCTCGGTGCAGAAAAAAAACAACAAACCAAGTAAACCAACTGGCTTCAAACTCTTACAGTCCGGGTGAGAGTCTGGAGGAACTTGTGATAAGGTATGATCCGCGCTTGTGTTGAAGTTTTTGAAATTGCAAGTAGAAAACAGCATAATGTGAACTGGTTACCGAAAAAGTAGCACTAATTTACAGTTCACGCGCAACAAATTTCTTGACTAACTATTAAATAGCCGGGGAAATCGATGAAATCTTACCTTCGAAGTGGACACAAAATTCAAAATGGCCGCAACAAAAATTTAGCAGGATGACGTCACGAGATCACGTGCTTCGCCCCATTGCTTATCTAGAGCTATGTTAGCTTGTTTAAGTACTACTGATTTAATATGGCAGTTATACTCAGAATATAAATCTATACACGAACTGTAAACTATCTGTACTTACAAAACTGGCGATAGGTCTCATTGCAGTCTGATATTTAGAAGTTATACATGAATTACAAAGATTGTGCAACTGTACCATTTTCAAGGGAACTTACTTTCACGGGAACAAGCTTTCGCGGTTTTGCACTTTTATGTTTATTCATAGAAGTTGGGATCCACGAGTATTGTTTCTTTTTGTACGACTTTTCATGTAAAAAAATCTCGAGGATTGGTGGATTCGCGGGTTTTGATTGCGAAAATAATGAAGGATATGAACCAAATAAGCCCCTGGCTTCCGTTCAGATGCTTTTGCTATTGTATACTATTTGAAACCTGTACATAACTTGTATGTAATTGAAATAAAATATGTTTACACCAAAATAATGAATATATGTGCGCCGTGAACGTTTGTATATTAGCACTATAGTGATCGTTAAAGCTTTTTAACTTAAAAGAAATTATGGATTGTGTATAAGTTTTCTATATGCTTAGAGAATATTGGTACACCGTGAATATTTGAATGCTTGCAGCACATTTAATTTTGATAAAAAGCAGAATATAGAAATTAGACCTCGACAGAAATTAAACTTTCTACGTATACATGTAGTGAAAGAAATAATGATAGATTTTAGACCAGATAGTGATTAGTAGTTCTCTTTTCTAGAGAATAATATGCTATGCACAATACATATAGCAATTTTTGTGTGTGTCAGATCCACCATATTAAAATTTTATTCAGATACAAAGGCCGATCGTTTGAGATGGACTGCCAGGTAAAAGATTCAAGATTATTCAATTGTAGCGTTTGAACTTTTCATGACATTATATCTGAAGGACATTTTTGATCATGTACAAAAGCCATATCTTTACCGTCCCGACATGACCTTAGTTGTTTACCGTGGACGTTAAGCATCAAATCAACCAACCAACCAACAAAATCCAACACCATAATGAGGCGGCTGGTTGCTGTTAAAATAAAGGAAAATGCTAAAAAATATTTGAATATGCTACGAGTATGAGGTTTACAAAGTTCGAAAATTTGACGTTTTCCTATGTTTTTACGTTATCGTCTTAAAAAGTTTCTTTTTTCTAATCGGTATTTCTTGAATCCCTTCCGAGTGTATGATTGTTTGGTATCTACAAATGTGATAACGTAAACAATTCAGAAAATTCTTCCCGGTTACTGAGCATAAATCAAAAGTCTCAGACTAACGTCATCATTTTCTCACAGTTACATTACACTTCAATGAAGAAACTTCACAGTTAAATTAATCATGGTGTTACCTTTCATTTTAGCCTTTTGGTTTTTCTCGGGTTTTGATTCTGCATTGAACTGAGGCACTCGTGAATCATTGCCCATTGCACAATTGACGATAAAACGTTATAATTCGGTCCAGAATTATAACGTTTTAACGTCAATTTTGCATGCTAAGATTCGTCAGTTGTTAAGCTTAACCATATCTTTTACACATTCAATAGCTTTGACAAGAAAACTGGGCATGAAATTGATGAGAAAGACTGTCCAAAAATTCACATGCTTACCATTTTTATGTTGCTTTTCAATGGGTGCGAATTTCGGCTAATGACCCCTTCTGCGCTTATAGAAAAAGCTGGTTTGATTTTCTTTCTCTTTTATCCTACTCCCTGGTCGACGCAAGTGAATGGGGCCTTGCAGTGAGTGCCATATTGGGATTCGCATAGCACCTGCACATCCGCGCGAGCTGATCGGGATCTCCCTTCTAGTATACACATGTTCTTAACTAATACGAGAGAATATACATGGAGGCAAATGAGGACGCAGCCTAGCCCATGCGGATGCGCAGACTGATTATATCCTTTTCATTGTGTTAACAAAATTATTGAAAAATGCTAGAACATGAGAGTTCATGAAAATTATAGAAGATTTTGGCATAAAAATTGGTATAAATGAGTACACTTAGCCACTTTCGTTACGCACCAGTTTTCCAATGCCCATATTTTTAGCCCATAACTGCTTAAAATAAAAATTTCTAGCAGAATACAGTCATTGACGATTTTTCTATCTGATGACAGTCAAAATTTTGCAAAACCGCTGGAGTGTGTCCGCACAGTTTGCCGAGAGCTTATTTTGGTAAAAATCACGTGCAGCATAAGCGGGTGTTCGTTTTGTCTGGAATTAGCATTGAACTGTATCTTTTGGGATAGTCAGTCTAGAAAAACACCTAAGGATTAGTGATTTCAAGTGGCGAGGCAATTTTATTACTGGGATTTACAACACACGTTCACTTTTTAAAACAATTTTACTTTTTACGTCAGTTTAACGTCAGTCAATCACCAGTGAATTGTGATAGCCGTAAAACCGTTGACAACATCAAATTCAATGAAACCAAAACACAATTGAAGATTGCCTAATTTCTGAACCCTTACGGTACCGACGTCAAGACTAACATCAAAGTCACAACGTAAAAATCTCAACAAAATTTGCATGAAAATTAACCCAAAAAATGTGTTTGTTCACAAGGAAGTTATAGTGGAAGTATTTCAATAGCTTGTTTACAAAACAACATCAACTGTCTTAGTAGCTTTTGAAAGCAAGAAAAATAAGCTTGCGTTTTCAACGTGTGTTACAGCCACAAATGAAATAACTACCACAAATGAAATAATTCTTTCATTTGTGGTTGCGGTCGTAACCACAAATGAAATAATGTTTCCAAAAATGTGTGAATTTGTATAGAAGAGAATGAATCTCACAAAAATAATTTTCTCTGGAACAAGTCTACAATCTTTTGAAACACTTAGAAATTTGCAGACCGAAGTTATTTCATTTGTGGTTGAGGAAGCTTGCAATCGTAAACACGAATGAAATAATGTCTCAAAACATATATGAAATTGTATGGAAGGGCTTCATTCTTACAAAAATAAACTTCTCTGAAACAAGTCGACAATCTTTTGAAACAATTAGGAATTTGCAGACCAAAGTTATTTCATTTGTGCTTGAGGAATCTTGCAATCGTAACCACAAATGAAATAATGTTTTCAAACATGTATGAAATTGTATGGAAGGGCTTCATTCTTTCAGAAATAAACTTCTCTGACACAAGTCGACAATCTTTTGAAACACTTCGAAATTTGCAGACCAAGGTTATTTCATTTGTGGTTGATGAAGCTTGCAATCGTAACCACAAATGAAAAACTGAATCTAAACATATATGAAATTGTATGGAAGGGGCTTTATTCTTACCAGAATAAACTTCTCTGACACAAGTCGACAATCTTTTGAAATACTTAGAAATTCGCAGACCAAAGTTATTCCATTTGTGGTAGAGGTATCATGGAATCGTATGAAATTCGCAGACCAAAGTTATTCCATTTGTGGTTGAGGTATCATGGAATCGTATTCACAAATAAACTAATGTCTCCAAAACATATGCCGGGCCGCGTAGCGTAATCGAATGGGCACCTGACTCATAAGTCAGAGGTCCTGGGTTCGAAACCCGGTCTGGCCACATACTTTCGTTTCTCCTTCCGCTGATTCAAGAAGGGCAGTTGTCAGTTACTGGCGAAAGTATGTGCACTTAGTACTGGTTAACCGCTTAGGAGGTCTAAGCCTGCCCAGGAATAGTGTGGTTAGGTTAACTGACCGTCCCGACATGACCATAGCTGTTTACCGTGGACGTTAAGCATCAAAATCAATCAAAAAAGTCTCAAAACATATATCAAACTGTCTGGATGGGCATATTAGCCGCGACACGACAAAACCAACACTGTGGTTGCGCGCCTATCGCAGACTCCAATCAGCCTGGGCATCCGCCTGGGCAGCCTTAACTCATCGTTAAGGGCTCAAAGGGTAGCTAAGGGACTAAGCTACCTCCTTGCGGACAGCGAAGACTCGGATCAGACCGGGCGGATGCCGAGGCTGATCTGAGTCTTCGCTGGCCGCACAACACTTTGTTAGTTTCTCGAATCTCGGCTCAATTATGAAACTGTCTGGAAGGGCATTATTCTTTTGAATCATTTGGGAACTATGCAGACCGAAGTTATTACATTTGTGGTTGACGTAGCACGCCATCGTAGCCACAAATGAAAGAATTATTCCCAGGTCGTGAGAGACCACCTAGGAGTGCATCATTCTTTTAAATCTAAACTTCGAAAATAAGAAACTTTCATAGCGTTTGGGATACAGTCCAAAATATATACATTATTTCATTTGTGGTTGACATAGAAGGCAATAGTAACCACAAATGAAATAATGTTCCCCAAATCGTAAAAAACCGTCTTGAAGTGCTTTATTCTTTTCAAACTAAACTTCCCTGATACTGATAAAAAAAAACTTTTATAGCGTTTCTGATAAAGTCCTACAAAAGTTATTTCATTTGTGGTCGAGGTAGCATGTAATCATAACCACAAATGTAATAATGTTTCCCAAATCGTAAGATATCGCGTAGAAGTGTTTCATTCTTTTGAAACTATACTTCCCTGACACTGATGAAAACTTTTATAGCGTGTTGGATAACGTGCAACAATAGTTATTTCATTTGTGGTTGAGACAGCATGCAATCGTAACCACAAATGAAATAATGTTCCCCAAATCGTAAAAGATCGGATTCAAGTGCTTTGTTCTTTTGTATTTATACTTCCTTGATACTATTACAAATCTCTACTAGCGCTTCGGATATAATTCAACAAAAGTTACTTCATTTGTGGTTGAGATAGCATGCAATCTCAACCACAAATGTAATAATGTTCACGAAATCTTAAGAGACTTCCTTGAAGTGTTTTTTTTTATTTTGCAACTATACATCCCTGATACACCTATAAAAACATTGATGGCGTTTCGGATATAGCCCCACATTTTTTTTTCATTTGTGGTTGAGAATGCAAGCAATCGTAACCACAACTAAAATATTGTTCCCGAAATCTTAAGAAACCACCTTTAAGTGATATATTCTTTTGAAACTATGCTTCCCTGATACCTATTAAAACATCTATAGCATTTCGGATATAGTCCGACTAAAGTTATTTCATTTGTGATTGAGATAGCAGGCAATCATAATCACAAATGTAATAATATTCCCCGAATCGTAAGAGATCGAGTTTAAGTGTTTCATTCTTTTGAAACTATACTTCCCTGATACTAATCAAAAACTTTTATAGCGTTTCGGATATAGTGCAACAAAAGTTATTTCATTTGTGGTTGAGATAGCATGCAATCGTAACCACAAATGGAATAATGTTCCCCAAATCGTAAGAAACCGTCTTAAAGTGCCATATTCTTTTCAAACTATATGGTTTCTTTTCAAACTTCACTTCCCTGATACCGATAAAAACTTTTAAAGCGTTTCGAATATAGCCCAAGAAAAGTTATTTCATTTGTGGTTGATGTAGCATGCAATCTTAACCACAAATGTAATAATGTTTCGGAAATCATAAGAGACCGCCTTGAAGTGCTTTATTCGTTTGAAACTATACTTCCCTGATACTGATAAAAACGATTGCATGCTATCTCAACCACAAATGAAATATTTTTTGTTGGACTATATCCAAAACGCTATAAATGATTTTATCAGTATCAGGGAAGCTTAGTTGTCTCATTTGTGATTGATGTTGCATGCAAGCATAACCAAAAATGTAATACTGTTCCCGAACTCGCAAGAGACCGCCTTGAATTGCTTTATTCTTTTGAAACTATTATTCCTTGATACTGATAAAAACATTATTAGCGTGTCGGATATGTTGAAATAATTGTTACTTCATTTGCGGTTGACATAGCATGCAATCATAACCACAAATATAATAATGTTGCCCAAATCATAAGAGACCCCTTTGAAGTGCTTTATTCTTTTCAAACTACACTTCCCTGATACCGATAAAAACTTTGAAAGCGTTTCGAATATAGCCCAATAGAAGTTATTTCATTTGTGGTTGATGTAGCATGCAATCATAACCACAAATGTAATCATGTTCCCTAAATCGTAAGAGATGGCCTTGAAGTCTTTCATTCTTTTTAAACTATACTTCCCTGATACTTATAAAAAAAACTTTTAAGCGTTTTGGAAAACGTATAACAAAAGTTATTTCATTTGTGGTTGAGATAGCATGCAATCGTAACCACAAATGAAATAATGTGCCCAAAACATAAAAGACCTCCTTGAAGTGCTTTATTCTTTTCAAACTAAACTTCCCTGATACCGATAAAAACTTTTATTGCGTTTTGGATATAGCCCAAGAAAAGTTATTTCATTTGTGGTTGACGTGGCATGCACTCATAACCACAAATGTAATAATGTTTCGGAAATCATAATAGATGGCCTTGAAGTGCTTTATTCGATTGAAACTATACTTCCCTGATACTGATAAAAACATTTATAACGTTTTTTTATATAGTCCAACAAAAGAAGTTTCATATGTGGTTGAGATAGCATGCAATCGTAACCACAAATGACATAATATTCCCTAAATCGAAAGAAACTTTCTTGAAATGCTTTATTTCTTTAAAACTAAACTTCCCTGATACTGATAAAAAATTTTTTTTTATAGTATTTCGGATATAGTCCAACAAAACTTAATTCATTTGTGCTTGAGATCATAACACCAAATGTACTAATATTAGTTCCCTAAATCTTAACAGACCGCCTTGAAGTTTCTTTAATCTTTTGAAAAATACTTTCCTGATACTTACAAAACATTTATAGCGTTTCGGATATAGTCCAACAAAAGTTATTTCATTTGTGGTTGAGATAGCAGGCAATTATAACCACAAAACAAATAATTTTCCCGAAAACTTAACAGGCCGCGTTGAAGTACTTTATTCTTTTGAAAAAATACTTCCCTGATACTTATAAAACATTTATAGCGTTTCGGATACAGTCCAACAAAAGTTATTTCATTTGTGGTTGAGATAGCATGCAATCGTAACCACAAATGAAATAATGTTCCCGAAATCTTAAGTAACCGCCTTGAAGTGGTATATTCGTTTGGAACTATACTTCCCTGATACTTAAAAAACCGTTTATAGCGTTTCGGATATAGTCCAAGAAAATTTATTTCATTTGTGGTTGACGTAGCATGCAATCATAACCACAAATGTAATAATGTTCCCTAAATCTGAGAGATGGCCTTGAAGTGTTTCATTCTTTTTCAACTATACTTCCCTGATACAAATTAAAAAAAAACTTTTAAAGCGTTTTGGAAATCGTATAACAAAAGTTATTTCATTTGTGGTGGAGATAGCATGCAATCATAACCACAAATGAAATAATGTTGACCAAATCATAAGAGACCGCCTTGAAGTGCTTTATTCTTTTCAAACTACACTTCCCTGATACCGATAAAAACTTTTATAGCGTTTCGAATATAGCCCAAGAAAAGTTATTTCATTTGTGGTTCACGTAGCATGCAATCATAACCACAAATGTAATAATGTTTCGGAAATCATAAGAGACCGCCCTGAAGTGCTTTATTCGTTTGAAACTATACTTCCCTGATACTGATAAAAACATTTATAGCGTTTTGGATATAGTCCAACAAATGTAGTTTCATTTGAGATAGCAGGCAATCATAACCACAAATGAAATAATGTTCCCCGAATCGCAAGAAACCGTCTTAAAGTGCTTTATTCTTTTCAAACTAAACTTCTCTGATACTGATGAAAACGTTTATAGCGATCGGGTATAGTTCAACAAAAGTTATCTCATTTGTGGTTTAGGTAGCATGCAATCATAACCACAAATGTAATAATGTTCCCGAAATCATAAGAAACCGCCTTGAAGTGCATCATTCTTTTGAAACTAAGCTTCCCTGATACTGATAAAATCATTTCTAGCGTTTTGGAATTAGTCCAACAAATATTATTTCATTTGTGGTTGAGATAACATGCAATCGTAACCACAAATGAAATAATGTTCCCTAAATCGTAAGAAACCGTCTTGAAATGCTTTATTCTTTTCAAACTAAACTTCCCTGATACTGATAAAAAAAACTTTAATAGTATTTCGGATATAGTCCAACAAAAGTTGTTTCATTTGTTGTTGAGGTAGCATGCAATCATAACCACAAATGTAACAATTTCAGGTCCCGAAATCTTAACAGACCGCCTTGAAGGGCTTTATTCTTTTGAAAAATACTTCCTTGATACTTATAAAAACATTTATAGCGTTTCGGATATAGTCCAACAATAGTTATTTTATAACCACAAATGAAATAATGTTCCCGAAATCTTAAGTAACCGCCTTGAAGTGCTATATTCGTTTTAAACTATACTTACCTGATACTTAAAAAAACTTTCATAGCGTTTCGGATATTGGCCAACAAAAGTTATTTCATTTGTGGTTAAGACTGCATGCTATCTTAACCAAAAATGTAATAATGTTTGGTGGACTATATCCCAATCTTTTTATAAGCATTTTGGTAGTTTAGATTTAAAAGAGTGATGCACTTGGAGGTTGTTTCTCACGACTTGGGAAACATTCTTTCATTTGTGGTTACGATTGCATGCTATTTCAACCACAAATGAAATAACTTTGGACTGCGAATTTCTAAGTGTTTCAAGAGATGTCGACTCGTGTCAGAGAAGTTTACTTTTGTAAGAAAAAAGCCTTTCTATACCATTTCATATACGTTTGGAGACATTATTTCATTTGTGGTAACGATTGCATGCTTCCTCGACCACCAATGAAATAACTTTAGTATGCTAATTTCTATGTGTTTCAAACCATTGTCGACTCGTGTCAGAGAATTTTATTTGTGTAAGAATAGAGTCCTACCATACAATTTCATATATGTTTGGAAACATTATTTCATTTGTGGTTATGATAGCATGCTATGTCAACCACAAATGAAATAACTATTGTTGGACTATATCCGAAACGCTACAAAAGTTTTTCATTAGTATCAGGGAAGATTAAAGCATTTCAAGGTGGTGATTTACGATTTGGGGAACATTCTTTCATTTGTGGTTACGATTGCATGCTACCTCAACCACAATTGAAGCAAATTTTGTTGGACTATATCCGAAACGATATAAATGTTTTTCATCAGTATCAGGGAAGTATATTTTCAAAAGAATGAAGCACTTCAAAGCGGTCTCTTACGATTTGGGGAGCATTATTTCATTTGTGGTTATGACTGCATGCTACCTTAACCACAAATGAAATAACTCTTGTTGGACTATGTCCGAAAAGCAATAAAAGTTTCAAACGAATAAAGCCTTTCAAGGCGGTCTCTTATGATTTCCGAAACATTATTACTTTTGTGGTTATGACTGCATTCTATGTCAACCACAAATGTAATAACTTTTGTGGGACTATATCCCAATCGCTATGAATCTTTTTATCAGTATTCTGGTACTTTAGATTTAAAAGAATGCTGCATTTCAAGGTTGTGCCTCACGACTTGGGAAAAATTCTTTCATTTGTGGTTACGATTGCATGCTATGTCAACCACAAATGTAATAAATTTGGTCTGCAAAGTTCCTAAATGATTCAAAGGATTGTCGACTTATGATAGTGAAGTTTATTTTCTTAAGAATAATATAACCTTGCAGACACTTTCTTATATGTTTGGAAACATTAGTTCACTTGTGATTACGATTGGATGATTCCTCAACCACAAATGTCGACTAATGTCAGTGAAGTTTATTTTTGTTAGAATAATGCCCTTACAGACAGTTTCATATATGTCTGGAGACATTTGTTCACTTGTGGATACGATTGTCGACTTGTGTCATAGAAATTTACTTTTGTAAGAATAAAGCCCTTCCATACAATTTCGTATATGTTTGGAGACATTATTTCATTTGTGGTTACGAATGCATGCTTCCTCAACCACAAATGAAAAAAACTTTGGTCTGCAAATTTCTAAGTGTTTCAAAAGATTTTTGACTAGTGTCAGAGAAGCTTTTTTTTGTAAGAACGGAGCCCTTCCATACAATTTCATATATGTTTGGAAACATTATTTCATTTGTGGTTACGATTGCATGCTACCTCAACCACAAATGAAGTAACTTTGGTCTGCGAATTTCTACGTGTTTCAAAAGATTGTCGACTTGTGTCAGAAGTTTACTTTTGTTAGAATAAAGCCGTTCCATACAATTTCGTATATGTTTGGAGACATTCCTTCATTTGTGATTAGGATTGTATGCTTCTCAGCCACAAATGAAATAACTTTGGTCTCCCCCCCCCCCTCCCCCGCAACAGTTGAGGACATAAAAATTATAGATGTTCCCTGAATAAAAATATGCGGTTCAGAAGGTGAAATAACTTTTATAAATATATTATACAGTCACTGCTAAATGCGTTTATATTCTGCGAAAATAAGTGTTGGTTTTATATACGGTTTATTTATTTATTTTTTGAAAATATAAACATTTCAAATAGCAACTTATACACTGCTCAAAATATTTAAAGGAACACCTTATATTTTTCCAAAGACGACAGTGCAACGCATCCCCACTTTGAGGTAAAATGCTTTTGATCGATAATGACACGGATTTTCCATTTATTTTGCCATTATTTTTTTTAAAAGGGGCGAGGGAAGAACAAGGGCCGGGATCCTGATTCTCAATCACACATTACAACAAGTCATGACTCATATGCCTACCAAGTTTAAACAGCGTAACTTGAAGAAGAACTTGCCGAGAAAACTGTAATACAAAAGGGTGAGTTACAAAAGGGGACCTCCATACGAACCGAACTGCCAACTAATTGTGTGCACCGCGGCGCAGGGTGAGGGTGAAGGTTTGGGCCCAGTAAAACTGGTTTAAACCCCCCCCCACCCCAGTAGTTATTACTGACCGTCCCAAGGCGGTACTTTCGTTGCGGTTGCATTTGCGTTATGTTCAGTGCTGTTTAATTTATTTTGTGTTCTCATTTTAACCCTTCTATAATAAAAATAGAAAATAGGTAAAAATAGTTGTTAAATGTTTTTTTTTTGTATAATTTGCTTAATCTGTTGTAACCCTTCTGTTGGTCTAAATTATTTAGTTCAGTAAAGATAGCTGAGTTGCCACCTATTTGGGAAAGAGCTGCTGACTCAGCTTATCATTTGTAATTTATTGTTTGTTAGGATGTCTTTGTCAATCTTTCCCTTTGATGTTGGGAACAGGGTTTGAGATCTGATCCAGTCAGCTCCTGAAGTGTAGTTACTCTTTAAATTTACAACCTATAAGAAATTTACATAGCGTTCTGCCCACGCACCGAATTCCATAATATTATGCATAGTGATTGTCTTGGACATTACTATTGCCTTTATGAAATATTTGCTGATCCATCCATTTTTATTGTTAAATTACAACATATTAATTGCATGGAATGCAAAAAATAGGGGCACCCCTATTTCAAGCAGCCCAAAGCTGTAGGATATTTGAATTTCCGACCCGTTTTATTCTCAAACTAATTCCTAGTAATTGATTATGTATGTACCACGTTTGCACCATAAAACTCTCCGTATTAACTTTGTTTGCAAGATGCCCCATATTTCAGCTCCATAAAATATTTTGAAGAAATTAAATTTTCGATTTCGATATGTTGCAGTTCTTGTCAATCTGCCAAATTAATATGAAATTAGGCCATACGTGTGTAGAATATAATTATAAAGTTTGTGAAAATTGAAAACCGGTAACATGATTTTTTTGGAATGCTAAATGTTAACAATCGAAAAAACACACACAAAATTTAGGAATGCATATACATGTCGTTTTGTGATTATTTTGATGCTAATTCTTTTTATTTTTTAGTGAATTTTATGATCTGTTTGCATCATCAAATCCTTTATGCAGTCAAGATGTTTCATTTCTATTTATTATAGAAATGAAACATTTTGATATGTTTAAGAGATAACTGCATCCTGTTTTACACCACAAAAAAGTTTAAATGTGGTCAAGATTAATCTCACATACAGTTTGATAAGTTGTGAATGAGATTTTTATCATCACTTATACACTTCTGTTTTATATATGTGTATGTTTGTTTGAATGTGGTTTTACGGCCCTGTCAATAATTCAAGGTAATATCGAGCACAGTAAGCTATCCACACTGTTCCTGGGCAGATTTCCTCAGCGGTTCACAAAAACCCAGTGCTTCGACTTTCGCTTGTAACAGCGTAAAATATGTAATACATGTTATGTAAATAACTAACCCCTCAGTTATAAGTATCTTATGGGGTGCCTTTCAACTATTTTTTCCCTATTTATGGATAGCCATTATATCCATTTTTGGATATCCATATTTCAGTTGGTACAGCACAATATTGGATATCCGTAAATCGAATTATGGTTATCCATAAATCGATTTATGGTTATCCATAAATCTAATTATGGATATTTAAGGAATGGATTTCATTTTTCTGAGGTTTATCGAAGTGTAAACTACATTGGGTCACGTGCAAAGTGAATGAACCCCGAAGGGGTTCATGTAAACTTAGCTAGTGACCCAATGTAGTTTACACTTCGATAAACATCAGAGAAATTAAGTTCATTGCTTATATTTACATTCGTTTTAATCAAGTCTTTCATGAAAAATCTTGTATAAGCGCTAAAATTGAAGCAGTAAAACATATACACGCAGTTTCTTCTGCAAACAACAGAACGGCATGCATGACGTCATGACGCTGCTGACGTCCAATCAGGTTGTAGAGAGCCGTTGTTTATCTTTACGTCATGGACGTCGCGTGTCTCAATGTAATTATTGGAATGTAAACAACATTACGTTCCAATGGTTTACTATAGGGCTTTTCAGTAAATACACCAAGAATGTAAATATTATAAAATATTTCATATTTTTTTGGATATCCATAATTCAATTTTTATATGACCAAAATTTCAATTTTTCAATATCTAATATTACTTTTTGTTATTAAAAAGTGCATAATGGATATCCATAAATGGAATTATGGAGATCCAAAAATGGAATATAAGTAGTAAAACGGCACCCCATAGGTTCTATCCATCTTTATCATACAATATCAAACAAGATATGAACATTTTGAGCTTGTTGCAGTGGTTCTATTGATGAATGATAAGTCATATGTCCGAGATAATACTGGATACTGGCTGTATATGAGCACATGCCAATGGTCCTCTTACCAACAGGACAGATGCAGTTTTAATCCTTAATTGCATTACTTGCATCGTTTTTGTCGAAATGATCCAAATTAGTTGTACTTGGTCTGGGACGTGTGTCTGGATAAGATCATCTGAATGTTGGTTAACCTAGATTTCACACAGTTTCAGTATACAGATTTTGGCCTAGTCATTCTTCCAAAATAAGCAATGTCTCGCCTGACTTATTTCATTACCTCAGGTGTCCTGGTGAATCATAGGACAATTCTGAACATTCCTTCAGAGTTGACTTCTACCCCGATATTGTTGTTGATATGATAATCGTAGACAACTAGCTGGATGCTTTTCAAAAAGTGATGTCAGCACTTTTGCGCAAAGAGAACAATAATAACGGGGAAAATGTATCACCCTGACTAGCAGCAAGAAGGACAGGAAACTCTCAATATTCACCTGTAGAAAATAAGCAACCACAGGCTATGTTTACTGATATATTTGCTAAGGGAGAGTATAAAAATAAATGAAATCAGTTTGTGCATTGAATTATCCCAGAAAAACCCTATTTCGAGAAATTAAATGTTGTATTTATTTTTCCTAATACACTGTCGAGTGGTCGGATTTTAATTTAGTTTTCCATTTATTCCTCAATATATCTGCATATGGAGCTTTTTATCATGATTGTAGTTTAGGTTACTATTACATGTATAAATATTACTAGAAAATGAAGCGTTTCTATGAACATATTAACACTTAGTTTAAACAATATTTATTCATATAAACAGCAATCACAATAATTTATACATACAATAAGCGAATAGGATCTGAACGAAAGCGCATTGCTTATAGAGTTCATTTCCTTAAATGAGACATGCATTTTTTCTAACAAATCACCATCTATATCATGCATTATGTGACAATGTTACTGGTTTCCAAATTTCATGAAATTCCTCTTGTATTCCTCTTGTATAAAGAGGTAACATATGGCCTATTTTCCAGGAAATTTCATAGGTTGACACTGACTAGAACATACATAAATTTTGGGATGCTTTTCTTTTATTAATAGTTTAAGTGTCGCTTTAAGCCATATTTTCTGACTAAATGTTTTAAAAATGGTCTTGTTTGCATTTTTGCATAGCCATAAACGGAATCAAAGATATAAAGATATCCATATGGAGCCCTTTTACTATCGCAGTTCACATTTTTAAAATTGAATAAAGCTGATGACGTATGATTGATAAATTATAAGGCTGGTATCACAAAAAAGGGAATACTTCAGGGTGCTCTCCTGAGACCTTAAAGTCTATACTAAGATAGATATAAACGCATATTTGTAGTTGTAAGGTTGACGATAGTATTCATGCAAAGTAACAAGAAAATCCATGCGTGGGCAAATTTGAAACCCCCTCTTTCGACATTTTAAATATGAAAAGACAGAAAAGTGAATAAGTAAAGGAAGAATAAGAGCAATGAGCCCCAGTCTCAATCCCATGATATAACAGCACATTCTCCATATGCAGAATGAGTTTAAAGATTCTAGCTTGTATGATTTCAGAGACTTCTGCGACACGAATTAAACTTGAAAAGACAGAAAAATGAAAAAGATAGAGCGAAGAACGAAAGCAATTCGCCTGATTCTCAATCCCACAATACAACAACTCATCGTCCGTATATATATTAAGTATGAAGATTCTAGCTTTTAAAGTTCCTAAGAAAACTGTGACACAACTTTTCAACGTGTGAAATAGGAAAAGGAAGGAAAATTAATAAATAAAAGAAGAATAAGGGCAATGAGCCCAAGTCTCAATCCCAAGATACAACAGCTCGTTCTTCTTATGTATAACAAATTTTAAGATTCTAGCCAAATAAAGCGAAGAACAAAAACAATAAGCCCGATTGTCAATCGCGCAATATAACTACTCAATTCCCATATGTACACCAATTTTGAATATGCTCGCTTCAGTAGTTGCGGAGAACACACTGACACAACTTTTAATATTTCATTTTCCACATGTAGAAGGTTCTAGCTTGCATAGTTCCAGTATCTTCTGAGACACAAATTGTACCTTTAAAAGACAAGAAAATTGGACAAATAGAGGGAAGAATAAAAGCGATTCGCCTGATTCTCAGTCCCACAATATAACAACTAACCGTCCATGTGTGCGCTAAGTTTGAAGATTCTAGTACCAAAAAGTTTTAAGAAAACTGTGACACAAATTTTCAAAGGGAAAAGAAAGAAAAATGGATTAATAGTGGAAAAATATGAGCAATGAACCCCAGTCTCAACTCCATGCTACAACTGCTCATTCTCCATATTGTATAATCAGCTTTAAGATTCTAGCTCGAATAGTTCTAGAGATTTCTGTAACCCGTACTTAACGTGAAAACACAGAAAAATGGACAAATATAGCGGGAAGAACAAATGCAATGATCCCGATTCTATATTCCGAAAAACAACAACTGATTGCCAATATGTACACCGAGTTTGAATATTTTCAAGTTTAACATGCTAAATAGTGACAGAAAGAATAAAATGAGAAAAATGGCAGAATAAAAGCAATGAGCCTGATTCTCAATCCAAGATACAATCACTCATTCTACAACTGTATACATGTGTTCAAAGATTGAAGGTACCAAGCTTCCACAGTTCCTAAGAATAGAGTGACACAAATTTTACTTCAAAAGACAGAACAATGAACAAAAATGGGAATGAGAAAGCAACAAGCCAAATTCTCAATCCCATGATACAACAACTCATTGCCCATATGTATACCAGGTTTGAGGAAACTGAGACACAAAATTGATCACAAAACTCGTACGGAATTACAGACGGATCAAATGCAGTATAGCCCCACTTTATCAAAGAAGTATCAAGACGAACATAAATTGTGTGTATCAATTTCATGCCGGGCCATATTATTATTTTTCAAACGGGGCTATAAAGAAATAAAACATACCCAAAACTGAAATCCTTAACCTAAGAATAAATCAGAATCAAGCAAGCGCAAAACTAAGAAAAATAATATAAAGCAATAGCGAACTAAAACAAATTTGCATAAAAGAACATTTTACAAAGTACCTCCCATATGTGGACCAGTCTGCCAAACTGCTACCTTCAGGACTTGGTTTAAACTTTATTTCTTTCGTATAACAAACACACATTCAATGGACATTATGTAATAAATACATATATTATACAAAAGGGATCCAGAAGGAAGTCAAGAGACTTATTTGAATCTGTATCCCTCAATTATACAATAACACAGATTATATACTATCTATCTTGTTTGTCGACTGAATCTACTTGTCTATTTTAACATATATATTGTCTCGGTATCTATGTCTATGTGTGCATACCCACAAGCGGGGGCACCACAAAGTGTATTGATGCTCCCGCATGTGGATACACACATTTTGGTTTTTGCTATAATAGATGAAAAAGAAAGAAAGAATGATACCAGTGTTTTACAATGAGTCCAAATAGAGCTCCACGGGGAATGGAGTTCTGTATATCTCGTTGGTTATGTACGGACTAAGGAGTTTTAAGTATTCAAGTAAATGGGTATTTAAGTATTCAAGTTTCCCTATATAAATATGTAGATGAGTCATGGTCACTGTTGCTTACATTAACCTCAGGCGACCCGCAATATAAATTTGAATATGATTTAGTTAGAAGACCCTTCTAACTAAATCATATTCAAATTTATAACAGAAGTGATGTTTTAGATATTCAACTCAAAATCTTTTAGATTTGATTATGAAGTCATGCACCGCTAAGAATATTTTCTAATTATCAGAGTCTGTTAATTCGGAACTACCATGAAGAAGGATATTTAGTGTTGGGGGACAGATCAATGAGATAGTGTTGATAAGTTCAGCTCGCAGGTACCTATATCGGTGGCAGTCCAGAAAAAAATGTTTATTATCTTCGACAGCTCCACATTCGCATAGAGGACTGTCTACAATATTTTTTGAGAAAAGATGCTGCCTTAATGAACTGCAATTCAATCTCAGTCGTGCGTGATGTATCTGTCCTGTTCTTATGCCATCAAAGAAAAAGGATGGCGGGGGTCTGACATTGGACTGAAGTTCATTTTTGAAAGCTGCTACTGAAGTTGCATTTCTTTTATCTTCAGACAGTTCATTCCAGCTACGCGTAACTGACGGTAGAAAAGACTTGTAATGTAACTGTGAGCTGGCATGAATGGTCTGTAGGTTCGAGAAATTACGCAAGTTTTATGTTGTTGTACTACCAACAGTAGGTGGAACAAGGGAAGACAAAAAGTCTGGCGTAAGGTCGTTTCGCATCTTATAATACAGTATTAGCTTGTGCTTATCTCTTCGGGATGCTAGGGATTCCCAACCAGTTTCCGAAAGAAGGGAATGGATAGAGACTAATTTGGTTGCTCCTGTGACAATGCGCGCTGCCTCATTTTGGATTTTTTCTAACTCGTTTGCTTCATATTGGGTACAATTGTCCCAGACAACATCGGCATACTCTAGAAGTGGCCTAATAAATGAAATGTTAATTGTTTGAAGAGATTTTCTGTCTAGTGTGAACTTAAGTTTGCGCATGATATTAATCCGAAGCCATGCTTTATTTTTAATGTAATCTAAGTGTTCATGCCAGGTGCAATCATTCGAAAAAATAAGGCCTAAATGTTTATGCGAATTTACTTCATTGATTTGTTGTTGATTCATATGAATAGGAGGATGGTAAGGTTTTGCCTGTTCTCTAGAGAATATTATTGATTCCGACTTAGAGGGATTAAATGAGACGAGCCATTTAGTTGCCCATAAGTGTATCTTATATACACAAGGAACAGAAGCGGTCGTAAGATAGAGCCCTGCGGGACACCTGCTTTCAGAGTTGTCCAGGATGAGACAGCACCGGGTAATATTACTCTCTGTTTTCTGTTGTCTAGATAATCCTTGAACCATGATAGGAGAGAACCAGAAATCCCAAGTTTTTGAAGTTTGAAAAGAAGGCCTTTGTGCCAGACCCTATCAAAGGCTTTGCTTACATCACAAAAGACAGCGCGAACTTCTTTCCCTTCGTCAAGGGCCTTACAGAAAGTATTATATATGTCGACAAGCTGGTTGATGGTAGAATCTCCTGGTATAAATCCTGACTGCAAAGTTGTCAGTATTTCATGATCACGAATGAAATTAAAAAGATTCTTGTGCACAATTTTTTCTAATACTTTGCCTATTGTACTTAGTAGAGAAATAGGTCGGTAATTTGAAACAATTGATGGGTCGTCCTTTTTAAAAATCGGGGTTACATTTGCCTCTTTCCATATGCTTGGAACTTTACCACTAGTCAAAGAGAAATTGAAGAGATCACAGAGAGGGAAAGATAACGGAAGAGCTAATTCTTTAAGAATTCGATTATTTATTGAGTCAGGGCCAGCAGCTTTACCAACTTTTAGTGACTTTAAAATCATTTCCACCTCTTGAGGTGTTGTAGAAAGAGAGTCAAGACCGTTTGGAGGCTGAAGAACATCAGCGGGTAGAAACGCGTTACTTTCGTCTAGCACGGTTTGTTCAGAGAAAAAAATATTCATTATATTGGCCTTTTCTGCGTCGTCGGAGTAAACAGTATCGTCTTTATAAAGTGGAGGAAGTGTAGATGTTTGTTCTGGTTTTATGAATTGTTTGAGTGTTTTCCACCAGTCCAATATCATCTTTTTTTAATTTCTCTGCCAGTTTATCTATTTGTATTTTCTTCGATTTACGGATTTCACCTATGATTTTATTTCTTAAATGCTTGTAATTTTGAAAGTCGATAATGTCTTTAGTAATCTTGTTTTTATTGTACAGGCGTTTACGTTTACGAATCATTTTCTTAATTTCATTTGTTAGCCAGGGAGGGTCAGACGGACGTACTTTTATCATTTTGTTCGGAATGTGCTGTGTGGCTAAGGTCAGAATTTTTTCCGTCAACTGTTTTGCATAAATATTATCATCATTCTTTAATATATTCCAATCGGTTTCTTGAACACTATGTGAAAAGGAATCATAATCTCCGCGATCAAAAAGCCAGATATGCCGATGAAAGATAGGGGACGTGTTTTTATTGAATTTAAGAATAATAAAAGCTGGACAGTGATACCTTATATTTTGGTCGAGGAAAGGGTCACCGACTCCACTTGAAAGTATATTGTTTGTATTTGAAGTAAAAAACAGATCAATAATAGAAGATGAGTTTTCAGTGTAATGCGTAGGTTCTGTTATGAGTTGCTCCAGACCGAAATGCTGGCAAATGTCATGTACTTTTTGATTAGATGAATTCTTTAAAATGTCGAGATTGAAGTTGCCTGTTATAAATATATTACTTATATTGGTGTCAAAAGCAAGACCGATTGAATCCTCAATAAATGATAAAGTTTCTGCGGAAGAATTTGGCGGCCTATAGAATGTGCCTATGAGAAATTTCCTATGATGGCTGTTAAGTTCTAGCCATACACATTCTACATTCGGGAGTTCAAGATCTGGCCTACGACGTGAATGTACATTATTTTTTGCATATATACATATCCCACCATGGCTATCGTTTCTACGATCACGGCGATAAAGTTTGAATCCATCTATGGTAAGACAATCATCGGAAATATTTGGGTTTAGCCAAGTCTCTGTAAGACAAATGATATCAAAATTTTTAAGCTCAGCTCCTATTAAGTCTACCTTATTTGAAATACTTTGAATGTTATAATGGACTACAGAAAAATTATTCGTAATAACATACTCTTGAGTGATGTCTTGCGAGTGCGTTGAGTCATTATCTGGGACCAACGTTGGTCCAGGATTAAGTTCAATGTCTCCAGAGCGTATTAACAGCAGTGATGTTATGATCAGAAACTCGAAAGAAGTCAAATAGTTTAACCCTTTGATCTTGGTATGACGAATATAATGTAATAATCTGCATCCTATAAATCTGTACCTCAATCATGTATTACAACCAAATAAAGATATTTCAGCTCCAAGGATGCAGAGAGGAATCCAAAAATACTGTGAGCTATATAAGTCAAATAGTTGATATAAGGCAACTGACTTAAAGTACAAAGTGTCAATATATGGTTCCATAAGCATCCTATAAAGAAAACTAATATTTACGTTATACAGTCAATAAGACATCGTATTACTTTAGTAGATGCGATCATGGGACCATTTGACACCTTTTCCTGGTTGGGTACAGAATTCCGTGAGTTACAAAAGTAGACTTGAACATCCCCGTGGAGCAAATATTTAGACGTTTCAAACAAAAATAAGACAAAAAGAATAGGAATCATACAGTATAAAAGCAAAATATACAAAGGAGAGGATCAAGGACAACTGGTCTAGTTTATGGGTTTAAGTGACGTTTTACTTCGTATGGCCAACTGTTCAAATAAGGCCTGCAGACACACAGCGGCGATCAGACATCGAGTCAACGTTGATCCAACGTCATAGCGTACTAATCAACGTCGACTCGACGCCGAATCGTCGCTGAGCAATGTCCTTATATTGTCATTTCAAGTTTCGAAACTATTGCAGATTTTGGTGTAAAGTCCCTATACTGGTTACTTCCCTTGTTCTTCTAACACTTGCCCAGCAGCCTCTAATATCTTAGTTCAACAAAGAAAACAACTAGAGTTATAGTTGTAAAATAACAGGCAGTAGAGTTATCATGGCTTTTGAAGATTGGGAGGGAGAGAAAGAGAGAAATACAAATTGATCTTACACATAAAGCCTACATTTTCACAATAAAATACTAGGCACCGTGATTGTCAAAAAAATTTGAAAAGCACTGCGTCTAAATATAAATAATTGAGAAAGGCGGTAGGAAAAATAAATACAGCCAACTCTCACTAAGTCAAAAAATTCGATTCAAGCTACTGATAACCCAAATTAAATCTTCTGGCTTTAGAAAACTCACTTTGGGATATAGCAATAGTTTGAAATAGCCGGATTGAATATGAAGTAGGAAATGCACTTTAAGAAAACACTTTGGTACATCAATGTTCCAGTTTACGAGAGTCAACGGTCAGTAATAACGTTAATAACGATGACAAGATGTGATAACAAGATATGATAAGCCACTCCTCGCATCTGCCCTCGACCAGTATCTGCCCTTGAGCCATTCGGCTGTCGAGCGTATACACGTCGGGGGCAGATGCAGGGCTCTACATGTGGATTTTCTGGCCAAAAATATGATGTACACACATATATCTGGAGTAATGGTGAAATACTGGAAGCCAGCTCGCGCCTACCAGCATCACTCCGTCCTTTACCGAAATCGAAAGTCAAAGGAGTCGCGAAGCTAGCTCGAAGGGGAAACTAGCACCACATATAAGTCACGCGCCTTTTCACATCCATTCCTAGTTCTTGCCGAAACAAAATACAAGAACTATGGAAATGAAGAGGCGGTGCATAACTCTGCAATATGCAGGATGTATATGCATGTATGTACATTTAATTTAATACATTTAATATATGATCAGAACCTCAAATGACTGTTTGTACGGTTTGTATATGGTAGACTCACCATGCTGCCCTTTAACAATTTTAACTGCAAACAGATCATGAACATATATCTCTCAGGAGTGTAAATATGACACTTATAAGCATATTTCCAGCAGACCATAAAAAGGCACTAAACATTCGTGGATCTATGAATTAGTTTAAGTACACTATAAAGACAACATGTCCCTAGTAAAGTTGGAAATTTGAAAATTTAACATTAATTAAAGAAGGTAAGATTAATTCATTATCAATTACGAAGGCAAAAAACGAGCCTCCTCTTCCGAGTCTGTATGCTCAGCAATACTCATTTGTAGTAGTTTATGGCTAAATTTATTTTACAACTAATGGCTGTAGTCATGAAATACGATGTTGCCACGAGTACTGAGTAGAATAGTAAGCTTACAAACAGTGCTGACAAAGACGAGACAGCTCGACGGGATAACACCGGTCGAGCAGACTTGTCTGGATCTACGTTGCATTCAAAGCTAATTGTTAAGCAGTTTGTGCCAAGGCTGATGTTTGGATAATTTGTGATTGGAAACTTTGATACTACTAGCCGTATTCGACTGGTGAGGTTCGTGAAATTTCCGTGAAATATTGCGTGGGAGTGTGATAGCTTCTCGTAACAGCCGGTCACATGGCCCAATCGAATTCGAGGATTTTTTCAAGCACTTAAGCGATCGTGCTACACGAAAGACACTGACAAAAAAGTAGTACCGTTCGTGCTGCACGGTCGCTTATGAGCCTGAAGAAATTCTTGAATCTGATTGGACCATGTGACCGGCTTTTACAAGGACCTATCACACTCCCACGCAAAATTTCACGGCAATTTTACGAACCTTACCAGTCGAATACGACAAATGACATAAAGTTCGACGTGACATCAATTCATTTATAACATTACCAGCAGCATAAACCCAAGCAACACACAACGAGCAGGGTTGTCCAGATCTACACTGCCAGTAATTCTCATATTTCAGAAGTCTATAGTTCAAATTGATAGTCATCAAGTCAGGAACAGATTATTTGCAGTGTGGAATCGGGCATTATAAACACACAGCAAGGTACAATTATTACAGTAGTGACCGGAAAATGAGATACAATCTTGCATCTAATGAGAAACATAAGAATCAGCGAGGATCCTGCACTGCTCTTGTCCCGATAGTTTGTGGTTAAAACGTGAACTGATGATTCGATGATGCACCAAATCAGAAACAGGACAACTATAAGCCTGATGGTAGTGTAGACTCGGACGAGAACTATCCCGTCCTGATCTACACCGCCAGCAATGCTCGTGTTTTGACAGTTTGTACTTGTAATTTAATTACCAATGACCGCTGTAAGATCCGATGCTACATCAAATCGGAATGAAGGAATCGAACTATACAGGCAGCAGGGTAAACCCAGACGAAAGCCGACTCGTCCGGATCTACCCTGCCAGCGATAATTATGTTCACATAATTTGTGGTTATATCTTTAATGACAAATAGCAATGCAAGATTCGACGCCATATCAGACCAAGCATTCAGAACCGAACGAGCCAAGTAGCAGTGTAAACCCGGACGAGGGCTGTCTCGACCAGATCTACACTGCCAGCTATACTCGTGTCCAGGCATTTTGAATATAATTTTAATAGAAATGACCGAAATAATGTTGGTTGCTGCATCAATTCAGGATCAGGTCATGTTGGATTCGGGACTGAAAAAGACGGACAGCGGTGCAGATCCGGACGAGAACTTTCACATCCGGATCTGCACAGCTAGCAGTGATTTTTTTTAGCAGTGATCATGTCCTGTCAATTTGCATAGTGACGACTAATGAAGTATTCAACACCACATCAAACCTGATAAAGTATATATATAGCATTTAAAACTGGACGCGGCAGGTGGAAAGTTAGACCCGGACGAGAGCTGACTTGTCCGGATGTATACCGGCAGCAATGCTCGCGTCCTGAGAATTTGTGGCTGTAGCTTTAAAAGAACCAACTGACGCAGGATTCAGTGCTGCACCAAATCAAATTATGGATATGTAAATTTTAGAACCGAATAAGACAAGTGTAGACCCGGACGAGAGCTGTCTCGTCCGGGTCTACACCACCAGCAGTGCTCGTGTCCTGACAGTTCGTAGTTGTAAATTTTCATAGTAACGACTGACATAATGGATGCAGCAAGTCAGAATCAAGAATTAGAATTCAGGAATGAAGGAGACGGATAGCAGTGCAGACCCTGACAAGAACTGTCTAATCCGGGACTACATTGCTAACGGTGCTCATGTCCTGACAGTTCGTAGCTGAAACCTCTATAGTAATGACTGAGTAAAAAAATCCATGCCACGACATATCAGGGCCCGAGCAACAACAACAAAAAAACAACCTCTGGTTGAAACACTGATATCAATATCAAACACAAATTACATAGTGGTCTCAAGTCATGAATAAGGCTGTGCAGACCCTGACGAGACAGGCACACTGCAAGCAAGGCCGTGCGGGTCATATTCAGGTAGTTCGTGGACTTCAGGACTTAACCCATTTATGACTAGTGTCCCAGTAAAGGGACATTGGCAAACAGTGTAGACAGTAAACACGCCGTATAATCAAGGCCTGTACTTTTTGCATAGGACAAATGAGAGTTTCTCCTTTTAAAAAATAAAATAAAAATGATGAAAAAACATGTGTTTGACTGTCTGGCACGTTTGGAAATTGTAACGGTAAAATTTTTCGACAAACACTTCTCCATACCCATGTTAGCTAGAATGTACATATTTAGTATAGTAGTAGACAACAGTTTGTTGTATTGAGTCCTGTCCTCCTTATCATTAATGGATTTTTTCTCTTTTCCTTCTTGCCTGTAGAAAATTTGATCAACTATTTCTCCATTACCATATAAGCTAGAATGTTCATATTTTGTATAAAGGTGATAAAGGTGGACAATGTCCTTTTGTATAGTGGCCATTCGTGGGCTTGATACACGGCTCTCTATAACATAGACT
The DNA here is from genome assembly GCA_963989385.1 of Ctena decussata. Taxonomy (NCBI): domain Eukaryota; kingdom Metazoa; phylum Mollusca; class Bivalvia; order Lucinida; family Lucinidae; genus Ctena; species Ctena decussata. Next base: position 36,176,968 of record OZ022507.1, on the reverse strand, counting down.
TCCTTCTTTCCATCCGTTGAAAAAGATTTTTTTGTCAAAGATTTCTCAGTAATCATAAAAGCGAGATACAAGGGTTGATCCAGAAGTAATGTCACTGCGTTCATCGCGCGCTTATTCATCGTAGCATTATAATAATCAAAGGGCCAATAGCCCTGAAATGACAGATTCTATCAGATTAAAGACATACCTCGGCTCAAAATAATTTCATACTTCAGTCCTGTTGCTTGTATATGCATATTGTCCCACTCTAACAATGTAAATAAGCAATTTAGCGCAAATCGCTTTATGCACCTGCCAAACTTCTATCTCTTGTACACAAGTAATTTCTGAATTCTGACAACGGTTACAGCTTTTCACTGACTTTTAAGCACTCATTGTTTCACATTACCTATGGAGGGTGTCCACACCAATGTTTACAACAGTGGCGGATCCAGAGGGGGTTCGGGGGTTCAAACGAACCCCCCCCCCCCCCCCGCCCTCTCAGCCCAAACTATCTTATTTCCATGGGGATTCTCAGGAAAATGGGTCAAATGCATAAATCGAAACAACCCCCTCGGTTAAAGATTTACACCCTCAATATTTCGCCGGGCCGGGTAGCGCAATCGGTAGGGCACCTGACTCGTAAGTCAGAGGTCCTGGGTTCGAATCCCGGTCTGGCCACATACTTTCGTTTCTTCTTCCGCTGATTCAAGAAGGGCAGTTGTCAGTTACTGGCGAAAGTATGTGCACTTAGTACTGGTTAACCGCTTAGAAGGTCTAAGCCTGCCCAGGAATAGTGTGGTTAGGTTAACTGACCGTCCCGACATGACCTTAGATGTTTACCGTGGACGTTAAGCATCAAATCAACCAACCAAACCCTCAATATTTCTATTAACTATTCAATTTCTCACAAACATTATATCCTAGGCATGATAATGATTGCTATTAAAAGTTCATTTATCTGCCAAATTAATGATTTGTGATTGTCACAGAAAATATGAGAATTTAAGAAAATACATAAAAAGAGCGGCAATAGCGGATCGCCATTCCCGCCAAAAATGAAGACTAGATACGCCCAGCAATCATAGTTAATCAGGTTAAAGTTATATCATGAATAATTTTAAGCCCTTCAGACAGTTATTGGCTGAAAAGAACTCACGTGCACAGATTAGAGGTTAATGCTATTGTAAAGTGTTTTACTCCACTTATAATAAAATTCAAAACATGCTTGCAGAAACGCCTGTGAGAGTCAATCAATTTATGACGACAAAATATTCGTGAATATTCAAGAAGGGTACGCATTGATATATCGTCTCTGCCTCCGTAACAAAGATATTTTCGCTGAAGATATTTTGAACAAATCTTAATTAAGTTGCATACAACTAACCACTTTCATAATTTTGTGATTATTTCGTAATGAAGTACGAGGGAGTATACCTTTAATCTGAACCCCCTATCCAAAATTCCTGGATCCGCCCCTGTACAACATGGCAGTTCATTAAAAAGCCACCGATAAACACACAATTACCGTATGATGTCTCGTAGATGTGGATAAACCTACATTACATTCTCTGCAATGATTGGCATGCTCGGAATACTGTTTTAGGCAAGTTAACAACTGTAAAACAGGTTTTTGCTGTTTTGTTGTTGTAGTTTTTTTTTGTTGTTGTTGTTATTTAAGCGACAGCTAAATTATTCTTTGAATTAAGAGACAGATGCGCTTAAAGGGGGCGAATACGGTAATTGGCGGATTGATTTGTATTCGTAATATTTTTTGACCGCTGATGTTATTGGTTGAATACTTATCATTTTACTGAACTACCTGCACAGGAATACGTTACATAAGTTTTCATTTAACTTCGTACAAAACTTATTTTCAATTCCAGACCTTTTTTAGCAAAATGATCTTACGATCACTTCATTTCTGAGCGGACGAATACAAAAATGCGCTTGTGACAGCATTGAATTACTGATCAGTCATTTAATCAAATGGCCAATAGCCATGAAATGACAGATTCTATCAGAATAAAGACATGCTACATCTGCTAAAAATAATTTCAAACTTCAGTCCTGTTTTTAATGGTCCAGCTCCATTAATGTAAATAAGCCATTTAGCGCAAATCACTTCATGCACCTGCAAAATTTCTATCTCTTGTACACAAGTAATATTTGATTTCTGACACTGGTTACTGCTTTTCACTGACTTTAAAGCACTCAGTGTTTGCGGTATTTCGCATTACCTATGGACCACGAGAGTGTCCACTCCAATGTTTACAATATGGCAATTCTATAAATAGACACCGATAAACACACAATTACCGTATGATGTCTGCGACCTACAGAATTTCTTTAATTCTCTGCAATGATTGACGTGCACGGATTACTGTTTAGGGCAAGTTTACAACTGTAAAACAGTTTTACAGCGGCAGCTAATTTATTTTACTTAAGTATGAGGGGCGCTTGAAGAGGGGGCGAATACGGTAATTGGCGGATTGATTTTAATATGCAGTTTGTATTCGTTACATTTCTTGACTGCTGATGTCATTAGTGGGATACTTCTTATTTTACAAAATAATACGTTATATAAGTTCTCATTCAACTTCGTACAAAATTTATTTTCAGTTCCACACTTTTTTCAGCGAAATGACCTTACGATCACTTCATTTCTGAGCGGAAGAATACAGCTGTGAAAGCCACTTTCCAAAATACGCTTGTGACAGCATTGAATGACTGATATTTCCGCCGCCCACTGTTGAAAGTTTAATATCGTCACTGCAGTTTGAAGTTCGCTAGCTACTGCTAATGTTTGTTTATGCCGAGAGTAAAAATGTTGATTTTTGACAAACGCGCGTCAGCGGATATATATGCGGGTTTGCCTCAAATTTGGAATATCACCATTTGACATGTGTACAAAGATTGAAGGTCCAAGCTTCCACAGTTCCTAAGAATAGTGTGACACAAATTTAACTTCAAAAGACAGAACAGTGAACAAAAATGGGAATGAGAAAGTAACAAGCCAAATTCTCATGATACAATACCTCATTGCCCATATGTATACCAGGTTTGAGGAAACTGAGACACAAATTTTACCACAAAAAATCGTACGGAATTACAGACGGATCAAATGCAGTATAGCCCCACTTTATCAAAGCGGGGCTTTAATAACAGTATCAAGACGATCATTAATTGTGTGTATCAATTTCATGCCGGGCCATATTATTATTTTTCAAACGGGGCTATAAAGAAATAAAACATATCCAAAACTGAAATCCTTAACCTTAAGAATAAATCAGAATCAAGCAAAAGCAAGCCAAGCGCAAAACAAAGAAAAATAATATAAAGCAATAGAGAACTAAAACAAAATTCTGAATCTACATATGCATAAAAGATCATTTGCACAAAGTATCTCCCATTTGTGGAACAGTCTGCCAAACTGCTGCCTTCAGGACTTAACCCATTTATGCCTAGTGTCCCAGTAAAGGCAAACAGTGTAGACCCTGATCAGACGCCGCAAAACACGCCGTATAATCTAGGCCTGTTCTTTTTGCATAGGACAAATGAGTGTTTCTCCTTAAAATAAAATAAAAATGATGAAAAAAACATGTGTTGAATGTCTGGCAAGCAGCCATGCATACGGTAACAGTAATTCAGGTACAAGACGGAGATTTTTCTCTTCCTGCTTTGAAAATGTAGGGGGTGGAGGAGTGGGAGGGATATACTGGTTTTCATCTGTCCGTCCTTCTATCCGTCCGTAACACGTTTGGACTTGTAACGGTAAAAATTTTCGTCGAAGACTTCTCCATATCCATGTTACCTATGATGTACATATTTAGTATAGTAGTAGACAACAGTTTGTTGTATTGAGTCCTGTCCTCCTTATTATTAATGGATTTTTTCTCTTTTCCTTCTTGTCTGTAGAAAATTTGATCAACTATTTCTCCATTACCATATGAGCTAGAATGTTCATATTTTGTATAAAGGTGGACAATGTCCTTTTGTATAGTGGCCATTCGTGGGCTTGATAAACGGCTCTCTTTAACATAGAAAAAGATTTTTTTGTCAAAGATTTCTCAGTAATCATAAAAGCGAGATACAAGGGTTGATCCAGAAGTGATGTCACTGCGTTCATCGCGCTTATTCATGGTAGCATTTTAATTAAGAAATAGATCAGCTCTAGCAGTGAATTATTCACTGTTTGGAGGGTCAGTTGTAAAGTAGATCATATCACGAGCGCGGAGCCCGAGTGATATATCTACTTACAACTGACCGACAAACAGTGAATTATTACTCAACAAATCAATGCTAGAGCTGAACTATTTCGATTCTAACGCTCAAAAACGCTGAAAAAGTATTCTTTTCATTCAAACTCTCCCAACCTTCCTGCCAGCGCGGTCATGCTCCCGCCAATATTTTTAACTGTATCTGAAGTAAATGTACGTTTTCATTGCGTTTTTAGAAAGAAAAAGAGACGTTACACCGTCTAACGTCTCAAAATGTCACAAAATTACGTCAGTAATGCAAGTGACGTCAGCAATTAGACTCACGCGGTCCGATACAGTGGATTGTTGCAGAATAAAACACGGAAACTTTCCATTGCTTCTATAGGCGCAACGTGTTAGAATAAAAAATATATCAAGCTACACTGTAATCAATTCTGATTTACAGAATAAATATAAAGTTGGAATCTTTTTCCGTTCTAATTATACAGACGTTAAAAGATGGCCACCGGCGCCATCGCGCCGCACGTTATAATAACGTTAACTATATAAATTTCAAAGGCAATCACAAATCAAAATCAAACTAAATGTGCCAAATGAGATGAGAATTTGGTATGATGACGAAATATATATATATCTGCCGCCCACTGTTGAAAGTTTAATATCGTCACTGCAGTTTGAAGTTCGCTAGCTAGTGCTAATGTTTGTTACTGCCGAGAGTAAAAATGTTGATTTTTGACAAACGCGCGTCAGCGGATATATATATGCGGTTTTGCCTCAAATTTGGAATATCACCATTTGAGACTCTAGAGCTGTTTAATTAGACATTTGGTGATATGAGTTATTACGAGGCTTGTGTAGAGGTTAGTCCGAAGACCTTTATGTACAATGTCAAACAATAACGTCACTCTTGTTCGGATCCCATATATGAAGATCGATGTTCTGCAATTCGAATATTGGGTAATTTTTTATCCTTGAGCTGCGGGGCTATTCAAGTAATATTGTATGTGATTTCAATATTGTAACATTTTGTATTAGATTTCTCAGCATTTTTTCAATTTAGGACATTTATATTTGGTATAGCAGATATCAATGACTTGTGGTATTATGGGATAGAGAAACGTTTTTTTAGTATTTGTTCTCATTTCTCTATGCATTTAGTAATGAAAGTTTTCGTGACAGGTTTCTCATAAAACGAGGGTGACGACATCTAGCATTGTCAAGCTAATCTTCCATATGGCCCTCAAAAACATTACTTACATAACTATTGAAAAATAATATAGAAAGTCAATATAAAACAAAAGATCGCTAAACTACACAGTTTGACGTTCCATGAGACGTATAAGACAGTAAATACTTCATAAAAATGACCATACACACAATTTATACCAATAGCTAATGTACAGAGAAAAGAAACGATATTTTTAAAAAGAAAGACTTTTGGAAAGACTATTTTTAAAAAGAAAGACAATGATCGCACTGAGCGATCATTTTTCAGCCAAAATAAGGGACTGGTATAACAAACATATTGGTATGCTAGTCAGTTACAAGCCGTTTGATACATCTGTTAATCGGGTTCCTCTTCAGCATCAACATCTATCTTTTTAACTAACAAAACAAAATTAAAAAGGCAGAGTGAACAGGTGACCAAACCGCCAAAGAATATAGACAAGCGGACATAGCACAATTTAGCATCAAGGAGCCACAACAGAAGTACCGCCTTGGAACATCTTTTTCGGCTACAAAATGGCATCTGTCAACATTGGTACCGGTCACGGATACTATCAGACATCCATGGAGGTACGTACCCAAGGCTTTTACAAAACCACTTCGCACGCTGTGTTACCAGCTCAGTTTAGAATATGATCTTATCTCGGACTGCTAAAATACCACAGAAATGCAAATAATCGACCTTCATTATCTATATTTATGGTAACACCTGCTAAGACACGTACATAACAGCAGAATATTCTGTGTGTGAACTGTGATACAACTGCATTTGTTTTATTTTGTTAAGATAACACTCAGGTTGTGTTTCAATTCTCATAACGATGTTTCCTTTGCACTGCAGCGGAACGTATCTTTGGCCGCTAAAGCTAAGGTTGCTTTATTTTAGTATAAGTAATATGCTCATTTTAATCAGAATAAGGTATTTTATCCATTATGTTTATGAACAGACTCTGTAACGTAGAAAAACATTAAGGCCATTCTGTCTGTAGAAGACAAATATTAGTTGGCAATATCTGTTCCAGTTTTAATATCGTTTGGATATAAATCCTTTGTAAGAGTCAAAGCTCATTTGTATGATGCGATAACGTATTTAAAATGATGGTTAACAGCCAAATCCCAACATTAAATGACAGATACTATCACATTATTGCTGCATCACTAATATATTTTCCTAGAAACATAGTGTCTTAGTGTAAAATTTGCCGAAGTTGAGTGAGTGGAAATGACGCTGCCTCACCACAATCTGGTGTATTTGCGAGGGTTGATCCAGTAGGAATGTTACTGCAGCAATGAAATCCTCTAAAATTAAAAGAGAGCAACAAACTTACTTATCAAAGTACCATCATCTATTTGCATTATGGTCTGGAAATTTCATGAAAATATAGTACACAGTAATAAGAGATAGCGGAACAGATAGAAGCCATGGTAACGACACGTTAGTCTAACGTGCGGTGCGATGGCGTCGGTTGCATACTTTGAACGTCTGTAAAATTGGAACGAAAAAAGATTCCGATTTTTATATTCATTCTAATATTCAGAACTGAATTACAGTGTTGCTTGATATATGTATTCCTCAAAATTATTGAGAATTTTTTGCAAAGTGGAAATTAAGCACTGGTAGTTGACAGATCATGTATATACTTAATATCTTTGCTTACTTAGTTAACAACATCCCTCTGTGAAATTTTTAGTGTACCAGTATTACTCAATATGTTTGAGTCACAAATGTTATCTCCCCTTGAATCAACCCAGAGATTTTTTGTCCGACTGGAAAATTATGTACCCTTACCAAATAAAATCGATATTTGTGGAAAAGATAATGGCAAATCAGTTGATTTCTGAATGTTTTTCTCATCTAGAGATAAGGTGTTGGCGAAATGAAAACAGAATTTTGTATGAGCTTGTCAGCTGTAGATGCTGATGGCATTCCAACATGTGACTTCATTTCGAAAAATGGCCCGAAATTGGGGAAAATTGCAACGGGCGAAAAGCCCGTAACAGCTGCTTAACTTTCTGCACCTTCTCCCTGCTGTCTTTCATATTCTGCAATTTTCAGCTTCATAAATGTGAAGAAATTTTCTGACATATCACTCTTTTGAAGATGTAGGTCTTCCATATCAACTTGAGAAGCTCATCTGTTATCACGCTCCCATTCTTTGATTTCGACTCATATTGTTCCGATAATTTCTTGTAAGACGTTAAACATTTTTCTTCCCTTCTTCTCCAAGACTCTAAAACAGGTAAATGAATAATAAAGGTATCATCGAATTATTACAAATAGTTAATGCAAAAAAAGTAAAAAGTATGCAAAGACCAGGAACTGAAACAATCAAAATCCAAATCCAGCCCTCAAACCATAGTTGGAAACAAGTTGCAATTATGGTTTTACATGACTGTAAGCCTACAGATTAACAAATAAAAACAGGTTATACGCCAATATTGCTTCAGTTATATCTACAGTCAACTCTCCATTCGTTTGTAGTGCAATATGTATTTAAAAAGTAAAGCATAATATTTAAGACGCAAACAGTTGACGCGTTTTTAAATATTATATCATAAAATAGGAATGTTTCAAACCATTATTCGTTGATATTAGAGGCTACTTTGAGATACCAGTGTTCGAGATAACGAGAGTCAACTGTATATCAAAGCGCTTATGTTATTGTGATCATGCTTTTGTAGTCTTCTATAGTTCGGTGGTGCCTATAATGACGTTTTCTTCCCTCCAGCAAATTGTTTTGTTTTCAGCTGATGATTAATCGATAGTGTCCACATTACTGAACTAAAAATAGTTATGCTCCGTAAAGGCTATTTTCGGAATAATTGGTTTATAAATGTGGGTGAGGCAAATCGGCATGAACAGAGGCGTCGTATTTTAAGCGCTTCTTCTTATTCAAAATCAGTAATACATTCTTTTATGTCTCTGATGTGATATTTTCTCAATTTCTACCCTTTAAAATAAACTGGTATGTCTAAAGTATCTCTTTTAGATAAACTGTCATTTTTAATGACAGATTCTATCTGTCATTTCTAGCTGTCGTTGGCCAAATATTGGAACTGGCTTTCACCGCCAGGTATTCATGTACGCCCGAAATGAAATATAGTGCGGCATGAATTTGTGTATATCACTACGCCAGTTATTGATAACACGGAATGCCGTGTATACTACCCTGTGTTCAATATACGCCAAAGACAATATTCAACAGAGGAAAAACTGTAATAATTTTATTTCATAGCCTTCTAGAGTTTACATTTCATGAGACCTGATCTGGATCTCCACTGTCTTTGAGACAGGTCCTTCAAGGTCTACACTGAGATATTGCCAAAGCAATGTACAAATGCACATTCTGCTCGGATCTGGGTCTACATCGGCTGTTTCAGCACTTTTTGTCGTTACGGTAACTGAACGTGTGCGCAGTAGGCTAAAATCTGGGTCTTCGCCGACTGTTCCAGCATTTCGGGTCATTACGGTAACTGAACTTGTGCGCAGTAGGCTAAAAGCACCCTGCTCAGATCTGGGTCTACACCGGCGGTTCCAGCAATTCGGGTCATTACGGTTACTGAACTTATGCGCAGTAGGATAAAAACATCCTTAAAATTTACCCATATCGTCAACTGTGGAATACGTGAATACCAAGATCAGACGTCAGAGAAAACAGCTTCTAGTCAGGTCATACACTGTTGGCCTTAAATTACTGGAAATTCTGGTAAAAATATCAAAATATACACCTCTTACATTGCAGTTATTCATTTATCTTAACAATTCTCGCTGAAAAACCGAATGAATTTACAAAGTTCTACACCTTTACAGTTTCTGAATCAGAATGGCACTATTATCTGACCTTTGACCGAATAAGTTACTTAATCGGCATTTGATAGAGTCAAACATCGCATAATGGCAAAACCGTATATATCATCCCATAATGCTGTCTGCTTCTTTTCTTAACCGATAAGAGAGAATCTAAATGTTGGGCTACCCAAAATCAAGGTTTCTAAATGCGGAGGATACAGGTATGGAGCAGAAACTGGTGAGGTATAGACTTCATGATGCATTGTCTGCAGATAAAATTAAGGGAGACTCTGATTAGACGGTCTGGCTGCCGAACTGCTGGCCGATGAGATACTTTTCTAGATTTAGCATTTCATCTTTCATCTGTCATTTCAGGGCTTCAGAGCCCTTTGATTCAGTAATGTTGATACTTTGAATCCAATATATTCTATTCTGTCTCTGGAACCAAAGGATGAATTCTTATCAAACCAAAATGGGCCCGTCGTTGGGAGAGTTCAAAATGCTGATAAAGATTTGGTGGCCTTGATCTTAGTTTCAAGGTCACTGTAAGACTTATAAACTGAAGTTTAAATCAAATTTGGACCATAGTCCACACTTTAGTTCTTGACTATGTAGGAATTTCTTACCAAAGTGGCTTTAATTAAGAAGAGTTAGAGCACTGGTCATGATTAGGTGATCATCTTCAATATCAAGGTCTAATTTAGACCAGACAGAGCTTATTCATAGATCTACATCGCCAGTCAACAGAAATGTACCAAATATGTATGTTTCTATTCGTAAAGCAATGCTTAATATACAGATATTCTCCTTGACCTCAGTCTAAGGTCAATATTAGCCAAACATAATGAATCAGTACTGCGTTTAACTCAAAGGTTAAAGAAAAGTCTGTTGTGAGATACTGAGCTTCTGAATCTATTGATGACTTTCAAGATTATTTTACTCACCCCCCCCCCCCCCCCACCCACCACCCCCCACTTCCCACGCAATAATAAATCCCAACTTTGAAATACATATACATTGGACGACCCAGCTTTACAAGGCAAGAATACCGTAGATTTGCTTTTTAAATGTCATTTCAGGACAATGGAAAAGCAATTATGAAGGGCTTTATGGTTTCAAATGTACGGAATGACACATGATTTGCTAATAGACAGTTGCGCTTTAACTGAATAAAAATACACAACTTTCTTTTCGAGTTTCTTTTTCTATGTGTTTCCCGATCCGTTCAAGAATATTTTACTTTCTATACCGCCGTTATTTTAGCAAAGGTAGGCACAGTCCCGAGCTTCCTGATTTTCTGTAACAGAATTTGGCCTTCTTACTTGCGCGGCGCCCGAGGCTTCAATCACACAGTAAAAAAGACCTTATGTCTAGGCGCTGACTCTTATGCTAGTGTCACACTATTGCGTACCAGCGGCTTATTTCACAAAATTACATATGCGTGTCGATCGCGACGAACTGTGGCGTATTTTATGCAAATTATAGTCCTGCGAAGTATACGGCGTACGTGTGACGATTCTGCGCCGAACCTTGAGGCGTATGCGTGGCGTATAATGCGTTGCTGTGGCGTAACTGTTGGCAGGGCGTTTCATTTTTAAATGCAACGTAACAACTGCGTACTAGCGGCCTAAACAGCAGCGTCTAAATGTTCCTGCGTACACAGCTGCGTCTAAATGTTCATGTGGTCTGCACTGCTGTTTTTCTTTCAAAAGCAGCCACTGCAAGTCACTAGCAAAACATTATGCCCCCAAAGAAGTCACGCCCAGGAAGCACCATGGGAACGGGGAAAATCAACTGCACCCACTGCGCCAACCCTTCGGACACAGTTAGTTGTCATCACTGAGATCCAGCTGCAGCTGAGTCCGAGACAGCAGTCAACCTAACAGGGGACAAAGAGGCCAGGACCTATGGGGTGCCGTTTTAGTATGTATTCCCTATTTATAGATATCGATAAAACTTATGGACATCCATAATTCGAGAAAGTGATATTCATTATCCGAATAAGTGTATTCATAATTATCTATAAGTTTCTCTGATTATTTATGGATATCCATGGGTCGAACTATGGATTTCCATAATTCGAATTATAGATACCAAGTCCTCTGAAAAATTGATGGATATCAGTAATTCGAATTACGGATATCACTTTTTCGAGTTATGTTTCGAATCATGGATATCCATAACTCTGCCAGTTTATGGATATCACTTGTTCGAGTTATGGGTTTCAGTAAGTCGAGTTAGTGATATTCTTTATTCAAATTAGTGATATCCACTGATCATTTAGATTTCTGGATATTATCCATAATAAGAATAAGTGATGTTCATGAATCGGATTGCGGATGTCAATAGTTCGGCCTATTTATGGATATGGTTTTTAGAAATAAGGTTATCAATAATTCGTCTTTGCAAATAATGTTTAAATAACAAGCATCTACGGTAATTTATAGCTATCCATAATTCGAGGTATGGATTTCATTGATTCAGTTCGGTTTATTGATATCACTGATTCAAATTATGGATATCCGTAATTCAGCCCATTTAAAGTTATCCGTGATTCGAATCATGGATATTCATTAATTGAATTTTTTGGATATCCATAACTTTTTGGATATCCATAATGGATAGGCTGTTATGGATATCACTTATTCGAATAATGGACATCCATTAATCCAATTAATGATATTTATAAATAGGGATTAGATGGTGAAACTGCACCTCATAAAGGCCGAGTTAATAAAAGCTCCTTTCTTTAGTACTGGAGAAAGTGATCCACTTTCTAAGGTCCATGACTATGCAAAGAATGAATACAAATAAGAAAAATGTTTCCTCTGCCTATGATTGTCGTGTTTACGTAGTAGGTACTCATGCAACGCCGAAACAAAATTGACAGCGTAACACCTACGCAGCGGCAATGCACCAACAGCGCAAGGTGCACAGTCCGTGCGCAGTTCGTACGCAGTTCATACGCCAAGATACTCCATACAAGCATAATATACGTCATTCATTCGCACCTGATACTCTATAGTGGAAAAGAACGCCGTAAATACGCAGTAAAGACCCTTTGAACGCCAAATGTACGCCACAGTTTCACCGTACGCGATTCCATGGCGATCACGTTACGTACGTACCCGCTGCGTCACTGCTGCGTTGTTTTCGCTTTTACGGCTTTAGTGTGACGTATGTATGGCGTATCAAAGGTGCTACGCAGCGCGGCGATTTTTTCAAACCGGTTTGAAAAAATCACCGAACCCTGGCGTACAAGGAGATCGTGCTGCGCATCAGCTACGTAAACTTTCGTTGCTGTGGCGTTGCTGTGGCGTTCTTTTCTTACTGCCACGTATCCGGATACGCCGTACGTACGCAAGCTGATACGCCAATGTGTGACACTAGCATTAGATCGATGTGCGTTTGAATCTCGGCAGGCGCACAAGTGATAAAGCCGAGTTCTGGACACTGAAGGCCACTTTTTATGCCTCCATAAATAGTATTGCCCTTGTGCATACTTACATACGTACGTACGTGCGTCCGTCCGTCACACTTCGTAGTACTGGTCTTTGTCCACAACTCCTCCTTCAGTATTGGATGCAGGGATTTAAAACTGGCAACACAGTTCAAACATACATTGAACATGTGCATAGGTTGCCATTCACAGTTTCGCACTAAAATGCTAATATTTGGAGGTGGGCTTGTATCTTGGGCTATAAATTCTTTTTGGCTCCTTATATGCAAGAAACTTTTCCTCCCTTTGAGTGAGCAAGTGTCAGGAAAGTAATCACTGAATTTTTTTTTCCAACCTTGAAAACAATCCAATCGCTGTGCGGCATGGATACGAAACTTTGGCTGCACTGATAAAGCACGAAATACAATTGTGAAATTGATAGCGCTCATTTTCAATGAAGAATAGCAGAAAATCTAAACGACTGGCAGATATTGAGTTGCAGTTGACAGTGATCATCTGTAAGCCTTCTTGGTAAATCTGTCAGCTTTAGGTGTCAACAATAGTCCTATTCTTGAGTAGAGCATGGGTAATAATGCCATTTTTGAAGAAATTTTCTGGCCCCAAAAAGTGGGTGGGGTGTCATTTTCTTGCAACAATATTCATATAAGGACCTTATAGGGGTTATAAATGGCTATAAAATGTAGTATTTAGGCATATGTACAGCTCATTCAAAGAGACGAAAGAATGATTTATGCATTCAATCAGGCTGGAATGTCACTTTGTTTGGCTGACCCCCTGTGGAGTCATTCCATGTATTTCACTGAGCTATCGAAAAAACTGTGGAGTGCAACCATAAAGGGCCATCATGGATTTTCAGTTTTCTTTTGAGGCAGTTAGAAAACATGTTTTGGATTCCTCAACATTGACCGACTAAAGAAATAGAATGGTTCAGAGCATTGCGCGTTTCAGTGTTGCACAGTTGTGAACGCGCTACATCTAGGGTCCATTTCTTGAAAGCGACGCTTTTTCAGACTTCGAAAAGGGTACAGTTTTAAATCAGCAATACTTTTGCCAAATTGCATCTCAGCACACTTTTTTTCATTCTCTTAGATCAGAAACATGCTAAATTATTAATCTAAACCAAATTCTGGCTGGATTGAATAGAAAATCTATGCTTTATTCACAGTTTCGCACTTTTGGCCGGGGACAAAAAAAATGCTAATCATTTGGTGGGTAGGCTTGTATCTTGGGCTATGAATTCTTTTTGGCTCCTTATATGCAGGAAACTTTTCCTCCCTTTGAGTGAGCATGTGTCAGGAAAGTAAAAACTGAATTTATTTCCAACCTTGAAAACCATCCAATCGCTGTGCGGCATGGATGCGAAACTTTGGCTGCACTGATAAAGCACGAAATACAATTGTGAAATTGATAGTAAATATGTATATGAATAAATAGAGTGTATAAATGATAAAACTACCTTTTAGCCTAGTGGTTGTGTCGTGAGGTCGTGAGATCGATCCCCGGATGGGGCGCTCGACGAAATTTTCTTTACAGATTTTTCTCCTCCTACTACGAAGGAAACAGAACATAGATTTAGACCATTATGATCACAGAATTATGTCCCCTTAAATACGATACATATGTTGATCATATTTCTATGCGAAATGTGCAAGCTCATCTTTTGTCAATGCTCTGGCGACCTCATTCAACAACCGATTTTGATATAAATCACAGCTACATTGGTAGTGACAATACCTCGAACTAGCTTGAATTTCAGGTTGGAAGGGTCAAGGTCAAGGTCACAGTTGCAATTTTCAGAAACATTTTGTCATTGCTCTAGCTCTTTATTTAAGGAAAGATTTTGATATAACTGATATAAAAATGAGAAGTTTAACAATATCTGGGATAAGTTGGCACTGAGGCACTGTAGGTCCAAGGTCAAGGTCACAGTAGCTACTTTTTGAAAAAAAACATAGTCATCACCCTAGTGCTTTTATTTATAGACCGATGTTGATATCACTTCACATAAATGTTAAGTATGATAATATCTGGGACAAATTGGCGTTTCAGCAGTGTAGGACAAAGGTCAAGGTTACAGTTGCTGTTTATAGAAAATCTTTGTCATCGCTCTAATTCTAATATTTATTGACAGATTTTGATGTAACTTCACCCAAATGTTTAGTGTGACAATATCTTCGACAAGTTTGCGATCCAGAATCAAGGTCAAGGTCAAGGTCTCTGTTATTTTATATACGCTCGTTTTGAAACAAATGGACGTATTATGGCACGGCACTGTCCGTCTCTCCGTCAACATTCTTAGGCGCACCATAACTCAGTAGTTAATTGGGAAATCTTCAGAAAATTTTAAAGGAATATATTTTATATTTGGATAAAGTGTCGTGAACAATAATGGTTGCTCCCCTTTCTTGGTTTCCAAGTTATGCCCTTTTGATTATTTTTCTTGACTAGTCTTGTGCGCACCATAACTAGATAAGCGCTTTGGATAACTTGCTGAAATTTTATAACAATGTGCATGAAGGTGTGACGATGTGTCGCGTGTAACAATGGTTACTCTCCCCTAATTATCTGTTTCATATATTTTGCGCATCTCTCTCTGTTTTTTTCTCTCTCTCTCTCTTGTCTCTGCTTTTTTGGTTGCTCATCGTTCATTTTTTCTTTAGTTTTTGCACTGTATTGTGAGATGCTTTATATCTTTCTGTTTCTTTTTTCATATTTTGGTAATGCTTCCTATTAGTTTATTTGGTGTAATATTTTGTACTTTACACAAATATCCGCCATACTGTATACAGATGTATTATATTAGGGAGAAGAACTATATAAGCGTCCAGCTTTCGTTCTAAACCCAAGCCTGTATTGTATACTATATATGCATGTATGTTACAATTTCTAAAATGAATAAAAAATGTTTAAACCAATGAACTGTCGTATACAAAACATAAATATAGTCCCTTTGCTGAAATTTCTAGGCATAACTCAAATCAGCATGGACATTCGCCCACTTTGACCGGTCTTGCTCAGAGGCTCAGTGAGATTATAAGAACTCTAAAATTTCCCTCTAAAAGTTCCCTTATGCGGACAGACAAGGCTCTGATCAGACTAAAATGCCCTATCCTGGTGAATAAATGTCTTTTTGATGAAGGTGCGATAATCAGTGAATGAGCTAGCTTGCTGACACTATTTATTGTATATGTTGCTAATACGATTCAGTGAAAGAAAATTCGTACGCATTTTACACGCTATTATTACCCGCTAAACTCAAACACTTTTCGATTCGATGCGGAGATGGTTGGCAAGAGCACGAAGCGTGAAAACATGTAGCTGTCTCAATAACTTACTGGAATTTCAATTTTCCATGCACGAACAAAAGGCGTTCGATATTGAAAATAAAACGACATTGGTATAGGAAGCGGGGCAATGCACAAACTAGCCCCCTCCTCCCTGGTTTCACATGAGGGGTCTACCTTTTCGGATTAACGAGCCTCTCAGCATTCCTTTCAAACAAAAATGAATCCAAAACGACAGCGCTGATGCGCATGATGGTCTGAGTTCCTGCCCGTTTTATATACCATAAGATATATTTGCTTGTGGCAAACGTGTCTCTGATTTGCACTATTGGTTTGCGCGTTACGCCACTAGAAAATGTACCTTTTAACGAGGATTTGTTCGATGAGCCATGCAATTCCGAATCAGAACAGCACTGTTCAAGTAACTGGATTCTACTCAATAACGCAATATAGACCAAAATAAATCTGCCATGAATGCCTATTGGTCGCTCAGGATAGGTTCTTCATAAAGATGCTCTTTAAAACATAAATGTATCAGCACCAAAACATTCGCGCAGGCTAATCTTTTGCCTCAGGATTCATACGCCTCTTTGATAAGAACTGATAGGTGACAGGTCTGCGAATGCTTATCGGCATGCGATAAGTATCTTTTTTCATGGCAAATATCTAATTATTTATGCAGCCTGATAAGTCCTCTATTTACTATGGATCCTGAGATAAATTAACAATGAAATGACGAAGCCAAATTTAGATTCGTAAGCGCTGGCTTATCTAAGTCTTCGCTATCTGCGCATGCTACAGGGTATTTTTCTTGTGGTACGGCATATTTACTATTTTATTATGAAAACCAATGACATTTCTTATAAAATCAAATAGGTAGAATGCAAACTGCGCATGATCTGACCAGCCTATATGCATGCAAAGATTAGTCAAGACATGCGCAATTAGCTTTCTTTTCAATTCAATGAAGTAGAGTATGCTATGGTCGATTGTGAAAATACTGATACGTGCGCTGGCCGGTCTGACCTTGCGCAGTTATTATATGTCCGCAGATATATTTTCTTACGCTTTGGCTCATCCTTTATCGGCTAAAGATTTCTTCTATTTTTATGTTCCGTTTATCAGACGGCGTAGATCTGCTATCTATTTTGGCAATATCCGCACAATTTGTTTCTTATCCAAATTTGGCCTGAAGGAACCAGCCGTCAAACTTTCAAAGGATCCAAATTTACAGAATTTACTTATTCAAATGATGCAAATGGTTAGTGCCGCAAATCATAGGCAGATTTTGCCATAATTGTCAACACTTAGACAACTACATATGAATGCCAATATGAAGATGATTTCGACCAAATTAGTTCTTTCTGAAGGTCCCCGGAAACCCGTGACTAATAATAGCAGTCGTCTTATAGGCAAAAGTTAAGGACCATTATTCAATTTATTGATTCCATTTACTATAATAGAATGTGTTTTGTACAGTTGAGAAAGAGAGAAAGCGAGAATACGATGAGGATTACTTTTTATGTGAGAAGTGTTCTTTTATGCTCCAAATAGAAGGCATATTAAAATCGCATCGCCACTTCTCTTTTATTTGTTAGCTAAGTTTCGTAAGCTGTTCAAAAATGGTATAGTGAAACTGTTTGCCAGTATTCTATAAGAAGAATACATTTCTTCGTTACTTTTCAAGTAATTCGAGTCTATCGACATGACACAATGTGTTATATCTTTTTTTGGTAAACCTATAAAAGAAAAGCAGCCCCTCAGTATCGTCCCCAATAAATGTTCTCCTCTCCATTTTCCTTACATCAAAACCTTTTCGTGTCTAAGTGATAATGATTATCATATACTGAACAAAAAAAGAAACGTTACATGCACATTCAATGCACGTTGTCTTTGAAACTGAATTTAGAAGTTTCCAATTTTATTTTATATGTAACTGCCAAAAAGTATCCGTATTTCAGAAAATGAATATCACAACATAAGCTGCGAGATTAATGTCTCCAGATCAGTTTGATTCAATGAGGGGTCAGAATTTGAAATTGCTATTTTAAGGTGCCTTTGAAAGACCTGTGTTTCACTCCAGTTGTCAGCCCATGTGAGCAAGTCACTTCTGAGACGTTTATCAGGCATTAGTTGTTACGAAAACGATCCCATCGCCGCTTCCAAAGAGTTGATCAGTGAAGCACAAGGCTTGGAATATCGCTTTTCATGACACTTGACTCTGACTTTCATGCTATGCACTGAAACTCCCATAGGCAATGCAAGGTGATATACCACGGACAATTCACCAGTTTGATCAAACTTTTTCATCATGAACCGTTGTCTGGAGAAGCTGGAATAAGATCCACGAATTAAACTTGAAAATTTTATTAAAACATACCGGTAAATCGGAGTAAATGATTTGCTATGCTTTAAATTGCAAGGGAGACAATTTCAAAGACACTTTATCTTTAACATCTTATTTCTTTGAGCCGCTGGTTAAGTGTCAGACGGTTCATAGGGTTTCTTATTGGCGGTTACAAGGCCAATCCGAAAGTGCAAAAACTTAAGCGCTTGCGCATGCGCATCGAGCGTCTCACATTGTCAATGGGATTTTCAGTCAAAGTGGAATAATTCTGTAACAATTTATGCAAATCGCAAACTGATTAGTTCATAAGGCTGGCGGACGTCTGACACGTGGGAGACTAACGTATCATTATTCGAAAATAGTGTTCTTTAGCTTAAAATTCATGAATTATTTATGTAACGTTTCTTTTTTTGTTCAGTATATAATCACTCCACTGCAGCCCTTCCTGTAAGGAAAAATTAATTCTCTTAGCATTCTCTTAAAAATTATTTTCTTAGCTAATTCATTATCTCAAATCTCCTAATTTAATTTATCGGTCATTAGGGCCTTATGTATTGAAATATTGTGCCTTAAATAAATTCTGATAATAAGATCCTTTAGAAGCTAGGAATGCACCAAATAAACGACAATAGCAGACTCGTTTAAATTGAGTCTGTTATGAAATGTGCGATACCAGCCCCGCCCCGTCGTACTTACCGGTTTAAGCCGAACTGTATTTTTCAAAATTATTCTAAATAACTCAATGAACCAGAAAATATCATAGGTTTTATGCGCGCAACCTCATTTTGTTTATTTGGAACTATTTGTTATCCCACTGGAAACTCCTCTTTAACAAATTTACTTGCATGCTGATACTCACAAACGATCAGCACTCAGCTGACATAATAGCCATTTCGTAACACATAGCTATATGTACTGGCCGAAGTTTTAGTGAATGAATTTTGGCTAGTTTCAAAGGCTGGTATTCGAATGCGTATTTCATTGCAAACTTCTGAAATGTTAACAAAATCTGTTTCACACACATCAAGTGTATGAGTGAACACTTTGGTTTTTTACAACGCAGTAAGGCAAACGGTGTAGACTGTGACCAGACTGCTCTTTTAGGTCGTTTGGGACTTAACTGTTTGCTAGGATCTAACTGTCCCAATTCTTAGAATTTTACAGTACAATTACCCTGATGGTTACCTTGGGTCCTAGTCCTGTCGTTTTATTATACTGCTTGATTATCCAATCAATATCTTTCATATATTCATCATAACCGCCCACGTGCTCGTAAGTCTGCATCTTTATCTTTCTACCGATACGTTGATCATCTAAGGAGTTCAGCCTTTGCCAACAGACTTTTTCCGAATCCTTTGCTATAGACTTCTTCAGTTTGTTCAGTATTTCGATGAAAGAGTCCTAAAATCGTTAAAATAAAGTTGTTTTTTTTTTTTTTTTTTTTCAAATATACAATACACAGATATAGAGTTTTCTTTTCCATTATCTTTAATGGAAGACGAGTAGATTTAGAAGACAAGTGGAAATAGAAAAAGCCTTTATCTAGTCCTGATTCATTTCTTGAAAAAAAAAAAAATACAAAGTTGAAGGGATTTAACATTTAGCAAGTTATGACCTTATCGAGTGATTAGCGATCCAAACCCTCATACATACGAGGGTCATCCAAAAAGCTTTGTCATTGGACTTATAACTTTGACACAGACGTACTAGATTATCGTAGTGAATAAAAGGAGCTTTTTTTTTCTTAAAACACCCGGAGGATTCAAAAGAATGGCTACGTTTCGCGTTCATATAAAGTGTTAGTCATAGACACTGGCCTATTTGCTTGTGTTTTGTGTTTCTGCCTAATAGTGATTCATAAATTATATTTCATTATCTACATATCACAGGTGACTGAAATTTTCAGGGTTTGTGCATGTAACATTCAGTAAGACCATATAAAAAACTGAATGACAAGTAACACAAACAAGGGATAAAAACTGAATGACAAGTAACACAAACAAGGGATATCAGATATGGATGAATGTACTAACCACCTGACCTTCAAGAAACGCTGCAGCGCCATTTAAGGGTACTTTTTATACTTTTGACTAGGAGTGAATTTTAATGATATAATTCAAGAAATATTTGGTTTGGATGCTTAAGCAGTATAGTTATCAAGATATGGCACTTACAACATAAAACTGGTGATTAATTTAAGCTGTGGCTGTACAGCTTTTTGATATCCATCGAATGACTGAGATTTTTTATGCTATGTTTATCTGTGCCTTGAAAATATATACACTAACCTACGATAATTGGCATTGTTTGTGTAGGAATTGCTGCACCTTTCTAATAGGTTATCTGTAAGTAATGCCAGTAAAATGAAAGTATACCAGTATAGCAGTTTGTTAAAGAAAGCGACAAAGAATATTTTTTTACAGCGAAATTACAAAGGACATGACTTTTAGGTAATTATGATTTTTTTTGATTTTCGAGATATAATACTAGTGACAGAACTTTATGGATGATCCTCGTATAACGATACAACTAAAATCTTTAGTCCAGATAAACATGAAAATGATTACAGGTAGAAATTCTTTTGACTCGCTATCTATGTAGCAATGAAAAGGAAAGTCGGACCGACAAAATCAATAAAATGATTTATCATATGACGTCGCATCTGAGAGTGTAATAAAGCCATGCATTAAAAACGATAATCCACTAGTGGATTAAATATGCAAATTTCGTCGTAACGTTATGCGTTGACGTCCATAAAACGTCGCGTTTTCTAATGGCAAAATCGTGACGTTTTAGTGCAAAATTTGCTAATAAAATGCGATTTTAGTGTCATATGATAAATAGAATCTTGCATTCGTGCTCCTGTATTACTGAATTTATTAAACTCGTTGGGGAAAACCGATAAGATGCTCGGCACAGCCTCGCATCTTATCTTTTTCCCCAACTCGTTTGATAAATTCAATAATACATGAGCACTTATGTAAGATCCTCTATATCAAAATGTCATGCTCTGATGCTTATGGTACTATAACATCGTAAGTTACATAGTATGGACAGATCAATGACGGCTTTTTCAACATTATTTCAGCACTCTTAGTCGATTGGGAATGGGTGAATGGTTACAAGGAATGCGATAAGCGAGTGCCTAGTTCTTCTAACCACAATCGTTGAAGTCGAACCCACAACCTCTGAATTATAAGTCCAGAGATTAAATCCCCGACTGAGGCAGGTAGCCTGGCGTAACGGATCAGATAAAGACGAAAACTATTCCGGAAAAGGTGAAATTTTTCCACTGATGAATCCTAATCTAACCATGTCCTAGTCTAAGATAATGATAGATACAGGTCTTTCTGAAACTAACCATTGGCTGATTTACCCATTTGGACTTAGTTTCCGATAACATTGGCAAACTATGCGGACCCAGATCAGACGCCACAAAACATGGTGTCTGAACTGGTTCTACACTATTTGCATCAGACAAATCTTGGGCGCAAGCCGGTATTCAAGTGGTTTAGTGATACCGAGTTATTTTCGGAAGAAACGATACGTCACGCTTAGTAGGAAAATACCAGGAAAGTGTGTACTGCAACGAATCGTTCTAAATATTTTTAAGGGCCGCAATTAAGCCAAAGAGATCGGAAAGTTCGTCCCGGTTTGAGACAGCATTTCTTCATCATTGTCATCACAGGCAAAGACCTCGTCCGACTTTGTCTATTTTTATCCATATCCGATTTGCCTCAACAGATGGAAACTTTATTCTATTTATGATAGTACATGTACTTTAGGTGTTTTTTTTTTAATATTTCCGTTTAAAAGCACGTTTTGTTTTTACAAGTGCCTTGAAGTTGGCCACATTTCTTTTGTTCTTTATAAACTGATTCCATAAAAAATGAAACGCTAAATGCAATGCAAAGTATTTGGTTTTGCATCCTAATCAAAACTTGTGTAAGAAACAGTGTTCATATATAGCTTAGCGCAAAGCATTAGTTTTCCAAAAAATCATGCAGCGGCGTTGCGAAAAATAGGCCTTAGGGCATCGCATAATCTGACTAGTCAGAGCAGTCGGACACTGTCCAGCGCCGATGCATTCGTTGGATCTGTTCAGTCGTTTTCGGCATATATGTATTCTTCATCTTTCATGCTGAGGCTACACTGATCAGACTGCGCTTATGCCGGAGTGGGCTGATCTGTGGATCAGTGTAAAATCTGAAAGAACAGAATTCAAATTTATTGTTTAAATTTAGAAACAAGCGCTTTTGTCAATTTTCTTCCCTTATCACATTTTTCTAAAAAAAAATGTATCCCATGTATCTGTGTGTGTGGCTTATATGTACACCGGACCGCGTTATGTATGTAAAAGTCGGTAATGTCGGTGAGTAATTTACGCATACGCATTGCAACAGGCATTTCCATGAACAGCAAAAACATGCATCTATAAGCCATTCAAGCTCCTGCTTAAAAGTGCTGTGTGACATGGCTTATTTGGACATTTAAGCAGCTGCTTAAAACTGCTGTACTTTTACTTACATTTAAGGGGCTACTTATGATTACAAATAAGGTATGTCACTAAGTTTTTACGCATGTGCGTAAAAGTGATTTTAAGTGGCATGGTTTTAAGCATTTTTATGTGAATATTTATAATTGTCTATAAGGTATATCACTAAGTTGTTACGCTGGTGCGTAAAAATGCGACTTCAAAACATTACAGCCTTTTCCAGTATATTTAAGTGCCTACTTATAATATTTTTTACGGTATATCATAAAGTTCTTACATAAGTTGGAATATTTGATTAAAAAAACAAAGATAACAACAACAACAACATACTTTTGTCAAGTTTTTAAAATACAAACCAATAATTTGCTCTAAGGTGCAACGTACAGCCAATAATTCCAGTATACTATTTTAAGAGAATTTATGAATATTTTTCTGTAATGTGTAAAAAACTACAATTTCTTCAAAGATGCCTTTATTGCAAAACGACACATAAATAATTAACAAAGCAGACGACGAATTTTACGCCTGAAAATTTTCAAAAAAGAAAAAGAAATAAAGTTTAGGCCAAACCATATCATATTTAGAATTCAGAAGTTAGAGGGCAGACAGTGTAGATCCAGATGAGGTGGCTCATTACGAGCCATCTCATCTGGATATAAGTTCATCTAATTTCGTTTTTGGCGCTTTTAAGCACTTTCAAAATTAAAAATACAAGTTTAAATGTTTTGTACACATGCATATGCATATGCACGTTTCAAAATTTGGGAAAAAATGAAGCGAGCGAAGATTCGTTCACGAATACGAGTGATGCCCCTTGGTTTAATAAAATTTGTCGGGAAAAAAGGTTTTGTTTTTATCAAATGCTGAATAAATATAGAGCAAATAAAAACGACGCAAATCGGGTAAACATGTCTAAGGCGAGATCTGAATATAAAATGGCAATGCGTAAGGCTAGGTATGACTTTGATAAAAAGAAAACTGAACGTTTTGAGAACGCAAGGTTTAAAAATGCAAGATTATACTGGAATTTACTTAAAGAATCTGCCGGAGTAAAGCCAGCTAACATTCCTTTAACATCTTTTGAACAGTATTTCAAGGCCATAAACAATCCCCTAGATGATTTTTATTCTCCCGATGAGGATATTTTGTTTTTTAATGAACGTTATGAGAATAATGAATTTAATATCATGTTTGAAGAATTAAATATAGACTTTTCAGACGAGGAAATTTTGAAAGCGATTGGACAGTTGAAAACAAACAAGTCTGGCGGACCAGATATGATAATTAATGAATTCTTTATACATGGCAAAAATATTCTTTCACCTACCTTATGTAATTTATTTAATAAAATTTATGAAAAGGGTCACTTTCCCGAAATCTGGTCTGAAGGATATGTTATCCCACTTCACAAAAAAGGCAGCACTAATGACGTCGAAAATTATAGAGGTATTACCCTACTTAGTACGCTGGGTAAACTTTTTACAAGGGTTTTAAATAATAGACTAGGAGAATGGGCAGAATTATATGGCGTTTTAATTGAAGCACAGGCGGGGTTCAGACCGGGAATGAGTACGATTGATAACATTTTTGTTTTACACGGGTTAATTTCACATGTTTTAAATAGTGGTGGTAAATTATATTGCGCATTTATTGACTTCACAAAAGCGTTCGATTATATTGTCAGGGAAAATTTGTGGTATAAACTGGTTAAATTGGGTTTACGTGGAAAAATATTAGATATATTAAAGTCAATGTATTCTTCTGTAAAGTCAAGAGTAAAATTTGATAATAAGTTGGGTAATGAGTTCTATTGTAATTTGGGTGTTAGGCAAGGGGAGTGTCTCTCTCCTTTACTATTTTCCTTATATCTTAATGATATTGAAGAACAGTTTATTAATTCAGGTCTTGAAGGTATTGATATTAATATGTTTAAGGTTTTTCTGTTGTTATACGCTGATGATATTATTATTTTTTCAAATACTGCAGAAGAGTTACAGCACAGTCTAGATTTATTGCTTGAATATTGTAATAAGTGGAAATTAACGATTAATGTTTCAAAAACGAAAGTAATGGTGTTCAGGAAAGGTGGCATGTTGCCTCAAAATATGGTATTTTATTATAACGGACAACGCATAGAAATCGTAAAGGAATTTAAATATCTCGGTTTGGTTTTCACGCCTGGGGGATCATTTGCAGGGGCACAGAATATACTGGCGGGACAGGCTCAAAAGGCAATATTTAAATTGAATAAATACCTTTATAAATTTACATATATTTCGCCTAAACACAAATTAGATCTTTTTGATAAATTAATTTCTCCTATTTTAAATTACTCTTGCGAAGTATGGGGATTTATACAAGCAAATTCTATAGAGAGAGTCCATCTTCAATTTTGTAAAAAGGTACTAGGGGTAAAGAAAACAACACAAAATGACTTTGTATACGGAGAACTCGGCAGAACTTCATATATAACTAAGAGATATTTCACAATAATAAAATATTGGTTTAAGATTTTATCAGCTAAAGAAAATAAGTACGTTAAAATGGTTTATGAACTCATGTTAAACGATTTAGATGTGTTACCTAATAAAACTAATTGGGCTTCTTTGGTACGGGATTTATTAATGTCACTTGGTTTTTATGATGTTTGGTTAGATCAGGGGGTTGGAAATTACCAGGGATTCATGACAGTATTAAGACAAAGACTCACAGATAATTTCGTTCAAAATTGGCATTCGCGCTTAGAAGATTCGTCAAGGGCAGTGTTTTATAGATCAATTGCATCTTTCCAGTTTCAGCCATACTTAGAAAATGTTAATGTATATAAATTTTGTAATGCTAACTAAGAATGTCATGTCATCGTTTAGAAATTGAAGCCGGTAGGTGGGTAAGAATTAATAGGGTTCCAGCAAACGAAAGAAAATGTATTTTATGTAATGTAATGGAGGATGAGTATCATTTTATAATGGAATGTCAATGGTACACAGATTTAAGAAAGAAATACATATCTAAATATTATTGGCAAAGACCTAGCATGTTTAAATTTGTTGATTTGATTAATTCTGATAATAAAAGATATATTAAAAATTTGGGAACTTTCGTATACCACGCTTTTAAATTAAGATCAGAAATGATGTATTGATACTGTATCGTCAACAATCCCTTAATTCATTAATTCACTGTCTTCCAACTGTAATGTGAGGACAAAGTTTTTTATGGTTATGTTATGTTTATATATGTACACTTTATATAACGTTTAATTAGCTATGTAAACCGTATCTTACTCTGTAAATAATGTTTAGATTAAGAAATATTGCATTGATATTGTATTTTCAATGGAACTAAAATATGTAGTAATACAGCAATTTTTGTCTTAATTAAGTCTAATAGTGGCCCCATGGTCCCCAGGCCTGGGCTGATATTTCGTCTCGGGAAGGTCTCGGGTTTTATGGACAATGAGGTTACTTTTCCAGAATATTATATAATCATTATACGGTCATCATCAGTGTTAACCTGTCTAAGGCAGTATATCTGCAATGCTTTATAATATTTAGGACTAGTTTTGCTAATACCAAATCTCAACAGAACTGAATATTTCATAAGTCAATGCTGTTTGGCAGAGTTTCTGTATATCCGCCTGATAACTACAGTATATGGCTAAATTGTTTTATCTATCAGTAAATCCAAGATTATATATAATAGATCATAATGGTGGTGGTTATGTGTATATAATCATACATGTACTTTTAATTGTGGTTCAAATTAACGTGTACGTTAATTTAAATATGAAAATATAGTGTAAAAAAGATGTGCCATGTTTGATGTCAGACTATGACTTCAGTATGCTTTAAAGTGTAACATGCTTTTTTCTGATATGTTTTATATTGATTTCGCAATGGGCACACGGCGTTTAATCGGCATTGGATCGGCGTTGATTAAACGTCATTACGTTTAATCAAAGTTGATTCAATGTTGATTCAGCCGTGTGTGCCTACTGGGTTTATTTAGTCACATATTTAGTCACAGTTTTCAAACCAACATTTATTTGCAAAAACCTGTTACAGTGTTGAATATTAGACATTTTGTAGAAAATTAGAATTTAACATAGGTGTTACAAGGCACTGTATATTTAGGCGGGCACACGATCTTGAATCTATATTGAATCAGCCTTGATTCGACGTTATGACGTCGAATCAGCGTTGATTCAGAGCTGATTCAGTATTGTGTGCCTGATCGATGTACAACGGTAATTGTTCATGATCTGCTGCATAATTATTGAGAGTTTATATTCACGAGTTGTCTCGCTTAGGCACTTTGCGAGAAGCATGTATATTTACTTACACCTTCTCCGCCAAATCTAAATCTCAATCTAAATCGAAATATGATTTATGTTGGCATGTATTGTACACTTTAGTATTTATAGTCTCATCATTGTCACTGTACTGTCCAATATGCCATTGTATATATGTAATGCTTGTTTCCTCTTGGGCTTTACAGCCTTCTGGACTTGTTCAATAAAATTATCTTATCTTATCTTATCTTATCATATTTGCGACCAAATATTGCGTGTAGTAAATCCGTTTTGTGCGATGATTGACACTGAGGGTCATTAGGATCAAAGAAAATAAAAATCGGTGCTAATTAGCCAGCTGCATATTAATCATCATGCATAGCTGCGTATGTAATTAATGTCTGTTCAGATCAAAGGATTAACGTCTGTTCAGATCGACCTGCCTTTTTTACTCAGGTAAACTTTCCCTAAGGGTATAAAAATAAGTGAAAAAGAAGTTAAAATAAGCCAATACGCTGATGACACTCAGCTGTTTTTAAATGGAACGGAAGACTCGCTCCGTAATACATTAAATATACTACACAAGTTCTATAATATGTCAGGACTCAAAATAAATGTGGAGAAAACAAAAGCTATTTGGATAGGTCCTCTAAGTCATTCTGAAAAGCAAATATGTGTGGATTCTAAACTGGACTGGTCTCAGGGTCCTTTTAAAATATTGGGGGTTACATTTACAACTGAACTTTTTGACATCTGGGACCTTAATGCTCCAGAAATCCTGAATAAATTAAAAAACATATTACATCATTGGTCTAAGAGAAAACTTACATTGATTGGAAGAATTACCATTATAAAAACTTTAGGTTTATCTTAATTCGTACATTTATTTTTAGCCTTGCCTAACCCTCCTGGTGAATTAATAAAAACTCTTGAAAAAATAATATATAAATTCTTATGGAACTCTGGGCCTGACAGAATAAGTAGAAGAATAATGGTCAGAAAAATTTCTTCTGGAGGTCTGAGAATGATACATTTAATATCCTTTATCAAAGCTATAAAAGTGTTATGGTTTAGGCGAGTTATACATCAGTCCGAAACTGCAAACTGGTGTGCCTTTTCATTTATAAACTTTTCTAAAGTACTCTCTACAGGTGCTGCATATGCTATAAATCAAAGGGACACGTTAACTAATCCATTTTGGAAGGATGTATTGGCTGCATGGGCAGATTTCTGTAAATGTTATAAGATCGAAAATATACAATTCATTTTATACTCCCCGATTTGGTATAACTCTAACTTTAAAAATGGTCAGAACCTGTTTATAAATGACTGGTTTAAAAAGGGAGTGAAATCTATTAGTGACCTATTAAATGAAACTGGAGAATTTTATCAGTTTGAAGAATTTAAGCAGATTTATGGGACTAGAGGAACTGTTTTGGATTACGAGCATGTTTTAAGGAAAATTCCGGACGAATGGAAGATAACTCTTGATAATAATAAAGTATTTTATATACAAAACCGTTTTAATGTAGTTAGTAACCCATATATTGCGTGTTTATTAAAAGACAAGAAGGGAAGTCGTATATTTTATGATATATTTACGATGGTATATAAACAAACATGCTAAATGGGAAAATGAACTGGGTGATATAAATGAAAGGGACTGGAAAATTTATCACACGGCAGTTCAAGACATTGACGAAATTATACTGAGGGATTTTCAATATAAAGTAAATAATAAAATATTAGTAACAAAATCCTTTTTATTCAAAATCAAGAAAATTGACAATAATTCATGTTCATACTGCAAGGATCACCCTGAAAGTATTGCTCATTTATTTCTTATGTGCGAAAAAGTTAAGCAATTTTGGAGTTCACTTAGGACGTGGTTAAAACAAAACTGTGATATAGATTTAAACTTAGACGACCGAAACATCATATTTTCACATCAAAATACAACTGAAATAGAAAATTATATACTTGTCCTGGGAAAATATTACATATATAAGAATAAGTTCTGTGAAAATGATCTTAATATACAGACTTTTATATCTTTACTAAGGAGGAAATTTAATAGTGGAAAATATATTGCTTCAATCCATAACAAATTCGGAAAATTCGTGAAAAAATGGTCACGATTATATAATTATTTTATGCAAATATAGTAGAAGCCTTAGTTTGATATCTTCGTTTTTGACATATTTTCTGTCTGAGTATATGTTAGAAAAGTGTTCTGAATTAGGTCTTACATAGTATAATTATGACTGTATTCGCTTCAGTGTTCGCTCTGTAAAGATAATTGCTTGTTTAAGAAGACTATAAAAGTAGATAGCTTTCATAAGACATTTTCACTTTAAGTGTGGTTCATGTATCCAATGTGAGAACTTTTACAGCATTTTCTCTTCTTTTCTCTCTTTGTCTCAGTTTTTTTCTCTCTCTCTCTCTCTCTCTCTCCAAAAAAACAATTAGTGTATGGTTAAGTCCCGATTGTAGTACATATTGTTGTGTAGTTTATTTCATATAGTAATATGAAGTATGTATGTATTTATATATGTACCATATATTCGATTTATTGGAAATAAAATTATAAAAAAAAACTTTCCCTAAGTCATCATACTTTCCCTAAGTCATCATACCATTAAATAATTCTTTAAAACATTATAAAATTTCTATTTTCAATGTATAGAATATCAAGTGCTAATTTGAAAAAGACTTGAGTTCTCAAAAAAGAGATAACAAATCTGCTCAACGTAAATAGAAATTCACGATTGAAAGCTTGTCTTTGTATTTCGAACTCTTACAATTTTGGAAATCTCAGACTCATACCAACTGATTTGAAACTGACCAAAATTCTTTCCTTTTAATTCTGGTAAAAATTAAGGCACTTGCATGACGGAATGACTGAAATGCTTATCTATGTCGTGTTCAAAATATCCGACCGCGAAAATGTCAAATTTTCTTCATTTTGCTCCCGACGTTGTTCTGCTTTCTATGGAAAACTCACTTCTTTGCCTGTCTCTCTTCCATAAAAACCTTCGTTCTGAGGAAACGGATTTTGTTTCTTCAAAAACTAACACAGTATGGCCCAATGACGGACGTTTGCATTTAAGCTGTTAAAATAGTATGTCGCCGACTTAAATGTCGAGTAAAAGTGCACAAAATAATCGGCTTGCTGTCTCATGAGATTGAAATATTAACCCGCGCATGGTGACGTGAACCTTACTTAAGTTTTCGCGCCAGGTATAAACTATCGCTTTTCATAGGCTATCTTATTATCCATCATTGCTATTAGGCTATCACGACGTAGTATGAAGTATTATTTGTTTCATTTTTAAAGTTACTATTGTAATGAATATTCAGTGACTGACAAGGCGATTTCTGTGCTTATCCTGGAATAACTATAATGAATTTTGGATTCGAATTTTCAGATGATGCTCATATTTATCAAAGATTTACTCCCTTGATAATAATAGCAAAAATGATGCGATGAAATATTTCATGCAATACGTCCAAAATGGTTTAACTATACATTTGGCGAGTAGTTTAGAGACTAATATTTATTAAAAGCTCTTTTAATAAAAAAAATATGCTCAATTTTAAACAGTGGCAGACCGCGCTCGAAATCGCCTCATTGGACAAATATAATTTATTCATACGTCACAGTCACGTGCACGAATAAGAAAAAATATCTGTACATGGTCACATGATACACGTGGTTGAAATCGATATTCTTACAAGGCCATAAGGAAATAGGTAATTTGCATTTTAATCTGAAGATTACTTTTCATTCCATATTTATCGAAAAAAAAGCATGCATTTTATCAAAACTTGGAGGCCTACAGTTAATTATGATACTATAGCATATTGTCTAACGAAATTCTCTTAAAATATTTATCTCTGAAACACATGAGATGAACGAGGGAGACAATCTTAAATACTCTCTTTCAAAATTGGTCCCACAAATTTCACCTTTTGCAGAATCTTTCTTCAAAAAGAGCTCGTGTTTGTCGTCTAAACTTTAAGTTATGAGCAAAAAACCCTATAAATTGCTCCCCAAAATACAATTTCCTGTTCTGGTGTCCCATATAGCAATGCTATATAAATATAAACTGGATAGTGATCGGGGTTCCATGCCTGTACATTGTATTTTTAGCTCACCTGGCCCGAAGGGCCATAGTGAGCTATTGTCATACCAATGCGTCCGGCGTGCGTCGTGCGTCGTGCGTCGTCACACAATGTGTCCGTCAACACCTAAAAACAAATATTCAAACATCTTCTTCTGTAAAACTACTGGTCCCATGGTTCTCAAATTTCACATGGAGCATGACCTGACTCCAGGGTCTCAGAATTGTAAAATTGGGTCAGGTTGAAAATCCAAGATGGCCGCCGTTAATAAAAATAGCAAAAACAACAAAATAAACTTCTTCTCCAGAACCACTGGGTATATTTGTCTGAATTTTGGCATGGAACATCAGTAAAACCTTTGTATTCAAAATTATAAAAATGAAAAAAATCTGTAGCGGAGTTTTGTCACAGTGACCTACTTTCTGTTTATGAGTGTAATTTTGCTCAAATGCCAATGTCAAAAAAGGACCTATTTAAACAACTCAAACAACTTCTTCTCTAAAACCACTGAACCCATGGATCTCAAATTTCACATGGAGCATGACCAGACTGCAGGGTTTCAAAATTGTAAAATTGGGTCAGGTCAAGAATCCAAGATGGCCGCCGTTACTAAAAATAGCAAAAACAACAAAATCAACTTCTTCTCCAGAACCGTTTGGTATATTTGGTTGAAAGTTTGCATGGAACATAAATGGGGCCTTGGTATTAAAAATTGTAAAAATAAAAAAAATCTATAGCGGAATTAGGTCACAGTGACCTACTTAGCGTTTACAAGACCGATTTTGCTCAAATGTCAATATCTCAAGAAAATTCAACCAATTCTGACCAGATTTGGTCAAAAATGGTTCTTGAATGGAATTATTTCAATTTTGTGCCAGTTGACTATCCAAGATGGCCACCATGGGGGCCGTTACTAAAAATAGCACAAAGATAAAAATGACAATTACTCAAGAACCCTTGAATGGAATTGGACCAATTTTGTGTCAGAATGTTCCTTGCATGAAGCCATTTCGATTAATTGCAATTCGGCATTCCAAGATGGCCGCCATCTGGTGTTACTAAAAATAGCACAAACATAAAAATGACAATTACTCAAGAACCCTTGAATGGAATTGGACCAGTTTTGTGTCAGAATGTTCCTTGCATCAAGCCATTTCGAGTAATTGCAATTTGGCATTCCAAGTAGGCTGCCATCTGGTGTTACTAAAAATAGCACAAACATAAAAATGACAGTTACTCAAGAACCCTTGAATGGAATTGGACCAATTATGTGTCAGAATGTTCCTTGCATGAAGTCGTTTCGATTAATTGCAATTTGGCATTCCAAGATGGCCACCATCTGCTGTTACTAAAAATAGCACAAAACATGAAAATGACAATATCTCAGTAACCGCTGAATGGATTTTGATGAAATTTGTGTCAAAATGATTCTTGCATTGAGATGTTTCAAAAATATCTAACTGTAGACCAGTCATATTGGCCTCTGTTACTAAAAATAGAAAAATGTGAAAATTACAAAATGTCAATGGAATTGGGCTAATTTTGTGTCAGAATGTTCCTTTCATTAAGCTTTTTCGATTTTTTCCATTTTGGCATTCCAAGATGGCCGCCATCTGCCGTTACTAAAAATAGCACAAAACATCTCAGTAACCGCTGAATGGATTTAGATGAAATTTGTGGCAAAATGATTCTTGCTTTGAGGTGTTTCAAAAATTAACAAATATAGATACGTCAAGTTGGCCTGTGTTACTTAAAATAGCAAAATGTGAAAATTGGAAAATTAGTAAGGAAATGGACCAAATTTGTGTCAAAATGGTCCTTGCATGAAGGCTTTTCGATTTTTTGCATTTGGCAATCCAAGATGGCCGCCATCTGCCGTAACTAAAAATAGCACAAAACATGAATCTGGCAATATCTCAGTAGCCCCTGGATGGATTTTGATGAAATTTGTGGCAAAATGATTCTTGCATTGAGGTGTTTCAAAAGTAAATAAATAAAGACCAGGCAAGCTGGCCTCTGTTACTAAAAGTAGCAAAATGTGAAAATAAGAAAATCTCAGTGGAATTGGACCAATTTTGTATCAGAATGGTCCCGTTGCATAATAGCCAGGTGAGCGATATCAGGCCCATTTGGGCCTCTTGTTACCATTTTATTCTACTTAATGAAATCGAAAGTAGGTCATTTGTAAGTTATCAAACCCTTTTTATGTGAAACCCAAGGAAGTTTTATTTGTTTAAAGCTGCTTGTAACGGTTATGTACACTGACGAAACTATAGTTAGTAGCTCGCAGCGATACCTCGTGATAAAGTTTTTCATGCTGATAGAGCAATGGGGCATGAAAAAGACTACTGAAAATTAAAATGTCGGAGCTATGTTATTTCGGCTTACATGCAGCAGAATACTAGCAAAGCTTTGCAGTTTCTTCTTACGGTGCGGTTCGCTTTGACACCGCTACATGCATACGATCGCTCTGAGGCTGACCGTGCCAAGTTGGTATTACTTGAATTCTTTATACAGTGGACTCGACAGTATCGGATCAAGATCAATAAAAATACCGTTTTGTTGTATGTGAATGCTAAAATCATATATGCTATGAGACATAACAATTGCAAATATCCCTTCTATCTGTCCATGTCAAAATATTTATGAAATTTGTCCATTAAAGGACAGATAACGTATCTAGAGATACAAAGTGTCTTACGCAGTAACGAATCAGGTGCGACAGTATCGGATCATTTGATATTATTTATAAGAGAGCTTCTGCGATGCGTTCTGCCAAACATCTTAGCTTCTTTAATTTGACTATATTAACCGTTGGGCCTATTAAAGTCTCAGAGAAACTTTTTACGGCCTTCCAAAGATATTTTACAAGGTCCTTCACGAGCAAATGTAATGGCTGTCAAATAACAGTTGAATGTATACAAATGTACAAGCACGTCTATAAATCCTAACGCAATAGTCCGCTGTGCCCCTATAACACGGAACTAGTACTAAAACAGTCAAGAAAATATTTGCTTCATTTGTGAGAAAAACAGGTGATAACTTATGAGTGATCCGATACTGTCGATGATCCGATACTGTCGAGTCTGTACTGTAACAACATAAAGTACATGTAGCTACCACCACCAGTCGTATAATTACTCAAAGAAATTTCGCAAAGGTTTTTTTTTTTTTCACGAACATGTAATTAGCATGTCATTTGACTGATATGAATAATCTTTATGAAAATGGCCAATTTTAATTATGTGAATGCTAAAATTATATAGCCTATGAGACATAACAATTGCAAAATATCCCTTCTATTTGTCCATGTCTATAAATCCTAACGCAATAGTCCTCTGTGCCCCTATAACACGGAACTAGTACTATAGTTATATGCGTGTGTGAGGCGACTAAATGGGAAATGCGCTTAAATGGGATAAATAGCGGCTAAGTAGGAACTAAGTAGGAAAAGAAAACCACGCTTATCTGGGAAAACAACTTTTGGCGCTTAAGTAAAAAAAATTCTTCTTTAGAATTACATTTAATAGCAACACATGCATTCTTCTCTTTCATGTCAAAGAAAGTAGTTATGATTAAAATATAACCGAAGCAAGAGTAAACATACCTCGCCCTTATGCTATGCAGACTGATCATAGCCGTTATCCCGGGCGGCGGGGTTCGGGATGTGCAACTGGACGAACGTCAGAAAGGATCAAAATTTGAATTCAATTTATGTACATGGTTTACTAAATAAATCATAATCATATACCCCGGTGTACAGGAAGCAAGAGTCGCTGCTGAAGTTTTACAGAGAACAAGGCGCATATTCTCATGACGCGACAGAATTATCATGTATTGACTGCTATTATCAGGTAAATGACTGGTATATCACCTCTTTTCCTTGATTACCGGCTTGCGCTTTTAATTTGCCAACATTCACTGCGGACTATTTTCTGAGTTTCTGAGCACCGTGATGAAGAAAATTTATTAAAATAATTTAATTCTATAAAGTATATTCTGTAATAGTTTGAGTCATCTGATAATTTTGAGTCCCATAAACTTCCTCTCTGATAGCTTTGCAACCTTCTTAATGAGAACATTGAACTAAGTAACTGCGTCTTGATTGCTAAAATATTGCTGTAATTTGAGGTTATTCTTTGTTAAATGTAAATATGTATCCTTTGGAAGCAAGGAACACACCAAAGAATAGAAAATAGCAGACTCGGTTTAATTGAGTCTGTTCATGACTAGAAATGAAATATGCGACACCAGTCACTCCTCCTAGCACCGGCTTAAGCGGAACTCTATTTTCAAAACTACTCAAATGAACACAATGATCCCAAAATACTAGAAAATATAATCTGCACTATGATGATGTACTTGTGGAGGCTTTTTACGGCTGTCACACGCCATAAACACCAGCTGCAGTGAAGATAAATATGTTCTGAAAAGTAAATGATCCTTTGGAAGCAAGGAACACACCAACACACCAAAGAATAGAAAATAGCAGAAAATAGCAGACAGTTTAATTGAGTCTGTTCATGACTAGAATTACACTTAGCCGGACTAAGGCCCAAGTTCACGTCGCCGATAAACCGAGAATTATGGCCGTTGGATGCTTATCTTCATAGATAATCTTTTGAATGAATTTCACGTGCAAAAATTATTTTTCATTGTGATCAAAAGTATGGATTATTTTTAGCGTCGAAAAACGAAGGATTAAGGACTGACAAACCTTGATTCTATTCGAAAATTGGATGCCTATGACGATTTTGTTAAGATAAAATGATATTCGTGATGAACAATGAGCCGCAACATGACCAAACAAAGTGGTATGTGCACCCAGCGAAGACTCAGATCAGCCTGGGCATCCGCCCAGTCTGATCAGAGTCTTCGCGGTATGCATCGATCCAGCTTACATCCTTACGTGCCCTTTAAGCGCACATCCAGGACTTTTATCAGACTGGGGGATGCTCAGGTGATCTGAGTCTTCGCTGGGAGCACATACCACTTTGTTGGTTTTGTCATGTCAGGGCTCATTAATATTTGAAAGAACCCGAGAAATCTTTTTCAAAGACTTGACCCTTTTGAATATTAGGATATACAGAATTTGTAGAACAGTTTTGTGTCACAAAGACAGAACTGCAAAGGATGGAGCGGCTCATAAGACACCGGGTGGAGGAGCTACAACTTAACAAGGGAAATAACACCATGCCGATGGAACAATTTATTGTTACTATGAGGTATTCGGCTATTTGTTTCTAAAGGGTCACTACTGATTTTGTGCTTAACCTATACTTTTTATGCTCCTTCCCCTGTGACCATAGTAAGTGGAGGGTGGGGGCATGAAGATTTGCCCCTGTCTGTCTGTCCGTCCGTCTGTCCGGCCGTCCGTTTGTCACATTTTTAAGGTATAGAATTAAGTCCCCCACAATTTCCAATGGATTGTTTGCAAACCTTGTACACTCGTTACTATGAGGTATTCGGCTATTTGTTTCTAAAGGGTCACTTCTGATTTTTGGGCTTAACCTACACTTTTTATGCTCCTTCCCCCGTGACCATAGTAAGTGGAGGGTGGGGGCATTAAGATTTGTCCTTGTCTGTCTGTCCGTCCGTTTGTCACATTTTAAGGTATAGAAATAAGCCCCCCCCCCCTCCTACACCCCCACAATTTCCAATGGATTGTTTGCAAACCTTATACACTTGTTTTGTGCCTAATGAAGATGTGCATGTGGGGTTTATGTGGCTATAAAATTAATTTTGGCAAAATAACGGCTGTTTAAACTTAGTCAATTTGGGTGTTTTATTTTTATTTTTGTATATATTATACATTACTGAGTATGTGTAATCAACTCCGCATCCCCCCCTCCCCCCCCCCCCAAACCTTGCATACTTGTAATGGGCATAATGAAAATGTGCATGTGGACTAAATTTAATTTTGACGGAATTATGGCCTTTTAAACTTATACATTTTGGGCAGCTTTTTGCACTATAGGGTATGAAGTGCCAATAGAAATAGCATGTTTTGCCATCCTCGGTCTAAGGAACTATGTTAAATAGAGTAGACTGCTCATTCCTACAACAGATGCCCCGTACTTTGCATGTTAATTACCGGCTAGCTTGACACTATACTACGATGTCTTCATCATGGTCATAATGGTGCTAGTTACCCTGCACATCGTTGCGCATACCAAATTCTTTGTGAGTACATGAAAGAATAACCATTTTGGCAAAACCATGGTTTTGCTGAATTATATAGATTTTGCAAACGTTTAATCGATTTAAACCGTGGTTTTATAGGCAGTTTAGCGAAATCGCCACCGCAGTTTAAATCACCAAGAAATAATTCGTCGACGTGAAATTGGGCCTAAGACTTCAAAGTCTTATCTAGCTACTCACCAGTAAATTGTTGTCAAAGGACTCCTTGTGTTAAAAAGTTTTATTCTGGAGGCGCCATGATCTCGTTCATCCCTACAATGTGGCCGTTTCTAAACTTATTTCCGACCTGATGGCAACGGCCTTCAGATACTGGACTTCCATTTTCACTGACTCTTCCGTGAGATACATAGACCATCAGATTCATAGACATGGCGGGTGTATTATAACAGGCAGGTGATGCTTACTATTCACGAGTACCTGATCACACTTCCGTTTTTAGGGTGCATGTCAGCATGTCTATGTATCAACATACGGATATGTCGATATTTATATGGTTATTAGCTCGGACTTAATGATTTTGCCACTTTGACCACTCTCCGACTATTCAAACAAGGTTTATTGCAAATTTCAGTAACTTTTTTCAAGATTTCCAAGAAGCTATCCATCCTGTGGCGCCCATCCGTCCGTCCATTCTTCCGTAATTTTTGTCGTTGGTGTCTAGTTATTTTTAAAAGAAACTGGTTCCGTACTTTTGATGAATATCGCCGATGGTGGTCATCTTTGACGTTACTCGTTACTTTGACGTTTGACGCACACCATATCATACGCTAAACAAAAACAACAGTATTATCTTTCCTTTGAACAAAAACAACAGTATTCTCTTTCCTACGTACAATCCCTCTCTCCCCTAGCTGACCACGTTTAGCGTTTGTTCTTTTTTTGCAATCACCATATAAAACACTTACTACTCTATCCTGTTCTAACCTACCCTACGCTGTAAAAAAAATCCGTAGTTTTTACGGTAGAATACCTGGCAACCAGCTGCCAATCCGTTTCCAGTTATTTTTACGGGCCCCCGTAAACATTGGCCGACTCATCACGAAGAGTATGGTAGGATAAGACAAGTATTGTTTTGGTCATATAGCCCTTCAATACTATAAAGGTATTTTCGAGTGCGGTCAGTTAACATAACAGTACCATATCGAGATTTCAAAAACTGTTCTACAGGCAGATATCCGTAATAATAACGGGAAATGGACTGGCAGCTTGTTGCCAGGTTTTTACCGTAAAATCTACGGATTTTTTTTC
This sequence comes from Ctena decussata, assembly GCA_963989385.1. Taxonomy (NCBI): domain Eukaryota; kingdom Metazoa; phylum Mollusca; class Bivalvia; order Lucinida; family Lucinidae; genus Ctena; species Ctena decussata. The sequence goes on along the minus strand of OZ022507.1, from coordinate 36,138,301 downwards.
AGTGTGCCACACCCTACCTTATATTACTTTACTAATAACCACTCATCCTACTTACATATAGCTCTGCACTACCAAGGCCTGCCGTAATATAGCTAACACTAGCCAACCCCACCACAACCTGCTCGATATCCACTATTCCGGCCTACAATTACTACACTATCCCATCATCCCTGCCCTGTCTGATTAGGTGAGGTACGCCCTAGCCTACTGAACTGTACCCAACAATACCTTTCCTCGATCTGCTGTTTCTTAACATTTCTGTTCGTATTATAACATACTCTACTATACATGTACCTCTACACTATACTACAACTTATCTGATTTCAATAATAAGTACACATGTACTGTAGTCTGTTCGATTGTTCCCTTCACTGCCCTGCCATACCTGGACTTTACCTACCGAATAATCTTTACCTGGCCCGCCATATACCTGGCCTGTCCTTTCGAACTTTACCGACCCTGCCGTTCATTGTCGCCTCCTACTCCATATACCCAAGCGAAATTTCACCGGTTAAAAAATAACCGTTTCATGAGGACTCCGTTTCGCCAGGCTTCGCTGTGAACCCACCCTACAGCTCACGTTTATCCAACACTACACTACTCTATACTACACTACACTACACTACTTGCCTCGACCATACCGTGTTTGCCTTTCCATATCCTATTACAAACTCTTCAGTTCCGAGTTATACTACACCACTTAGCGGTAAATGTTTTTCCCACATAAGTGGTAACCATTCACTTTGCATATTTAGTTTTATTTCCTATTTAAGCGCTTAATAGACCTTTTCCTAGATAGCCGTTAATGTATCCCAATTAAGCGCATTTCCAATTTAGTCGCTTCACATGCGTGTTCAACCACATCAATCTCTCTCTCTCTCTCTCTCTCTCTCTCTCTCTCTCTCTCTGTAGCCATTTTCTTCTATAACTTACCCTGGCCTCATAATAAATATTTTATATGTACATCAATTAGATTATATGCTAATCTCCAATTTACGATATGTCACCTTAGTAAATATCTTACAGATGTTGTATAAATTATGCAAATATCCATGTGTAGTGAGGTAATTAACAGATAGCATTATCTCTCAAATACGGCGGGGAAACTGACAGCCCGATCATATCTACGCTTACAACGAGAGATAGAGGATGTATTGAGCGCGGACACAAGTTGTACAATGAGTGTACAAATGTTTCTTACGACAGACATTGACAGTGACAGGGACCGGACATTACATACAGATGTGATATTTAATGATAATAACTTGAGCTGAAGTATTAAAATACAATTACTTGTTGCTGTTTTTGTTGTTGTTGATATAAATGAACACCCATGAAATGTCTTCTAGTTCTAGGTAACTTACTCCTTATTTGACATCTGCTGAACAGGGAAAAGAAAAAAAGAAAGAAGGGGGAATTCAAGTGTACTACCAAGATTTTTCAAATGACCATGACTTTTTTACGGTAAGGTCAAATTTGCTTCCTTGTGCTCTTATATGTCAAAATGTTAGAAAATAAGATATCTGCTGACGATCTTGGACAAAAAATGGTATATACAGTCATCTTAATGAGTACATGAAACTTTTTGGTACAAGAGGTCAAGATTATTCTTTGACCTTTGGCTCAGGTCTTTCATATTTCGATAATTTCAAACATCTCAAAAGCCATTTAGCCAAATGTAACCAAGTATCGTATAGAGACTCCAAGGGTTGATGGAACAGCAATTTGTTCAAACGGTCTAGGTCACATGACCAACGTTGCTCCCACACCCATATATGGTAACAAAGTTAAAAGATCTTCTTCTCCAGAACCAATGCCTTGAAACTTGGTATGTAGCATGAAGTACTCGTGTTGTTCGAATGATGACCTTGGGTTGGCATTGACTTTTGACGGCAAGGTCAGATATGAAAAAATGCTAGAACATAAGATTTGAAGGAAAGTTTTGGAAGATTTGGACCTAAAAATTGTAAAAAAAATTATTTTAATAAGTACATGAATATTTTTGCGTGCAAAAGGTTAAGGTCAATCTTTCACCTTCGACCCAGGTGTCTCATATTTCAACAATTTCAAACATCATCGCAAAAGCCCCTGGGCCAATTGTTACCAAATTCCATATAGAGCCTCCATGAGTTGAGGAAAGAAATGGAGCCAGTGGTTGAGAGAACGAAATACACCTATGGCCTTGAAACTTGATAAGTAGCATGGAGTACTGGTGTATTATCAAGACTGTTCAAACGATGACCTTAGGTTTACCTTGTCCTTTTCTGAGGCATGACCAAATATTGGAAAATGCTAGAACATAAGATTTCATGGAAATTTTTGACGATTTTGGCCTAAAAATTGATATATACGGTTGTCTTAATGAGGAAGATATATGAGTACAACAGTTTATGGTCATTCTTTGACTTGTGGCCCAAGACTCATATTTTGACAACCTCATATTTTGACAACTTCAGACATAAGAAAAAGCCACTTGGCCCATTGCTCAGGTGCGCGATTCAGGGCCGCATTGCCCTCTTGATTCTAGGTGATAATACAAACAAATCAGAAAGCAAAATGGGTAGATACAGGTTACCACATGGTTAGAACTTCACATGAAATATATAAAACCGTCTCTTTTTATCTATTTTCTAATATTTTATAACGACAAAACAAAACTGGCAGCTTGAACTACAATAAACAAAAACAACCCACAATAAAGGCACCGCCTTTTAATGGTGAGTAATGAATTACTGGGGGCCTTAAGTCAATTTTACATGCGCACAACCCTCGCCCTGGAGTCTGTTGTGTCGTAAGCATACCAGTTATTCGGTCCCTGTCAAAGACTCTTAACTCATCCATAAATCAAACTACTGGGATGAAACAAGATAGCCACTCAACAGCAAGAAAAACATTGAAACGCTGGAACAAAACAATCCCAACAGTTGAGCTCCGATTGGACCTACCAAAGACAGATTTATCAAGCTCCTCCACCCAACTCCCCAACTAAGGCAGTAGAAGGATTTTTAGCTGAACCGCCTTTAAGTTTGAAACCCAACTCACAGGCATGGAACTGAGGAGGGCTGCAAAGTTTCCGATCATGACTGGGCTGACCACCAAGCAGGCAAATTTGTCGCATTACACTGTAGAAAAACAGTCATAGAAGAAAAGATGTTCTGTTTGGCCTTGCTTATTAATAAGAGGAATGTTAAGTCCCGAATCGAAATATAAAAAATCTTTACGCAGTTTTTGAAACTGGTAGTCTTGTTATAGAAGTTTCGCTCTTTAAAACGTTTTCAAAAGTGTCAAAGTCGCCAACCGTAGCAAATCGATTACGCTAAAAAATGTAAACTCATGGGGCAAAGAACGAGGAACATCTCCATCTAAAATGGGAGGAAAAATCAGAATATCAAAATTAAAAACATTATGTTTATCATAAATTCTTGAAGAAACTGCACCATAAAAATAATAAAATATAAATCAAACAATCTCAATCAAATCTAGCTTCATACGCATGGGAAATCTGCCATCCACATGGGAAGGCAGTAAAAGGATTCACTTGACAATCATTAGCTTTTGTTTAAATTACATTCGCAATTTCTCAGAATCAGGTAACTTAGCAGACGCATGGCGGAACGTCGCTGATTTTTAACTTCTTTTGTAAACGGTAAAAGCTTACATGTCATTAATATCATTTTTTCACATATAGCTCTTTGCGAGCAACAAAGGATATTTTAATTTCTTTATAGCTCCTGCATCCAAAGTTCCTTTATGGTTGTATACCAAGGTACTGGACAGTAGTGTTGCTAGTACAAAATACCATCGCTCTTCCATCGCATTGTCCTGAAAGTGTAAAGGATGGATCTTAAATCAGAACTTGTATCAGTATTTAATGGTAGATGAAACGGTGTCCTTTGGAAGAAAAAGATATATCATAATTACTTGCCTTATGCTGACATATCTTCTGTATTGCCTGTGACGAAAATAGAGATGATGGCTGCATCAGTTTTCGAGGAGTTGAAATTTGCTTGCAATATCACCCTATGGAAACGGTGACAATGGTACCTGGTGAAAATTCGGGGGTGAATTGGTATAACGTGTAAATTCGGACGAAGTGTAAGTGTGAAGTCGGGATTTTCTTTGTTTAAACGGTATGTACTTTTGATCTTCTCAATTTTGTGTTCCCGGCATGGCCAAGCAAAGTTAAAAAGTAAAGATCTACTTATTGCAGGAGCTATAGAAATCACTTTTGTCATGTGGGATGACAGCATGCTATGAAAAAAAATTTAATGATAGCCGCAATTTGGCGCCCCGTTTCTCAGGCTGTGTGTAAAAAGGTAGGAAAATCTCATTTTGTACAGTTTGATTTTGATTTTCTAACAAACGCGAATGGGCAGAGAGCTCATTTTGATATATGTACCCGAAGCCTTATATACTTGATAATACCCCCCAAAATCAAAATTCATTCAGCATGGAAAAAGGATATAATGCCACGTGACTGTATACAGTGCGAGTCGTCGGGTATGTGGAGTGAATCATCGGATAAATGTTTGTGAATCATCGGACATGTATTAGTTTTGAGGGCAATTTTGGATAAAAAAAACGAGACTTCTCATTGTCTTATGGAACTTTGACATCGCGATTCATGTACTGAACAGTCTAGGTCAATTGTAAAAGTCCCATAGCAATGGAATACATATATAAACGACTGATACACCAGCGGCCAGTGTGTCATCATATAAAAGTAGGCGTATACATTGTCTTAGATGGAACGGGAAAATCGTCTTTACAAACGTAGTGGGAGAGTACTACAAAATCTATAAATTTTGGTTGGCCGGCTGTGCAGCTGATGTGAGAATCATGGGCGTTTTATCCCCGTATTTCCTTTCTCTCCTGTTCTTCTTCCATATTAAAGGTATTTTCCCATTGATCAACTTGATCGTCTCGATCGCCCGAATTCTCCAACCAAGTTCGACCACTTATTTGATCGGGCTAGTAGAGGACTTTTTCTCGACCGTACAAGACCCAAACATGACCACTCACGACTACACCACATCAACCCGACAATCAGCCAGATCTCTAAGCGGTCATCTCGATCTCTACACCATCTCTACACGATCTCTATTCGACCAAATTGACCTATATTATTAGGCATGTACAGCCACTGTAGACAATCTTAGTCTAAAAACCTCAATTTGTCAAGGAGAACCAGGCTGCTCTTGCTCCCTGGTATGCTTGAAAGGGTAGAGGTGATGCCGACTGCTGGCTTTCTTTCCCTCCCATCTAAGCCTCCTGAGGGCTTGGTTGAGGTGATATGGTTGCGACTTCCTTATCAAAAAGGCAGCATCTGTCTCTTTGCGGGATTTTAGTAGTTGTAGTTGTGATCTTTTTATGCTAGTGCGGCTTAGGAGATTGTCAGTACTGCATACCTTGTTTGAAGGATGGCATTGCGCTCGTGTAAGGCCGGTAGCTATCCAGTGCGGTTAACTAGCAATCAGGTAGTGGTCAAGTTGATCTGGGCAACAAATTGAAAAGGGATCGCGTTGATCGGAAATCAATAGGGTATTGGTCGAAGAGAGGTCGAGTTCATCGGATACTGATCCATATGTCTCCCCGCACTCATCTATAGTGCAGATTATATTTTCCTTTTGGTCCTTTGAGATCATGGAATATATTCTGAGAAGTCAGAAATGATCATACGTTTAGATTCATTTTCTAAACAAATTTGAAATATTTTGGTATTTTTCGACTTATATCAGTCTTTGAGACGACTGCCATGTTAAAACTGCAAATTTACTGTTTTTTTTCCTCTGGCTCCTTGTGCCAGATTTAAAGGGTCACTGATGAGGCTTGAATAGCCGAAACCGCGGTATGGCCCAACTTCTTACTTATGAATGTTTTCTTTGCTCTTAAAGGATCTAAACTTTTATCATTATTTACTATCACTGCAGCTGGATGTTGTGCCGTGTGGCGGCCGTAAAAAGTCTCCCCGCACTCATCTATAGTGCAGATTATATTTTCCTTTTGGTCCTTTGAGATCATGGAATATATTCTGAGAAGTCAGAAATGATCATACGTTTAGATTCATTTTCTAAACAAATTTGAAATATTTTGGTATTTTTCGACTTATATCAGTCTTTGAGACGACTACCATGTTAAAACTGCAAATTTACTGGTTTTTTCCTCTGGCTCCTTGTGCCAGATTTAAAGGGTCACTGATGAGGCTTGAATAGCCGAAACCGCGGTATGGCCCAACTTCTTACGTATGAATGTTTTCTTTGCTCTTAAAGGATCTAAACGTTTATCATTATTTATCCAACACAAACTAGATAGCTACATGATTCCCGATTAAATCGATGTCTGCTGAGCCAATACTCGCTTCCCGAGCTTCTAGGGCTTGACTTCCTCGATCTCTACTCGAATTTATTGAAAAATGCCCAAAATTTTGGGTAGGATGCCGGAGCGATGCCGAACAAGGCAGACCACCCCGACCACCCCTGCCGATCGAGCTGGCTTGACGAGTTGAGCTTGTCGAGTTGATCTGATCGGCAGTGAGAACATACTATAAGTAATTTGCCTCGACATAGCATGACAGAACGCTTTAAAAGAAAAACAGAGTTAAACTTCATATCTCTTAGCAGTGATGTCAGAATGTTTGGGCGGGCCTAGACTGAGCGCTAAAGAACTTGCATAGTTTGTCCAAGAAAGCACAAAGTGCTGTAAATGTGGTTTCTAGCCTCAGAAAAGAAATATATAGTTTTCTCTGTGAGAGCTGATGTTTGAATGCATCCAGGGTAAGGACACTGATCATGGAGCACAATATCGGTCTAATCCCATAATCTCGTAATTTGACATCGAATTTTGAACAACAAACATGATTATGCCTTAACGAGTCTTCTCTGGGCATGAGCCTCCAGTCTGGCTCCAGCAGGCACATGGCATCAAAACGACGTCGTACTGACGTCGGTGCGACGTAATGACGCCACACAGACGTCTGTGTGACGTCATTTCGACGTCATGTGCCCGCCTGGGTCAAATATGCGAAGCTTGCATATACAAAGTACTTTACCTGCGCAAGGAAAAATCTCAGTATCATCGTTTTTTTCTTTTTTCATCTGTTTTTGTGAAATCATTCGCATTTGCCTGGCCTATGAAAATTTCAAAGTCGCATCGCACAGTTTTTCATGAATATAATAATAGATGAATATTTACGCCAGCTCCCTTTGCTCTGAAATCAATGTTTACAAAAGAAATGAATGGAAAAAGGCCATGCGATACGTAATCGCTTGTGTAAATAATTATTAAGGCCAAAAGAGTCAAGAATGCCCAATTCTCATTATTCAAAATCGTGTATGTTTAAGAAACTCCCCATTGTATAGATTTTTCTGGTTACTGTAAGTTCATCGGATAGATACGGACAATTCTGAGGTAAGGAGATAGAAATTTCAAGCATTAAATGCTGTTTTTATGAATCCAAATAAGGTTTCACACCCACTGGGCACACACTATTGAATCACCGTTGATCAAACATAATGACATCGAATAACATTATCAATATTGATTCAACATTGTGTGTCCCGTAGGACTTTTATCTCTACAATTAGATAATTAGATCATTGTATGGTCGATGTCGGCCTACGAGAGGAGCCCCGGTAGCTCAGGTTAAGCGCTGGCCAACTAATCTAGCTATTCCGGATTCGAGCCCCGCTCGAGGCGGATATCTTTCCAACCGTAAACGGGGTTTCATTGCACACATCCTTTCATTATCACTCTATGACTGAAATCCTATTGAACCGGACGAAAAATCGCAAGTCACCCATCCATCCATGTCGGCCTACGGAAATTCTCAAATTAGTACGCAGTTTACTTCAAATTCATACTGTTGACACAAATTGGTGCCACATTTCATTTCTTAGGAGCTTTGAAGTCCCGTTAGCTCAGTAGGTTAAGCGCTGGCCTGTTGAGCTAACGGTCCCGCGTTCGAGCGTAGGCAATTCTTTTCAATCGTAAACGGGTTCCATTGCACACAGCCTTGCATTATCACCCACTCATCGTCCTAATATGACTGAAAAACTAATAAAAGTGATGTAAACTCCCAAGACATCGACCCATCTATGTTTTAGGCATTCCTGTTTATGGCATATGGACAAATTAATTCATTTTTCTTATTTTATATGAGCCTCGACACGAGAAAACCAACAATGTGGTTGTGCACCCAGCGAAGACTCAGATCAGCCTGGACATCCGCCCAGTTTGATCAGAGTCATCGTTAAGTGCTCAAAGAGTAGCTTAGGGTTTAAGCTACCTCCATGTGGACAGCGAAGACTGATCTATGTCTGCGCTGGGCGCAAAAACACATTGTTGGTTTTCTCGTGTTGCGGCTCATATAAACATTTTTTTTATTTCTTCACTCAACTTCTCTTGTAATAAAGTGCTAAACCTTCCTTGAGACTTTATCGCACTGTTGTACAATATGATCTTGGGGCTCGAACAATAAAGACAGATAAAAACAACAGTCTGTACATAGTTAATATTTTTGTTTGGCCAACCCCAGCTTTAAACGTTGGGGGCGCTCACAACGCACTCCAGGAGCTGATCCCACTGTCTGATGACAGAAGGGAAAATGTATGCTGGTAGACGTCAGTCTGACGATACAGAACCATATATCGCCTGGTTTGGCAACTGGTGCTCAGTTGATGGGTGCAATATGCGGACAGGGGTATGGCAGTGGGTCCATAGATGATTTTGTAGATCATCACTAGTTTTGCGTTCGCTCTTCGTTCCATTCCCAGCCGAGGTAAGCTTTCTTCTGGCTGATGCTGCGCCCCTTTGACAGTAGGGTCGATTTCTCGTTCGGGAAACAGGAAGAAAGTGCTTTTGAGATGCATGCCGGTATATATCGCAGTGCATGCCGGTCCAGTTTGTTTCCCGAACGGGAAACATTTTAGCCAATTGTATGACTTAAGGGTGCCTCTTTTTGGCATGGCTCGTGCATCTCAGTTTTGAACTAATACTTTTAAAACTTATATCGCTGAAAACTACATGAATTTTTTCTAAAAATTGTCCGGGTCGGATTTTTTATTAGGGCCTTTCAATTTTTTTGTCAGCAATTTGAAAACACCGGTGTCCATGATGAGAATTTTCTCAGTTCTGTTTCCCGTTCGGGAAACACTCCCGCTTCACTCTTGTTTCGCTTGTCTGTGTATAGACAACCGATGTAGTGAGATATGTCTGGTGTGATGCTAATGATGATGATGACTTGAGATTTTACGCCCCTTTTTAACAGTATTTCAGTTATATCAGGACGACGAGGGCCCGTGTGCAATAGACCCCGTATACCGTTTCCAGCAGGTCTCGAACCCGGGACAGGTAGATCAACAGGTCAGCTACTGAGCCACCAGGGCTCCCCTGGTATCGCGAAAAAAAAAGATACCGGGCAGCATATGTGATAGCACAGGCTCAGATCAGACTTTTTTCTTTCATTATATGAGCACCTCAGGGTCCAAAGACCTATCGTCTGAGAGAAGACTGAGTCGATGATGTTTCTACGGTTCCTTTTTACGTGATACCGATCAGATCCTAATCTGGGTAAATTTGTATGTATTAAGCCACTCAAATAAACCAAACTCTTTTATGTATCCCGTATATCACATACACCCTCCATGAGGTCTAAAACAGGAAAGCAGTGTCAAAATACTTTTAAAACTTGAATCGGTAATAATAATATTGTGTAAACAGTATCAAACTGACCGATGTCAATTTCAATAATTTAATGCGTCATTCACAAATTAAGCTTACATACTAGTCACAAAGGCCAGTCAGATTCAAGGATTTCGGATGTTAACACTGGATTTTTAGTCACAAATTTTGGACACTGCTTTATATCATAATTATGCAACAGACAATCGATATAAACGCAAAGGGCGATCGGGCTCTGCAAATGCGAGAGCTCATCTGAATCTCTCTTTGCACATGTAGAATATGTTCAGCAGGCGCACAACATTGAACGCAACATCGAATCAATGTTGATTCAACGTCATGACATTGAATCAGCGTTGATTTAATGTTGATTCAGTGTCGTGCCATTAGGTGTTGTATTATGTACTGTCAAATTTCGAGATTTGAAAGAAATTGTGGATTAAGACAAGGTCATTCAGTATGGGATATTACATGTATTTCAGCGAAGATCCCAGGGGTGATTCTGTGGTTCCAGTGACATTATCCATATTTGATACACCAGAATACGAAGGGGATATAGTAACCCGACTCGGAGCCTGTCTTGAGTCAGCTGAACTGAATGTAAGTATAACGTTATTAGAACCTCTCAACAAGAAACTGTACTGCTGGGCATTTAAAAACAGCTGGAGACTCAGATCAGCTATCGCATTCTCGCAGCCTGATCCGCAACAAACAGTTTAGTTTGGGTGATTCCGGCTGCAGCCGGAAATAGTTTCAGTCATAAACAGGTTTTCGTCGCACACAGATTTTCATTATCACCCGCACATCGCCCTGATATGACTGATACTGCCAGAAAGGGCGTAAAATCGAAAGTCATCCGTCATCCATTACTTTCCCCCACATCCCCTAGGTATTGGAATTTTTAACTATACGCTGGGTTATGCACATTATAACGCTCCGGCGCTATTCATCGTGGTGTACCCAATGTATAAATCACGTCGCTGTTGGTATTTTAACTAACATGATCTATGTGAATGGGTATACTTTCAGAGGAACCCACCTTCCATCCGCATCGCTTCTCAAAAGGGGTTAACAAGTAAATGAAACAACTTACTGCTCTAGGAGCCAATTCTTTTATGAGTCAACCCCTTTTTTGAAAGGTAGCATCGTCGCAGGAAATAACAATTGCAGAAACATAAGTTGTTCCCCTTTTTAAAAGTGGCGGAAACATGACAGTGTAGCCCCAAACAGTATATTTTAGCCGCAACACGAGAAACCTAACAATGTGGTTGTGCGTCCAGCGCAGACTCAGATCTGCCTGGGCATCCACCCAGTCTGATCAGAGTCTTCACTGTCCACATGAAGGTAGCTTAGTCCCTTGGCTGCCCTTTAAGCGTTTAGAAAGAGTCTGATCAATATTGGCGGATGCCCAGGCTGATCTGAGTCTGGGTTGGGTGCACAAACACGCTGTTGGTTTTCTCGTGTCGCGGCTCATTTTTTATCCTTTCAGATTCAGCGACCTGGAGGACTGACGCCGCCAATGGTGAGGCGGTCTGGCCAACCAGACACTCCGGACTGGAAGAAATTGACACCCTGATTTGTGAATTGATATGTTTTATGTTTTGAAATATAAGAATCGTAAGAATTGTCAGTTTTATATAAATTCTATACATATTCCTTACACTGTCTGCCATGACATTGATCGTGCGTAATTGTGCGTTTGCACATACGCCGAGTCGATGTCGTAGCAAACATTCTACAGGCAGTTGTTTGTTGAATTCTTTTAGTTATTTTGAGATTTTGGCTGTATAGAATACTGAATTACTCAGTAACATCCAAATCACGAGCTGCCGCTGCTAGCCTCAGCAGCAGCTGCTGATAGCCTCGAAGCAGCTGCTGATAGCCTCGCAGCAGCTCTTGACGTTTTACCCCAGTAAGTTTGGTTTTAGCCCACTTTCTAGGAACGATCGGCTCGATATAGGTAAGTGTTCTTGTAAGGGATGTATAAATCCCAAAATAATAATGACAAATGATGATAATAATAATAATAATAAAATAATAATAACATCTGTGTTTAAAATGAATAACTGTAGTTGCAGTTATACAATAATAGGATTTATCTTTCGCAGGCTTCTCCCTTGTGCCTATATATAGTTTACGGACATGTTAACTTATTTCCTTTGTGAGAATAATATATACTAGAATGGAATAGCTACAAAAATAAATAAAAAAAAAATACAAAAAAAAAAAAAAAAAAAAATCTATTTCCTTGGCAAAGATTAAAACATGGTACATATAATAGACTGAATTGGAATAGTTTGCTTCCCTTACATACCAACAAAATATAATAAGCTTCTAAATTATAAGTAAAAAATAAAGGTGTACCGTATTCGACCCGTTTAAGGCACTAACATTAAATACTTTCAGTATACATTCTTCCTAATAAACGCACATTTCAAAGAATTATTATATATAGAAATAAACTGAATCATTAGAGAAAAGCTGCATATAGTCATGCAGGATGGAGATGCTTTGTAAGTGAAAACTGTAAGATTTTATAGTGTTTTCAGCACTTGTAACAAGCAATCAAAGGGATATACCAGTAAAAATATGTGCGCTAAAAATCATATGCCTCAGAACTTCCCATGATCTGCGCTTATTGGGTCACGTGCGCTAATAGGGTCGATTACAAAATATAAATTTGGACGGTTGTGTGCAACTATAGTCATAGTTACGTATCGCTGACCACATGGGGAACGTCGTTAGGAGAAGAGAAGAGAACAAAACAATATACATAGGACTTGGACGAACACTCGGCGCCAGGGGTGTGCAACTGTAGTTACGTACGCACTTGGCGAACGTCGTTAGGAGAACTGAAACAGAACAGTACATAAATCCAATGTCGTTACGAGAATTGAAATACACATACAATAAAATCCAACAGATGGAAACCGCTGAGCCACTTCGGGAACATCGTTACGAGAGATGAAAAAAAATCAGCAGTGCAGGTTGGGGTGGGGAAGGAGACATTTCAGCACTCTTTTATTTGGTTGATACATGTAAAAAATGCTGAAAAATAAAGTTTATCATATATCTCAGCCCTGTCTCGTAGATCACACATGTAATCTCTTTCATCGGAAATTTGTGTTACAACAATAATTCTGGAGAAGCAAGAAATTTTGCTGGTCAAATAAAAGTATTTGTTTTCCCAGTGCGCAGTGAGCAAGTAGAAAATTGTTACATTTGTCAGGTCTTGGTCAGTCCATTTATTGATATCACTTATTCAAAGAATGGATGTCACAACTTGGAATTATGGATGTCAAATATCCGATTTTATGGATATCACCAATTCGAATTATGATATCACTAATTCGATTTATGGATAGCCATAATTAGAGTTATTGATAGCTATGGGCAGTATTATGGAAATACATATGAGCCGCGACACGAGAAAACCAACAATGTGGTTGTGCACCCAGTGCAGATTCAGATCAGCCTGGGCATTCGCCAAGTTTGATCAGACTCTTCGTTTAGTGCCCAAATGGTAGCTAAGGGTCTTAGCTACCTCCATGCAGACAGCGAAGACTCTGATCAGACTGGGCGGATGCCCAGGCTGATCTGAGTCTGCGCTGTGTGCACAACCAGATTGTTGGTTTTCCCGTGTCGCGGCTCATATATGTAATTCGAAGTAGGGATATCCATATTTTAAATAAGTTATATCAAGAAATCGGGCTGAATAATTGATATCCATAATTTGAATAGTAAATATCCATATCACCTATTTGATTTATTGATATCCATTGATATCCATTAGTAATAAGTGATATCCGATATCCATAATTCGATTTATGACCATCCATAAATCAAATTATGAATATCCAAAAATCGGATTTGTGATATCCATGATACAAATTATATATATTAATAATTATGATTTTCGGATATCCTGAGTTCGAATTATGGATATCGATAATTCGAATTATGGATATCTATAAAAATATTGATGTTCATAATTCGAATTATCACTAGGATACGTGTACAGTGTTTGAGAGTCCGCGTATTATTTAATGTTATTAATTATTATAAATGAAATAAACTCAGAGTTAAATATGACCATTAACATCTTAAATAGCGTTGAATTTCGGAGTTAAAGTATTTATTACAGAAAACGTGTCTTAAAAAAAAACATGATAAAGTTGTCTCACAGTACCGTAATACCGATATATCGCAAATCCGTTTTCGCTCAGCTTGCAAGTTAATTTAAGGTAGGTCAATAGTACCTCTGGCATCAACTATCAACTGCAGCTGTACAGAAAGAAACAACTGCTGCTGCCTCTGAGACAACACCAGGTCCGCAACTTCAGCTGAGACTCCCGCAGAAGATACTATAATTAGCTATTCAACATGACATTTATTTTTTCTCATCGTTTTTAAATTTTCCTACAGATCTTGGCCACTCTTTTCTCTTTTTCCCTCTCTTCTTATTTGCCTATTAATTGCTCATTTATCCCCGGTTTTTAGTTTGGCTCTACTTGTTGGGTAAGATCAGCAAGATGTTTGAAAAAAAGACAAGGTCAAAGTTAATTTTCAGAAGTTAATTTTTCAAGTTTATTTATTTAATTACAATTATTTTTTCCTGCATTTAGAGCTTCTAGTGTCATCTCAATGTATGTGTTTGAGAACTAATACTAAGAGCATGCAAGACCATGGTACTGGTATAAACAGAGAAATAAAAACAACAGAATCCTTGAATATGCAAGGTCGTTAGGGTTGTTCAGAAAGCCATTGTCAGCATCAACGAAAAAAAATATATAGCAGCTGATGTCCCTCTGCTGCCATATATTTACGTAAGGTTTATTTTCTCTTTTTTCCTTCAAATATGTGTTTTCAGTGTAGACACAAAACTGTTTTGTTTGTTTAGGTACTCAAACTGGTGTTTGCTTTTTCACATAGCCACTTTGGGTGTTTTGCATGACAGATATGCGTTATATGTAGTTTAGGGCTCGCAACGAATTAAGTTACCTTTCAAATATCCCTTCGGGCACATGGGGGTTTGATCAGCTTTGAGCCAACGTCGATTCGACGTCATGATATCGAATCGGCGTTGGTTCAATGCTGGCTAATCATAGTGTCCGAAGGGATATTACAAGAAGAAGAGTCACACAGTTCTCTTCAATTTGCATAACAGATGTGCCTTATATGTAGTTTAGAGCTCACAACGAGTTAAGTTACCTAACAAATATCCCGTCGGGCACATGGGGGTTTGATCAGCTTTGAACCAGCGTCGGTTCGACGTCATGATATCGAATCGACGTTGGTTCAATGCTGGCTAAACATAGTGCCCGAAGGGATATTACATTAGAGTCACACAGTTCTCTCCATTTTGCATAAGTTTGCTTTTTCACATAGCCACTTTGGGTGTTTTGCATGACAGATATGCGTTATATGTGGTTTAGGACTCGCAACGAATTAAGTTACCTTACAAATATCCCTTCGGGCACATGGGGTTTGATCAAGTTTGGACCAGCGTCGGTTCGAAGTCATGATATCGAATCGACATTGGTCAAAGCATAGTGCCGAAGGGATATTTCAAGAAGAGTCACACAGTTCTCTCCAATTCGCATGACAGATGTGCTTTCTATGTAGTTTAGGGCTCGCAACGAAATAAGTGACCTTACAAATAACCCGTTGGGCACATGGGGCTTGATCAGCTTTGGACGAACGTCGATTCGACGTCATGATATCGAATCGACGTTGGTCCGATGCTGGCTAAGCATAGTGCTCGAAGGGATATTACAAGAAGAGTCACACAGGTCTCTCCAATTCGCATGACAGATGTGCCAATTAATCGACTTGGGGTAATCGTATTCTGTATTCTTATTCGAATACAATTCGAATACATTTTCTGAGTATTCATAAAGTATTCTGTATTCGTGGATTTCTTAGAATAAAAGTATTTGTATTTGTATTCGAATACATTGCAAATTTCATGTATTCATAAATACTTTTATGAATACATTATGAATACTTTTGCCATTTTAAGGAAACATTAATGCATAAAATTATATGAATTATGGGATTGATGTGACTAAAGTCCAAGAATGCTAGTGTAGGAACTTGGAAGACTACACCTCAAAGGTAAATACAATACATAAAAGACATCACAGAATATTATTTATTAATTGATTGCTTTGGCTGATTTTATTTTCATAACTTTCTGTAAAAATAATAAGTTTGAAGCCATTATTGAAAACCCTGATCATATGCTGCACTCTACAGTGTCTGATCTTGGTTAACACTGTTAGTCAAGATCTCTTTTATGGCACTAGGAATCATTAGGTTAAACTTCCAAGTTAGCAAATATAATACCTATATGTCACCTTTCGGTAGATTGCCCCAGGACAGTATTAAATAGGGACAAAGCACAGAACTGACAACTAAGCCATGCCATACCTGTACAATTTTTTGACACTTTGTTTCTCAAAAATTACAATACACAATTATGATACCATCTTAATTTCAGCCAAACATAATTTGAAATAGAGATGAAAATCACAAGAAATGCCCAATCTCTGATTAAAATGCCATGATTACTTTGAATTTGATGCAATTTATTACTATATATTTAGAATCAAAATGACAAATAGTGTAGATCCAATTCAAATAGCTTCCAGCTTTGGCATCAGAATATGGAAATAAAGTCACCTTACACCAAATATGCAAATTTGCAAACATAGACAGATATCCAGCTGTACCATAGATCTAAATATAAGGTTCCTAAAATAGATATGAAGATACCTAGGACATGTCAAAAGAAAGAATCTTGTAATCAAAATTATTTTATGTAGAAAAACCTCTAGAGTCTGGACTACTAGAGATATGAAAGTTCAGCACAAACCATTGATTAATGAAATTTCCATTTTTTATTGAAAAGTATTCAAAAGTATTCAAATACATTTGCAAAGTATTTGTATTTTTATTTGAATACATTCATAAAAATAGTATTTTTATTTGTATTCTGTATTCTTAAATTGCAAAGTATTTGTATTTGTATTCGAATACTTTTGAAAGTATTCGACCCCAAGTCTGGTCATGATGTCGAATCGACGCTGGTTCAATGCAGGTTAGGCATAGTGCCCGAAGGGATATTACAAGAAGAGTCACACAGTTTTCACCAAGCGAAGATAAGGTCTAACGGCTATATTCAAAGAACGTCACTCACACTCCACTCATACTCCACTCATTGAGTTAATCGTCTAGCGGTCACAGGCAGACTCAACTTAGGGCTCGTTGGTATTCACAAAGGTTAGGGAGCTCTGAGTGGACTCGATAAAGTGAGTGAGCGTTGAGTGAGACCGATACCTCCCTTGAACTCAACTCAAGTGTTGTTTCTGAATACGAAATAGAACTTAACTGACTTTGGTGCGCAAGCTACTCCGATCATTTGCCGTTTTACATATTTATCATTCGTGTTTGGTCATATTTTAGACGATCCGTCATTTATATGGTATTGCCCCATCCGTCTGTCTGTCCGTTACATAATATATACACTCTGTATTCCACGGGGATGGTGGTCGGGCGATGGTGCTGGTTATAACTTCCAGTACCGGGGCTTCCTACTTATTTGGATTTAAGTAGGGAAAGGGCTTACTGTGCTTACAGTAGGTGCGAGCATTTTTTTATTATTATTCTTTTCTCATGTCTGTCATTTCTCATTTCTTTCTCCCTCTTTCTTGGAGACGGCCCGATATAGACTGTCTCAAAGGGCCGTTAAATTCAAAACAACAACAAACAACAATTGAACTCCACTGAGTATCACCTGAAAACATGTTTTATGTGTCTATCTTACCAAAACATTGTGAAGAAATACTCTTTAAGAATGTTGGGTCAAGGTCGCACGTGAAGGTCAAAGCTCAAATATTAAAATTTTATGCCTGCTTCATAATTTTATAGTAAACACTTCAAGATAACTGCATGAAACATATGCAGAGAAAAAGAATGATGTGCATGACCTTACTTCTATTTTAGCTCACCTGAACCAAACGCTTCGGAAGACCTAATAGGTTAGACAAGCTCCATCATCCGTCGTCGTCCGTCCGTCCACAATTTCAAACAACTTCGCGTCTGGAACCTATGGGCTGAGTGTCAGCAAATTTCGTATACTGCGCCAGGGCTTGCGGATGCGAAGAGTTGTTCAAATGGTCTGGGTCACATGACCAACACGGCCGCCACTCCAAAATATAGTAAAAAATCTTTAAGAATCTTCTTCTCCAGAACCATTAGACTGATGATGATATGTAGCATCAGGTACACAAGTACTACCAAATGACGACTTTGGGTTGACCTTCACCTTTTGTACGGCAAGGTCAAATTTGCGTTTTGGTGTTTTAACTCAGAAATGTTCGAACAGAAGAGTTCATGGAATTAGTAGAAGATTTCACTACAAAAGTTTGTAATAGTCAACTAAGGTGTCAAGGTCATTCGTTGACTTTTTACCAGTGTTTCTCATATCTCTACAGTTGGGCTTAGTAACCCTCTTGTTAAGTCCGTATGTCTGTATCTCTCCCTTTTCTTGTTCGCTCCTTATCTTCTGAACCAACAGGAGGATTTTCTTGAAACTTTAATGAAGCCTTGTCAAAGCTTTGTGCAAAACATATTTTAATGATGTTGGACCGAATTCAACGTCAAACTTAATGGTCAACTAACATTTTGTGCCCGCTCCGTCACCTTTTTCTACACCCAATATCAGCAGAAAGAGAGAGAGAGAGAGAGAGAGAGAGAGAGAGAGAGAGAGAGAGAGATGACTTGCGATTTTATGTCCTTTTCACAGTATTTTATTCACGTCATATCAGGTCGACGGGAGGGTGACAATGAAAGACTGTGTGCAATAGAACTGCCTTTGCTTTTGAAAAAATTCATATAGCCAGTAGGAGTCGAACCCGGACTGCTGGCAAAGCAGGCCAGTGCTTAACCCATACAGCTACCGGGACTCCTGAGAGAGAAGAAGAAGAAGAAACATACCCGACTGCATATGATGAACTATTTTATATTCAGATTCGGAAAAAAATGAACTACCTCACCCCTATTACCCCTCCACGCATCACCTAATTATGAAGTCTTCGTGATCCATCTTAGGTTTCCTAAGCATGATTTTCATCATCTTCTTGAGCGATAAACTGTACATATTAAATCAAATAAAAGAAAGAATTAAATCATTTGAGAAAAGAAAAAATAAATTATTTTTCAGATACATGAATTCATTTTACATTATCATTTATGTGTCCTTGTAGATATCGGTGGGGCCATAGCACCATTACTATGGCAACTAATGAATCATGTTTGGCTGGGTTTTGGTAGCTTTAAGGAATGCCAAAACAGGGCATGACCCTTATTTTCAAGGGAGTACATTGTTTGTCCGTTCAGACCGGCATTGATACTTTATGATATATTTCATGTCTCCGTGTATGTTTTTTAGACAAATAAGTTTTTCAAAACTGAATCTGATTTCAATTGCTGGCTAGTTGATTAGTTGTTTGTTTGAGTTGAATGCCTCTTTCAGAGCGCATTATATCGTGCCGTCTCCCAGAAAGAAAAAGAAGATAAGATAGACGAGAGTAAAAATAAAAATCCAAACCCCGTTACTTACCTGCTGCAAACACAGTTGGCCCTTGTTCAGTTAGAAGGACACCCCGTTACTGGATGTTACCCAGTACATCCGACGACCCCGTGAATCTAATTCACTGTTATAAGTCAGAATATATAGCTAAATATAAAGCAGAGGCAATTTTGCACAATCAACATACAAAATTAGAAAATGTGTGTATTTTACACAGATGATGCCTACCCCCGCCCCTGTAAACTGTGTCTGTCATCCCCACCTCACACCCTAAACCTCGATCCTCTCTCTCTCTTCAAAAAGAAATACAAAAAGTCAAATGCTTATCTTTGGTAGGTCTGTAAACGTTGTGTAAAGTTTCATATTCATTGCTTGATTCCAGAAAGTATACAAAAATTTTAGGCGCGACGGACGGACAGACGGACAGAGGTAAAACCATCGACTGACTCGCGTCACCGATCCATAAAAAAGGTGTATTGCAACGTTATTATTTACTACTTGAAACTGGAGTGAAGCTCGAGTCACACTTGGGAAAGGTGAGGCTGAGATAGCTTCGTGAATACAAAAGCTGAACTCCACTCACACTCTTGTTAATCCCACTCCAGCCACACTTGAGGGATACTTACTAGAGTTTGAGTCGAGTGTGAGTGTGAGTTTTGTTCTTGAATATAGCCGTTAGTGGGATAGGTTAGGATATAGCTCAGAGGAAAGAAATTAATAGCTTTAAGTATTAATGATTCTTGACTCACATATTATTCTGTATTTATTAAGGTGATATTATGCACTTATTGTACTACCTGTCACATCGTTTATATTTGTATTGCATGTATGTACATGTATATGCTCAAGGGCTACATAACCTATATAGCACTTGAATAAACATTCTTCTTCATATATATATATATATATATATATATATATATATATATATATATATATATATATATATATATATATATATATATATATATATATATATATATATATATATATGTATATATATATATATATATATATATATATATATATATATATATATATATAGGTAAAAATACAAAAATAATGTCCGGAACCAGAACTCTGTATATAAAAAATCAAACTAACGAGATGGAACGTCTGTAAATAATTTAATTTTCCCTATGCATTTCACTGTATAAGATCATCAGGGGGATAATGGCGTTGTATATGTATACAACGCCATTATTCCCCTGATGATCTTATACAGTGAAATGCATAGGGAAAATTAAATTATTTACAGACGTTCCATCTCGTTAGTTTGATTTTTTATATATATATATATATATATATATATATAAAACACAATTGAGTCCGATTTCACAGTAATGAATGATTTATTTCGCTGTTTTCTACCGGTTTCACTGTTATAGTACAGATCATCAGGAACAAATATGGCGGCTTTGTGTCGCATGGAGACGACGTTAACAACGTAGCGTTCCTGTCGCATGCGCCGTAACGTCGACTTCCGCTCATTACAGTACAATGCGCTGTCCCATTAATATCTATACAGCGTAGTGTAATAATTGCGTATAGTTCATTTTACTAATATAAGAGTAAGTGGTTATTAATACATGTATATAAAAAACAACGTATTTTGATGGTACAGATTATGAAGACCTATTTAGCTTAGGTTTAAGAAGTTTAATGAAATATTTTTCTTTTGCGCGCCTTAATGACGTGCTTTCAAAATACATTTTGTAGAACGGGAAGAAAGTACATGATTTGAAATTAAGACCAATTGTTGCTGGCCCCTCCTGTCATACGCATAGGCTTAGTAATTTACTCGATATACTTTTAAGACCCTATACCAAACATGTCACTAGCTATTTAAGGGATACTACTGACTTCTTAAACAACCTTCCGACAAATGTACCAACATATACAATATTGGCTTCATTTGACATAGAATCACTTTATTCAAATATTCCACACAATCTCGGTGTAGAGGCAGTAAATTATTGGATAGACAAGTACCCCGGTACCCTCCATTCAAGGTTCTCAAAAGATTTCATACTTGACGGGATGAAACTAATACTTGAGAATAATATTTTTTGTTTCAACAGCACCTATTTCAAGCAAGTAAAGGGCACAGCTATGGGTACCAAATTTGCACCAGTATGCGCAACCCTAACTATTGGGTACTTGGAGGAAAAATTATATGATTCTGTAGAATCCATTTATGATACAGAATTTTATATTTACTTCAAACGGTATTGGAAAAGATTTCTAGACGACTGCTTCGTCCCCTGGACTAAATCTAGAGAAGAACTAATACATTTCCATGACATTTTAAACAATTTACACAAAGATATTAAATTCACATTACAATCTGATACAGTTGAACAGTCGTTTTTAGATGTTATGGTCCGGAACAAAAGAGGAAACATTGAGACAGATATCTACTATAAGGAAACTGACAGTAAACAGTATCTTTTATTTTCCTCTTGTCATCCCCGACATACAAAGACTAACATACCCTACAATCTGGCACGAAGATTAAGAACAATAATTTCAGAAGAACAGGTACTAGAAACCCGAATGAACGAACTGAAGACGTTTTTAGTCCAACAAAAATACCCTGAGAATATCATTGACATGGGAATCGACAGAGCTATGAATCTTGATAGAACTGTATTAAGACAAGTTGCGCAAAAGACAGAGGAACCTGTCATTACTTATGTGTCCACACATAATCCGCGAAATGCAGAGA
The DNA here is from genome assembly GCA_963989385.1 of Ctena decussata. NCBI lineage: Eukaryota > Metazoa > Mollusca > Bivalvia > Lucinida > Lucinidae > Ctena > Ctena decussata. Next base: position 36,116,300 of record OZ022507.1, on the reverse strand, counting down.
TATTTAATACCATAAAAAATAATTTTCCAATTTTACAAGAAGACCCAAAAATGAAAAGTATTCTTTCAAAGTTTACAATAATTAAAAGCAAAAGGCAACCAAATAATTTGAAGCGAATTCTAACAAAAGTCAAATTTAGTCATGCCTCTGAACACGAAGTAAAACGTTGTCAGAGGCCAAACTGCGGCCTCAGCACTCATTTATTAGAAGGCACCGCATTTGATTTTAATTGCGGTAGAAAATTTTACGTACATGAAACAATGACCTGTGAAGTAAAAAATGTGATTTATGTCATGAAATGCAGAGGCTGCGGCGAAGAATATATAGGCGAAACTGGAAACTATTTACGAAAACGGGTCACCGTACACAATCAGCAAATCCGAGACCCAAGTACCAGAAAGCTTCATGTTAGTGAACACATAAGTACATGTGCCAATCGGCAAGATCCGAAATACTACATCTTCCCGTTCTACAAAATGTATTTTGAAAGCACGTCATTAAGGCGCGCAAAAGAAAAATATTTCATTAAACTTCTTAAACCTAAGCTAAATAGGTCTTCATAATCTGTACCATCAAAATACGTTGTTTTTTATATACATGTATTAATAACCACTTACTCTTATATTAGTAAAATGAACTATACGCAATTATTACACTACGCTGTATAGATATTAATGGGACAGCGCATTGTACTGTAATGAGCGGAAGTCGACGTTACGGCGCATGCGACAGGAACGCTACGTTGTTAACGTCGTCTCCATGCGACACAAAGCCGCCATATTTGTTCCTGATGATCTGTACTATAACAGTGAAACCGGTAGAAAACAGCGAAATAAATCATTCATTACTGTGAAATCGGACTCAATTGTGTTTTATAGACTTTCCTTGTATGTGCTTTTATTTTGGACATATATATATATATATATAAATGCTACGGGTGTGAAAAGAATTTGTGATGCAACATTTGGTGGTGAGAGAGACACTTCCTGACACTCTTTTTATTGCAAGACTGACATCTTTTGATATTTTGTGCTGGGGCCTAATATTTGTTGTTTCTAGTTGTTGATAGAGAGTGTTGCAACTTTTTCTACTTTGTTGCTGTTACACTGCTGCTTCTGTTCGTGGTATGATAGTGACAGCTGATGCTGATGTTTTCAATATTCTTTTCTTTTTTAAGATTGATATATGCTGCCTGTGATAATAGTGTTATTAAAAGTGTCAGTCACTGTTTATAGTAAGGATTTAGGCTTATATTACTGTTTTTGCCGTGTGTAGTATTTGCAGACACTAATGTTGGTGGTTTGACAGGAGTAACATCTGCTGCTCCGCCAGTTTTGACAACTGATGCTGATGTTTTCAATATTCTTTTCTTTTTTAAGATTGATATATGCTGCCTGTGATAATGGTGTTATTAAAAGTGTCAGCCACTGTTTATAGTAAAGATTTAGGCTTATATTACTGTTTTTGCCGTGTGTAGTATTTGCAGACACTAATGTTGGTGGTTTGACAGGAGTAACATCTGCTGCTCCGCCAGTTTTCATAAGCAGATGCTGATGTTTGTACCAGAGACCACATCATCTGTCGATATTGAAGATCAGAGGGGCATCAGGTGCTGCCATTAGTACTGAGAATAACTTTTGCTGCTGCTGTAAGTAAAAGCAATAGCTGCTGATGGAGAAGTCAGTTCCTGATGCTGGTGTCATAAGCAGCTGCTACTGTTTTTTTTTATAGTTACACCACCATCTGCCGATATCGGAGAACAGAAGGACATCAGCTGCTGCCATAATGTATTCAGGATAACTTTTGCTGCTGTTGTTGATGAAATCTTCAGCTGCTGATAATGTAGTCAGTTGCTGATGGTGGTGTCATAAGCAGCTCCTGATGTTGTTTATTAGTGATAGTGACACCACCATCTTTTGATATTGGAGAACAGCGGGACATTAGCTGCTGCCATAAGTATTTAGAATAACTACTGCTGTTGATGAAAGCATCAGCTGCTGATGGTGATGTCAGTTGCAAATGGTGGTGTCAGAATGAGCTGCTGATGTTATTATTAGTGACAGTGACCCTACCATCTGCCGATATCGGAGAACAGAGGGATATCAGCTACTGTCATTAGTATTGAGAATAACCATTACGGATGCTGTTGATTAAGTATTAGCTGCTAATGGTGATGTCAGTTGCTGATGGTGGTGTCATAAGCAGCCGCTGCTTTTAGTAAATGACACTATCGTCTGCCTATATCGGAGATCAGAGGGATGTCAGCTGTTGCCGCTAGTGTTTAGAGTACATTTTGCTGCTGCTGTAAGTAAAAGCATAGGCTGCTGATGGTGGTGTCAGTTACTGATGGTGGTATCATAAGCAGCTGCTGGTGTTGTTTTTAGTGGCACCACCATCTGTCGAAAGCATTAGCTGTTGATGGTGGTTTTTAATTGGTACAATTGCTAATGTCGCAGTTGCAGTTAGTACGGCTTATCACTTTTGTCTTATTCTTTTCTGATGATAGAAGTAGCAGATTTTATGGGTTTTTTTTTTAATTCACACGCTGCTGCAGCTGGTTGTAAAAGAGCCGCATCCTGCAACCTAGGTGGAGAGTAAGTTTTGCTGCTGTTGTCTAAGGGGAGGAATGAAATAACTTCTACTGCTGTTAATTTGAAGATACAACAGCTGCTGCTGTTGTCACAGCAAATATCACAGAAACCATCAGCATCAGTTTTCACTCGTTGATAAACAACAGCACAATATATCACTCTAGTCACGTACACCACAAGAAGTAGTAACTCTCACTAAAACTTACTGCAGATATCACTCCGTCCACTGTCAGCAGCAGCTATCACCCTCGTAACAGAAGGCAGCAGCAAAGGTTAGTTTCGTCTCCAGAAGCATCTCCTGGTATCATGAGTATAACCACCAACAGATGGTAGAAAAAAGATATAATTCAAGCAGCAGCAACTGAAGTCACTCTCACTACTTTCCTTCAACAGCAGGCAGTCCACAAACAGATGACATATACAGATATTTAATCCAGCAGAAGCAACACCTGCCATTCTCACTACCTATCTTCAACAGCAGGCAGTTCATCAACAGATGGCAGATACAGATATTTAATCCAACAGCAGCAACAGCTGTCACTCTCACTACCCTTCTTCAAAAGCAGGCAGTCCACAAACAGATGGCAGATACAGATAATTTGTCCAGCAGCAGCAACAACTGTAACGCAATACCTATCTTCAAAGCGGGCAGTGCACAAACAGATGGCAGATACAGATATTTAATCCAGCAGCAGCAACAGCTGTCACTCTCATTACATATCTTCAACAGCAGGCAGTCCACCAACAGAAGGTAGATACTGGTATTTAGTCCAGCAGCAGCAACAGCTGTCACTTTCACTACCTATCTTCAACAGCAGGCAGTCCACCTACAGATGATAGATACAGATTTTTAATCCAGCAGCAGCAACAGCTGTCGCTCTCACTACCTTTCTTGAACAGCAGGCAGTCCACCAACAGATGGCAGATACAGATATTTAATACAGCAGGAGCAACAGCTGTAACTCTGACCACCTGTCTTCAACAGCAGGCAGTCCATAAACAGAAGGCAGATACAGATATCTAGTACAGCAGCAGCAACAGCTGTCACCCTCACTACCTATCGTCAACAGCAAGCAGATGGCAGATATAGAAATTTAATCCAGCAGCAGCAACAGCTGTCACTCTCACTATCTATCTTCAACAGCAGGCAGTCCACCAACAGATTGCATGAACAAATATTTAATCCAGCAGCAGCAACAGCTGTCACTTTCACTATCTATCTTCAACAGCAGGCAGTCCACCAACTGCTTGCAGATACAGATATTCAATCCAGCAGCAGCAACAGCTGTCACCCTCACTACCCTTCTTCAACAGCAGGCAGTCCACAAACAGATGGCAGATACAGATATTTAATGCAGCAGCGGCAACAGCTGTTACTGTCACCACCTATCTTCAACAGCAGGCAATCCACAAGCTGCTTGCTGATACAGATATTCAATGAAGCAGCAGCAACAGCTGACACTCTCACTACCTATCTTCAACAGCAGGCAGTCCACCAACAGATGGTAGATACAGATATTTAATCCAACAGCAGCAACAGCTGACACTCAGCTGCTGCTATTAGTAGTAAGAATAGCTTCTGCAGATGCGTTTGATAAAAGCATCAGCTGCTGATGGTGGTTTAGTAGTTGCTGATGGTTGTGTCGTAAGCAGGTGCTCATTTTCGTATTACTGACAACATCATTTGGCGATATTGGAGAACAATGGGATATCAGCTGTTGCAATCATGAGAAAGAATAGCTTTTGCTGCTTTTTATATGAAAACATCAGCAGCTACTGTTGGTGGTTTGGCAGCTGTTGGTGGTGATGTGGTGGTGATGTGATAAGCAGCTGCTGATGTTAATATCTGCGACCACATCATTTGCCGATATGAAAGAACAAAAGGACACTTGCTACCTATTAGAAGTAAAAACAGCTTTTGCTGCATCTTTTGACGAAAGCATCAGCTGCTGATGGTTCTTTGGCAGCTGATGATGGTGGTATCATAAGCAGCTGCTGATGTTACTGTTAATTACATCATCATCTGCCGATATCGGAGAACAAAGGGACATAAGCTGCTGCGATCAGTAATAGGAAAAACTTTTGATGCTGATTTTGATGAAAGCATCAGCTGCTGATGGCGGTTTGGCAGCTGGTGATGGTGGCATAAGCAGCTGCTGCTGTTATTATCAGTGACCACATAATCTGCCAATATGGAAGAACAGAGGGGCATCACCCGCTGCTATTATTAGTAAGAATAGCTTCTGCAGCTGCGTTTGATAAAAGCATCAGCTGCTAAAGGTTGTTTAGCAGTAGCTGATGGTGGTATCATAAGCAACAGCTCATCTCAGTATTAATGACTAATTTGCTGATCATTTGCTGATATCGGAACAGAGGGACATCAGCTGATGCCATCATGAGTAAGAATAGCTTTTGCTGCTGATCTTGACAAAAGCATCAGCAGCTACTGATGGTGGTTTTTTGCAGCTGCTGGTGCTGGTGTCATAAGCAACTGCTGATTTTAATATCAGTTGTAAGGGTAGTATATACTGGGCAAGCAGAATTCTCGGTTGGAAGAGAATTGAGCCGTGACACGAGAAAACCAACAATGTGGTTGTGCGCCCAACGCAGACTCAGATCAGCCTGGGCACCCGCCCAGTCTGATCAGAGTCTTCGCTGTCCGCATAAAGGTAGCTTGGATCCTTAGCTACCTTTTAACGGCTTAGCAAAGAGTCTGATCAGCCTGGATGGATGCCCAGGCTGATCTGAGTCTGCGCTGGGTGCACAACCACATTGTTGGTTTTCTCGTGTCGCGGCTCAATTATCACATAAATGGTTTATTAGGTGTGAATCTATAGTCTCCCTTGAAGCGAAATACTCAGAAAATTATGTCCGGAAAAATGCTATTTATTGTGCAGTCTACAGGTTCAAAAGCCGTTCTTCAATTAGCAATATAATCTGCCTGAATTACAGAGGGTGGACAAAAGTGTTCGTTAAATCGTCACGATTTAACTTCAGTGCATTTCCACTTTTGCTGAAAAATTAATTATATGAGAAACATTAAATATACCATCATGAAAATTATACCAATGTGTAGCTGAATGATTAATGCAATATACAAAATATTTTTCTACGTTTGCGATCTCTAGTTGCAAAGTTGTGACTATTTAAAGATCGCTTAAATTTTTAGAAAACCCTGTTTCCATTGACGTCAGTGGTGACGTTAGCAAAATTTACCGCAAGAAAATACCTAAATGAGGTAAAAGTCATGCCAAATAGAAACTATAGATAGCACGACAGCAAGAAATTTAATAATATTGCACAAATAATGTAGCTAGACATTGGTGCAATTTTCATGTAAATATCTATTACACTTTTCTCACAATATATTTTGCGCCAAAGGAAAAAATGCATTAAAGTCAATGGTAACGTCACGATTTAACGAACACTTCTGTCCACCCTCTGTATGTATTATCTCATGTGCTTTCATTTTGTGTTGTTAGTATAATTTAGTTAAAACGGCTGAGAATTGGAAATTATGCTAATGAAGTTGTATTTGTCTATAATATCTGGTTTATACTTATAATAATTTATATGCTACGGTAAAGTGTGATTGTATATTCTGATACAACTAATAAGTTTTCCAATAGATTCCAAGTTTTGCCTAAGAAGTCGTTCTCAGGAACACAAGTAGGCCTACCATGTTTTACTTGATCTCAAATTTCTGAAATCTGATCTTTGCTAAATTTCCTCACCCCCTAACTCTGGGGTTGGGCTGCAAGTATTTTGCAGCCCGAAGTTAGAATATCTTTTGCCGCTTCTGCTGATGGAAACATCAGCTCCTTCTGATGGTTTGACAGCTGCTGATATTGGTGTACAAAGCAACTGCTGATGATAGTTTTATTGACAACATCATCTGCCGTAATCAGAGAACAGAGAGACATCACCTGCTGCCATCATGAGTAAGAATCGTTTTTTCTGCTGCTTTTGATGAAATCATCAGCTGCTGATGGTGGATTTGGCAGCTGCTGATGTTGGTGGCATGAGCAGCTGCTGCTGTTATCATCAGTGACCACATCATCTGCCGATATGAAAGAACAGAGGGGGCATCAACTGCTGCTATTAATAGTTTAAATAGCTTCTGCAGCTGCGTTTGATGTTTTTATCAGCTGCTGATGGTGGTTTGGCAGCTGCTGATGGTGGTGGCATAAGCAGCTGCTGTTGTTATCATCAGTAACCACATCATCTGCCGATAAGGAGGAACAGAGGGGCATCAGCTGCTACTGTAAATATAAAGAATAGTTTTTGCTGCACCTTTTGATGAACGCAACAGCTGCTAATGGTTCTTTGGCAGTTACTGATGGTAGTATCATAAGCAGCTGCTGATGTTACTGTTAATGACACCATCATCTGCCGATATCGGAGAACAAAAGGAACATAAGCTGCTGCCATCAGTAGTAGGAAAAACTTTTGATGCTGCTTTTGATGAAAGCATCAGCTTCTGCAGCTGCGTCTGATAAAAGCATCAGCTGCTGATGGTGGTTTAGTAGTTGCTGATGGTGGTTGGCAGCTACTGATGGTGATGGCATAAGCTGCTGCTGCTGTAATCATCAGCGACCACATCATCTGCTGATATGGAAGAACAGAGGGGCTTCAACTGCTTCTATAAGTAGTAAGACTTTCTTTTGCTGCACCTTTTGATGAAAACAACAGCTGCTAATGTTTTTTTTGGCAGCTGCTGATGGTGGTAACGTAAGCAGCTGCTGATGTTACTGTTAATGACACCATCATCTGCCGATATCTGAGAACAAAAGGAGCATAAGCTGCTGCCATCAGTAGTAGGAAAAACTTTTGATACTGCTTTGAGGAAAGCATCACCTGCTGATGGCGGTATGGCAGCTGCTGCTGCAGCCGCATCTGATAAAAGCATCAGCTGCTGATGGTGGTTTTGCAGCTGCTGTATGGTGGTTTGGCAGCTGCTGATGGTGGTGGCATAAGCAACTGCTGCTGTTATCATCAGTGACTACAACATCTGCCGATATGGAAGAACAGAGGGGCATCATCGGCTACTATAAGTAGTAAAAATAGTTTTTGCTGCATCGTTTGATGAATGCAACAGCTGCTTATGGTTCTTTGGCAGCTGCTGATAGTGGTGGCATAAGCAACTGCTGCTGTTATCATCAGTGACTACAACATCTGCCGATATGGAAGAACAGAGGGGCATAATCGGCTACTATAAGTAGTAAAAATAGTTTTTGCTGCATCGTTTGATGAATGCAACAGCTGCTTATGGTTCTTTGGCAGCTGCTGATAGTGGTAATGTAAGCAGCTGCGGATGTTACTGTAAATGTCACCATCATCTGCCGATATCTGAGAACAAAGGGACATAAGCTGCTGACATTAGTACATGTAGTAGGAAAAAATTTTGATGCTGCTTTGAGGAAAGCATCACCTGCTGATGGCGGTATTGCAGCTGCTGCTGCAGCTGCTTTTGAAAAATGCATCAGCTGCTGATGGTGGTTGAGCAGCTGCAGATGGTAGTTTTGCAGCTGCTGATGCTGGTTGCACAAGCAGGTGCTGCTGTTATTATCAGTGGTACAATAAGCAGCTTCTGACGTTACCGTTAATCACCATCAGCTGCTGATGGCGGTATGGCAGCTGCTGCTGCAGCTGCGTCTGATAAAAGCATCAGCTGCTGATGTTGGTTAAGCAGCTGCTGATGGTGGTTTGGCAGGAGCTGATGGAGGTGGCTCTTTGGCAGCTGCTGCTGTTACTTTTAATGACACCATCATCTGCTGATATCGGAGAACAAAAAGGACTTAAGCTGCTGCCATCAGTAGTAGGAAAAACTTTTGATGCTGCTTTGGAGGAAAGCATCAGCTGCTGATGGCGGTATGGCAGCTGCTGATGCAGCTGTGTCTGATAAAAGCAACAGCTGCTGATGGTTGTTTTGCAGCTGCTGATGGTGGTTTTGCAGCTGCTGATGGTGGTGACATAAGCAGTTTTGCTCTTACTGTTAATGACACCATCATCTGCCGATATCGGAGAACAAAAAGGACATAAGCTGCTGCCATTAGTAGTAGGAAAAACTTTTGATGCTGCTTTTGAGTAAAGCATCAGCTGCTGATGGCGGTATGGCAGCTGCTGCTGCAGCTGCGTCTGATAAAAGCATCAGCTGCTGATGGTGGTTTGACAGCTGCTGATGGTGGTTTGACAGCTGCTGATGGTGGTGGCATTAGCAGCTGCTGCTGTTATCATAAGTTACCGCATCATCTGACGATATGGAAGAACAGAGGGGCATCATCGGCTACTATAAGTAGTAAGAATAGTTTTTGCTGCATCATTTGATGAAAGCAACAGCTGCTGATGGTTCTTTGGCAGCTGCTGATGGTGGTCAGTAGCACTATCAACGGTAAGTTTTGTTCCAGTAGCAGCCCCTGTTATCATTACCATCACCAGATACAGATATCATTTCAGCAATAAAATTAAAGTCACTCTAATTACCTATATTTTAACAGCAGGCCGTCCACCAACAGATGGCAGATACAGATATCATTACAGCAGTATTAACAGATGTCACTTTCTCTACCTATCTCTAACAGCAGGCCGTCCACCAACAGATGGCAGTTACAGATATCACTCCAGCAGTATCAACAGCTGTCACTCGCATTACCTATCTTTAACAGCAAGCAGTCCACCAATATATGGCAAATACAGATATCATTACAGTAGTAGCAGCAGATACCACTATCACTACCTAACTTCAACAGCAGGCAGTCCACAAATTATGGATATCAATAATCCAAAGTGTGGATATCCAATAATCTAAATGAGAAATGGATAGCACTAATTCGAATTATAAATATCACAATTTCGATTTATTGACATAAATAATTTGACTTAGTGATATCCATAAATGGGCAAATTTGTTGATATCTATAAATCGATTTATGGATATTCATGAATCGAATCGGTGATATCCATAAAGTAGTTAGACTAGTTGATATTCATACTTCGAATACTGTACATCTATAAGTCGAATAACGGATATTCATGAATAATTATGGATGTCGCTTATTTGTACAGTGGATTGCACTTTTTCACTTATCGATATCATAAAACGATAATGAATAGTTAACCGGCACCCCATAGAGGTTCGGTGATATCTATCTTATATTACTGACGTAAGATATAGGAAATCCGCTGGTGACAGACGGACGCATAGACTGGCGGATGGACAAAAGGTGTTGCGGAATATATTATCATATACCTCAAGAACCCTTAAGCAAGCTTCATACATGTAGTCTAGTTGACATGGTGCATTGCTGGAATTGCTTATAATTGTCAATCTTTAAATAAAGACTCTCTCAAAGTCAAACTCTTACAACTGTGAGCTCTGGCCAGTTGGGCATGATCAGGCGACATAGTTTCAACGTCTAACTTCTCGCAAAAAAAAAGTCTTTTTTAATCGTAAACGGGGTTCCATAGCCCACAACCTATCATCATCACCCTCCCATCGACCGGATACATGACATGTATGACTAAAACCTGTTGAACAGATCGTCAAATCGCAGGTCTTTTCTGAGAAAAAAGTGGGAAAAGAATAAAAAATATAACCTGCAAATGTCATTTCTGAAGCAGATGACCCATTCGAACATTCTAAGACTTGTCTCCGAATCAATCCTTGGTCTGTGTTACGTGTATTTATCACAAAAAGAAAGAAAAAATAATAAATGAAATATATGCCGAGAATCCAACTCGCTGCATTTAGCTTCCCTATACGTTCCGACTGGACTGAAAAGCGTTAGCGGGGCACCTCGCGTTAAATCAACATTGACACAACCTTGATTCAATGTCACGACGTGGAATCAACGTTGAGTCAGTGTTGATTCAACTCTGTGTGCCTGCTGTGAGGAGACAACCGAGGGTAGGATAAACCCTTTTCACTGAAGAATTTACAGTTTGAAATTTGCAAAAACCCAATGACAACACTACTGAAAATGTTACATGACGTATGACTCTCCGTATTTTTTCAGTATTTTCTTGTGTATAAATACCATAAATCATTGCAAGATATTGTTTAGCATTAATGCTTCACCCAAGCACTTAGCTGATTAAAAACACACAAAAAACTCTTTCCCTACACATAAATTGTCTTTTAAACGGTATGCCCAATGAGCGTTGGCATTATTTTTAACAAGCGAATACTTGTAAAATGAACGAGAACTGCTAATGTCTCACACTTTCTATACATGCAGCTGCACTCTCAAATATCAATAGATTGGCATTTTTGTTTTTTGTTTCAAATCCAGGCATGTAGCAATCGTTCATTAGGTAGAATTTGCAATATATTAGAGTATGGCGGCTTCACACATACTTTCCTGCATGAATTTTAGTCAAAAACTATAATTTACAGAGAAATCCTCAGCAGCAGCTATTGTCGCGGTAGCAGCTGCTGTTGGGAGATCAGCAGCTGCTGTTGGGGACAGCAGCGGCAGCTCGTGATTTGGACCCCTCTCGAATTACTGATGACAGCCTGTCATCAGTAATTCAGTAGCCTGTATCGTGTAGCGTGTATCCCAGCAGTCCAGATGAGAAGTTTAACAAAGACAATTAGTGATAATTTTCCTTTTGTCATGAGAACATATGTTGTCAACCCTCATTTAAACCGTCTTATCGAGACGATTTAAACGAGGGGTAAAACGTATGTTTTGATGCACACTAGAAAAATATCTCAGACTTATCCTCAATATCCCACCTCATCTCAAGCTATTCGATTGGTACCAGTTAGGGCCTTGCCGGTCAGATATGCTGACGGGTGTGGAGTATGTGAGCTTCTAATACATAATTGGACGGCTCGTGTCGTGTCGCGTGCTGTTCGGATCTGTTTGTATTAGGGTAGGTAAAGGTAAAGGTTTCCCATAGCCTAATAGCCATATGGGCAGTGAGGGTTAGAGGCCCACAGTATCTTGGGCACAGCTGACGAATAATTTCTGTTGGTCGTAGCGACGTGGTATCAACATCACTGAAACGTCATGTCAAGGTCGATGGGACATCGTCGCATGTTAGGTATGTATCTTCAAGCGGTATTGGCGCATCTCAGCCTAGACTAGGATGTAGCGGATCTGATCCTCGCCGGTCTTGGGGTGATCGGTATTGCCCTTTTGGGAATGACCTCGTGCGCGCCTTTGCCGGTCTTGTGCTTAAGACTGGAATTGGGCGTTGTAGGGATTGGCAAAAGGGTTTTACTGTGAGACCGACGTCCATGGCTCTTATAATGGCTTGCGTTGAACGGGTCTGTTTTTAGGTGTACGAGCTGATATTGCCTTCTGACTCATGTGACGTCGCATGTTTTGACAGTTCGGTATTGGTGTCACGTGGTAGTGTCGCATGGTGTGCATCGTTGCTTTGACATTGTCGCGAAATTATTCTATTCTGTTCTATCCCATAAACTTACAAGGTCGTTGGGGCACCAAAGATGACTTCCAAACGGTCCCTTTCCGCCTTGTCCTGTTTTCAGCTGCCCTAGTTGCCCTGGCAAAGTCCATTCCTGTCCACTGCATCGTTGCTTTGACATCGTCGCGAAATTATTCTATTCTATTCTATCCAATAAACTTACAAGGTCGATGGGGCACCACAGATGACTTCCAAACGCTCCTTTTACACCTTATCCTGTTTTCAGGTGCCCTAGTTGCGCTCGCAAAGTCCATTCCTGTCCACTTTTTTAATATTGTCTTCCCACGCTCTTCTTCTGTCTACCTCTTCTTTTTCCTTTCACTGTGCTCTGTAGAATTGCCTTTGGTAAACCAGAAGACCTTGAGACATGGCCAAACCACCTTATTTTCCGATTCTTGACCATGGTCTGGAGTTCATTTTATTCTCGAATAGCTGCTAGGATCGTCCTCAAAAATAAAATACCTGTACAGGGCAATATCTGCAGACCACTTAAATTTAGAGTTCCTGTAATATCCACCGTATGCACTAAATAATATCAGAAGAAAAAAAAACTGACTTATACCTCAATCTGCAAAATGTACAAAAAGAGATTCAGATAAAAAGAATCAGATCGCTTTTTGTTTTCAATAATTGATATGTTATAAAGCAGTTAACATCTCCAAATCAAACTAGCATCTGCGAATTAGAATCTGGTCATTTTGTATAAAAGGCGTTGTTAAATCGTTTAACCGTGAAAACCAATTTTGTTTGTTTACATAGTGTCATTAAAATGGATTTGCGTTAGAAATTTAAGTAATTCCACCCTGGATTGTGTATAAGGCAAAACTCTTGACAAAAATGGTGTCATAATACAGTGGCTGTAAAATATTCAGTTTGTCCAAAACGATAAAGGGATTTACATGTACCGTATAAATATGAGACCGCATGAGAAAAGGGTCCTTTGGCTCTTGTTGCCTTTTCGAACATCAGATGTTCAGATCAACCTGAACAACTGAGCAAAATGATCAGCCTCTTTTCACTTTTGACTTACCCATTCCTTGCTTTATTCGAACCAGCATGACTTTGAAAGCGCAGTCTGATCTGTGTCCATTGTTTCTTATGCCTTGTGTTACATGCATTACGAGATAGACCAATCAGCAACCCCCCCTCCCCCCCCCCACATTCCTGGTCTTTCGGATGAGGTTTTAAACCGAAGTCCCATCTTCGTATGTCTATAGAAAGTTAAACATGTGAGCCCACTCACTCATTTGGCGTCGTAATTAGGTGAAGAGGGCACGTACAAACAGCGTTTTGGTGGTCTTATTACAGTTTTCCCTTTTGAATGGAAGTTTTTAGACCCTGAAAAATTTATAGACCGATATGTATTGGCCGTGATCAGTGTTTTCCAAGACACTGACCAATCTGGGTATGGCTTGTTCGTTGTATGGAATATATGCGTGAAAATTCTCGATATGGTCACATGTGATTTCAGCTGCAGTCAGCAAAATAAATTACATGTAGAAAAAAAATCCGACTAGAAAGACCGGCTAGCAGTTCAAAATATACCGTTACGTACATCTGAAGCACTTTTCTTTTGTTTTCGGATCGCGAAATCACCCGGCTGTTGGAAAGAAAGGCGCTTTGGGGGGTGGGGGGGGGGGAGGGCGTGACCAGTGTTGCACATTTCATTACCGTTCATGCATGGACTCAGTTGAAGCGAGTCAGCTATATTTTGGCTATGTATCCAAAACAGTACCTACCATATTCGATCAAATTCCAGAAAATATTTTCAAGCACCCGCAAAAAATAAGGGTAATGGACAGGCCGCCATTTGCCAGTTATTTAATGGAAAAATATACGAGTCTTTTAAAGAGTAGAAGAAACCAGATGTTTTCAGGAAACGATCTTTAATAACAGAAGATTTTAAACACACACAAAAAATGACATCAAATATTCAGTTATTCATTTTAAACCTATGGGAAGGGTTTTCTTTTCCGGTCACAATATCTTTTCACAGACTTACATTCGAGAAAGCTGTGTTTTTAGTCCCGAAGACTACTCATATTGGCAGCGGACATACGCATGCTTGCAAAAAGCATGTCTACGTCCCCATTTACTTCAAAGAGCCTTTTCTGTCGATGTTCATTGGCATAGATTGCGATGAAAAATGACGGAGGCCAATAGAAAGGTAGCGAGAATTAATATTTTACTGATTAGAATTCATTGCAAACTGGAAAACAGAAGTAGTCGGAGTAAAACTTCTTTTGCATACTGGCAGAAATTTGGTTACTGTCCGATGATCTACTTCACCTGTCCGTTAATTCACCATATCACCATACACGAGCGTGAAACTCGGTTATCTCCTTGTTTTTAACAATTTTCTCCCTGTCGATGATAAGTGGCTTACATAGCCTCCCTAATTCTATCAAAACGCAGATTTATTTTGATCCAGTCATTAAGTACACGTGGAACAATTAACAAAATTAGTTCAGCAAGGCGCCTGAGAATGTTTACCTGTAAAATGGGGCGCACTGTGGCAAGAACGCAGAAGATATTTTCAACAAACTTATGCTATCAACAAATGAATAAAGAACATCTACAGCTCCTGCAAGTGCCCGAATTCTAACATTCCGCAGGAGTGAGTTATGCTTTTGCTTTAAATTGAAAGTAAACAAAATAAACACCTTCAAAACAGTATAAATCCCGAATTTTCTCTGGCTCTTCACCCGAATTTACACATAATACCAGTTCTCCCCCGAGTTTTCACCAGGTATCGTTGTCACCGTTTCCATAGGGTGAATATATAAACCGAGTTCTAAAATTAGGAGCAAACTCTGATCGTTTATGTGCGTATAAAACTTTACATTACTTAACATATAGTGAACTAACATTACAGGTTTGCATGTCCCCATGCTTACAGACTTGATCCGATCCGCATAAGGTGCTTGGCTGAATCTGGAGCAGATACAGTTTTCTGTGTACGTTAAAGAAACCGCCGGCAACTTCAGGCCTTTGTCACAACTGCTTGATTGAGAACTAACAGTCCTTTAGTTGCAGAAATGATCTTTGAAATGATCTATCAATACCTAATGCAGTGTTTCCGCTTCCGTGGTCACCAACGACGACGTAATGAATGGCGTCAATACTAACAAATTGAGCAGTATCATTTATTAGTATACTTCGAATTCTGGAGCACCCTGGAAGCAGGTACAGCGAGCATGCATGAATATCATTTGCTGACCAGAACATTTTGTAACATGCATATGATATCCATTATGATTAATGAAATTTTTTGGAATATTAAGTACAATCTTTAGCCCTGAAGATGTAATAGATTCAATGAACACAAAATACTGTTTACCTTCTTCGCATCATCCAGACCTTCTGTATCAAGAAGAATTAAAACTTGAGACTCTTGGGTGGGGTGAGGCAGACAAAAGATCCAAATACCTTTCGTCATTGCATTGTGAGTGTCACCGACTTCAAAACCTGTATAAATTTCAAAACCATTATTCATCCTCCATCTTATCCTTTCTTTTGAGTGTGTTTTTGGAAATATAAAACTCGCTCAAAAACTGCTGCAAAATACAAACAGAGCACAGTGATGTCATTTATATTGTATGCCGCACAGCAACTTAAAATGCTACTAAATCTGCTTCATTTCCGATCTAGACAAGTCTATTCTATCCCATGACCTTTGGGCCAGCACAGATGATATTACAATCATCTCTTTCCAGCTACATGTAGTCCTGTCTTCAGCTACCCTAGTGGGGCTTGCAAAGTCCATCCAGGTCCACTCCTTAAAATTGTCTTCCCACCTCTTCTCTTTCTACCTCTTCTTCTTTTTCCTTACACTGTCCCTGCTAAATTGTCTTTGTTAAGCCAGATGTACTTGAGTCGAGGCCAAACCACCTAAGTTTCCGTTCTTTCACAATGGTTGATAGCAATATGGATATGACATGGAAGCGCATCATTTTCACCCTTGATGCAAGAGATAAGTTGGTATTTCTCCATATTGGATTCATTTTTGTCAGAGCTGCAGTGCCATGTGCAATCCTTGGGAGAGCCGCCTGGTTTGAGCCTTCATCTGAGGCAATTGTACCAAAGTACTTGAAGCTTTGTAACCGCTTTAAGCTTTTGACTTTTATCCTTCTTGATACCACTGCCACTGGGCACCGTTTGTCATTATTATGGTTATTTGGTCTTCTCACAACCTATCTCCATTTCATACCCTGTGCCGGTTTGTCGAGACATTCAACTAGGGCTTCTAGTTCCTGCTCATCCTCAGAAACAGCGTCAATGTCATCGGCAAACCAAAGATTGGTTATAGTTCTGCCGCTTATTTAATAATTCCATCATGTTCTGGTGGAGCATCAGACATGATAATCCTTTCGAGAAGCATGATGAAAATAGTGGGCGAGAATCCGCATCGTTGCCTAACTTCAACTGTTGTTCTGAACCATTCTGCAGTGCTGCCATTCATCTGAACTCCACTTATAGCCCTTGTCAGGTGCACATTGGCGCGACTTTACCTTGCATTAATGCTATACTTCCGCATCGTGGCCGAAAAATCTTCACGCCATACCTGTCAGATGTTTCTATCGATAAAGACATGTCACAGATCCTGCCGATGTGGAAGGTGCTTTTCACATAGGATTCTGATATTGGAGCTTGGTGCTGTGGTGCTTCTCCCGCTCTGAACCCAGCCTGTTCTTCAGCGATAATTTGTTCAGCTTGGGTTTTGAACCTTTCCAAGAAGACTTTCAGCGGCGTGACTTTACTCGGACGACTGCTGAGGTGGATGGTTCTGAAGTTCTTGGCACAGTCGTAGGTTGCCCGTTTTTAGGTAGTGTAAAAATCAGCAACTGAGTCGATGGGGTCGTCAAATTACACACTAATTGAAATGGTCTTCACAAAAATTTTAGTGGTATGATTCTTATCATATTCTAATCTATATAATAACGGTTAAAAAAAGATGTAAACAATCACTTTACCTGCTCACCCCTATACCAACTTGCAAAACTGAGTATTGAAGCATTGACTACTACGTAAGGAAAAACTTGTTTGACAGCAGTGATATCGACCCAGTGGTTTTTAAATTGTGGTTGTGTTGTTTTGTTCCTTAACGTCTACGGTATACAGCTATAGTCATGTCGGGACACCACGCTATTCCTGGACAGGCTTAGACGATTAACGAGTACTAAGTGCACATACTTCGGCCAGTAACTGAAAACTGCCCATCTTGAGTCAGCGGAAAGAGAAATGGAAGTATGAAGCAGGAACAGGTATCGAACACGGGACCTCTTGCTCTTGAGTCGGACACGCTACCGACTACGCGGCGCGGCCCAGCGTGGTTTAAAAATAAAAGTATTTAGCAAATTATATATAAAAAATACATTTGGCGAAAACAATATGCCTTAAACACCTTGAATTATATTATTCACTTGCTTTTCATTTTTTTTTTCGGTCAAGAATGAAAGAGCTATCCATCAATGAAAGGTGGATAGATATAAGATGAAAGGTAAGTATGCAGGTAAGTAGATCGGGAGGTGATAGATAGATAGATAGATAGATAGATAGATTGATAGATAGATAGATAGATAGAGATAGAGATAGAGATAGATAGATAGATAGATAGATAGATAGATAGATAGATAGATAGATAGATAGATAAGATAGATAGATAGACAGACAGACAGACTGATAGATAGATAGATAGATAGATAGATAGATAGATAGATAGATAGATAGATAGATAGATAGATAGATAGATAGACAGACAGACAGACAGACAGACAGACAGACAGACAGATAGATAGATAGATCGATAGATAGATAGATAGATAGATAGATAGATAGATAGATAGATAGATAGATAGATAGATAGATAAGATAGATAGATAGATAGATAGATAGATAGATAAGATAGATAGATAGATAGATAGATAGATAGATAGATAGATAGATAGATAGATAGACAGATACCTTTGGGTTTGAGGGCAAGCCTGTTTTAAAAGGAGCGACTTTCCTGTCCTATATTTGCCAAAAACCGAAACAACATTAACAGGATGATTGATTTTCATCAGATCAGACTCTTCTTTAAAATGAAGGCCTTGGGTTTTGTCAACAGCTATAAGTGGCATTGGTTCTTGGAAAATTCTTAGTTTTCCATATACCTGAAGACTGAAATGAAGATAGAACAGCATGGTTATTTCCAATCAAGGTCAAGGAAGCCTTCACATACGAAACACCCTGTATTCGTAATTTGTTAATTTGTTTAAAAAATATCAAGATCACGTGTTGCAGTTTTGTATGGCAATGTGCCAGTTTCAGATAAAATTTCGAAGATAACCAAATCCAAAATCAAATTTTGCTTACATGCAGGGTCCCGATTTTTTATTCCCTGCCGAAGGCGGAGGGATATAGTTTTATCCATGTTCGTCCGTCCGTCCGTCGGTTCGTCCGTCCGTCCGTCAGACCGTCCTTACATCCGTCCGTCCGGAGCCATAACTATTTAATCATTGATCAGAATTTCATGAAACTTAATATAAATATGTATCATTATAACGCGCTGATGCTCATCAAATTTTGTCAGACTGGCTTCAGTTATGGATGAGTTATTGCCCTTTAACATTTAAAATCAATAAAATAAGCTATAACTAAGTAACCAATTACCGGAGTTTCATGAAACTTAAAACAAATATGTATCACTATAACCCAAATGTGCACATTAGGTTGCATCAGTATGGCGTCAGTAGTGCATGAGATATTGCCCTTGGATCAATTTGAAATGACTAAATTCAGTCGTAACTAAGAAAACAATAAATAGAATTCTATGAAACTGATAAAGAATATGGCTCACCATAACATGGTGGTGCATATAAAATTTTGTCAGAATCACTACGGTAATGCATGAGTTATTGCCCTTGAATCACTTTAAAATCAGCAAATTGAGTGATAACTAATTACCCAAATGAATGGAATTTCATGAAACTTAATACAATAGTGTATTGTGATAAAACGGTAGTGCACATCAAGGTTTGTCTTAAAGGCCACAGTAGTACATGAGTTATTGTCCTTTAATTGCGTTAAAATACCACAAATTAGCCATAACTATGATACCAATGTACAAACTTTCTTGAATCTGAATATAGAATGAGGTGATACTGAGGCATTTTTTAGAATGATCTAAAGCATGAGTTATTGCCCTTGATTTAAAATCCTTTAGTTTAGCCGTAACTATGTAACCAGTGGACGAATTTTTATGAACCTTGAAATAAACCATACACAACTTAGAGCTACTTCGGCGGGGGGTATAAATTCAATGAATTTGCTAGTTCCATTTATAGTCATAGTTTAAAACATGTACTATCCAGTACTGAGTTTAAATCAACACAAAACACCCTCGTGCAGTTCATGTCTTAATTTCAAACATCCAAACAAAGCGACATTTCCCTTTATTGTGCAGATATTTATACGTTTTATAACGATAACTGACAGTTGTTTTAACATGCAAGTAACTTTTTTGACAAAATTTGTACTGTACATTTATGTTTAAACAAGAGCAATTTCGATTAGCTCTAGCCAAACTGTATATAATGGATTCTAGTACAGACAACACTTTATCGTCGGAGTCAAATATGTCATTGCCAGAGGAGCCGAAGGAGCCGAATGAGCAACAACTACTTCAAGAGATAAGTAATAAATTATCTACCATTATTACAGCTATAAATGATTTAAAAGCTACCGTACAGAACAATCAAGCGGAAAGTAAAGCTTGTAACAAAGAAGAAATGGTGGTTGAACTTGCAAAAACTGTGGAAGAAATTACAAAACAAATGCCGCAATCCTGTGCAGCAACAAATCAAACACAATTAAACAGCACAAATGTAGCAAAAAATATTATCGAGACAGAAGCTTTAAGAATAAAGACACAGATTAACAAAATGTGGGGTGTAAGAATGGGACAACGCAGAAATGCGTACTGGAATATGATAAAAAACCAAGGACATTTTCAAGCATATTCTGAGTGGATTGAACAAAAACCGCCGATCATTCCACGTTATCTACAAAAGAAAGGGATTACAAATGAAAATAACGAACAAAAAGCAATACGAGAGCGTGGTGTAATTAATGACTTTCAAATGCAAATAGAACTTCATCGATTAAGAACATCCGCAAATATAGAGACCACGAAAAGAATAGATGAAGAAATACAAGAAGCAATACTTTCAAGATGCCACGGGGAGGTTGCCAAATACCTGTTCGAACTATGGTGTTACGAAACAAAACGAAACGAAGAAATTTCACAAAAAAGATGGCTGAAAAATGAATCATATGCAGAAAAGTTTTCTAAAGAGCATGAAAACTGCAATCCATTTTTCAAAACGGTGGACTTCAATACCAAAAACCCTACGAACCAACGACGCCAGACGACATTTGCCGACATTGTTAAACAACACCCAGGACAGCGAAATACAAACAACAGAAAACAAGGTTACATTCAGGGACAACATAACAACCAAATGTTACAGCAATTACTTTCGGCACTGGTACAAAATCAAGGTCAAAACTACAGAAGGAATATGAACAGAAGACCAAATCAAAGAAATCAAGGTCAAAGAAGAAACTATAATACAAACAACATCAATGACTGTATGCAGGAAACAGATACGTCATCAGAAAATGATTATTTTTTAGAGGACACCTTCGACAGAACATTTCCGACGTAGATTCAGGTAACCTAGCTGAAAATTCAAACTTTCAAAATTGTATAAGAATATTTAATTTGTCAAAACGAAAATTAACAAAACCAGAAATATGTATCTTACTGAGGGGTCTAAAATTTACACCAACTCCAATTAAAAGTAATACAACTGATTTAAATACTGACATTGACGAATTTTATAGAAAACTTAGACTAAAAGAATATTTCTATAATGACAACACAAACGATGATGATTCTCTTGTAAAGAATAAAAGTTATTTTATGCCTCCTAGAGGAAGAAATGAGACACTCGAAAAATATATTGATACAACCAAAACAATTACTTCGACACTTTCAGGATTGCAAGAAAATAATTCATTAAAACATAACATAAGCTCGGAAGAAAGAAAGGCAATAGAATCATTAGCAAATGATCCGAATATAATAATAAAAGAAGCTGATAAAGGTGGCGGAATAATAATTATGAACATTGAGTTTTATAAAATGAAAGTACAGAATATGCTAAAAGATGAGACCTACTATACACAAATAAATGAACAATGCTCCAAAGAATCATTTTCAAAAATAAAAGAATTATTCAAATTATCTAAAGATATTTCCACAAAAGAAAAAGACTATTTAATAAATTTCGATTTTAAAACAAGCACATTTTACGGACTTCCAAAAATCCATAAAAGTAAACTTATACAACACGCCTGTTCTAAAACAAACTCAGATTATATTGAAATTAACGATCCAGAGGATTTGGAATTCAGACCAATCGTAGCCGGTCCCATATCGGAAACACATAGATTAAGCAACTTACTAGACATACTACTGAAACCTTTTGTAAAACATGTGGACAGTTATATTCAGGACGATATGGACTTTTTAAGACATGTTCCCACAACTGTGGTTGACGAAACATTGCTTGTGTCTTTTGATGTCATTAGTTTATATTCAAACATTCCACATAATCTTGGCTTTGATGCTTTAAATTACTGGCTATCAAAATACCCAGATCTAATAAACGATCGCTTCACAAAAGAATTCATATTAGAAGGTTCCAGGACTATTCTTGAGAATAACAATTTTATATTCAATGATGTTTACTATAAACAAATTAAAGGCACAGCAATGGGTACAAAGTTTGCACCAACATATGCGACTCTAGTCCTCGGATTTCTGGAGCAAAAACTATATACTAAACTGCAGGAGAGTTATGGTATAGAAATTTCCAGTTTTGTGAAAGAAAACTGGAAAAGATTTTTAGATGATTGTTTCATCTTTTGGTAGAAAGATCTACACTTATTAAAATCTTTTCATGTACATCTGAATCAACTACACCCAGACATAAGGTTCACAATGGAAATAAATGAAAAGCAGTTACCATTTTTAGATGTACTGGTAATAAAAGATAAATACAATATTAAAACAGATATATTTTATAAAAAGACAGACTCAAAACAATACTTAAATTTCTTTTCATGTCATCCAAAGCATACCAAAGTAAATGTTCCATTTAATTTAGCAAAACGCATCAGAACGATAGTGTCCGATGATACTTTGACACAAAAACGAATGTCAGACCTAAGAACAGCATTGCGCCACAGAAACTACCCTAAAACTGTAATCAACAAAGGAATAGAAAAAGCTATGTCAATGTCCAGAAAAGAATGCTTAACCCCCAAAACGAAAGAAAGAAGTAATATTCTACCTTATGTATCCACTTGCAATCCTCAAAACAAAGAAATGTTTGGTATATTAAAAAACAATCTAACGATTTTACAGGAAGACAATACCATGAGTGAAATTTTAAAAAATACTAGAATTATAAAAAGTAAAAGACAACCAAAAAACCTTAAAGGTCTTTTAATTAGATCTAACTTTAACACCAGGAAGGCAAAAGTCAAAAAGTGCAAATCAGCTAAATGTGGTTTATGCCCATATTTGATAGAAGGCAACCAATTCAATTTTAAAGGTAAAATATTTACAGTGAAGACGTCAATGTCATGTACAGTTTCAAATGTAATATATGCTCTTTCGTGCAATGGATGCGGCGAATACTATATAGGCCAAACTGGTGACAAACTAAGAAATAGGGTAACAGTACACAAGCAACAGATTAGAGACCCCTCGGTAAGACAAATACCAATAAGGAAACATTTAGACGACTGTTGCAAAACTGAACCAAAATTTAAAATATTCCCGTTTTACAAATTGTTTACGGAAAACGTTTCAGCTAGGTTAAACATGGAAAAACATTTCATAAACACTTTTAATCCATTACTGAACAGTTTCAAATGACGTCATAAATATATGTGCACAATAACGTAACGGTATAACGCCGTTACTATGTATACAACGCCATTATTCCCCTGATGATCTTATACAGTGAAATGCATAGGGAAAATTAAATTATTTACAGACGTTCCATCTCGTTAGTTTGATTTTTTATATACAGAGTTCTGGTTCCGGACATTATTTTTGTATTTTTACCTATATATATGTATATATATGAACAACAGAGATATATATATATATATATGTTTCATATATGATCAAACGACCTCCGGTTGATGTATTGTACACCAAACTTTGTAGCCCCATCTCCCCGTGATTTTAGGCGATCGTAAACTGAAAATGCAAAATTTCAAAATAATGGTTTGGTCTGGTTTAGCTATCTCTCAGATTGCATTCTCGACTTAAACGTATTTCATCGAGCGTTTAAGTATATATATTTACAATCAGCATTTTTGTTTAACGTTTGCATTTCATATCCTGCATTGCCATCGCCTTTTAGAATAAAAACACTGCTTCAGGCTGGTCTTACCGAGGTGTGGTCATCTTTTCTGTGCCATTCATCCACAAACAGTTCAATCAAACTTCGGTTAGGCCATAGTAAGTGTGGTTCGTGAGCCTTGGGAAAAAAACGTGTATTCGCTTAACAGAAAAAGAATGGTTTACGCTCTGCACACAATGATTATGAATGCACTTGTGCTGTTTGTATGTTTCGTAAGCAAGGGTCTGGATGCAATTATAATAGCACTATACTAAATCACAAAGATGTCAAAGCAACATTACTTACAAAAATCAGAATCTTCCAATTTCCTGCAGTTATACGTCACCTGTTTCAACCAAAATAGTTAATTACAGGGATGTTGCTGCGGTGCCTAAACACCAAGGACGTTGTTGGTGATCCTCCTATTTGCACTTGTATCTCCTTTAAGTGCTGTTTACCAACCACCAGGTATAACTGGTGATCTTGGCATCGTTAAATATAACAACTAAGGGAGTTACGCTCCAAAAGCCCTAAATATAGGAAGCCTAAATCTTTAGTTGGAAACAGAATTCAACATTAATTATGGATTTTGTTGAAGATTTTGCCAGACGCTGAGCTAAGCAGGAGGATGTCGAAGTTGACACAAGTTGACACACTATCTGAGTGGGTCAAATTGATAGCATCTATGATTAACAGTCGCATTTCTATCTTAAGCGCGACCATGTCTACACAATGTAAATCGGTCTTAGACAATCCTGACGTCGCTGCTGAGCTCCCTGATCTACATGGAAAATATGTCGTAGTTTCTGGAGACAAAGCATCTAACAAAACAATATTGTGTTTGTTTGTAAGACACACTACATCAACTGCTTGAGAGAACACTTTGGAAGGAAACCCTACATAAACATGCACTTCGTTGTCTAAGTAGGAAATTCTAAGAAACCACAAGACGGTTCTACTTTCCTTTGGGATTTCCACAGCAGAGGAAGTTCTTGATATGCCAAAACTGTATTGGATCCCTAAGTTACATAAAGATCCATAAAAACAACGATATTATAATGTTATTAATCCCTTGATTAATGACATTTTTATTAATTAACATTTAGGTCAATACCGTCAGTTATTCGACCTTGTGAGGAGGCCAGTATAAGGCGTCTTAATACGAGGAAACTCTCATTAGCTCGTGACGTCTGCACAATTACACAGTTAAAGGTAGGTTCCTGTACTTTGGAATGCATCATAATTTTGATGAACTTTCATCCAAGTTGTTGGAAAGTACTTATAAAAGGGAATTACTAAGTTTCACTAAAAAGTGTAAATCAAAAAAATATTAGAAAAGTTGTTTTGCAAGGGATTTCCTAACTCTGCTTCGCACACCAGTTAGCGTTATTTTTAGTTCGCGCCAAAAATAGATAACGCAGCATGATGTCATGCTGCATTGCATTTTGGGATACTTTTAACCCATCCGCCATGCCAGGACCTCAAGGAGAGCTCACGTCATGGGAAAATTGACCTTTTGGGAATGGCATCAGAAATTGCGCACTTATAGACATAATAAACATGGTTATTTTTAGAATTTGAATTCCAACGAAAGAAAAGAAACCAAAAGGAAAAACGACTATTTTCTTCAACATCTGACGATTTTCTCAGTAGCAACAAATTCAGAAAAATAAGAGAATTCAATACTGCTCAGAAAAAGACGAAATTATTTTGTGGACATAATTGACATCGCTAGCCCAGGAACCTACCTTTAACTGGCCGGCGCCATTGATGTTTACGCCGCTGTCATCCAGCCAGGACAGCGCCCTCGCGTGACCAGAACTTTTAACCAATCGGATGCGTGGATTTCCGTATAGGTCGAAGGTTTTAATCAATATGACACGAGGTCAACCGTATAGGTAGGATGTCAAGCTGTGTGGCAACCTGTAATGTAATACAACGCCTTATGTAATAAACTCAGTTAATTACATTAGGCGTTGTTTCATTTGGCGTTGCACCCAACGCCTAATGTAATAAACTTTCTTTCTTCTATGACAGGATGAAATCTCAGCTGAAAAACTTTAATATAATATCGCCATATCTTGGGGTCGGGGTAGATGGGTGTGGTCGGGGGTGAGGTTGAGATTCGAAAGCAATACCATAGCTACTCGAATCTAATGCATGACGCTGTTAAAGATTCTTCTTTTAAAAAATCTGAGTTTATTACATTAGGCGTTGTTACATTTGGCGTTGCACTCAATGCCTAATGTAATAACGCCTAATGTAATAAACTTTCTTACTTCTATGACAGGATGGAATCTCAACTGAAAAACTTTAACAAATATAATATCGCCATATCTTGGGGTCGAGGTAGGGGGGTAGAGGTCGGGGGCGAGGTTGAGTTTCGACGAAAGATACCATAGCTACTCGAATCTAATGCATGACGTTGTTAATGATTCTTCTTTCAACAAAAATCTGAGTCAACGCCTAATGTAATAACGCCTAATGTAATAAACTTTCTTTTTTCTATGACAGGATGGAATCTCAACTGAAAAACTTAAACTAATATAATATCGCCATGTCTTGGGGCGTGGGTAGATGGGTATGGTCGGGGGGTGAAGTTGAGATTCGAAAGCGATACCATAGCTACTCGAATCTAATGCATGACGCCGTTAAAGATTCTTCTTTTAAAAAATCTGAGTTTATTACATTAGGCGTTGCTACATTTGGCGTTGCACTCAAAGCCTAATGTAATAACGCCTAATGTAATAAACTTTCTTTCTTCTATGGCAGGATGGAATCTCAACTGAAAAACTTAACTTGGGGTCGGGGTAGATGGGTGTGGTCGGGGGCGAGGTTGAGATTCGAAAACGTAACTATAGCTACTCGAATCTAATGCATGACGTTGATAAAGATTCTTATTTTAAAAAATCTGAGTTTATTACATTAGGCGTTGTTACATCTGGCGTTGCACTCAACGCCTAATGTAATAACGCCTAATGTTATAAGCTTTCTTTCTTCTATGACAGGGTGGAATCTCAACTGAAAAACTTAAACTTATATAATTGCGCCATATCTTCGGGTCGGAGTAGATGGGCGTGGTCGGGGTGAGGTTGAGATTCGAAAGCGATACCATAGCTACTCGAATCTAATGATTGACGCTGTTAAAGATTCTTCTGTTTAAAAATCTGAGTTTATTACATAAGGCGTTGTTACATTTGGCGTTGCACTCAATGCCTAATGTAATAACGCCTAATGCAATAAACTTTCTTTCTTCTGTGACAGGATGGAATCTCAACTGAAAAACTTTAACTAATATAATATCGCCATACCTTGGGGTCGGGGTAGATGGGTGTGGTCGGGGGTGAGGTTGAGATTCGAAAACGTAACCATAGGTACTCGAATCTAATGCATGACGTTGTTAAAGATTCTTATTTTAAAAATCTGAGTTTATTACATTAGGCGTTGTTACATCTGGCGTTGCACTCAACGCCTAATGAATAACGCCTAATGTAATAAACTTTCTGTCCTGTATGGTAGATGGAATCTCAACTGAAAAACTTAAGGTACCTCGCGCTCATGAGCAAGAGCTTGCATATCGGCACGGACTAATCAGTCATCACTTCAACCTGTTTCTGCCCTGAGCAATCTTAAGAATCTTGTGAATGATTGCTGAAGACAGACCACTCAACAAACGGGCGCAGGCCGATTTGAGTATTTTGAATACACAAATGGTTTAAGTCTTCGGTCTAGAGACACAACACATCAAAACAAAAAAACAATAATTCAACCGCGACATGACAAACAAAGAGGCATGTGCGCCCAGCAAAGACTCAGATCAGCCTGGACATCCTTTGTTTCTTTCTCCTTTTCACTTCCTCTCATGCCCCACCGCCACAGGTCACAAAATATAAAAATAACGTATTATTTTTATATTTTGTGACCTGTGGCGGTGGGGCATGAGTTTTTACATTAGGCGTTGAGCACATTGCCAAACGTTATAACGCATACTGTAATAAATTCAATCTTGTTTTGGAAAATAACATGAGCTTTTGCTGTGTTGCCTCGGCGTCCACCTCCTAGTTCACTTTCCCCCATTCCCCATCTCTGAAAACCAACCAACAAAGGCAAATTAAATAAGACAGTTCATTAATTTCAGATGACATCTTGTCAAAGAAAACGATCAGAGCATATCATTTGGCGTTATTACTTAAGGCCTCTAGTTCAACGCCAAATATAATAATACCAAATGTTATAAACACAGGTTTTTTAAAAAGATTTTGAATAGAATTACGCATATGATGTGTGATGCTTTGGTGTCCTCCTCCATTTCACTTTCCCTCATGGCCAAACCTTTGCAGACCACCAAAGTAGGGTTTTTAGAGAGATATACCATTGTGATGTCTTTTGAAGTAAATCCAGAATGTTTGATATAATTTTTATTACATGCTGCATATGGTTAGATTTGCCTAGACGACTTTTACGAAATGCTGTCTATTCTCATTCCTCTCGACATCTTAAAACTATTTGCATACTTCCCCATAACAAATCCTCCCGCCTTTGCAAACAATCAAACTAGGGTTTTAAGAGAGATATACCATTGTTATGTCTTGTGTCTAAAGCCCAGAAAATTTGGTATGATCTTTAATAATATACTGCATATAATTGGAGTTGCCTTGACGACTTCTACGAAATGCAGTCTTTCCTCCTTTCTCTGTCCCAGTGCTTCCCCGACTACCAAAATAGGAACATCACTTGAGATATACTTTTTCAATAAAGATTTAATCTTTTGTAGATAGAACGGTCAGTTCATTACATTAGGCGTTATTAAAAGTAAAAGGTCTTCAGTTGAGATTCCATCCTGTCATAGGAGAAAGAAAGTTTATTACATTAGGCGTTATTACATTAGGCGTTGAGTGCAACGCCAAATGTAACAACGCCTAATGTAATAAACTCAGATTTTTAAGCAGAAGAATCTTTAACAGCGTCAGTCATTAGATTCGAGTAGCTATGGTATCGCTTTCGAATCTCAACCCCACCCCGACCACACCATCTACCCCGACCCCAAGATATGGCGATATTATATAAGTTATAATACCACGCCCATCTACTCCGACCCGAAGATATGGCGATATTATATGAGTTTAAGTTTTTCAGTTGAGATTCCATCCTGTCACAGAAGAAAGAAAGAAGATTCATTAACAACGTCATGCAGAAGATTCGAGTTTTCGAAACTCAACCTCGCCCCCGACCACACCCATCTACCCCGACCTCAAGATATGGCGATATTATATAATTTAAAGTTTTTTTCAGTTGAGATTCCATCCTGTCATAGAAGTAAGAAAGTTTATTACATTAGGCGTTATTACATTAGGCGTTGATTGCAACGCCAAATGTAACAACGCCTTATGTAATAAACTCAGATTTTTTAAAAGAAGAATCTTTAACAGTGTCATGCATTAGATTCGAGTAGCTATGGTATCGCTTTCGAAACTCAACCTCACCCCGGACCACACCATCTACCACGACCCCAAGATATGGCGATATTATATTAGTTAAAGTTTTTCAGTTGAGATTTCATCCTGTCATAGAAGAAAGAAAGTTTATTACATTAGGCGTTATTACATTAGGCGTTGAGTGCAACGCCAAATGTAACAACGCCTAATGTAATAAACTAAGTTTAGTACATTAGGCGTTGTATTACATTAGAGGTTGCTACACAGCGTCATGCATTAGATTCGAGTAGCTATGGTATCGTTTTCGAATCTCAACCTCGCACCCGACCACATCCATCTACCCCGACCCCATGATATGGCGATATTATATAATTTAAAGTTTTTCAGTTGAGATTCCATCCTGTCACAGAAGAAAGAAAGTTTATTGCATTAGGCGTTATTACATTAGGCGTTGAGTGCAACGCCAAATGTAACAACGCCTTATGTAATAAACTCAGATTTTTAAACAGAAGAATCTTTAACAGCGTCAATCATTAGATTCGAGTAGCTATGGTATCGCTTTCGAATCTCATCCTGACCCCGACCACGCACGTCTACTCCGACCCGAAGATATGGCGCAATTATATAAATTTAAGTTTTTCAGTTGAGATTCCATCCTGTCACAGAAGAAAGAAAGTTTATTACGTTAGGCGTTATTACATTAGGCGTTGAGTGCAACGCCAGATGTAACAACGCCTAATGTAATAAACTCAGATTTTTTAAAATAAGAATCTTTAACAACGTCATGCATTAGATTCGAGTAGCTATTGTATCGTTTTCGAATCTCAACCTCGCCCCCGACCTCACCCATCTACCCCGACCCCAAGATATGACGATATTATATAATTTAAAGTTTTTCAGTTGAGATTCCATCCTGTCATAAAAGAAAGAAAGTTTATAACATTAGGCGTTATTACATTAGGCGTTGAGTGCAACGCCAGATGTAACAACGCCTAATGTAATAAACTCAGATTTTTTTTAAAATAAGAATCTTTAACAACGACATGCATTAGATTCGAGTAGCTATAGTTACGTTTTCGAATCTCAACCTCGCCCCTACCACACCCATCTACCCCGACCCCAAGATATGGCGATATTATATGAGTTTAAATTTTTCAGTTGAGATTCCATCCTGCCATAGAAGAAAGAAAGTTTATTACATTAGACGTTATTACATTAGGCGTTGAGTGCAACGCCAAATGTAGCAACGCCTAATGTAATAAACTCAGATTTTTTAAAAGAAGAATCTTTAACGGCGTCATGTATTAGATTCGAGTAGCTATGGTATCTTTCGTCGAAACTCAACCTCGCCCCCGACCTCACCCCCCCCCCTACCTCGACCCCAAGATATGGCGATATTATATTTGTTAAAGTTTTTCAGTTGAGATTCCATCCTGTCATAGAAGAAAGAAAGTTTATTACATTAGGCGTTATTACATTAGGCATTGAGTGCAACGCCATATGTAACAACGCCTAATGTAATAAACTCAGATTTTTTAAAAGAAGAATCTTTAACAGCGTCATGCATTAGATTCGGGTAACTATGGTATCGCTTTCGAATCTCAACCTCACCCCCGACCACACCCATCTACCCCGACCCCAAGATATGGCGATATTATATTAAAGTTTTTCAGCTGAGATTTCATCCTGTCATAGAAGAAAGAAAGTTTATTACATTAGGCGTTGGGTGCAACGCCAAATGAAACAACGCCTAATGTAATTAACTGAGTTTATTACATAAGGCTTTGTATTACATTACAGGTTGCCACAATCGACTGATGATGTTTTATATTTGTACAAACTTTCATGAAGAAATCTTAAACGGTTTCTGAGATATGGAGCGGACAAGAAATGTTTCCGTTTGAACTTTTACCTCTAAGTGTGACCTTGACCTTTGACGGATACCACTGAAGTATAAGTTCTGCACATCGTCTCGATAAGATGAACATTTAACCAAAGTTTCAAAAAGATCTTTCGAGGGTTAAGGAGATATGGAGCGGACACGAAAAGTTAACGGACAGACAGACGGGACGGATGGCACGTCATAATACGACCCGTCTTCGACGGTCGTATAAAAATGCGTTTATTCAAGAACCTTTTATGGCTCCCCAAAACAGAAAATTTGAAGACAAATCGTTTGTAGCTTTTCACTTTTGTTCAGTATTTTGTGCCAGAAATACGAGGCAAAATGACTGGACCATGAAATAAAGGACACTGTGACCTACTGTTAGTTTGATTTCGAACATCCGGTCATACTGAATCAGTATCGCAAGAATTTTGTTCGCTCATCATGTACTCTTCAAGTAATAAGGCAAGACCACTGGTACATGAAATATAGGTCACTGTGACATACTGTTTGTCTGAGGTCAAATTTTGGTTTATACTGAGTCAGTATCAGAAGAATCATGTTTGTTCATCAAATATCCTTCAAGATATAGGGCGAATATCACTGGACCATGAAATATAGGTCAGTCACACCTACTGTTAGGTTGGGGTCAATTTTTGGGTCATTACTTGGTCATTATCACAAGGAATCATTTTCGTTCAGCAAATAGTCTTCAGGATATAAAGCAAAGTCATTGAACCATGAAATATGGGTCAAATATGTCCTACTGGGAGTTTGAGGGCAAACTAAGTCATTATCCCTAGCTAACAGTTATGTACAAACATCAAACAGTCTTCAAGATATTAAGTCAAATCAATGGAGCACTGTCACGTTCTGTTAGTTCCCTGTCAAGCCTCGGATCATTCTGAGTCGTTCTGAGTCATTATCAGGAGCAATCTTGTTCATGCATCAAGTAAAAACATAATCACTGGACCATAAAATATAGGTCAGTGTGACCTACTGTTAGTCTGAGGTCAAACATCAAGTCATAATAAATCATTATCCCAAGCAATCGTGTTCTTACATCAAAAGGTCTTCAAGATACAAATCGAAAAACACTTGACTTTGAAATATACGTCAATTTGACCTACTGTTAGTTTCAGGTCAAACTTTATGTCATACTGAGTCATTTTCCCAAGCAATCATGTTCGTACATCGAATAGTCCTCAAGATAAAAAGTAAAGATCACTTGACCATGCAATATAGGTCACTGTGGAAAACTGTTAATTTAAGCTTAATTTTGGGTCATACTGAGTCACAATCACAAAAATCATGTTAGTACGTCAGATAGCCTTCGAGAGAAAGCAAAATTACAGGACCATAAAATTCAGTTCACTGCCCATTTTGTGTTTCTGCTTTCAGTAGACTTTCCTCAGATGTATCTATAGAGCAAGTTTGAAGACTCTAGCCCTTTTGGTAACTTAAAATCTGAGCTAAACGCAACAGGCATTAGTCATTTTTATGTTCAATCAACCGTAAGATATAGGCCTTGATCCGATATGCATCGCAGTTTTCAGTAGAACTTCCCCAGACATATCTATAGAGCAAAACTGAAGACTGTAGCATTTATGGTTACTTGAAAACTGAGCTGAACGCAACAGCTGTGTATTTTTCTATGTTCGATTAACCGTGAAATAAAAGTCATGGCCACATTTGCGTCGCTGCGTTCAGTAGATATTCCTCAGACGTATCCATGGAGCAAGTTTGAACACTCTAGCATTTATTCAACAGGCGAGTATTTTTTGTATGTTCTATCAACCGTGAAATAAGGGTCAAGGCCAAACATGTATCGCTGCTTTCTGTAGATTTTCCCAGACGTAGCTGTGGAGCCAGTTTGAAGACTGTCCATGTCCATTGTAGTTACTTAGAAACTGAGCAAGATGCAACTGGTGAATATTTTTTGTATGTTCAATAAACCGTGAACTATAGGTCATTGCTCGATATGCATCGCTGGTTTTAGTAGATATTTCCAAGAGGTGTCTGTGGAGCCAGTCTAAGGACTCTTTCCCTTGCGGTTACTCAGAAACTAAGCTAAACGCAACACGTGAATATTTGTTCTATGTTCAATCAAAGGTGAGCCCATGGCCCGATATGCGTCGCTGTTGTCAATAGTTCGTCCCCTGAGCTTAACGCAACAGTTGATTATTTTTACAACGGCGCACATGCACTAGCACACGCACTAGCACTAGCACGCGCACAAGCGGACGCATATGAAGGGTATAACATAAGCCCATCTTTGTTTCGCAAAGTCGTGCTAAAATCTGTAATCAAGTTGTTATTAGGACTAAACATGAAACTAAAAGCACAAAGGGGAAATAATTAAAAAAAATAAAAGTAAAAGGTCATTTTGTATGAGTTACCAACATCCGATTTCTTCTAACCCCTCAAATATCTTTTAAACATTCTAGATATATAAAGCTAGTAAGAGCGGCGTGGATAATCATGTATTCACTATTAAGGTGGGTTTACAGGGTGACAGATGTTGCATGACATATG
This sequence comes from Ctena decussata, assembly GCA_963989385.1. Classification (NCBI taxonomy): domain Eukaryota; kingdom Metazoa; phylum Mollusca; class Bivalvia; order Lucinida; family Lucinidae; genus Ctena; species Ctena decussata. The sequence continues at coordinate 36,082,951 of OZ022507.1, read as the reverse complement.
TGCAATGCAACATGTGTCACCGTGTGAACACACCAGAAGATGTTGCATGGCACAAGTCTTTGTATGCAACATGTCTCATCATCTAAATAAAACCGACTTGAGAGAAAATGGTTGCATGACACCTAATTTTTGTAAATCCGCCTTCATGCGCTACACGCTGTGACATTGTTTCTGTCTACTGAGCAATTAAATAATGTCAATTCGCATATTTTTAGATTTTGGGACATATTAGGTCACAGTCAATATTAGAATTGATCAACAGTAAGGTAATTGGTGCATTCAAGTCTCTACATAAACAATGATTTTGGGCTGTTTTGCAAATTCTGTAGCTGACCTTGTAATTTGTCAAAAAACTTTTTCAATTAGATATCGACTGTTCTGCATATATTTCGTTATTAGTAAATGTAAGGGTCAAAGAGCCACTGTTTCAGTCAAGTAAGGTTATGGATTGGCATAAAGTTGTGTCATAAGTACCCAAATTAAATGCGATATGACTAGCTTCAGTTAAATAGAACATAAATCAGTGTTTATATTTTAGGCTCTTTCAAAATTGCTGGAGTTACTGGGATGATAGCTTACGAAGACTTTTAGCAAAAACCTATCATGCAGCTGTAGAACAAACGAAAAACGCCCTTAACAGTGTCTATAAAAAAAACTAGAAAATGTATATATTGCTCTTATTTTGGCTTTCAGCATAAAAACAAACACTTAAAAGTTTGTCCCCCCACCAAAGGTGAGGGGGGGGGGGGGCATATTGTTTTCAATGCGGATCCCGATGGGTCGGCGTGACAGATTCTTGTATGCGCGATATCTCCTGAACCAATGGATGGAATTTCACCAAACTTGCATGGGTGCACTTGGATGCACTTACTACTGTACCCACTATCGAACTCCTATATCTTACATGTAAGTCAACAATGTAGTGTCGGATTCAGCCTCTTTTATCCTTTTATCTTTTTTCTCTTTTCTCATTCAAACATGCCAAATCAGTCAGTGAATAGACAAAGCGTATTCTTAAACGCCGTTATCTTTGCACACGCTACTCCATTCCCCATTAACTCTTTTATTAATCAAAACATCAAATTCTATAACACACTCGAGGATCCTTTCTTTCTCAGTTTCTGTAAAACCATTAATTACTTTTTTTTTCATTATCTTCCGCTTTTGGTATCACTGTACAGAATATTGTTTATCATATGACGTCGCATCCGAGAGTGTAGTAAAGCCATGCATTAAAATCGATAATCCACTAGTGGATTAAATTTGCAAATTACGTCGTAGCGTTATACGTTGACGTCTATAAAAACGTCGCCTTTTCTAATCGGGAACTCATGACGTTTTAGTGCGAAATTTGCTAATGAAATGCGATTTTAGTGTCATATGATAAATAGAATCTTGCATTCGTGCTCCTGTATTATTGAATTTATTAAACTCGTTGGGGAAAACGATAAGATGCTCGGCATAGCCTCGCATCTTATATTTTTCCCAAACTCGTTTAATAAATTCAATAATACATGAGCGCTCATGTAAGATCCTCTATATATACATCATATATGACAATCATGTTTATGTAGAAAATTTGTTTTATTGCAGTTTGGGATACAGATTTAAATAAGTCCTCGGACTTTCTTCTAAATCCCATTTGTATGATTTTTGTATTGTTTGTACTTGTATTTGTTGTACATTATATGATTATTTTGCAAATAAAATAGTGTTTAAACCAAACTTGCATGGGTATATCATAGTGACAAGGTTAAGAACTGATTAGATTTTGGTGACCTTGACCTAATTTTCTAGGTCAGTGGAGGTTTTAGATGACAGATTCTTGTTTGCACAATATCTCCTGAACCAATGGTGGAATATCACCAAACTTGCATGGATACATCATTGGGATAAGTTTAAGAGCTGACTAGATTTTGGTGGCCTTGACCTCATTTTCAAGGTCATTGGAGGACTTAGGTGACAATTTCTTGTATGCACAATATCTCCTGAACCAGTGGATGGAATTTCATCAAACTTGCATGGATACATCATTGTGACAAGTTTAAGAGCTGATGACATTTTGGTGACCTTGACTACATTTTCAAGGTTACTGGCGGACTTAAATGACAATTTCTTGTATGCACTATATCTCCTGAACCAGTGGATGGAATTTAACCAACCTTGCATGGATACATCATTGGGACAAGGTTAAGAGCTGATCCAAGTTTGGTGACCTTGACCTCATTTTCAAGGTCACTGGATGACTTAGATTACAATTTTTTGTACCTACAATATCTCATGAACCAGTGGATGGAATTTCACCCAACTTGCTTGGATACATTACTGGAACTAGCTTAAGAGCTGATCAGAGTTTGGTGACCTTGACCTCATTTTCAAGGTCACAAGAGAACTTAGATAAGTGAAAATTTCACTAGTCTTTGGCTTGGTTTCCACTTTACTTTAATAGATATACCTTTGGGACAGTCTCAAGAATTTACTTTGTTTTGATGACTTTGACCTTATTTTCAAGGTCAAACTAACTACAAATCCTTCTTTTCTCTCTTAAAATGAGTCAAATCTTTAACCAGTTGATGGATATTCATCAGACTTGCATGAATATATCATTGTGACAGGTTGAAAACGTGTTAAGTAGTTGGTGACCTTCAGCCATTTGTCAAGGACATGTTTTTCCATGTAGGATTTTCTCCAAACTTGCATAGATATTTTATTTGTACAGGCTTTTTATTCATTAGAGGGGATGGGAAATGGGCTGGTCGGGGGGGGAGGGGGGGGGGGGGAGGGGGACATCATTTTTACTCTGAAAAACATTTCTAGTTTTTTTTTAAACTAAGCAAACTGCACTTTCGAGACGGAGAGCTCTGCTGTGGATCCTGTTGGTTGTATTTCTGGCATTGTGGTCACCTGTACAGCTGTCCACTTTCATGTTTTGTTTTGTGACTTCATAAAAAGACATTTATCGCAAATTGATGAATTGTGTTCTTTGTACTTGGCGTGGCATTTTGTGCTTACGTCTGAATGTGCAGTTCCTGTGTGTTGAAATGGGTGTGTCGGAGGTGTGTAAATCTATATTTTTTTTTTTGTTTACATTTCTTCTTTTTTTTTTTGGCTTCTTCCGGTGGCGTTGGTGGGTTGTGATTTGTAGCTGTGGCAGTTTTGGGGTACCTTTTTTTATAGTTTTCTCGAATATAGCCAATGTCTGTGCGAAAGGTTAGATGCATAGTTCGCATGTACCAGAGGGGTTTGCTCCAACTCGATTTAAATGCGATATTTCATAGATATGGCGCTATAAATATCAGTACAAAAAGTACCATCGCTTCAAGATCAGATTACCGTTAACTTTTAAATGGGAAAAAATATTCAGAACTAAACTGATAATCAGCCTTTTAAATCATTAGACTGTTGCACTCTATTCTAAAATATGATCGAATGTTTTTTCCGCGCTAGAAAGCTTGGATGTAAATAATTTAAAAAATAAGAATAGCAATATGCATGTAGTATTTACACATAGAAAGAACATAAAATACGAACTTACATAGTAGCAGAACAATACCAGAATGTAGGAGACAAAACGCGCTAAATAAAAACAACCTACTCAATATTCAAAGATGTGCCAACCCTCAATTTCCTTGCCGTGTCCTAATCGTCCTTCAAAAAGAAAAGCCGGACAAACTTCCAGTAATAGTCTATAAATAGATTTAAATTCATAGAAAACGTTTATCAGTCGGTCGATCTATTTATTTATTATTTTTTTGTTGTAATTTGTTGTAATTTTGCTAAATATACCTTTGTGCGCGTTGGGTTGCAGCCAATCACGATAAAGACTCCTTTTTGCAGTTTGACAGAGATCTATTCAGTAACTATTGCGCTTAATGCATTTTAAAGCGATGCGAAATCGACGTCTTATCTCAGTTTTTGTTGTTCGTACATGAATGTGCCAATTCTCGTGAAGTGGTTCATTTGATATAACTGACCCTAAGTAAAATGAAATGCCTATACAAAAGATCGACCGATTGGTAAACATAATCTGTGAAATCAAATCTTTTATGTAGGCATTTCCTGGAAGAAAATCGGAACTTTTCGTTTGAAGGACGAATATGACGCCGCAACGACATTAAGAGATTGAAGGTGGACACATCAGTGACACTGAGTAGGTAAGTCTCATATACTGGTTTTGCATCCTTCGTTCTGGCTATTATCTGCTCTTCTCAGTATAGAAGTTTGTGTTTTGTGTTTTATTTATGTGTAGACATTGCATGCGTGTAGACATTTTTGTTTTCCGAATGATTGTATACTTACTATGCCCTTTTGTGGAATTCAATTTATAAAACTTAGTGATTTTAGACTTGAACTACTTTTATTTTATTATTATTATTATTATTATTATTATTATTATTATTATTATTATTATTATTATTATTAAATTGTTTAGTGTTTTATTCTGTTCCTTTAAACTTATTGCATTTGAATGTATTTGGAACGAAATCTTCTGGGATATGCAGACTTTGCAGCTAACCATGCACAGAAGGACGAGCTTTCAGCAAAAATGATCCGCGACACAACAAAACCAACAATTTGGTTGTGCGCCCAGCGCAGACTCAGATCAGCCTGGGCATCCGCCCAGTCTGACAGAGTCTTCGCTGTCCGCATGGAGGTAGCGTAGACCCGTAGCTACCCTCTAAGCGCTTAGCAAAGATTCTGATCCGATTTGGTGGATGCCCGGGCTGATCTGAGTCTGTGCAGGGCGCACAGCCACATTGTTGGTTTTCTCGTGTCGCGGCTCAAATATGAATGAAACTATCCAGAAAATCCATAATCAAAAAGAACAGCGCACATAAGACACCGAAAAATAAAAAACAATGGAAATACGCAACAAAATAAGAAGATAAATAAATAAATAAAAGAAAGGACATTATACGGACCAACGCACCTCCGGCACCACACACACCCAATCCACACGCTAAGTAGGACAACAAATCCTAAAAGCCACACAACAAGCATCAAACACACAAATCAATTATTTTACTTATTTTCTTTATGAAATCACAAAACTAAACCAGAAGCCAAGTGAACAGCTATTGCAGTGACCAAAATGGTCTGAATACAACAAATAGGATCCCCATCAGAATTGTCCGCCTTGGAAGCGCAATTCGCATTTATTAAAAAAAATGGTGACTGTTTTTATGCCGAAAGCCAAATGAAGAGCAACGAAATTCGTTCTCAAGTTGTTTTTTTTTTGTGTGTGTTTTTTGTTTTGGTTTTGTGTAGGCGCGGGGAGGGTGTTGTGGACCTTGTTAAAGGCATTCATCAGTAGTTTTGCTGTTGCTGTACTGTCATTAGTCTTTGATCAACATTATTCTAGCACCTCCTGCAATTTTAAAAATGATTCTATGTTGTAGACGATTGTTTATTATTACAAGTAACTGAAGCTTATCATATATCATTTGCATACTTATGACAGAACGTCGTGTCAGTTGATAACATCTGTTATTTTTTTTACTATTCGTTAAATCATAATGTAAAGGTATACGTGACAGCCGATATCTTATTTCACAGGACTGTATAATTTGCAGAATTTGTAAAACAGATCAATAGCTTTGTTTTATAGAGATTTCAACGCACAATTACCTTACCGATGGTCGATTTCCAATTGTGCCGACTGTTTTTATTCTCATACCATAACAGAATGCACACAATATTGTTAACAGATGCAGCGTCTCAGTAACGCATGATAATAACTTCCCTTATCTGAATATCGTAATTGATTAGCCTTGTCGCTGCTTTCTTTTTCTCACTGTTGCTTTGCATTTAGAATGATTAATGTTGAGATCTAATTAGACTGGAGTATATGTCTTTCAATTTCATCACTCGTTATGCTTGTAAAGAGCTGGTAATGGCGATGGATAGCGTAAACTATGCAATCACAAAGCACATCCTTTCAAAGACATCCAAATACAAACAGGACACGGAATTAAATGACTTGGAAATGAATTATACGTTTGAGAAAAATCACACTTTTCGATTGCAGGAATTTCAGTTACCGCCTCTCTTATAATTCGAGAGGAGTTGGCATACACCGTATACAATGATCCTCTCGAATTATAAGTGAGATGACGTCATAGATCTGTTACCATAGCAACTATGGAAGTTGTGCTTAGTACCTTTGTAGAATGACGTTTCTATGACGACACTTAGACATCAATAAGAAATCTTAGTTGCTATTGTAACAGATATTCGACGTCATTGGTTTTCAAATACTTCAAAAACTTCTGATTTTCTGAAAAAAAGAGTATTCTCAAGTGATTTAATTCCGATATACAGATGCGAAATCTGTTTTGACAACCTGCAGTGCAAAATGCGCAGTAAAAAGTCAGTGGTAAGAGTATTGGTGGGTTCAAAATAGTTTCACGCATGCAACTGTTTTATTTTTGCTGGGAACAACTCTAAATACGACACGATTTATACATATAGGAAACAAAGTGGGAGTGCACCTTACACGGATACAATGTTTGGCTTGCAAAACATTTCAAAACACCTGCAACATCGCCCGTTTGCACCTGCTCGGAACATATCGCATCACCAGTCTGTGTGGGTCTGATGATATTTTCACTGGAATTACAATAACAGGAAGGTAGGTTTATCGATATAAAACGTTCTAAAACCGAATCAAAGTACATGTAAGTTATTAATATTAGCAAGAGAAACTGATATAAATGTCAGTATATCAAATTTGTGTGGTTTGTAATCACAATTTTATATCATGTGCAATTTTGTCACACGGAGTGCGCTGATGCAGCATCTTTTTTCCTACCATTTGTTGCTATTGAGCTTTGAAAGAAGAAGTTTGACACATGTTATATTACAATGTTTGCAACTGATATCGTTCTACTGTTTAGTTCCTGGAAATGGCGGAGAGTGACCAGAAGAAAGATGTAGGCAGACTAGGTTCTGAAAGATTAAAAGTATTTGAGGGTCAGCGGTAAGTGTCACATGTTTGATTGTACTTTCTGAGCAGTTTAGATTTTGTATGCCCACAATTTCGGAGAAGTTGAGGGAGGGAGCATATTGGTTCGGTCCTGTCCGTCTGACCGTCTCTCCGTTCGCCCGTCACCTTCTGTAAGTAAAGAACCCTAAGAGATAGAGACTTGAAATTTACTACACATGATCAGTATGGAAAATAAGCGAACACGTGTTTTTTTTTTTATTATTATTTATTTCTTTCTTTTCCATATATTTCCAGAGTTATGCCCATTTTTTCGACCAAGCACGTGGAACCTTGTGAACAAAGCAGCTCAACAACCCCTGATTGTTTTTATAGGATGACATTGCCTAATTAACTTTTGAAAAAGAATCTTGAATTTTTGACCGAGTTATGCCCCTTTTTCGACTTAGTGCATTGTAAGCCTATGAAATCTTGTGAACAAAATATCTCGAGAACCCCTGATCCTATTAACATGTTTTGTTTGCAGGAAGACATTGGCCATGGTGTAGATAACCTGATTAACTTTTGAAAAAAAAAAAAAAAAAAACAATCGTAAGTTTTTAACCGAGTTATGCCCCGTTTTCGACTTAGTGCATTGTAAGCCTATGGTACAAAGGTACTCTTACATACAGTCAAGAACCGAAAGAGCTAGGTATTTGAAACTTCATACATATGATCAGTATGGAAAATAAGCGAAGCCGTGTTTTTTTTTTTTTTTTTTTTTTTTTTTTTTTTTTTTTTGTTGTTTGTTTTTCTTTCCTTTTTTTCTGCCGGTTATGTATCTCCATAGTTATGCCCCTTTTTCGACTTAGCCTGTGTAACCGTGTGAACAAAATATCTCAAGAACCCCTGATGCAAGAATTATGAGTTTGCCCAAAGTGTAGATGACCTGATTACCTTTTGAAAAAAAAATCGTGAATTTTTGGCTGAGGTATGTCCGTTTTTGGACTTAGTGCATTGTAAGCCTATGGAACCTTGTGAACAAAATATCTCGACAGCCCCGCTAATAGGATCATGATTTTTTACAGGAAGACATTGCCGAAGATGTAGACGACCTGATTAACTTTTGAGCCTATTTCATAAATGTTCGGTTAAGTTCTTCTCATTTTTAGGGTATAGGCAAATTGTATAGGACCAAACTATAGCAATAACTTTGTGAACAAAATATCTGAAGAATCGCTTAAGCTAGGTGCCTCATATCTGGCTTACAGTTACAGACTAGGATGTAGATGAAACGAATAATGCCTCTTTCTGCCTTAAACGTTATGGAATGAACCTTCTTTAGAGGCAAGCATATGGCTCGGGGCATAGTGCTTCATAAACTCATTATACATGTATATGTATCAAATGTAAATATACCCTAAGTATTTGAAAAATAAAACAGCAATCAGTGTACATCTGATAAAACATATCCTAAGAGCGGTCTTATCACATAGATACAGAATTTTGGACTGCCTAAGAGCCAATCTGAATGTTTGATAAAGCTTGGCTTTCAGAGTTTTTATCTTGCCCATCCGTCCGATAAAGGTTTTCCCGGTCCGATACGTTTATCGGCCCGTCGTTAACGTCAACGACGTCGCGTGAGATACTTAGACGTTAAAATGGCGAGAGCGATGTTGCAGAACAGAAATTTTCCCATCCTTTCAGAGCTTCTTTTTCTCTAATTATCTATCGTAGACATAAAGTGTGACCACTCATTTTCTTAGATAGATTGAAAGAAACACATTGGTGTCAAAATAAATATGAAATGACTGAATTATTTGTTTCGCTACCACAAGGGCAAGCGCTACAAGACTGGACGGGCGGGAAACATTTCAGATGGCGCATTTATGCTGTGTAAGACTTATCATAAGCTCCCTCGTTTCATTAGACACTTGTCGTCGTTTCATAATACAATGAAATATTACACTCACATGCGGGTGTCTCTGCCGTTGTGTTTGCTGGATGCCCATTTAGGCCTTGGCCTTCAGCAGTAGTAGCAAGTTTTCACAACTTCAAAAATGTTGATTTCTGGCAACTATTTCGGGACATGTTTTTTTCTTAACTAGAATCTATATGATAAACAGATCATAACATGGGTTTTTCAAGCCCGAGGTCCGATAAATCGGGTGATAATCGGTCTCGGGCTGATAAATCGGGTGATAACGAAAACCCCATGTAATAATCTCTATTTATCAGTATATGTATACTGTTTGACAAAAAAGTTTATAAAGCATTCCGTCTTATGCCATATTGGCTAAGATAAATTTGGAGATAGTCAAAATCAACTAAAGAAATAATATAAAGTAAACGCAGTTTAAGGTGAATATGACAGATGTTGAATCATCGGCCCGTTCCTTGTCAAATCTTACTGCTAGAAAAGAAAGACTACAATCTTAGCAAGTAAAAAGGGACACCATCTATTGTTCTGATTTCGTTGACCTATCCGCATAACAATGTGTGTACTCACTCGGTGCTCTTGTTCGTGAAAGTGACATGTTTGCTCACCTGAGAACGATTAGCCTCTTACGTCGTCATCTTTAGCATATTTAAATGATATGCGAGTATAATCTGCGACTAATTGCTCTAATAACTAAGCCATACATACCTTGCCCGTTGGTTGACTAATGTTCCTTGTGTGTCTACATAGTGGTCTAGCTCTACTGGCCACAGGGTTAGCTCTTGAATCAAAATGTCGTATACCAATGGACATTTATGTCGCCTTTCCCCAACCCCCTTTTTTGCTGACATATCTTTAATTGATATGAGACTTCATGCAGGGGCTCTCAAAAGCAGGCAAAATCGCCTTGAACAACGTTTCATCTAATCCATAGGTAAACAAATACATAATGTTCTGTCTCTGGGTGATGCAAAGTTCTCGGAGTTTACTTAGTTTCTGTGTGTTTTTTTGTAATGTCTTTGTGATAACTTTGGAGGCCTCTACAGACTGAGCACCTGTTTGACTTTGAATCTGCATGCGAAAAGGGAGTGTCAGGTTAGGCGTATGATACTGGTTTCAGTCCCCTGTGGTACTAGCTAGCGTACGTTCTGAGATGGAAAATTCTAATGAAGGATGTCTGCTGTATTTCTAGCATTGTGGTTTTTTGTACGAATGTCCACTTTGCTTCCTGTTTTGTTTTTCTATGTGAATACAGAAATTAGGTGAGAAAGATATTTTACATGGCATTTCAAGTCGTGTATTTTTGTACAGTTCCCTGTTAAACTGGGTTTGTATGTAAATGAAAAAGTACTGTACCATTTAGTCGTTTGCTTCTCTCCCTTCTTTCGTTGTCTTGGGTTGGTCGTGCTTTGTGATCGTGGCCTTTCCTGTGTATCTTCATTTGAGCCGCGACACGAGAAAACCAACAATGTGGTTGTGCGCCCAGTGCAGACTCAGATGAGCATGGGCATCCACCCAGTCCGATTAGACTCTTCGCTAAGCGCTTAAAAGGTAGCTAAGGGTATAAGCTACCTCCATGAGGACAGCGAAGACTCTGATCAGACTGGGTGAATGCCCAGGCCGATTTGAGTCTGCGCTGGGCGCACAGCCACATTTTTGGTTTTCTCGTGTCGCGGCTCAAAATTTTATATTTTTCCATATAGCAATGGGAACACGAAATTAAGGGTAGGACAGAATCAATTCTTAGATTGCTATTGCTGTATCAACAATGGACAACTTGTTTATTACAGGTTTATTCAAGAGGGACGACTTCAATTTGGCCACAGCTAACTTTTCATTTTTGGGCGGCATTATTCCTTCCGCTCCTGCATACGAAGCCTTTACCTCTTAGTCGTTCTGTTATGCCAAACCTATTACATATATCTGGACTTTGTTGACAGAAGGATACGCTATTCGCCAATTAAGTGCTTTGACAGGTCTATCGCAGAGCAAACTGTAAGTCCTTTTAAAATAAATATCTATTAGAGATATCATGGATTTATTGGTCCCTCCCATGTGGCCGTTTCTAGATGTATTAATGACCACGTTCGAAACAGATTTCGGCATTGAGTTGTATCTGTCTTTCATTCGCTGATTAGTACTTTGACCACATAGTACTTTATTTTCTTAAGTACGACTTCTTGCCTCAAGTATATGCCGCTTATGCACCTGTGCTCAAATATGGCAGCAGCTGGGGCTTAGACGAGGCCCTTTCCTTACTTTTCGAAAACATTGGCTAACGGGTGTATATAAGAATGCCTATGAATATTATGCCTGTGGATAATAAAGGGCCGAGACAGGATAGTGAGCATGTCGGAGATACATATAGAAAAGGAAACAATGCAAAAAAACGCAGATGTCCAAGACGACCTAGTTTGATACCGGTAAATCAAAAAGGGGCTTAACAAAAATTGTATTTATGATAAATGTGTACATTAAGGATTCATGCGATTTCAACCAGATGTTAGAAAGGCATGAATATTTGCAACCGTAAACGGCGTTCGTTCTCTCTTTATTATGTATTATTTTTACATATATTATATAATGTACAGCTAGGCCTTTGGTAGGACACTCGCTATTGGTACAGTTGGGGATGCTTTTTTCAGAGTTCTATGTACTTAATCACAAGTTTTGGGACGAGGCTGGGAATATTTATAAGACTCCTGTGTTAAAGAGAATGTGTTTATAAGAGTAATGAATTTCGCCTTAAAATGTTCCAGTCTATGAATCCGGTGCTAGTGGCATTGGGTAGTGTTGCAACCTTACATAACTGCGTATGAACAAAATTAAACCGAGTCTCTTATTGTTGTTTCTTTGACGTGAATCTTGCTTCCAGAGTATCTTCCTTATTATTTTACATTTACATCATATCATTTGTTTCTATGATACGTCTTTCCATGAGTCGGCTCATATGACACCTCTCTATATATGTACGTGCACACGTTTTATTTATCATTCAGTTTTTTTTTCTTTTTTTTAGGGTTTTTCCTCGACGCAGCCGAGTATAATTTCACTTTTGTTCCACAAGATTTCATTGGTCAAATAACGCATATGTAAAAATTTAGCCAAAAATATCAAAGGTCAATGAATATTTAACCTTCGGGTTTTCCCGTTGTATGCACTGCGTGAATACTAGCACTCTGTCAGATGATTTTTTTCAAAATGTTTCTCTTGTTTGTAAATTTACAATGGAAATCATCGAAAACAGACTCAGATATTCAAACTTTCTTTTATTTCAGTGAAGATCTACTTTGAATATCTACTTTCGGTTTAATACACACAAACTTACATTGCATCATGTTGGTAACTGTATTGGAATCAGGTCAATCTCAAGATTGACCGCGGTCCATTTTGGAATTCCAAATTTGACAGCTCAGTCTTGAGATATATCATTGTCGCTACCCAGTGTAAAAATTACGGTTGCGGGTGCCTACCGACATAACTCACTTGAAAGTTATTGTCAACTCTTCACCTAGAGACATATTACAAAACACACTTCACTTGCGCCGATTATCTTTTTTAGAGATTTTTTTTATTGTATCTTCTTCTTTTTCTTTACAGCGGCGATGCAAGATTGCAAGGTCCACTTAAACCACCTAGAGCGGAAAATAAAGAGTAAGTAAACAGACCACATTGGTAGACGCGCCCAATTTTATTATGTGTTCTCTGTATCTGTTGCCTCTTCCTACAGAAAGTAAATGATCAGAAACTAAATTTACCAGTCGGGTATGACTGCTTTTGTTCATGACCAAGTGTCTGTTACGAAATGAATCGGATCGTCGACTATGTCAAGTTGAAAAACCTTTTAACTCTTTCAATCAGTAGGGCTACAGTTTTTTAGGGTAACTGTGGGCGTAAAACATTTACGAAAATTGTGGTTATTTGTCACGCATTACTTATTGGTGAATACCCACATGGCCTATTCAGCGAGTGACATGATTTTAAGGCGAGATTTCCAAGCTATTGATTTACTATTTATAATCGTTGATTTTAAGGCAAATTTAAAAGTGGCTTGAAATTCAAAGAGAAAGTATATTATATAGTGCCTGGATTCAGTTTTTAAGATCTGAGAGGTAAAGTTTTATTATATTTATTCAGAATAGATTTGGCTAAGAATGAAAAATGTGACTTCTGATTGATATGGTATGATTAAAATGTATCGCCTGATTATGATGATAATGATCATGCACGCATGGAATTTGTATTTTAAGAAGTTTTGTAAATTACGGAAATAGTTTGTAACACTGATGGAGGTTGCACTGGTGTACGTATATTTGACGTCGAGTGACGTCAGTTGCATTCATGTTATAGCGACGTCAGTACTTTTTACATTAGTTTCATGTATACGTGGTCTATAGAATTAGATTGATTTGTAATGGAACTAATTTATATACTCGACGTCAATTGACGTCATAGCATGCACCGCATTAAGTTTTTTTTCATAAGTTATAACGGTAACATTTGGTCGTCATGCGTTTGATTTGCCTTCACTAGATGACGTCATTTGGTATGACATCATTGGCGTCATGATGTCAGATCAAACGTTATGACCCCAAATGTGTTAGAACACTTAGTAAGCTATTCAAAGGATATATTCTATGGCAAATGGTCATACGCTTAGTTTAAAGAAGTGAATTAATACATGTGCAAATTAGATTTTTGGTAATTCAATTTAATGTAAAAATGTCATTGTTTTGGTTATTCATGTTTTATCTGGGATATGTCATAGTGATACCTGTTGACGTCAGTATACTTCTTGACAATGTTTGACGTCAGATCCTTCGACGCACATATATGGCAGGATCTACGTTTCTTCATTGGCGGAATTGGTAAGCACAATTTTAGCTTTACATCGTGTGCGCGAGTTGTGTCTAGTGACACGGCTGGCCAGTGCGCGTTATGCTCGGCATTCGCCGAGGGCGTTGTATGGTATTTCCAAGACAGGCCCAGGTCTTACGTATTGTTATTTTGTTGTTATAATGTATTAAGTGTAAGTTCGCTATTTTTAGGCACTTCAAGTCCGGCAGTCAACTGTTTGGGCTTAAAGCCACTTCTCACCTTGGGTTACCATATTAGATATCCAGGTTAATACCAACCCCGGTAGAAGCACAATTACGGCGCCACTTGCGCAGGATTCCTAGCCAAGGCGGGATGCGCGAAAATTAGGCGAAGTCGGCCGCTGTCGTCGAGGTGATTGGCTGTTGAATAGAAAGTGGGACGGTGTGAACCAGTAGTGTTCGTCCACTAGTGTATTAGCGAGTCCAAGTGTACTCACTAAAAGCTGGCCATAAGTGCGCGATATGGAATAAGTAGGTGATCCCCATGATATATACACTGGTCCCTGGTATAATCCAGGGAGTGACCAGTTTAAGGTAGCCGGAACGGTATAAATGCCTTATTTTTTGTTGTGAGCTCAGTTAACGCCTTTGTTCTTTGTATTTTCCTTTTAGTTCATGGCGCTGAGCCGAGTACGGTGTTGACGTCAGACGGTAATCGATTTGCGTCACATACGAAGATCGATTACAGATTTTGAACAAACACCTTACTTGGGCCAGCGACATGAACTGATATGTGTTGTATATTATTGTAGTTGTGACAGTTGTAAATTGTATTGTTTTGTATATAGAACGTATGTGAAGCGACTATATGGGAAATGCGCTTAAGTGGGACAAATTTACGGCTAAGGTCTATCAAGGTCTAAAAGGTCTATTAAGCGCTTAAATTACTCTTGTGCCCCACCAGAAAACTCTCAGTGTATTGAAATATGAAACTCACACTGATAAATTCTCTGCAGCAGGCTTTCCCTCCTATGAACTAAATATAGACTATAGTCTTTATCTAAAACAAAGAGAGATTGATTCTGATGTATGATGTGGCTAGTTTATCTAAATAAACAAATTCCACCTGCTTATGCCAGTAGTTTTCCCTTTCAAAATCGTTATTTCTTTTATACTTGTCAATGAATTATAGAGATTTCTCGGTGAAATCGAAACTGATAATCTCACTGTTTCAAACAGTGAAATTATCACTTTCGATTTCACTGTTTCAGAAATAGGATTTTTGTGAAATAGCCTCAAGTTTTTTGTTGATTAATTGGCTAAATCTTATCTGGCTTGATAAAAATTACGTCACGCATGTTTGCACGTCATTATACGCGTTAACAAAACTTTCAAACATATTTCCTTTGGCCCAACCCTGTAGCCCACCCCTTGCCTGATGCAGTTGCCAAACCCTGGTTTCTGTAACGGTACCATACTTTTGATTTTATTCCCATTTTGCATATGTCCAATATGACCAGTTATACATTGTGACCACTGTCCCCAACCAAGGGCAAGCCTTAGGTGCAACTTTACTATGAAGTCACAGGCGTTAGTCTGGGTAAGCAACATACCAAATTAAGACTTTGTAACATAAAAGGTATCGGAGTTATGAGCTCCAAGAGAAATACATACCGGTATGTGTTCAATATGACCTGTTATACAGTTTGACACCTGCCGGCGCCCCCCCCCTCCCTCTATTATAGATTGTGACCCCTGGTCCCACCCAGGGGCAAGCCCTAGGAATATTTCTACCATAAATTCAAAGGTGTTGGTCTGAGTAAGTATTATACCAAATTTAAATTTTGTAGCATAAAAGGTATCAAAGTTATGAGCTACAAGAGAAACGCGGACGTAAAGGTGGACGTAAACTTGAATCTAATTCTTATCCCCCGCCGAAGATGGAGGGATATAGTTTTCTCCATGTCCGTCCGTCTGCTTGTCCGTCCTTCCATCCGTCCGTCCGTCCGTCTGTCCGGAGCCATAACTAAGTAACCACTGAACGGAATTTCATGAAACTTAAAATATATATATATCACTATAACGCGCTGATGCATGTGAAGTTTTGTCCGACTGGCTTCAGTAGTGCATGAGTTATCGCCCTTTAATAGACTTAAAATCAATAAAATGATAAAAGCAATAAAATGAGTCATAACTAAGTAACCAATTATCAAAACTTCATGAAACTTGAAGTAAATATGTATCACCATAACGCGGATATGCATATATAAAGTTTCATCAGAGTGGCATCAGTAGCGCACGAGTTATTGAATCAGTTTAAGATTGCCAAATTCAGCCATAACTAAGTTAACAATGAATAGACTTCTTTGAAACTTATACTAAATATGTACCACTATAACACATTGATGCAGTTTCCGTTTTGTGGGATTTGCTTCAGTTAGCATTGAGTTATTGCCCTTGAATCGGTTTAAAATCAACAAATTGAGTCGTAACTAAGTAACCAATGAATGAAATTTCATGAAACTCAAAATAAATGTGTATTGTCATGATACAGCAGTGCACATTATGTTTTATCATTATCACTTCAGTAAAGCTTGATCTAATGCCCTTAAATTGATTTAAAATCTACAAATTAGCCATAACTAAAGTACCGGTGAATAAAATTTCTTGTAAAGGAATAAAAAATGTATCATCATAGTGCAGTGATAATGACATGTGTTTAAGAAGAACAGCTTCAGCCCAGGAGTTATTATCTTAATTTTATTTACAATCCCCAAGTTCAGCCTAAACTAAGTAGCAAGTGAATGAAATTTTATCAAACTTCAAATAAACCATAAACGAACTTCGGCGGGGGATATGAATTCACCAAATTTGCTTGTAAAACTGGTTTGGTGAAAAACAGTATGCCCCACTTCCGCCTTATGCAGGCGGGGACATTAAAACTATTCTTGAGCAATATAATAAAGTTAATGCTCTGGCCCGCTTGATTGTCTACCGACGTAGGCGAAGGGTGTTACAGAAACGAACCTCGTCCGTCCGTGTTAGCGTCCGTTATGGTCCGTACGTCCTTCCGTCCATCCGAAATCTTGTCCCCGCAACTCTTTCATCGAATTGATTTGAGATTTTATAGATTTTATTCTTATGAGATGAAGATGTGCATGTGGTTTTCCATTTTGTTTCGGCCATTTTTGATAAGAGCTACGGCCCTTCCTGACTCAAACCTTGTCCCTGCACCTTGTGGCCTATCTTTGATTCGACTGACTTGATAAAGTGCAGAATGTTTCACCATGATCTGAAGATGCGCATATGATAATGGATTTTCAGCAGTCTCATTTTTCACAAAGTTATGGGGCTTTCTCATATTTGGTTGGAGCCCCGGTAGCTCAGTGGGTTAAGCGCTGGCCTACTGATCAAGCGGTCGCGGGTTCGAGCCCCGCTGGAGGCGGAGTTCTTTCCATCGTAAACGGGGTTCCATTGCACACAGCCTTTCATTATCACAAGCCCATCGTCCTGATATGACTGAAATACTGTTGAAAAGGACGTAAAATCGCAAGTCATCCATCCGTCATATTTGGTATTTTTCAGTCTTTTGAACCGTCTGCCCAAGAGAGTAAATTTTGGTATGCTGTTAGTAATCTGGTACATTGATTATTCTAATTATGGTTCGGATGTGCCAAATTTTATGTTCCTTTCATAGATAACAGACATTACCGTAAAGGGCTGGCCTTCTGATTTAGCGGTCCCGATTTTGAGACCCGCTGGAAGCGGAAATCTTTCAAAACGGGAGTCCATTGCATAGCTTAGCAATATCACCCTCTATAGTCCTGATTTGACTGAAAAAAAGTATTGAAAACGGCTTAAAATCGCAAGTTATTCATTTTGCATTTATAAATATGATTAATCAACAAGTAAGCTGCACTCTATACAAAAAGTGTTGAACCGAATGTATATGAACGGAATTATGCCCCCCACCCCGCCCCACCACTCACCTTCCGGCGGAAAAATATTGTTTCTTCCCATAGTTGTCTGTCTGTCCATCTGTGTCTGTCTGTCTGTCTGTCACAAATCGTGACCGCTCCTTAACTCTGAATCCGTTCAAGATATTTTCGCCAAACTTGGTACAAATATAAAGGATCATCAGATGATGTGCAGCGAACAAAAACTAACTCCTCCTACTTTTTTGACAGAAGTATGCCCTTTGTAATTACTAGTATGGCAATCGTGTGCGCTCTATGCATTTAAACCCGTTATAGATAATTTCACGAAACTCGGTACACTAATAAATAAATCATCAGACAATGTGCAGAGAACAAGAACTGTACCTCCACCTACATTATGTACTGAGTTATGCCCCTTTGTTACTATGAGAATGGAAATTGTGTCTGCTCTATCACTTCAAAACTATTTAAGATAGTTTTCACATGTACAAACATAAAACGTCATCGGATAATATGCAGCGAACAAGAATCGTAACTACGCCTATATTATACACAAAATTATACCCCTTTGTAATTGCTAGTATGGAAATCATGTCCACTCTATAACTTTTAAACCATCAAGATATTTTTATGAAACTTATAAGAAATATAAAGCATTGTTAATCGATATGCAGAGAATAAGAAATATAACTCCAGCACATAAAGGAATTATGCCTCTTTGTAATTTTCAGTTCAGAAATTGTGTCCGCTCTTTAACTTTAAATCCACTGAATACATTTTTACAAAACTTGGCCCAAATATAAAGCATCGTCCGTTGATGTGCAGAGAACAAGAACCAAAACTGCACCTATATTTTTACGGAATTATGCCTCTTTGTAATTTTAGTATGACAGTTGTATCTACTCTTTAACTTTATAAGTATTAAAGATATTTTCGTAAAATTTCTTGCAATTATAAAGCATAAACAGATGATGTGCAGAAAATCAAGAACCATGAAGAACGGTAAATTTGATGTAATTAAGCTCTTTTGTAATTTTAAGTATAGATAGAAATCATGTTTCTTCCGTAACTTTAAAACCGCTGAAGATTTTTAATGTAATTTAGCTGATTTGTAATTTTTAGTATAGAAATCATGTTTCCTCTGTTGCTTTTTAAAACCGCTGAAGAGTATTGTATTGTATTTTTATTTTTTTTTTTATTTTTTTTTTTTTTTTTACAAATTTGGTACAAATATAAACCATCATCAGACGATGTGAAGAAAACAAGAACCATACGTCCACCTACACCTTATACAGAATAATGTCCCTTTGTAATTTTAATTTGGCAGTTATATCCACGATTGTAACTTTTCAGTATGGAAATCTTGTCTCCTCTATAACATTAAAACCGGCAAAGGTATTTCATGATTTTTTTTTTACAAAATGATAATTCATTATCTGACAATGTGCAGAGAGCAAGAAGCATAACTTCAATGAAATTAAAATGAAAAAATGTAGAATATAAACGAAAGTCAATGAATAGTAGTGAAAAAATCTAGCATACAGACCATGCATTATTAAATAGAAATAATAGAATGTAGAATATAAACAAAACTTATACAATAGAAATGAACAAATATTGAATACAAATGATCGATTATAGAATTGAAACAAAAAATATACAATAGAAATGAGCAGGGATTGAATACAAATGAAAGAAAATCAAATACAAAATATAAAAATATCGAATAATGCAACGTTTGACATGCCATAAATGTAACAAGATCATTGGAGATAGTTACAACTGAATTCTAACTTTTTGTGGAAGTTGATGTATTCTGTCCTGATCGATCAGCATGAAATTAGCAAGTTTAATTTGAATTTGAGTAACAACTGCACAAAGCCAGCACAAACGTGCATGTGTGTGAAAAACACATTGTGGGAAGAAAAAACAAAACAAATCGTTATGATCTGCTGTATGGCATGTTAAACGTTGCATTATTCGATATGTTTTATATTATTATTCCATCTTATCTATTAATATTTATAAATGTTATATTACTATTCTATCCTTATTTATTACTATTGTATATTTCTATATTTGTATTCAATATCCGTTCATTTCTATTGTATATGTTCCATTTATATTCTATATTTTGTCATTTGTATTTATGAATTTTCCATTACTATTTTATCTTTTTTATTTATATTGTATATTTTATATTTGTTTTCAATCTCTGTTCATTTCTATTGTATACGTTCCTATTTGTATTGTGTACACGATCGTTTGATTTATAAATTTTATATTACTGTTTAACCTTGTTTTATTTCTATTCTATATTGGTATGTTTCTATTCTATATTCGATCGTTTGCATTCATTGAGACGACTATTTATATTCAATACGGTCTTACATTTGTATTCTACAATTTGTTTATTTACTTTGTTACATGGTATTTCATTGGCTAAGGGCGCGTTTACACGAGCAAAGTTTCTATCATAGAAACTTTAACTAAGAAAGTATGACAAACATTTTGTGTTTACACGGAGCAAATTATTTGTTAAAGAAAATGTGCCATAGAATCTTTGTCACATAAACTTTGGCAATGAAATATTTGCTGCAGTGTTCACACGACCAAACATATTCGTCAAAGTTACATGCAGCGATGAAACAAAATCTTTGTCACATTTTCCACGCTTGTAGCAATATTCTTTGTTACATAATCTTTAGCAAAGTTTTCCGTTTACACGGACAAATTTAATTTATCGAAGTAACTTTACCATATATATTTGTCAAAGAAACATTGTCATATTTTGGCATTTACACGAGCATTTTTTTCTGTGACAAACCTACTTTTTCATAGAAACTTTGGTCGTGTAAACGCGCCCTAAGAAAAATTGGGTATGTCTAGTTACCAAAACCTTTATCAGTCCAGTCTTTAAAGGCTCACCACCTACATGCCAGACGGTTTGAGTAATAATAAAGACTTACATGTGACACCCAGAGATTTCTATTTTCTTCTATCCCATAACCTTCCAAGGTCGTTGAGGCACCACAGATGATTTCGGAATAATCTCTTTCCAGCTTGTCCTGTTTTCAGCTGTCCTAGTTGAGCTGGCAAAGTAGACATTACTTTCTCCATCACGAATGCCTTCTTGCACAGGCTACAATCAAGCAGATACTTTATAAAATGTGCGAACATCGATGATTACGATCAGCCTGCTCATTTCACATCGACAATCTCTGGATCCTGAGGAATTTGTATAGGGGAAACGGTCTGAGCAATAGTGCAGACTGATCTTAGTCTTTATTGTTCCCACGAGCTATCAAGCGTATTTTCTCCTGACAGGGTTACAACATTCAGCTATTTGCAAATCTGCCTTAAGCCGAGACGATCACACTGCCATGTTTTCCGCCATTTTTGTAAAGGGAAACAACTTTTATGATCTGTTTTCTTTTCTGCAAAATGTAGCCCTTCTAAACTGGAATCAGTGCTCACAGGAAAGAATTTGCTTCTAGGGGAGGAAATTCCTTCTTTGAAAGGACCCCCACGCACACACACACACACACACACACACACACACACACACACACACACACACACACACACACACACACACACACACCTTCTCCCATGTAGAAGAGAGGCAACAATGAAAGTGACAGACAGCCCTTTGTGAAACCGCGCAGTCAGGTCATGTGCTGTACGCACATTCTTTGTATGGACCCTGAAGTGTCTGCAAGCATAAAATGAATGCACGGATTGTCTCATGTGCTTACATGTCGATGCATCGTTATCGGCCTAAGTAAAGTTGTTCAGAGCTTACAAAATAAAATCCTGCTATGTTGAGGGGTCGTAATATTGTTGGACGAATGTTAGCGTGGGAGGGAGGGGGTGGTGGAGTCATGATCATGAAACGAAACGATATGCTTTCTTTTACATCTGCTATTTGACATTCTAATACGTTATGACTGACCATACGAGAGAGAGAGAGAGAGAGAGAGAGAGAGAGAGAGAGAGAGAGAGAGAGAGAGAGTCTTTGAATACAGCTGTCCATCACGACCACTGATATACTTAGTTTTCGTTTCCGTCTTTTGGTCTGATGCCAGAGGTGAGCCTATCAAAGCTGGAAACTTGGCCGATTTTTCTTAGCCAATGAAATTACTTGTAAAAAAGTAAACAAACATATCCCAGGATGCAAATATACAATACAAATAGTCTGACCGTATAGAATACAAATGGAACAGAGATTGAATATCAGTATACAACCGAAATAAATAAAGATGAAATAGTAATATGAAATTTTTAAATACAAGTGACCCAACATAGAATACAAATTTACCAATATACAAAAGAAATAAAAAAAGATAAAATAGTAATATATATTTATAAATACAAATGATCAAATATACAATACAAATATACCAATATACAACAGAAATCAAAAAAGATAAAATAGTAAAATAAAATTTATAAACACAAATGATGGAATATAGAACACAAATATACCAATATACAATAGAAATAAAACAATATAAAACAGTAATATAAAAGCAATAAATACAAATGGCCAAACACAGAATAGAAATGGAACATATACAATAGAAATGAACAGAGATTGAATACAAAGATGAAATATACAATAGAAATAAACAAGATAGAATAGTAATGAAAAGTTAATGAATACAAATGATAGAATATAGAATATAAAAGGAACAAATACAATAGAAATGAAAGGATATCGAATACAAATATAAAAATATAAAATAGTAATAAACAATGATAGAATAGTAATATAACTTTTAAAAATACAAGTAGATAAGATAGAATAATAATGTAAAAATATTGAATAATGCAATGTTTAACATGCCATATACATTTGCTTTTTCAGCACGCTTAACCTTTGGCGATGAACGTATATATAAATATCATACTAAACAGTGCACGAAATAGGACTATTTTGCACATTATGCCTTGTTAAAAAATTAACCAATTCTTCCATATTAATATATCAGAATGAAAGTAATCTCACACATCCTTGCAAGGGTTGTGGGGTGGAGGGGGTCTTTCGAATTTACTACACTGCTGGGATCGAACATCAAATGTGGCGACCACTTTAAAAACAGAAAATGAAATCCATAAAGAATCTTTGAAATTGTTATTTGAGCAACATGACAAAAACAACAAAGTGGCATGTGCGTCCAGCGAAGACTCAGATCAGCCTTGGCATCCGCACAGTCTGATTTGACTCTTTTTTATGCGCTTAAATGTTAGCTAAGCTTGCTCCAAGCGCACAGCGAAGACTGTGATCAGACTGGGCGGATGCCCAGGCTGACCTGAGTCTTAGCTGCGCGCACATGCCACTTTGTTGGTTTTGTCGTGTAGCGGCTCATTTGTTTTCATCATGGCAGACCTTTCACCCTTTTTCCAGTTGCAAGTTTCTGTAAATGTCAAACATTCCATAATAAACTACACTGGCAATATTTGCGTCTGATATCTGCATAATAGAATGTGAAAACTAGGACATGCTAACACGTGTGTCTTCACCAATATTTGAAGCATTTTCAGGAAAGTGATTTGTGTGGCGCCACTAGAAAAGGCCGGCTAGGTGTTTTACCACCTGTGCAGATCAGCCAACAGCTCATCCGACTAGCTTCGAGGTTCGTAGGAGATAATAAGTCCTACGTAGCACTTACTAACACCTACTTAGGACATATCTTATTAGTTAATAAGTCCTACGTAGGAGTTAGTAAGTCCTATGTAGGAGTTAATAAGTCCTACATAGAAGTTACTAAGGCATAGGAGCTAGTTAGCCTAGCGTTGGAGTTAGTAAGCCCTTCGTAGGCATTAATAAGTAATATGCATCCCCATCAAACGGCATATGCTGTTATAAAGTAGACTCATGATGCCAATTATCAGCAAAAAATTTGCCACTTTGATAGGGGTCAGAAACAGGCTTTATTTAGACTCCCCCTTTGGGAGCCAGGGTTTCTGAAATTTCATTCTGCTACTGTTCAGCAGAATATGCGATTTTTGTGAATATCTCGGTCCACTTATGAGATAGAGTAGTGCGGTAAACGGTACTCTCTCACATTTTGTGGCCTCCAGATGACGGAACAAAGAAATAAAACTTTGCTAACAAAGGGTTTCTGAAATTTCGTTCAGCTACTTTCCAGCAGAAGAAAATATGCGATTTTTGTGAATATCTCGGTCCACATATGAGATAGAGTAGTGCGGTAAACGGTTCTCACTCACATTTTGTGACCGCGAGATGAATGAACATAGAAATCAAACTTTGCTTTAAAAAAAAGGTTTCTGAAATATTCTTCTGCTACTTTCCAGCAGAAGAAAATATGCATTTTTTTAGAAGATCTTGGTCCACATATGAGATAGAGAAGTACGGTAAACGGCCACATTTTGTGGCCTCTAGATGACAGAACATAGAAATCAAACTTTGCTAACAAAGGGTTTCTTTAATTTCGTTCTGCTACTTTCCAGCAGAAAAAATATGCGATTTTTCCGAGAGACCACTTATGAGGTAGCGTAGTGCGGTAAACGGTGCTCACTTACATTTTGTGGCCTCCAATTAAACGGAACAAAGAAATCAAACTTTGCTTACAAAAGGTTTCTTTAATTTCGTTCTGCTACTTTCCAGCAGAAGAAAATATGCGATTTTTGAGAATATCTCGTTCCACTTATGAGATAGAGTAGTGCGTAAAGGAAACGGGTCGTTTCGCCCTAAATCCCGTTCGCCCTGAGTCGTTTCGCCCTGGGTCAGTTCGCCCCTGAGTCGTTTCGCCCTCTATTACGTGAGTCGTTTCGCCCTGATTTGAGTGGGTGGATTCGCCCTTCTTATAAAATTGGTGATTTTTTGTGATAAACATAGATAATTTGTAAATGTAAAATATTATCAATACGTCATTGCAGAGGAGAAACATAATATCATATTTTGCATTTAGATACACGTGTCACATGCGTGTTACTGTGTATTGCAGTGTCATCGAATTTGCAAGGCGTCACTGGCTGTCGATTGTCATGCTTTGACATTCAGTTACATGGACGCGTGTCATTCGGTCTATTGTGTATTGCAGTCTGATCGAATATTGAGAGGCGTCAGAGGTTGTTTTTCGTCACACTATGTACATTTATTTTACATGTACGCGTGTCATATGATGTTTATTGTCATTTTTGCGGGGTGACATTGACTAACCACATGTAAACAGTTACTTGCACTGTATATTAGAAACTGATCAAACTTACGAGTTTGTGACTTCTTATAAGTGACAAGTTTATATTCCGCATTGCAATACCACTTTTTGACAGCAGTATTCAGCAGAGAGAGAGAGAGAGAGAGAGAGAGAGAGAGAGAGAGAGAGAGACTTTATATCTATGTCCATGATTTCATGTCCGTCAGTGTTGCAAGCACCTTACCGCTTTTCCTCTTATCTGCTTCGGTGTAAGATATTTCCATGCATTTTATGTTGTTGTTTTTTTCTTGTTTTTTTTTTTTCATTTTTTAAAATTTATCTATGGTGATTAACGCATTAAGAAATCACCAATAAAATCTTTCATTAATACTTGGGTATCGTGAAAAATAAAAAATAGTCGCAAATTTATAAGCCCTTCAGAGGATTGCTGATCATGATCAAATGTCCATAATGCTGCATAATAAATAAATAAATAAATAAATAGCTTGGCTTCTTGACTATGACGTCACATATACTGACAAGAAATATTTTTTTTTCATATCGAAGTCATCCATTTACCTTTCTTTTACCATAAATGTATGACTCTAATGAATGATTTAGGTCAGACATTTTTTACGATTTTTATGTGTTAAATAACAATGAAGTCTAGCACTAATATAAGAATTTTCATGAAAGATTTGATTGAAACGAATTTCAATATAAGCAAAGAACTTAATTTTTCTGTTGTCTATCAAAGTGTAAACTACATTGGGTCACGTGCAAAGTTACACTTCGATAAACCTCAGAAAAATGAAATTCATTCCTTAAGTACTGCCACCATTTATTTGACGTTGTGTTATGACCAGTTGCAGTTGAATGCGATTCAACTTCGTCGAACTTCATATGCCGGAGGTATAAAAACACACACCCCTATTTGATAAAATTGATAAAAAGTGGTCACACAAAGACATCGATGATATTTAAGAAATAGATCAGCTCTAGCAGTGAATTGTTGGGTAATAATTCACTGTTTGGAGGTCAGTTATAGAGTAGATCATATCACGAGCGCGGAGCGCGAGTGAATATCTACTCACAACTGACCGACATTATTGCTCAATAATTCAATGCTAGAGCTGAACTATTTCGATTTTAACACTCAAAACACTGAAAAAATATTCTTTTCGTTTAAATTCTCCCAACCTTCCTGCCAGCGCATTCATCTTCCCGCTTATATTCTTGTATCTAAGATAAATGTGCGTTTTATGGCGATTTTAGAAGTAAAGAGAGACGTTACACCGGCTAACGTCTCAAAACGAGCTAAAGTTTTATATTCCAACGTTTTATCTTCTTGCGTTTGGCTTCTTCATAAATACTATTGCATGTACTATTAAAGATACAGGTCGTTTGAGGCAGTACCAGAGATGTCGGACACTGTTTTGCCAGACCAACCAGTAACATTTACAATGTTGGACAATGGAAGTAAACGAGGCGGCCGTCTTCTAGTTTCCAGTGACGGGTACTCCTACGGAGCGAAGGTAACGTATATAATATTGAATCTCCATCGTGCGTTTACGTTGTCGTATAATTCGCACGATTAATTGACAATTGCCACTCTAGAATTAATTGTTTAGCATCGTATGTTTGGGGCTTCCCTTCAGTATACATTCAATGTGGTGCCGTTATACAATATGGGTATCCTTAAATCGAATTTTGGATATCTCAAAATCAAGATGAATATTGGATATCCATAAATCAAATCATGGATATTTACATTTCAAATTATGGATATCCATAAAAATGATTATAGATATTCAAAAATCAAGTTGTGTGAATAATAATAAAAATAATTTTGGATATCCAAGAACACAAATTATGGATATCAAATGTAAAGTTAAGGATATCAACAAAATTTGGATGTTCATAAATCAATATGCATACATAGAATGATGAATCTACAAAACAGAATTATGGATATCAATAATAAGTAAATAAATTATAAATAAGCAGTGTATAAATTTTGATTGCTAGTATCGGCTTCAACATTCACTTTTGGTTTCTATTTTACAGAGCGTCAACCAGTCGTCCACACTATGGACATGTAGTGTGCGATCTAAGAAACTGCGGTGTCATGCTACCGTTAAGCAGCAAGGTGACAACTTTCACATGGGACAACAAACACATGTGCACACATCCGACCTCAAACTTTTGTTGAAAGCTGAAATAGCATCAATGGTGAGTTATTTGTATATTCCATTTAGATAAATTCTGAAAGGATAGATCAGAAACACAACAAAGACATGAAAATAGCAGACTCGGCTTGACTGAAATGTGGTAGACTGGCCTCGCCCTCTAGTACGCTTTAGCAGAACTTTATATTCAAAATAACTCTAAATTAACTCAATGATATAAGAGGCCTTTTGCCTCTTAGGGTAATGGAATCTTCTTATGCGTCTGTTTTTTTTCAGGTAAAGGCAAAAGCTAAAGATCAAATTTTCCGGCCTGCGATGGACATTGTTGATGAAGCGATCAGAGACAAGATAACAGACGCCAACATGCATCTGAAACCGAAACAGACATTACTGAAACGTGCTGCTAATCGATACCGGGCAAACCTGAGACCACATGAGCCGACAGATTTAGATTTTACGGTATATCTTATTTACTGAACATTCCTAAAATCACGCACGCGCACATGCATATTGATAAAGCCATAAATAAGTAGTTCGACCGTAGGCATCAAACTGAAAGACAATTTAATTTAATCTGATGCTATAAGAAAACTGGATTTTTTTTTATTTCATGATTTATTATATTTTCTCGTACTTTGTCGCTGACGTCATCTCATCAGAATCTTTCATCAAAGCTAACAGAAATTAGTGCAAGGGTTTACTGTAACTTTGAACTAAAAGAAATTGTACTTATCAGACAATAGGATTTTTTTTCCGATTTCTTGATTTTATATATATTTTTCTCGTAATCTATCCTCCCTCAAAACTGTCATTTTCAAATCATGTTATGTTAACAAGGCATACTTATGTCGCTGTCAGGAACCTCGGTAGCTCAGTAGGTTAAGCGCCAGCTTGCTGATCTAGCGGTCCCGGACTCGAGACCTACTGGAGGCGGAAATCTTTCAAACCGTAAACGAGGTGCCATTGCATACAGCTTTTTTAATTAACAGCCTCCCGTCGTCCTGATATGACTGAAATACTGTCAAAAAGATTATAAAACCGCAAGTCATCCATCCATCTATGTTATCGCTGTTAGACGTTAAATAAATCCTCTTCTACATCTAACTGATCTAAATTTCAGGTTGATTATGAGTTTCTTCAATGTGAAAACTTTTTGATAGGAGATCTCACAGTAGACAATGAGAGGCATCTTTCGTTTGCCACGCCATTCCAGCTGCGTGTTCTTAGTCAAGCTAAGCGATGGTTTATGGATGGCACTTTTAAAGTAATACAATTATTTTCGCTATGTGTGGAAAATCAAAAGCACAAACTCGCATGTGTACACATAACCTACAGAGAGAGAGAGAGAGAGAGAGAGAGAGAGAGAGAGAGAGAGAGAGGGAGAGAAAAAAAAGAGAGAACGAGAGAGAAAGAACGAGAGAGAGAGCGACCGAGAGCGACCGAGAGCACTTTTAAAGGACAGAGAGAGAGAGAGACTGAGAGAGAGCGACTGAGAGAGAGCGACTGAGAGCACTTTTAAAGGACAGAGAGATAGAGAGAGAGAGAGAGAGAGAGAGCAACCGAGAGCACTTTTAAGGAATACCATTTTCGATCCCGGCCAAGGTCAAGATTCTCCTCGAACTTCCTCTTAATCACTTTACCCAAACATGTATTATAAACAAGAATGTTCGTACATAAATCAAGTGCACATTGATGTTTACATTACAGATTGTCTCCGATCCCTTTAAGAGAAGTGGTCAGCTAATGTCGATCCACGCTTTCGTTCAAAAGGATGGTAACAGAAAACAGTTTCCACTGGCTTTTTCCCTAATGTCGAGAAAGCAGAAGAAAGACTATGCAGAGGTAAATGTTTTTGTAGGCTTGAAAGTTAAAGTGACCAAAGTACCGTAATCATAGGTCCGACCTCGTAACATTGACAATTCCGAGATAATTTAGATACACATTTTAGAAAATGATACATGACTTTCAAATCGCAGTGTTTATATCAGTATTACAGTGTGACAGAGAGAGAGAGAGAGAGAGAGAGAGAGAGAACGTGTTCATTATTGTGTTCATTATTAAACGAGAGTTTGTAACCAAGTGAAATGTAAGGCACAAATTGTAAAGTTAATACAAATGCAGCATCTTCCGTTTCATAACAATTCATATATTATGTGGTATTTCGCAGTCATGTTCATACACCATGCGAATTTATTTCTTCAAACAGGTTCTCAAGACTCTCAAAGATGCCCTGGGAAGAACTGCTGTAGAAGTGTTTGTCTTAGATTTTGAAAAAGGTAACAAAATGTTTAGTAACTAGTTGGGTATATGGATACACCTTCAAGGGAAGCAACTCTACCATTTTCTTGCCTCACTCAGTCTCGATAGGGATCGACTCTTAAAAGAAAGAATTTGCTCCCCTTGAAGTAAATAGAATATTCTCCCCTAGGAGCAAATTCTTTAAGAGTTTTAGAGTACACTCTATTTTATAAGGGTTTCGTCGTCCAGAAAAAGTAAACTGGAAGTCACAAAAGTTGTTCAACAGCTGCTCACCTTCTAAAAGTGACCGAAAAACATGGAGGCTTATCCATACACCTTAGAACAAATAAAGACTTCCTCCCACTGATAGCAAACACATATAAAAGTTCAAGTTATGGCCCATTATGCCGAAAGCAATGCATACCGCATTTACCGTTAATATTCGGACAGAAAACATAAGTAAAGTAGGACTGCCATGTTCAGGCCCTGGTCAGATTTCTCCTAAGTAGTCTACCAGAGGTCTGTATTGTTTGCTGTCATTTTATAAAAACCACTTGTAAAGACAAACATGGTAATAAAAGGAGTTTATAATGGTCCGAATATTTACGATATGATATTGTCAGAGTTTTTTGCTATTTTTTGTAGGTGCCTGGCAGGGTATAAGAGAGGTCTTCCCTGACGTTACAATAAAAGGGTGCGTATTTCACTGGACGCAGGCAGTATGGCGACATGTTCAGGAGTATGGCCTTGTAAGAACGTACAGAGAGAGACAAGGTGTATATTGGTACATCCGACAGCTTATGGCTCTACCGTTCTTACCGGCGACCCACATCAGAGAGACATTCGACGCTCTGAGAGTGAGGGCAAATACTGATCCCCTGATGCGTCTGGTGGATTACATTGATCGCCAGTGGATGCTGAACTCGGTTTTTGACGTGCCGTCGTGGTCTGTGTTTGGCCAGAGCATGAGAACCAACAACGACGTTGAGGGTAGGTGCAGCATAGGTAATAGTGCATGTGTTTTGAGAAACTTTTGTGTAAGGTTATTTGTAGGTTTGAATAAACAGCGACCTGCATGGTATAGTTGTCCGTCATGTAAAGTTTGTACCGCATTGGAACCACAGTATAAGTACTGAAAATTCATCGAAGGACAACTTTTAGGCGCTAATCCTTGTTCAATGTTTTATGTAAAAGCTATCAGATCTACTTGTTACAAAGGCTAATGCTAACTTTTAAGCATAACACAACTCACATCAGTTCTATAGACAATTTCTAAAGGACAACATAAATAATACTTGGCAAAACATTTTCCTCAGCGTACATGTACATCTGATAAGTTTTTCAATTGTAGTACATTGTATCTTTAAATAGGCTGGCACCACAGACTAAACAGCAAGGCAGGTTTGTCAGGCCTAGGGTTTTACCAGCTGGTACCCCTTTTACAAAGAGAGGCAAAGACCGTGGAGCTGAGTGTCGTCTCAGAAGACTTGGAGAGAGACTTGAGGAAACGATATACTAGACTGGAAATCAATTTGGAAGATGCTTGGCGGTCCTATATGGACGAAGAAATGACAACCACCGAATTTTTGAGGCGTTGTGCTACGCTGTACGGCGTAGGAGAGGATACTGCTCCCGAGAACCGCGACTGATGACAGAAAATTCTTAAGATAATTCAAAGGCTTTTGGTGAAATTTAAATTTGATAAATTAATATAAAGAAAAAAAAAAAACAAAAAAAAAAACAAACAAACTCAAAAGCACCACTTAAAAAGACGTGTCACAGATAAATAAAAAATATGGACACCACAAAAAGAAGTGCAAAAAAAAAAAAAAAAAAAAAGAAAAAAAAAAACAATGAAAAAAAAAAAACAATGAAAAAAAAAGAATAAGAAAGAAAAGAAAAATAGCACCTTCAAAAGAAGTCTTAGTCAAAAAAATAAAAAGACCACGAAAAGAAGTGCTAAATATGGCTGGTTCAGAGAGGATAGACAAAAAGAATTGGATGCAATACATTTGTTTTTGTCTATCATCTTGCTCTTGTCATACCTCCTCGTGGTACCAGCCGGTAACATTGTGCTTAAAGATGCTGCTTAGGGTCTTAAAGCATAGTGGCTAAAGTGACAAGGCATTCTGTTTGTCTATACGGTACATATTATTGCAGAAAATATCATCAGAACGCATTTTTTTTGTTTGGGCGAACTGACTTAAGAGCGCATGGGAATTAGGGCGAAACGACCCAGGGCGAAACGACCCAGGGCGAACGGGAATAAGGGCGAAACGACTCAGGGGCGAAGGGGATTTAGGGCGAAACGACCCGGATTCGCGGTAAACGGTGCTCACTCACATTTTGTAGCCTCCAGATGACAGAACAAAGAAAAAAACTTTACGTACAAAGGGTTTCTTTAATTTCGTTCTGCTACTTTCCAGCAGAAGAAAATATGCAATTTTTGTGCCGAATATCTTGGTCCACATATGAGAGAGAGTAGTGCGGTAAACGGTGCTCACTCACATTTGGTGGCCTCCAGATGACAGAACATAGAAATCAAACTTTGCTAACAACGGGTTTCTGAAATATCGTTCTGCTACTTTCCAGCAGAAGAAACTATGCAATCTCGGTCCACATATGAGATAGAGTAGTGCGGTAAACGGTGCACACTCACATTTTGTCGCCTGTAGATTACAGAACAAAGAAATAAAAATTGCCAAATTCTGCAGAATTTTCAATTCGCTATCCTTACCACTCTTTCTGCAGAAAATTCTGCAGAATATTCATTTCGCTAACTTTACCACTTTTTCTGCAGAAAATTCTGCAGAAAATTCTGCAGAATTTTCTGCAGAATTTTCTGCAGAATTTTCATTCTGCTAACTTAACCGAGGTCAATATTACCTATTTTATGTCAGACCGATCTCAATCAAAAACTGTATGAAACACAAAGAACATTTTCCTATTCTAACAGGTTAATTGATCATGGTCTGTTTAAACTTTGTCTGCATTCCTTGCACTTTCTTCTGCTTATGGCCATCTAGATTTTTTTTTGTAGAATGCTAAATAATTATAACTATTAATATTATTTGGGCTTCTAAGGGCGGGGGCCTGGGGGCACAGCCCCCAGAAGCCACAGTAGTTTTGCTGATGAAACGGCACCTGGAGAGTCGAAATATCACAGATGCAGGCATTAAATTTAATTGAGAACAAAATTATCTACTCGACATAATTTTATAGACACTTTCATTCTGTTCTTCTAGCAAATGAATGAAAAGATCAGTTTTTTGGATATGAAGCCGCCGAATTTTTGTGGGTCATGTCCATAAATGCCTTTTAAGTTTTGAGTGTGAAAGAAAAGAGTCAGAAATTTTAGGCGTAATGAGGGTCTGGAGGAGTCCAGAAGAAGGGTCCAGAAGAAAATTGTCCCCAGGATTATCTGCCCTTGCACTGGCTATTATCATGAAAAAATCTATATAAAATCACAGGAATTTTCGTGACTCTTGAAATTAATTATCACAGTAATGTCAACCTCCCTTCATGTATAAAGTCAAGAAAAAAATATATCGGAAATAGGAGTTTAAAGGCATTTATCTCTTACTTGCCACAATGATTAAAGCATTAAACGCTTCCTGTGACGATCAAAAATTTCATCAAAAATTGGGTAATCTGTCCCTGCAATGTGACTACATACTTGGGTGCGGTCACAAGAAAACCAGAAACTTTACGGTTTTCATGTTGCTGTCATTCTTGGGTTTGAAGACATCAGACATATTATATACTTAGCAAAAAAAAAACTTGACAGTCTTTATTTTTCATCCTACGGTAGTTGGGAAAAAGTGAGACATGGAAATTCTTTTAATTTAAGGAAATGTAATCATTCTGTAATATCATAGTCACAAAATTTTCAAGATTCCTTAGATACATCAAAATTGGGGCTATTGTAAACGTCACAAGGGTACTTTTCTGTTTTCTATGCTCAAAACCAAATAATTACCAAAATTGTCGAAGTCTGCTTAAATGATAAAAAATCTGTTGGCAATGCTTTTCCATTATTAAATCCAATCTCTATGGACTCATGAGCTAAAATTATGCCGATGCATGGTCGACTAGGAGGCCGTAAGGACCAGACAAAAAACCTCAGTCCACGCCATTATAAAGTCAGAAATTCAGTTTCAATAGAATTCCAATTACACATTTAAGGCTTTATGGCAGTTTAAGAAATGGCTTTTAAATAAATTTAGTAATAAAGACATTGAGTTTGCA
The DNA here is from genome assembly GCA_963989385.1 of Ctena decussata. Taxonomy (NCBI): domain Eukaryota; kingdom Metazoa; phylum Mollusca; class Bivalvia; order Lucinida; family Lucinidae; genus Ctena; species Ctena decussata. The sequence continues at coordinate 36,049,494 of OZ022507.1, read as the reverse complement.
AGACAAGCAAACTTATCTCGAAAAAAATAATGAAAAAGACGCATTGGTACAGAAGATACGGCATCTCATAAATCTCTATATGTTCGATTCAAAGGGAGATAATCTGAAAGTTTTGAAACTTTAAACGTTATTTTCAGGTTGTGATTACAATTAACATAAGCGTTTAAAGTGTTTTCTATGCGTACTGGAATTACTTTTTATTGGGTACAAGAGAACTTTCTTCTGCGCATGCGCAAATTAAAGTTCTATTCTGAATTTTAAAATAGGAATAAGTTAGATAACTCCGGACAGGACGAACATTTACCAATAATTTTTCATGATTTAAGTAATCAGATGTCTGTCCAACGTGAAGACATTACAAATTTGCTAGGTTGGCCGGAACTAAGAAATGAAAACCGTCAAGTTTTTATTTTTGTTCAGTATATATGTCAATTTATTGCTGTTGAATATGTGCTTTATGTGTATTTATTTTCCACTCGACTGAAATTATAAAATCCAGTGTTCGCTACATTTACATGTTTTTGCATGTTTGTTGCACGTGCGCAGTTGTGCATTATGCTAGTGTCACACTATTACGTATCCGCGGCGTATTTCACAAAAATTACATTCGCGTGTCGATCGCGAAGAACAGTTGCGTATTTTATGCCAATTCTAGTACACGGCGTATGTGCGACGATTCTACGACGTACCTTTGGCGTATCCGAGGCGTATGCGTGGCGTATGTGTGCCGTATAATGCGTTGTTGTGGCGTAACTGTTTCGTTGGCACGGCGTATCATTTTTAAATGCAACGTAACTACTGCGCACCAGCGGCGTAAACAGCTGCGCCTAAATGTTCATGTGTTTTCCACTGCTGTTTTTCTTTAAAAAGCAGTCACTGCAAGTCACCAGCAAAACATTATGCCCCCCCCCCCCCCGAAAGAAGTCACGCCCAGGAAGCACCACGGGAAGGGGAAAATCGGCTGCACCCACCGATCCAAATCTTCGGACACAGTCAGCTGTCATCACTGAGATCCAGCAGCATCTGAGTCTGAGACAGCCGTCAACCTAACAGGGGACAAAGAGGCCAGGACCTATGGGATGCCGTTTTATCATGTATTCCCTATTTATAGATATCGATAAAACGTATGGACATCCATAATTCGAGAAAATGATATCTATTTTCCGAATAAGTGATATTCATAATTATCTATGAGTTTCCCTAATTATTTATGGATATCCATGGGTAGAACTATGGATGTCCATGATTCGAATTATAGATACCCAATCAAATGAAAGATTGATGGATATCACTAATTCGAATTATGGATATCACTTTTTCGAGTTACTGATCGAATCATGGATATCCATAACTCTGCCAATATTTATGGATATCACTTGTTCGAGATACGGATTTCAATAAGTCGAGTATATTCTTTATCTAAATTAGTGATATCCACTTATCATTTAGATTTCTGGATAGTATCTATAATACGACTAAGTGATGTTCATGAATCGGATTGTGGATGTCAATAGTTTGGCCTATTTATGGATATCACTTATTAGAAATATGGGTATCAATAATTCGTATTTGCAAATAATAAGTTTAAATAACAAGCCTCTACGATGATTTATGGCTATCCATAATTCGAGGTATGGATTTCATTGATTTAGTTCGGTTAATTGATATTACTGATTCAAATTATGGATATCCATCGTTCAAATTATGGATATCCGTAATTAAGCCCATTAAAGATATGCATGATTCGAATTATATACTGAGGGACTTTAAAAACGCACCATTGTAAATCATGTTATTATACCCAGAGTTTGCAATATTGGAAACGTTTGAGCATTCGTGCGAGTTAGCATGGTTGAGTTCTTTAAGTCTGCAAACGCTTACAGAGAGTGTGCAACCATGCATAGAAATTTCGAGAAAATGGTAATGTGGTTACTTTTTCGCATAAAATTTTAACGAATTCACATTTTGTCAAACTTTAATGTTTATGCATCTGAATGAATACCACACACTGTAAAAACAATGAAAAATGGCAAAGATCCTTGAAAAAGTGTTTTATCGATGCTCGAAAAATGGATTTTTTTTTTTCAAAAAAATAGCGTACAGGTCAAAATTTGGAAATGCCCGACTTCAAAGCAGACCAATTAATTGTATACCTACCCAGGTCATGAGAGTATGTCTTACTGTACCAGTTCCAACCAAATTTGAATAATTATTCAAATGTCCGTTACCTTCACTTCCGGTTTTTGTGCAAAAAGTTTAAATCTTTGCAAAATGACGTTGAAAAGAAAGAAATGTAACCGATAAAAAGAGAACACAAAGCATGAACAATGAATAACCTCTGATTTTTATGTCATTGAAATCAGATCAGCAGTTACGAAATTGCAGCAAACTGAAAATCACGCTTCAATCATCATTGGATTAATGCGAGTTTATCTCCCTTTCGGAATATTCTAAAGCCAAATTTTGCATTCATTTTGAAAGCTTGTTTTCCAAATTAAAAATGGAATAAACCAATATTACAATAGTTGATGGCTGTATGAAACAAAAATTCGTTTTTCTAGCATATCCAAAGCTACAAATCGGTGCGTTTCTAAAGTCTCTCAGTATAGATATTCATTAATTGAATTTGTGATATTAATGGATAGGCTGAGTAATGGGTATCACTTATTCGAAAAATGACACCCATTAATCAAATTAATGATATTTATAAATAGGGATTAGATGGTGAAACTGCACCTCATAAAGGCCGAGTTAAAAGCTCCCTTCTTCAGTACTGGGGAAGGTGGATCTTCCAGGTCCATGACTATGAAAAGAATGAAAACAAACAAGAAAAACGTGTCCTCTGCCTATAATCGTCGTGTTGACGTAGTAGGTACCCATGCAACGCCGAAACAAAATTGGCAACGTAGCACCTACGCAGCGGCAACGTCACAACAGCGCAAGTTGCGCAGTCCGTACGCAGTTCGTACACAGTTCATACGCCACGATACTCCATAGAAGCATAATATACGTCATTCATTCGCACCTGATAGTGGAGCAAATATGCTGGGCTATCTTTCAAGGGGGTGGTCTACGGAGTGTAACAATTGTTTTTGTATATCAAAATGATCGCCTGGGTCTATAGTTATCAAATTCAGCGTTTGCCACTTTGGCAAACCTTGCATAAGTCTGCAGTGGCCAGTTATTTACGTTACTCCATTAAATCTTAAATATCAAACATATTTATTGACGTCAATAAGAAATGTGTTTAAATAATATAAATGTGTAGTAGACTAGACTGGGGTAGGTACTAGAGAGCGGCCAGTCACTAACCCAGTCGGGTCTTTATTTCGCGTTGTGTCATTATGTAAGGGAATATTCTGCACTGCTTGCTTCCAATGTCAGCCAATTCTGTTCACCTTAGGTCAGACGGACAGACAGACGCACGAACGGACGGACGGACTGACAGCCGACAGACTGACACATGAAGACAGCAGACGGACACACGGACGGACGTACGCCAAGCTTAGCAGTTGCAGTGAAACTGAGATAACAAACCCAGATTCAGATCACGGGATGTGGTGCTTCGGGGTCGGGACAGAAAGACAATTAGGAACAGTTTCAGATTTTACTATGTACAAAATTTACAAGTCTAGTATGCACTTAATGTAAATGTAAGCTCTAGAAACATTATTTTAGCTTAAGATACCTTAAAACATTTTCCTATTTGATTAAACCCTTATGAGGGGAGTGAGTCACTATAGGACCCAGTAGGGTGTGATTTAACTGACTGATCTAAACTAGACATTTATCAACAACACACCATTAGATGGACATAGGCAGAATATATGGACAATATTTTAAATGAATACGCTGTTAAGGAGGGTGCACTAGTCAGAGTTCAGTATATGAAATTCACAAACTGATCCAACTCTTGTGCATCCTGCTTAACAGCTAGATGTCAATAATGCCGAAATATTATTATTTTACCTCTACAAAAGTATTCTCTATCCCTGAAATAAATAAACTGCACAATGCAGGAAAGATATCAAATTTGCACAAATGATTCACAAGGGAGGTCACAAATGACCAAAATCAAAACATTTCAGCATTATTAACTTCCCATATAATGGGTAAAACACCGTATTCACCCGAAATAATGCCCAATAACAGAGTTAATCCCGTCTCTACCACACTCCTCCCCTGTGATTAAACATTATTTCAGAAAATATATCATATTTTATGAAATAATGTTTTCTCAAAAAAAAATTGTGGGATTTCAAGTAGACACGGGATGTAAATGATAATTGACTTTATGGAAATATTGTAGGAAATTAATTTAAGTTCACACGTTTCCTCCGTTGCATGCTATCCCATAAGTTTGTATCCTTATACAGTTTCCCCTGTCTTTCCACAACACGCTCGTCACGACATATATTGTCCTTCGAAGTGGAACATAGAATTTCCCTTTCATGAACAAATTTATCTGCCTCTGCCTTTCTTCTTTCTCTGGCTAAATGTTTCTGTATTGTTTTCATGTTGTCTCGGTCCTCTTTATCTCCCAATTGGAAAGGAAGAATCTCCTTAGGGTCTATATATGAAAGATTTTTAACTGATTTATCAGCTACTTGAAAATGTTTATCTGCATTTTTCAAGTGTGACTTCAAATGTTTAGATGTAGTAAACAATTTCCCACATGAACAAGACTTCAGAGTTTTATTAATTTCATGCACACTTTTCCAATGATTCAGGAAATCTTTAAAAGTCCTAAACAGTTTCTCCCCACATACTTTCACAAGACATGCCGTTGGCAGTCTTGGCCAGATAGGTCGACTTTCCTGCAGAAAAGAGCTGTTCTCCTCCTCTGGAACCATTATCTCGACTTCCATTCTGCAAAAACATAATAGAGCAATGCAGAATGACTGCAGTGGGCGAAGATGATCTGATGACAATGACGATAACGATGATGATGATGTCATCTTGATGATCATGGCATCATTAATCTTCTTAAGTTCGCCAATCACCTTGATTTTTGCGATCAGTATTTCTTTTCATAAGGTGGGCGAGTGCAATATGAATAATTCACAGTGTTTAGCTTTTAGCATGATTTTTAAACATTTTATTTGTTGTTATTTACAAACAGAACTTTATATTTTATCATATTTCTCACTATTTACACTTATTCGTCACTTTTATACTGCCTTTTACTCGTAGCTTTAAAGTACAGTTTTATTGTGACTTATTTGTTTTCCCATCAGGTTATGATAAACCAAATTTGTTTTGGTTTTACTGGGCGTTCTCTTCGAGAACGTATTATTGGAATTTGATTTTGTCTGGTATGGTTTTGTACACTTCCATGACTCGTAGTACTTGTTTCTGATTCTGAGGTTAATGTTTCATTTTCTTCAGAAAATGGGGGTTGTTCCTCATATTGACTATTTGTAGTACTTGTATTTGAGTCTGTATTTAAGATACCATATTGATGATCATTTAATTCTGATTGATCTGCAACGAGACTTTCGTTTTGTTCGTGTGCTGTAGCAGTATTTCCGCCTAACACTGACTTATTCTTATTTTGACTGAACTCTGCTTCAGGGGTTTCTGATTCATTTAACCAACTTGCTGGAGTTGTCTCCCCTTGGTATGGTTTTATGTCATCTACATGGACATTAATGAGATGTTTATCAGGGCCTATTTGAATCAAATAATTTGCCTCTAGGACACGCTTAAGAACTAGATACGGGCCTGTCCAACCACGATTAATTTTTTGGTTTGCAGCAGGCGGGTAAAATCGCCATACCCAGTCCCCTTTTTTATACTGCTTAGGTTTCAACCCTCGATCATAGTAAGACTTTTGTCTTTTCGCAGCTGTGCCTAGATTCTTGAATACAAAGTCATTTGTAATAGTCATTGCTGATTCAACCCATTCTATATACTGTATGGGACATGCAATTGTATTTGGAGGCGGGCCTACCATCAAGTCTAGTGGGCATGATATTTCTCTGTTCAAGAAAACTAAGTTGGGTGTACAACCTGTGCTTTTGTTTTGAGTTGCTCTATATGCCATAAGGATATATGGGAGATAATCATCCCAATTCTGCGGATTGTCGGAAGCAAATATTCTAAGCATCTGCTTAAGCGTTCTGTTAAATCGCTCCACAAGACCATCGGAGTTTGGTCTATACGGGACTGTCCTTGTTTGCTTTATTCCGAATTTTTCGCATAGAATCTTAAACAGATGTGACTGAAATTCTCGACCTTGATCCATATGGATCTGTTGCGGACATCCGTATTTCGTGAAGAATTCACACACAAGTTTATCTGCAACGGTTTGAGCGGTATGGTCGGGTACAGCCCATGCTTCGACCCATTTTGAAAAGTACTCTCCTAATACAATGATACATTCATTGGCATTTTCATATATGGGCAACGGCCCAAAGATATCTAGCGCAACGCATTGCATAACTGCATTAACTTTAAATTGTTGAAGTGCAGCCTTTCCTCGACCTGGACCGGATTTAACGCGAGTATAAAGGTCACACGACTTGACCCATCTCATGACATCTTCTTTTACTCCGGGCCAATAGAAACGACGTTTGATACTTTCTAAGCTTCTGTCTCTACCTAAATGACCTGCAGTTAAGTGAGAATGAAGATTGTCGAAGAGGGTTTTCTTTATCACATCAGGGGCACTAGCTGGTAAATGGTACATCCTTGGTTGTCTGTCCACTTCCGGTATAGGAGGCCATTTTTTACCTCTATGCTGTCCCATTGGTACCATAATGCCTTGATAGTTTTATCAGTTTTGACGTCTTCAGGAAGTTCTGGTCGGGTATCATAGTCTAGTTTGTATTCTAGAACCAGCCTCACTGATCTGTCTTCTCTCTGCATCTGCTGCAGTTCTTCTGGACTCCATGAAGGCAACCAGTTACTTTCATTCGTGTCAACGACTTCGCAGGGGTAAATAGTTGGGCTGATAAGTGACAAGAAGGACCAGTCTTGGCCCTGGGTCTCACCTGCGCCACAGCGTGGAACTGGTATCTTATCGGGATGCCCCGGCGCGGGACTAGACGAGCTGTCAAGCGGCAAGAAGGTACAATCCGTAACCTGGGCCAGATCGGTCAGATTGACCGAATACTGGACATCGGACTCGTCATTTTTGTCCATTCCTAAAACCTTAACCGATACCTTATCGGATGGATAACAGTCGTGACACGAATGATTTGGACACTTTCGTTTCGGCTTTCTTGACAACGCATCTGCGTTCTGGTGCTGTCTTTCAGGTCTGTATCTTAACTCATAATCAAAGGTCTCAATGATCCTGATCCACCTGGCAATCATGCCTTCTTGGTCAGTTTCATTCGTGTCAACGACTTCGCAGGGGTAAATAGTTGGGCTGATAAGTGACAAGAAGGACCAGTCTTGGCCCTGGGTCTCACCTGCGCCACAACGTGGAACTGGTATCTTATCGGGATGCCCCGGCGCGGGACTAGACGGTTCTTTAAAGTTTCTTAACCAAACGGGCGGAGCGTGGTCTGTTCGGATAATAAACTTTCTGCCCAAGAGATAATACTTAAAATGCCGCATGAAAGTTACAACGGCAAGCAACTCTCGTTTAGTTGTACAGTAATTGTGCTGTGCGGAATTAAGTGTCTTACTCGCGTATGCTATTACTTTTTCTACACCTTCCTGTTCTTGTGATAACACACTACCTATTCCCCACAGGCTTGCATCTGTATCTAATATGAATATGCCTTGCTCTTTTGGAAATGAAAGTACTGGTGCGCACACAAGTGCATGCTTGAGTTCTAAGAAAGCATTTTCACATTCACTTGTCCAAACAAATTTTGCATTTTTGCGGGTTAATCGTGTCAGTGGTTTTGCGGTCTCTGCGAACTGAGGAATAAATTTCCCATAGTAGCCTATAAGACCTAAGGCTGACCTAACTTCTGTTTTATTTGACGGCACAGGCCAGTTTTCAATTGCTTGAATTTTTGATGGGTCACACGATATCCCATTTTCTGACACTACATGCCCCAAGTAGGTAACTTGGGTTTGGAAAAGAGAGCATTTCTTTAGTTTCAACTTTAAACTTGCTTCTCGTAATCTTTGAAAGACGTCTTTGAGGTTTTGAGTAATTCATTACTGACCGTTCCAAGGCGGTAGTTCTGTTGTGGTTCTCTGTTGCCTGTTTTTGGTGTCAGAGTTTCTGTGATGTTTTACCTTATGTATGTTCTTATTATTTTTGGTTCGGTTTGGGTTGCTGAGTGGCCACCTTTTGGGAACAAGCTGCTCACTCGGTTGGCCATATGTTCTCTGTATCTTGATTATTTGTTTCTTAGTTGTTTCCAACTATGGTTTGAGGGCTGGATTTGGATTTTGATTGTTTCAGTTCCTGGTCTTTGCATACTTTTTACTTTCAAGAGCCTCGAGAAATGTTTTGCCTACAATTATGATGTCATCGAGGTAGCAAAGACATTTGTGTGGTGTTTAATTAACCAGAACCTTTTCCATGAGTCTCTGAAACGAGGCTGGTGCATTAGTTAAGCCGAAGGGCATTACGTTTAAGTGAAACAAACCCCTATGTGAGTCTACAAATGCGGTCTTATGTTTACTAGACTCTGACATTTTGATTTGCCAATAACCGCTAGCCATATCCAATGTACTGAACCACATTGAACCTGACAAGGATCCTAATGTGTCGTCAATTCTGGGAAGAGGGTATGCATCCCTTAATGTGCCTGACAAGGAACCTAATGTGTCGTCAATTCTGGGAAGAGGGTATGCATCCCTTAATGTAACTGCATTTAACTTTCGAAAATCAATGCAGAAACGACAGGAACCATCCTTCTTTTTAACAAGACAGATGGGTACGGACCAAGGGCTTTCACTTGGTTCCACAGTTCCCTGTTCTAACATCTTACCTTGTTCTTGATCTACTAATTGACGTTTGAATATGGGTATTCTTCTAGGGGGTATTTTTATTGGGGTATGACTGCCTGTTCTTATTTCATGTTCTGCGATATTCGTTTGCCCTAGTTTACCCTGTGGTTATATAAAGATATCTTGATACTGACTTATTATCTTTATGAGCTCTTGCTTTTCATCAGGCTTCAATTTTTCAGATGCATTTTGAACAAGTGGTTTTAAATGTTCAGGCAAATCATCTGTGCTTGATTCTGATGACTTTGCTTTACTTGTAACATGATTAGAGCAGTGTACCTGATCTACTTCTTGTAGGACACCAATGACAGAGTTTTGATTGACCTTAACTGACCCATCACTTAGATTGAGGATGGACAAAATGATGTCTTCATCTTTGGGATTTACTAACGTTCTGGCAATAAAACAGCCTCTGTTGCTTAAAAATTTTGTCGGTTCTGCGATGCTAATTGCCTCATTCTTAAAGCATGGTTGCTCAATTTTTCCTTCGACAAATATCTCTGTATTTGATGGAATGACGGTTGTGTCAGCAATTTGTATGCGAGCACAAGTGTTTGAATTTTGTTGGAACAATGTTAGTTTGCCCTTGCTGGTTAAAAATGTCTGCTTCTTAATATTAATAGTTCCATCATATTGATATAGAAAGTCCATTCCTATAATGCCATCTATTCCCTGTATCTTAGCAATTATGAACTCCGGACTAAATGCTTTTCTCTGAATTTGCAGTGGTATTAATAGTTTTCCACTGGTCTCAATAACACTTCCATCTGCAGCCCTTAACCTAGTATGATTTATTTTTCTTTGCAAATTTCCTTTTGTCTGAATTTTGTCATACATTTGGTTAGATATAATGGAATAAGGGGAGCCTGTGTCGACAAGGAATTTACTTGTTTGATTATACACATCGGCTTGTAAGTACAGGCATGAAGTGAAAGCAGTGTTTATAGTTATTTCTTCCTGGCTATCTACTTGCAAATTTGAAATAGAGTTTTCTTCATTTTGGTTTACATCTTTGTCTATATGAGCATTTTTCTCAGTGCAAATGTTTACATTGCGTGCAGCGTCTTCATGCTGTTTGCTGACACGTTCGTTGCTTTCGTAATCATCGGGAGCGGTGATAGTAATAGTTGGTATACTTTTACATGAACTATCTGGCTTAGAAGTAATTGCATAAGCCGATTTTGATTCTGTTTTGTTTTTACTTGCATCTCTCTCATTCTTTTTACGAACGTAACAATCTTTAATGTTGTGGTTTGTACGTTTGCAATAAGAACAATATGTTCTGTCTCGAGCACGTACTGGGCTTTGAGGAGTGGTTTTAGTTTCCGAGAAGTTTACCTTGTCATTTTTAGTTTGCCTTGAGGAAGATGAGTCCATATTTTTCACAGGACTTTTGTCCCTGTTCTCCTTTCTTGGCAAAATTTTATCTAATTTTGTGTCGATCAGTTTGCTGATTTGATCTAGTGTAATGTTAGGTAAAGGTTTGTGTTCATTGCTACAGCTCAGTGATATAGGTGCTACTGTTGTATCCTCATTTTGAGGTTTCTTAACACGATCGATTGAGCCTTCAAGAGCCTCATATTTGGTGGCTAGCCCTATTGCTTCATGAAGTGTGCGTGGATGTCTAAACTGAACATGTTTTTGTAATTTGTGACGACCAAGTCCATTTATAAACTGGTCAATAACATGAACCTCTAACTGATCCAAGGTTAAATTTGGGTAAGCTTTCTGTGCTAGTTTGCTTAAGTTGTACCCAGAATCTGAAGCAGAAGTGCCTTTTTCTCGCCTATAGTACCTAAACTGACACCTATATGTGACCTCCTTCTCTTTCGGGTCATATCGGCCTGATAAGATACTTTTTAATTTACCATAGTCACTTAGCTGAGCAACGGTTAGGCTGCTTAATAATTTCTGTGCTTCGCCGCGTAAATGAATAGCTAGCATTTGTGTCTTTTGAGTGTCAGTCCACTGATTCCAAGCCGCGCACTGTTCAAAGTGTATGATATAATCAGACCATTCGGTTTTCCCTACACCATCAAAATTATCTGTATCTATCTATCTTGAATTTCCTTTTTGCGTGCTGATATTTGTGTTGCCATAGGCTGTTGTTCGGTTGTCAATGCATAGTTGGGATTAATGCTTTGCTGCCCATTTAAAGTGCTTGGAGTTTTTTGATCATTGTCTAGTCTGCAACCTACATTTGATACTGTAGGAAATTGACTGCTATGACATAAATTTCCGGCAGGTGGATAAACATGACCTGTACTTGTCAAAATTGTATTCTGCATACAAGTCGGAATTTGTTGTCCACCTGGTGAAGTGGTATTTTGATCCACAGGCACAGGGATGTATTGCCCTTGTGTATCGAGACTGCAAGTATTTGCCTGCACTGGTAAGTTTTGCTGCAAGCTCTTACTTATTTGTGTTTGCCCAGGTTGAACACCAGTTGTCATAGGTAATGATTGCTCTAATGTGCTTTGTGGTATGCTAGAGCTTATTGGTATTTGCCCGTATTGAGCATTTGATGTCAAAGACAATGGTTGCACTGGTGGGTTTTGTTGTACGCTTAAACTTATATAGGTACTTGCCCATGCTGAGTGCTGGTTGTCAAAGGCAATGATTGTACTGCTGTGTTTTGTTGTAAGCTGGAGCTTATAGGATGCTTTTGCAGAAATTGAGCAGTTGATGTCACAGGCAATGACTGCATTGCTGGTACTTGTTGTACAAAATTATGACTTGTTTCTTTTGTGTCTACTCGATAGACATTATCACTAATACTAATATTTGACTGTGTAGTCATACCTTGTGGCGCTTGCAGTGACATGTCTTTCTTGTACGAGCTTGCATGCGGTAACTGTTGGTGCAATTCTGTGCTGTCAGTTGAGACAGGCTGTGTGAACATGGCTTGTTGTTGTGTTTGTAACTGTTGCCATTGTTGTTCTTGCTGCTGTAACATTAAAGTTATTTGATGCTGACGGCGCAGGAGTTCTTCCTCCTGATCCCTTATCAGTTGCTGTGCAAGCTGTTGTTTTAATTGCTCTTGTTGCCAGTTAAATGTTGCATATTCGTTTGTATTCCCAGGTAGGGCAGTTGAAGTTATCTGACCGGCTGAGCCGTGTGGTCCTTGTGTAGTACCTGTTTGATTTAATGTAGAGCAAGCACTAGTGGGTATGCTATTAGTTTGTGTCCCAAATTCTGCTTGATGTTCCTGTATGCTGGGAACAGTTTGATTTTGCTTCAAGTGATCCGAACTATGTAACTGATAGCGATTGCTCTGATCTACAATTAATGGCATGTTACATTGACTTAATGTATTCCCGCTTTGTCCGATCACTTGTTGATTATTTGCATATGCCATGCTAGATGGCTGTAACAGGGTACCAGTACTATATGGATAAGTATACCTTACAAACTGCTGTTGCATTATTGGCTGATGGTCTACGCCCATGAGCGTAGCCTGATTGTTTGAATTAAAATCTGAGAAAGTTCCTTCAAGAGCAGAGAATACATACAGAAGTAGGAACCTGGGCCAGACTACGTAGTTTCGGCTAATAAAGCCTCGTCAGTGACCCTGACAATATCTGGTGACGAAACCAGAGAAAACTGCATTGGTGTGTTATGGTTGCTAGGCAACTGCTTTTGAATTGCAGTATTTGCTATTCTTCTTGAAACAGGAGTATAAGTCAATGCTATATCTGATTTCATGTTTTAACATATTGACCTTGAGGTGTCACTTATGTTTGGAAGATTTGTCTCCCCTTTTAATACCTGAGAAGGTGAATGTTGAAACGTATGCTCAGAAATAACTTTTCTTGGAGTTTGAATATGATATGTTTCATTAAGTGCCCTCATGGTTTCAGCTGAAAGATCCAGCTGTAAGGTGTGATTTAATTTTTCACTTTTATAAGTTATTCCCCTTGGAGTTTGGGTTTGAGTTATTCCCCATGGGGTTTGAGGAGTTATTCCCCTTGGAGTTTGAGGTGTTTCTTTTAATGTCAACATTGTGTCAGCAGAAAGATCTAGCTGTAGACTATGAGTTAAGTCCCTTGGAGATTGTTCACTTCTATATGAACCCCCACTAAGAGGACTTTCTTCAGTGACCCCCGGGCCTGGGGTCGAGAACCCTATAGGTTGAATATTTATTTCCCCAAAAAGGTTTGCCATGAATTCTGAATAATTTCCCGAAATGTTTACTTCTTGACTAGTTGTTGGGGTTGGATTTAAGGAAGCGTTTCCTTCAGAAAATGTTAATGTCTTTCCTATAGTTCGATCCATTTGTCTCTATTCTTAAATGCTATAATTCTTCCTAGACCTATATATTTAAGGCTGCTGCAATTCAACGCATAAGCTTAACCTATAATTTATGCTTTATTTTTACTTTGAAGAAACTCAGTTTAAGTCTGTAAGTTTATTTTTGACAAGTGCGGTAACTTATTAAGTTTATTTATATTTCCTACACAAGTCAATTTTACCTTACTTTTTGACTTTTAATGATATAATTCTTCAATATATCATAATATTAAGCACTCTGGTTTAAGCTTGAACAGCTACAACTAACCTTATTTAGTAAGAAATAAATTTATAGCACTTATAGATGACTGTGAAATGGAATAATGACTTAAAGTCAAACGAACATATTTAATGTACCCAAACAACCCGCGTTCACCACATCCTGATCACGGACTCACCAAACTGTAGTAGACTAGACTGAGGTAGGTACTAGAGAGCGGCCAGTCACTAACCCCGTCGGGTCTTTATTTCGCGTTGTGTTATTATGTAAGGAATATTCTGCACTGCTTGCTTCCAATGTCAGCCAATTCTGAACACCTTAGGTCAGACGGACAGACAGACGCACGAACGGACGGACGGACTGACAGCCGACAGACTGACACATGAAGACAGCAGACGGACACACGGACGGACGTACGCCAAGCTTAGCAGTTGCAGTGAAACTGAGATGAGAAACCCAGATTCAGATCACGGGATGTGGTGCTACGGGGTCGGGACAGAAAGACAATTAGGAACAGTTTCAGATTTTACTATGTACAAAATTTACAAGTCTAGTATGCACTTAATGTAAATGTAAGCTCTAGAAACATTATTTTAGCTTAAGAAACCTTAGAACATTTTCCTAGTTGATTAAACCCATATGAGGGGAGTGAGTCACTATAGGACCCAGTAGGGTGTGATTTAACTGACTGATCTAAACTAGGCATTTATCAACAACACACCATTAGATGGACATAGGCAGAATATATGGACAATATTTTAAATGAATACGCTGTTAAGGAGGGTGCACTAGTCAGAGCTCAGTATATGAAATTCACAAACTGATCCAACTCTTGTGCATCCTGCTTAACAGCTAGATGTCAATAATGCCGAAATATTATTATTTTACCTCTACAAAAGTATTCTCTATCCCTGAAATTAATAAACTGCACAATCCAGGCAAGATATCAAAGGACCTGGTATGATAAGGGCCATTTTTGGCCCCCACTCAAATTCTCTTAAAATTGCATGGTTTCTATTGCTTATCATTTGAGCGTATGGGAACAAATAGAAATAATATGTTTCACTTTTGTTAATTCTCAGAATAACATGATTTCTGACATGCCTATGTTGGTTCAATAATATGAAGGAAAATTGCAAGAAAAACTGAGTTTAATCATTTTTCCTTTAAAGAAATAAGTCATTTATAATAGCCTTTGAAAGCTCTTGAAAATAGGCCTTTGATGAAATGCTTATATGTTGGGTACCACTGCTAATTACCTGTGCAGTGCACAAGGCCTGTCAAGGTACCCCACCCACCCAAGTTTGCAAGTCAAGAGACGCTAATCAAAAAATTCCAACAGATCAAAATAAAATGTGTACCAAATTATTCCTTGTGTTCTAACTAAGCAAATGAATACCCACACCATATGTTTATTTTGTCTATGAGCGGAGATATGGGCGTTTTTGTGTTGAGAAAACAGGGAAAATGTTCCGAACGCTGCCAGTTTGGTAACAAAAATTTAAAAATAAACATTGAGCCCGGTCTCCAGCACATTTAATATTTCCATGGCATGTAAATATATCAAAATTATGTCCGCATATAAAATATAAAATGTGCTGGAGGCCGGGCTCATATATTTTGAAAGCCCCAAAGGCTACAAAATTCGTCTTTTTCGTCAGAATCCGCTGGGGGTATGGGTATGTTCAAGATTAAAAGCACAAATATTTTATGCAAGAACTGGTTGATTTTGTATTTGCTGTTACATTCAAGGTTAGAACTTTCCTATGAATGCATTTTAGTTATCGAAATAGACCTTTTGAAAAATGAGTTTTCTGGGGGCCAAATATGGGCCTTATCATACCAGGATCTTTGCACAAATAATTCACAAGGGAGGTCACAAATGACCAAATCAAAACATTTCAGCATTATTAACTCCCCATATCCTAGGGTATTCTAAATTCGTGACGCTAAGCTCCCATAAAGCATTCACGAAAAGAATTCAATGAAAAGCAAGATAATATATCATTTACCCCAAAGACTTGTTGTTTTCTAGCCCTTTCCAGAATTCAGAAACTTTAGAAACAATTTTTTGAGTTGCAAACAACTTAGAATTCACATGCATAGTTTCTGATGAATGCCGCCATTATCAGTATTGTAAGTTCGTGACGTCATCTAGACTGCTGATTCCTGGTTAATAATATGGCCACATCAGTTCATTTTTATATTTTCTGTGATTTGCAATTATTTACATGAGTGAGAACTTATAAAAACTTAGTTTGACTGTTTTAAACTATAAAAATATGCAATGGTGATAGATTATAGAAAAAAACAGAAAGTTGAATACAAATTTTCAAACAACACAGTAAAAAGCAAAATGTATTCTACTGAAATGCCAGAAAAGAAAGACATACGCAAATTTGATTCACAATTTTCATTTAGGGCAGATATTCATTAGATTTTTTAGATATTTCAGTTCCTAACTGCTGAGAAAATCCCAAGTTCTTGTTTGCGAAAATAAAATGTTTCATTAATTGTAAATAAGGACCCCATTGATCTAAATCACAAAATTATTTTGTCTTATCCTAGATTATGGCTAAAAAATCAGGTGTCTTGGATCGCGATGTTGTAAACAAACAGACGCTGAATTCCCGGTAGATGTCAATTTAGATTTTTTAGAGTTTTACACTTCTTTAGTTATTCTCCAGACTGGGAATAGTAGAAACATCGATTTTTATCAAGTTTTCTTGGTCACTGTAGATGACTGACCTGCTTGAAACGCGGTTTGATGAAGATGGTTTAAATTCATTTCTGTTGACAGTTGAGAGGCGTTTGACAGCCTATTTTTTATCTGTGGCGGCAAAATCACACGAGAAAAGCCCGAGAATAGTTACGTCACGAAATTAGAATATTCACGAATTTGGAATACTCGAAGATATAATGGGTAAAACACCGTATTCACCCGAAATAATGCCCAATAACAGAGTTAATCCCGTCTCTACCACAAATGTATCAAATATTAGTATTTTCCGCAAGAATGATTAATATGCTATAAATAGGCTATTTAGAAAATAGTTCAGAACTTCTTTGCTGTTATTTTCGTTACAATACGATGTGTACCCCTCGAAAATTTAAAATTTAAATTAGGTTGTTGCATTTACAAACAATTTGTGAAAAAAAAGCCCAAACTTCTTCACTTTTCTAATTGACACTTTAAATACCTTTCTAACAAAACAAATTTGAGACCTCTAGCTTCTATACTTTGTCAAATATGTACTGTTGAACATGATTACATCTATTTTCTGTTGGTACCTGCAAACTCATTTTCCCATAATTGTTCGAACTAAAGACGGCTAACAAGTTATTTTAAACCAATGACTTGGCTCTGTTGCAATAAAATCATGTTAAACACGATATAAAACAACAGTTTACAAAAGAGTTTGACCTTACAATGCATAATTTAACCTAAGTAACGTACTTAACAGATGGAAATGTTTGAGTAAAGCGTAGATCATTCCCAATATGAATATACCTTTTTGAAATATTGACTTTTAAACAACACAGTTGTTTAGACAATAGTTGTTATTTATTGTAAAATGAATGTTTTGCATAGTGTAATAGCCTACTTAGTCAGTGTTATTTGCATGACTTGCAAAGCTGAGACTGTCCTGATGTTTAAATGAAGCCTTTCTTAATTAATCTGTGCATGAAATAATATTATTTTTTTTTAATTAATAGCCAAATGACTATTAAACAAAACCGAAAGTATCAAACTAGCTAATTATTATTTATACCCAGAAAGGTAACGTAAATAACCTTTATTTCAAAACAGGCCCCAATATTAAATATAACTACTGCGAAATATGTGTGAGCTGCATTATTTAGAGCTGAATGAAATATTTTTAAAATTTAGGCACTTTTTGACCAGTATAAGGCTACCCAATGTAACTCATTATTAACAGCTCCAAGGTGGAGCATCAGTTGTGGTGTATCGATGTTATAGTTTGTGTTATCCACTTATCTGATATCTTCAAAAAATCGGTTTAATTTATCGGCATATTTGCCATTATTCTGCCATATATAGAAAAAATCAGAAATGGGTGAATTTAGGCGTGCGTGTGTGTAATTATGATTAGTTATGGCTAGCCTTTTAATATGCGTACTGGAATTACTTTTTATTGCGTACAAGAGAACTCTCTTCTGCGCATGCGCAAATTTAAGTTCTATTCTGAATTATTAAAATAGGAATAAGTTAGATAACTCCGGACAGGACGAACATTTACCAATAATGTTTCATGATTTAAGTAATCAGATGTCTGTCCAACGTGAAAACATTACAAATTTGCTAGGTTGGCCGGAACTAAGAAATGAAAACCGTCAAGTTTTTATTTTTGTTCAGTATATATGTCAATTTATTGCTGTTGAATATGTGCTTTATGTGTATTTATTTTCCACTCGACTGAAATTATAAAATCCAGTGTTTTTGCATGTTTGTTGCACGTGCGCAGTTGTGCATTATGCTATTGTCACACTATTACGTATCCGCGGCGTATTTCACAAAAATTACATTCGCGTGTCGATCGCGAAGAACAGTTGCGTATTTTATGCCAATTCTAGTACACGGCGTATGTGCGACGATTCTACGACGTACCTTTGGCGTATCCGAGGCGTATGTGTGCCGTATAATGCGTTGTTGTGGCGTAACTGTTTCGTTGGCACGGCGTATCATTTTTAAATGCAACGTAACTACTGCGCACCAGCGGCGTAAACAGCTGCGCCTAAATGTTCATGTGTTTTCCACTGCTGTTTTTCTTTAAAAATAGTCACTGCAAGTCACCAGCAAAACATTATGCCCCCCCCCCCGAAAGAAGTCACGCCCAGGAAGAACCTCGGGAAGGGGAAAATCGGCTGCACCCACCGATCCAAATCTTCGGACACAGTCAGCTGTCATCACTGAGATCCAGCAGCATCTGAGTCTGAGACAGCCGTCAACCTAACAGGGGACAAAGAGGCCAGGACCTATGGGATGCCGTTTTATCATGAATTCCCTATTTATAGATATCGATAAAACGTATGGACATCCATAATTCGAGAAAATGATATCTATTTTCCGAATAAGTGATATTCATAATTATCTATGAGTTTCCCTAATTATTTATGGATATCCATGGGTAGAACTATGGATGTCCATGATTCGAATTATAGATACCCAATCAAATGAAAGATTGATGGATATCACTAATTCGAATTATGGATATCACTTTTTCGAGTTGTGGATCGTATCATGGATATCCATAACTCTGCCAATATTTATGGATATCACTTGTTCGAGATACGGATTTCAATAAGTCGAGTATATTCTTTATTCAAATTAGTGATATCCACTTATCATTTAGATTTCTGGATAGTATCTATAATACGACTAAGTGATGTTCATGAATCGGATTGTGGATGTCAATAGTTTGGCCTATTTATGGATATCACTTATTAGAAATATGGGTATCAATAATTCGTATTTGCAAATAATAAGTTTAAATAACAAGCCTCTACGATGATTTATGGCTATCCATAATTCGAGGTATGGATTTCATTGATTTAGTTCGGTTAATTGATATCACTGATTCAAATTATGGATATCCATCGTTCAAATTATGGATATCCGTAATTAAGCCCATTTAAAGATATGCATGATTCGAATTATATACTGAGGGACTTTAAAAACGCATCATTGTATATCATGTTATTATACCCAGAGTTTGCAATATTGGAAACGTTTGAGCATTCGTGCGAGTTAGCATGGTTGAGTTCTTTAAGTCTGCAAACGCTTACAGAGAGTGTGCAACCATGCATAGAAATTTCGAGAAAATGGTAATGTGGTTACTTTTTCGCATAAAATTTTAACGAATTCACATTTTGTCGAACTTTAATGTTTATGCATCTGAATGAATACCACACACTGTAAAAACAATGAAAAATGGCAAAGATCCTTGAAAAAGTGTTTTATCGATGCTCGAAAAATGGATTTTTTTTTTCAAAAAAATAGCGTACAGTTCAAAATTTGGAAATGCCCGACTTCAAAGCAGACCAATTAATTGTATACCTACCCAGGTCATGAGAGTATGTCTTACTGTACCAGTTCCAACCAAATTTGAATAATTATTCAAATGTCCGTTACCTTCACTTCCGGTTTTTGTGCAAAAAGTTTAAATCTTTTTGTTTATGCATCTGAATGAATACCACACACTGTAAAAACAATGAAAAATGGCAAAGATCCTTGAAAAAGTGTTTTATCGATGCTCGAAAAATGGATTTTTTTTTTCAAAAAAATAGGGTACAGTTCAAAATTTGGAAATGCCCGACTTCAAAGCAGACCAATTAATTGTATCCCTACCCAGGTCATGAGAGTATGTCTTACTGTACCAGTTCCAACCAAATTTGAATAATTATTCAAATGTCCGTTACCTTCACTTCCGTTTTTTGTGCAAAAAGTTTAAATCTTTGCAAAATGACGTTGAAAAGAAAGAAATGTAACCGATAAAAAGAGAACACAAAGCATGAACAATGAATAACCTCTGATTTTTATGTCATTGAAATCAGATCAGCAGTTACGAAATTGCAGCAAACTGAAAATCACGCTTCAATCATCATTGGATTAATGCGAGTTTATCTCCCTTTCGGAATATTCTAAAGCCAAATTTTGCATTCATTTTGAAAGCTTGTGTTCCCAATTAAAAATGGAATAAACCAAAATTACAATAGTTGATGGCTGTATGAAACAAAAATTCGTTTTTCTAGCATATCCAAAGCTACAAATCGGTGCGTTTCTAAAGTCTCTCAGTATAGATATTCATTAATTGAATTTGTGATATTAATGGATAGGCTGAGTAATGGGTATCACTTATTCGAAAAATGACACCTATTAATCAAATTAATGATATTTATAAATAGGGATTAGATGGTGAAACTGCACCTCATAAAGGCCGAGTTAAAAGCTCCCTTCTTCAGTACTGGGGAAGGTGGATCTTCCAGGTCCATGACTATGAAAAGAATGAAAACAAACAAGAAAAACGTGTCCTCTGCCTATAATCGTCGTGTTGACGTAGTAGGTACCCATGCAACGCCGAAACAAAATTGGCAACGTAGCACCTACGCAGCGGCAACGTCACAACAGCGCAAGTTGCGCAGTCCGTACGCAGTTCGTACACAGTTCATACGCCACGATACTCCATAGAAGCATAATATACGTCATTCATTCGCACCTGATAGTGGAGCAAATATGCTGGGCTATCTTTCAAGGGGGTGGTCTACGGAGTGAAACAATTGTTTTTGTATATCAAAATGATCGCCTGGGTCTATAGTTATCAAATTCAGCGTTTGCCACTTTGGCAAACCTTGCATAAGTCTGCAGTGGCCAGTTATTTACGTTACTCCATTAAATCTTAAATATCAAACATATTTATTGACGTCAATAAGAAATGTGTTTAAATAATATAAATGTGTAGTAGACTAGACTGGGGTAGGTACTAGAGAGCGGCCAGTCACTAACCCAGTCGGGTCTTTATTTCGCGTTGTGTTATTATGTAAGGGAATATTCTGCACTGCTTGCTTCCAATGTCAGCCAATTCTGTTCACCTTAGGTCAGACGGACAGACAGACGCACGAACGGACGGACGGACTGACAGCCGACAGACTGGCACATGAAGACAGCAGAGCGTCCGTCCAGACGGACGTACGCCAAGCTTAGCAGTTGCAGTGAAACTGAGATGACAAACCCAGATTCAGATCACGGGATGCGGTGCTTCGGGGTCGGGACAGAAAGACAATTAGGAACAGTTTCAGATTTTACTATGTACAAAATTTACAAGTCTAGTATGCACTTAATGTAATGTAGGCTCTAGAAACATTATTTTAGCTTAAGAAACCTTAAAACATTTTCCTAATTGATTAAACCCTTATGAGGGGAGTGAGTCACTATAGGACCCAGTAGGGTGTGATTTAACTGACTGATCTAAACTAGACATTTATCAACAACACACCATTATCATCATATTTCAATTCTCATATCGACGTTACCCCCGCACCTCAGCGGAACGTATCCATAGCCGCAGTAACGGGGCGCCGAGCGTCCGCTCAGACGGACGTACGCCAAGCTTAGCAGTTGCAGTGAAACTGAGATGACAAACCCAGATTCAGATCACGGGATGTGGTGCTTCGGGGTCGGGACAGAAAGACAATTAGGAACAGTTTCAGATTTTACTATGTACAAAATTTACAAGTCTAGTATGCACTTAATGTAATGTAAGCTCTAGAAACATTATTTTAGCTTAAGAAACCTTAAAACATTTTCCTATTTGATTAAACCCTTATGAGGGGAGTGACCCAGTAGGGTGTGATTTAACTGACTGATCTAAACTAGGCATTTATCAACAACACACCATTAGATGGACATAGGCAGAATATATGGACAATATTTTAAATGAATACGCTGTTAAGGAGGGTGCACTAGTCAGAGTTCAGTATATGAAATTCACAAACTGATCCAACTCTTGTGCATCCTGCTTAACAGCTAGATGTCAATAATGCCGAAATATTATTTTACCTCTACAAAAGTATTCTCTATCCCTGAAATTAATAAACTGCACAATCCAGGCAAGATATCAAATTTGAACAAATAATTCACAAGGGAGGTCACAAATGACCAAATCAAAACATTTCAGCATTATTAACTTCCCATATAATGGGTAAAACACCGTATTCACCCGAAATAATGCCCAATAATCCCGTCTCTACCACACTCCTCCCCTGTGATTAAACATTATTTCAGAAAATATATCATATTTTATGAAATAATGTTTTCTCAAAAAAAAAAAAAAAAAAAAAAAATGTGGGATTTCAAGTAGACACGGGATGTAAATGATAATTGACTTTATGGTAATATTGTAGGAAATTAATTTAAGTTCACACGTTTCCGCCGTTGCATGCTATCCCATAAGTTTGTATCCTTATACAGTTTCCCCTGTCTTTCCACAACACGCTCGTCACGACATACATTGTCCTTCGAAGTGGAACATAGAATTTCCCTTTCATGAACAGATTTATCTGCCTCTGCCTTTCTTCTTTCTCTGGCTAAATGTTTCTGTACTGTTTTCATGTTGTCTCGATCCTCTTTATCTCCCAATTGGAAAGGAAGAATCTCCTTAGGGTCTATATATGAAAGATTTTTAACCGATTTATCAGCTACTTGAAAATGTTTATCTGCATTTTTCAAGTGTGACTTCAAATGTGTAGATGTAGTAAACAATTTCCCACATGAACAAGACTTCAGAGTTTTATTAATTTCATGCACACTTTTCCAATGATTCAGGAAATCTTTAAAAGTCCTAAATAGTTTCTCCCCACATACTTTCACAAGACATGCCGTTGGCAGTCTTGGCCAGATAGGTCGACTTTCCTGCAGAAAAGAGCTGTTCTCCTCTTCTGGAACCATTATCTCGACTTCCATTCTGCAAAAACATAATAGAACAATGCAGAATGACTGCAGTGGGCGAAGATGATCTGATGACAATGACGATAACGATGATGATGATGACATCTTGATGATCATGGCATCATTAATCTTCTTAAGTTCGCCAATCAACTTGATTTTTGCGATCAGTATTTCTTTTCATAAGGTGGGCGAGTGCAATATGAATTATTCACAGTGTTTAGCTTTTAGCATGATTTTTAAACATTTTATTTGTTGTTATTTACAAACAGAACTTTATATTTTATCATATTTCTCACTATTTACACTTATTCGTCACTTTTATACTGCCTTTTACTCGTAGCTTTAAAGTACAGTTTTATTGTGACTTATTTGTTTTCCCATCAGGTTATGATAAACCAAATTTGTTTTGGTTTTACTGGGCGTTCTCTTCGAGAACGTATTATTGGGATTTGATTTTGTCTGGTATGGTTTTGTACACTTCCATGACTCGTAGTACTTGTTTCTGATTCCGAGGTTAATGTTTGATTTTCTTCAGAAAATGGGGGTTGTTCCTCATATTGACTGTTTGTAGTACTTGTATTTGAGTCTGTATTTAAGGTACCATATTGATGATCATTTAATTCTGATTGATCTGCAACGAGACTTTCGTTTTGTTCGTGTGCTGTATCAGTATTTCCGCCTAACACTGACTTATTCTTATTTTGACTGAACTCTGCTTCAGGGGTTTCTGATTCATTTAACCAACTTGCTGGAGTTGTCTCCCCTTGGTATGGTTTTATGTCATCTACATGGACATTAATGAGATGTTTATCAGGGCCTATTTGAATCAAATAATTTGCCTCTAGGACACGCTTAAGAACTAGATACGGGCCTGTCCAACCACGATTAATTTTTTGGTTTGCAGCAGGCGGGTAAAATCGCCATACCCAGTCCCCCTTTTTATACTGCCTAGGTTTCAACCCTCGATCATAGTAAGACTTTTGTCTTTTCGCAGCTGTGCCTAGATTCTTGAATACAAAGTCATTTGTAATAGTCATTGCTGATTCAACCCATTCTATATACTGTATGGGACATGTTTCGGCAATTGTATTTGGAGGCGGGCCTACCATCAAGTCTAGTGGGCATGATATTTCTCTGTTCAAGAAAACTAAGTTGGGTGTACAACCTGTGCTTTTGTTTTGAGTTGCTCTATATGCCATAAGGATATATAGATCATATCACGAGCGCGGAGCGCGAGTGAATATCTACTCACAACTGACCGACATTATTGCTCAATAATTCAATGCTAGAGCTGAACTATTTCGATTTTAACACTCAAAACACTGAAAAAATATTCTTTTCGTTTAAATTCTCCCAACCTTCCTGCCAGCGCATTCATCTTCCCGCTTATATTCTTGTATCTAAGATAAATGTGCGTTTTATGGCGATTTTAGAAGTAAAGAGAGACGTTACACCGGCTAACGTCTCAAAACGAGCTAAAGTTTTATATTCCAACGTTTTATCTTCTTGCGTTTGGCTTCTTCATAAATACTATTGCATGTACTATTAAAGATACAGGTCGTTTGAGGCAGTACCAGAGATGTCGGACACTGTTTTGCCAGACCAACCAGTAACATTTACAATGTTGGACAATGGAAGTAAACGAGGCGGCCGTCTTCTAGTTTCCAGTGACGGGTACTCCTACGGAGCGAAGGTAACGTATATAATATTGAATCTCCATCGTGCGTTTACGTTGTCGTATAATTCGCACGATTAATTGACAATTGCCACTCTAGAATTAATTGTTTAGCATCGTATGTTTGGGGCTTCCCTTCAGTATACATTCAATGTGGTGCCGTTATACAATATGGGTATCCTTAAATCGAATTTTGGATATCTCAAAATCAAGATGAATATTGGATATCCATAAATCAAATCATGGATATTTACATTTCAAATTATGGATATCCATAAAAATGATTATAGATATTCAAAAATCAAGTTGTGTGAATAATAATAAAAATAATTTTGGATATCCAAGAACACAAATTATGGATATCAAATGTAAAGTTAAGGATATCAACAAAATTTGGATGTTCATAAATCAATATGCATACATAGAATGATGAATCTACAAAACAGAATTATGGATATCAATAATAAGTAAATAAATTATAAATAAGCAGTGTATAAATTTTGATTGCTAGTATCGGCTTCAACATTCACTTTTGGTTTCTATTTTACAGAGCGTCAACCAGTCGTCCACACTATGGACATGTAGTGTGCGATCTAAGAAACTGCGGTGTCATGCTACCGTTAAGCAGCAAGGTGACAACTTTCACATGGGACAACAAACACATGTGCACACATCCGACCTCAAACTTTTGTTGAAAGCTGAAATAGCATCAATGGTGAGTTATTTGTATATTCCATTTAGATAAATTCTGAAAGGATAGATCAGAAACACAACAAAGACATGAAAATAGCAGACTCGGCTTGACTGAAATGTGGTAGACTGGCCTCGCCCTCTAGTACGCTTTAGCAGAACTTTATATTCAAAATAACTCTAAATTAACTCAATGATATAAGAGGCCTTTTGCCTCTTAGGGTAATGGAATCTTCTTATGCGTCTGTTTTTTTTCAGGTAAAGGCAAAAGCTAAAGATCAAATTTTCCGGCCTGCGATGGACATTGTTGATGAAGCGATCAGAGACAAGATAACAGACGCCAACATGCATCTGAAACCGAAACAGACATTACTGAAACGTGCTGCTAATCGATACCGGGCAAACCTGAGACCACATGAGCCGACAGATTTAGATTTTACGGTATATCTTATTTACTGAACATTCCTAAAATCACGCACGCGCACATGCATATTGATAAAGCCATAAATAAGTAGTTCGACCGTAGGCATCAAACTGAAAGACAATTTAATTTAATCTGATGCTATAAGAAAACTGGATTTTTTTTTATTTCATGATTTATTATATTTTCTCGTACTTTGTCGCTGACGTCATCTCATCAGAATCTTTCATCAAAGCTAACAGAAATTAGTGCAAGGGTTTACTGTAACTTTGAACTAAAAGAAATTGTACTTATCAGACAATAGGATTTTTTTTCCGATTTCTTGATTTTATATATATTTTTCTCGTAATCTATCCTCCCTCAAAACTGTCATTTTCAAATCATGTTATGTTAACAAGGCATACTTATGTCGCTGTCAGGAACCTCGGTAGCTCAGTAGGTTAAGCGCCAGCTTGCTGATCTAGCGGTCCCGGACTCGAGACCTGCTGGAGGCGGAAATCTTTCAAACCGTAAACGAGGTGCCATTGCATACAGCTTTTTTAATTAACAGCCTCCCGTCGTCCTGATATGACTGAAATACTGTCAAAAAGATTATAAAACCGCAAGTCATCCATCCATCTATGTTATCGCTGTTAGACGTTAAATAAATCCTCTTCTACATCTAACTGATCTAAATTTCAGGTTGATTATGAGTTTCTTCAATGTGAAAACTTTTTGATAGGAGATCTCACAGTAGACAATGAGAGGCATCTTTCGTTTGCCACGCCATTCCAGCTGCGTGTTCTTAGTCAAGCTAAGCGATGGTTTATGGATGGCACTTTTAAAGTAATACAATTATTTTCGCTATGTGTGGAAAATCAAAAGCACAAACTCGCATGTGTACACATAACCTACAGAGAGAGAGAGAGAGAGAGAGAGAGAGAGAGAGAGAGGGAGAGAAAAAAAAGAGAGAACGAGAGAGAAAGAACGAGAGAGAGAGCGACCGAGAGCGACCGAGAGCACTTTTAAAGGACAGAGAGAGAGAGACTGAGAGAGAGCGACTGAGAGAGAGCGACTGAGAGCACTTTTAAAGGACAGAGAGATAGAGAGAGAGAGAGAGAGAGCAACCGAGAGCACTTTTAAGGAATACCATTTTCGATCCCGGCCAAGGTCAAGATTCTCCTCGAACTTCCTCTTAATCACTTTACCCAAACATGTATTATAAACAAGAATGTTCGTACATAAATCAAGTGCACATTGATGTTTACATTACAGATTGTCTCCGATCCCTTTAAGAGAAGTGGTCAGCTAATGTCGATCCACGCTTTCGTTCAAAAGGATGGTAACAGAAAACAGTTTCCACTGGCTTTTTCCCTAATGTCGAGAAAGCAGAAGAAAGACTATGCAGAGGTAAATGTTTTTGTAGGCTTGAAAGTTAAAGTGACCAAAGTACCGTAATCATAGGTCCGACCTCGTAACATTGACAATTCCGAGATAATTTAGATACACATTTTAGAAAATGATACATGACTTTCAAATCGCAGTGTTTATATCAGTATTACAGTGTGACAGAGAGAGAGAGAGAGAGAGAGAGAACGTGTTCATTATTGTGTTCATTATTAAACGAGAGTTTGTAACCAAGTGAAATGTAAGGCACAAATTGTAAAGTTAATACAAATGCAGCATCTTCCGTTTCATAACAATTCATATATTATGTGGTATTTCGCAGTCATGTTCATACACCATGCGAATTTATTTCTTCAAACAGGTTCTCAAGACTCTCAAAGATGCCCTGGGAAGAACTGCTGTAGAAGTGTTTGTCTTAGATTTTGAAAAAGGTAACAAAGTGTTTAGTAACTAGTTGGGTATATGGATACACCTTCAAGGGAAGCAATTCTACCATTTTCTTGCCTCACTCAGTCTCGATAGGGATCGACTCTTAAAAGAAAGAATTTGCTCCCCTTGAAGTAAATAGAATATTCTCCCCTAGGAGCAAATTCTTTAAGAGTTTTAGAGTACACTCTATTTTATAAGGGTTTCGTCGTCCAGAAAAAGTAAACTGGAAGTCACAAAAGTTGTTCAACAGCTGCTCACCTTCTAAAAGTGACCGAAAAACATGGAGGCTTATCCATACACCTTAGAACAAATAAAGACTTCCTCCCACTGATAGCAAACACATATAAAAGTTCAAGTTATGGCCCATTATGCCGAAAGCAATGCATACCGCATTTACCGTTAATATTCGGACAGAAAACATAAGTAAAGTAGGACTGCCATGTTCAGGCCCTGGTCAGATTTCTCCTAAGTAGTCTACCAGAGGTCTGTATTGTTTGCTGTCATTTTATAAAAACCACTTGTAAAGACAAACATGGTAATAAAAGGAGTTTATAATGGTCCGAATATTTACGATATGATATTGTCAGAGTTTTTTGCTATTTTTTGTAGGTGCCTGGCAGGGTATAAGAGAGGTCTTCCCTGACGTTACAATAAAAGGGTGCGTATTTCACTGGACGCAGGCAGTATGGCGACATGTTCAGGAGTATGGCCTTGTAAGAACGTACAGAGAGAGACAAGGTGTATATTGGTACATCCGACAGCTTATGGCTCTACCGTTCTTACCGGCGACCCACATCAGAGAGACATTCGACGCTCTGAGAGTGAGGGCAAATACTGATCCCCTGATGCGTCTGGTGGATTACATTGATCGCCAGTGGATGCTGAACTCGGTTTTTGACGTGCCGTCGTGGTCTGTGTTTGGCCAGAGCATGAGAACCAACAACGACGTTGAGGGTAGGTGCAGCATAGGTAATAGTGCATGTGTTTTGAGAAACTTTTGTGTAAGGTTATTTGTAGGTTTGAATAAACAGCGACCTGCATGGTATAGTTGTCCGTCATGTAAAGTTTGTACCGCATTGGAACCACAGTATAAGTACTGAAAATTCATCGAAGGACAACTTTTAGGCGCTAATCCTTGTTCAATGTTTTATGTAAAAGCTATCAGATCTACTTGTTACAAAGGCTAATGCTAACTTTTAAGCATAACACAACTCACATCAGTTCTATAGACAATTTCTAAAGGACAACATAAATAATACTTGGCAAAACATTTTCCTCAGCGTACATGTACATCTGATAAGTTTTTCAATTGTAGTACATTGTATCTTTAAATAGGCTGGCACCACAGACTAAACAGCAAGGCAGGTTTGTCAGGCCTAGGGTTTTACCAGCTGGTACCCCTTTTACAAAGAGAGGCAAAGACCGTGGAGCTGAGTGTCGTCTCAGAAGACTTGGAGAGAGACTTGAGGAAACGATATACTAGACTGGAAATCAATTTGGAAGATGCTTGGAGTTCCTATATGGACGAAGAAATGACAACCACCGAATTTTTGAGGCGTTGTGCTACGCTGTACGGCGTAGGAGAGGATACTGCTCCCGAGAACCGCGACTGATGACAGAAAATTCTTAAGATAATTCAAAGGCTTTTGGTGAAATTTAAATTTGATAAATTAATATAAAGAAAAAAAAAAAAAAAAAAAAAAAACAAACAAACTCAAAAGCACCACTTAAAAAGACGTGTCACAGATAAATAAAAAATATGGACACCACAAAAAGAAGTGCAAAAAAAAAAAAAAAAAAAAAAAAAAAAAAAAACAATGAAAAAAAAAAACAATGAAAAAAAAAGAATAAGAAAGAAAAGAAAAATAGCACCTTCAAAAGAAGTCTTAGTCAAAAAAATAAAAAGACCACGAAAAGAAGTGCTAAATATGGCTGGTTCAGAGAGGATAGACAAAAAGAATTGGATGCAATACATTTGTTTTTGTCTATCATCTTGCTCTTGTCATACCTCCTCGTGGTACCAGCCGGTAACATTGTGCTTAAAGATGCTGCTTAGGGTCTTAAAGCATAGTGGCTAAAGTGACAAGGCATTCTGTTTGTCTATACGGTACATATTATTGCAGAAAATATCATCAGAACGCATTTTTTTTGTTTGGGCGAACTGACTTAAGAGCGCATGGGAATTAGGGCGAAACGACCCAGGGCGAAACGACCCAGGGCGAACGGGAATAAGGGCGAAACGACTCAGGGGCGAAGGGGATTTAGGGCGAAACGACCCGGATTCGCGGTAAACGGTGCTCACTCACATTTTGTAGCCTCCAGATGACAGAACAAAGAAAAAAACTTTACGTACAAAGGGTTTCTTTAATTTCGTTCTGCTACTTTCCAGCAGAAGAAAATATGCAATTTTTGTGCCGAATATCTTGGTCCACATATGAGAGAGAGTAGTGCGGTAAACGGTGCTCACTCACATTTGGTGGCCTCCAGATGACAGAACATAGAAATCAAACTTTGCTAACAACGGGTTTCTGAAATATCGTTCTGCTACTTTCCAGCAGAAGAAACTATGCAATTTTTGTGAATATCTCGGTCCACATATGAGATAGAGTAGTGCGGTAAACGGTGCACACTCACATTTTGTCGCCTGTAGATTACAGAACAAAGAAATAAAAATTGCCAAATTCTGCAGAATTTTCAATTCGCTATCCTTACCACTCTTTCTGCAGAAAATTCTGCAGAATATTCATTTCGCTAACTTTACCACTTTTTCTGCAGAAAATTCTGCAGAAAATTCTGCAGAATTTTCTGCAGAATTTTCTGCAGAATTTTCATTCTGCTAACTTAACCGAGGTCAATATTACCTATTTTATGTCAGACCGATCTCAATCAAAAACTGTATGAAACACAAAGAACATTTTCCTATTCTAACAGGTTAATTGATCATGGTCTGTTTAAACTTTGTCTGCATTCCTTGCACTTTCTTCTGCTTATGGCCATCTAGATTTTTTTTTGTAGAATGCTAAATAATTATAACTATTAATATTATTTGGGCTTCTAAGGGCGGGGGCCTGGGGGCACAGCCCCCAGAAGCCACAGTAGTTTTGCTGATGAAACGGCACCTGGAGAGTCGAAATATCACAGATGCAGGCATTAAATTTAATTGAGAACAAAATTATCTACTCGACATAATTTTATAGACACTTTCATTCTGTTCTTCTAGCAAATGAATGAAAAGATCAGTTTTTTGGATATGAAGCCGCCGAATTTTTGTGGGTCATGTCCATAAATGCCTTTTAAGTTTTGAGTGTGAAAGAAAAGAGTCAGAAATTTTAGGCGTAATGAGGGTCTGGAGGAGTCCAGAAGAAGGGTCCAGAAGAAAATTGTCCCCAGGATTATCTGCCCTTGCACTGGCTATTATCATGAAAAAATCTATATAAAATCACAGGAATTTTCGTGACTCTTGAAATTAATTATCACAGTAATGTCAACCTCCCTTCATGTATAAAGTCAAGAAAAAAATATATCGGAAATAGGAGTTTAAAGGCATTTATCTCTTACTTGCCACAATGATTAAAGCATTAAACGCTTCCTGTGACGATCAAAAATTTCATCAAAAATTGGGTAATCTGTCCCTGCAATGTGACTACATACTTGGGTGCGGTCACAAGAAAACCAGAAACTTTACGGTTTTCATGTTGCTGTCATTCTTGGGTTTGAAGACATCAGACATATTATATACTTAGCAAAAATAAAAACTTGACAGTCTTTATTTTTCATCCTACGGTAGTTGGGAAAAAGTGAGACATGGAAATTCTTTTAATTTAAGGAAATGTAATCATTCTGTAATATCAAAGTCACAAAATTTTCAAGATTGCTTAGATACATCAAAATTGGGGCTATTGTAAACGTCACAAGGGTACTTTTCTGTTTTCTATGCTCAAAACCAAATAATTACCAAAATTGTCGAAGTCTGCTTAAATGATAAAAAATCTGTTGGCAATGCTTTTCCATTATTAAATCCAATCTCTATGGACTCATGAGCTAAAATTATGCCGATGCATGGTCGACTAGGAGGCCGTAAGGACCAGACAAAAAACCTCAGTCCACGCCATTATAAAGTCAGAAATTCAGTTTCAATAGAATTCCAATTACACATTTAAGGCTTTATGGCAGTTTAAGAAATGGCTTTTAAATAAATTTAGTAATAAAGACATTGAGTTTGCAAGACAAGCAAACTTATCTCGAAAAAAATAATGAAAAAGACGCATTGGTACAGAAGATACGGCATCTCATAAATCTCTATATGTTCGATTCAAAGGGAGATAATCTGAAAGTTTTGAAACTTTAAACGTTATTTTCAGGTTGTGATTACAATTAACATAAGCGTTTAAAGTGTTTTCTATGCGTACTGGAATTACTTTTTATTGGGTACAAGAGAACTTTCTTCTGCGCATGCGCAAATTAAAGTTCTATTCTGAATTTTAAAATAGGAATAAGTTAGATAACTCCGGACAGGACGAACATTTACCAATAATTTTTCATGATTTAAGTAATCAGATGTCTGTCCAACGTGAAGACATTACAAATTTGCTAGGTTGGCCGGAACTAAGAAATGAAAACCGTCAAGTTTTTATTTTTGTTCAGTATATATGTCAATTTATTGCTGTTGAATATGTGCTTTATGTGTATTTATTTTCCACTCGACTGAAATTATAAAATCCAGTGTTCGCTACATTTACATGTTTTTGCATGTTTGTTGCACGTGCGCAGTTGTGCATTATGCTAGTGTCACACTATTACGTATCCGCGGCGTATTTCACAAAAATTACATTCGCGTGTCGATCGCGAAGAACAGTTGCGTATTTTATGCCAATTCTAGTACACGGCGTATGTGCGACGATTCTACGACGTACCTTTGGCGTATCCGAGGCGTATGCGTGGCGTATGTGTGCCGTATAATGCGTTGTTGTGGCGTAACTGTTTCGTTGGCACGGCGTATCATTTTTAAATGCAACGTAACTACTGCGCACCAGCGGCGTAAACAGCTGCGCCTAAATGTTCATGTGTTTTCCACTGCTGTTTTTCTTTAAAAAGCAGTCACTGCAAGTCACCAGCAAAACATTATGCCCCCCCCCCGAAAGAAGTCACGCCCAGGAAGCACCACGGGAAGGGGAAAATCGGCTGCACCCACCGATCCAAATCTTCGGACACAGTCAGCTGTCATCACTGAGATCCAGCAGCATCTGAGTCTGAGACAGCCGTCAACCTAACAGGGGACAAAGAGGCCAGGACCTATGGGATGCCGTTTTATCATGTATTCCCTATTTATAGATATCGATAAAACGTATGGACATCCATAATTCGAGAAAATGATATCTATTTTCCGAATAAGTGATATTCATAATTATCTATGAGTTTCCCTAATTATTTATGGATATCCATGGGTAGAACTATGGATGTCCATGATTCGAATTATAGATACCCAATCAAATGAAAGATTGATGGATATCACTAATTCGAATTATGGATATCACTTTTTCGAGTTACTGATCGAATCATGGATATCCATAACTCTGCCAATATTTATGGATATCACTTGTTCGAGATACGGATTTCAATAAGTCGAGTATATTCTTTATCTAAATTAGTGATATCCACTTATCATTTAGATTTCTGGATAGTATCTATAATACGACTAAGTGATGTTCATGAATCGGATTGTGGATGTCAATAGTTTGGCCTATTTATGGATATCACTTATTAGAAATATGGGTATCAATAATTCGTATTTGCAAATAATAAGTTTAAATAACAAGCCTCTACGATGATTTATGGCTATCCATAATTCGAGGTATGGATTTCATTGATTTAGTTCGGTTAATTGATATTACTGATTCAAATTATGGATATCCATCGTTCAAATTATGGATATCCGTAATTAAGCCCATTAAAGATATGCATGATTCGAATTATATACTGAGGGACTTTAAAAACGCACCATTGTAAATCATGTTATTATACCCAGAGTTTGCAATATTGGAAACGTTTGAGCATTCGTGCGAGTTAGCATGGTTGAGTTCTTTAAGTCTGCAAACGCTTACAGAGAGTGTGCAACCATGCATAGAAATTTCGAGAAAATGGTAATGTGGTTACTTTTTCGCATAAAATTTTAACGAATTCACATTTTGTCAAACTTTAATGTTTATGCATCTGAATGAATACCACACACTGTAAAAACAATGAAAAATGGCAAAGATCCTTGAAAAAGTGTTTTATCGATGCTCGAAAAATGGATTTTTTTTTTTCAAAAAAATAGCGTACAGGTCAAAATTTGGAAATGCCCGACTTCAAAGCAGACCAATTAATTGTATACCTACCCAGGTCATGAGAGTATGTCTTACTGTACCAGTTCCAACCAAATTTGAATAATTATTCAAATGTCCGTTACCTTCACTTCCGGTTTTTGTGCAAAAAGTTTAAATCTTTGCAAAATGACGTTGAAAAGAAAGAAATGTAACCGATAAAAAGAGAACACAAAGCATGAACAATGAATAACCTCTGATTTTTATGTCATTGAAATCAGATCAGCAGTTACGAAATTGCAGCAAACTGAAAATCACGCTTCAATCATCATTGGATTAATGCGAGTTTATCTCCCTTTCGGAATATTCTAAAGCCAAATTTTGCATTCATTTTGAAAGCTTGTTTTCCAAATTAAAAATGGAATAAACCAATATTACAATAGTTGATGGCTGTATGAAACAAAAATTCGTTTTTCTAGCATATCCAAAGCTACAAATCGGTGCGTTTCTAAAGTCTCTCAGTATAGATATTCATTAATTGAATTTGTGATATTAATGGATAGGCTGAGTAATGGGTATCACTTATTCGAAAAATGACACCCATTAATCAAATTAATGATATTTATAAATAGGGATTAGATGGTGAAACTGCACCTCATAAAGGCCGAGTTAAAAGCTCCCTTCTTCAGTACTGGGGAAGGTGGATCTTCCAGGTCCATGACTATGAAAAGAATGAAAACAAACAAGAAAAACGTGTCCTCTGCCTATAATCGTCGTGTTGACGTAGTAGGTACCCATGCAACGCCGAAACAAAATTGGCAACGTAGCACCTACGCAGCGGCAACGTCACAACAGCGCAAGTTGCGCAGTCCGTACGCAGTTCGTACACAGTTCATACGCCACGATACTCCATAGAAGCATAATATACGTCATTCATTCGCACCTGATAGTGGAGCAAATATGTTGGGCTATCTTTCAAGGGGGTGGTCTACGGAGTGTAACAATTGTTTTTGTATATCAAAATGATCGCCTGGGTCTATAGTTATCAAATTCAGCGTTTGCCACTTTGGCAAACCTTGCATAAGTCTGCAGTGGCCAGTTATTTACGTTACTCCATTAAATCTTAAATATCAAACATATTTATTGACGTCAATAAGAAATGTGTTTAAATAATATAAATGTGTAGTAGACTAGACTGGGGTAGGTACTAGAGAGCGGCCAGTCACTAACCCAGTCGGGTCTTTATTTCGCGTTGTGTCATTATGTAAGGGAATATTCTGCACTGCTTGCTTCCAATGTCAGCCAATTCTGTTCACCTTAGGTCAGACGGACAGACAGACGCACGAACGGACGGACGGACTGACAGCCGACAGACTGACACATGAAGACAGCAGACGGACACACGGACGGACGTACGCCAAGCTTAGCAGTTGCAGTGAAACTGAGATAACAAACCCAGATTCAGATCACGGGATGTGGTGCTTCGGGGTCGGGACAGAAAGACAATTAGGAACAGTTTCAGATTTTACTATGTACAAAATTTACAAGTCTAGTATGCACTTAATGTAAATGTAAGCTCTAGAAACATTATTTTAGCTTAAGAAACCTTAAAACATTTTCCTATTTGATTAAACCCTTATGAGGGGAGTGAGTCACTATAGGACCCAGTAGGGTGTGATTTAACTGACTGATCTAAACTAGACATTTATCAACAACACACCATTAGATGGACATAGGCAGAATATATGGACAATATTTTAAATGAATACGCTGTTAAGGAGGGTGCACTAGTCAGAGTTCAGTATATGAAATTCACAAACTGATCCAACTCTTGTGCATCCTGCTTAACAGCTAGATGTCAATAATGCCGAAATATTATTATTTTACCTCTACAAAAGTATTCTCTATCCCTGAAATTAATAAACTGTACAATCCAGGCAAGATATCAAATTTGCACAAATGATTCACAAGGGAGGTCACAAATGACCAAAATCAAAACATTTCAGCATTATTAACTTCCCATATAATGGGTAAAACACCGTATTCACCCGAAATAATGCCCAATAATCCCGTCTCTACCACACTCCTCCCCTGTGATTAAACATTATTTCAGAAAATATATCATATTTTATGAAATAATGTTTTCTCAAAAAAAAAAAAAAAAAAAAAAAATGTGGGATTTCAAGTAGACACGGGATGTAAATGATAATTGACTTTATGGTAATATTGTAGGAAATTAATTGAAGTTCACACGTTTCCGCCGTTGCATGCTATCCCATAAGTTTGTATCCTTATACAGTTTCCCCTGTCTTTCCACAACACGCTCGTCACGACATACATTGTCCTTCGAAGTGGAACATAGAATTTCCCTTTCATGAACAGATTTATCTGCCTCTGCCTTTCTTCTTTCTCTGGCTAAATGTTTCTGTACTGTTTTCATGTTGTCTCGATCCTCTTTATCTCCCAATTGGAAAGGAAGAATCTCCTTAGGGTCTATATATGAAAGATTTTTAACCGATTTATCAGCTACTTGAAAATGTTTATCTGCATTTTTCAAGTGTGACTTCAAATGTGTAGATGTAGTAAACAATTTCCCACATGAACAAGACTTCAGAGTTTTATTAATTTCATGCACACTTTTCCAATGATTCAGGAAATCTTTTAAAGTCCTAAATAGTTTCTCCCCACATACTTTCACAAGACATGCCGTTGGCAGTCTTGGCCAGATAGGTCGACTTTCCTGCAGAAAAGAGCTGTTCTCCTCCTCTGGAACCATTATCTCGACTTCCATTCTGCAAAAACATAATAGAGCAATGCAGAATGACTGCAGTGGGCGAAGATGATCTGATGACAATGACGATAACGATGATGATGATGTCATCTTGATGATCATGGCATCATTAATCTTCTTAAGTTCGCCAATCACCTTGATTTTTGCGATCAGTATTTCTTTTCATAAGGTGGGCGAGTGCAATATGAATAATTCACAGTGTTTAGCTTTTAGCATGATTTTTAAACATTTTATTTGTTGTTATTTACAAACAGAACTTTATATTTTATCATATTTCTCACTATTTACACTTATTCGTCACTTTTATACTGCCTTTTACTCGTAGCTTTAAAGTACAGTTTTATTGTGACTTATTTGTTTTCCCATCAGGTTATGATAAACCAAATTTGTTTTGGTTTTACTGGGCGTTCTCTTCGAGAACGTATTATTGGAATTTGATTTTGTCTGGTATGGTTTTGTACACTTCCATGACTCGTAGTACTTGTTTCTGATTCTGAGGTTAATGTTTCATTTTCTTCAGAAAATGGGGGTTGTTCCTCATATTGACTATTTGTAGTACTTGTATTTGAGTCTGTATTTAAGATACCATATTGATGATCATTTAATTCTGATTGATCTGCAACGAGACTTTCGTTTTGTTCGTGTGCTGTAGCAGTATTTCCGCCTAACACTGACTTATTCTTATTTTGACTGAACTCTGCTTCAGGGGTTTCTGATTCATTTAACCAACTTGCTGGAGTTGTCTCCCCTTGGTATGGTTTTATGTCATCTACATGGACATTAATGAGATGTTTATCAGGGCCTATTTGAATCAAATAATTTGCCTCTAGGACACGCTTAAGAACTAGATACGGGCCTGTCCAACCACGATTAATTTTTTGGTTTGCAGCAGGCGGGTAAAATCGCCATACCCAGTCCCCTTTTTTATACTGCTTAGGTTT
This sequence comes from Ctena decussata, assembly GCA_963989385.1. Taxonomy (NCBI): domain Eukaryota; kingdom Metazoa; phylum Mollusca; class Bivalvia; order Lucinida; family Lucinidae; genus Ctena; species Ctena decussata. The sequence goes on along the minus strand of OZ022507.1, from coordinate 36,011,961 downwards.
CAACCCTCGATCATAGTAAGACTTTTGTCTTTTCGCAGCTGTGCCTAGATTCTTGAATACAAAGTCATTTGTAATAGTCATTGCTGATTCAACCCATTCTATATACTGTATGGGACATGCAATTGTATTTGGAGGCGGGCCTACCATCAAGTCTAGTGGGCATGATATTTCTCTGTTCAAGAAAACTAAGTTGGGTGTACAACCTGTGCTTTTGTTTTGAGTTGCTCTATATGCCATAAGGATATATGGGAGATAATCATCCCAATTCTGCGGATTGTCGGAAGCAAATATTCTAAGCATCTGCTTAAGCGTTCTGTTAAATCGCTCCAAAAGACCATCGGAGTTTGGTCTATACGGGACTGTCCTTGTTTGCTTTATTCCGAATTTTTCGCATAGAATCTTAAACAGATGTGACTGAAATTCTCGACCTTGATCCATATGGATCTGTTGCGGACATCCGTATTTCGTGAAGAATTCACACACAAGTTTATCTGCAACGGTTTGAGCGGTATGGTCGGGTACAGCCCATGCTTCGACCCATTTTGAAAAGTACTCTCCTAATACAATGATACATTCATTGGCATTTTCATATATGGGCAACGGCCCAAAGATATCTAGCGCAACGCATTGCATAACTGCATTAACTTTAAATTGTTGAAGTGCAGCCTTTCCTCGACCTGGACCGGATTTAACGCGAGTATAAAGGTCACACGACTTGACCCATCTCATGACATCTTCTTTTACTCCGGGCCAATAGAAACGACGTTTGATACTTTCTAAGCTTCTGTCTCTACCTAAATGACCTGCAGTTAAGTGAGAATGAAGATTGTCGAAGAGGGTTTTCTTTATCACATCAGGGGCACTAGCTGGTAAATGGTACATCCTTGGTTGTCTGTCCACTTCCGGTATAGGAGGCCATTTTTTACCTCTATGCTGTCCCATTGGTACCATAATGCCTTGATAGTTTTATCAGTTTTGACGTCTTCAGGAAGTTCTGGTCGGGTATCATAGTCTAGTTTGTATTCTAGAACCAGCCTCACTGATCTGTCTTCTCTCTGCATCTGCTGCAGTTCTTCTGGACTCCATGAAGGCAACCAGTTACTTTCATTCGTGTCAACGACTTCGCAGGGGTAAATAGTTGGGCTGATAAGTGACAAGAAGGACCAGTCTTGGCCCTGGGTCTCACCTGCGCCACAGCGTGGAACTGGTATCTTATCGGGATGCCCCGGCGTGGGACTAGACGAGCTGTCAAGCGGCAAGAAGGTACAATCCGTAACCTGGGCCAGATCGGTCAGATTGACCGAATACTGGACATCGGACTCGTCATTTTTGTCCATTCCTAAAACCTTAACCGATACCTTATCGGATGGATAACAGTCGTGACACGAATGATTTGGACACTTTCGTTTCGGCTTTCTTGACAACGCATCTGCGTTCTGGTGCTGTCTTCCAGGTCTGTATCTTAACTCATAATCAAAGGTCTCAATGATCCTGATCCACCTGGCAATCATGCCTTCTTGGTCAGTTTCATTCGTGTCAACGACTTCGCAGGGGTAAATAGTTGGGCTGATAAGTGACAAGAAGGACCAGTCTTGGCCCTGGGTCTCACCTGCGCCACAACGTGGAACTGGTATCTTATCGGGATGCCCCGGCGCGGGACTAGACGGTTCTTTAAAGTTTCTTAACCAAACGGGCGGAGCGTGGTCTGTTCGGATAATAAACTTTCTGCCCAAGAGATAATACTTAAAATGCCGCATGAAAGTTACAACGGCAAGCAACTCTCGTTTAGTTGTACAGTAATTGTGCTGTGCGGAATTAAGTGTCTTACTCGCGTATGCTATTACTTTTTCTACACCTTCCTGTTCTTGTGATAACACACTACCTATTCCCCACAGGCTTGCATCTGTATCTAATATGAATATGCCTTGCTCTTTTGGAAATGAAAGTACTGGTGCGCACACAAGTGCATGCTTGAGTTCTAAGAAAGCATTTTCACATTCACTTGTCCAAACAAATTTTGCATTTTTGCGGGTTAATCGTGTCAGTGGTTTTGCGGTCTCTGCGAACTGAGGAATAAATTTCCCATAGTAGCCTATAAGACCTAAGGCTGACCTAACTTCTGTTTTATTTGACGGCACAGGCCAGTTTTCAATTGCTTGAATTTTTGATGGGTCACACGATATCCCATTTTCTGACACTACATGCCCCAAGTAGGTAACTTGGGTTTGGAAAAGAGAGCATTTCTTTAGTTTCAACTTTAAACTTGCTTCTCGTAATCTTTGAAAGACGTCTTTGAGGTTTTGAGTAATTCATTACTGACCGTTCCAAGGCGGTAGTTCTGTTGTGGTTCTCTGTTGCCTGTTTTTGGTGTCAGAGTTTCTGTGATGTTTTACCTTATGTATGTTCTTATTATTTTTGGTTCGGTTTGGGTTGCTGAGTGGCCACCTTTTGGGAACAAGCTGCTCACTCGGTTGGCCATATGTTCTCTGTATCTTGATTATTTGTTTCTTAGTTGTTTCCAACTATGGTTTGAGGGCTGGATTTGGATTTTGATTGTTTCAGTTCCTGGTCTTTGCATACTTTTTACTTTCAAGAGCCTCGAGAAATGTTTTGCCTACAATTATGATGTCATCGAGGTAGCAAAGACATTTGTGTGGTGTTTAATTAACCAGAACCTTTTCCATGAGTCTCTGAAACGAGGCTGGTGCATTAGTTAAGCCGAAGGGCATTACGTTTAAGTGAAACAAACCCCTATGTGAGTCTACAAATGCGGTCTTATGTTTACTAGACTCTGACATTTTGATTTGCCAATAACCGCTAGCCATATCCAATGTACTGAACCACATTGAACCTGACAAGGATCCTAATGTGTCGTCAATTCTGGGAAGAGGGTATGCATCCCTTAATGTGCCTGACAAGGAACCTAATGTGTCGTCAATTCTGGGAAGAGGGTATGCATCCCTTAATGTAACTGCATTTAACTTTCGAAAATCAATGCAGAAACGACAGGAACCATCCTTCTTTTTAACAAGACAGATGGGTACGGACCAAGGGCTTTCACTTGGTTCCACAGTTCCCTGTTCTAACATCTTACCTTGTTCTTGATCTACTAATTGACGTTTGAATATGGGTATTCTTCTAGGGGGTATTTTTATTGGGGTATGACTGCCTGTTCTTATTTCATGTTCTGCGATATTCGTTTGCCCTAGTTTACCCTGTGGTTATATAAAGATATCTTGATACTGACTTATTATCTTTATGAGCTCTTGCTTTTCATCAGGCTTCAATTTTTCAGATGCATTTTGAACAAGTGGTTTTAAATGTTCAGGCAAATCATCTGTGCTTGATTCTGATGACTTTGCTTTACTTGTAACATGATTAGAGCAGTGTACCTGATCTACTTCTTGTAGGACACCAATGACAGAGTTTTGATTGACCTTAACTGACCCATCACTTAGATTGAGGATGGACAAAATGATGTCTTCATCTTTGGGATTTACTAACGTTCTGGCAATAAAACAGCCTCTGTTGCTTAAAAATTTTGTCGGTTCTGCGATGCTAATTGCCTCATTCTTAAAGCATGGTTGCTCAATTTTTCCTTCGACAAATATCTCTGTATTTGATGGAATGACGGTTGTGTCAGCAATTTGTATGCGAGCACAAGTGTTTGAATTTTGTTGGAACAATGTTAGTTTGCCCTTGCTGGTTAAAAATGTCTGCTTCTTAATATTAATAGTTCCATCATATTGATATAGAAAGTCCATTCCTATAATGCCATCTATTCCCTGTATCTTAGCAATTATGAACTCCGGACTAAATGCTTTTCTCTGAATTTGCAGTGGTATTAATAGTTTTCCACTGGTCTCAATAACACTTCCATCTGCAGCCCTTAACCTAGTATGATTTATTTTTCTTTGCAAATTTCCTTTTGTCTGAATTTTGTCATACATTTGGTTAGATATAATGGAATAAGGGGAGCCTGTGTCGACAAGGAATTTACTTGTTTGATTATACACATCGGCTTGTAAGTACAGGCATGAAGTGAAAGCAGTGTTTATAGTTATTTCTTCCTGGCTATCTACTTGCAAATTTGAAATAGAGTTTTCTTCATTTTGGTTTACATCTTTGTCTATATGAGCATTTTTCTCAGTGCAAATGTTTACATTGCGTGCAGCGTCTTCATGCTGTTTGCTGACACGTTCGTTGCTTTCGTAATCATCGGGAGCGGTGATAGTAATAGTTGGTATACTTTTACATGAACTATCTGGCTTAGAAGTAATTGCATAAGCCGATTTTGATTCTGTTTTGTTTTTACTTGCATCTCTCTCATTCTTTTTACGAACGTAACAATCTTTAATGTTGTGGTTTGTACGTTTGCAATAAGAACAATATGTTCTGTCTCGAGCACGTACTGGGCTTTGAGGAGTGGTTTTAGTTTCCGAGAAGTTTACCTTGTCATTTTTAGTTTGCCTTGAGGAAGATGAGTCCATATTTTTCACAGGACTTTTGTCCCTGTTCTCCTTTCTTGGCAAAATTTTATCTAATTTTGTGTCGATCAGTTTGCTGATTTGATCTAGTGTAATGTTAGGTAAAGGTTTGTGTTCATTGCTACAGCTCAGTGATATAGGTGCTACTGTTGTATCCTCATTTTGAGGTTTCTTAACACGATCGATTGAGCCTTCAAGAGCCTCATATTTGGTGGCTAGCCCTATTGCTTCATGAAGTGTGCGTGGATGTCTAAACTGAACATGTTTTTGTAATTTGTGACGACCAAGTCCATTTATAAACTGGTCAATAACATGAACCTCTAACTGATCCAAGGTTAAATTTGGGTAAGCTTTCTGTGCTAGTTTGCTTAAGTTGTACCCAGAATCTGAAGCAGAAGTGCCTTTTTCTCGCCTATAGTACCTAAACTGACACCTATATGTGACCTCCTTCTCTTTCGGGTCATATCGGCCTGATAAGATACTTTTTAATTTACTATAGTCACTTAGCTGAGCAACCGTTAGGCTGCTTAATAATTTCTGTGCTTCGCCGCGTAAATGAATAGCTAGCATTTGTGTCTTTTGAGTGTCAGTCCACTGATTCCAAGCCGCGCACTGTTCAAAGTGTATGATATAATCAGACCATTCGGTTTTCCCTACACCATCAAAATTATCTGTATCTATCTATCTTGAATTTCCTTTTTGCGTGCTGATATTTGTGTTGCCATAGGCTGTTGTTCGGTTGTCAATGCATAGTTGGGATTAATGCTTTGCTGCCCATTTAAAGTGCTTGGAGTTTTTTGATCATTGTCTAGTCTGCAACCTACATTTGATACTGTAGGAAATTGACTGCTATGACATAAATTTCCGGCAGGTGGATAAACATGACCTGTACTTGTCAAAATTGTATTCTGCATACAAGTCGGAATTTGTTGTCCACCTGGTGAAGTGGTATTTTGATCCACAGGCACAGGGATGTATTGCCCTTGTGTATCGAGACTGCAAGTATTTGCCTGCACTGGTAAGTTTTGCTGCAAGCTCTTACTTATTTGTGTTTGCCCAGTTTGAACACCAGTTGTCATAGGTAATGATTGCTCTAATGTGCTTTGTGGTATGCTAGAGCTTATTGGTATTTGCCCGTATTGAGCATTTGATGTCAAAGACAATGGTTGCACTGGTGGGTTTTGTTGTACGCTTAAACTTATATAGGTACTTGCCCATGCTGAGTGCTGGTTGTCAAAGGCAATGATTGTACTGCTGTGTTTTGTTGTAAGCTGGAGCTTATAGGATGCTTTTGCAGAAATTGAGCAGTTGATGTCACAGGCAATGACTGCATTGCTGGTACTTGTTGTACAAAATTATGACTTGTTTCTTTTGTGTCTACTCGATAGACATTATCACTAATACTAATATTTGACTGTGTAGTCATACCTTGTGGCGCTTGCAGTGACATGTCTTTCTTGTACGAGCTTGCATGCGGTAACTGTTGGTGCAATTCTGTGCTGTCAGTTGAGACAGGCTGTGTGAACATGGCTTGTTGTTGTGTTTGTAACTGTTGCCATTGTTGTTCTTGCTGCTGTAACATTAAAGTTATTTGATGCTGACGGCGCAGGAGTTCTTCCTCCTGATCCCTTATCAGTTGCTGTGCAAGCTGTTGTTTTAATTGCTCTTGTTGCCAGTTAAATGTTGCATATTCGTTTGTATTCCCAGGTAGGGCAGTTGAAGTTATCTGACCGGCTGAGCCGTGTGGTCCTTGTGTAGTACCTGTTTGATTTAATGTAGAGCAAGCACTAGTGGGTATGCTATTAGTTTGTGTCCCAAATTCTGCTTGATGTTCCTGTATGCTGGGAACAGTTTGATTTTGCTTCAAGTGATCCGAACTATGTAACTGATAGCGATTGCTCTGATCTACAATTAATGGCATGTTACATTGACTTAATGTATTCCCGCTTTGTCCGATCACTTGTTGATTATTTGCATATGCCATGCTAGATGGCTGTAACAGGGTACCAGTACTATATGGATAAGTATACCTTACAAACTGCTGTTGCATTATTGGCTGATGGTCTACGCCCATGAGCGTAGCCTGATTGTTTGAATTAAAATCTGAGAAAGTTCCTTCAAGAGCAGAGAATACATACAGAAGTAGGAACCTGGGCCAGACTACGTAGTTTCGGCTAATAAAGCCTCGTCAGTGACCCTGACAATATCTGGTGACGAAACCAGAGAAAACTGCATTGGTGTGTTATGGTTGCTAGGCAACTGCTTTTGAATTGCAGTATTTGCTATTCTTCTTGAAACAGGAGTATAAGTCAATGCTATATCTGATTTCATGTTTTAACATATTGACCTTGAGGTGTCACTTATGTTTGGAAGATTTGTCTCCCCTTTTAATACCTGAGAAGGTGAATGTTGAAACGTATGCTCAGAAATAACTTTTCTTGGAGTTTGAATATGATATGTTTCATTAAGTGCCCTCATGGTTTCAGCTGAAAGATCCAGCTGTAAGGTGTGATTTAATTTTTCACTTTTATAAGTTATTCCCCTTGGAGTTTGGGTTTGAGTTATTCCCCATGGGGTTTGAGGAGTTATACCCCTTGGAGTTTGAGGTGTTTCTTTTAATGTCAACATTGTGTCAGCAGAAAGATCTAGCTGTAGACTATGAGTTAAGTCCCTTGGAGATTGTTCACTTCTATATGAACCCCCACTAAGAGGACTTTCTTCAGTGACCCCCGGGCCTGGGGTCGAGAACCCTATAGGTTGAATATTTATTTCCCCAAAAAGGTTTGCCATGAATTCTGAATAATTTCCCGAAATGTTTACTTCTTGACTAGTTGTTGGGGTTGGATTTAAGGAAGCGTTTCCTTCAGAAAATGTTAATGTCTTTCCTATAGTTCGATCCATTTGTCTCTATTCTTAAATGCTATAATTCTTCCTAGACCTATATATTTAAGGCTGCTGCAATTCAACGCATAAGCTTAACCTATAATTTATGCTTTATTTTTACTTTGAAGAAACTCAGTTTAAGTCTGTAAGTTTATTTTTGACAAGTGCGGTAACTTATTAAGTTTATTTATATTTCCTACACAAGTCAATTTTACCTTACTTTTTGACTTTTAATGATATAATTCTTCAATATATCATAATATTAAGCACTCTGGTTTAAGCTTGAACAGCTACAACTAACCTTATTTAGTAAGAAATAAATTTATAGCACTTATAGATGACTGTGAAATGGAATAATGACTTAAAGTCAAACGAACATATTTAATGTACCCAAACAACCCGCGTTCACCACATCCTGATCACGGACTCACCAAACTGTAGTAGACTAGACTGAGGTAGGTACTAGAGAGCGGCCAGTCACTAACCCCGTCGGGTCTTTATTTCGCGTTGTGTTATTATGTAAGGAATATTCTGCACTGCTTGCTTCCAATGTCAGCCAATTCTGAACACCTTAGGTCAGACGGACAGACAGACGCACGAACGGACGGACGGACTGACAGCCGACAGACTGACACATGAAGACAGCAGACGGACACACGGACGGACGTACGCCAAGCTTAGCAGTTGCAGTGAAACTGAGATGAGAAACCCAGATTCAGATCACGGGATGTGGTGCTACGGGGTCGGGACAGAAAGACAATTAGGAACAGTTTCAGATTTTACTATGTACAAAATTTACAAGTCTAGTATGCACTTAATGTAAATGTAAGCTCTAGAAACATTATTTTAGCTTAAGAAACCTTAGAACATTTTCCTAGTTGATTAAACCCATATGAGGGGAGTGAGTCACTATAGGACCCAGTAGGGTGTGATTTAACTGACTGATCTAAACTAGGCATTTATCAACAACACACCATTAGATGGACATAGGCAGAATATATGGACAATATTTTAAATGAATACGCTGTTAAGGAGGGTGCACTAGTCAGAGCTCAGTATATGAAATTCACAAACTGATCCAACTCTTGTGCATCCTGCTTAACAGCTAGATGTCAATAATGCCGAAATATTATTATTTTACCTCTACAAAAGTATTCTCTATCCCTGAAATTAATAAACTGCACAATCCAGGCAAGATATCAAAGGACCTGGTATGATAAGGGCCATTTTTGGCCCCCACTCAAATTCTCTTAAAATTGCATGGTTTCTATTGCTTATCATTTGAGCGTATGGGAACAAATAGAAATAATATGTTTCACTTTTGTTAATTCTCAGAATAACATGATTTCTGACATGCCTATGTTGGTTCAATAATATGAAGGAAAATTGCAAGAAAAACTGAGTTTAATCATTTTTCCTTTAAAGAAATAAGTCATTTATAATAGCCTTTGAAAGCTCTTGAAAATAGGCCTTTGATGAAATGCTTATACGTTGGGTACCACTGCTAATTACCTGTGCAGTGCACAAGGCCTGTCAAGGTACCCCACCCACCCAAGTTTGCAAGTCAAGAGACGCTAATCAAAAAATTCCAACAGATCAAAATAAAATGTGTACCAAATTATTCCTTGTGTTCTAACTAAGCAAATGAATACCCACACCATATGTTTATTTTGTCTATGAGCGGAGATATGGGCGTTTTTGTGTTGAGAAAACAGGGAAAATGTTCCGAACGCTGCCAGTTTGGTAACAAAAATTTAAAAATAAACATTGAGCCCGGTCTCCAGCACATTTAATATTTCCATGGCATGTAAATATATCAAAATTATGTCCGCATATAAAATATAAAATGTGCTGGAGGCCGGGCTCATATATTTTGAAAGCCCCAAAGGCTACAAAATTCGTCTTTTTCGTCAGAATCCGCTGGGGGTATGGGTATGTTCAAGATTAAAAGCACAAATATTTTATGCAAGAACTGGTTGATTTTGTATTTGCTGTTACATTCAAGGTTAGAACTTTCCTATGAATGCATTTTAGTTATCGAAATAGACCTTTTGAAAAATGAGTTTTCTGGGGGCCAAATATGGGCCTTATCATACCAGGATCTTTGCACAAATAATTCACAAGGGAGGTCACAAATGACCAAATCAAAACATTTCAGCATTATTAACTCCCCATATCCTAGGGTATTCTAAATTCGTGACGCTAAGCTCCCATAAAGCATTCACGAAAAGAATTCAATGAAAAGCAAGATAATATATCATTTACCCCAAAGACTTGTTGTTTTCTAGCCCTTTCCAGAATTCAGAAACTTTAGAAACAATTTTTTGAGTTGCAAACAACTTAGAATTCACATGCATAGTTTCTGATGAATGCCGCCATTATCAGTATTGTAAGTTCGTGACGTCATCTAGACTGCTGATTCCTGGTTAATAATATGGCCACATCAGTTCATTTTTATATTTTCTGTGATTTGCAATTATTTACATGAGTGAGAACTTATAAAAACTTAGTTTGACTGTTTTAAACTATAAAAATATGCAATGGTGATAGATTATAGAAAAAAACAGAAAGTTGAATACAAATTTTCAAACAACACAGTAAAAAGCAAAATGTATTCTACTGAAATGCCAGAAAAGAAAGACATACGCAAATTTGATTCACAATTTTCATTTAGGGCAGATATTCATTAGATTTTTTAGATATTTCAGTTCCTAACTGCTGAGAAAATCCCAAGTTCTTGTTTGCGAAAATAAAATGTTTCATTAATTGTAAATAAGGACCCCATTGATCTAAATCACAAAATTATTTTGTCTTATCCTAGATTATGGCTAAAAAATCAGGTGTCTTGGATCGCGATGTTGTAAACAAACAGACGCTGAATTCCCGGTAGATGTCAATTTAGATTTTTTAGAGTTTTACACTTCTTTAGTTATTCTCCAGACTGGGAATAGTAGAAACATCGATTTTTATCAAGTTTTCTTGGTCACTGTAGATGACTGACCTGCTTGAAACGCGGTTTGATGAAGATAGTTTAAATTCATTTCTGTTGACAGTTGAGAGGCGTTTGACAGCCTATTTTTTATCTGTGGCGGCAAAATCACACGAGAAAAGCCCGAGAATAGTTACGTCACGAAATTAGAATATTCACGAATTTGGAATACTCGAAGATATAATGGGTAAAACACCGTATTCACCCGAAATAATGCCCAATAACAGAGTTAATCCCGTCTCTACCACAAATGTATCAAATATTAGTATTTTCCGCAAGAATGATTAATATGCTATAAATAGGCTATTTAGAAAATAGTTCAGAACTTCTTTGCTGTTATTTTCGTTACAATACGATGTGTACCCCTCGAAAATTTAAAATTTAAATTAGGTTGTTGCATTTACAAACAATTTGTGAAAAAAAAGCCCAAACTTCTTCACTTTTCTAATTGACACTTTAAATACCTTTCTAACAAAACAAATTTGAGACCTCTAGCTTCTATACTTTGTCAAATATGTACTGTTGAACATGATTACATCTATTTTCTGTTGGTACCTGCAAACTCATTTTCCCATAATTGTTCGAACTAAAGACGGCTAACAAGTTATTTTAAACCAATGACTTGGCTCTGTTGCAATAAAATCATGTTAAACACGATATAAAACAACAGTTTACAAAAGAGTTTGACCTTACAATGCATAATTTAACCTAAGTAACGTACTTAACAGATGGAAATGTTTGAGTAAAGCGTAGATCATTCCCAATATGAATATACCTTTTTGAAATATTGACTTTTAAACAACACAGTTGTTTAGACAATAGTTGTTATTTATTGTAAAATGAATGTTTTGCATAGTGTAATAGCCTACTTAGTCAGTGTTATTTGCATGACTTGCAAAGCTGAGACTGTCCTGATGTTTAAATGAAGCCTTTCTTAATTAATCTGTACATGAAATAATATTATTTTTTTTTAATTAATAGCCAAATGACTATTAAACAAAACCGAAAGTATCAAACTAGCTAATTATTATTTATACCCAGAAAGGTAACGTAAATAACCTTTATTTCAAAACAGGCCCCAATATTAAATATAACTACTGCGAAATATGTGTGAGCTGCATTATTTAGAGCTGAATGAAATATTTTTAAAATTTAGGCACTTTTTGACCAGTATAAGGCTACCCAATGTAACTCATTATTAACAGCTCCAAGGTGGAGCATCAGTTGTGGTGTATCGATGTTATAGTTTGTGTTATCCACTTATCTGATATCTTCAAAAAATCGGTTTAATTTATCGGCATATTTGCCATTATTCTGCCATATATAGAAAAAATCAGAAATGGGTGAATTTAGGCGTGCGTGTGTGTAATTATGATTAGTTATGGCTAGCCTTTTAATATGCGTACTGGAATTACTTTTTATTGCGTACAAGAGAACTCTCTTCTGCGCATGCGCAAATTTAAGTTCTATTCTGAATTATTAAAATAGGAATAAGTTAGATAACTCCGGACAGGACGAACATTTACCAATAATGTTTCATGATTTAAGTAATCAGATGTCTGTCCAACGTGAAAACATTACAAATTTGCTAGGTTGGCCGGAACTAAGAAATGAAAACCGTCAAGTTTTTATTTTTGTTCAGTATATATGTCAATTTATTGCTGTTGAATATGTGCTTTATGTGTATTTATTTTCCACTCGACTGAAATTATAAAATCCAGTGTTCGCTACATTTACATGTTTTTGCATGTTTGTTGCACGTGCGCAGTTGTGCATTATGCTATTGTCACACTATTACGTATCCGCGGCGTATTTCACAAAAATTACATTCGCGTGTCGATCGCGAAGAACAGTTGCGTATTTTATGCCAATTCTAGTACACGGCGTATGTGCGACGATTCTACGACGTACCTTTGGCGTATCCGAGGCGTATGTGTGCCGTATAATGCGTTGTTGTGGCGTAACTGTTTCGTTGGCACGGCGTATCATTTTTAAATGCAACGTAACTACTGCGCACCAGCGGCGTAAACAGCTGCGCCTAAATGTTCATGTGTTTTCCACTGCTGTTTTTCTTTAAAAATAGTCACTGCAAGTCACCAGCAAAACATTATGCCCCCCCCCCCCCCGAAAGAAGTCACGCCCAGGAAGAACCTCGGGAAGGGGAAAATCGGCTGCACCCACCGATCCAAATCTTCGGACACAGTCAGCTGTCATCACGAAGATCCAGCAGCATCTGAGTCTGAGACAGCCGTCAACCTAACAGGGGACAAAGAGGCCAGGACCTATGGGATGCCGTTTTATCATGAATTCCCTATTTATAGATATCGATAAAACGTATGGACATCCATAATTCGAGAAAATGATATCTATTTTCCGAATAAGTGATATTCATAATTATCTATGAGTTTCCCTAATTATTTATGGATATCCATGGGTAGAACTATGGATGTCCATGATTCGAATTATAGATACCCAATCAAATGAAAGATTGATGGATATCACTAATTCGAATTATGGATATCACTTTTTCGAGTTGTGGATCGTATCATGGATATCCATAACTCTGCCAATATTTATGGATATCACTTGTTCGAGATACGGATTTCAATAAGTCGAGTATATTCTTTATTCAAATTAGTGATATCCACTTATCATTTAGATTTCTGGATAGTATCTATAATACGACTAAGTGATGTTCATGAATCGGATTGTGGATGTCAATAGTTTGGCCTATTTATGGATATCACTTATTAGAAATATGGGTATCAATAATTCGTATTTGCAAATAATAAGTTTAAATAACAAGCCTCTACGATGATTTATGGCTATCCATAATTCGAGGTATGGATTTCATTGATTTAGTTCGGTTAATTGATATCACTGATTCAAATTATGGATATCCATCGTTCAAATTATGGATATCCGTAATTAAGCCCATTTAAAGATATGCATGATTCGAATTATATACTGAGGGACTTTAAAAACGCATCATTGTATATCATGTTATTATACCCAGAGTTTGCAATATTGGAAACGTTTGAGCATTCGTGCGAGTTAGCATAGTTGAGTTCTTTAAGTCTGCAAACGCTTACAGAGAGTGTGCAACCATGCATAGAAATTTCGAGAAAATGGTAATGTGGTTACTTTTTCGCATAAAATTTTAACGAATTCACATTTTGTCGAACTTTAATGTTTATGCATCTGAATGAATACCACACACTGTAAAAACAATGAAAAATGGCAAAGATCCTTGAAAAAGTGTTTTATCGATGCTCGAAAAATGGATTTTTTTTAAAAAAAAAATAGCGTACAGTTCAAAATTTGGAAATGCCCGACTTCAAAGCAGACCAATTAATTGTATACCTACCCAGGTCATGAGAGTATGTCTTACTGTACCAGTTCCAACCAAATTTGAATAATTATTCAAATGTCCGTTACCTTCACTTCCGGTTTTTGTGCAAAAAGTTTAAATCTTTTTGTTTATGCATCTGAATGAATACCACACACTGTAAAAACAATGAAAAATGGCAAAGATCCTTGAAAAAGTGTTTTATCGATGCTCGAAAAATGGATTTTTTTTTTCAAAAAAAATAGGGTACAGTTCAAAATTTGGAAATGCCCGACTTCAAAGCAGACCAATTAATTGTATCCCTACCCAGGTCATGAGAGTATGTCTTACTGTACCAGTTCCAACCAAATTTGAATAATTATTCAAATGTCCGTTACCTTCACTTCCGTTTTTTGTGCAAAAAGTTTAAATCTTTGCAAAATGACGTTGAAAAGAAAGAAATGTAACCGATAAAAAGAGAACACAAAGCATGAACAATGAATAACCTCTGATTTTTATGTCATTGAAATCAGATCAGCAGTTACGAAATTGCAGCAAACTGAAAATCACGCTTCAATCATCATTGGATTAATGCGAGTTTATCTCCCTTTCGGAATATTCTAAAGCCAAATTTTGCATTCATTTTGAAAGCTTGTGTTCCCAATTAAAAATGGAATAAACCAAAATTACAATAGTTGATGGCTGTATGAAACAAAAATTCGTTTTTCTAGCATATCCAAAGCTACAAATCGGTGCGTTTCTAAAGTCTCTCAGTATAGATATTCATTAATTGAATTTGTGATATTAATGGATAGGCTGAGTAATGGGTATCACTTATTCGAAAAATGACACCTATTAATCAAATTAATGATATTTATAAATAGGGATTAGATGGTGAAACTGCACCTCATAAAGGCCGAGTTAAAAGCTCCCTTCTTCAGTACTGGGGAAGGTGGATCTTCCAGGTCCATGACTATGAAAAGAATGAAAACAAACAAGAAAAACGTGTCCTCTGCCTATAATCGTCGTGTTGACGTAGTAGGTACCCATGCAACGCCGAAACAAAATTGGCAACGTAGCACCTACGCAGCGGCAACGTCACAACAGCGCAAGTTGCGCAGTCCGTACGCAGTTCGTACACAGTTCATACGCCACGATACTCCATAGAAGCATAATATACGTCATTCATTCGCACCTGATAGTGGAGCAAATATGCTGGGCTATCTTTCAAGGGGGTGGTCTACGGAGTGAAACAATTGTTTTTGTATATCAAAATGATCGCCTGGGTCTATAGTTATCAAATTCAGCGTTTGCCACTTTGGCAAACCTTGCATAAGTCTGCAGTGGCCAGTTATTTACGTTACTCCATTAAATCTTAAATATCAAACATATTTATTGACGTCAATAAGAAATGTGTTTAAATAATATAAATGTGTAGTAGACTAGACTGGGGTAGGTACTAGAGAGCGGCCAGTCACTAACCCAGTCGGGTCTTTATTTCGCGTTGTGTTATTATGTAAGGGAATATTCTGCACTGCTTGCTTCCAATGTCAGCCAATTCTGTTCACCTTAGGTCAGACGGACAGACAGACGCACGAACGGACGGACGGACTGACAGCCGACAGACTGGCACATGAAGACAGCAGAGCGTCCGTCCAGACGGACGTACGCCAAGCTTAGCAGTTGCAGTGAAACTGAGATGACAAACCCAGATTCAGATCACGGGATGCGGTGCTTCGGGGTCGGGACAGAAAGACAATTAGGAACAGTTTCAGATTTTACTATGTACAAAATTTACAAGTCTAGTATGCACTTAATGTAATGTAGGCTCTAGAAACATTATTTTAGCTTAAGAAACCTTAAAACATTTTCCTAATTGATTAAACCCTTATGAGGGGAGTGAGTCACTATAGGACCCAGTAGGGTGTGATTTAACTGACTGATCTAAACTAGACATTTATCAACAACACACCATTATCATCATATTTCAATTCTCATATCGACGTTACCCCCGCACCTCAGCGGAACGTATCCATAGCCGCAGTAACGGGGCGCCGAGCGTCCGTCCAGACGGACGTACGCCAAGCTTAGCAGTTGCAGTGAAACTGAGATGACAAACCCAGATTCAGATCACGGGATGTGGTGCTTCGGGGTCGGGACAGAAAGACAATTAGGAACAGTTTCAGATTTTACTATGTACAAAATTTACAAGTCTAGTATGCACTTAATGTAATGTAAGCTCTAGAAACATTATTTTAGCTTAAGAAACCTTAAAACATTTTCCTATTTGATTAAACCCTTATGAGGGGAGTGACCCAGTAGGGTGTGATTTAACTGACTGATCTAAACTAGGCATTTATCAACAACACACCATTAGATGGACATAGGCAGAATATATGGACAATATTTTAAATGAATACGCTGTTAAGGAGGGTGCACTAGTCAGAGTTCAGTATATGAAATTCACAAACTGATCCAACTCTTGTGCATCCTGCTTAACAGCTAGATGTCAATAATGCCGAAATATTATTTTACCTCTACAAAAGTATTCTCTATCCCTGAAATTAATAAACTGCACAATCCAGGCAAGATATCAAATTTGAACAAATAATTCACAAGGGAGGTCACAAATGACCAAATCAAAACATTTCAGCATTATTAACTTCCCATATAATGGGTAAAACACCGTATTCACCCGAAATAATGCCCAATAATCCCGTCTCTACCACACTCCTCCCCTGTGATTAAACATTATTTCAGAAAATATATCATATTTTATGAAATAATGTTTTCTCAAAAAAAAAAAAAAAAAAAAAAAATGTGGGATTTCAAGTAGACACGGGATGTAAATGATAATTGACTTTATGGTAATATTGTAGGAAATTAATTGAAGTTCACACGTTTCCGCCGTTGCATGCTATCCCATAAGTTTGTATCCTTATACAGTTTCCCCTGTCTTTCCACAACACGCTCGTCACGACATACATTGTCCTTCGAAGTGGAACATAGAATTTCCCTTTCATGAACAGATTTATCTGCCTCTGCCTTTCTTCTTTCTCTGGCTAAATGTTTCTGTACTGTTTTCATGTTGTCTCGATCCTCTTTATCTCCCAATTGGAAAGGAAGAATCTCCTTAGGGTCTATATATGAAAGATTTTTAACCGATTTATCAGCTACTTGAAAATGTTTATCTGCATTTTTCAAGTGTGACTTCAAATGTGTAGATGTAGTAAACAATTTCCCACATGAACAAGACTTCAGAGTTTTATTAATTTCATGCACACTTTTCCAATGATTCAGGAAATCTTTAAAAGTCCTAAATAGTTTCTCCCCACATACTTTCACAAGACATGCCGTTGGCAGTCTTGGCCAGATAGGTCGACTTTCCTGCAGAAAAGAGCTGTTCTCCTCTTCTGGAACCATTATCTCGACTTCCATTCTGCAAAAACATAATAGAACAATGCAGAATGACTGCAGTGGGCGAAGATGATCTGATGACAATGACGATAACGATGATGATGATGACATCTTGATGATCATGGCATCATTAATCTTCTTAAGTTCGCCAATCAACTTGATTTTTGCGATCAGTATTTCTTTTCATAAGGTGGGCGAGTGCAATATGAATTATTCACAGTGTTTAGCTTTTAGCATGATTTTTAAACATTTTATTTGTTGTTATTTACAAACAGAACTTTATATTTTATCATATTTCTCACTATTTACACTTATTCGTCACTTTTATACTGCCTTTTACTCGTAGCTTTAAAGTACAGTTTTATTGTGACTTATTTGTTTTCCCATCAGGTTATGATAAACCAAATTTGTTTTGGTTTTACTGGGCGTTCTCTTCGAGAACGTATTATTGGGATTTGATTTTGTCTGGTATGGTTTTGTACACTTCCATGACTCGTAGTACTTGTTTCTGATTCCGAGGTTAATGTTTGATTTTCTTCAGAAAATGGGGGTTGTTCCTCATATTGACTGTTTGTAGTACTTGTATTTGAGTCTGTATTTAAGGTACCATATTGATGATCATTTAATTCTGATTGATCTGCAACGAGACTTTCGTTTTGTTCGTGTGCTGTATCAGTATTTCCGCCTAACACTGACTTATTCTTATTTTGACTGAACTCTGCTTCAGGGGTTTCTGATTCATTTAACCAACTTGCTGGAGTTGTCTCCCCTTGGTATGGTTTTATGTCATCTACATGGACATTAATGAGATGTTTATCAGGGCCTATTTGAATCAAATAATTTGCCTCTAGGACACGCTTAAGAACTAGATACGGGCCTGTCCAACCACGATTAATTTTTTGGTTTGCAGCAGGCGGGTAAAATCGCCATACCCAGTCCCCCTTTTTATACTGCCTAGGTTTCAACCCTCGATCATAGTAAGACTTTTGTCTTTTCGCAGCTGTGCCTAGATTCTTGAATACAAAGTCATTTGTAATAGTCATTGCTGATTCAACCCATTCTATATACTGTATGGGACATGTTTCGGCAATTGTATTTGGAGGCGGGCCTACCATCAAGTCTAGTGGGCATGATATTTCTCTGTTCAAGAAAACTAAGTTGGGTGTACAACCTGTGCTTTTGTTTTGAGTTGCTCTATATGCCATAAGGATATATAGATCATATCACGAGCGCGGAGCGCGAGTGAATATCTACTCACAACTGACCGACATTATTGCTCAATAATTCAATGCTAGAGCTGAACTATTTCGATTTTAACACTCAAAACACTGAAAAAATATTCTTTTCGTTTAAATTCTCCCAACCTTCCTGCCAGCGCATTCATCTTCCCGCTTATATTCTTGTATCTAAGATAAATGTGCGTTTTATGGCGATTTTAGAAGTAAAGAGAGACGTTACACCGGCTAACGTCTCAAAACGAGCTAAAGTTTTATATTCCAACGTTTTATCTTCTTGCGTTTGGCTTCTTCATAAATACTATTGCATGTACTATTAAAGATACAGGTCGTTTGAGGCAGTACCAGAGATGTCGGACACTGTTTTGCCAGACCAACCAGTAACATTTACAATGTTGGACAATGGAAGTAAACGAGGCGGCCGTCTTCTAGTTTCCAGTGACGGGTACTCCTACGGAGCGAAGGTAACGTATATAATATTGAATCTCCATCGTGCGTTTACGTTGTCGTATAATTCGCACGATTAATTGACAATTGCCACTCTAGAATTAATTGTTTAGCATCGTATGTTTGGGGCTTCCCTTCAGTATACATTCAATGTGGTGCCGTTATACAATATGGGTATCCTTAAATCGAATTTTGGATATCTCAAAATCAAGATGAATATTGGATATCCATAAATCAAATCATGGATATTTACATTTCAAATTATGGATATCCATAAAAATGATTATAGATATTCAAAAATCAAGTTGTGTGAATAATAATAAAAATAATTTTGGATATCCAAGAACACAAATTATGGATATCAAATGTAAAGTTAAGGATATCAACAAAATTTGGATGTTCATAAATCAATATGCATACATAGAATGATGAATCTACAAAACAGAATTATGGATATCAATAATAAGTAAATAAATTATAAATAAGCAGTGTATAAATTTTGATTGCTAGTATCGGCTTCAACATTCACTTTTGGTTTCTATTTTACAGAGCGTCAACCAGTCGTCCACACTATGGACATGTAGTGTGCGATCTAAGAAACTGCGGTGTCATGCTACCGTTAAGCAGCAAGGTGACAACTTTCACATGGGACAACAAACACATGTGCACACATCCGACCTCAAACTTTTGTTGAAAGCTGAAATAGCATCAATGGTGAGTTATTTGTATATTCCATTTAGATAAATTCTGAAAGGATAGATCAGAAACACAACAAAGACATGAAAATAGCAGACTCGGCTTGACTGAAATGTGGTAGACTGGCCTCGCCCTCTAGTACGCTTTAGCAGAACTTTATATTCAAAATAACTCTAAATTAACTCAATGATATAAGAGGCCTTTTGCCTCTTAGGGTAATGGAATCTTCTTATGCGTCTGTTTTTTTTTCAGGTAAAGGCAAAAGCTAAAGATCAAATTTTCCGGCCTGCGATGGACATTGTTGATGAAGCGATCAGAGACAAGATAACAGACGCCAACATGCATCTGAAACCGAAACAGACATTACTGAAACGTGCTGCTAATCGATACCGGGCAAACCTGAGACCACATGAGCCGACAGATTTAGATTTTACGGTATATCTTATTTACTGAACATTCCTAAAATCACGCACGCGCACATGCATATTGATAAAGCCATAAATAAGTAGTTCGACCGTAGGCATCAAACTGAAAGACAATTTAATTTAATCTGATGCTATAAGAAAACTGGATTTTTTTTTATTTCATGATTTATTATATTTTCTCGTACTTTGTCGCTGACGTCATCTCATCAGAATCTTTCATCAAAGCTAACAGAAATTAGTGCAAGGGTTTACTGTAACTTTGAACTAAAAGAAATTGTACTTATCAGACAATAGGATTTTTTTTCCGATTTCTTGATTTTATATATATTTTTCTCGTAATCTATCCTCCCTCAAAACTGTCATTTTCAAATCATGTTATGTTAACAAGGCATACTTATGTCGCTGTCAGGAACCTCGGTAGCTCAGTAGGTTAAGCGCCAGCTTGCTGATCTAGCGGTCCCGGACTCGAGACCTGCTGGAGGCGGAAATCTTTCAAACCGTAAACGAGGTGCCATTGCATACAGCTTTTTTAATTAACAGCCTCCCGTCGTCCTGATATGACTGAAATACTGTCAAAAAGATTATAAAACCGCAAGTCATCCATCCATCTATGTTATCGCTGTTAGACGTTAAATAAATCCTCTTCTACATCTAACTGATCTAAATTTCAGGTTGATTATGAGTTTCTTCAATGTGAAAACTTTTTGATAGGAGATCTCACAGTAGACAATGAGAGGCATCTTTCGTTTGCCACGCCATTCCAGCTGCGTGTTCTTAGTCAAGCTAAGCGATGGTTTATGGATGGCACTTTTAAAGTAATACAATTATTTTCGCTATGTGTGGAAAATCAAAAGCACAAACTCGCATGTGTACACATAACCTACAGAGAGAGAGAGAGAGAGAGAGAGAGAGAGAGAGAGAGAGAGGGAGAGAAAAAAAAGAGAGAACGAGAGAGAAAGAACGAGAGAGAGAGCGACCGAGAGCGACCGAGAGCACTTTTAAAGGACAGAGAGAGAGAGAGACTGAGAGAGAGCGACTGAGAGAGAGCGACTGAGAGCACTTTTAAAGGACAGAGAGATAGAGAGAGAGAGAGAGAGAGAGAGCAACCGAGAGCACTTTTAAGGAATACCATTTTCGATCCCGGCCAAGGTCAAGATTCTCCTCGAACTTCCTCTTAATCACTTTACCCAAACATGTATTATAAACAAGAATGTTCGTACATAAATCAAGTGCACATTGATGTTTACATTACAGATTGTCTCCGATCCCTTTAAGAGAAGTGGTCAGCTAATGTCGATCCACGCTTTCGTTCAAAAGGATGGTAACAGAAAACAGTTTCCACTGGCTTTTTCCCTAATGTCGAGAAAGCAGAAGAAAGACTATGCAGAGGTAAATGTTTTTGTAGGCTTGAAAGTTAAAGTGACCAAAGTACCGTAATCATAGGTCCGACCTCGTAACATTGACAATTCCGAGATAATTTAGATACACATTTTAGAAAATGATACATGACTTTCAAATCGCAGTGTTTATATCAGTATTACAGTGTGACAGAGAGAGAGAGAGAGAGAGAGAGAGAGAGAGAGAGAGAGAACGTGTTCATTATTGTGTTCATTATTAAACGAGAGTTTGTAACCAAGTGAAATGTAAGGCACAAATTGTAAAGTTAATACAA
Source organism: Ctena decussata (assembly GCA_963989385.1). Classification (NCBI taxonomy): domain Eukaryota; kingdom Metazoa; phylum Mollusca; class Bivalvia; order Lucinida; family Lucinidae; genus Ctena; species Ctena decussata. Next base: position 35,990,382 of record OZ022507.1, on the reverse strand, counting down.
ATGCAGCATCTTCCGTTTCATAACAATTCATATATTATGTGGTATTTCGCAGTCATGTTCATACACCATGCGAATTTATTTCTTCAAACAGGTTCTCAAGACTCTCAAAGATGCCCTGGGAAGAACTGCTGTAGAAGTGTTTGTCTTAGATTTTGAAAAAGGTAACAAAGTGTTTAGTAACTAGTTGGGTATATGGATACACCTTCAAGGGAAGCAACTCTACCATTTTCTTGCCTCACTCAGTCTCGATAGGGATCGACTCTTAAAAGAAAGAATTTGCTCCCCTTGAAGTAAATAGAATATTCTCCCCTAGGAGCAAATTCTTTAAGAGTTTTAGAGTACACTCTATTTTATAAGGGTTTCGTCGTCCAGAAAAAGTAAACTGGAAGTCACAAAAGTTGTTCAACAGCTGCTCACCTTCTAAAAGTGACCGAAAAACATGGAGGCTTATCCATACACCTTAGAACAAATAAAGACTTCCTCCCACTGATAGCAAACACATATAAAAGTTCAAGTTATGGCCCATTATGCCGAAAGCAATGCATACCGCATTTACCGTTAATATTCGGACAGAAAACATAAGTAAAGTAGGACTGCCATGTTCAGGCCCTGGTCAGATTTCTCCTAAGTAGTCTACCAGAGGTCTGTATTGTTTGCTGTCATTTTATAAAAACCACTTGTAAAGACAAACATGGTAATAAAAGGAGTTTATAATGGTCCGAATATTTACGATATGATATTGTCAGAGTTTTTTGCTATTTTTTGTAGGTGCCTGGCAGGGTATAAGAGAGGTCTTCCCTGACGTTACAATAAAAGGGTGCGTATTTCACTGGACGCAGGCAGTATGGCGACATGTTCAGGAGTATGGCCTTGTAAGAACGTACAGAGAGAGACAAGGTGTATATTGGTACATCCGACAGCTTATGGCTCTACCGTTCTTACCGGCGACCCACATCAGAGAGACATTCGACGCTCTGAGAGTGAGGGCAAATACTGATCCCCTGATGCGTCTGGTGGATTACATTGATCGCCAGTGGATGCTGAACTCGGTTTTTGACGTGCCGTCGTGGTCTGTGTTTGGCCAGAGCATGAGAACCAACAACGACGTTGAGGGTAGGTGCAGCATAGGTAATAGTGCATGTGTTTTGAGAAACTTTTGTGTAAGGTTATTTGTAGGTTTGAATAAACAGCGACCTGCATGGTATAGTTGTCCGTCATGTAAAGTTTGTACCGCATTGGAACCACAGTATAAGTACTGAAAATTCATCGAAGGACAACTTTTAGGCGCTAATCCTTGTTCAATGTTTTATGTAAAAGCTATCAGATCTACTTGTTACAAAGGCTAATGCTAACTTTTAAGCATAACACAACTCACATCAGTTCTATAGACAATTTCTAAAGGACAACATAAATAATACTTGGCAAAACATTTTCCTCAGCGTACATGTACATCTGATAAGTTTTTCAATTGTAGTACATTGTATCTTTAAATAGGCTGGCACCACAGACTAAACAGCAAGGCAGGTTTGTCAGGCCTAGGGTTTTACCAGCTGGTACCCCTTTTACAAAGAGAGGCAAAGACCGTGGAGCTGAGTGTCGTCTCAGAAGACTTGGAGAGAGACTTGAGGAAACGATATACTAGACTGGAAATCAATTTGGAAGATGCTTGGCGGTCCTATATGGACGAAGAAATGACAACCACCGAATTTTTGAGGCGTTGTGCTACGCTGTACGGCGTAGGAGAGGATACTGCTCCCGAGAACCGCGACTGATGACAGAAAATTCTTAAGATAATTCAAAGGCTTTTGGTGAAATTTAAATTTGATAAATTAATATAAAGAAAAAAAAAAAAAAAAAAAAACAAACAAACTCAAAAGCACCACTTAAAAAGACGTGTCACAGATAAATAAAAAATATGGACACCACAAAAAGAAGTGCAAAAAAAAAAAAAAAAAAAAGAAAAAAAAAAAAAACAATGAAAAAAAAAAACAATGAAAAAAAAAGAATAAGAAAGAAAAGAAAAATAGCACCTTCAAAAGAAGTCTTAGTCAAAAAAATAAAAAGACCACGAAAAGAAGTGCTAAATATGGCTGGTTCAGAGAGGATAGACAAAAAGAATTGGATGCAATACATTTGTTTTTGTCTATCATCTTGCTCTTGTCATACCTCCTCGTGGTACCAGCCGGTAACATTGTGCTTAAAGATGCTGCTTAGGGTCTTAAAGCATAGTGGCTAAAGTGACAAGGCATTCTGTTTGTCTATACGGTACATATTATTGCAGAAAATATCATCAGAACGCATTTTTTTTGTTTGGGCGAACTGACTTAAGAGCGCATGGGAATTAGGGCGAAACGACCCAGGGCGAAACGACCCAGGGCGAACGGGAATAAGGGCGAAACGACTCAGGGGCGAAGGGGATTTAGGGCGAAACGACCCGGATTCGCGGTAAACGGTGCTCACTCACATTTTGTAGCCTCCAGATGACAGAACAAAGAAAAAAACTTTACGTACAAAGGGTTTCTTTAATTTCGTTCTGCTACTTTCCAGCAGAAGAAAATATGCAATTTTTGTGCCGAATATCTTGGTCCACATATGAGAGAGAGTAGTGCGGTAAACGGTGCTCACTCACATTTGGTGGCCTCCAGATGATAGAACATAGAAATCAAACTTTGCTAACAACGGGTTTCTGAAATATCGTTCTGCTACTTTCCAGCAGAAGAAACTATGCAATTTTTGTGAATATCTCGGTCCACATATGAGATAGAGTAGTGCGGTAAACGGTGCACACTCACATTTTGTCGCCTGTAGATTACAGAACAAAGAAATAAAAATTGCCAAATTCTGCAGAATTTTCAATTCGCTATCCTTACCACTCTTTCTGCAGAAAATTCTGCAGAATATTCATTTCGCTAACTTTACCACTTTTTCTGCAGAAAATTCTGCAGAAAATTCTGCAGAATTTTCTGCAGAATTTTCTGCAGAATTTTCATTCTGCTAACTTAACCGAGGTCAATATTACCTATTTTATGTCAGACCGATCTCAATCAAAAACTGTATGAAACACAAAGAACATTTTCCTATTCTAACAGGTTAATTGATCATGGTCTGTTTAAACTTTGTCTGCATTCCTTGCACTTTCTTCTGCTTATGGCCATCTAGATTTTTTTTTGTAGAATGCTAAATAATTATAACTATTAATATTATTTGGGCTTCTAAGGGCGGGGGCCTGGGGGCACAGCCCCCAGAAGCCACAGTAGTTTTGCTGATGAAACGGCACCTGGAGAGTCGAAATATCACAGATGCAGGCATTAAATTTAATTGAGAACAAAATTATCTACTCGACATAATTTTATAGACACTTTCATTCTGTTCTTCTAGCAAATGAATGAAAAGATCAGTTTTTTGGATATGAAGCCGCCGAATTTTTGTGGGTCATGTCCATAAATGCCTTTTAAGTTTTGAGTGTGAAAGAAAAGAGTCAGAAATTTTAGGCGTAATGAGGGTCTGGAGGAGTCCAGAAGAAGGGTCCAGAAGAAAATTGTCCCCAGGATTATCTGCCCTTGCACTGGCTATTATCATGAAAAAATCTATATAAAATCACAGGAATTTTCGTGACTCTTGAAATTAATTATCACAGTAATGTCAACCTCCCTTCATGTATAAAGTCAAGAAAAAAATATATCGGAAATAGGAGTTTAAAGGCATTTATCTCTTACTTGCCACAATGATTAAAGCATTAAACGCTTCCTGTGACGATCAAAAATTTCATCAAAAATTGGGTAATCTGTCCCTGCAATGTGACTACATACTTGGGTGCGGTCACAAGAAAACCAGAAACTTTACGGTTTTCATGTTGCTGTCATTCTTGGGTTTGAAGACATCAGACATATTATATACTTAGCAAAAATAAAAACTTGACAGTCTTTATTTTTCATCCTACGGTAGTTGGGAAAAAGTGAGACATGGAAATTCTTTTAATTTAAGGAAATGTAATCATTCTGTAATATCATAGTCACAAAATTTTCAAGATTCCTTAGATACATCAAAATTGGGGCTATTGTAAACGTCACAAGGGTACTTTTCTGTTTTCTATGCTCAAAACCAAATAATTACCAAAATTGTCGAAGTCTGCTTAAATGATAAAAAATCTGTTGGCAATGCTTTTCCATTATTAAATCCAATCTCTATGGACTCATGAGCTAAAATTATGCCGATGCATGGTCGACTAGGAGGCCGTAAGGACCAGACAAAAAACCTCAGTCCACGCCATTATAAAGTCAGAAATTCAGTTTCAATAGAATTCCAATTACACATTTAAGGCTTTATGGCAGTTTAAGAAATGGCTTTTAAATAAATTTAGTAATAAAGACATTGAGTTTGCAAGACAAGCAAACTTATCTCGAAAAAAATAATGAAAAAGACGCATTGGTACAGAAGATACGGCATCTCATAAATCTCTATATGTTCGATTCAAAGGGAGATAATCTGAAAGTTTTGAAACTTTAAACGTTATTTTCAGGTTGTGATTACAATTAACATAAGCGTTTAAAGTGTTTTCTATGCGTACTGGAATTACTTTTTATTGGGTACAAGAGAACTTTCTTCTGCGCATGCGCAAATTAAAGTTCTATTCTGAATTTTAAAATAGGAATAAGTTAGATAACTCCGGACAGGACGAACATTTACCAATAATTTTTCATGATTTAAGTAATCAGATGTCTGTCCAACGTGAAGACATTACAAATTTGCTAGGTTGGCCGGAACTAAGAAATGAAAACCGTCAAGTTTTTATTTTTGTTCAGTATATATGTCAATTTATTGCTGTTGAATATGTGCTTTATGTGTATTTATTTTCCACTCGACTGAAATTATAAAATCCAGTGTTCGCTACATTTACATGTTTTTGCATGTTTGTTGCACGTGCGCAGTTGTGCATTATGCTAGTGTCACACTATTACGTATCCGCGGCGTATTTCACAAAAATTACATTCGCGTGTCGATCGCGAAGAACAGTTGCGTATTTTATGCCAATTCTAGTACACGGCGTATGTGCGACGATTCTACGACGTACCTTTGGCGTATCCGAGGCGTATGCGTGGCGTATGTGTGCCGTATAATGCGTTGTTGTGGCGTAACTGTTTCGTTGGCACGGCGTATCATTTTTAAATGCAACGTAACTACTGCGCACCAGCGGCGTAAACAGCTGCGCCTAAATGTTCATGTGTTTTCCACTGCTGTTTTTCTTTAAAAAGCAGTCACTGCAAGTCACCAGCAAAACATTATGCCCCCCCCCCCGAAAGAAGTCACGCCCAGGAAGCACCACGGGAAGGGGAAAATCGGCTGCACCCACCGATCCAAATCTTCGGACACAGTCAGCTGTCATCACTGAGATCCAGCAGCATCTGAGTCTGAGACAGCCGTCAACCTAACAGGGGACAAAGAGGCCAGGACCTATGGGATGCCGTTTTATCATGTATTCCCTATTTATAGATATCGATAAAACGTATGGACATCCATAATTCGAGAAAATGATATCTATTTTCCGAATAAGTGATATTCATAATTATCTATGAGTTTCCCTAATTATTTATGGATATCCATGGGTAGAACTATGGATGTCCATGATTCGAATTATAGATACCCAATCAAATGAAAGATTGATGGATATCACTAATTCGAATTATGGATATCACTTTTTCGAGTTACTGATCGAATCATGGATATCCATAACTCTGCCAATATTTATGGATATCACTTGTTCGAGATACGGATTTCAATAAGTCGAGTATATTCTTTATCTAAATTAGTGATATCCACTTATCATTTAGATTTCTGGATAGTATCTATAATACGACTAAGTGATGTTCATGAATCGGATTGTGGATGTCAATAGTTTGGCCTATTTATGGATATCACTTATTAGAAATATGGGTATCAATAATTCGTATTTGCAAATAATAAGTTTAAATAACAAGCCTCTACGATGATTTATGGCTATCCATAATTCGAGGTATGGATTTCATTGATTTAGTTCGGTTAATTGATATTACTGATTCAAATTATGGATATCCATCGTTCAAATTATGGATATCCGTAATTAAGCCCATTAAAGATATGCATGATTCGAATTATATACTGAGGGACTTTAAAAACGCACCATTGTAAATCATGTTATTATACCCAGAGTTTGCAATATTGGAAACGTTTGAGCATTCGTGCGAGTTAGCATGGTTGAGTTCTTTAAGTCTGCAAACGCTTACAGAGAGTGTGCAACCATGCATAGAAATTTCGAGAAAATGGTAATGTGGTTACTTTTTCGCATAAAATTTTAACGAATTCACATTTTGTCAAACTTTAATGTTTATGCATCTGAATGAATACCACACACTGTAAAAACAATGAAAAATGGCAAAGATCCTTGAAAAAGTGTTTTATCGATGCTCGAAAAATGGATTTTTTTTTTTCAAAAAAATAGCGTACAGGTCAAAATTTGGAAATGCCCGACTTCAAAGCAGACCAATTAATTGTATACCTACCCAGGTCATGAGAGTATGTCTTACTGTACCAGTTCCAACCAAATTTGAATAATTATTCAAATGTCCGTTACCTTCACTTCCGGTTTTTGTGCAAAAAGTTTAAATCTTTGCAAAATGACGTTGAAAAGAAAGAAATGTAACCGATAAAAAGAGAACACAAAGCATGAACAATGAATAACCTCTGATTTTTATGTCATTGAAATCAGATCAGCAGTTACGAAATTGCAGCAAACTGAAAATCACGCTTCAATCATCATTGGATTAATGCGAGTTTATCTCCCTTTCGGAATATTCTAAAGCCAAATTTTGCATTCATTTTGAAAGCTTGTTTTCCAAATTAAAAATGGAATAAACCAATATTACAATAGTTGATGGCTGTATGAAACAAAAATTCGTTTTTCTAGCATATCCAAAGCTACAAATCGGTGCGTTTCTAAAGTCTCTCAGTATAGATATTCATTAATTGAATTTGTGATATTAATGGATAGGCTGAGTAATGGGTATCACTTATTCGAAAAATGACACCCATTAATCAAATTAATGATATTTAAAAATAGGGATTAGATGGTGAAACTGCACCTCATAAAGGCCGAGTTAAAAGCTCCCTTCTTCAGTACTGGGGAAGGTGGATCTTCCAGGTCCATGACTATGAAAAGAATGAAAACAAACAAGAAAAACGTGTCCTCTGCCTATAATCGTCGTGTTGACGTAGTAGGTACCCATGCAACGCCGAAACAAAATTGGCAACGTAGCACCTACGCAGCGGCAACGTCACAACAGCGCAAGTTGCGCAGTCCGTACGCAGTTCGTACACAGTTCATACGCCACGATACTCCATAGAAGCATAATATACGTCATTCATTCGCACCTGATAGTGGAGCAAATATGCTGGGCTATCTTTCAAGGGGGTGGTCTACGGAGTGTAACAATTGTTTTTGTATATCAGAATGATCGCCTGGGTCTATAGTTATCAAATTCAGCGTTTGCCACTTTGGCAAACCTTGCATAAGTCTGCAGTGGCCAGTTATTTACGTTACTCCATTAAATCTTAAATATCAAACATATTTATTGACGTCAATAAGAAATGTGTTTAAATAATATAAATGTGTAGTAGACTAGACTGGGGTAGGTACTAGAGAGCGGCCAGTCACTAACCCAGTCGGGTCTTTATTTCGCGTTGTGTCATTATGTAAGGGAATATTCTGCACTGCTTGCTTCCAATGTCAGCCAATTCTGTTCACCTTAGGTCAGACGGACAGACAGACGCACGAACGGACGGACGGACTGACAGCCGACAGACTGACACATGAAGACAGCAGACGGACACACGGACGGACGTACGCCAAGCTTAGCAGTTGCAGTGAAACTGAGATAACAAACCCAGATTCAGATCACGGGATGTAGTGCTTCGGGGTCGGGACAGAAAGACAATTAGGAACAGTTTCAGATTTTACTATGTACAAAATTTACAAGTCTAGTATGCACTTAATGTAAATGTAAGCTCTAGAAACATTATTTTAGCTTAAGAAACCTTAAAACATTTTCCTATTTGATTAAACCCTTATGAGGGGAGTGAGTCACTATAGGACCCAGTAGGGTGTGATTTAACTGACTGATCTAAACTAGACATTTATCAACAACACACCATTAGATGGACATAGGCAGAATATATGGACAATATTTTAAATGAATACGCTGTTAAGGAGGGTGCACTAGTCAGAGTTCAGTATATGAAATTCACAAACTGATCCAACTCTTGTGCATCCTGCTTAACAGCTAGATGTCAATAATGCCGAAATATTATTATTTTACCTCTACAAAAGTATTCTCTATCCCTGAAATTAATAAACTGTACAATCCAGGCAAGATATCAAATTTGCACAAATGATTCACAAGGGAGGTCACAAATGACCAAAATCAAAACATTTCAGCATTATTAACTTCCCATATAATGGGTAAAACACCGTATTCACCCGAAATAATGCCCAATAACAGAGTTAATCCCGTCTCTACCACACTCCTCCCCTGTGATTAAACATTATTTCAGAAAATATATCATATTTTATGAAATAATGTTTTCTCAAAAAAAAAATTGTGGGATTTCAAGTAGACACGGGATGTAAATGATAATTGACTTTATGGAAATATTGTAGGAAATTAATTTAAGTTCACACGTTTCCTCCGTTGCATGCTATCCCATAAGTTTGTATCCTTATACAGTTTCCCCTGTCTTTCCACAACACGCTCGTCACGACATATATTGTCCTTCGAAGTGGAACATAGAATTTCCCTTTCATGAACAAATTTATCTGCCTCTGCCTTTCTTCTTTCTCTGGCTAAATGTTTCTGTATTGTTTTCATGTTGTCTCGGTCCTCTTTATCTCCCAATTGGAAAGGAAGAATCTCCTTAGGGTCTATATATGAAAGATTTTTAACTGATTTATCAGCTACTTGAAAATGTTTATCTGCATTTTTCAAGTGTGACTTCAAATGTTTAGATGTAGTAAACAATTTCCCACATGAACAAGACTTCAGAGTTTTATTAATTTCATGCACACTTTTCCAATGATTCAGGAAATCTTTAAAAGTCCTAAATAGTTTCTCCCCACATACTTTCACAAGACATGCCGTTGGCAGTCTTGGCCAGATAGGTCGACTTTCCTGCAGAAAAGAGCTGTTCTCCTCCTCTGGAACCATTATCTCGACTTCCATTCTGCAAAAACATAATAGAGCAATGCAGAATGACTGCAGTGGGCGAAGATGATCTGATGACAATGACGATAACGATGATGATGGTGTCATCTTGATGATCATGGCATCATTAATCTTCTTAAGTTCGCCAATCAACTTGATTTTTGCGATCAGTATTTCTTTTCATAAGGTGGGCGAGTGCAATATGAATAATTCACAGTGTTTAGCTTTTAGCATGATTTTTAAACATTTTATTTGTTGTTATTTACAAACAGAACTTTATATTTTATCATATTTCTCACTATTTACACTTATTCGTCACTTTTATACTGCCTTTTACTCGTAGCTTTAAAGTACAGTTTTATTGTGACTTATTTGTTTTCCCATCAGGTTATGATAAACCAAATTTGTTTTGGTTTTACTGGGCGTTCTCTTCGAGAACGTATTATTGGAATTTGATTTTGTCTGGTATGGTTTTGTACACTTCCATGACTCGTAGTACTTGTTTCTGATTCTGAGGTTAATGTTTCGTTTTCTTCAGAAAATGGGGGTTGTTCCTCATATTGACTATTTGTAGTACTTGTATTTGAGTCTGTATTTAAGATACCATATTGATGATCATTTAATTCTGATTGATCTGCAACGAGACTTTCGTTTTGTTCGTGTGCTGTAGCAGTATTTCCGCCTAACACTGACTTATTCTTATTTTGACTGAACTCTGCTTCAGGGGTTTCTGATTCATTTAACCAACTTGCTGGAGTTGTCTCCCCTTGGTATGGTTTTATGTCATCTACATGGACATTAATGAGATGTTTATCAGGGCCTATTTGAATCAAATAATTTGCCTCTAGGACACGCTTAAGAACTAGATACGGGCCTGTCCAACCACGATTAATTTTTTGGTTTGCAGCAGGCGGGTAAAATCGCCATACCCAGTCCCCTTTTTTATACTGCTTAGGTTTCAACCCTCGATCATAGTAAGACTTTTGTCTTTTCGCAGCTGTGCCTAGATTCTTGAATACAAAGTCATTTGTAATAGTCATTGCTGATTCAACCCATTCTATATACTGTATGGGACATGCAATTGTATTTGGAGGCGGGCCTACCATCAAGTCTAGTGGGCATGATATTTCTCTGTTCAAGAAAACTAAGTTGGGTGTACAACCTGTGCTTTTGTTTTGAGTTGCTCTATATGCCATAAGGATATATGGGAGATAATCATCCCAATTCTGCGGATTGTCGGAAGCAAATATTCTAAGCATCTGCTTAAGCGTTCTGTTAAATCGCTCCACAAGACCATCGGAGTTTGGTCTATACGGGACTGTCCTTGTTTGCTTTATTCCGAATTTTTCGCATAGAATCTTAAACAGATGTGACTGAAATTCTCGACCTTGATCCATATGGATCTGTTGCGGACATCCGTATTTCGTGAAGAATTCACACACAAGTTTATCTGCAACGGTTTGAGCGGTATGGTCGGGTACAGCCCATGCTTCGACCCATTTTGAAAAGTACTCTCCTAATACAATGATACATTCATTGGCATTTTCATATATGGGCAACGGCCCAAAGATATCTAGCGCAACGCATTGCATAACTGCATTAACTTTAAATTGTTGAAGTGCAGCCTTTCCTCGACCTGGACCGGATTTAACGCGAGTATAAAGGTCACACGACTTGACCCATCTCATGACATCTTCTTTTACTCCGGGCCAATAGAAACGACGTTTGATACTTTCTAAGCTTCTGTCTCTACCTAAATGACCTGCAGTTAAGTGAGAATGAAGATTGTCGAAGAGGGTTTTCTTTATCACATCAGGGGCACTAGCTGGTAAATGGTACATCCTTGGTTGTCTGTCCACTTCCGGTATAGGAGGCCATTTTTTACCTCTATGCTGTCCCATTGGTACCATAATGCCTTGATAGTTTTATCAGTTTTGACGTCTTCAGGAAGTTCTGGTCGGGTATCATAGTCTAGTTTGTATTCTAGAACCAGCCTCACTGATCTGTCTTCTCTCTGCATCTGCTGCAGTTCTTCTGGACTCCATGAAGGCAACCAGTTACTTTCATTCGTGTCAACGACTTCGCAGGGGTAAATAGTTGGGCTGATAAGTGACAAGAAGGACCAGTCTTGGCCCTGGGTCTCACCTGCGCCACAGCGTGGAACTGGTATCTTATCGGGATGCCCCGGCGCGGGACTAGACGAGCTGTCAAGCGGCAAGAAGGTACAATCCGTAACCTGGGCCAGATCGGTCAGATTGACCGAATACTGGACATCGGACTCGTCATTTTTGTCCATTCCTAAAACCTTAACCGATACCTTATCGGATGGATAACAGTCGTGACACGAATGATTTGGACACTTTCGTTTCGGCTTTCTTGACAACGCATCTGCGTTCTGGTGCTGTCTTCCAGGTCTGTATCTTAACTCATAATCAAAGGTCTCAATGATCCTGATCCACCTGGCAATCATGCCTTCTTGGTCAGTTTCATTCGTGTCAACGACTTCGCAGGGGTAAATAGTTGGGCTGATAAGTGACAAGAAGGACCAGTCTTGGCCCTGGGTCTCACCTGCGCCACAACGTGGAACTGGTATCTTATCGGGATGCCCCGGCGCGGGACTAGACGGTTCTTTAAAGTTTCTTAACCAAACGGGCGGAGCGTGGTCTGTTCGGATAATAAACTTTCTGCCCAAGAGATAATACTTAAAATGCCGCATGAAAGTTACAACGGCAAGCAACTCTCGTTTAGTTGTACAGTAATTTTGCTGTGCGGAATTAAGTGTCTTACTCGCGTATGCTATTACTTTTTCTACACCTTCCTGTTCTTGTGATAACACACTACCTATTCCCCACAGGCTTGCATCTGTATCTAATATGAATATGCCTTGCTCTTTTGGAAATGAAAGTACTGGTGCGCACACAAGTGCATGCTTGAGTTCTAAGAAAGCATTTTCACATTCACTTGTCCAAACAAATTTTGCATTTTTGCGGGTTAATCGTGTCAGTGGTTTTGCGGTCTCTGCGAACTGAGGAATAAATTTCCCATAGTAGCCTATAAGACCTAAGGCTGACCTAACTTCTGTTTTATTTGACGGCACAGGCCAGTTTTCAATTGCTTGAATTTTTGATGGGTCACACGATATCCCATTTTCTGACACTACATGCCCCAAGTAGGTAACTTGGGTTTGGAAAAGAGAGCATTTCTTTAGTTTCAACTTTAAACTTGCTTCTCGTAATCTTTGAAAGACGTCTTTGAGGTTTTGAGTAATTCATTACTGACCGTTCCAAGGCGGTAGTTCTGTTGTGGTTCTCTGTTGCCTGTTTTTGGTGTCAGAGTTTCTGTGATGTTTTACCTTATGTATGTTCTTATTATTTTTGGTTCGGTTTGGGTTGCTGAGTGGCCACCTTTTGGGAACAAGCTGCTCACTCGGTTGGCCATATGTTCTCTGTATCTTGATTATTTGTTTCTTAGTTGTTTCCAACTATGGTTTGAGGGCTGGATTTGGATTTTGATTGTTTCAGTTCCTGGTCTTTGCATACTTTTTACTTTCAAGAGCCTCGAGAAATGTTTTGCCTACAATTATGATGTCATCGAGGTAGCAAAGACATTTGTGTGGTGTTTAATTAACCAGAACCTTTTCCATGAGTCTCTGAAACGAGGCTGGTGCATTAGTTAAGCCGAAGGGCATTACGTTTAAGTGAAACAAACCCCTATGTGAGTCTACAAATGCGGTCTTATGTTTACTAGACTCTGACATTTTGATTTGCCAATAACCGCTAGCCATATCCAATGTACTGAACCACATTGAACCTGACAAGGATCCTAATGTGTCGTCAATTCTGGGAAGAGGGTATGCATCCCTTAATGTGCCTGACAAGGAACCTAATGTGTCGTCAATTCTGGGAAGAGGGTATGCATCCCTTAATGTAACTGCATTTAACTTTCGAAAATCAATGCAGAAACGACAGGAACCATCCTTCTTTTTAACAAGACAGATGGGTACGGACCAAGGGCTTTCACTTGGTTCCACAGTTCCCTGTTCTAACATCTTACCTTGTTCTTGATCTACTAATTGACGTTTGAATATGGGTATTCTTCTAGGGGGTATTTTTATTGGGGTATGACTGCCTGTTCTTATTTCATGTTCTGCGATATTCGTTTGCCCTAGTTTACCCTGTGGTTATATAAAGATATCTTGATACTGACTTATTATCTTTATGAGCTCTTGCTTTTCATCAGGCTTCAATTTTTCAGATGCATTTTGAACAAGTGGTTTTAAATGTTCAGGCAAATCATCTGTGCTTGATTCTGATGACTTTGCTTTACTTGTAACATGATTAGAGCAGTGTACCTGATCTACTTCTTGTAGGACACCAATGACAGAGTTTTGATTGACCTTAACTGACCCATCACTTAGATTGAGGATGGACAAAATGATGTCTTCATCTTTGGGATTTACTAACGTTCTGGCAATAAAACAGCCTCTGTTGCTTAAAAATTTTGTCGGTTCTGCGATGCTAATTGCCTCATTCTTAAAGCATGGTTGCTCAATTTTTCCTTCGACAAATATCTCTGTATTTGATGGAATGACGGTTGTGTCAGCAATTTGTATGCGAGCACAAGTGTTTGAATTTTGTTGGAACAATGTTAGTTTGCCCTTGCTGGTTAAAAATGTCTGCTTCTTAATATTAATAGTTCCATCATATTGATATAGAAAGTCCATTCCTATAATGCCATCTATTCCCTGTATCTTAGCAATTATGAACTCCGGACTAAATGCTTTTCTCTGAATTTGCAGTGGTATTAATAGTTTTCCACTGGTCTCAATAACACTTCCATCTGCAGCCCTTAACCTAGTATGATTTATTTTTCTTTGCAAATTTCCTTTTGTCTGAATTTTGTCATACATTTGGTTAGATATAATGGAATAAGGGGAGCCTGTGTCGACAAGGAATTTACTTGTTTGATTATACACATCGGCTTGTAAGTACAGGCATGAAGTGAAAGCAGTGTTTATAGTTATTTCTTCCTGGCTATCTACTTGCAAATTTGAAATAGAGTTTTCTTCATTTTGGTTTACATCTTTGTCTATATGAGCATTTTTCTCAGTGCAAATGTTTACATTGCGTGCAGCGTCTTCATGCTGTTTGCTGACACGTTCGTTGCTTTCGTAATCATCGGGAGCGGTGATAGTAATAGTTGGTATACTTTTACATGAACTATCTGGCTTAGAAGTAATTGCATAAGCCGATTTTGATTCTGTTTTGTTTTTACTTGCATCTCTCTCATTCTTTTTACGAACGTAACAATCTTTAATGTTGTGGTTTGTACGTTTGCAATAAGAACAATATGTTCTGTCTCGAGCACGTACTGGGCTTTGAGGAGTGGTTTTAGTTTCCGAGAAGTTTACCTTGTCATTTTTAGTTTGCCTTGAGGAAGATGAGTCCATATTTTTCACAGGACTTTTGTCCCTGTTCTCCTTTCTTGGCAAAATTTTATCTAATTTTGTGTCGATCAGTTTGCTGATTTGATCTAGTGTAATGTTAGGTAAAGGTTTGTGTTCATTGCTACAGCTCAGTGATATAGGTGCTACTGTTGTATCCTCATTTTGAGGTTTCTTAACACGATCGATTGAGCCTTCAAGAGCCTCATATTTGGTGGCTAGCCCTATTGCTTCATGAAGTGTGCGTGGATGTCTAAACTGAACATGTTTTTGTAATTTGTGACGACCAAGTCCATTTATAAACTGGTCAATAACATGAACCTCTAACTGATCCAAGGTTAAATTTGGGTAAGCTTTCTGTGCTAGTTTGCTTAAGTTGTACCCAGAATCTGAAGCAGAAGTGCCTTTTTCTCGCCTATAGTACCTAAACTGACACCTATATGTGACCTCCTTCTCTTTCGGGTCATATCGGCCTGATAAGATACTTTTTAATTTACTATAGTCACTTAGCTGAGCAACCGTTAGGCTGCTTAATAATTTCTGTGCTTCGCCGCGTAAATGAATAGCTAGCATTTGTGTCTTTTGAGTGTCAGTCCACTGATTCCAAGCCGCGCACTGTTCAAAGTGTATGATATAATCAGACCATTCGGTTTTCCCTACACCATCAAAATTATCTGTATCTATCTATCTTGAATTTCCTTTTTGCGTGCTGATATTTGTGTTGCCATAGGCTGTTGTTCGGTTGTCAATGCATAGTTGGGATTAATGCTTTGCTGCCCATTTAAAGTGCTTGGAGTTTTTTGATCATTGTCTAGTCTGCAACCTACATTTGATACTGTAGGAAATTGACTGCTATGACATAAATTTCCGGCAGGTGGATAAACATGACCTGTACTTGTCAAAATTGTATTCTGCATACAAGTCGGAATTTGTTGTCCACCTGGTGAAGTGGTATTTTGATCCACAGGCACAGGGATGTATTGCCCTTGTGTATCGAGACTGCAAGTATTTGCCTGCACTGGTAAGTTTTGCTGCAAGCTCTTACTTATTTGTGTTTGCCCAGTTTGAACACCAGTTGTCATAGGTAATGATTGCTCTAATGTGCTTTGTGGTATGCTAGAGCTTATTGGTATTTGCCCGTATTGAGCATTTGATGTCAAAGACAATGGTTGCACTGGTGGGTTTTGTTGTACGCTTAAACTTATATAGGTACTTGCCCATGCTGAGTGCTGGTTGTCAAAGGCAATGATTGTACTGCTGTGTTTTGTTGTAAGCTGGAGCTTATAGGATGCTTTTGCAGAAATTGAGCAGTTGATGTCACAGGCAATGACTGCATTGCTGGTACTTGTTGTACAAAATTATGACTTGTTTCTTTTGTGTCTACTCGATAGACATTATCACTAATACTAATATTTGACTGTGTAGTCATACCTTGTGGCGCTTGCAGTGACATGTCTTTCTTGTACGAGCTTGCATGCGGTAACTGTTGGTGCAATTCTGTGCTGTCAGTTGAGACAGGCTGTGTGAACATGGCTTGTTGTTGTGTTTGTAACTGTTGCCATTGTTGTTCTTGCTGCTGTAACATTAAAGTTATTTGATGCTGACGGCGCAGGAGTTCTTCCTCCTGATCCCTTATCAGTTGCTGTGCAAGCTGTTGTTTTAATTGCTCTTGTTGCCAGTTAAATGTTGCATATTCGTTTGTATTCCCAGGTAGGGCAGTTGAAGTTATCTGACCGGCTGAGCCGTGTGGTCCTTGTGTAGTACCTGTTTGATTTAATGTAGAGCAAGCACTAGTGGGTATGCTATTAGTTTGTGTCCCAAATTCTGCTTGATGTTCCTGTATGCTGGGAACAGTTTGATTTTGCTTCAAGTGATCCGAACTATGTAACTGATAGCGATTGCTCTGATCTACAATTAATGGCATGTTACATTGACTTAATGTATTCCCGCTTTGTCCGATCACTTGTTGATTATTTGCATATGCCATGCTAGATGGCTGTAACAGGGTACCAGTACTATATGGATAAGTATACCTTACAAACTGCTGTTGCATTATTGGCTGATGGTCTACGCCCATGAGCGTAGCCTGATTGTTTGAATTAAAATCTGAGAAAGTTCCTTCAAGAGCAGAGAATACATACAGAAGTAGGAACCTGGGCCAGACTACGTAGTTTCGGCTAATAAAGCCTCGTCAGTGACCCTGACAATATCTGGTGACGAAACCAGAGAAAACTGCATTGGTGTGTTATGGTTGCTAGGCAACTGCTTTTGAATTGCAGTATTTGCTATTCTTCTTGAAACAGGAGTATAAGTCAATGCTATATCTGATTTCATGTTTTAACATATTGACCTTGAGGTGTCACTTATGTTTGGAAGATTTGTCTCCCCTTTTAATACCTGAGAAGGTGAATGTTGAAACGTATGCTCAGAAATAACTTTTCTTGGAGTTTGAATATGATATGTTTCATTAAGTGCCCTCATGGTTTCAGCTGAAAGATCCAGCTGTAAGGTGTGATTTAATTTTTCACTTTTATAAGTTATTCCCCTTGGAGTTTGGGTTTGAGTTATTCCCCATGGGGTTTGAGGAGTTATTCCCCTTGGAGTTTGAGGTGTTTCTTTTAATGTCAACATTGTGTCAGCAGAAAGATCTAGCTGTAGACTATGAGTTAAGTCCCTTGGAGATTGTTCACTTCTATATGAACCCCCACTAAGAGGACTTTCTTCAGTGACCCCCGGGCCTGGGGTCGAGAACCCTATAGGTTGAATATTTATTTCCCCAAAAAGGTTTGCCATGAATTCTGAATAATTTCCCGAAATGTTTACTTCTTGACTAGTTGTTGGGGTTGGATTTAAGGAAGCGTTTCCTTCAGAAAATGTTAATGTCTTTCCTATAGTTCGATCCATTTGTCTCTATTCTTAAATGCTATAATTCTTCCTAGACCTATATATTTAAGGCTGCTGCAATTCAACGCATAAGCTTAACCTATAATTTATGCTTTATTTTTACTTTGAAGAAACTCAGTTTAAGTCTGTAAGTTTATTTTTGACAAGTGCGGTAACTTATTAAGTTTATTTATATTTCCTACACAAGTCAATTTTACCTTACTTTTTGACTTTTAATGATATAATTCTTCAATATATCATAATATTAAGCACTCTGGTTTAAGCTTGAACAGCTACAACTAACCTTATTTAGTAAGAAATAAATTTATAGCACTTATAGATGACTGTGAAATGGAATAATGACTTAAAGTCAAACGAACATATTTAATGTACCCAAACAACCCGCGTTCACCACATCCTGATCACGGACTCACCAAACTGTAGTAGACTAGACTGAGGTAGGTACTAGAGAGCGGCCAGTCACTAACCCCGTCGGGTCTTTATTTCGCGTTGTGTTATTATGTAAGGAATATTCTGCACTGCTTGCTTCCAATGTCAGCCAATTCTGAACACCTTAGGTCAGACGGACAGACAGACGCACGAACGGACGGACGGACTGACAGCCGACAGACTGACACATGAAGACAGCAGACGGACACACGGACGGACGTACGCCAAGCTTAGCAGTTGCAGTGAAACTGAGATGAGAAACCCAGATTCAGATCACGGGATGTGGTGCTACGGGGTCGGGACAGAAAGACAATTAGGAACAGTTTCAGATTTTACTATGTACAAAATTTACAAGTCTAGTATGCACTTAATGTAAATGTAAGCTCTAGAAACATTATTTTAGCTTAAGAAACCTTAGAACATTTTCCTAGTTGATTAAACCCATATGAGGGGAGTGAGTCACTATAGGACCCAGTAGGGTGTGATTTAACTGACTGATCTAAACTAGGCATTTATCAACAACACACCATTAGATGGACATAGGCAGAATATATGGACAATATTTTAAATGAATACGCTGTTAAGGAGGGTGCACTAGTCAGAGCTCAGTATATGAAATTCACAAACTGATCCAACTCTTGTGCATCCTGCTTAACAGCTAGATGTCAATAATGCCGAAATATTATTATTTTACCTCTACAAAAGTATTCTCTATCCCTGAAATTAATAAACTGCACAATCCAGGCAAGATATCAAAGGACCTGGTATGATAAGGGCCATTTTTGGCCCCCACTCAAATTCTCTTAAAATTGCATGGTTTCTATTGCTTATCATTTGAGCGTATGGGAACAAATAGAAATAATATGTTTCACTTTTGTTAATTCTCAGAATAACATGATTTCTGACATGCCTATGTTGGTTCAATAATATGAAGGAAAATTGCAAGAAAAACTGAGTTTAATCATTTTTCCTTTAAAGAAATAAGTCATTTATAATAGCCTTTGAAAGCTCTTGAAAATAGGCCTTTGATGAAATGCTTATACGTTGGGTACCACTGCTAATTACCTGTGCAGTGCACAAGGCCTGTCAAGGTACCCCACCCACCCAAGTTTGCAAGTCAAGAGACGCTAATCAAAAAATTCCAACAGATCAAAATAAAATGTGTACCAAATTATTCCTTGTGTTCTAACTAAGCAAATGAATACCCACACCATATGTTTATTTTGTCTATGAGCGGAGATATGGGCGTTTTTGTGTTGAGAAAACAGGGAAAATGTTCCGAACGCTGCCAGTTTGGTAACAAAAATTTAAAAATAAACATTGAGCCCGGTCTCCAGCACATTTAATATTTCCATGGCATGTAAATATATCAAAATTATGTCCGCATATAAAATATAAAATGTGCTGGAGGCCGGGCTCATATATTTTGAAAGCCCCAAAGGCTACAAAATTCGTCTTTTTCGTCAGAATCCGCTGGGGGTATGGGTATGTTCAAGATTAAAAGCACAAATATTTTATGCAAGAACTGGTTGATTTTGTATTTGCTGTTACATTCAAGGTTAGAACTTTCCTATGAATGCATTTTAGTTATCGAAATAGACCTTTTGAAAAATGAGTTTTCTGGGGGCCAAATATGGGCCTTATCATACCAGGATCTTTGCACAAATAATTCACAAGGGAGGTCACAAATGACCAAATCAAAACATTTCAGCATTATTAACTCCCCATATCCTAGGGTATTCTAAATTCGTGACGCTAAGCTCCCATAAAGCATTCACGAAAAGAATTCAATGAAAAGCAAGATAATATATCATTTACCCCAAAGACTTGTTGTTTTCTAGCCCTTTCCAGAATTCAGAAACTTTAGAAACAATTTTTTGAGTTGCAAACAACTTAGAATTCACATGCATAGTTTCTGATGAATGCCGCCATTATCAGTATTGTAAGTTCGTGACGTCATCTAGACTGCTGATTCCTGGTTAATAATATGGCCACATCAGTTCATTTTTATATTTTCTGTGATTTGCAATTATTTACATGAGTGAGAACTTATAAAAACTTAGTTTGACTGTTTTAAACTATAAAAATATGCAATGGTGATAGATTATAGAAAAAAACAGAAAGTTGAATACAAATTTTCAAACAACACAGTAAAAAGCAAAATGTATTCTACTGAAATGCCAGAAAAGAAAGACATACGCAAATTTGATTCACAATTTTCATTTAGGGCAGATATTCATTAGATTTTTTAGATATTTCAGTTCCTAACTGCTGAGAAAATCCCAAGTTCTTGTTTGCGAAAATAAAATGTTTCATTAATTGTAAATAAGGACCCCATTGATCTAAATCACAAAATTATTTTGTCTTATCCTAGATTATGGCTAAAAAATCAGGTGTCTTGGATCGCGATGTTGTAAACAAACAGACGCTGAATTCCCGGTAGATGTCAATTTAGATTTTTTAGAGTTTTACACTTCTTTAGTTATTCTCCAGACTGGGAATAGTAGAAACATCGATTTTTATCAAGTTTTCTTGGTCACTGTAGATGACTGACCTGCTTGAAACGCGGTTTGATGAAGATGGTTTAAATTCATTTCTGTTGACAGTTGAGAGGCGTTTGACAGCCTATTTTTTATCTGTGGCGGCAAAATCACACGAGAAAAGCCCGAGAATAGTTACGTCACGAAATTAGAATATTCACGAATTTGGAATACTCGAAGATATAATGGGTAAAACACCGTATTCACCCGAAATAATGCCCAATAACAGAGTTAATCCCGTCTCTACCACAAATGTATCAAATATTAGTATTTTCCGCAAGAATGATTAATATGCTATAAATAGGCTATTTAGAAAATAGTTCAGAACTTCTTTGCTGTTATTTTCGTTACAATACGATGTGTACCCCTCGAAAATTTAAAATTTAAATTAGGTTGTTGCATTTACAAACAATTTGTGAAAAAAAAGCCCAAACTTCTTCACTTTTCTAATTGACACTTTAAATACCTTTCTAACAAAACAAATTTGAGACCTCTAGCTTCTATACTTTGTCAAATATGTACTGTTGAACATGATTACATCTATTTTCTGTTGGTACCTGCAAACTCATTTTCCCATAATTGTTCGAACTAAAGACGGCTAACAAGTTATTTTAAACCAATGACTTGGCTCTGTTGCAATAAAATCATGTTAAACACGATATAAAACAACAGTTTACAAAAGAGTTTGACCTTACAATGCATAATTTAACCAAAGTAACGTACTTAACAGATGGAAATGTTTGAGTAAAGCGTAGATCATTCCCAATATGAATATACCTTTTTGAAATATTGACTTTTAAACAACACAGTTGTTTAGACAATAGTTGTTATTTATTGTAAAATGAATGTTTTGCATAGTGTAATAGCCTACTTAGTCAGTGTTATTTGCATGACTTGCAAAGCTGAGACTGTCCTGATGTTTAAATGAAGCCTTTCTTAATTAATCTGTACATGAAATAATATTATTTTTTTTTAATTAATAGCCAAATGACTATTAAACAAAACCGAAAGTATCAAACTAGCTAATTATTATTTATACCCAGAAAGGTAACGTAAATAACCTTTATTTCAAAACAGGCCCCAATATTAAATATAACTACTGCGAAATATGTGTGAGCTGCATTATTTAGAGCTGAATGAAATATTTTTAAAATTTAGGCACTTTTTGACCAGTATAAGGCTACCCAATGTAACTCATTATTAACAGCTCCAAGGTGGAGCATCAGTTGTGGTGTATCGATGTTATAGTTTGTGTTATCCACTTATCTGATATCTTCAAAAAATCGGTTTAATTTATCGGCATATTTGCCATTATTCTGCCATATATAGAAAAAATCAGAAATGGGTGAATTTAGGCGTGCGTGTGTGTAATTATGATTAGTTATGGCTAGCCTTTTAATATGCGTACTGGAATTACTTTTTATTGCGTACAAGAGAACTCTCTTCTGCGCATGCGCAAATTTAAGTTCTATTCTGAATTATTAAAATAGGAATAAGTTAGATAACTCCGGACAGGACGAACATTTACCAATAATGTTTCATGATTTAAGTAATCAGATGTCTGTCCAACGTGAAAACATTACAAATTTGCTAGGTTGGCCGGAACTAAGAAATGAAAACCGTCAAGTTTTTATTTTTGTTCAGTATATATGTCAATTTATTGCTGTTGAATATGTGCTTTATGTGTATTTATTTTCCACTCGACTGAAATTATAAAATCCAGTGTTCGCTACATTTACATGTTTTTGCATGTTTGTTGCACGTGCGCAGTTGTGCATTATGCTATTGTCACACTATTACGTATCCGCGGCGTATTTCACAAAAATTACATTCGCGTGTCGATCGCGAAGAACAGTTGCGTATTTTATGCCAATTCTAGTACACGGCGTATGTGCGACGATTCTACGACGTACCTTTGGCGTATCCGAGGCGTATGTGTGCCGTATAATGCGTTGTTGTGGCGTAACTGTTTCGTTGGCACGGCGTATCATTTTTAAATGCAACGTAACTACTGCGCACCAGCGGCGTAAACAGCTGCGCCTAAATGTTCATGTGTTTTCCACTGCTGTTTTTCTTTAAAAATAGTCACTGCAAGTCACCAGCAAAACATTCTGCCCCCCCCCCCCCCCCCGAAAGAAGTCACGCCCAGGAAGAACCTCGGGAAGGGGAAAATCGGCTGCACCCACCGATCCAAATCTTCGGACACAGTCAGCTGTCATCACTGAGATCCAGCAGCATCTGAGTCTGAGACAGCCGTCAACCTAACAGGGGACAAAGAGGCCAGGACCTATGGGATGCCGTTTTATCATGAATTCCCTATTTATAGATATCGATAAAACGTATGGACATCCATAATTCGAGAAAATGATATCTATTTTCCGAATAAGTGATATTCATAATTATCTATGAGTTTCCCTAATTATTTATGGATATCCATGGGTAGAACTATGGATGTCCATGATTCGAATTATAGATATCCAATCAAATGAAAGATTGATGGATATCACTAATTCGAATTATGGATATCACTTTTTCGAGTTGTGGATCGTATCATGGATATCCATAACTCTGCCAATATTTATGGATATCACTTGTTCGAGATACGGATTTCAATAAGTCGAGTATATTCTTTATTCAAATTAGTGATATCCACTTATCATTTAGATTTCTGGATAGTATCTATAATACGACTAAGTGATGTTCATGAATCGGATTGTGGATGTCAATAGTTTGGCCTATTTATGGATATCACTTATTAGAAATATGGGTATCAATAATTCGTATTTGCAAATAATAAGTTTAAATAACAAGCCTCTACGATGATTTATGGCTATCCATAATTCGAGGTATGGATTTCATTGATTTAGTTCGGTTAATTGATATCACTGATTCAAATTATGGATATCCATCGTTCAAATTATGGATATCCGTAATTAAGCCCATTTAAAGATATGCATGATTCGAATTATATACTGAGGGACTTTAAAAACGCATCATTGTATATCATGTTATTATACCCAGAGTTTGCAATATTGGAAACGTTTGAGCATTCGTGCGAGTTAGCATGGTTGAGTTCTTTAAGTCTGCAAACGCTTACAGAGAGTGTGCAACCATGCATAGAAATTTCGAGAAAATGGTAATGTGGTTACTTTTTCGCATAAAATTTTAACGAATTCACATTTTGTCGAACTTTAATGTTTATGCATCTGAATGAATACCACACACTGTAAAAACAATGAAAAATGGCAAAGATCCTTGAAAAAGTGTTTTATCGATGCTCGAAAATGGATTTTTTTTTTCAAAAAAATAGCGTACAGTTCAAAATTTGGAAATGCCCGACTTCAAAGCAGACCAATTAATTGTATACCTACCCAGGTCATGAGAGTATGTCTTACTGTACCAGTTCCAACCAAATTTGAATAATTATTCAAATGTCCGTTACCTTCACTTCCGGTTTTTGTGCAAAAAGTTTAAATCTTTTTGTTTATGCATCTGAATGAATACCACACACTGTAAAAACAATGAAAAATGGCAAAGATCCTTGAAAAAGTGTTTTATCGATGCTCGAAAAATGGATTTTTTTTTTCAAAAAAATAGGGTACAGTTCAAAATTTGGAAATGCCCGACTTCAAAGCAGACCAATTAATTGTATCCCTACCCAGGTCATGAGAGTATGTCTTACTGTACCAGTTCCAACCAAATTTGAATAATTATTCAAATGTCCGTTACCTTCACTTCCGTTTTTTGTGCAAAAAGTTTAAATCTTTGCAAAATGACGTTGAAAAGAAAGAAATGTAACCGATAAAAAGAGAACACAAAGCATGAACAATGAATAACCTCTGATTTTTATGTCATTGAAATCAGATCAGCAGTTACGAAATTGCAGCAAACTGAAAATCACGCTTCAATCATCATTGGATTAATGCGAGTTTATCTCCCTTTCGGAATATTCTAAAGCCAAATTTTGCATTCATTTTGAAAGCTTGTGTTCCCAATTAAAAATGGAATAAACCAAAATTACAATAGTTGATGGCTGTATGAAACAAAAATTCGTTTTTCTAGCATATCCAAAGCTACAAATCGGTGCGTTTCTAAAGTCTCTCAGTATAGATATTCATTAATTGAATTTGTGATATTAATGGATAGGCTGAGTAATGGGTATCACTTATTCGAAAAATGACACCTATTAATCAAATTAATGATATTTATAAATAGGGATTAGATGGTGAAACTGCACCTCATAAAGGCCGAGTTAAAAGCTCCCTTCTTCAGTACTGGGGAAGGTGGATCTTCCAGGTCCATGACTATGAAAAGAATGAAAACAAACAAGAAAAACGTGTCCTCTGCCTATAATCGTCGTGTTGACGTAGTAGGTACCCATGCAACGCCGAAACAAAATTGGCAACGTAGCACCTACGCAGCGGCAACGTCACAACAGCGCAAGTTGCGCAGTCCGTACGCAGTTCGTACACAGTTCATACGCCACGATACTCCATAGAAGCATAATATACGTCATTCATTCGCACCTGATAGTGGAGCAAATATGCTGGGCTATCTTTCAAGGGGGTGGTCTACGGAGTGAAACAATTGTTTTTGTATATCAAAATGATCGCCTGGGTCTATAGTTATCAAATTCAGCGTTTGCCACTTTGGCAAACCTTGCATAAGTCTGCAGTGGCCAGTTATTTACGTTACTCCATTAAATCTTAAATATCAAACATATTTATTGACGTCAATAAGAAATGTGTTTAAATAATATAAATGTGTAGTAGACTAGACTGGGGTAGGTACTAGAGAGCGGCCAGTCACTAACCCAGTCGGGTCTTTATTTCGCGTTGTGTTATTATGTAAGGGAATATTCTGCACTGCTTGCTTCCAATGTCAGCCAATTCAGTTCACCTTAGGTCAGACGGACAGACAGACGCACGAACGGACGGACGGACGGACTGACAGCCGACAGACTGGCACATGAAGACAGCAGACGGACACACGGACGGACGTACGCCAAGCTTAGCAGTTGCAGTGAAACTGAGATGACAAACCCAGATTCAGATCACGGGATGCGGTGCTTCGGGGTCGGGACAGAAAGACAATTAGGAACAGTTTCAGATTTTACTATGTACAAAATTTACAAGTCTAGTATGCACTTAATGTAATGTAGGCTCTAGAAACATTATTTTAGCTTAAGAAACCTTAAAACATTTTCCTAATTGATTAAACCCTTATGAGGGGAGTGAGTCACTATAGGACCCAGTAGGGTGTGATTTAACTGACTGATCTAAACTAGACATTTATCAACAACACACCATTATCATCATATTTCAATTCTCATATCGACGTTACCCCCGCACCTCAGCGGAACGTATCCATAGCCGCAGTAACGGGGCGCCGAGCGTCCGTCCAGACGGACGTACGCCAAGCTTAGCAGTTGCAGTGAAACTGAGATGACAAACCCAGATTCAGATCACGGGATGTGGTGCTTCGGGGTCGGGACAGAAAGACAATTAGGAACAGTTTCAGATTTTACTATGTACAAAATTTACAAGTCTAGTATGCACTTAATGTAATGTAAGCTCTAGAAACATTATTTTAGCTTAAGAAACCTTAAAACATTTTCCTATTTGATTAAACCCTTATGAGGGGAGTGACCCAGTAGGGTGTGATTTAACTGACTGATCTAAACTAGGCATTTATCAACAACACACCATTAGATGGACATAGGCAGAATATATGGACAATATTTTAAATGAATACGCTGTTAAGGAGGGTGCACTAGTCAGAGTTCAGTATATGAAATTCACAAACTGATCCAACTCTTGTGCATCCTGCTTAACAGCTAGATGTCAATAATGCCGAAATATTATTTTACCTCTACAAAAGTATTCTCTATCCCTGAAATTAATAAACTGCACAATCCAGGCAAGATATCAAATTTGAACAAATAATTCACAAGGGAGGTCACAAATGACCAAATCAAAACATTTCAGCATTATTAACTTCCCATATAATGGGTAAAACACCGTATTCACCCGAAATAATGCCCAATAATCCCGTCTCTACCACACTCCTCCCCTGTGATTAAACATTATTTCAGAAAATATATCATATTTTATGAAATAATGTTTTCTCAAAAAAAAAAAAAAAAAAAAAAAATGTGGGATTTCAAGTAGACACGGGATGTAAATGATAATTGACTTTATGGTAATATTGTAGGAAATTAATTTAAGTTCACACGTTTCCGCCGTTGCATGCTATCCCATAAGTTTGTATCCTTATACAGTTTCCCCTGTCTTTCCACAACACGCTCGTCACGACATACATTGTCCTTCGAAGTGGAACATAGAATTTCCCTTTCATGAACAGATTTATCTGCCTCTGCCTTTCTTCTTTCTCTGGCTAAATGTTTCTGTACTGTTTTCATGTTGTCTCGATCCTCTTTATCTCCCAATTGGAAAGGAAGAATCTCCTTAGGGTCTATATATGAAAGATTTTTAACCGATTTATCAGCTACTTGAAAATGTTTATCTGCATTTTTCAAGTGTGACTTCAAATGTGTAGATGTAGTAAACAATTTCCCACATGAACAAGACTTCAGAGTTTTATTAATTTCATGCACACTTTTCCAATGATTCAGGAAATCTTTAAAAGTCCTAAATAGTTTCTCCCCACATACTTTCACAAGACATGCCGTTGGCAGTCTTGGCCAGATAGGTCGACTTTCCTGCAGAAAAGAGCTGTTCTCCTCTTCTGGAACCATTATCTCGACTTCCATTCTGCAAAAACATAATAGAACAATGCAGAATGACTGCAGTGGGCGAAGATGATCTGATGACAATGACGATAACGATGATGATGATGACATCTTGATGATCATGGCATCATTAATCTTCTTAAGTTCGCCAATCAACTTGATTTTTGCGATCAGTATTTCTTTTCATAAGGTGGGCGAGTGCAATATGAATTATTCACAGTGTTTAGCTTTTAGCATGATTTTTAAACATTTTATTTGTTGTTATTTACAAACAGAACTTTATATTTTATCATATTTCTCACTATTTACACTTATTCGTCACTTTTATACTGCCTTTTACTCGTAGCTTTAAAGTACAGTTTTATTGTGACTTATTTGTTTTCCCATCAGGTTATGATAAACCAAATTTGTTTTGGTTTTACTGGGCGTTCTCTTCGAGAACGTATTATTGGGATTTGATTTTGTCTGGTATGGTTTTGTACACTTCCATGACTCGTAGTACTTGTTTCTGATTCCGAGGTTAATGTTTGATTTTCTTCAGAAAATGGGGGTTGTTCCTCATATTGACTGTTTGTAGTACTTGTATTTGAGTCTGTATTTAAGGTACCATATTGATGATCATTTAATTCTGATTGATCTGCAACGAGACTTTCGTTTTGTTCGTGTGCTGTATCAGTATTTCCGCCTAACACTGACTTATTCTTATTTTGACTGAACTCTGCTTCAGGGGTTTCTGATTCATTTAACCAACTTGCTGGAGTTGTCTCCCCTTGGTATGGTTTTATGTCATCTACATGGACATTAATGAGATGTTTATCAGGGCCTATTTGAATCAAATAATTTGCCTCTAGGACACGCTTAAGAACTAGATACGGGCCTGTCCAACCACGATTAATTTTTTGGTTTGCAGCAGGCGGGTAAAATCGCCATACCCAGTCCCCCTTTTTATACTGCCTAGGTTTCAACCCTCGATCATAGTAAGACTTTTGTCTTTTCGCAGCTGTGCCTAGATTCTTGAATACAAAGTCATTTGTAATAGTCATTGCTGATTCAACCCATTCTATATACTGTATGGGACATGTTTCGGCAATTGTATTTGGAGGCGGGCCTACCATCAAGTCTAGTGGGCATGATATTTCTCTGTTCAAGAAAACTAAGTTGGGTGTACAACCTGTGCTTTTGTTTTGAGTTGCTCTATATGCCATAAGGATATATGGGAGATAATCATCCCAATTCTGCGGATTGTCGGAAGCAAATATTCTAAGCATCTGCTTAAGCGTTCTGTTAAATCGCTCCACAAGACCATCGGAGTTTGGTCTATACGGGACTGTCCTTGTTTGCTTTATTCCGAATTTTTCGGATAGAATCTTAAACAGATGTGACTGAAATTCTCGACCTTGATCCATATGGATCTGTTGCGGACTTCGTATTTCGTGAAGAATTCACACACAAGTTTATCTGCAACGATTTGAGCGGTATGATCGGGTACAGCCCATGCTTCGACCCATTTTGAAAAGTACTCTCCTAATACAATGATATATTCATTGGCATTTTCAGATATGGGCAACGGCCCAAAGATATCTAGCGCAACGCATTGCATAACTGCATTAACTTTAAATTGTTGAAGTGCAGCCTTTCCTCGACCTGGACCGGATTTAACGCGAGCATAAAGGTCACACGACTTGACCCATCTCATGACATCTTCTTTTACTCCGGGCCAATAGAAACGACGTTTGATACTTTCTAAGGTTCTGTCTCTACCTAAATGACCTGCAGTTAAGTGAGAATGAAGATTGTCGAAGAGGGTTTTCTTTATCACATCAGGGGCACTAGCTGGTAAATGGTACATCCTTGGTTGTCTGTCCACTTCCGGTATAGGAGGCCATTTTTTACCTCTATGCTGTCCTATTGGTACCATAATGCCTTGATAGTTTTATCAGTTTTGACGTCTTCAGGAAGTTCTGGTCGGGTATCATAGTCTAGTTTGTATTCTAGAACCAGCCTCACTGATCTGTCTTCTCTCTGCATCTGCTGCAGTTCTTCTGGACTCCATGAAGGCAACCTGTTACTTTCATTCGTGTCAACGACTTCGCAGGGGTAAATAGTTGGGCTGATAAGTGACAAGAAGGACCAGTCTTGGCCCTGGGTCTCACCTGCGCCACAGCGTGGAACTGGTATCTTATCGGGATGCCCCGGCGCGGGACTAGACGAGCTGTCAAGCGGCAAGAAGGTACAATCCGTAACCTGGGCCAGATCGGTCAGATTGACCGAATACAGGATATCGGACTCGTCATTTTCGTCCATTCCTAAAACCTTAACTGATACCTTATCGGATGGATAACAGTCGTGACACGAATGATTTGGACACTTTCGTTTCGGCTTTTTGACAACGCATCTGCGTTCTGGTGCTGTCTTCCAGGTCTGTATCTTAACTCATAATCAAAGGTCTCAATGATACTGATCCACCTGGCAATCATGCCTTCTGGTTCTTTAAAGTTTCTTAACCAAACAAGCGGAGCGTGGTATAAACTTTCTGCCCAAGAGATAATGCTTAAAATGCCGCATGAAAGTTACAACGGCAAGCAACTCTCGTTTAGTTGTACAGTAATTTTGCTGCGCGGAATTAAGTGTCTTACTCGCGTATGCTATTACTTTTCTACACCTTCCTGTTCTTGTGATAACACACTACCTATTCCCCACAGGCTTGCATCTGTATCTAATATGAATATGCCTTGCTCTCTTGGAAATGAAAGTACTGGTGCGCACACAAGTGCATGCTTGAGTTCTAAGAAAGCATTTTCACATTCACTTGTCCAAACAAATTTTGCATTTTTGCGGGTTAATCGTGTCAGTGGTTTTGCGGTCTCTGCGAACTGAGGAATAAATTTCCCATAGTAGCCTACAGTAAAGCCAGAGAAAAACTTGACATAAAGTGCAACTGATGTGCACTAGCCCAGAGAGAGGTGTGCACATGACTTTGAGTGAGCTCAGAGACACAGGTGCACTCGACTTTGCGACCCAAGTGCACTAGACAAATTTCCAACTCAGCAATCACCTGTGAATTCAATGTGCACATTCATGTTCAGTATATTTGCTATAAACCTACTCTACAGTTCTTAGTTCATCATTGTAAGACACCATTTATTCTTGATTTTTCGTTTTTACTTTCTTTTTATTTATCTATTTCAATCCGTCTTTCATTTAACCAAACATATCAAATTTGATCTTTTTATGTCATTTGAAGTCTGTAACCACCATCTATTTATGAACGAATACCAGTCAATTAAAAATAGGGGTAAAAGGTTGGGATAATTACATTAAATAGAATATTCTATCAAAGTAATTTAAAGGTGCGCAAACAATGATTTTTTTCTAATACCCCTTTCTTTAATTGGTCAATAGTTTTTCCTAGTGACAAAATTATGAGTAGGTGGAGTGAGAAGTGCCATAATATTTAAATGTATATAATGCCTTATTCCCAACACACTTCTTTAATGCTTTTGTTGTTATAAGACAATAGGAGATGACAGCCAGACAGAAGTCTCTTTCAGGTAAGTATTTATCTAATTGTTACCTTATTTATTGCAGAGCACCTCGTTTAGTAATGCTCATTTAAATATGTTTATTTTAGTACATCGATGTTTTGGAAGAGCTTGCTTAACGCTGTGTATATAATTATTCATATTTCAATATATTTATTTACATAACGTTACACGATAATAAATTTGGCTAATTATCTCTATTACTATTTCTGAAGTAATTACGGAAATTTGCGGACTTATATATATATAATTTTATATCATTACAGATTATCTATCTGACAAAACCATGACATTCCCTGTTCTCCAAGCGAAGACGCATTTCAGCCTGGGAATTCGTCCAGTCTGATCAGTCTCTGTTTTGCTCATGCAGTCAGAGAAGATTCTGATCAGCCTCGGTGGATGCCTAGGCCGATCTGAGTCTTTGCTGAGTCATTTTGCTGGATCTGTCTCGCAGCGGCTCGAATGAGATGGATTTGAATTAGGCATCTGTCAATACATGTATCCTTGGGCAAGAAGATTTCTTGTTTGTGTAAATGTTTGATTACTGTGTACTTAAAGGTCTGGATTTTGCTCTTCAAACCCATAATGGAATCTCCTTCAATAAATGGGTAATAAGAATATCGAATGCATCTCTTAATCTCCTCATTATTAGAGTCATAAAACATTAAAGTGCTGAGACCGCTGCCAGCTTCAGGGTTCCCGGTGGTGTATATTCATGAATCAATCCAGTAAAACCTTAAACAAATGGAGATCAGAACCATATATTTTGAAAAAAAAAAACATAAAAGGAGAAAATGCAAATAAAATAAAATAGATAGAAAAATAGAATTGAACTGAAAAAGGATTAGAAGAAAGAAATCTTGATATATATATACATTGATATTTTCTTGAATATCACTTACAAATCGTACTTACTTTACTTTTTACCAATTTACATATTTCGCCATTATAATTTTCAATTTTAATATAATTAACTTTTTAATTCATTATTTATTTTTATTTTATTCTATTTTATTTATTTATTTATTGGTTAAATTTTGAATTTTCAAATAAAGAAAGACAACGCAATTTGTAAAGATAAAATTTTTGTTTCAAGGCTCGCTGCACAGATCCCTAAGACTACAATTAGATTGTGAAACATGTGTTTTGAAAATCATTGATAATCAGTTTGAGGAAATAAGTTTAGTGGTTAAAGCAAGGTATCTGTTATTGATTTCCCTCAACTAGTCCACATTAAGACACAAGGTATAAAAATAATAATACAAATGAAAAAATCTACAAAGACATCTTTGTGTAGACCCTGACCATGCTGTGGACACATTTGAGCCACGACACGAGAAAACCAACAATATGGTTGTGCGCCCAGCGCAGACTCAGACAAAGACATCTTAATTCTTTGTATCACATGTAGTCACTGTGGAAAGGACGTATTCCTGTTGCATTATATGTCGTAATGGGTTGCAAATTGTGTAGACTCTGACCATGCTGTGGACACATTTGAGCCACGACACGAGAAAACCAACATCGTGGCTGTGCGCCCAGCGCAGACTCAGACAAAGACATCTTAATTCTTTGTATCACATGTAGTCACCATGGAAAGGAAATATTCCTGTTGCATTATATGTCGTAATGGGTTGCAAATTGTGTAGACTCTGACCAGGCTGTGGACACATTTGAGCCGTGACACGAGAAAACCAACAATATGGTTGTGCGCCCAGCGCAGACTCAGATCAGCCTGGGTATCCACCCAGTCTGATCAGAGTCTTCGTTTAGCCTTCAGTGGGTAGCTAAGGGTCTAAGCTACCTTCATGCGGACAGCGAAGACTCTGCTCAGACTGGACGGATGCCCAGGCTGATCTGAGTCTGCGCTGGCCGCACAACCACATTGTTGGTTTTCTCATTTCTAGTTTCTTGATGAATTGACCCCACTTGAGAAATGAGTAAAAATTGAAAATGGCAGAGTTGCTATTCCTGAAAGTGTACCCATGAACTTTAATACTGTATACTGTATTGCATGAAAGTTTAACGTTTACACAGATCTCTAATGCAAAATCCATATGATCACCAATTCAAACTGTATTCAAGGCCGTCGGGGCTGATCCGGAACGGCCATGGACCACTGTTTTGACAAGCATCATAAGATTACTCCCCCCCCCCCTCCCCCCACCCCACCCTCTTTTTTCCATTTGTGTCCTCTTACTCTCATTTTTTTAAATCTTAACTAAGAGTGTTCGGAAAACACCAACCCGTTTTCATAATAGTCAATGAAATCTTGTTATCAGCCGGCGTCAACTATTGATAAGCCTGAGGGTGTGAAGCGAAGTGTCGGCACACTTCATATACAAACATTGCAATCATGAAACAGATATCTGTTTGATCGAATTAACTTACTAAAGAATTTGCTTGATGAGAGAATTTAGAGACACTTCAACTATTTGCAGGGGTAGACATAGTTGTTTTGCAGTGCTTCAGATAAGAAGGGGTAGTGTGGTAATTTACAGATAATTTATCACATTTCTCCATAGAAAAATAACTTGTAAGCCCTCATTAGAATTGATTTTTCGAAATTTTGCAGAAGTAAATTGTCGTCTGCCTTTTTGGTGCTTAGAGGGTTTATAAACTAAAGGAGGATTTTGTCTACTTTTGGTGACCAGATACACTTTCAGAGGAAGCAACTTTTATCATTTTCATTTTGTTTCAATATACATGTAGGGTTCAACCCAAGAAAGAATTGAAGTGCGCCCCTATGATCAAATTCTTTCCTATATGAGTTTATTTTGTCTAGGAAAGCAGACAAGAAAGTCACAAAAGTCGTTCCCCTTTTTAAAAAAAAAATGCAGAAAAAACGTGATAAAAAAATGCAGGAAAACATGATAAACTAGTAAACTGTCTTAAGCCTTGCAGACAAGGCATCTCATATTTTGAAGAACGAAAACAGCGTAATTTGCAAATAGCGTAGATCCTGATGAGGCGACTCATAATAAGCCTACACTGTTTGCCCTCTAGTCTTTGAATTCTTATCCATTTCCTTAACATAGCGCGAAGAAACGAAAATAGCTGAATTTGCAAATAGTGTAGATCCTGATTAGGCGGCTCATAGTGGGCAGCCTCATTTAGATCTGCACTGTTTGCCCTCTAGTGTTTGAATTCTTATCCATTTCATTAACATCTAAAGCGCGAAACAAAAAATGAAAATTGCTGAATTTGCAGATAATGTAGATCCTCATGTGGCGGCTCATAATCAATTGAATGAGCAGCCTCATCTAGA
The DNA here is from genome assembly GCA_963989385.1 of Ctena decussata. Classification (NCBI taxonomy): domain Eukaryota; kingdom Metazoa; phylum Mollusca; class Bivalvia; order Lucinida; family Lucinidae; genus Ctena; species Ctena decussata. The sequence goes on along the minus strand of OZ022507.1, from coordinate 35,956,275 downwards.
TCTACACTGTTTTCTCTCTAGTCTGTGAATTCTTATCCATTTTTTAAACACCTTGAGCGCTAAAGAACGAAAACCGCGGAATTTGCAAATAGCGTAGATCCAGATAACGCGGCTCATAATGACCAGCATCAACCAAATCAACACTGTTTGCCCTCTAGTCTTTGAATTCTTATCCATGCATTTCAATTCTGCGCTGGGCAAACAACCACATTGTTGGTTTTTTCGTGTCGCGGCCAATTTATATCTGACTTTGTTTACTTAAGACGCCGCAGAAGTGTGAATACATGTATCTACTCAGTTTTAGAGTTTATTGTTAAAACAACAGTACAATAAACTAAGATTCAAAAGGGTAATGAAAGTAGATTTAAAGTCTCCATAGTCCTATCAGAGGTAAAATCGGCAAAAATTAAATCATTGTAAAAGGCGGTTCAATCTTCCCGTTTGGCATTAAAATTTGGGTTGATGTCAATATATTGAGTCATATAACTGCCAAAAGGTAGAGAAAACAATTTTTCGAAAAATAACAAATCGGTCCACAAAATACATTTTTTCTGTGCTGGTTTCCCGTCTAGCAATGCTATATAAACATAGGCGGGATAGTGATTCGGACTCCACGCATGTACATGTACATTGTATTTTTACCATTTTATTTAACTTAATGAAACAGAAAGTAGGTCATTTTAGTTGCCAACTAAAATGACCCAAATAAGTTTCCAAACTCTTTTTATATGAGACTCAAGGATGTTTTATTTGTTTAAAGCTGGCTAATCACGGCCATTTACAATGACGAAATGATGTGAGAAGCTTGCCGCGATACCTCATGATAAAATTTTTCATGCGGATAGAGCAATGGGGCCTTTAAGAACAAACAAACAGATTTACCTTTGAATATGCTTGATCCACAACTCATTGTGTTAGTTTTGTCATGATTCAAGATCAAATAAAAGAATAAAATAAAGTTGATAGTTACAATATGTCGATGCTGTTTTTACCTTACATACTTTGATCGATCATTTGTTGAATAATGGTAAACGGTTATACTGTGCCTTCGTGGACCTGAAAAAGGCCTTTCCGTATATAGAAATGCGCTTTGGTTAAAACTATATAAACTTGGAGTAAATGGTAAAATGTTACGGGTTATAAGAGCTCTATATGACAGTGTGAAATGTTGTATTAAACACTGCGACAATTACTCAGACTTTTTTGAGGTATCAGTAGGTCTGAAACAAGGCGAAACGTTATCACCAATTCTATTTTCGTTGTTCATAGAGGATTTAGAGATCTATCTGCAGTCGAGACCGGACTCGGGATTATGCATAAATGACATAAATATAATGCTGCTTATGTTTGCAGATGGTATGGTTATAATGGGTGATTCGCCGGAAGAATTGCAAGCTAGTTTAAATAAATTATACGACTATTGCTCCAAGTGGGGCCTAGAAGTCAACACTGTTAAAACAAAAATAGTCGTTTTTCGCAAGAGAGGACGATTACATGGAAACGAGCATTGGATTTACAACGATACTGATCTGGAAGTAGTAAACGATTTCAATTACTTGGGTGTAGTATTCAATTACACAGGGTCATTTACAATGAATCAACAAACATTATCTGGAAAAGCATTAAAGGCTATGAGTGTCTTGTTACAAAATGTACGTAGATATGATTTCAGCCCTAGAACATTGTGTCAGTTGTTTGATTCATTTGTAGCATCAATTTTAAGTTATTGTTCCGAAGTATGGGGTTATACGAAGTCGAAACCGTTGGAACGTATTCACTTGAAGTACTGTAAAAAGATCCTGAATATTAAGCCTTCGACCAGTAATGCTGGAATCTATGGTGAATTGGCGAGATATCCTCTGTATATAAGTCGATACCTACGCATACTTAAATATTGGTTTAAATTGCTTTACACGGACAATTGCATTTTGAAAACAATGTTGGAAATATCCAAGACAGACTGTTACAGGGGTAAAAAGAACTGGCTATTTAATATTAGAGAAATGTTAAATACGTACGGATATGGCTACATATGGGAAAATCCTTTTTCTGTGTGTCCAGATACGTTTTGACACGTTAGAACATTTAAACAGCGTCTGCTAGATATTTTTACTCAGCAATGGAATACCGACCTTGAGTCAAATCAAACTTTAACTTTATATAAGCATTTTAAAAACAATTTTGAATACGAAGAATATCTGACTGTATCAAAATGCAGGAAGTATAGGAACGCAATAGTGCGATTACGTTTATCGTCACACTCCTTGCGTATTGAATCTGGCAGGTACGGTCAAAATCGTATTAACAGAAATGAAAGAATATGTCAGTTTTGCTCTTCAGGTGATGTTGAAGATGAGTACCATTTTGTCCTTGTATGTACGATGTATAATGAGCTTCGTGTAAGATATATAAATAGGTACTTTAGACGAAACCCTTCGGTATTTAAATTTATACAACTGATGTCATCAAATGATATGAAAACTATAGAAAATTTATCATATTTTGTATATAATGCTTTCAATTTACGTAACTCACGGTTACACAATATGTAACCATCCTCAGCGTAAAAACTGTCTCTGTGTACTTTTGTATTATACGTTACAGTGTGTTTCGCACACTTTTTGACTACATGTATCAGTATGTAAAATATGTTGTAGACGAGGAACTGTTAAGGTTCAAGTCTGAATAAATTCTGTTCTGTTCTGTTCTGTCTTTTCTGATACTTAAAATAGATTATTATGATATCTTAATTGTCTTCTATGATATTTAGAATGAATTATGTGATATGAATCATTTTAATTGCTTTCTCAAAAACTAAAAGAAAGAATTAAAGACAGAAAAATACACAAATTAAGATAATTTTCCCTTTGCAAATAAAAGTAAAAAAAAAAAGAAAGACATCAGAAATTAAAGCAAAAACAAATTTAAAATTCTTATATTTTCTTTAAAAATAAAGATGATAGTTTAATAGCTTACAACACATGGCTTCTCTTTACTTGAAATAGTATATTACAATATTTTTTTTTTCTGTTATATTAAGAATAAATTAACATATGTGTCTTTTAATTGTCTTCTAAAAATACTCAAAGAAAGAATTAAAGACAGAAAGAAAGACAAAAAATACACAAACTAAGATAATTTTCACTTTTGCAAATAAAAGAAAAAAGAAGAAAAAAGAAAGACATCAGAAAATTAAAACCAATACAAATTTAAAATTGTTATATTTTCTTTACTCTTGCAATACAAATTAAAAAAAAAAGAAGATGATCTGGGTAGTGCACAAACTGTATGTCCATTCCATGACTGGCTAATCATAAAAGTAGGTGTAAAGGTTCAATCTGAACTCTGAACTTCAGGTGCACTACGGTTTGAGAATGGGGTGCAACTCAATGCTCAAAGCTAGCTCAGGTGTAGTGCAACTCATGTGCACCTGGGTTGCACAAGGGTGTCAAGTCTTTCTCTGGCTTTACTGTATAAGACCTAAGGCTGACCTAACTTCTGTTTTATTTGACGGCACAGGCCAGTTTTCAATTGCTTGAATTTTTGATGGGTCACACGATATCCCATTTTCTGACACTACATGCCCCAAGGAGGTAACTTGGGTTTGAAAAAGAGAGCATTTCTTTGGTTTCAACTTTAAACTTGCTTCTCGTAATCTTTGAAAGACGTCTTTGAGGTTTTCAAGAGCCTCGAGAAATGTTTTGCCTACAATTATGATGTCATCGAGGTAGCAAAGACATTTGTGTGGTGTTTAATTAACCAGAACCTTTTCCATGAGTCTCTGAAACGAGGCTGGTGCATTAGTTAAGCCGAAGGGCATTACGTTTAAGTGAAACAAACCCCTATGTGAGTCTACAAATGCGGTCTTATGTTTACTAGACTCTGACATTTTGATTTGCCAATAACCGCTAGCCAAATCCAATGTACTGAACCACATTGAACCTGACAAGGAACCTAATATGTCGTCAATTCTGAAAAGAGGGTATTCATCCCTTAATGTAACTGCATTTAACTTTCGAAAATCAATGCAGATGCGACAGGAACCATCCTTCTTTTTACCAAGACATATGGGTAAAAACCAAGGGCTTTCACTTGGTTCCACAGTTCCCTGTTCTAACATCTTACCAAGTTCTTGATCTACTAATTGACGTTTGAATATGGGTATTCTTCTAGGGGGTATTTTTATTGGGGTATGACTGCCTGTTCTTATTTCATGTTCTGCGATATTCGTTTGCCCTAGTTTACCCTGTGCTTCCATAAAGATATCTTGATACTGACTTATTATCTTTATGAGCTCTTGCTTTTCATCAGGCTTCAATTTTTCAGATGCATTTTGAACAAGTGGTTTTAAATGTTCAGGCAAATCATCTGCGCTTGATTCTGATGACTTTGCTTTACTTGTAACATGATTAGAGCAGTGTACCTGATCTACTTCTTGTAGGACACCAATGACAGAGTTTTGATTGACCTTAACTGACCCATCACTAAGATTGAGGATGGACATAATCATGTCTTCATCTTTGGGATTTACTAACGTTCTGGCAATAAAACAGCCTCTGTTGCTTAAAACTTTTGTCGGTTCTGCGATGCTAATTGCCTCATTCTTAATGCATGGTTGCTCAATTTGTATGCGAGCACAAGTGTTTGAATTTTGTTGGAACAATGTTAGTTTGCCCTTGCTGGTTAATAATGTCTGCTTCTTAATATTAATAGTTCCATCATATTGATATAGAAAGTCCATTCCTATAATGCCATCTATTCCCTGTATCTTAGCAATTATGAACTCCTGACTAAATGCTTTTCTCTGAATTTGCAGTGGTATTAATAGTTTTCCACTGGTCTCAATAACACTTCCATCTGCAGCCCTTAACCTAGTATGATTTATTTTTCTTTGCAAATTTCCTTTTGTCTGAATTTTGTCATACATTTGGTTAGATATAATGGAATAAGGGGAGCCTGTGTCGACAAGGAATTTACTTGTTTGATTATACACATCGGCTTGTAAGTACAGACATGAAGTGAAAGCAGTGTTTATAGCTATTTCTTCCTGGCTATCTACTTGCAAATTTGAAATAGAGTTTTCTTCATTTTGGTTTACATCTTTGTCTATATGAGCATTTTTCTCAGTGCAAATGTTTACATTGCGTGCAGCGTCTTCATGCTGTTTGCTGACACGTTCGTTGCTTTCGTAATCATCGGGAGCGGTGATAGTAATAGTTGGTATAATTTTACATGAACTATCTGGCTTAGAAGTAATTGCATAAGCCGACTTTGATTCTGTGTTGTTTTTACTTGCATCTCTCTCATTCTTTTTACGAACGTAACAATCTTTAATGTTGTGGTTTGTACGTTTGCAATAAGAACAATATGTTCTGTCTCGAGCACGTACTGGGCTTTGAGGAGTGGTTTTAGTTTCCGAGAAGTTTACCTTGTCATTTTTAGTTTGCCTTGAGGAAGATGAGTCTCTATTTTTCACAGGACTTTTGTCCCTGTTCTCCTTTCTTTGCAAAATTCTATCTAATTTTGTGTCGATCAGCTTGCTGGTTTGATCTAGTGTAATGTTAGGTAAAGGTTTGTGTTCATTGCTACAGCTCAGTGATATAGGTGCTACTGTTGTATCCTCATTTTGAGGTTTCTTAACACGATCGATTGAGCCTTCAAGAGCCTCATATTCGGTGGCTAGCCCTATTGCTTCATGAAGTGTGCGTGGATGTCTAAACTGAACATGTTTTTGTAATTTGTGATGACCAAGTCCATTTATAAACTGGTCAATAACATGAACCTCTAACTGATCCAAGTTTAATTTGGGCAAGCTTTCTGTGCTAGTTTGCTTAAGTTGTACCCAAAGTCTGAAGCAGAAGTGCCTTTTTCTCGCCTATAGTACCTAAAGTGACACCTATATGTGACCTCCTTCTCTTTCGGGTCATATCGGTCTGATAAGATACTTTTTAATTTACTATAGTCACTTAGCTGAGCAACCGTTAGGCTGCTTAATAATTTCTGTGCTTCGCCGCGTAAATGAATAGCTAACATTTGTGTCTTTTGAGTTTCAGTCCACTGATTCCAAGCCGCGCACTGTTCAAAGTGTATGATATAATCAGACCATTCGGTTTTCCCTACACCATCAAAATTATCTGTATCTGTCTATCTTGAATTTCCGTTTTGCGTGCTGATATTTGTGTTGCCATAGGCTGTTGTTCGGTTGTCAATGCATAGTTGGGATTAATGCTTTGCTGCCCATTTAAAGTGCTTGGAGTTTTTTGATCATTGTCTAGTCTGCAACCTACAGAAAATTGACTGCTATGACATAAATTTCCGGCAGGTGGATAAACATGGCCTGTACTTGTCAAAATTGTATTCTGCATACAAGTCCCTCTTATGGAGTGTATATTTCTCAACTTATAAGATTTGCTAGAGTGTGTAGTCATGTAGATGACTTTAATGCTCGTAATAAATGTTTAACTGCTAATCTTCTTCAACAGGGCTATCGGTATCATAAGCTTAGAAAGGCTTTTTTCTAAATTCTATCGCAGACACCATGAATTGGTTTCAAAATTTGATGTCGGATTAAAATTTCTTTTACACCAATGCCTATCGGAACCAGAATTTTATGGTGACTTAGTATACAAATTCAAAAAGATAAAGGGTAGGACTGATTTTTCTGATCAATTCCGAAAAATAATAATACGTCACAAACGTATTGGCTATAATTTAAATGTTATGCGACAGTCTGCATGCTTAGTGATTAACCCAATCACGGTTGATAGCTTTGCTGCACTCTTTAATTGCACACCGGGGGATCAGTCGTCAGACTCTATGATGGCCCCGACCTAAAGCTATATATTTTAGTTGGTTGGGACCGGAGCCTTTTTGTCTGTTGCTTGGTCCACCGGGGCTCAACTGGTGACCTTCTTTTGCTTCAGATTTCCAGTGGGGTTGTTTGGCAGGACAGGGATCTCCACCTGTCAGACGGCCCGTTGTATCTGTTGAGTCCTCGTCTTTGCTTCTTCATGGTGTTGACATTTGATTTATGTGTTTACCGTGATGATTCATTGACGAGTTAGAGGGTTATCATGCGAACCGAACAACCAACTAAATGTTTTGTACCACTTCAGAAACTGAGGGTGAGGTTGGGCCTGTAAAATCGATTTAAGCCCCCCAGTAATTCATTACTGACCGTTCCAAGGCGGTAGTTCTGTTGTGGTTCTTTGTTGCCTGTTTTTGGTGTCAGAGTTTCTGTGATGTTTTACCTTATGTATGTTATTATTATTTTTGGTTCGGTTTGGGTTGCTGAGTGGCCACCTTTTGGGAACAAGCTGCTCACTCGGTTGGCCATATGTTCTCTGTATCTTGATTATTTGTAATCTTAGTTGTTTCCAACTATGGTTTGAGGGCTGGATTTGGATTTAGATTGTTTCAGTTCCTGGTCTTTGCATACTTTTTACTTTTGTTGTGCACCTAGTGAAGTGGTATTTTGATCCACAGGCACAGGGGTGTATTGCCTTTGAGTATCGAGACTGCAAGTATTTGCCTGCACTGGTAAGTTTTGCTGCAAGCTCTTACTTATTTGTAATTGCCCAGTTTGAACACCAGTTGTCATAGGTAATGATTGCTCTAATGTGCTTTGTGGTATGCTAGAGCTTATTGGTATTTGCCCGTATTGAGCATTTGATGTCAAAGACAATGGTTGCACTGGTGGGTTTTGTTGTACGCTTAAACTTATATAGGTACTTGCCCATGCTGAGTGCTGGTTGTCAAAGGCAATGATTGTACTGCTGTGTTTTGTTGTAAGCTGGAGCTTATAGGATGCTTTTGCAGAAATTGAGCAGTTGATTCACAGGCAATGACTGCATTGCTGGTACTTGTTGTACAAAATTATGACTTGTTTCTTTTGTGTCTACTCGATAGACATTATCACTAATACTAATATTTGACTGTGTAGTCATACCTTGTGGCGCTTGCAGTGACATGTCTTTCTTGTACGAGCTTGCATGCGGTAACTGTTGGTGCAATTTTGTGCTGTCAGTTGAGACAGGCTGTGTGAACATGGCTTGTTGTTGTGTTTGTAACTGTTGCCATTGTTGTTCTTGCTGCTGTAACATTAAAGTTATTTGATGCTGACGGCGCAGGAGTTCTTCCTCCTGATCCCTTATCAGTTGCTGTGCAAGCTGTTGTTTTAATTGCTCTTGTTGCCAGTTAAATGTTGCATATTCGTTTGTATTCCCTGGTAGGGCAGTTGAAGTTATCTGACCGGCTGAGCCGTGTGGTCCTTGTGTAGTTCCTGTTTGATTTAATGTAGAGCAAGCACTAGTGGGTATGCTATAAATTTGTGTCCCAAATTCTGCTTGATGTTCCTGTATGCTGGGAACAGTTTGATTTTGCTTCAAGTGATCCGAACTATGTAACTGATAGCGATTGCTCTGATCTACAATTAATGGCATGTTACATTGACTTAATGTATTCCCGCTTTGTCCGATCACTTGTTGATTATTTGCATATGCCATGCTAGATGGCTGTGACAGGGTACCAGTACTATATGGATAAGTATGCCTTACAAACTGCTGTTGCATTATTGGCTGATTGTCTACGCCCATGAGCGTAGCCTGATTGTTTGAAAACTGCATTGGTGTGTTATGGTTGCTAGGCAACTGCTTTTGAATTACAGTATTTGCTATTCTTCTTGAAACAGGAGTATAAGTCAATGCTATATCTGATTGCATGTTTTGACATATTGACCTTGAGGTGTCACTTATGTTTGGAAGATTTGTCTCCCCTTTTAATACCTGAGAAGGTGAATGTTGAAACGTATGCTCAGAAATAACTTTTCTTGGAGTTTGAACATGATATGTTTCATTAAGTGCCCTCATGGTTTCAGCTGAAAGATCCAGCTGTAAGGTGTGATTTAATTTTTCACTTTTATAAGTTATTCCCCTTGGAGTTTGGGTTTGAGTTATTCCCCATGGGGTTTGAGGAGTTATTCCCCTTGGAGTTTGAGGTGTTTCTTTTAATGTCAACATTGTGTCAGCAGAAAGATCTAGCTGTAGACTATGAGTTAATTCCCTTGGAGATTGTTCACTTCTATATGAACCCCCACTAAGAGGACTTTCTTCAGTGACCCCCGGGCCTGGGGTCGAGAACCCTATAGGTTGAATATTTATTTCCCCAAAAAGGTTTGCCATGAATTCTGAATAATTTCCCGAAATGTTTACTTCTTGACTAGTTGTTGGGGTTGGATTTAAGGAAGCGTTTCCTTCAGAAAATGTTAATGTCTTTCCTATAGTTCGATCCATTTGTCTCTATTCTTAAATGCTATAATTCTTCCTAGACCTATATATTTAAGGCTGCTGCAATTCAACGCATAAGCTTAACCTATAATTTATGCTTTATTTTTACTTTGAAGAAACTCAGTTTAAGTCTGTAAGTTTATTTTTGACAAGTGCGGTAACTTATTAAGTTTATTTATATTTCCTACACAAGTCAATTTTACCTTACTTTTTGACTTTTAATGATATAATTCTTCAATATATCATAATATTAAGCACTCTGGTTTAAGCTTGAACAGCTACAAGTAACCGTATTTAGTAAGAAATAAATTTATAGCACTTATAGATGACTGTGAAATGGAATAATGACTTAAAGTCAAACGAACATATTTAATGTACCCAAACAACCCGCGTTCACCACATCCTGATCACGGACTCACCAAACTGTAGTAGACTAGACTGGGGTAGGTACTAGAGAGCGGCCAGTCACTAACCCAGTCGGGTCTTTAGCCCCAGTCACACATTCACGGTTCAGGCCACGGTTCACCACGGTTTCACAAACCGTAGCACACCGTCGTGATTCGTAGTAGCACCGTAGATGCATCCGTCGTGTTCCATAATGATCCTTGAAGAACCGGGGTGATCCGGGAGTCGCTACGGAAGTTTTAAACTGTTTAAAACTTCCGTGGTGAACCGTGGTGGCTTGTGGGCGTGTCCTAAACCGTAGCGCAACCGTAACAGAATCGTGCTCGTTCGTAGCGCTACCGTAGGTGTATCCGTGATTATCCCTGGCTATCCGTCGGTATTCGTGGACAACCGTGGTAATTTTTTCACTACGAAAACTTCCTTTTTATTCAAGTGAAATAAGTTCCCAGACTCGAAAGTTTATGACCTTGGATTACTTTCCTTGTCAATGCAAAATACCTACTCACAATTAATTTTCAGAATAAAATTTTTATTTGTCAACCGAATTTCAAAATTTTTACTGCACATTTTACGAAAAATTTAGTATTTTGTTATGTGATAAAATACTTTCCTTGTCTACAAATAAATTAAACATCATCAACATTAATCATTATCATGACCACCGTTAAACCGTAGACAATCGTAGGAGCCGTGGCGCTACCGCCTTGAGTCGTACTAGCACCGTATCGAACCGTAGTAGCATCGTAAGCTTCCGTAATGCGACCGTGGAATACCCTTGTTGTCCGTAGTGCTGCCGCCTTGCACCGTCGTGAATTCGTAGATGATCCGTACAGACACCGTACAAACACCGTGAGAAACCCTAACGGAACCCTGGCAAACCGTAGTGATGCTGGATTTTTCTACGGTTCACCCCGGTTTGCCGTCTAGGTCAAACCGTGGTGAATCGTGGTAAACCGTAGCCTGACCCGTGAGTGTGTGACTGGGGCTTTTATTTCGCGTTGTGTTATTATGTAAGGGAATATTCTGCACTGCTTGCTTCCAATGTCAGCCAATTCTGTTCACCTTAGGTCAGACGGACAGACAGACGCACGAACGGACGGACGGACTGACAGCCGACAGACTGACACATGTAGACAGCAGACGGACACACGGACGGACGTACGCCAAGCTTAGCAGTTGCAGTGAAACTGAGATGACAAACCCAGATTCAGATCACGGGATGTGGTGCTACGGGGTCGGGACAGAAAGACAATTAGGAACAGTTTCAGATTTTACTATGTACAAAATTTACAAGTCTAGTATGCAGTTAATGTAAATGTAAGCTCTAGAAACATTATTTTAGCTTAAGAAACCTTAGAACATTTTCCTATTTGATTTAACCCTTATGAGGGGAGTGAGTCACTATAGGACCCAGTAGGGTGTGATTTAACTGACTGATCTAAACTAGGCACTTATCAACAACACACCATTATCATCATCATATTTCAATTCTCATATCGACGTTACCCCCGCACCTCAGCGGAACGAATCCATAGCCGCAGTAACGGGGCGCCGAGCGTCCGTCCAAACACACCAGTAGATGGACATAGGCACAATATATGGACAATATTTTAAATGAATACGCTGTTAAGGAGGGTGCACTAGTCAGAGCTCAGTATATGAAATTCACAAACTGATCCAACTCTTGTGCATCCTGCTTAACAGCTAGATGTCAATAATGCCGAAATATTATTATTTTACCTCTACAAAAGTATTCTCTATCCCTGAAATAAATAAACTGCACAATGCAGGAAAGATATCAAATTTGCACAAATAATTCACAAGGGAGCTCACAAATGACCAAATCAAAACATTTCAGCATTATTAACTTCCCATATAATGGGTAAAACACCGTATTCACCCGAAATAATGCCCAATAACAGAGTTAATCCCGTCTCTACCACAAATGTATCAAATATTAGTATTTTCCGCAAGAATGATTAATATGCTATAAATAGGCTATTTAGAAAATAGTTCAGAACTTCTTTGCTGTTATTTTCGTTACAATACGATGTGTACCCCTCGAAAATTTAAAATTTAAATTAGGTTGTTGCATTTACAAACAATTTGTGATAAAATAGCCCAAACGTCTTCACTTTTCTAATTGACACTCTAAATACCTTTCTAACAAAACAAATTTGAGACCTCTAGCTTTTATACTTTGTCAAATATGTACTGTTGAACATGATTACATCTATTTTCTGTTGGTACCTGCAAACTCATTTTCCCATAATTGTTCGAACTAAAGACGGCTAACAAGTTATTTTAAACTAATGACTTGGCTCTGTTGCAATAAAATCATGTTAAACACGATATAAAACAACAGTTCACAAAAGAGTTTGACCTTACAATGCATAATTTAACCAAAGTAACGTACTTAACAGATGGAAATGTTTGAGTAAAGCGTAGATCATTCCCAATATGAATATACCTTTTTGAAATATTGACTTTTAAACAACACAGTTGTTTAGACAATAGTTGTTATTTATTGTAAAATGAATGTTTTGCATAGTGTAATAGCCTACTTAGTCAGTGTTATTTTCATGACTTGCAAAGCTGAGACTGTCCTGATGTTTAAATGAAGCCTTTGTTAATTAACCTGTACATGAAATATAATTATTTTTTTCATTAATAGCCAAATGACTATTAAACAAAACCGAAAGTATCAAACTAGCTAATTATTACTTACAGTTTTATATCCAGAAAGGTAACGTAAATAACCTTTATTTCAAAACAGTCCCCAATAATAAATATAACTACTGCGAAATATGTGTGAGCTGTATTATTTAGAGCTGAATGAAAATATTTTTAAAATTTAGGCACTTTTTGACCGGTATAAGGCTACCCAATGTAACTCATTATTAACAGCTCCAAGGTGGAGCATCAGTTGTGGTGTATCGATGTTATAGTTTGTGTTATCCACTTATCTGATATCTTAAAAAAATCGGTTTAATTCATCGGCATATTTGCCATCATTCTGCCATATGTAGAAAAAATCAGAAATGGGTGAAAATAGGCGTGCGTGTGTGTAATTATGATTAGTTATGGCTAGCCTTTTGATCATATACATGGAATGGGCTGGGTGTTTATTTGACTAGTATCATCTGACTACTTGTCTTATATATTTATGCTCCTATTTTCAATTTGATAACGCCAGTGGTTTGTTTCACAGAAAGAATCAATTCCTGATTGCTGCCCCTTTACACTACTTTCTCTGTTTTTAACTTTTCCTATAAAAAGCAATATATAATACCAATGTTTGATTTTTTTGTCGCCTAAAACCATACATTTTCATCAAAGTAACGTATATAACAGTTTGAAAATTTGGAGTTATTTTCTTCTACTGCAGCAAGTGTAAAGTTCCGTGTGCTTACCATGAAAAGTTCCGTGGTACCTCATTTTTAATATTGAAAAGTATGCTTGGGTTAATCTAGGCTCATTTTGAATCAGGTTGTAAAAAAGGAATTTGGCTGAAGCTGGTGCTAGGGGGCATTGGCATTGTTTCAACATTATATTGCTGGGGCTAACACTCACCTTAACCAAGGGTGCTAACTTTGTTTTCTCTGATGCATTTCTTGCTTCCAGAGAATCTTCCTTCAGAATTTTGAAGGTGAATGGATGTTGTGTAAAATGAAATAACCATGACTATCTTGGCCTTTCTGTCCAATGGGGGTAACCTTATTACTTTGAAATCATCATCAAAATGACATTTAATTCGATGATGGTTCACTAACTTCGACCTCTGGGTTTGGTAGTCAAGAAGGTAATGTATACAATATTTAACAGTAAACAAGTTGTCAGATTACCCTTTTTACTGTTAAGAAGTTCTCATATTAATGCTAGAGTAACAAGGTGTAGAGAGTAACCACTCTCAGGTATAACGCAAATGTTGAAAGCGAATATTGAGGTGCCGAAGGTTAACCTAACAGCAGTATCGTCATACATCGCTGAAGGGATTTAAATATTTGATACATCTAATTGTTTTAAATAATTATAGTCCCTCAGAAAGAGCTAAGACAGTAACATAATTACCCACATTTTTTTTCTATATAATGCATAGTTTGTATTAGTATTATGCCTGCTTTAGCTGTTTTACTAAAATGTGGTTATTTTCTGCACCCGGTCACCCGAGCATTAATATGAAACTTGTTCACAGTAAAAGGGTCAGTCCCAAGAACTTAGGAACTTTTAATGCTTCATCTTACTGCATCACATCAAACAGATGATATCATAAAGTATCATAATTCTAATCTGAAAAATCGTTTACATTTGAATGTTGTATACGTTACCTTTTTAAATACAAAACCAAGGAGTCAAAGTAAGTGAATCATCATTGACTCAATTAAAAGGTCATTTTGATAATGATTTTGAAATAACAATGATATGTCATAATCATATTATCCGTGCCTGATCTTGAAAGGAATCAATTAAGCCGAGTCTCCTATGTTCTTTCTCGTGTGTGCTCCTTGCTTCCACATGATCTTCGAGTATATTTTGGAAATAATACTGTATCATTGTAAATGGACACACCTCAATGTTTTGCTACGATTTGTTATGCTTCCGTAGATGCTTCCTATTTACTTCTGTGGATGATATAACCATTCCAGAAACTGTCAACTCTTAAAGAAAGCACTTTTCTCCTACAGTAGCCATTTTTTCCTTTTAGAGTTTACTCCCATTAAGAAGAAAGGCCAAAGTAATATTTGCAGAATTATTTCACGTAATAATTTATCCAGTCACCTTAAACTCTTGGAATGTTTATTTAAATTCTGGAGCAAGATTTCCTGGAAACAAGGAATGGATCACACACAAAAAAAAATAAATAGAAAAAATCATTAATAAAAAAAAACAATCTCGATTTAACTAAGTTTATGTCCAGGAATGTAATGTTGCAACACTGCCAGTACCGCCTGGCACCAGCTGCAGCAAAATTCCTTTTTCGAACTGACTCGGACTGAGCCCAGACGATCCCAAATGACCAGAAAATACATACTTTTCATTTAAATGAAATATAAGGAAGCGTTTCACGGTAGCCACATGACAATTTACACTAGGTGCAGTGGAGTTTAACAACTCTTACTTCATAATCTGTTATACACGTTACTTTGATAAAATATATGCTGTCGGGCCAAAATATTTTAACTACGGTTTTATATATTGCTTTTATAGAAACGGTCAGAATAGATAAACAGTGTAAAAGTGCACCGATCAGGAATTGTTTTAAATAGTGCCGCCATTCTCCCACACCAAACTGAAAATAGTAACATATAGTAACAAGGCATGTACTCAAACGATACTAACGGGTGGCCAAATAAACATCCAGCCCATTCCATGCAGATGACCTCAAAGCTAGCTTTAATTGAACATACCCAGAAACACAAATTGTCTGTTCTCACAGATTTTCTTCTCAAGTTGTTTCTATATAGATCAGAATGACGGCTAATAAACAGTCAAAACAAATAATTTTTTGAAGGCTATACGTAAGTGGACAACACAAACTATAACATTAATACACCAAAACAGATGTACTGCCGTGGAAATGTCACAGATAAATCACATAGGCTGGGTTTAAACCAGCCGAACAAGCTGTTTTGAAAATATTTTTAACTGAAACTGATAAGGCTAAGGCACATTTGGCTGTAGCAACAGTAAATCTCAGGGATTGTTTTCAAATAATGGTTACAAACGTTACCTTTCTAAGTGCAAAACTTATGTTATGATTAGTTATTTTGTTAAGGTAGATGTTTTAAAAGATTCGGATATCAATGGAAAAAAAATAATAGTGTTCCATGTACAGGCTAATTCACGAAGGTTTATTTCTAATTTTAGGACCATCCCACCTTTGCATGTCATGTAAATAACATTGTTTGCCGCCCGAGTGTAGCCAACTTCATCACTCAAAAATCTTCTTTAACGGTAAACAAAATTGCGTTGTTTAAAAGTCAGATTTTCAAAAGTGCGTTTTCCTGGCCGGAATGACAGACGCTTTACGCAAATATTAACAATCTGTTAAGTACGTTACATAAGTTTAAATATGTGGTGAAAGGTCAAAATAATTTTAAACGCTTGCCTTATATCATGTGTAACATGATCTTGTTGCAACAGACCCAATTTGTCAGTTTTAAATAGCTTATTAGCCATCTTTTGTACGAACAATTGTGTGAAAAATGACTTTTCAGCCCCCAACAGAGAAAAGGTGCAACCAAGTTCAACAGTACACGGTTAAAAAAGTATAAAAGCTAGAGGTCTCAAATTTGTTTTGCTGGAAAGGTATTGATAATTGCTTGCTAGGCAATGGAAAATTGAACAGTTTGGGCTATTTTGTCACAGAATTTTCGTAAAATGCAAAGTTTTAGTCGATATTTTTAAATTTTCAAAGGGTACATTATGTTTTGTCACGAAAATAACAGCACAAAAGTTCTGAATTGTTTCCAAATTAGCTTATTTTATAGTAAATTAATCATTCTTAGAAAACGTATTGACATTTGATACATTTATAATGTTCAAGCATACTTTCTATTGACTTGATGAATATTTTTGATATTCAAAATTTAATGGGGTAACGTAAATAACTGTCCACTACAAAGTTATGCAAGGTTTGCCAAGGTGGTAAACACTGAATTTTATAACTACAGACAAAGGCAATCATTTTGATATATGAAAACAAATGTCACACTCCGTAGACCACTAACTCCCTTTTCTAGGCCACTTATGCAATGATATTTGCTCCACTATGAATCTCTAGAGATAAGAAAAGAACGCCGTAGGTACGCAGTGAAAACGCTTTATATGCCATACGTACGCCACAGTTACACCGTACGCGTTTCCATGGCGTACCAAGCGATCACGCTACGTACCCGCTGCGTCACTGCTGCGTTGTTTTCGCTTTTACGGCGTTCGTGTGACGTATGTATGGTGTATCAAAGGTGCTACGTACGTGCGGCGATTTTTTCAAACCGGTTTGAAAAAATCGCCGAACCCTGGTGTACAAGGAGATCGTGCTGCGTATTAGCTACGTAAGCTTTCGTTGCTGTGGCGTTGCTATGGCGTTCCTTTCTTACTGCCACGTATCCGGATACGCCGTACGAACGCAAGCTGATACGCCAATGTGTGACACTAGCATAAGTAACTTTGGTGTAGTCACTCTACACTGATAGCAAATGTAAATTCCTGCATAAACTTTCATTTTGGCATTTCTATCATTATGTTGTACTGCTCTGAAAATAAGACGAATACTGAAATTGCGATTCTGTTCACTGAAGTTAACGTTGCCAAATACGTTAGGCGTTCAATTGCAGTCTCTAAATAACCTTTAATCATTGAAACCGTTTTCTGACAGCCAATCATTGCATAAAACAACCAAACACATACTTCAGACCCTTGACTGTCAGTACGTTTATTTGACGCAACGTAAGAAACAGACGTCAACGTCACAGTTGAAATAAGTATTATGTTAACTCTTTCTTTTGTTGTACTGCTTTTAAGATAAAATTTGTACATTTCTTGTGAAGTCCAATTTGTTTTAGTTTTCAATTTTGCACTTTTTCTGAAAATTCACCCATGTCCGATTTAGCATTTCCAATTTTCAAGTGCCAAATTTCTCTACAGGAACTGAAGGAAAGAAATATTTGATCAGTTTCAAATCACAAAACATTGGTGTGATCTGAGATATCTAAAAATGTTGGACTTCGAAAAACAATAACAAGCTTTTAACCGTCAAGTTTCTATTTTTGCTCAGTAAATATACGAGGGGCGTTCGAAAAGTTTGCCAAATGGCCTCATACCTATGTTTAGGGGCATGCTGGGTACAAATGCTTTGCATTTACTAAAAGCACTACATTTTGTTTTTACGATGATACCAAACACTATACAAATTCACTTTTTCTTATTCACCAACAATGCAATTTATTAGGCCCCAGTCATAACACTGGGCTAACTTCATATGTAGAATCTTTTCAGTGGTAGCCATAAAAGTGAAATATCGTTGTTAATATAAAATTAATCTTTGTCAACTTCTTGTCCATAGTTGCCTAAAATGTCCATCTAAATGTTAGAAGGGTAGCAACTGTTATCGATTCATTCCTTGCAAAGCAATGCGCAGTTTTATGACGTTATTGAAATCGACGTCAACGTCATTTTTGAAAGAATGTAGAGGCTTCATTTTTTGCAATAATTTGAATTTATTGACGGGTTCTCGTTGACCAATGAAAATGCTCTTGTCGACGAGATTTTGAATGCTAACACACTTGTTTTCATTACAAAATCATTATAACTTCAATAGAAAGGGAGGATTTGCTACAACATAAAATACGGATGATTCATATTTACGGGACAGTATGGAATCTAGATAAAATATAATTTCCGCGATATTTACAGGACAACATTGCTAGGGCATCGTCTTTAAGTAGCAAGGATAAAAAAAGATCTCAGACTGCTAATATATGTAGTACGGCCTGCTTAATCAACATTCTGCAGTGCCTTGAGGGTATACCGCTTTCAAAGAAGTTAAAAATGCGTCCTTTAAAAAAAGTACATCTTTGCAGACTTTTCGTGGCATATCGCAGCGTTATGTGGTTTTGCTATCAGAAGTTCTGTTTTAATGGAACTTACCAATAAATAAAGTCATTTGCTAAACTTTCCGAACGCCCCTCGTATAAAGTGAAATTAAGAACTGATGTTCAGTGGCGGGTATAAGGAACCATTCAGCTTGCTTTAACTATTAAGTTGTCTTAACACTCTCGCGTTTTTACTACAATTCTAAGAAAAATGCTTTATATCAGCATGTCAACAATGCCTCCATTATGTATTTCCATGAACTCCAATTGGGTTTTGACGATTTTAGCATTAAAAGAAAAACATGCCTCGTATCAGCATGTCTACAATGTATACTGTATATCTAACAATGATTCCATTATGTGGTTCAAAAACAACTAGTATTTTTATTTTTTGACGATTTTAGGATTCTTTCATCGACATACTGAACAAACTGGAGAAGTCGATTGCAAACGATTCGCAAAATGTCTGTTGGCAAAGGCTGAAGTTCTTGGAAACCCAACGTATTGGTAAAAAGATGAAGATGCAGGCTTACGCACGCGTGAACGGTTATGATGAGTACATGGATGATATCAAATGGATAATCAAGCAGTATAATGAAACGACAGGACTTGGACCAAAGGTAACCATTAGGGCTCTACTTCCGTAAAAATACTAAGTACCGGTAAAAATAGGTCTGAGCAAACAATACAAACCCAGATCAGACTGTTCCTAAAGGGACAGTCTTATCATAGTCTACACTGTTTGCCATTCCGTCAGTATCTATACCACATTTTAAACCCAACCTGTTCCATTCTAGAACAATAATGATAATCCTTAGGTGTTCCCATTTATAGAGTTTTACGGTATATCCAGTATTTTCGATTTTGTTTTGAGATTTATAATACAAAATAGGTAAAAAAAGATACGTTTTACTGTAGTGCTGCTCGTGCTAATCGTCGTATGGCGGCTTTAAAAAGTCACCACGTACTTCATCATATTGCAAAGTTTTTTTCCTTTGAACTCATTAAGCCCATTGCAGTTTACTTTGAAGATTGAACACTGCTAAAGCCAGCGCTCGAATGTGTATGCAAAATTGAGTATTGCTTTATTAAAATCTAAAAGAGTTGGTGGAACATAAGCAGCCTTGCAAGCGACATTTCTATATATACGAAGAGTAAAAAAAAAACGAAACCCGATTTTCGATCTTGTATGTGTTCTTCGTTTCCAAAGTAAAAGGTAGGCAATGATCAGAAATCAATACCATAAGATCTCATATCCCGCCATCAAAACCAAAACGGAAAGAAGCATAGATATTCACAAAAGACATGCACAGCAAACTGAATGACTGCCTTTATAGAGCTTATGTATTTTAATGGCAGTTTTTATGTTGTATTGATGTGTGGTTATCCTTTGTTGTACTCAGTAATTTGTTACTGACACCTCCAAGGCTATGGTTCCTATTGTGGTTTATCTTTGTTGTTTTGTTATGTCTGCCTGTCGATAGTTTTATACCAATGGCAGCCTTCTTTGCTTTTGGTAAGTCAGCCCACTTTGCTTTCTGTTTTCTTTTGTAGTTTAAAATAGCATAAAGTTAAAAATTAGACGTTTGTGTGTTTTCTGTTTGTTTTAAAGCAATGCCAGCCCACTTTGCTTTCTGTTTTGTTTTATAGTTTAAAACAGCATTAAGTTAAAACATAGATGTTTGTGTGTTTTATGTTTGTTTTATAACAATGGCAGCCTACTTTGCTTTCAGTTTTCTTTTGTAGTTTCAAATAGCATAAAGTTAAAAATAGATGTTTGTGTGTTTTCTGTTTGTTTTACTTTCACATGAATCACGAAAGCTACAAGTGCAGTCCTGATAATGGAAGCATGGGACAATTGCTCAGAGATACAGTTAGAATAAGGCAAGCATGTCTTCTGTTAACCACCCTCTTCATCATTTTAGAAGAACGGTTAGCAAAGTCTGCGGAAATATTACCAATTTGAGGTTTGCAGATGACATTGATGCCCTTGCTGAGGAAGACCAGGAACCAGAAGCCCTATTTGAAAGTCTCGACAAAACCTCTGCAAGGTATAAGATGTAGATCAGCGCTGAGAAGACCAAACTGATGACAAAGAGCGCCAATGGCATTCAGAAAGAGATAAAGATAAAAGAGCAGAAGCTGGGTACCGTAACAAGCTTCAAAATTGTAAAAATACTTTGGAGCAGTTGTCTCAGACAGATTTCACAGCAACCATTCAAGTTTGAATGTTCTTATTTGGTATACAGATTGATAAAGGCTTATGTCTTACATGCATTTATCATTTTTTTCTTTCTGTCTTTGTGAAACCATCTTATTGCATATTACATAGAAAGGGATTTATGTAGAATATTGATATTTGGTATACATGTTGACAATGAGTTCTCTCTCTCTCTATGCTTTTTACATGTAATGCAAATAACACCATTTGATTTAAGCAGTGAAACGGGGGTATAGTCGGATTCTCCGACAGTTCTAGTTTACACGTACATCAAAGTAAAACAGTCATTAATTAATCAAGAAAATATGTAATTTTCGATACCTTATTTTAGCCTGAATGTCACTCAGAATTTAAAACACACAAGTCCTTATATAGTTTCTGATCCCAGAAGATAAAGTCTGTATGAGCACATGAATATTTCCAAATTGAAGAATAAATCCAAGAGTAATCCAATATATTTAAATTCCAGTATAAACTTATTTAACTACAGACTGGTGAACGTTTACAAAGATGACTAAATGAAAATTTGTGCTCTTTATATATTATCTAGGAACATTCAGGAATTAACCAGAGATAGATTTTACCAGCAAGTTCGCAATTCTGACATAATTTCATACCAAAAGATTCTTAATGTTTAAAACAAAAATTTCTGTTATTTTCTACATTACTAAAATAAGTTATTCTAAAACATTTTTGAAATATCATGAAAGTTCTCTAAGTTTCCTGAAGCTTTCAAAACATTCTTTTAACCATGGGGAGCAAATTCCAGAATTTTCTAGACAATTATTTCTGTTTCGGGAATATTCTAAAGATTCCCCAATTTTCCAGAATGTTCTAAGTACAATGTAAACAACTTGTTTATTCTGAAAACTGCCAAATCATGGTAAAATTTACACCATTTAAACACCATATTCATAACACAAGCCACTTCAACTCCAACAGAACTGAAGCCAAGAAGGGCAGTTGTCAGTTACTGGCGAAAGTGTGTGCACTTAGTACTGGTTAACCGCTTAGGAGGTCTAAGCCTGCCCAGGAATAGTGTGGTTAGGTTAACTGACCGTCCCGACATGACCTTAGTTGTTTACCGTGGACGTTAAGCATCAAATCAACCAACCAACCAGTTAAGGGAGTTAACAACATATCTCTTGGATAAAAAGTAAAACTGATGCGCTCTGAAGTCATTTCCGTATTTCTGTATGCCTGTGAATCGGGGCTTGACAGCAGAGTTAGAGAAAAGAACGCAGGCCTTTAAGATGAGATGCTACCGAAGGTTACTGAAAAATTCGTACAAAGACCATATAACCAATGAGGGGGTTCGCAGACTGATCCAAGCGGCCATTTGAGAATATGATGAACTCCTGGAGATGATCAGGAAGCGGAATTTAAGGTAGTTTTGCCACGTCTCAATGTCTTCTGGTTTAGCAAAGACAATTCTACAGGGGGGCACAATGAAAGATAAAAGAAGAGGAGATAGACAGAAGAAAAAGTGGAAAGACCATGTTAAAGAGAGGACAGAAGTGGACTTTGCTATCTCAACTAAGGCAGCTGAAAACAGGATAAGGTGGAAAGGGATTGTTTCGAAGTCATCTGTGGTCCCAAACGTGCTTGCAAGGTTGTGATATAATGGAATAGAATAACGATAGAACCTAGGGTGAGAGTTTGAGCTCCACCGCTAATTTACAGCTGACCATGTCAAGGCGATGTTTTTATTCATATTCTTTCTTGTGTCCCTTTTGATCTGTCTGCTTAATCTCTTTTTTCTGATATACATGTATGTTTATGTATATAAAGAGAGAACTGGTTAAAATTAAATAGGCTTACTGTGTTTGTGTTTTACTAAGGCTGCCTCTCTGATTAATCAGCCTACCTTTGTGACCAAGCTGTTCATTCTCTGACGTTTTACAAGTAATTGTAACTTTATGTTATAGTCCCCGTTTGGTATCGTGAGTGGGATGTGGAACTTGATTGTATCGAAACCTGTTCGTTGTAATTTATACTACTCAGTGTGTATTATGTCCAAGATGTACTGTTTTGTTTTGTCGGTTGTATTTGTCCCAAATAATTCTTTTGGGGTCTTGTGTGGGTTGTCCTTTTTTTTAAATATTGGCCTTTGCTTAAAATCTGTAGTTACGGATATACAGAAACCAATTTCGGATAAACTAAACATACCTAATGAATTAAATCTTATCAGTCTGGTTTCTTTTTCAACTTCTATGGTATGTTATTCATTTTTAATACAGATCATATCTCTGTTTTGTGGTCCATTCCTGTGTATCAGAATTGTATATGGTTATTACTCGCCGCCACGGCTGTGAGGTATCGAGTGTTTGCTCTTGACCTTTGACCCCTCATGCGGATTTCCTTGGCAGTTCGTCAACAACTGATCAGATCCGCAAGTACCAGAAAAGGATCTACACGGACACAGTCTTTGTTATGTCACTATGCCGAAAGATGATTGCTAAACACAGCTTAGCAGGCACACAACATTGAATCAACGTTTATCCAACGTCATTACGTTGGATCAACGTTGATTCAATATTTGATTTAACGTTGTGTGCACAGAGGGTGGTCAATTTTATTTGGTGACTACACCTGCCAGCTGATTGAGGACGTCCTGTCTAAGCGCTCATACAAATACAAACGTCATGACGATCCAGAAAATGCGTAAAATTAAAATCTTAAATACAGTGGTTCCTTCAAGAGCAGAGAATACATTCAGAAGAAGAAACATGGGTCAGTAACGTAGTTTCGGCTAATAAAGCCTCGTCAGTGACCCTGACAATATCTGGTTACGAAAACAGAGAAAAACATACTGTTATTTCTTAATTTTAATTGGGCAGTCGATTCAAAGACTGATTAGTATAAAAAAGGATCCAAATATAATAAAAGACGACGATTTAGAATAATAGTCTAAGACGATCTCATCTCAAAGGGGGGGGGGGGGGGGGGGGGGGGGGTATCAATAAGGTGGGTTTTCTGCATCCTACCAAAGTTTTATTTTTTTGACTGATGGTATACTCCAGTGTGTCTAGTTTATTGAACCATATGTGACTTTGCGCGGAAAGCCCTACTTACTGAGCTATGGGTCCACAGAAGTGGGTGGGGTATCCAACATGGTTTTAGCCTGTCTTGTAAAAACATTCTCATTTGGTAGAAGAGTATAGCAGACAGACAGGATTTGATAAAATGATTAACAGAACATCTAAACTATATTTCCATATCATTTTATTTGGTTTAATTTGAACATATGTTGTCAAAAAAGACTTCCTTTGACATTCAACATTTTTTGATATTTTTGTCCTCAATTTTCAATATTTCTTGGCCTTATGGTTAAATAAACAGACCAGTTGTCATCAAACTAATGTCAAGGAAGCACCCTGACCAGGACATTCGGATGATGTGACCAGAATTTCACAATGACCTAGTTTTCATGGTCGACTGAACACATAAACTTGCTCAGAAGATGTTTTTTCATTTAATTTTGACCTAGAATTACGAACCTTTGGCCAAATTACTATTTTAACTGCTATATTATGCCCTACACCCCCGTCACTAAAGGTGAAAGAATACATATTGGCTTCAGATCGGATCTCCTTGGCGTCTGCATTTGTGTCTGGGTCACAAACTTTGACCTTGGTCAAGGTCAGATTTTGATGACCTTGACCTTGTTTCCAAGGTCACAGAAGGACTTAATATGTGACACATACACAATTGCAGATGCCAACGAGATCCGCACTGAAGCCAATATGTATTCCCTCACCTTTAGTGGCAGGGGCGTGGGGCATAATATAGCAGTTGAAATAGTAATTTGACCAAAGGTTCGTAATTCTAGGTCAAAATAGAAAGAAAACCATCTTCCAAGCAAGTTTATGTGTTCATTCGACCATGAAAACTATGCTATTGTGATATTCTGGTCACATCATCTGAATGTCCTTCTCAAGGTACTTCCTTGACATGAGTTTGATGATAACATGTCTGTTCATTTAACAATAACGCCAAGAAATATTGAAAATTGAGGTAAAAAATATCAAAAAATGCTAAATGTCAAAGGAAGTCTTTTTTGACAACATATGTTCAAATTAGACCAAATAAAATGATATGGAAATATAATTTAGATGTTCTGTTAATCATTTTATTAAATCCTGTCTGTCTGCTGTACTCTTCTACCAAATGAGAATGTTTTTACAAGACAGGCTAAAACCATGTTGGATTACCCCACCCACTTCTTTGGACCCATAGCTCAGTAACTAGGGCTTTCCGCGCAAAGTCACATATGGTTCAATAAACTAGACACACTAGAGTATAACATCAGTCAAAAAAAATAAAACTTTGGTAGGATGCAGAAAACCCACCTTATTGATACCCCCCCCCCCCCCCCCCCCCCTTTCGAATATATCCTCCGGTCTCAAAGGACGAATATAAAATATAATCTGCACTATGGAGGATGTACGGGGAGACGTTTTACGGCCGCCACACGGCACAACACCAGCTGCAGTGAGGTAAAATTAAAATCTTAGATAGTTCCTTCAAGAGCAGAGAATACAGTCAGAAGAAGGAACATGGGCCAGACTACGGTAGTTTCGGCTAATAACACTTTATTTAAGAATTTCAGAGCTCATCGTGTGATGAAGCCAGTGTGCGGAGCTAAAATTCCATGACGCGCGAAGCGCTTCTTGTAGAATTTTAGCGAAGACCTTCACACGATGAACGCTGAAAAATCAAGTTTTATTCTTATATTTACTCTTTATTTTTAGAATTTCTGTGCCGTTTTTGCGGTAATTTATTGTAGAATATGCAGAATACGGTTCGAAGAAAAGTAAGTTACGACGTGTTTGGCCATCACGTTCAACAGCTGTCGCCAGGACGTTGCGTCAGTCGAGTGTTAAATGGACCAAACAAGACGTTCGTTTACCTTTGGCGTCGCTTGACGACAACGTCTCATGATAAATTGACGTCCGTCGGTTGCTCTTAAAGGTTTACCTATGGGGAGTCAGTGGCAAGTGTAATTATCCCCTCGCACCACGAAGTGGTGAGGGGATATAGGTTTTGTCCCGTACGTAAGTACGTACGTACGTATGTTCACCTTTTGTCATCGCTCTAGCACCTACATTTCTCAAGGGATTTTAAAATAATTTCATACAAGTGTAGGGCATGACAATATCTCAAGCAAGTTCGACTTTCAGGGTGCTGCGCCCAAGGTCAAGGTCAATGTGGCTATTTTTAGAAAAAAAATTGTCAGCGCTCTAGCGCCTAGATTTCTCAATGGATTTTAAAATAACTTCACACAGATGTAGGGCATGACAATATCTCGAACAAGTTCGACTTTCAGGGTGCTGCGCCTAAGGTCAAGGTCACTGTGGCTATTTTTAGAAAAACTTTGTCATCGCTCTAGCGCCTACATTTCTCAATGGATTTTCAAATAGCTTCATATAAATGTAGGGCATGACAATATCTCAAGCAAGTTCGACTTTCAGGGTGCTGCGCCCAAGGTCAAGGTCACTGTGGCTATTTTTAGAAAAACTTTGTCAGCACTCTAGCGCCTACATTTCTCAATGGATTTTGAATTAACTTCACACAAATGTAGGGCATGACAATATCTTAAGCAAGTTTGACTTTCAGGATGCTGCGCCCAAGGTCAAGGTCACTGTGGCTATTTTTAGAAAAACTTTGTCATCGCTCTAGCGCCTACATTTCTCAATGGATTTTTAAATAACTTCACACAGATGTAGGGCATGGCAATATCTTGAGCACGTTCCACTTTCAGGGTGCTGCTCCCAAGGTCAAGGTCACTGTGGCTATTTTTAGAAAAATTTTGTCATCGCTCTAGCGCCTACATTTCTCAATAGATTTTGAAATAACTTCACACAAATGTAGGGCATGACAATATCTCGAGCAAGTTCGACTTTCAGGGTGCTGCGTTCAAGGTCAAGGTCACTGTAGCTATTTTTAGAAAAACTTTGTCATCGCTCCAGTGCCTACATTTCTCCATGGATTTTAAAATAACTTCACACAAATGTAGGGTATGACAATATCTCGAGCAACTAGTCTTGTGCGAGGGGATTTGTATCGCCTGCGATGCCTTGTTATATATTGATATGGTCCTAAGTAAACGGCGAGGCAAGGTTTTTGTGAAAGTTTATACTTGTGGTTGGTGGGACTCATCATTTGGTACTTTAACCACTTTTACTCCAATTTTTAGATGCAGATTGTTCTTCAAGAGGTCCTAGATAGAAAAAACAGTGAGGAAGAAGCGATCTACCAAATTGTCTTAAAAGCACAGAGAGGTAAGCTGTAAATGCAAAACAACTGTAATGCAAAACAATACAAGCTGTAGCTATATGCTGCTCATATCTTTTTGTATCATCGTCGCATTTGCTTATATTTTAAAAGTGTCAGTACGTAAATTAAAATGTTTATATTCATTTTAATATTTTTGTATTTATTTATTTATTTATTATATTGTTTCTTGTTTTATTCTTTTGCTGTTTTAAGCTCCTCTGAGCCGTAGGCTCCAGGGGTGTTTAGTGGATGCACAGGCTCCGTCGCTGTTTTCGTTGTGTGTCGATCTTGGGCAATTATAAAAATAAATGAATTATGGCCTCCAGGGTTCGGGAGAACGAAAGTTTGAGCAAACTATCCAAATCACATGGCCAACAGTTTCTTCTCCAAAACCAAAACACCGATGACCTTGAATCTTGGTATACATTATTGTTTACTCGAATGCTATCAACCTAGTGCAAATGTAACCCTAGGTGTACCTTGACCTTTATACGACAAGGTCAGATTTGCTTCCTGACGCTTTCATATAAGAAAATGCTATAAGGTGTATATGAGTACATGAAGTTTTTAGTTCCAGGGCCATCTGACCGATTAGAGCCAAATTTCATAGGTGGCTTTTATGCGACGGGTGAACGAAAGCTTGTCTATGCCAAAATATGGCGAAAACTTTCAAAAAAATCCTCTGCCCTAGAACCAGAAGGCCTACGATCTTAACACTCGATATATAGCATCGGATATTCAAGTAGTGTTAAGTTTGTTCAAATGACAATCCTGTTTACAGCAATGTCAGCTTCATTGTGTTTTATAGATGTACGAGCAAATGCAATATCATTAGATTTATTTGATATTGTTGAAGACTTTGATATAAAAGTTGGTATATACTGTCAACTTTATGAATACATAATGATTTCGGAGTAACAGTTACAAGGTCATTAGTTGACCTTTGTCAAAGGACACTCATATCTCAACAGTTACAGACCTTTTTTCTGCCAAAGCCACAGCGTGACTTAAACAAAAATTTCAAACTGAATGCCATGGTTCGAGGAAATTAAAATCTTAAAATATATGAAGACACGATTTTCCCCACACAAAGTCTATTGGAACACTCAAGGGCAACTAACTCAGCAATGGAAACGCAGATCTGGCTGAAATTCGAACTCATCTGATCTCTTGTGTCTGTCCTCTTTCCCTGCAAGTCTTAAAAAGTTCCGATCAAAAATGACTAAAAAAACTGGAGCCACTATATTCTTTGACGCTCAAGGGAAAGTTACTCTGTTATTATAAGTCTAATCTGACTGATATATGAATTTATTTGAGACTTCTTGCCTGTCATTGTTTGCTGCAAGTATGGAAAAGAATTACTTTAAAAATGAGCGAAAAAATGTGGAGACACGATTTCCCCATATAAAGTCTATAGGAACACTCAAGGGCAGCTTACACCGCAATGAAGAAGGAGATCTGGCTGAATTTACTACTCATATGAGTTCTTGTCCTGTCCTCGTTCCCTGCAAGTCTGAAAAAAATCCGATCAAAGATAGCACAGAAAACCTGGAGACACCTTTTTCCCATTATAAGTCAATAAGAGCTATTGGTTACCATGGTTACCACAGTTTTTGGCCAGATATGCCTAAAAACCTAATACAGCCTCTCCCCCTGCCCACTGATGCTACACATGAAATTATGTCCCCCCTACCCCCACCAAAAGTTAGGAGGAACATATTGTTTTCAGTGCGGTTCCCGGGGCGTCGGCGTCTGCGTCGGCGTCGGCGTCCCACTCTTGTATGCGCGATATCTCTTGAACCAATAGATGGAATTTCACCAAATTTTCATGGATATATCATTGGGACAAGGTTAAGAGCTGATTAGATTTTGGTGACCTTGACCTTATTTTCAAGGTCACAGGAGAACTTAAATGGCGTGGAAATTTCTTGTATGCACAATATCTCCTGAACCAATATATGGAATTTCACCAAACTTGTATGGATATATCATTGGGATAAGCTTAAGAGCTGATTAGATTTTGGTGACCTTGACCTTATTTTCAAGGTCACAGGAGGACTTAAATGGCGTGAAAATTTCTATTATGCACAATATCTCCTGAACCAATGGGTGGAATTTCACCAAACTTGCATATATATATATATATCATTGGGACAAGTTTATAAGAGCCAATTATATTTTGGTGACCTTGACCTCATTTTAAAGGTCACTGCAGGACCTAGCTGACAATTTCTTGTACCCATGATATCTCTTGAACCAATGGATGGAATTTCACCAAACTTGCATGGATACATCATTGAGACAGGTTTAAGAGCTGAGAAGATTTTGGTGACCTTGACCTCATTTTCAAGGTCACTGAAGGACTTAGATGACAATTTCTTGTAACCACTATATCTCCTGAACCAATGGATGGAATTTCACCAAACTTGCATAGATACATTATTGGGACAAGTTTAGTAGCTTATTAAATTTTGGTGACTTGACCTCATTTTCAAGGTCACTGGCGGACTTAGATGACAATTTCTTGTACTCACTATATCTCCTGAACCAGTGGATGGAATTTCGCCAAACTTGTATGGATACATCATTGGGACAGGTTTAAGACCCTACTAGATTTTGGTGACCTTGACCTCATTTTCAAGGTCACTGGATGGCTTAGATGACAATTTCTTGTACCCACTATATCTCTTGAACCAATGGATGGAATTTCCCAAACTTGCATGGATACATCATTTGGACAAGTTTAAGAGCTTATTAAATTTTGGTGACTTGACATCATTTTCAAGGTCACTGGCGGACTTAGATGACAATTTCTTGTACTCACTATATCTCCTGAACAAGTGGATGGAATTTCACCAAACTTGTATGGATACATCATTGGGTCAACTTTAAGAGCTGATTAGATTTTGGTGACCTTGACCTCATTTGCAAGGACATATTCATCTATGTAGGATATCTTTAGAACCAGTGGATGGATTTTCTCCAAACTTGCCTAGTATTTTAATTGCACAGGTTTTTTTATTCATAAGGGGGTATATGAAAATGGTGTGTGTGTGGGGGGGGGGGGGACATCAGTTTTTCTCTGAAAAACATCTCTAGTTTGATTTATGTTTGCAAAGTAGCTTAAGCGATATACTTTTTGTATAAAATGTTAACGACGACGACGGACAACGACAACGTCATGGCTCATCTTTGAGCTATCGACTCAAATGAGCTAAATATCTAAATTTCACTTCGATCCACCAATTAATTGCTTTCAGACAAAATAATAAAATTTACCATTGTTAGTCTGTGGGACTTCGGGGGGGGGGGGGGGGGCGGGGGGGGGGCAAAGTTTCAGGTCGTTCGCATTTCTGTTTCAGAGAAGATTTTATTGCTTAAACTTAAATTTCACTTTAATCCGCCAATCGCTTTCAGACAAAATGTCATTTAAAACTTAACGTATTTTCCCATTGTAAATCTATGGGATTTTTTATTGTGATATTTACAAAGTCCACGGCCCTGCCTAAGAGGCAAACAAAAAAATAAAGTATTCCTGATTTTAACAAACGTTAGTGGGCAGGCTTCCCTGATGCTGCCTGCAAAATCTCAGCTCGTTCGCATTTCTGGTTTCGGAGAAGAAGATTTTATTGCTTAAACAGAGTTATCTGCCCTAGTTTCGAGCGTAGATGACCGATCATGAATAAATGTTATTAGTGGAGCAAATATGTTGGGCTATCTTTCAAGGGGGTGGTCTACGGAGTGTAACATTTGTTTTTGTATATCAAAATGATCGCCTGGGTCTATAGTTATCAAATTCAGCGTTTGCCACTTTGGCAAACCTTGCATAACTCTGCAGTGGCCAGTTATTTACGTTACCCCGTTAGATTTTAAATATCAAACATATTTATTGAAGTCAATAAGAAATACGTTTAAACAATATTAATGTATCAGATATTAATATTTTCTACAAGAATGATTAATATGCTATAAATAAGACTGCTCAAAAAACAGTTCAGAACTTCTATGCTGTTATTTTCGTTACAATATATTATGTACCCCTCGAAAATTTAAAATGTAACTAAGATTGTTGCATTTACAAACAATTTGTGATAAAATAGCCCAAACTTCTTCAATTTTCTAATTGTCCCGTTCAATACCTATCTAACAAAACAAATTTGAGACCTCTAGCTTCTATACTTTGACTTATATGTACTGTTGGTCATGATTACACCTATTCCCTGTTGGTGGCTGCAAAGTCATTTTCCCACAATTGTTGGTACAAAAGTTGGCTAATAATTTATTTTAAACCGACAAATTGGCCTTGTTGCAATAAGCTCTTGTAATACATGATATAAAACAACAGTTCACATTTTTGTTTTGACCTTACAATTCATATTTTAACCATAGTAACGTACTTTACAGATTAAAATGTTTGAGTAAAGCATAGATCATTCCCATCACGAATATGCCTTTTTGAAATTCTGACTTTTAATTGACACAGTTGTGATGGCAATACATGAAGTTGTTTTTTTATTGTAAACTGGAAGTTCAATCGCTTACTTAGACAGAAAACAGTGTTATTTACATGACTTGCAAAGCTGAAATTGTCCTGATGTTCAAATGAAGCATTTGTGAATTAAATCTTTACATGGAATATATAATTTTATTAATAGACAAAGACTTTTAAACAAAGCAAAATACTTTTAAACAATTCCAAAAATTGTCAAGCTAGCTAATCATAACACACTTTTGTACTCTGAAAGGTAACGTTAATTACCTTTATTTCCAAACAGTACCCGAGATTAGATATTACTACTGCCAAATATGTGTAAGCCTTTTTATTTTGAGCTGAAATAAAAACATTTTAAAGGCACGTCTATTAGACCGATTAAAGGCTACCCAATATAACCCATTATTGACAGGTCCAAGGCAGAGCATCAGTTGTGGTGTATCAATGTTATAGTTTGTGTTGTCTTCTTATATTATGTAATCTTCAAAAATAAGTTTATTCCATCTGCATATTTGCCATCATTCTGTCATATATAGCTATATATAGAAAAGGACAGAACTTGGTGAAAATAGGCGTTTGTGTGACTGATTGTGTTTAGTCAAGGCTAGCTTTGTGATCATTTGCATGGAATGGGCTGGATGTTTATTTGACTAGTATCGTCTGACTACTTGTCTTATAACTTATTTTCAATTTGGTTTCGCGAGTGGATTGTTTCACAGAAAGAATCTATTCCTGGTTGCTGCCCCTTTAGACTACTTTCTCTGTTTTGATCTTTTCCTATAAAAAAGCAATATATAAAACCAACGTTTAATTTATTTACTTTTTGCCTAAAAGCATACATTTTCATCAAAGTAGCGTATATAACAATTTAAAAAGTATGAGTTATTGTGTGTGCTTGCCATGAAAAGTTTCGTCGTACCTCATCTTATTGAAAATTATGTTTGGGATAATCTAGGCTCATTCTGAGTAAATTTGAAAAAAAAAAAAAAAAAAAAAAAAAAAAAAAAAAACAGAATTCAGCTGAAGCTGGTGCCAGGGGGCATTGGCATTGTTGTAACATTACATTGCCGGGCACACACTCAGCTTAACCAAGGTTGCTAATTTTGTTTTCTCGGGTGCATTACTTGCTTCCAGAGAGTCTTTCTTCAGAACTTTTAAAAGCTTTTATCATTCCACCAGACTTTAAGTTGAACGGATATTGTGGGAAAGGAAATAACTATGACTATCTCGGCCTCCCTGTCTAATGGGAGTAACCCTATTACTTTGAAATAATCATCAAAATGACATTTGATTCGAGTCAATGATAATTCACTAACTTTGACTCCTTGGTTAGGTTGTCAAAAAGGTAACGTATACAGCATTCAACAGTAAACAAGTTGTCATATTACCCTTTTACTGTTAAGAAGTTTTCATATCAATGGTAGAGTAACAAGGTGCAGAAAGTAACCGCCCTCAAGTATAACGCAAATGTTGAAAGCAAACATCAATGAGGTGCCCCGAAGGTGACCCTTACAGCAGTATCGCCATACATCTCTGAAGGGATTTAAATATTTGATACAATTGTTTTAAATAATTATAGTCCCACAGAAAGAGCTAAGACAGTAACATAATAGCCCACAAAATCTTTGTATACAATGCATAGTTTATATTAGTATCATGCCTGTTTTAGATGTTTTACTTAAAGGCGGTTATTTTCTGCACCCGGTCACCCGAGCATTAATATGACACTTGTTCACAGTAAAAGGATCCGCCCCAATAACTGGGGAACTTTTAATGCTTCATCTTACTGCATCACATCAAACAGATGATATCATAAAGAATCATAATTCTAATCTGACAAATCATTTACATTTGAATGTTGTATACGTTACCTTTTAAATACCAAAACAAGGAGTCAAAGTAAGTGAATTATCATTGACCCAATTAAAAGGTCATTTTGATAATGATTTTAAAATAATAACAGTATGTCATAATCAGATTATCCCTGCCAGATCTTTAAAGGTATCAATTAACCGAGTCTGATATGTTGTTGCTCGTGTGTGTTCCTTGCTTGCACATGATCTTCTAGTATATTTTTGAAATAATACTGCATAATTGTGAATTGACACACCTCAATGTTTTACTACAGTTTGTTATGCTTCCGTAGATGATTCCTATTTACTTCTTTGGATGATATAACCCTTCCAAAAAGTCTACTCTTAAAGGAAATACTTTTCTCCTACAGTAGCCAATCATTTCCTTTTTTGAGTTTACTCCCATTAAGAAGGTTCGCTAAAGTAAAATTCTGCTTAATTATTTCACGTATTAGTGTATCCAGGCACCTTAAACTCTTGGACTGATTATTAGCTCACCTGAGCCGAAGGCTCAGAGGTGAGCTTATAGGATGGGAGTCGAGCCGTCGTCCGTCCGTGCGTCCGTCCGTGCGTCCGTCCGTGCGTCCGTGCGTGCGTCAACACTTTCAAACATAAATATCTCAGAGACCAGTGGGCCGATCGCAATCAAATTTTATCTGAAGCATCATTTGGGTGGGGGAAAGGCTGCACAAGGTTTTGGTGCCGATCAGCTCAGAACTCTGGTTTCCATGGCAACAGATAGCCCCCATAGGGTTATAATGGGGAAAACGGCGTCATCACGTTTTCTCGACTGTTTTTGATTAGATCCTTATCATACTTGCAGGTAATGGTGACATACACAAGAGCTTGGATGAGTTCGAAATTTGGCCGGATTCGAGCACAGACTACGGAGTTAGCTGCCCTTGAGCGTTTGAAAAAAATCCCATAGGGTTATAATGGGGAAAATGGCGTCATCACGTTTTCTCAACTGTTTTTGCTTAGATCCTTATCATACTTGCAGGTAATGATGACATACATAAGAGCTTGGATGAGTTCGAAATTTGGCCGGATTCGAGCACAGACTACGGAGTTGGCTGCCCTTGAGCGTTTGAAAAAAATCCCATAGTGTTATAATGGAGAAAACAACGACATCACATATTTTTAGAAAAACTTTGTCATCGCTCTATTGCCTACATTTCTCAACGGATTTTAAAATAACTTCACACAAATGTAGGGCGTGACAATATCTCGAGCAAGTTCGACTTTCAGGATGCTGCGCCCAAGGTCAAGGTCACTGTGGCTAATTTTAGAAAAAATTTGTCAGCGCTCTAGCACCTACATTTCTCAATGGATTTTAAAATAACTTCACACAAATGTAGGGCATGACAATATCTCGAGCAAGTTTGACTTTCAGGGTGCTGTGCTTAAGGTCAAGGTCACTTTGGCTATTTTTAGAAAATCTTTGTCATCGCTCTAGCGCCTACATTTCTCAATGGATTTTGAAATAACTTCACACAAATGTAGGGCATGACAATATCTCGAGCAAGTTCCACTTTCAGGGTGCTGCGCCGAAGGTCAAGGTCACTGTGGCTATTTTTAGAAAAACTTTGTCATCGCTCTAAGGCCTACATTTCTCAACGGATTTTGAAATAACTTCACACAAATGTAGGGCATGACAATATCTCGAGCAAGTTTGACTTCCAGGGTGCTGCGCCCAAGGTCAAGGTCACTGTGGCTATTTTTTGAAAAACTTTGTCAGCGCTCTAGCACCTACATTTTTCAATGGATTTTGAAATAGCTTCACACAAATGTAGGGCATGACAATATCTCGAGCAAGTTCGACTTTCAGGGTGCTGTGCCCAAGGTCAAGGTCACTGTGGCTATTTTTAGAAAAACTTTGTCATGGCCCTGGCACCTTCATTTCTCCATGGATTTTGAAATAAATTGACACAAATGTAGGGTATGACAATATCTCGAGCAAGTTTGACTTTCAGGATGCTGTGCCCAAGGTCAAGGTCACTGTGGCTATTTTTAGAAAAACTTTGTCATTGCTCTAGCACCTACATTTCTCAACGGATTTTGAAATAAATTCACACAAATGTAGGGCATGACAATATCTCGAGCAAGTTTGACTTTCAGGGTGCTGCAATCAAGGTTTTTGATTAGATCCTTATCATACTTGCAGGTAATGATGACATACATAAGAGCTTGGATGAGTTCGAAATTTGGCCGGATTCGAGCACAGACTACAGAGTTAGCTGCCCTTGAGCGTTTGAAAAAAATCCCATAGTCTTATAATGGAGAAAACAACGTCATCACATTTTCATTTTTCATCGGATCCTCTTCATACTTGCAGGTAATGAGGATATGCATAAAAGCTTGGATTAGTTAGCACTTCAGCTAGATCCCACCACTGACTATGGAGTACCTGCCCTGAGCATCCAAAAAATCAATGTCGCCACTTTTTCTTGGTTTCTACTTATCCGATCCTTTTCAAACTTGCAGGTAATGAGGAAATGCATAATATCTTACCGGTAAACAAGTTCAAATTTTCGCCAGATCAGGCCAACCGCTACGAAGTTAGCTGCCCTTGACAGCTCTGTCTATTGTGCTCTTGATCGGATACTTTTTAAACTTGCATATATTAAATGAGGGCATACATAATGTTTTGGATGAGTTTAATTTTCAGCCTGATTGGACCACTGACTGTGGAGTTAGCTGCCCTTGAGCATCTTAAATATCCCTATAGGTTTACAATGTCTCTCAGGTGAGCAATTGTTGCCCTTTGGGCTACTTGTTTAAATTAAGAAAAAAGGATTTCCTGGAAAGAAGGAATGGATCACAAAAACTCAGTTTAACTAAGTTTATGCCCAGGAATGTAATGTCGCAACACTTCCAATGCAACTTAGCACCAGCTTCAGCTAAATTCCGTTTTTCAAATCGACTCGGAATGAGTCCAGATGATCCCAAATGACCAGATAATACTTAATTTCCATTTAAATGAAGTACAAGGAAGCGTTTCACGGTAGCCACAATTTACACTTGGTGCAGTGGAGTTAAATGACTGTTACTTTTTAACCTGTTATATACGTTACTTTGATTTAAATATATGCTGTAGGGCCAAAATATTTTTACTGCGGTTTTATATATTGCTTTTATAGAAAACGGTCAAAACAGATAAACAAT
Organism: Ctena decussata; assembly: GCA_963989385.1. Classification (NCBI taxonomy): domain Eukaryota; kingdom Metazoa; phylum Mollusca; class Bivalvia; order Lucinida; family Lucinidae; genus Ctena; species Ctena decussata. The sequence continues at coordinate 35,919,982 of OZ022507.1, read as the reverse complement.
GCAAAAGGGCTCCGATCAGGAATTTATTCAACTAGTGCCATTATTCTCCAACAACACCAAACTAAAAATAGTAACAAAAAGTAATAAGACATGTACTCAAACGAAACTAACGGGTGGCCAAATAAACATCCAGTCCATTCCATGTAGGTGACCACAAAGCTAGCCTTAATCAAACGTACCCTGGAACACACATTGAAATTGTCTATTTTCACCGCTTTTCTTTTCGTTTCAATATATATCAGACTGACGGCTGATTAACAGACAAAACAAATCAATTTTTGAAGGCTACTGGTAAGTGGACAACACAAACTGTAACATCAATAGACCAAAAAACGGATGCACCGCCGTGGAAATGTCACTGATAAATTACATGGGGTGGGGCTAAACCAGTCGAACGTGCCGTTTTGAAAATATTTTAACTCAAACTAAAAAGGCTTAGGCACAGTTGGCTGTAGTAACAGGTAATCTCAGGGATAACGGTTACTACCGTAACAAATAACGGTTACAAACGTTACCTTTCTGAATATAAAACTGTATGTTATGATCAGTTATTTTGCTATAGTGGATGTTTTAAACGTGTTTCGGATATTTATGCAAAAAATAATATTGTTCCATGTACGGGTTAATTAACGAAGGTTTATTTTTAATTGTAGGACAATCTCACCTTTGCATGTCATGTAAATAACACGCATCCGTTTGCTGCCCGAGTAGGCAACTTTACCACGCCAAAATTCATTTAAAGATAAACAAACCACATAGTTATCACAATTTGGCTGTTTAAAAGTCAGAATTTAAAAAGAGAGTTTACCTGGTCAGAATTATTGACGCTTTACGCAAACATTAACATCTGTTAAGTATGTTACTTTGGTTAAAATATGTGTTGTAAGGTCAAAACATTTTTTAAACATTTGCATTTATCATGTTTAACATGATCTTATTGCAACAGACCCAATTTGTTAGTTTGAAATAGTTATAAATAGCTTATTAGCCATCTTTTGTACGAATAATTGTGTGAAAATGACTTTTCAGCCTCCATTAGGGAATAGGTGTTACCATGTTCTACAGTACCTGGTTGACAAAGTATAAAAGCTAGAAGTCTCAAATTTTTTTTTTCTAGAAACGTTTTGAAAGTTGCTAGTTAAACACTTATAATATTGAACAGTTTGGGCTATTTTTTCACAGAGTTTTCGTAAAATGCAACGATTTAAGTCAGTATTTTAAATTTTCAAGGGGTACAATGTATATTGTCACGAAAATAACAGCATAAAAGTTCTAAAAAGGTTCCAAAGTAGCTTAAATTATAGTAAATTTATCATTCTTTTAAAAAATATGGACATTTGATACATTTATAATGTTTAAGCATACTTCATATTGAATTCAATAAATATATTTGATATTCAAAATTTAATGGGGTAACGTAAATAACTGGCCACTACAGAGTTATGCAAGGTTTGCCAAGGTGGCAAACGCTGAATTTTCAAACTACAGACCAAGGCGATTATTTTGATATATGAAAACAAATGTTACACTCCGTAGACCACTATCTCCCTTTTCTAGGCCACTTACGCAATCATATTTGCTCCACTATATTGTTCCCCCTATACCAGAAGTCTCCACATATAATTTCACTTTGATCCGCCAATTGCTTTCAGATAAAAGATCATTTGAAACTTAACAAATTTTCCCATTGTAAGGCTATGGGATTTTCTGTCCTGATTGAAGTTCACGACCCTACCTCGGGGGCAGACGCAAAAAAAGCGTTCTAATTTTAACAAACTTCAGTGGGCAGGCTTCCCCGATGCTGCTTGCAAAATTTCAGCTCATTCGCATTTTTGGTTTCGGAGAAGATTTGTTTGCTAAATCAGAGTTATCTGTCATAGCTCCCAGCGTAGTTGGCGGATCGCAACCAATGTTACAACCTTTTGTTCCTCCTTTGCCTGAAGTCCCGACATAAATATCACTTGGATCCGTCCAGTAGTTTTTGAGAAAAAGTTACTTAAAGGAGTGATGGACGATGAACGATGGACGACGGACGAAGGATAACCTACCCATACTGTAAGCTCCCCGGGAGCCTTCAGCCCAAGGGAAATAAAATCATTCGATTAAAAATGAGCAAAAAATTTGGAGACACGGTTTTCCCATACAAAGTCTATAGGAATGCTCAAGGACAAATAACTCCGAAATGGAAAATTGAATTTGGCTGAATTTCGAACTCGTCTGAACTCTTGTGCCTGTCCTCGTTTCCTGCCAGTCTGAAAAAAGACCCGATCAAAAAGGACCGAAAAAAGCTGGAGACGCTATATTCGTTGACCCTCAAGGGCAAGTAACACTGTTATGATAACATCTGACCGATATTCAAACTCACCCGAGATGTCTTGCCTGACAGTGTTTCCTGCAAGTAAGAAAACATCCTAATAAGATAAGCAAAAAAATGTGGAGACACGATTTTCCCCATAAAAAGGATATAGGATCGCTCAACGGCAACAAACTCCACGATGGAAAATCCGACCTTGCAGAATTTGGAACTTGTCCGATCTCTTGTGCCTGTCCTCGTTCTCTGCAAGTCTGAAAAAGATCCGATCAAAAATGCCCGAGAAAGCTGGAGACACTATATTCTTTAACGCTCAAGGACAAGTAACTCTATTATGATAAGTCCAATCTGATATTCGAACTCATCTGAGACGTTCTGTCTGTCATTGTTTCCTGTAAGTATGGAAAAAACATCCGATTAAAAATGAGCAAAAAATGTGGAGACACGATCATCTCCATATAAAGTCTAATGGAACGTGCAAGGGCAATTAACTCCCAATGGAAAATCGGATCTGTCTGATTTTGAACTGTCCGAGTTCTTGTGTCTGTCCTCATTCCCAGCATGTCCGAAAAGGATCCGTTAATTTTCATTATATAAAGCCACAAGCTGCTACATTTAATAGTTTGCCTCTAATAATACGTTGCATTTATTAGTGTATTTAACATTTAAACTTTATTGATCGCTGCCATGCTTGTAATGTGTATGTACATGTATATTAGCCTCTTATATTATGGCAACTGACTTGAACGAATAAAGGATATGTTATGTTATCTTATAATGAAAAAAAAAAGAAAATTGTATTAATTGCTCTGTCACTGCAAACATTAAAATAATTTGACAAAACTTTCACAGAAATGTTTATTAAGACTATATGAAATTTATGGAAATCGCGCAATATTGCTGGTTGCCATGGTAACAGAATGGTTATTAAGAGATAAATATTATAAACCATCTTCTCAGAAACTAGGCGTCAGATAAAGACCAAACTTTATAGAAAGTATCTTAGACATGAATTAGAGAAAATAATGGAGGTCAGTATAAGCCAATGGAATCTTTAAGTTGCCATAGCAACAACCGTTCTGAAGATAAAAAAAGGTGTTATTCTTTCCCCTGCTGTTTTTTTTATGAAAATTGGTAACAATCGGCATTGAAGATTCTGAAGAGATGTCGTTTGAGAATGTTGACAGACCACGGAGACACGGCTATACTATACACCTGGAAAAAATTTAAGCCCCCCCCCCCCAAACACACACCAACCCCACAATTTTTCACAACTTTTCACTGACAGTATTCCTAACCATTTCTTTTCGTAATTTTTAAGTCAAGATGTACTGCTTCTTGATATCCGAGTAAATGGGCATTAATTGGAAGTAAATCAGCCTAAAATGTTAATTGAAAACGCGCGATATATTTTGAACAAAAAAGTTGCCTGAAATCAAGCAACTTCATGGTTTATATCCAGAGGTGACTGATTGACAAGCACATGCGTTCTGAAGGTTTGTAAAAGTTAAGTCACTCAATGAATCAGTGAATAAGAGTTTCATTAGGGGTGCTTAACTTTTTTTCCGTGTGTATATAAGATAGCCTGTGAGCCTTCGTCTAAGGTGACGCAAAAGGCATATCTTCGTCATTCTTCCTAATTTCAAATTTTCAACGAATGATGCACACATTGCAACAACAAACGCTCTTAAATATAATAGTTATGGCTCGAATGTGAGACAAGTTTTCATTAGTCTAGCACGATAAAACTAAAGATATACATGTACCTGGCTATAACTTGAGCTTCATATTTTTGCAAACGATATTTCGTTTGTATTTATTTATTTACTTTTAGAGTCTGGGAGAGGAAGGGGAGGAAAAGTCCTCAACCCATCAAAAGGTCACGGCCAGGACAATTATCGAAAGAAAATGAGTTGAAATCAATACATGGGAGCATGGTATTAGATGATCTTCTGAAGACGATCATGGAAGATCAACAACTACAGAAGAAAGATATGAACGAAAACTTAACGTTTATGAAGCTGAAAATTGCGGAGTATGAGAGACAGCTGGGAGAAGGTGAAGAGAGTTCAGCAGCCGCTACCAAAGAAGAAAATGACCTTTTCAGAGAAACGTTCCTGAAAGAAACGACTGAGGAACCGATTGGGCCGCGGCCAGCCCCGTTTGGTGAGGAGAAACCTCATCCGCCACCTAAGCCATGGAAATGTAAAATATTGTAAATTGCTCATTGAGTAATGTAATACATCTTAGAAATGAGCCATTTGTCCTAAGCTGCTTTTGTTTAAATTTATCGAGCAACAGTCAGTGAAACCCCCAGTAGATGTAGCTTAGTTCAAACGGTGATATTAGCACCATACTTTGTACACACTTTCATTTGGTAAGCTGCATTAACAAATAATGTTGACCACCAAGTACTCCACCGTTTTGCAGGCCGTCATTTGTTTATAAAATGGTTTCAAATACGTATTTCTAATTTCACTAAGGCATCAGATGTCGTCTATTCGACTAGTCTTGGTACCTAATGAATTTAAATCCACTCATTCATCATGGACAATTCTTTACAGTTTTCTTCCATGTATTCTGATAGCATTATGTGATTCTTGGGGTTTTGGATGTAATCATCATCTGAAATACAGTACCGCCTCATTCTCATGAAATTTGTCTATTACAATAGATTCTTATCCAGAACGGTATTTTCACTTATACAGAGCTTACCAAAATTTAATAGTTTTCTTCTATAGAGAGAATAGCTATAATATTATTTACCTTATCGAATATCTTTTTTTAACATGACATTTAAAACACTTTATTCTGATCAAAGTGAGCATTTTACTAATGCCAGTTATGAAGAATCATAATGTTAGATTAATTACATAGAACTAAAACAATTGTATCAGAGTGCACAGAACACTCTGTTGTCATGTATGTTACCAAGCATGTTTTACCGAAATAAATAAAGATATATGGTAATTGCATTACAGACTTTACGAGCAGGCATTTCTGTGGTGTTACCAGTCCGAGGTGAGACCATATTCTAAACTGAGCTGGAACCACAGTATGCCAAGTGATTTTGCAAAAACCTCAGATATTTGCCCCCATGAAGGTCTGACAGTATCTGGAATTGGTACCTTTGTTGAGAGATGCCATTTGGTAGCCTCAACAGAGGTATATAGCCTTACCACAGCAGGAGAAGAACGCTATAAACAGGAACAGAAAAGATAAGAAAATATCCAGAAATGGACAGGTATTGAGTTTGCAGATTCTCTATTAGTTGTGGTGAAGAAAAATTGTTCTGAATCGTCAGTGATGCTCATATCAGTGACGACCTAATTGCTTAAGAAGATTGTACGTATGTGAGGCAACTAAATGGGAAATACGCTTTTAAAAATTGGATAAATAGCGGCTAAGTAGGAAAAGAAAAATGCGCTTATCTGAGAAAGCAACTTTTGGCGCTTAAATCAGAAAATGCTTCTGCAGAGTATAAATTACATTTAATAGCAACACATTCATTCTTCTGTTTCATGTCAAAGAAAGTAGTATGATTAAAATATAACCGAAGCAAGAGTAAATATACCTCATCCTTATGCTATGCAGACTGATCATAGCCGTTATCCCGGGCGGCGGGGTTCGGGATGTGCAACTGGACGAACGTCAGAAAGGATCAAAAGTTGAATTCAATTTATGTACAAGGTTTACTAAATACATCATAATCATATACCCCTGCATACAGGAAGCAGAGTCGCTGCTGAAGATTTACAGAGAACAAGGCGCATATTCTCATGACGCGACAGAATTATCATGTATTGACTGCTATTATCAGGTAAATTACGGAGCCCGGGAGGGGACAAAGCAATATATACACTGATTTTGTTCCTACAAAATGCATTTCGTTCCCACACATTGCGATTTCGTTCCCTCAATTTAATATTTCGTTCAATCAAAATAATATTCCGTTCCCACGCTTCACTTTTTCGTTCCTTCAATTTAATATTTCGTTCCCTCAAAGTAACATTCCGTTCCCACGCTTTTTTCGTTTCCTCAAAATAGCATTTCGTTCCCTCACAATAATATTTCGTCCCCCCCCCCGTTACTATTTCGTTCCCTCAAAATAGCATTTCGCTCCCTCAAAATAATATTCCGTTCCCAAGCTTTACAATTTTGTTCGCTCAAAATAACATTTTGTTCCCTCAAATTAATATTTCGTTCCCACGCATTACTTTGTCGTTCCCTCAGATTGAAATTTCGTTCCCTCAAAATAATATTCCGTGGCCACGGGTTACCATTTCTTTCCTACGCAATAATATTTCATTTCCTTACCATAATATTTCGTTCACTCAAATTAACAGTTCTTTCCTATGAAATTGCTTTTCGTTTTCTCACAAAACTATTCGGTGGTGGCATAAGCAAAACCACAGTGTATTTTAGCAGCCTGGTTTCCAGGCTAAATGCTTTATTCTAAATGTTACAAGTCTTAATTTGACTCCGTTTGTATTGAAGGCCAACCATATTTTCTATTTTATTATTATTTTCTATTTGTCATTATTTTTATTATCATAATTTTTTATTACAATTATTATTATCATTGTCATTTTATTTATGTTCTTAACTGCAGCCAGTCTAGTACTTTCATTCACCCCAATCTCTGTGCCCCCTCTAATTCGGGGCCAACTCCTAAGAAACGAATTTTCCCCCATCGAAGCAAATGCTATCGCTCCATAGCAGGCCTGCCAGAAAAGGCACTGTCACCTAGGGAAGCAAGAAGGAAGTCATAACAGTTGTCTCCCTGTGGCAACCTGGCGGAAAAATATGGAGATACACCCACACCACACACCACAGTTTTACCATAGCTCAAAGGTTATTATGCCAACTGTCACTATTATTTACTGGAGTATTTCTGGGCCCTGAGTTAGCTGTTTTATCAAGTACCTAAATGATAAGATGAATGAGTACACCTTCAAGGGAAGCAATTCAGCCATCCCAGTCTCTGCAAATCCAAAACTGGGGCTAATTCTCAAAGGAAAGAATTTGCTCGCCTTGGAGCAAATTCTTCCCTCCAGAGCAGGCCCCTCGAAATGGTCACACTGCCAAAGGAAATAAACAGGAAGTCACAAAAGCAGACTCTCCTTCACTGGAAGCAATTCAGCCATCGCTATCACCATCTCTGCGCCCCTCCAACCACCCCCCAAATGTAACAGATGTGGACAAAATCGTGGCTCTACTGACCACGAACCCAGAGCCCCTCGTGAACCATACAAGTACTCCGCGAACTGATGGTCGACATCGCCGAGTGAGCACGCGATGTTCGGACAACGCTGACCCAACGTTCAGAACAGTTGGAACGCAGACTCATCACATTTGAGTAAATCATTTTCTGAGCGGTCGTCTACGCACAAAGAAATAATCCCTTTTTTTCGCCGGAAAAAATGGCGGGAAATTTTGAACAGAAACAGTCCCAAAATAATGCTCGTTTGATAAGATATGCAGTCATAATTTTCCAACGGACCAGATCAGAATGAAATTTGATGTTTTGTTATTGAAATCAGACGCATATCGGTACCTCAATGCAGTTTGCACACCCAAAACAACGATCACAGTTTGACAACCGTTTTTCAGAAAAGTAAAACCCTACGACAGTACCCCAAAGTTATTTTGCAAAGAAAATTGTCCCAAAAACCAAATTAGATGCCATTATAACTGAACCGTAGCTCATACATTCGACCGTCTTTTAGCGTGGTATATCTTCAGGAGAAAGTCTATTTAGTTTGAAAATCAATAATGAAGTTGGTAATTTTTACGTATACATGGCACGTGCATTCGTCAACACACAGACATTTTTTCAGCTGGATCGACTTGAGGAGACCAACTGTTTCTTCATTTATGGTATAGTAAAGCTTGTAATCATTTAGCATACTGTGAATTTATTAAGGTTTTGCGTTAGTCTGTCTGCCTGCGATTTTTTTGGCTTCTGAATTTAGGCTACACGCCGAGAACGCGAGAAAGCAAAACAAACACACTGGTCAACCACAAAGTTTGACAAACGAAAAAGCGACGAGACATGTCGCCCCATCTTCAGGTGACAACTCGCCCCAGATTCTAAGAAAACTCCCCCAGACAACTTCCCTCAAGATAACGCGCCCCACAATCTGAGAGACCACTCGCTCTTCTAAAGAATTCTATCCCGAACGACGCCATCCCCCCACCCCTACCACCCCAACACACACGTACCATTTCAGAAGTCATCCAACAAAAAGTACAAGAGACAGCTTGTCCTTCTTCATAAATCTGCCAAAACCCTGTCCCGCTAGGCGCTAAGGGACCGACCATTTGATATTCTTGGGGGGGGGGGGGGGGGGGGGGGGGAGGGGGGTGCGAAGTGGGGGATTGGGGGGGGGGCTGGTATATTTTTCGAAAAAAATCCCTGTCTTTGGAAGAAAAAATATGCAAGTAAAAAATAAATCAGCTCATAAAGGGATTTCAAATAATAATCTGGCCTCAAAAAATCAGTGACTGCACTTTTGGTGGGTAGATAGCAACTGCTTACCTACACACCAAAATTCACCTTACCCCTCCCTCCCCCCGCCCTCCCCCCCCCCCAAAAAAAAGATGGCCACTTGGGACACCCTAGATCTATTTCTTTTTATTTAACGGCACATTTACCATGATCAACCTGCATAGTAAGACAAACAGGTCTGAGCAAGCAGTGTAGACCCAGGAGCAGTCTGATCTGGGTCAGCAATTATTCCTTAATACCTGCACATTTTGGGTACTCCAATTTTGGGTGATATAGATATGCTCAAAATGTAGGATGCTGTTATCTTAGTATTATGGGTAATTACTGTAACTGTGTGTGACATTTTTTGTAGAACTGTTATTTGTTTTTGTTGTTTTCATAGTTTGCAGGGATTAAAAAGAAAGCCTACCTACCTAAGTACTCTCCAAAAATCCTAGTTAATAGGCAACTGCAAACAAAATACTTTTTATGATTGGCCTGTGGCTGAGATGGGAGGAGGGGAAAGGGGCATGAAGAAATACATATTCTATAGAATTAAATGCCAAAAGTTATGTTTTAGCTTAAATCTCATAAAGAAAATTAAAAGGCTCATATTGAAGTTATATTAATAGAAATGATACCATAAACTGAAAAATAAAAAAAATATATATTTCCTGATTAATTTAATCCATCTTAAATGTTTGCAGCTTCTGACCAAAGCGAAGAAACTTGTAATTACTAATCAGTTATTAAGTTACTAGAGAGAAAAGCTTGATGACAGACATTAAATGATGAGTCATGACTGTAAAGGGATGCAGTTTAGTGCAGTTGAATGAGAGGTAGCCCCTTCCTGTCTATCCCCACCCCCAAACACACACACACACACCAACCTATTAAAAAGCATTTTCACAGAGGATTTTATTGGCCAAATATTTAGGACTTTATTATGCTAGCAAGCTTTTTTTATATCATTATAAGTGCACAAAATAATGAATGGGGCATGCCCTGCTAACTGATGGACCCTGCACTTTATGTGGAATGTTGCATAATGCTGTTTGTCCTTCTACAAGTCACGACTATGTTAGAATGAAAACAATTACACAGTTCCACCATAATTGTTGCACCAGCATCAATGGGCTTCATATTAACACCTGTTGTGCCCTCTCATTAGCAGCACTTCAGCAAGAGCATAGATGGTTCTATTAATGGATCACAACAAATGTTTTTATGGCTGAATAAGACAGAATTCCCAGAATTGCTATCATGCTCCAGCTGAGTCTTTGTATAATCATTATCATTAAACCATCACTTGTGGAACTGTCTCCAGAATTTTTTTTTCTTATTATGTACATATGTTATAATTTATTTTGGCTATTTATTTATTTATACTTATAGGGAAAACACTGAAGGGCAATGTCAGACTGCATGTGAATATAATAATTTGATCAGAGCTTTATACATTTAGAATACCTATATAGTACTAATTTGTTCATTTGAAAATTGTGTTAAATTTTAATTTTTGATCAAAAGCAACTGTGATGAGACACCACAACATACTGTACATTTTACTTGAAGAGAAATGATAAAGAATAACTCCACTTTGGCTCACTAGATATTGGCCTATTATTTTTCTTGTTTAATCATGTTTATATCTTACCATTATTCAACTTAGAGAATAGATTACCAAGTCCTGAGCCTTTGCCACATATTTAATCAAGTTTTCTGGTTTGCTGGACTGCTGTGCTTTTTATTTGTTTTGTTTGTTGTGAGTGTGACTCAGAATCATATTAGAGAACACATCACATTGAACTAAAATTTTGAGAAATTCTCCATTCTCAATGAAAAGTTAAGGTACCATTCATTATAAATTATATAATTTTTGCATGAGTTTTGCCCCTACTGATAGATTTCCATGAGATTTTTGGCAACAGTTAGAGCAAATCCCTCAAAAGATCACTCAGTATATAAACACACTGTGGCATTTTAATTTATGAACCAAGGGCATTGCAGAGCTGACAGCCCCCCACCCCCACCTGATGAACTAGTATTTGACACACCTGGCATTTCATAATAAATATGTATTTTATTAAATCCCTGGTTTCTTCTTAGGAAGAAGTTTACACTCTTAAAAAGGGGATAAACAACTAACAAGTAAATATATATGTTGTAACCCCTCATTAGAACTCCTCATTAAGGTAGTTCCACAGAGGGCCAAAACCTATGTTATAAAAATGCATACTGCCATTTTAATGCTCAAAAGCTCATTTAACAGTACATATGCTGCTTCTCAATGTTGGCTGAAATTATATGGAGTGTAAAGGAGTGTATAAGTATGTATGGCCAAGTTATTTTCTAAGCTTAAAGTTGAAACAAAATCTTCATTACTGCAATTGTCCTACCACTTTCACCATCTGACAGTGTGTCGAAATTGCTGGGAAAATCAAATAGTACTGACCCTGATTAGACTGCTGTTTTGATAGTACAGTCTAACCCAGGTCTACACTGCACTTTTTAATCAAGGATTTTAGTCAATGAAGTTTTGCAAGTATTTGTTATGGCTAAACATGGCTAAACATCTATTATATTTTGCTTAGTTTTTCATGTAAAAGAAAGGTTAAAAGTTGTGTGCGTGTGTGTGTGTGTAGGGGTGGGGTTGGGGATGGAGGAAGGCAGGGGCGGATCCAGGAATTTTGGATAGGGGGTTCAAACTAGCTGAAAGGGGGGTTCGATTTATGAAGTTTGACCAATTTTTCCTGAAATTCCACATGAAAATAAAATATTTTGGGCTGAGAAGGGGGTTCGTTTGAACCCCCCGATCCCCCTCTGGATCCGCCACTGGAAGGGTGGAGGAAGAAGGGGGGGGGGGGGGGGGTAGAGGGGCCTTAAGTTGGGTAGGGTGATCGTGTGAGCTGCAGGAGAGGCTTTAAAATATTGGCACGTGCAGGATTAATTGGATGGCAAAATTATTTTTTTCTAGCAGTCCCTCTGATTGTGACCACAATGTACCGGTCTTAATAACTTATAAGCAAGTAAATGCGAAGTTTGAAACAGTTGACGCACTTCTGTAATTGCGTCACAACTGTCATAAATCGATCGATTTGTTTACAGTATGGTGTAGGCTACTGATCAGAATTCTTTTCCCAATCATTCTGAAGAAAGTACAGAAAAAAATATTGTTGTATGTTGAATTACTAGATGCGTTCCTCTTCGTGTGTCGGATTTCAGGATTCAAGAACATTTCGGTAATGTTTAAAATTATTACAGATTATTTTGCTGTCTATCGATCAGGTAAAAAATCCGCCATTAATTTGAGAAAATGAAATAGGGTACCTAAACATTATTTTGCAAAGGAAATTGTCCCAAACACCGAATTACTTAATTTTTATAATGGAGAAAGGGCAGACACCATGGTTTTTCATGGCATATGTCCGCCGACGGGAGAAATGCGATTTATTTTGAAAATTGCTGTTGAAGTTGGCGGATAAGAGTCGTCTTTACATGATCACGTAAAACGTTCGATTGCAGAATATCTCGGTGTTTAGCTCTGCTCTTAAAGGCATAGAGAATTAAATTAAGATGTAAGGAATAAAACCATATCTTATTTTCGGCTTTGTGTAGCTTGATTCGCCGACAAAGCATCACTGAAATTGCGACACGTTCGTCGATTGAATCTGAGTCTGAGAAATTTCGAACGTTATTTCGTTGCTATCTGTATAAAAATATCACTCCGCCATGGCTACGCGTTCCCACTGGAAACGCAAATAATGTTTGTCCAACGTTGGGTAGACGTTGTGCCAGCGTAAAGTTTTCCTATTATGATTATAATGATGCTACATTTTCTCAATTTCTTATTTTTAAATTGTTGGTAGAATCTGTACATGTAATTCAATTGCCATGTTTAAAGATTTAATATAATGTTGACCAAACTGATTATCATTATGAAATGCCCTTATTCAAAACAGAGCTCTTGTCAACGCCCATGATACAGCTAAAAATAGATGTAGTTTTATTCATTGCGAGGCCTCATAATAGTAAATCGTGGGAACGAAATATCATTTCTTGTGAACGGAATAGTAATCTGTGCGCTCAAAATACTACTGTGATAGAACAAAATATTATTGCGAGATAACAAAATACTATTTTAAGGACACGAATTTATTTTGCAAGAGAAAGAAATATTTAGAACGTGCAAACGAAATAGTGATGCGTAGAAACGAAATGTTGTTTTGGAGAAACCAAATATTATTTTGAGGGAACGAATTATTATTTTGAGGCAACGATAAAGTAATGCATGGGAATGGTGTATCATTTTTAAGCAAAGAAAAAGTAATGCGTGGGAACGTTTATTATTTTGAGGCAAAGAAATGCTAGTTTGAGAGAACGGAAAAGTAAAGCGTGGGAACGGAAAGCTATTTTGAGGAAACGAAATACTTAATTGAGGGAATGAAAAAGGAATGCGTGGAAACGATAAAGTAAAGCGTAGGAACGGAACATTAATTTGAGGGAACGAAATACTAAACTGAGGGAACGAAAAAGTAATGCATGGGAACGAAATGCATTTCGTGGGAACGAAATCAGTATATGTATTGCCATGTCCCCACCCAGGCGCCGTAGGTAAATGACTGATATATCTATCACCTCTTTTCCTTGATTACCGGCTTGCGCTTTTAATTGCAGCTGCCAACATTCACTTCGGACTATTTTCTGAGTTTTTGCTAATGCACTGTGATGAAGAAATTCATCAATATAATTTAATTCTGTAAAGTATATTCTGTAATAGTTTGAGTCATCTGATAATTTTCAGTTCCATACACTTCCTCTCTGATAGCTTTGCAACCTTCTTGATCAGAAAATTGAACTAAGCAATTGCGTCTTGATTGCAAATACATTGCTTGTCATTGGAGTTATTCTTTGTTAAGTTTAAATATGTTCTGAAAAGTAAGATCCTTTGGAAGCAAGGAACACACCAAAGAATAGAAAACAGCAGACTCTGTTTAATTGAGTCTGTTCATGACTAGTAACGAACTATGCGACACCAGTCATGCCCCCCCCCAGCACCGGCTTAAGCGGAATTCTATTTTCAAAATTACTCAAATGAACTCAAAGATCCCAAAAGACCAGAAAATATAGTTGGTTGGTTGATTTGATGCTTAACGTCCACGGTAAACAACTAAGGTCATGTCGGGACGGTCAGTTAACCTAACCACACTATTCCTGGGCAGGCTTAGACCTCCTAAGCGGTTAACCAGTACTAAGTGCACATACTTTCGCCAGTAACTGACAACTGCCCTTCTTGAATCAGCGGAAGGAGAAACGAAAGTATGTGGCCAGACCGGGATTCGAACCCAGGACCTCTGACTTACGAGTCAGAAAATATAATCTTGCACTATGATGATGTACGTTTGAGACGTTTAACGGCCGCCACACGGCGCAAACACCAGCTGCAGTGAAGATAAATATGTTCTGGAAAGTAAGATCCTTTGGAAGCAAGGAACACACCAAAGAATAGAAAATAGCAGAAAATAGCAGACTCAGTTTAACTGAGTCTGTTCATGACTAGACTTAAACTTAAACTTAGCCGTACTAAGACTTTAAGTCTTATCTAGCTACTCACCAGTAAATTGTTGTCACAGGACTACTTGTGTTAAAAAGTTTTATTCTGGAGGCACCACGACCTCATTCATCCCTATAATGTGGCCGTTTCTAAGCTTATTTCCGACCCGATGACAACGGCCGAAACATTGTATGGCCTTCAGATACGGACTTCCATTTTCACTGATTCTTCCATGAGATACATAGACCATCAGATACATAGACATGGCGGGTGTATTATAACAGGCAGGTGATACTAACTATTCACGAGTATCTGATCACACTTCCGTTTTGAGGTCCATGTCAGCATGTCTATGTATCAACAAACGGATTTGTCGATGTTTATATGGTTTTGAGTTCGGACTTATGATTTTGCTACTTTGACCGCACTGCTACTATTCAAACAACATTTGTTGCAAATTTCAGAAACTTTTTGCAGGATTTCCATGAAGCTATATCTTTACCGACAGGGGAAGCTTGCCCTATCAACAACCTGTGGCGCCCATCCGTCCGTCCATTCTTCCGTAATTTGTTTCGTTGGTGTCTAGTTATTTTTAAAAGAAACTGGTTCCGTACTTTTGATGAATATCGCCGATGGTTGTCATCTTTGACGTTACTAGTTACTTTGACGTTACTCAAATTATCGTACACCATATCGTACGCTAAACAAAAAACAACAGTATTCTGTTTCCTACCAACAAAAACAACAGTATTCTCTTTCCTACGAACAACTACACAATCCTTCTCTGTCCCAGTTGACCACGTTTATCATTTGTTCTTTTTGCAATCACCATATCAAACACTTACTAATCTATCCTGTTCTATCCTACCCTACGCTGTTTAAAAGAAATCTGTAGTTTGTACGATAGAATACCCGATAACCAGCTGCCAGTCTGTTTCCCGTTATTTTTACGGGTGCCCCTGAACATTATCCGACTCATCACGCAGCAGAGTAGGATAGAATAAGACA
Source organism: Ctena decussata (assembly GCA_963989385.1). Lineage (NCBI taxonomy): Eukaryota > Metazoa > Mollusca > Bivalvia > Lucinida > Lucinidae > Ctena > Ctena decussata. The sequence goes on along the minus strand of OZ022507.1, from coordinate 35,904,619 downwards.
GGTATTGTTTTGGTCATATAGCCCTTCAATACTATAAAGGTATTTTCGAGTGCGGTCAGTTAACATAACTGTATCATATCGAGATTTCAAAAAATGTTCTACAGGCAGACGCCCGTAAAATAACGGGAAATGGAGTGGCAGCTGGTTGCAAGGTATTTTACCGTAAAATCTACGGATTTTTTTTACAGTGTACCACACCCTACCTTATATTACTTTACCAATAACCACTCAATCATCTACTTTCATAAATACCCTTTCTAGATCTGCACTACCAAGGCCTGCCGTAATATAGCTAACACTAGCCAAACCCACCATAATCCACTATTCCGCCCTACAATAACTACACTATCCCATCATCCATGCCCTGTCTGATAAGGCGAGGTACGCCCTACCCTACTGAACTCTACCCTACAATCTCCTATTTCTTAAAATTTCTGTTCGTATTATAACATACTCTACCATACATGTACCTCTACGCTATACTACACATACCCTGCTATAAATGTACAATCACACATGTACTGTAGTCTGTTCGATTCTTCCCTTCACTGCCCTGCCATACCTGGACTTTACCTACCGAATAACCTTTACCTGGCCCGCCATATACCTGGCCTGTCCTTTCGAACTTTACCCACCCTGCCGTTCATTGTCGCCTCCTCCTCCATAACCCAAGCGAAACTCACATTAAATTTTACACCAGTAAACCAAATAACCGTTTCATGAGGACTCTGTTTCGCCAGGCTTCGCTGTGAACCCATCCTACAGCTCATGTTTATCCAACCACTACACTACACTACACTACTCTACACTACACTACACTACTTGCCTCGACCATACCGTGTTAGCCTTTAGTTCAATAAAGATAGCTGAGTTGCCATCTATTTGGGAAAGAGCTGCTGACTCGGCTTATCACTTGTAATTTATTGTTTGTTGGGATGTCTTTGTCAATCTTTCCCTTTGATGTTGGGGATAGGGTTTGGGATCTGATTCAGTCAGTTCCTGAAGTGTAGTTACTCTTTAAATTTCCATATAAACTCTTCAGTACACTAGCCTTATTTTCCCACTTAGCGGTAAATGTTTTTCCCACTTAAACGGTAACCATTCACTTTGCATATTTAGTCGTATTTCCTATTTAAGCGCTTGATAGTCCTTTTCCTAGATAGCCGTTAATTTATCCCACTTAAGCGCATTTCCCATTTAGTCGCTTCACATACGTACAGTGTAAAGTATTGTTGGGCGTAATATTTACGGAAGTATTGGAATGAAGTATTTGATACATCTAAAGTAGTCTACATGTAAGTTCTAATTTTTTTTGGGCCGACAAAAACATCTTCAGACCTTCATAGACAATAATTCTTCAAGCATTCCATTTATTATAGGATAACCGTATTTACTCGGCTGTAAGCGGGGGTTTTCTATTTCCAAAATATGTAAATTAGTCCTGTGTAATTATTAGATTATTAGATAGGTCATTAAATTAGTTATTAGATAGGTCATTCTCTTCCGAAACAATCCCAAATAATTGTAAGACGGATCTAGATTTTAGGGATTGTTTTGGAAGAGAAAAACCTCCGCCTTATAACTGAATACATATGGAATGTTACTTCAAGCTTATGTCTGGGTACTTGCCAGACGGTCAACAAAAGAGTAAGTCCAGAAAGCATAAGTTTGACAGACTGGTCCGCACTTGGGTAGATGCTTCACGCAAATTTCTTCATTCAAATTTAGATTCTAAATTAGTTTTTGTTTACTAGTGCTAGTAATTTTACTTACTACGCGTCCACCCACTAATGCAACAATACGTTGTTGGCGCAGGCTCCTTCGGTAATCTCAAAATGATATGAGGACAAACGATCTAATTATTTTTTCCCGAAAGATGACCTTGTTCGACCTTGTCACAAAATTTATCTTTAACGGTACCGCTGTCAGCTACATGTATATTAGTAACAACTTCCGCGGTTTGTTCGCGTTATGTTCACAGAGTATAACAAAGCTGTGCTGTAACATCCAGGTAAGACTAGCTGCCAATCATTTCATGAAATCAAAAATAACAAATGTAGCCGCGACTTTTAACTAAATGATTAATTTTAGATTTTAGGATTTAATTTTAAACAATTATAATTGAATAAAAAAAATTTTGTTTTTTTTTGGGGGGGGGGGGGGGAGGAGGGGGGGGGATATTTGATCTTACAGTTGACCGTAACAAATTGTATTGTCTTTGAAAGGGTATCTGTTGCATTGGATGATAGATGCATAGTAGGTTTTGAACTTTGCTTGATTTCACTTGTTTTTGCTTTATTCTTCAGTTTTAGGCTTAGCTTTTCTTCATTTTAGTTTTGAGCAATGGTGGTGTGTTTTGTTATTCTTATTTTGTTTTGTAAGCCTGTTTTATAATTGGTATAAAGACTTTGAGGAGTTTCAAGAAGTACATGTATGTGTGCTTCCTTGCATTCCCTCCTTTTTTAGAGGCTTTCTTGGTTTGCTTCTAGCGAGTTTGTTGCCTCGACAATTTTAATATTATTTCGATTTCGAGAGAAGACTTTGCACATGGAATGTTGCGCATCTGGTATGGTGACGCTCGCTCTTGCTGGGCGAGTGCTCCCCATCAAACTGAAGCTTCTTGGGTCCACCGTTTTTTAAGGGTAATGTGCTATATGCGGTGCATGTATGTGGCAATTGAGCATGGTACATGCAATCATATCCTAAGATTATTTAGTAATATTTGCTTTTCAGGTATGTAAATATATTTGTTCAAAGTCTGTGAAATGTACTCGTAATATACTCCTCGCCAAAAGTTTAGCATAACGAGAATATTGGAGATAATATCTATTGAATTCTAACTTTCAGTGGAAGTTAATGTATTCTATCATCAACACCATTGATTAATCATCGTAAAAAGCAACTTTGATTTGAATTTGAGTGACAACTGCACAAAGCGAGCAAAGGCGTATATGTCCAAAACAACAACAACAACAACAACAACAACATTTTTTGAAGAAAAAAAAATATCGTTGTAATGCACTGTAAGTGACTTTTCTTATACACCAATTTAACGTTTTGTAAAGCTAAATGCTTTTGGCGCAAATGAAATTACTGCTTTTAAAATCATTAAAACAAAGCCTTATTTTTTTATCGAAAATGTGAATTTTGGGTGCTTTTATTTCTGTGCTCGTTTTGTGCAGTACTTACTCATATCAATTTATATTTGGTGATTTTACATTGCTTAAGCATTGGTGTTGATGAAAGAATGCATTTATCGTCATACTGAAGGTTAGAACTAAAGTATTATGATTTCTAATAAACCTGGTACATTTACTTTGAAAATAGTGTAATGACCCAGGTCTTCAATTTATATTTGTTTTGTTCCCAATGAACTGCTAGCCGTGTCAATCAGCTGTTTGCTTTGTTTATACTTTCGCAATGTATATTTACCTTCTCATCGGGTGACAGCTTGTATCTTTAGCTCATCTTGGATCTAAGTCGCCTACCTTAGAAATCTGCCATCATGTCATTCTTGGAATGGATTTAATTAGGTGATTTATTTCAGAGATGACGAAACACGTTGCACAGCTGTTTACCGATGCTTCCATGTTTGTGTTTGTATTGATCGACCTTGACTGTGTAAAGTTGCATTATGGGAGTGTATTTGTGTATTGTTGTGAGAGACGCTAGCCGGTGTTTCAGTTGTCAACTCCCGAGATTTGCATTACGCACTAGGTTTTAACATTATTCGCATTTCTAAAAGTTCTGAAATTTCTGCAGTCATGAAGAGCATTTATTGGCCGACGTTCTACCATACATTTTATTTCAAGTTCCATTCAATGTTATTAAGATTTTGCCTGGTTTTGACGATGACCCCTCAGAAAATCTGAGGTTTCGTAATGGCGTTCCCGCAAAACGACGTCATTTGGTCGTCGTCACGATCATTTTGTCGCGGGATCACGTGACGTACACCCGCGCGGCTGTCGGATTCTGTCCAACATCCCACATTTTGCTGGAAAATGGGATGCGGGATGCTTGGGGGTATAAATAGGAATCCGCCAGAGACGCAAGCAACTTCCACACTTTGGTTTCAAACTGTAAACATCGTATTTTTTTTTTGCTCCGAGTTTAATTTTAAATTTTCTATTATTTTAATCTTAAAACTTTTATTTGCATCAATAAAACATTTCAAAGTTCATTTCATGGAGCCTTGATATTTTTTTCTCGCATTAAGGGTTTTAAATGACCTCATCTTGAATTAAATGAGATAGTCAGATCGCAAGCATTTCTCGCATATTCCTAGGCTGCATTAAAAATGAATTAATGAGTTTTTATGACATTGATACGCCTATAGTTCAATTTAATGCTCTTTCATTTTCATCCCTATGATTCTTGTTGTTTCTTTAACTCATATCTTGATGCTTAAATTCTATATGTAGGCTAGCCTGTGATCGTTCATTGTTCGTTTGCATGAGAAGAGAGAGAGAGCCCTCGCATCACCTTAAAGCATATTAGCGCAAAATTTAAAGCCAGTCTAGCTGTATACTCAGTACTTGTAGGAATAAGAAACATTGATGATAACAAACATGTACATTTTTTTAACGTTTATTTTTAAATAGATCTTGTTAAACATCACATAGTTCGTCGTTTTATATTATATTCCTTTAGCTAATCATCAGAAATACTTTTAGTTGGAAGTTCACTTTCGTTAATAAAAAGCTAGTGGGTAAAACCCCTGGCCTCGCAAGTCTGTTAGACTAAGCAGACGCTAGGCAACCGAGGGTAACGTCTCTGGTGTAACAGACTGTTATATAAATCGCTGCTGAGTGATCGCCAGTGGGCAAGATAGGCAGATCCCCCTACTAGAGTGTAACATAGTGGTGGCAGCGGTGGGAGAGTCATAGACGAAAAGACGACCAGGAGAACAACCCAAGAACCAAAAGCGTTTTAGCTAGGAGCTATACAGAAAACTCAATCAAGGACTTGCAACGTAGGAAATAAAATAGCGGCAATACGAATCAGAGACAATCAGAATTAGCAATTTAATGATCCAAATGAATGAAAGAAATCAATAACGCAATAGGGAAATTTAAACTAAAGTGACATTTAATTAGTGATGCGAGGTTTAGAGAGAATTTGTAATTTAACAAGTGAATTGAATCTGTGTTACATTTAAACATGTGAGACTGAGGTTCTGTTGTAAGTAATCCCCCTGAGTGCGCTTCAGAAGGTGTAACGTTATTTTAAGGAGACACAATATAGTTGTGTTACTTTTGAAGCGACCACAGAGGTATTTGGGTGACAGGTTGAGGAAAGGGATCCAGAATGCCAAATTTTGGCAGGCTGGATAGCTTTCCTCAAATCTGGTCAAGGCCTCCAGTCTCAATTTCAGATGTAGAGTTTTATTGTTGTTGTTTTCTTCTTTTTCTTGTAAATAATTAGTGAGTGAAGAATATGGTCAAAATTATAGGAGTTTGCTGAGCTGTAAAGCAACGGGAAAAGTGTGTTGCATGAACAATTGTCCATCAGAGTTTATTTTTATTTGTGAAATACAGGTGAGCACCACATACTATATCACTCAACTGTCGTCGTACGTTATATTGTACTGTTCATTCATGATTCCATGGATCGACTTTAAGGTAGTTTTTTATACGCAAACTAGGTTATTTATCAATCTGTTAATCTAACCTGTGATATTGTTGAACTAGTCATGTAAAGTTAATTTTCACTAGTTAAATTTTATCAAATGTTTACTGTTTAACTCATAAAAGTATTTGGTGCCGAAAACAGGATACATTGTCTTTACTGCATTACACTGGAGTAGTTCATTGGAGAGTTTTGGCCCATTCGCTACAACAATCCAGAATCGTTAGTTGGAGCTTTAACGATCCTGGAAGGGGGTAGTGTAATGACCCAGGTCTTCAATTTATATTTGTTTTGTACCCAATGAACTGCTAGCCGTGTCAATCAGCTGTTTGCTTTGTTTATACTTTCGCAATGTATATTTACCTTCTCATCGGGTGACAGCTTGTATCTTTAGCTCATCTTGGATCTAAGTCACCTACCTTAGAAATCTGCCATCATGTCATTCTTGGAATGGATTTAATTAGGTGATTTATTTCAGAGATGACGAAACACGTTGCACAGCTGTTTACCGATGCTTCCATGTTTGTGTTTGTATTGATCGACCTTGACTGGAAGCATCGGTAAACAGCTGTGCAACGTGTTTCGTCATCTCTGAAATAAATCACCTAATTAAATCCATTCCAAGAATGACATATGTAGGCTAGCCTGTGATCGTTCATTGTTCGTTTGCATGAGAAGAGAGAGAGAGCCCTCGCATCACCTTAAAGCATATTAGCGCAAAATTTAAAGCCAGTCTAGCTGTATACTCAGTACTTGTAGGAATAAGAAACATTGATGATAACAAACATGTACATTTTTTAACGTTTATTTTTAAAAAAATATTGTTAAACATCACATAGTTCGTCGTTTTATATTATATTCCTTTAGCTAATCATCAGAAATACTTTTAGTTGGAAGTTCACTTTCGTTAATAAAAAGCTAGTGGGTAAAACCCCTGGCCTCGCAAGTCTGTTAGACTAAGCAGACGCTAGGCAACCGAGGGTAACGTCTCTGGTGTAACAGACTGTTATATAAATCGCTGCTGAGTGATCGCCAGTGGGCAAGACAGGCAGTCCCCCCTACTAGAGTGTAACAATATGCTTAACTTTGGCAAGGAGTATATATACTCCTTGCTGTGACTGATGTTGCTATTATGGGTGTATACTATAGACTGTCAGTAAAATAGCCTGAATGGCTACTGATGATCTGCTGTACATTTGAACATAGACGTGGAATAAATTTGTTTGAATTTGCTCCCGCACTAGAAAATAAAGTTTTGAGTAAATGTTTTCTTTGTGAGTTTTAAACTATCTTTAATTTTGCTTGTGATAAGCCCGTGAGCTCGGCAAATTCATAACCAGGGCCAGGGTGTGTAAAACTTCACATCAGCACTATGAAATGATTCTCCATGCAAAATATCGAGCTTACCCTCCACGTGATTGTTCACAAGAACTCCGCCAAGCGGGGCAATATAAGCCCGTTGGAGTCTATAGTAGGAAAGGAAACAACTTTGTCAGTAACAGATATGAAATCACTATAAGTTATACAAAATATCATAATTCTGTCAAAACTGCACATCATCCTTTGGTCCATGTTTCAAGAAATCCTTTCCGGGATTTTGGATATATGAAGCAGACAAAGTTAATAGACAGGCGACACGATGGACAGATGAACATCACAATATGTTTTATAGTTGTACAAAGTTTCAAATTAAGATCCATTAGTGTTAAAGCTAGAGAGCAGACGCGAATTCATTTATATACATAAGCATAATCCCATCAAAACTGAAAGTACCGTTGTAGTTCTTAGTTTTCTCTGGATATCACCTCACAGTGCTTTATATTTGTCCCAACTTTCATAAAGAAACCTTAAAGGGAGTGGACACAAAGCTTATACCTAAGTACTATTCCAATAAATCATAAGGACATAATTCTGCCAAAGCTGAAAATACGGCTATGGTTCTTTGTCTCTGCACATCATCTAATGTAGTGTTTTATATGTGTCCCAATCTTCATGAAGAAATCTTTAAGGCTTTATGGTGCAGACACAAAGCCTATACGAAATTACTATACCAAAAATACATAGTACTAGGGCTATAAACATAATCTATTGCCTCTTAATATGTCAAGCAGTTGGGTCCGGCCACAAGTTCTTTCAACATAAACAGGGAACTTAATGCTTCAATATGGCGGAAACTACCGATAGCGACTTACGGGTTTATCCGAGAGCTTACCTGTTCAAATAATGTCGAGTGTTATAGGCAAATACATAGGAATATAATGTAAAATGTGAAATTAAACACATATATGATATTACGACAATTTTTTATAAGTTATGATCATAAACTTCAGTCTTTGTCCGTTAATATGGTATAAAAATATAAAAAATAACTTCATGTTTTGATTCTTCCATCGGCTTTTGAAGTTTTCAGCTTCAATCACATGGAATTATATTAGAATTGTGTTGAAAATGCCTAAGAAGCTATGTTCAGCCTAAAATTTGAAAATGATCGGATTTTCTATAAAACTTTTATAAGTTATTACCACTGAGAGATTTTTACAAGGTTTACATTGATGTAATTCATTATAAAATAAGTATATTATAAGTTTCTTCCATCGATCTCTAAACATACAGAAAGTCGCGTTCTGAAACAACCTCGCTCATAATAGTTTCAAATAGTTTAAGTCCAAATCCGCCTATATTGCCCAATGACTTACACCACTTCATTTCTTGGAAGTCGTGTTTTGTTTATGTATTCATATATGTGCTTTTATTATCTAACTAAGAAAGGAAAAATATTTATATTGTCTTATTAAGAAAGAAAGAAGGAAAGAAAGAACGAATGAACACAAGAAAGGAAAAAAAAGAGAAAGAAGTCACGTAACTCTTACACGTGACCATCAGAAATGATCAGACAGTTAATCGACTAATTGTTGTTTTAAACAATCCCTTTATAAGCTAAAAAAACAATAATTACATATTTTTGGTAATGGTCGATCAATCTATTAATTATTATCCTAATTGCTAATGTTTGTGCTAACATTTTTGATTGAAATTTATTTGAGTGTGATGGGGCGTATATATCAAAGAAACCAAAATATGTTTTGTGTATCCCAGGGTAGAATCTTAGAATCCACAGAATTGTATTATTGACTGACAGATTTGCTCATTCATAATCATGAGACACGAAGATACATACACCGTATTGCTCCCTTAAGATATTAGTGTCGAAAAAAAAAAGTTTATTGTAAGAAACTAAATCATGGTGAAGATTTTCTCGTAACCGTGGTAGTGTAAGGATTAATATTGCTATGAAACATTTTTCTTGCAAGGCTATTATTTTTTGTTCCTTAACTTTATTTGTAATATTTCTGTTTATAATAAAAGTTTATCACTTTAATTTATGGCCGTTTTAAGTGATGTTGGAAAGGAATATTGAAAGATATTTTGTGCTATTTTCTGTATTTCTTCTAATATGAGTACTTACGATAATAAACCTGTGCATCTGCGCATACTTATGAGCCCCTGACATGTGCAAACTGATAAGACTGAACAGTGTCTGATCAGTTTGCGCAAGATGATCGGAATTTGATGACAAGATACAGTACAATTAACATGCTTATTACACGACGATTAATCGATTATCGATCATAAAATCCGATATTACCTCTCAACTGTTTTTGTAATCGTCCAAAGTTTGTTATGAAGTCATCTTGATATGAACAAAATTAAATGCAAAAATATAAAGCTGCAATATTCAATTTATGGAATAGTTATGAATGCAAACTGACTCAGACCAGCTTATGCATTTGCGAAACACTGGTCTGAGTTTATGATCAGTTAATAATTTGTCAGTTTTAGTTTATTTGAATCTGTACATAACCTAACCCTTATTTCTGCACAAACCAAACTGATCCGAACTTCTGATTAAAATATTTTGAACATGTGTTATCAAATCAGGCTGTGACTGTGCGAAAACCATTTAAAATTGACAAGCTGTTCTCATGTGGTAATTAAATTGAGATAGAATTAAAACAGTAAGAAATACAGAAAGAAAGCTACAAAGCACTCGTCAGCGGTCCGGCCAAGGCCAGGGCCCAGGTTCACAATCATTCTTAAAGTTAAGGATCACCTTAAAGTTAAGGTAAAAAAATTCGCCCTCAGAAAACCCATATTTAAACCATATTAAAAACTGCAGTTGCTGCGTGAATCTACTGACAATTGTCATAGAAATGTAATACGAAAGATAAATCAAATACATAAAGTGTTTGTAAGCTTCTATTTACACATTAAATTTTACACCTTAACTTTAAGGTCGTCCTTAAGTTTAAGGAATGATTGTGAAACTGGGCCCTGGTCACTTTCTTTTCTGGTCAATGTTCATAATTTTCCTCAAATGAGCCGCGATACGATAAAACGACAAAAGTGGTATGTGCGCTCAGCGAAGACGCAGATCAGCCTGGACAGCCATCCAGTCTAAGCAGAGTCTGTGCTATACGTTTAAAGGGTAGCTAAGACTCTAAGCGACCTCCATGCCGATAGCAAAGCCTCTGATCAGCTCAGGCGGATGCCCAGGCTGATCTGAGACTTTGCTGGGCGTACGTGCACCTTTGTCGCGGCTCATTTAATTGTTTGCTAAAGTCATCAACTGAGTAGTCGATGCCAGTCGGAAGGTGTGAAAAACACATTCGCTCACACGTCTTGTCAAAACAATGCAACTTCAAAATTAACACCTACTAACGGCAATGAAGGTCAGAAATGGATATTTAATCCACATGTCATTCTTACGATTATTTTTGTATAAAACAGTAATTTGAGCCGTGTCGCAACAAAAGACTCAGATCAGCCTTGGCAGCCGCCAATACTAATTAGAATCTTTGCTGTGCGCTTACAGAACAGACAATGGTCTAAGCTACTTCTAAGCGGACAGCGAAGACCCAGATCAGATGGGCGCATGCACACGCTATTCCGAGTGTTCGCAGGGCGCACATGCCAAATTGTTTGTTTTTGTCGTGGTACGGCTCATTTGTTTATTTATTTTTGTTCGCAGAAAAACATAGAAAGTCCGACTAATCTTAATTTTTTTATCTTTAATGTTTTAAATAGCGCAGCTTAGTTACATGCCGAGAGACACAATTTATATAAAAGTTTTAAACAGTTTTGTCAAAACAGAGAATAAAGAGAAAAAGGTTATCGTTGCTGTTGAGAAGTTGTTTAACATCACAGTAAACAAGATCTGAGTCATGTCGAGATGTTACCTCTGAATTTGTAGGACTACAAGTATTGCTCGGCCTGCGATAAATGACACCCAGGTCTAGCAGCTCTGCCGCAGAAGCAACAGGCCGCCAATCTATTTCGCAAGCCCGATGGGCGTGGCAAAAAAAAAAAAAAAAAAAAAAAAAAACGAGAAAAACTATGTGGGTGGATGGGTATCTGTATCAGGCTTAATCTTTCAATAAAGATGAGGCCGTCAAAGGGATCGATATATCATAATTTCATTATTATAAGTATTATTGTTTTATGTTTGTATTGTCAGAAACTAAAACAAACCGCTGTCAAAACTGACCAATAATCAGATTTATTTTCTCGACAATTCTTAAATATCAGAGAGAGGGGAAAAAGAGGCTAATTACAACGAATAGGAGCAACTAAAAAAGTAAATTGATTTGATCTGAGGAAAAGAAAATGAAAATCCACATTGTTAAAAACTAAAAATCTACCATCCAGCTCCTGCGTATTGTTATTATGCTGATAAATATTACACACAGTGACGACAAAACCGGCTTCAGAGAAATTCAACACCTGTACAGATCCTGGGATATGGACATCTATATCACATTCCTAATATCGATTAATGCCTATCGCTCCCCGGGTCTAAGGGAAATAACTGCATTTACATTAATACTCGCTCCAGGTAACAGGTAACCGATTACACTGCTTAGCGCGAATTGAAGACATAAGCTCCAGTTGTTACGGTTCTCCCCATAAGAGTCATTGTCCTTTTTTTCTGCACATCGTCTGATAGTGCTTTATATTTGTACAAATTTCATGAAGAAATCCTAAGCAGTTTAAAAGATATGGAGAAGACACGAAGCTAATATGAAATTACTATACGAAAAATCAAAGGGACATAATTCCATCAAAACTGAAAGCAGTTTTATGGTTCTTTTTCTCTGCACTTTGTCAGATATTGCTTTATATCTGTACATCATTGCTTTATAAGGTTTCATGAAGAAATTTTAAACCGTTTTGGCGATATGGTGCAGACCCGAAATATTACCTTCAGCCCTTCGACCTCTGTGACTTTAACCTTTAGGAGACATTGTTAAACTATGGACTCCGAACATCATCTTAATAAGGTGAATAATTGACCCAAGTTTCAAGAAAATCTTTCAAGAAGTTTAGGAAATATGCAGCTTTCATGAAGTAATCGGACAGATAGATGGACAACGCCACAACATAATATGTCCCATCTCACGACGGGCGTACAAATAAAATATCTTAAATTTTGTTGCTGAGCTCATCAGCAGAGCAGATTTGACCCTTCGGGCACGTTTAGTGAAAGTGCACTTCTTCACTAAATATTTACACTTGCCACTGACTTCCATAGGTGAACCCTTTACAGCAACTGGCTTCATACACCGATGAAGGCCAATTAATCATGTGACATTGTCGCCAAGCGACGTCTTATGTTAACAAACGTCTTGATTGGTTCTTGTAACGTTCGATTGCGCCACGTCAGGGCGACGGCTGTTTAACGTTATGGCCAAACACGTCGTTACTAACTTTTTTTCGATCCATAGTTTGCCTATTCTGCACCGAATTACCACGAAAACGGCACAGAGAGGTTCACAAATAAAGTGTAAATATAAGAATAAAAATTTTATTGTTCAGCGTTCACGTGTGAAGAAAACCAGTGGTTGTCGCTAAAATTCTACAAGAAGCGCTTCGCGCTTCATGGAATTTTAGCTCCGCCCACTGGCTTCATCACACGATCAACGCTGAAAAATCAAATTTCAATTCATAAATATTTACACTTGCCCCTGACTTCCCATAGGTAAACCGTATTGAGCAACTGGCTTCATACACCGATGAACGACAGTTTATCATGTGACGTTGTCGTCAAGGTAAGTCTAAGGTAAACAAACGTCTTTATTGGTCCACGTAAGGGTACAGTCCACTAAATATTCATGAGGACTTGCCCCGCCTATTTCGGGGAGAGCATTAGGTTTACATTGTAAGAGAGATGACGTCATCTGTCAATCATGCATGTTAGATTTCTTGCAGTATAAAAAAAGACCAACAAATGATAGTTACATAAAGGCATATTTAATTGAGAAATATTTTACCAGAAGGAGATGGGGTTGATTTTGGTAACTGATCCCCTAGGAAAAAAGTATGCTCTTTTTTGGGGTACGATTCGGTGGTTGCCATACTCAGCCTAGCTTAGCGGCTCACTGAGATGGGAAGGCAGTGGATGTTTTCATCTCAAATTGATAGGCTAGGATGACACTTTAAAGCCAGGCAGGTTTGGAAAACTTTGTATGTGCAGTTTTGTAATAAAATGACCAGATGTTAACATTGTCATCTATGGAAAATTAATGGTGGAATGCAACCTAAAGCGCATTAAGTCAGATTGACCTTGGCCTTGTTTCTTACTTTCGGTTTCACTTTAGATGCATATCTAGAGATACGTGCGCCTTTGGCCATTAAAAGTACATTCTTCTGTGTGTTATCCATAGTGAGATTGTTGTTGTAATTGATGATTTGATGATTTGATGCTTTAGGCCTAGGATCATCAGCAAAAATGAAAACAACATTTTCCTCCATGTAGAATCCAGGTGGTGGGGGGGGGGGGGGGGGGGGCGGTGCTGGAATGCTACTGTATTATTGTACTATAAGTTTGCATGGTAAATTATTTCACATTAGTCCAATTTCACATTACGCGGTTAGAGAAAAAGCATCTGGAACACCTGGAAACATTTAAGAGTCATTCTCTGTAAGCACCAAAATCAGGTGAAAATGACATGTCTCAGATTTTCACGAAACTCAGTGTCTGCTTTGCTTATGTCAAGTGATGAACAAAAATAAAAAGTTTTTCTTCGATCAAACTATCCGTTGCCATGGCAACCAGGATTTTCTGTTTTTCAGCCTAATCTGGTGATTTTTCAAATGAAAAATGCAAAATTTGACTCCAAATGTTCTGTTAGTAATTCACAACAAATGGTATTGATACTTACATTTTACAAGAGAACCAAGTAAGTGCTGCTTACAAATACAGAAAAGTTTCTTCATATTGCTATGGTCAAGCAGTCAGTGACCTTGACTTCCACCTTGTAAGGTGTCTATTTCAAAACATCAAAAATCAGCAAATTTTAAAGACGTTTTACTAAAAAATGCGGCTATAGGTTTTTTTCTTTCTCTTGGTGCAGAGAGTACAAAGCCTAGTTGTTGATATATCAAAAAATTGGAGATGGCATATTTTCTAAATTGAAAATATATTTCTTTGAATTTAGTCACCGTCAGAGAAAGCAGAAGGAACTTTCATAATTGAAATTCTGAGATAAAATACAATATCATAAACATTTTCAAGAAATATGAGCCAAAATACAAGTTGATGCATGATTAACAACTGAAGAAACCTACATAGAGAGTTGTCACCCTAAAAAATACGTCAGTACCTTACAATTTGGGGTTAAATTACCCCACCCACTTTCTTTCAATGCAAAACCAAATTAAAAGTTGCATGCTACAATGAATATATCTAAGTCTTTGCTTCTTTTGAATGGTCTAGGGGGCTTCTACAAGCTCATTATTTCTGTTGTCTTTCTTTTTTTCATAATGTTCCCACAGTGGTTGGTGGGTGGGGGCTGGATGGGGGACATTTTTTGGGGGTGCGGATCCCATCAGCGTCTGCGTAGCCCTTGCCTGCACTATATGTCCTGTAGGAATAAATGGATTATGACCATACTTGCATGCATACATAATTGGGTAGGGGTAAAGAATTGATTAGATTTTGTTGACCTTGACCCTATTTTCAAGGTCACAGAAGGTCAAAGAATGATGAAAAATGGCCTTTCTGCACTGTATCTCCTAAATGGATAAATTGATTTTTACCAGACTAGCACAAATATATCATTTTGAAATGGAAAAGAACTGGCTAGATTTAGTTGACCTTGACCTTATTTTCAAGGTCCCGGGAGGTCACTGAGTGCTGGAAAAATGGCTTGTCAGCACGATATCTTTTGAATGGATAGATGGATTTAGCAAACCTGCACATATATATCACTCTGAAATGAAAAAGAACTGATTAGATTTTGGTGACATTGACCCTACTTTCAAGGTCACAGGAGGTCAGAAATGTTGAAAAATGGCTTGTCTGAACCATATCTCCTGAATGGATGGATGGATTTTAACCAAACTTGCATAAACATATCACTGGGAGTTGGAAAAGAAACTGATAATATTTTGGTAACCTTGACCTCATTTTCGAGGTCACAGGAGGTTGTAGCGTGTTGAAATATGGCTTGTCTGTATGATAACTCCTAACGGGATTGATGGATTATGACGAAACATAGATAAGTTTATAATCAGGGGGTGGAAAAGTACTGATTAGATGGTGGTGACCTGGACCCAAATTTCAAGATTTACAAGAGATCCTTACTTTGCAATATTTAGGGAAAATGATACAGCTGAGATAGGATACGAGGGGGTTCATCTGTTTTTGTAAAAGAAACATTTCTAGTTTATTTTATTTATCACGTAGTAACCATGGCAACCAATACTCTATCACTAGTCTGTTTTTGTTGGAAACGAATATTTAAAACGGGTGGATGGGTGACTTGCGATTTTTACGTCCTTTACAACAGTGTTTTAGTCATATCAGAACGATGGGACGGTGATAATGAAAGGCTGTGTGAAGTGGAACCCCGTTTACGGTAGGAAAAATTCTCGCCTCAAGCAGATTTCGAACCCGGTCCGCAACTTCTGTTGGCCAGCGCTTAACCCACTGAGCTACCGGGGCTCTTTGATATTTAAAAACATTCAACTTTAGTTGAAAAGTGTTGATTTTGATTTTCTATCTATGTATACACTTTCTATTGGCCAAATAAGTCTCATCTTGGACAATAATTCGGTATATTTTAGTTGCTATGGATACAATCAGATGTTCCGTCAAAACAGCAATTGACAATCTGAGTGCATCTGGTAGCAAGCAAATAAAGGACATAAAATGAGCAGAAGTGTTGTTTTGGTGCAGATCCCGCCTGCATTGGTGTCGGTGTCTGTATGTTAGTATAACTTCATGTCTGCACTCTCCTGAAGGGTTAAATGTATTTTTACCAAACTTGCAAAGATACACCTTTGGGTGGGGGAAAAAGAGCTGATTAGATTTTGGTGACGTTGACCCCATTTCAAGTTCATAGGAGGTATCTGAATGGCTTGTTGGCGCCATATGTATTGAAGGGGTGGATAGATTTAGATCAAACTTGCACAAATATATCACATGGAAGTGGAAAAGAACTGAAAAAAGTTGGTGACCTTGACCATATTTTCAGGTCACAGGAGGTCAAAAACAGTGAAATTGGTTTGTATGCACCATCTTCTGAAGGGATTTATGAATTTTGATCAAACTTGCACAGAAATATTGTAAGGAGGTGGGGAAACACTGTTAGACTTTGGTGACATTGACCTTATATTCACGGTCACATGAGGACTTACAGTGTTAAAAATGGCTTGCTTGCACCATATCTCCAGAATGAACAGATCGAGTGTGACCAAACTTGCACAGACACACCATTGGAACATGGGAAAGAATTAATAAGATGGTTGTCCAGGGACAACTTGTCGAGCCCACTGTTTGCTTTAGTGGCCTGTAAGTTTGTCAAGGCTAACTGCTTCATTTACTTATTAGAAAGAAGCCAAACAATCATATATCATGATATAGCATATTTATGTCCCCCCACCAAAGGTGAGGGGGGACATATTGTTTTCAGTGCAGTTCCCGGTGCGTTGGCGTCGGCGTCCCACTCTTGTATGCGCGATATCTCTTGAACCAATTGATGGAATTTCACCAAACTTGCATGGATATATCATTGGGAAAAGGTTAAGAGCTTATTAGATTTTGGTGACCTTGACCTCATTTTCAAGGTCACAGGAGTACTTAAATGGCGTGAAAATTTCTTGTATGCACAATATCTCTTGAACCAATTGATGGAATTTCACCAAACTTGCATGGATATATCATTGGGATAAGCTTAAGAGCTGATTAGTTTTAGTGACCTTGACCTCATTTTCAAGGTCACAGGAGTACTTAAATGGCGTGAAAATTTCTTGTATGCACAATATCTCCTGAACCAATTGATGGAATTTCACCAAACTTGCATGGATATATCATTGGGACAAGCTTAAGAGCCGGTTAGATTTTGGTGACCTTGACCTCATTCTCAAGGTCACAGGAGGACTTAAATGGCGTGAAAATTGCTGGTATGCACAATATCTCCTATCCAATGTGTTGAATTTCACCATACTTGCATGGATATATCATTGGGACAAGTTTAAGAGCTGGTTATATTTTGGTGACCTTGACCTCATTTTCAAGGTCACTGCAAGACAGGAGCGGCTGTAGCGTAGTGGATAACTAGCCACTACCAATCCATGGGTCGCAAGTTCGATCCCCCGCTTCTCCGGTCTTTCGGATGAGACTTTAAACCGAGGTCCCGTCTCCATATGACCTCGTTGTTGGTGGGACGTTAAACCCGAGTTCGCTCAGTTCGCACTGCAAGACTTAGCTGACAATTTCTTGTACCCACGATATCTCTTGAACCAATGGATGGAATTTCACCAAACTTGCATGGATACATCATTGGGACAGGTTTAAGAGCTAAGAAGATTTTGGTGACCTTGACCTTATTTTCAAGGTCACTGAAGGAATTAGATGACAATTTCTTGTAACCACAATATCTCCTGAACCAATGGATGGAATTTTACTAAACTTGCATAGATACATCATTGGGACAAGCTTAAGAGCTGATTAGATTTTGGTGACCTTGACTTCATTTTAAGGTCACTGGAGGACTTAGATGACAGTTTCTTGTACCCATGATATCTCTTGAACCAATTGATAGAATTTCACCAAACTTGCATAGATACATCATTGGGACAGGTTTAAGAGCCTATTAGATATTGGTGACCTTGACCTCATTTGCAAGGTCACTGAAGGGCTTAGATGACAATTTCTTGTACCCACTATATCTCTTGAACCTATGGATGGAATTTCACCAAATTTGCATGGAAACATCATTGGGACAAGGTTAAGAGCTGATTAAATTTTGGTGACTTGACCTCATTTTCAAGGTCACTGGCGGACTTAGATGACAATTTCTTGTACTCACTATATCTCCTGAACCAGTGGATAGAATTTCACCAAACTTGTATGGATACACCATTCGGTCAACTTTCAGAGCTGATTAGATTTTGGTGACCTTGACTTCATTTGCAAGGACATAGTCATCTATGAAGGGTATCTTTAGAACCAGTGGATGGATATTCTCCAAACTTGCCTAGTATTTTAATTGCACAGGTTTTTTTATTCATAAGGGGGGATTGGAAATGGGCTGGTGGGGGACATCAGTTTTTCTCTGAAAAACATTTCTAGTTCTTTTTTTTTCTTATAAAAGAAAACAAGTGGAACTATGGCCATGACAAGCACACATTTTGACCATTTTATTATTTGACCTTGAAGTGTGACTTGACCTTGGACCAACCTGAGCAAACATTTCTACTCGTCAAGGAGAACAATTGTGCCAAATTATTTTGAAATTCATGCCTAACTGTATAAATTGTATGACCCGGACAAGCTCAGTTTATGACATTTTTTTATCGTTTGACCTTAAAGTGTGACCTTGACCTTGGACCTACCTGAATAAATTCCACCTGCCACTTCTACTCATCAAGGAGAACAATTGTGCCAAACTGTCTTGAAATTCATCCATAAATGTAGAAGTAATGGCCAGGACCAGCCCTATTTATGACTATTTTTATCATTTGACCTTCAAGTGTAACCTTGACCTTAGATATACCTGCAGATGTTTCAGATGGTACTTGAACTCATCAAGGAGAACAACTGTGCCTTTTTAGCTCACCTGAGCCGAAGGCTCAGAGGTGAGCTTATAGGATGGGAGTCGAGCCGTCGTCCGTTAGTGCGTTAGTGCGTGCGTGCGTCAACACTTTCAAACCTAAATATCTCAGAGACCAGTTGGCCGATCGCAATCAAATTTTATCTGAAGCATCATTTGGGTAGGGGAAAGGCTGCATTAGGTTTTGGTGCCGATCAGCTCAGAACTCTGGTTTCCATGGCAACAGATAGCCCCCATAGGCTTATAATGGGGAAAATGGCGTCATCACGTTTTCTCGACTGTTTTGATTAGATCTTTATCATACTTGCAGGTAATGATGACATACACAAGAGCTTGGATGAGTTCGAAATTTGGCCGGATTCGAGCACAGACTACGGAGTTAGCTGCCCTTGAGCGTTTGAAAAAAATCCCATAGGGTTATAATGGGGAAAATGGCGTCATCACGTTTTCTCGACTGTTTTTGCTTAGATCCTTATCATACTTGCAGGTAATGATGACATACATAAGAGCTTGGATGAGTTCGAAATTTGGCCGGATTCGAGCACAGACTACGGAATTAGCTGCCCTTGAGCGTTTGAAAAAAATCCCATAGTGTTATAATGGAGAAAACAACGTCATCACATATTTTTAGAAAAACTTTGTCATCGCTCTATTGCCTACATTTCTCAACAGATTTTAAAATAACTTCACACAAATGTAGGGCATGACAATATCTCGAGCAAGTTCGACTTTCAGGATGCTGCACCCAAGGTCAAGGTCACTGTGGCTATTTTTAGAAAAACTTTGTCAGCGCTCTAGCACCTACATTTCTCAGCAGATTTTAAAATAACTTCACACAGATGTAGGGCATGACATTATCTCGAGCAAGTTTGACTTTCAGGGTGCCGCACCCAAGGTCAAGGTCACTGTGGCTATTTTTAGAAAAACTTGGTCATCGCTCTAGCGCCTACATTTCTCAACGGATTTTAAATCAGCTTCACACAAATGTAGGGCATGACAATATCTCAAATAAGTTTGACTTCCAGGGTGCTGCGCCCAAGGTCAAGGTCACTGTGGCTATTTTTAGAAAAACTTTGTCAGCGCTCTAGCACCTACATTTCTCAACAGATTTGAAAATAACTTACACAAATGTAGGGCATGACAATATCTCGAGCAAGTTCGACTTTCAGGATGCTGCGCCCAAGGTCAAGGTCACTGTGGCTATTTTTAGAAAAACTTTGTCAGCGCTCTAGCACCTACATTTCTCAGCAGATGTTAAAATAACTTCACACAAATGTAGGGTATGACAATATCTCGAGCAAGTTTGACTTTCAGGGTGCTGCACCCAAGGTCATGGTTACTGTGGCTATTTTTAGAAAAACTTTGTCATCGCTCTAGCGCCTACATTTCTCAACGGATTTTAAATCAGCTTCACATAAATGTAGGGCATGACAATATCTCAAACAAGTTTGACTTCCAAGGTGCTGCGCCCAAGGTCAAGGTCACTGTGGCTATTTTTAGAAAAACTTTGTCAGCGCTCTAGCACCTACATTTCTCAATGGATTTTAAAATAAATTCACATAAATGTAGGGCATGACAATATCTCAAGCAAGTTTGACTTTCAGGATGCTGCGCCCAAGGTCAAGGTCACTGTGGCTATTTTTAGAAAAACTTTGTCATCGCCCTAGCACCTTCATTTCTCCATGGATTTTGAAATAACTTAATACAAATGTAGGGTATGACAATATCTCAAGCAAGTTCGACTTTCAGGATGCTGTGCCGAAGGTCAAGGTCACTGTGGCTATTTTTAGTAAAACCTTGTCATCGCTCTAGCACCTACATTTCTCAACAGATTCTAAAATAAATTCAACACAATTGTAGGGCATGACAATACCTCGAGCAATTTTGACTTTCAGGGTGCTGCAATGAAGGATTTTGATTAGATCCTTATCTTACTTGCAGGTAATGATGACATTCATAAGAGCTTGGATGAGTTCGAAATTTGGCCGGATTAGAGCACAGACTACGGAGTTAGCTGCCCTTGAGCATTTGAAAAAAAATCCCATAGTCTTATGATGGAGAAAACAACGTCATCACTTTTTCATTTTTCTTCGGATCTTCTTCATACTTGCAGGTAATGAGGATATGCATAAAAGCTTGGATTAGTTAGCATTTCGGCTAGATCCAAACCACTGACTATGGAGTACCTGCCCTGAGCATCCAAAAAATCAATGTCGCCACTTTTTCTTGGTTTCTACTAATCCGATCCTTTTCAAACTTGCAGGTAATGAGGAAATGCATAATATCTTAAACAAGTTCAAATTTTGGTCAGATCAGGCCAACCACTACGAAGTTAGCTGCCCTTGACAGCTCTGTCTATTGTGCTCTTGATCGGATACTTTTTAAACTTGCATATATAAAATGAGGGCATACATAATGTTTTGGATGAATTTAATTTTCAGCCTGATTGGACCACTGACTGTGAAGTTAGCTGCCCTTGAGCATCTTAAATATCCCTATAGGTTTACGATGTCTCTCAGGTGAGGAATTGTTGCCCTTTGGGCTACTTGTTTTTAATCCATGCATAAATGTAGCTGTTATGGCCCGGACAAGCCCAACTTATGACAATTTTTATTATTTGACCTTCGAATGTGACCTTGACCTTGGCCCCAACTGACCAAATGTTCTAAATGGCACTTCTACTTATAAAGGAGAACAATTCTGCCAAATTATTTTGAAATCCATCTATAAATGTAGAAGTTATGGCTTGGACAAGCTCAATATATGACCATTTTACTATTTGACCTTTAAGTGTGACCTTGACCTTGGACTTACCTGAACAAATGTTTCAAATGGCACTTCTGCTCATCAAGGAGAACAACTGTGCACAATTATTTTGAAATCTATCCATAAATATAGAAGTTTTAAAGGTCCCAGGAAGTCATAGAAAGCTGCTAAATGGATTGTTTGACCTTTATTCTGTTTTGGAGGTCAGACGTGGCCTTAAAATGTTTAATAAATGGCTTATCTATACCCTATATTACGAAGCAGTTGTTAGAATTATGCTAAACTAGCCCTAAATCATCATTTGGAGAAGATTCATAACTGATTATTAGGGCAACGCCAGACGAAGTAATTTGTAATTTTGTAATTTTTTGGTACGGTAATCATGTCCGCTTCATAACTCTGAAACTCTTTGTGATATTTTCATGAAACTTAGTACAAATGTAAAACAGCATCAGACAATACATGTATGCGGAGAGAAAGAACCACAACTCCACCTATATTGTTTACAGAAATATGCCCCTTTGTAATTTTTTGGTACGGAAATTGTGTCCGCTCCATAACTTTGAAACTGTTTGAGATTTTTCCACAAAACTTGGTACAAATGTAAAGCATTATCAGACGATGTGCAGAGAATAAGAAGTGTAACTCTTTCTACATTTTTCACTGAATTATGCCCCTTTGTAATTTCAGTACGGAAATTGTGTCTGCTCCATAACTCTAAAACCGTTTTAGATATTTTCACAAAAGTTGGTACGAAAGTAAAACATCATCAGACCATTTGCAGAGAATAAAAACCATAACTCTACCTATGTTTTTTACTGAATGATGCCCCTTTGTAATTTTAAGTACGGAAATCTTGTCAGCTCTATAACTTTAAAACTCTCGAAGATATTTTCATGAAACTATGTACAAATACAAAACATGGTTAGACAATGTGCAGAGAATAAGAACCGCAACTCCATCTTCTTTTGTACTGAATTATTTCCCTTTGTAATTTAAAGTATAGAAATTTTGTCTGCTATTCAGCTTTTAAACCATCAAAGATAGTTTCTTGGAATTTTGTACAAATATAAAGCATTATCAGACGATGTGAAGAGAATTAAAACTGTAACTTCATCTACATTTTCTACAGAATTATGCCCTTTTGTAATATTCAGTATACAAATCATTCCACTCTCTAACTTTAAAACTGTAGAAGATATTTTCTTATTAATTGATACAAATGTAAAGCATCATCAAACAATTTGTAAAGAAGAAGAACCATAACTGCACCTTCATTTATGTTAAACAGAATTATATCCCTTTGTAATTTTGGGTATTGAGACCTTGTCCAATCTATAACTTTTAAGCCTTTGAAGATATTTTCACAAAACTTGGTACAAATATAAAGCATCATCAGAATATCTGAAGGTGTTCAGAGTGCAAGAATGGTAACTCCAGTTTCCTGCTTTACAGAGTTGTTACCTTTGTTTTAATCAGTCATGATTTTGTTTTTTGCCCATATCTTTATTATTCTACCTGAGGCTTAATTCCAAACAACATGAAGCAACAACATGGTAACAGAAAGCTGTTATTGTATTTTCTGGTTGGGGACATACGACTCAAATTCCACCAACAATCTCGTAAAGGCGGGGCACTGTTAGTTACCATATTTCTAGTTAGGTTTTGGTGACTTGACCCGATTTTTAAGGGTCATTTGTTGATTTGACCTGAAAAACGAAGTAGTATCTTGAACCAGTAGATTCATTTTACCAAACTTGCAAAGATCAACCTTTTAGGCAAGACAAAGACTTAGAATTTGGCGACCTTGGTGCCATTTTCAAGGTCACAGGAGTATTTTGTCGAACCCGCTTTCCGTAAACGAGGCAGTCGACAAAACTTTAGTTTGGTATATATGCGTGCAATGGTGCTGTGTGTAACTTCCAAAGCCGGGGCATCCTACTGATTTGGAACATTGTAGGACAAGGGCCTACTGTGCTTGCAGTAGGTGCGGGTGGGGTGGGGGCGGGGGTTGTTTGGCCATTTTTTCTCTCGTCTATCATTTCTTCTCTTTCTCCCTTTCTCTGGGAGACGGCCCGACATAGACTGAAATACTATCTCAACGGGCCGTTAAACCCAAAACAATCAATCAGTCGATTGGTATATATGCATGCATGCCTCCATCCAGAACTTTTACAAAAACAAAGGACAGTAGGCAAGAAATTTTATGCAGACCAGGCATGTGATGAGCAACCTTAAAACAAGTGTACCAGGTGCTATTTTATCATCAAAACTCATAGTATGTAACTTAAGAATTTGTTGTATAACTAAATGAGGTGGGTGGGGTAACTCACCCCCTAGATATACAAATTAAACATATTAATGAATGTAAAAATGTAAACATTGTATGTGTGGTTTATTTCTTCTCCAATGCATGTATCTATATTTATGCCTAGTTGCTGCTCTTTCTCTACATTGTACTACATACACTCAGATTGCCTAATTTCATTGTGGAAGGAAAGAGTGGTTTTTGTCATGGCAACTATAAAAATATTGATTTATTGTATATTATTTAACAAATTCAACACTTAGAATGCGTATGCATATGTAAAAAGTAAATAACAAAAAATATGTTTCATCAGCGTTGAAATGATTTCCTGTAAATATCCGTGTAAATGAACACTGACCCATAATAGAATAACAGTTACCATGGTTACCAAATGATAAACAATGTAAAAACAATGACAGCAAACATGTGGTTATCTTTTAAAAATGTTTCAGTTAACTCACAAATATGGAAACTTGAGATATATTATCCATGGCATGTAACTTTTGCATTCATTTCATATTCAGTGGATGTGGGTGGGGTAATTTCACCCCAAACTGTAAATTTTAAACATACTTCTGAATGAGAAAAGTATTTATGTAACTTCCCTCCATTGTATTCAATGTATTTATTTGTATTTCTGCTCATATTTGCTTAACATTCTCCAGATATTATCTCTTGTAACAGATTTTCTGCAATAACAGTTTCTTCTGATTTCCCTGACGGTGACTAAATTCAAAGAAAATTATTTTCAATTTAAAAAATATACCATCTCCAAATTTTTTGGTATATTAAGAGCTAGGTGTTATACTCTCTGTACCAAGAGAATGAAAAAAATCTATAGCCGCATTTTCTAACAAAGTGCTTTCAAATTTGGCCAATTTTTTATATTTTTAAAGAGATGCTTTACTAGATAGAAGTCAAGGTCACCAACTCCTTGACCATAGCAATATAAAGAAATTTGTTTCTGTCCGTACACAGCACTTACATGGGTCTCTTGAAAGACATGAGTGTCAATAACATATGTTGAGAAATACTGTCAATACAACTGGTGTCAAATCTGGCATTTTTATATGAAAAATCACCAAATTAGGCCAAAAAACGGAAAATCCTCGTTGCCATGGAAACGGACCGTTTGACTGGAGAAAAAATTGTATTTTTGTTCATCACTTGACATAAGCAAAAACGACTATAAGTTTCATCAAAATCTGAGATATGTCATTTTCACCCCCTATTGCAATTTTTTGGTGCTTACAGAGAATTACTCTTAAAAGCCCATAAAAGCATGATATATGCGATTCTGCGAAATACAGAAAGCGTCGCTTTTCGGAGACTTTTGCATGTAAATAAGTATTTTTTGAGGAAAAATATAATTCTAACCAAACATTTACCTTAAATTCATATCAACCTTGTTTCTCTGCTTCTTTTGGTGTGCAGATTTGGACTATTAAACCAGTTTTACTGCATTTATGTCTTAAACAGCCTCCAAATACCAAGATTTTAACCAAATTGAGGGGGTATATATAGAAAATTGCCAATAAATGCTTATGTATAACAGATTCAACCACATTTTCTTGTTTTTATTACTAAGAGAAGTATTAAGGCTCCTATGAAAAGATAAATGTTTTCATAGATATAAAAGAATAGCATTATTAATTTTCATTAATCCTTAAAATCATCAGTTTCAGTCATTTCGCTACAGAAACCACAGCCGACATAGTGAAACTGTCCTAAATGGTATATTTCTTTACGGATTCAATCGAAACTTGGAGATCACAATGAAAATGTATCAAACTAACATTCAAACTGTTCAGTTTATGGCATATTGCAAAAAGTTAGTTTGGTTTAGGGTACAGTCCACTAAATATTCATGAGGACTTGCCCCGCCTATTTCGGGGAGAGCATTAGGTTTACATTGTAAGAGAGATGACGTCATCTGTCAATCATGCATGTTAGATTTCTTGCAGTATGAAAAAGACCAACAAATGATAGTTACATAAAGGCATATTTAATTGAGAAATATTTTACCAGAAGGAGATGGGGTTGATTTTGGTAACTGATCCCCTACGAAAAAAGTATGCTCTTTTTTGGGGTACGATTCGGTGGTTGCCATACTCAGCCTAGCTTAGCGGCTCACTGAGATGGGAAGGCAGTGGATGTTTTCATCTCAAATTGATAGGCTAGGATGACACTTTAAAGCCAGGCAGGTTTGGAAAACTTTGTATGTACAGTTTTGTAATAAAATGACCAGATGTTAACATAGTCGTCTATGGAAAATTAATGGTGGAATGCAACCGTAATGTTCGATTGACGCCACGTTATGGCGAAGGCTGTTTAACGTAATGGCCGAATACGTCGCTTCTGTCTTTTCTTCAACGCATATTTTGCATATTCTACATTGAATTACCACGGAAACAGCACAAGAAGGGTCTAAAAATAAAGTGTAAATATAAGAATAAAAATTTGATTTGACAGCATTCATCGTGTGAAGAAGCCAGTGGTCGTAGCTAAAATTCTACAAGAAGCGCTTCGCACTTCATGGAATTTTAGCTCCGCCCACTGGCTTCATCACACGATGAACGCTGAAAAATCAAATTTCAATTCTTAAATGATGATCCCAAGCAAGAAATCGAGGATCAGCTCCTTTTTTTTGAAGTCTTTTTAACATCCTTTCGTTTTGCTAATAAGCCTGGACAAATTTCAGTCTCAGACCAAGTCATATCTACTTTGAGATGATTTCCATTCAAATAACAAGCTTTCTGCAATTTTTCAGAATATTTTTAGCTCACCTGAGCCTAAGGCTCATAGGTGAGCTTATAGTATACGCAGGCATCCGTCATCCGTCGTCAACATTTTCAAACGACTTCTCCTCTGAAGCCATGAGGCCGATTCTTTCCATATTTCACATATAGCATCTATATATGGGGGGATGAATAATTGTGTTTTCTGTTCCATTGGCATAAGAACTCTGGTTGCTATGGCAACTTATAGTTTCCATTGACTTATAATGGGAAAAGTGGAAATTGGCAATTTTTGCTGCCTCGTTGCATTTATTTAAATTTTTTCTACAGAAATGTTTCTTGAGTAGTCGTCCTCTACGATTCATATGAATTTAGTTCAAATCGCTGAATTGGATTGGTTGCCATGGCAAAATAAAGGGTAAATTTTCGAAAAAATATAAGAAAAATTCTTCTTCTCAGAAGCCATAGGAGGGATGAAGCTAATACTTTGCATATATATAATGACATTAGCCTCTACATAAATTTTTTTTCTCCTAATCCCGTAAGAACTCTGGTTGCTATGGCAACTTATAGTGTCCATTGACTTATAATGGGAAAAGTGGAAATTGGCAATTTTTGCTGTCTCACTCCAGTTATTTAGATTTTTTCTGCAGAAATGTTTCTTGAGTAGTCCTCTACGATTCATATGAATTTTGTTCGAATGGTTGAATTGGATTGGTTGCCATGGCAAAATAAAGGGTAAATTTTTGAAAAAAATTATAAAAAAAAGTCTTCTCCTCAGAAGCCATTAGACATCAGCCTCTATATAAATTTTGTTTTTCTTGAAGTCCCATAAGAACTCTGGTTGCTATGGCAACTTATAGTTTCCATTGACTTATGATGGGAAAAGTGGAAATTGGCAATTTTTGCTTTCTCACTGCAGTTACTTAGAATTTGTTTCTATAGATATGTTTCTTGAGTAGTCCTTTATGATTCGTATGAATTTTGTCCAAATCGCTAAATTTGATTGAATGCCATGGCAAAATAAATGGTAAATTTTTGAAAACCAGAGGACCATTGGTCCTGTAGCTCACCTGAGTCCATTAATCCTCAGCACTCACTTATAAGTCTTACTGTGACCTTGGAACAAAGGTCAAGGTCACCAAAATTTATTCAACAGTTTGCACTCTCCCAACGGTGAACCCATGTTAGTTTGGTAAGAAGTCATCCATTGGTTCTAGAGATATCTGAAGTCGATTCCCACAAATATCTCGGTCTTTACTTCTCTAATGACTGCACTTGGCATCAACACATAAAATATATTACTGATAAAGCTTGGACTAGAATTAATACTATGAGAAAATTAAAATTTAGATTAGACAGAAGGTCCCTTGAAACTATTTACATTGCATTTATTAGACCACTGATTGAACACGGGGACGTCATATGGGACAATTGTACACTCTACGAGAAACAAGAGCTTGACAAAATACAGAATGAAGCGGCTCGAATCGCCACAGGAGCCACTAGACTTGTTTCTATTGCTAAACTTTATAAGGAAATCGGATGGGATTCGCTTGAAAAGAGACGCACACATCACCAGCTAACATTATTTTACAAAATGACCCATAATCTGACTCCTTTATATCTATCTTCCTCAGTACCCCAGTCTGTTAGTAAAAGTTCACGTTATAGTCTCAGAAATTCTAATGATCTTCAAACAATACATGCAAGAACAACTCTTTACTATAATTCTTTCCTGCCGTCAACTGTCAGAGCCTGGAATAACGTACACGACGAGGCAAAACTTTACAATGTTATTTAGAGGTGCACTGACAGTAGCTAGGGGAAGGTTAGGGATAAGGGCGTTCTGTTCGTTTAAAATCGTATGGCTTTGGAAAGAATTGTTTAAAATGTTAGCCTTGTCGGTTTCTTCAGTGTATATACCGTCATTAAATTCGAGCGGTGGAATGGCTGTTTTGTAATTAGGAGCAATGAACGATTTTAGTGTAGGCCACCAGTCTTTTGAAGAAAGTGTTTCAGATGTAAGTTTTGCTGCAATTTTATCATAAAATGATTTTTTAGAGTCTCGAATATTTTGAACAACTTTGTTACGTAATGTTTTGATTTTATTCCAGTCTGATTCTAAGTTAGTTCTTGTGACTTTCTTATAAGCTCTTTTGCGTTTTCTAATATTTCGTTTAATGTTCGAGTTAATCCAAGGTGGTTCTGAGGGTTTAACTTTGATGTATCGATTAGGTATGCATTCTTTAGCAATAGCAATAGTAGTTACCGTAGTAGTTATGTTATTTGCGTAAGTATTAATGTCATTATCCTTAATATACTGCTCAAAATAAGTAAGGGATATTAAGACATTTAAGGCAGCAGAAGTAAGGAAAATAAGTAGATGAATATTAAACTGTAGTTATAATTCATAAAACAAATATTCATAAAGACCCTCAATATGAATATTAAAAGGATTAAGACTGTCACGTGACCTAGAGTAACTGGGAAGTAGACAAGGGGTCGACACCCAAATTTCACACGAATCCAGCGCAGCAATGACTAATGATTTTTATGCAAACTTTACTAAGACAGACGCCTAATGCCTCAGTTAACAAGATACAGATACTATATTCATGCGATTTTGTCACAGACGAAAATGATAGGCGTAAAAGATACCATTGTGTGGTGAATTGTCTTACATATTGTAACATTTGTAACAGCCCTACACCTTAAATAACACAATAAAGCCTACCAAAGTGGGTGTTTTCAGTTTGGAAAATTATGAAGAATTTTATTATTCACAGAATCTGAGGGTCCAAAAGAATTTTTTTCGCCGATGTGAAATTGAGGTGTAGACCCCATTGACCTTTACGTGCTATTCTAGGTCACATGACCTGCATTGACTGTTTCTGTTTTAGTTGAATATTGTTGCTTGAATAGTGTTCTGTCAATATACCACAATAAACTAAACTAACCATTATTATTAATCTTTGTACTGGCTTCTATTTCATAATATCCCCTACTTTTTGTGAGCAGTATATAATCCCACTCAAAAGATGCTGCCTTATTATGTAGTAACTCATAATTGCCTTGATCATAATGCCAAATGTGTCGCGTGAACGATCCAATTTTAGGCTTTGAAAACTTAAATATACCATATATTGGACAATGATATCTTATTTCTTGGGTTAGAAAAGGATCACCAACTCCACTGACTATCAAATGTGTTTTGTTATAAACAAGAAGAATATCTATTAATGAGGATGAGTGTTCAGTGAAATGTGTGGGTTGAGTTATAGATTGATAGAAAGAAAACTGGGTACAAATTGAATTAATTTTCCTCGCTGTTTGAGGATTAAGTAAGTTTAAGTTAAAGTCACCAGTAATAATTATCTCCGAGATTCCTGGTGAATCAACTGCATGCCAGTGCTATAGAATCTTCAATATCAGAGAAATAGTTAGAATAAGAGTTAGGGGGACGGTAAAACAATCCAAATAAAACATGTTTATGGTTATTAGTTAATTCGAGCCATATGCTCTCAATATTACGTGGTTCTAAATCTTCGCGGCGCTTATAATGTAGACAATCTTTTACATATATCATAACACCTCCATAACACGTCAGCCCGATCCTTCCTCTCAGGGGTGTTAAAGGAGTGCAACAGTAGCTCATTTGTATCGATAGAAAGGGCTTAGCCATGTTTCCGTAAAGGCTAGGATATCGAATTCAAAAAGTTCAGCCTGTAATATTTCTAATTTCGAAAAAATGCTTTGGACATTATAGTGCACAAATGATAAGTTATGTGTAAGATCTAAAGAACCAAATAAAGTATTAGACATACTCGAGAATGAGCTGCTGGTATTATTGGACGAGGATGTTGATAAGGGACCTGGGTTAGGGTGAACATCACCGGAGATGGATAACAATAGGTATAACCATGTTGCCAACACTACATTGGAGAAGCAAAGTATTAAGTTGGAGATGAAGTAAACATTCACTTGTAACGATTTTCCTGGCGTTAGTCTATTGCGATTTCTGTGAATATACAGTTTGTATGCTAAGAACTCACTTTCATGCAGTTGTATTAATATTGAGAAAGTACATGTATTGTTCTTGTATAAAACTATCAGTGCAAGAAAGTGTACCAAAATAGCAAACTTACACAAGCGGCGATACGTCGGCATGACGGCTAACCTATTTTTTCCATGTGCAAGAATCATGTAATTGTTGTAAGAAAAAGTAAAAACAAAACAAGTACCGTCATACCAACGTACACCCGTTCAAAATATGTCATTGTGATTAAAGCGACAACCCGCTGCGCCAGCGCTCCCTCTCCCAGCTCCAGTAAGCATAAAAAAATAAAGAAATAAATCTATCCTTATAAAATGCATTGAGAAAAAATATGATGCAGGAAAAAATTGCAAGTGTTCTTGTTACGATGAAGCAAAATATGCTACACTAAATTTTTATCTGATTGTGGTCGCGAAAAAGGGATCCCACTTCATGCACGCACAGGAAGCACCGGTGCCAGCCCCCGCAACGGCGCAAACAGGTCAGGATTCTCATCCTTCACTTTATAGATTGTCTCAGATAGGTAATTTTTTTAAGAAAACAATAAGATAAGATAACAACCATAGCAACAAAAGTTCTGAAGCGATTTGGATCAAAAACAGTGTTATTGGTTCCCCCTATCTATAGATGCTATATATAAAATTTGGTAACAATGGGCCTTGCAGTTTAAGAGTTGTCGTTTGAAAATGTTGAGGGACGGACGGACGACGGACGCCTGCCTATACAACATGTATAAGCTCACCTGTGAGCCTTCGGCTCAGGTGAGCTAAAAATATTCAAAAATCTTCTCCTCAGAAGCCATAATAGGGATGAAGCTGATACTTTGCATACATGTTTATGACATAGCCTGTACCTAAATTGTGTTTTATATTATTGTTGCCCATGTGAATTCATTGCTATGGAAACTTAAATTTTCCATAGCCTTATGACGGGGTAAGTGGAAATTTGGCATTTATTTCTGTAATACTGCAGATATTTTGACATGAGCTTTACAGAAAATTCCTGGAGTAGTCCTCTACCAGCCATATGAATTTTGCCCAAATCCCTGACTTTGGTTGGTTGCCATCGCAACTGAAAGACCAAATTTTCAAAAAAAAAAAAAAAAAAAAAAAAAAAAAAATGCCAAAAATCTTCTCGGAAGACATAAAGGGGGATATAGCTGAATCTTTTTTGCATAAATGTTTGTGATATTATCCTCTACATAAATGGGTGTTTCATTGCTGTTGTGCATGATGTTTTGTTGCGTAGGCAACTTAAAGTTTTTTCAGCATAACCTCAGTGCTCAGGTGAGCTACAGGACCAATGGTCCTCTGGTTTAATTAGAACTCCCGCTTCTCCCGAAACACACACACACACCTTCACATACACACACACCACCACTACCAGAAGCACAATCCTAACGTGAGAGTTTTCCAGTATGTTGCTATGCTGACATCAACCTAAGTCTTAGTCCTCCAGTGACACTGAAAATGAGATCATTTGCCCAACAATACATGAATGCATGTTTGGTGAATCGTTTGTGTTTTTGTTTTGTTTTGACATGGGTTTACAGCCCTTTCAAGAATATCCCGCTAATGTGGATCCGAGTATAAAGCAATATTAGGTCTCTCACCATTGTGATTTGAGCCTCAGTAAGCACACGTGAGAAAGCCAAGTTCTGCTTATACTGATGGTCTGGTGGTTTTCCCGGAAGCTCTGGTTTTCGCCCGCCTAGGCATGCAGGTTTGGACTAAGGTGTAGGTGATAAATCATTTAGTTTTGAGCATATATCATAAATTTTAGATGGAGCTATTCCCCTTTTCCGGACCAGGCATTTTACATATGAATAACTTTGTGAACAAAATATCTGAAGAGAGACCAAGGTCTAGATAATCTGATTACTTCTGAGCATATCTGGTAAATTTTCAGTTGAGTTATTGCCCATTTTCCGACATAGGAATTTTGTACAGGAACAACCTTGTGAACAAAATATCTGAAGAACAGCTCATGCTAGGATCTTTATATTTAGCATACAGTTACAAACCAACTAAATGTTTTGTACCACTTCAGAAACTGAGGGTGAGGTTGGGCCTGTAAAATCGATTTAAGCCCCCCAGTAATTCATTACTGACCGTTCCAAGGCGGTAGTTCTGTTGTGGTTCTCTGTTGCCTGTTTTTGGTGTCAGAGTTTCTGTGATGTTTTACCTTATGTATGTTCTTATTATTTTTGGTTCGGTTTGGGTTGCTGAGTGGCCACCTTTTGGGAACAAGCTGCTCACTCGGTTGGCCATATGTTCTTTGTATCTTGATTATTTGTAATCTTAGTTGTTTCCAACTATGGTTTGAGGGCTGGATTTGGATTTTGATTGTTTCAGTTCCTGGTCTTTGCATACTTTTTACTTTTAAAGTGTAAATGAACTGATTATCTTTTGAGCATATTTCCTTAATTTTCTGTTGAATTATTCCCCTTTTTTGGCCATACACATTTGATATAGGAAAAAACTTGTCAACAAAATATCTGAAGATCTGCTTATGCTAGAATCTTTATATTTGGCATACAGTTACAGACTAAGGTGTAAATAATCTGATTAGCTTTATGCAAATTCTGGTTGAGTTATTCCCCTTTCTGACATATGCATTATGGGATGAACCTTCTTCAGAGACAAGCATATGGTTTCAAGCATAGTGTTTCATAAACAAATTTTCCAGTTAGTATTTTTATGGTAACTAGAACTGTCGGAGAATCCGACTATACCCTCGCTTAATAGCTTTAGTCAAATAGTGTCATTTCATTACATGGAGCATAGAGAGAAGAAAGAGCTCACTGTCAATATAATGTATTCGATATCAAACATTCTACTTAAATTTCTGTGAAATGAAGAATGAAAAAAATTCACATAGACAGAAAAACCAGTTCATTTTCAACTCATATACCAAATGTGAACCTTCTACCTTTAACAGCTGCTGCGAATTCTTTTACCAAAAAATACAGCACTGAATGCATGGTTACAGCACTGAGTGCATGGAGAGAAAGAATGATGAACAAATACAGGGAAGAAAAGGCTGGAGAAAGATTCTCTATTCCACATTACAACTTGTCCTTGTCAATCTCTACACCAAACATAACTTTTCTATCATACATATTGTGGAGATAGCTTTGACGAATAAATTGGAGACAAAAAGAATAGGGAAAAATCGGAGGGGGGGGGGGGGGGGGGGGCGGGCATTCTCATTGTCACGTCCCTTTTTTATCTTGAATATGTTTATATATATATTATGTACATAACATGAAAGAAGTTAGTTTTGATTCTTAGCACTAATTTAGATTATTTGTAGTTATGACCGCAGTTCTGGTTGCAATGGTCATTTTACCTTTTAAGCGAGTAGGTACACTTCAGCTTTTAGGTACGGTATTATGGCAATCACGCGTATTGTCGTATGATTTAGGTGTATTCGATTTCTACATTTATAGTGTGAACAGTTACCGGTATATATGTGATACGGGTGAACTTAGGTTCTATGATCAATATCTTCGCTGTTCAGTAATAAATATTGGTCTCAAGGCAATCGTTTAATTGAGGAGACTATTCTCTTTTGTAATTCTATACTTTAGTGGCATTTTTTGATAAAAAATGTTGTTCCTTGTATCATATTTTTGACAGTGTATTTGCGAGATTTGACGTTTTACTTCTAATCGAACAAGTCATTTAATCTTGAGTTGCACGAATGTCTCGCAGTCACGTTTAATTTAACGTGTTCTGGCCCTATAATACTTCTCGTTTCTGTTGATTAGCACTCACCAACGATATTTGATTTGAAGGAATTATGTAGTCTGGCCCAGGTTCCTACTTCTGTATGTATTCTCTGCTCTTGAAGGAACTTTTTCAGATTTTAACTATTCTCCGGAGATCTGACCATGGTAAGTCAATAATTTATTTAATTTAATTATTGAATAATCTGACTTTGCTAGCCATTGCCGCATCTGAAATTCTGATAGTTCTATTTGATGTATTATAAAATCTACGATGTTGCGATTCATATATCGTCTTTACTAACTAGCCTGGCGTGAGTGTAGACCCTGATCAGTGACTGCAATTTTATATGTGTAATCTGATCAGGTATGCACACACTGGCTGTGTGTGTATGCCTAGATCAGTCGACTAAGCCATGTCGGCTGTGTAGATCCTGATTAGTTGGTTTAATCTGATTTTGTAGATCATGATCAGCATACAGGTGTAAATACTTCTATATGGATAAGATATGTGGATATTCATGTATTGAAATAAAACTTGGTGAGCTCTGTTGAATCTGATCAGCTGGGTTAATCTGATTGGTTCTATAGATCCTAATCCGTATACAGGTGTTAAAAGTAATCTTTGTTCAGTTATATGCATGCCAAATACTTTAAAAACATATTCAATTACTCTTATATAATCACATGCAAGTCTGTTTTCTCGAACATTATAATGTGAAATGGCGCAAACAGCAGGAATCAATTTTGAAGGCCCGGTTTGATGGCTATGACGGTGACATGTTATTATTGTAACCAATGATTACGAAGATTGTAATCATTGTGGTGTAATGACAGTTATATTTTATTGTAATCTGTAGGTTATATGGTTCTTACAGTGGAAGGCGCATGGGTTCTTCCTGTAAGAAGGGTTATCGTTGAGTAGATCGTATCCTCCGATAAGGGACATAATATTTTAGGGACAGTCACTTGTGTTTTGACTGTGTGTCTGCCAATGTTTGGGATGTGTACAATATTATATGTCATTATCAGCGTCCCTGTGGTTTTTGGATCTGATTTTGCTATATAATAATCTTGTAAGAGTATAACATGTGACAAACATATAATGTATAGGTACTGCGAAATTAACATAGGAGCAGCGTGTAATGTTTAATATCGAGATTTCTAGGACATGCTACTTAATTTTCAGGGCCCGTTCCTGTATATGTCTAGTTCCTGTTACTGTGCCAGCTCCTGTACATAGATTAATGTATTTCTACTAGTAACCGTCTTCGTGTTGGTATCTTCATATCTGTACTTATACGATGTATGCCTACCCAGCCAGTGTAATGGTGTCAA
This sequence comes from Ctena decussata, assembly GCA_963989385.1. Classification (NCBI taxonomy): domain Eukaryota; kingdom Metazoa; phylum Mollusca; class Bivalvia; order Lucinida; family Lucinidae; genus Ctena; species Ctena decussata. Next base: position 35,868,939 of record OZ022507.1, on the reverse strand, counting down.
TATACGGTGTGACGAGTATACTTCTGGTTAAACAGTGATACCAAGACTTGTTCAAGAATCATTACTGCATACAAGGGGGATAATTCTACCACCTAAGTTATGTATAGTTTATCTGATTAGTAAAGATTCGTGTCTTCCTTTTTACATGGAAAAGAACTCTAAATTCAGGAGCACGGACTATTGATAAATTCTAGTAAACATCCAGCAGTTCATTTGCGAAACTCTCTGAAGTAACTCTAAGAAATATTGAACAGTGCAATTTGGGAAAAATCTCTGAAATAACTCTGTATATTTTTTTTACTTTTTCTTCATTATTACTATTTTTTTTTAAATATATAATTGTTTTTATTTACTGAGTTGTGTGTTTATTCCTTAATTGTTTGAAATGGCGTTAGTCCATCGTCACCTGCCCAACGTTCGTCATTTTCCGTGACAATGGTGTCAGAAGTGGGATAAAGGTGCCTTTGGACACGTTTTTCTTGCAATTTGGGGATCAGACGTATTATACTTTTAGTTATATGCATCTTGTCATACATGTATTACATTTAGTTACGGGAAATTAGTCAATGTGTTATATTATGTACATTTAAGAAGGTAGTGACTCGCGGGACCGTGGTCAGTTCTATGTTAGTGTGTCCCATGGTGAGATCAACGGAGAAAGCACTACAGGGGGTAAAAAAAGGATAAGGTCAGGAAAGCTTTTATTGGTCAATTACTGTAGTCACATTTGCCCTTAATTATGAATGCCTAGTGTATTTCATTATGGAAATAGCCAATGCATAAGGTTGAGCATATTGGCAATTATAACTCGGAGAGGTGTCATGTTGATATAGAGTAATTTGGTGTGTTATATTATGATATAGGCAACGAGGAGTGATATAGTGTTGATATAAATTTTGTATGTGCGTTGGCCTATGATCATTGTGAGTATTAATATTGCCCTCTTCTCGAGTTAGTGGACATTGCTTTTTAGCTCACCAGAGCCGAAGGCTCCGGGGGAGCTTATAGGATAGGCAGCTGTCCGTCGTCGTCGTCGTCTGTCGTATGTCGTCTGTCGTATGACGTCGTCCGTCAACACTTTCAAACAACATCTCCTCTAAAGCCACTGGACCGATTTGGCCCAAATTTCATCTGTAGCATTCTTGGGCTGGGGGATTGAAAGTTTGTGTTTTTTATGAAAATCTGCTCTTTAGTTTGGTTGCTATGGCAACTTAGATTTCCCATAGACTTATAATGGGGAAAATTGAAAAATGGCATTTACTGCCAAGCCATTGCAGATATTGTGACAAAACTTGTACAGAAACATTCTTTGAGAAGTCTTCTATCAGCCATATGTTTTTTGACCCAGTGCTCTTTTATTGGTTGCCATGGAAACCAAAATGCAAAAATTTTAACGAAAAATTACTTATAAATTATTTCCTCTGAAACCATTGGACCGATTTGGCCCAAGTTTTATCTGTAGCATCCTTGTGATGGGGGATTGAAAGTTTTTGATTTTTATGAACATTGGCTCTTTAGTTTCGTTGCTATGGCAACTTAGATTTCCCATAGACTTATAATAGGGAAAATTGAAAAACAGCATTTTTCTGCCAAGCCTTTGCAGATATTTTGACAAAACTTTACAGAAATGTTCCTTGATAAGGCTTCTATCAGCTATATGTTTTTTTTTGGCCCATTGCTCTTTTTATTGGTTGCCATGGAAGCCAAAAAAAACAAACACACTAAAATCATCTCCTCAGAAATCATATGCTCTATGAGGCAGACACTTCATAGACATACTAATCATCTTAGCCTTTACAGATTTTACCTTCTCAATTGTCATTGTTCAAAGGACATGTTTGGTATGGCAATTTATAATGGAAAAACAAAAAATGGGCTTCATTGCTAAGCAATCGCAAATAGTCTGAGCTCTCTTTTTCAGAAATATTCCTTGAGTGGTCTTCTATCAGCCCTATGTTTTTTCTGCACACCGCTCATTTCGATCAGTTGCCATGGCAACCAAAAGGAAAAAAAAATAGTAAAAACCCTTTGAAAATGATCCTTTTTTGTTGTCATAGCAATCAAATGTGGACAATAGCTATGTATTTTGTAATCAATTCAACAGACTCAGACTGAGACTTTGTAGTTGTATATTTTGTATACGCCTGTACAATTTTAAGCCTATACAAATGTGATAGCAATTTTGAGCTAGAGATCTGGTGAGCTTTGTGGCCCGTGGGCCTCTTGTTTGTTGGTTCTGGTTTAAGGGCATATAATTAACAGTGATTTTGCAACAATTGTTGTGTGAAACTTCAGTGTAATTAAAACAAACTTCTTCCATTAATTGTGTCATTGGGACTTTGGAAAATGGAGACAATAGAAAGTCTAATAGCTCAAGGGAAGGCTTTAGGGTATGAAGGCGATGCACTTAGAGCTTTCGTTAAGGATCAGCAAGATAGATTACGTGATGAAAGGCAAGAGCAACGGATCGCGCGCGAAGTAGAAGCGCGTGAACGCGAAATAGCATTTAAAGAACGCGAACTCGCGGAGGCTAAAGAAGCGCGTGAGCGCGAAATGGTATTAAAAGAGCGCGAAATGGCGGAGGCTAAAGAAGCGCGCGAGCATGAAATGGCGGAGGCTAAAGAAGCGCGTGAGCACGAAATGGTATTAAAAGAGCGCGAAATGGCGGAAGCTAAAGAAGCGCATGAACGCGAGCTACAAAAGTTACAAATACAACAAAGTATTGAGGAAAAGAAGCATGTATTTGAAATGGAAAGGTTAGCCGCAGAGCAAAATGTAAAACCTGCAGTGCAGTCTAGGGAAGAACAATCAAATGTTTCTGCTAAGACGCCAAAAATACCGGCATTTGATGAAAGTAAAGATGAAATGGATTCTTATTTGTTAAGGTTTGAAAGGTATGCTACGGCACAGAAATGGAAGAAAGAGAATTGGGCTACTAGTTTGAGTGCACTTCTGAAAGGTAAGGCACTTGATGTTTATGCATTTATGCCGTTAGAAGAAGCGTTAAACTATGATATGCTGGAAGCAGCTTTACTCAAAAGGTATGAGTTAACTGAAGAAGGGTTTAAGAGAAGGTATAAGAAATGTAGACCTGATTCGGGTGAAACTTTTCAGCAATATACCAGCCGGGCCGGGTAGCGCAATCGGTAGGGCACCTGACTCGTAAGTCAGAGGTCCTGGGTTCGAATCCCGGTCTGGCCACAAACTTTCGTTTCTCCTTCCGCTGATTCAAGAAGGGCAGTTGTCAGTTACTGGCGAAAGTATGTGCACTTAGTACTGGTTAACCGCTTAGGAGGTCTAAGCCTGCCCAGGAATAGTATGGTTAGGTTAACTGACCGTCCCGACATGACCTTAGTTGTTTACCGTGGACGTTAAGCATCAAATCAACCAACCAACCAACCAGTTATAGATACTCCGTTTCAGAGAGTAGCAATTGATTTAGTTGGTCCATTGGAACCCCGTACTGACAATAAGAATAAGTATATATTGACCCTTGTTGATTACGCAACTAGATATCCAGAAGCGGTAGCTCTGTCTTCTATTGAAACTGAAACAGTTGCTGAAGCATTAGTGAGTATATTTAGTAGAGTCGGTTAACCGAAAGAGATACTGACTGACATGGGAAGTCAGTTCACGTCAGCATTGATGAAAGAGGTTAGTAGACTTCTATCATTTAAACAGCTAGTAACTAGTCCCTACCATCCTATCTGAAATGGTTTGGTAGAACGTTTTAATGGCACATTAAAGAAAATGTTGACCAGAATGTGTGTAGAGCGTCCCAAGGACTGGGACAAGTATATAGATCCACTACTATTTGCATACAGAGAAGTTCCACAGGAAAGTCTAGGATTTTCTCCGTTTGAATTAATATATGGTTGGCCTGTGCGTGGACCTATGCAGGTATTGAGAGAATTGTGGACAAAAGACATTGGTGATCCTCATATTCGGACAACATACCAGTATGTCTTAGATTTGAGAGAAAGATTAGAGTCGACGGTAAGTCTAGCACAACAAAACCTGCGGAGTATGTCCAAAAAATGTATACGAAATATTATAACCGGAAGTCGAGACAGCGACATTTGAAGGTAGGTGACAAAGTTCTTGTACTTCTCCCGACTAAGACAAACAAGTTGTTGATGAGTTGGAAAGGGCCATAAGAAGTCGTGGAAAAGCTAAGTGTGTTAGATTATAGGATTAAGATGGGTAAGAAAGTAAAAACTTTCCACATCAATATGCTTAGACAATACATTGAAAGACAAGATGAAACAGAGGAAGGTCAACAGAATCCAGATGTTCAGGTATGTTCTGTCGCAGTACTAGACAGTACTTCGGAAGATACTGGAGAAAATATAGAAGGATTAGTGGAGTCACCATCAATTTGTGACAGTGAGTCAATTGAAGCATTAAATATTAATCCAGACTTAACTAAAGAACAACAGTCAGGTAAGGCAAATTGTAACATTTTGCCAGTACATTTACAGGAATACCCGGCTGTACAACTTTATTAGAACATGACATTAAGTTGACAACAGATGCGCCGGTAAGAGTTAAACAGTATCCACTTCCATTCAGTATGATGGAAGCAGCAAAGGACGAGGTAAGAGATATGATAGATTTGGGCATTGTAGAGCCATCAGGAAGTCCTTATTGTTCGCCCGTTCTTATAGTTAAAAAGAAAGATAATACCAACAGATTCTGTATAGATTTCCGTACACTCAACCAATGCCAAACATGGAAGAAATATTTACGAAAATAGCAGGTCATAAATACATATCAAAGCTTGACCTCACCAAGGGTTATTGGCAAATACCATTAACTAAGAATGCTAAGCAATACACAGCTTTCCAAACGCCATTAGGATTATTACAATTCAAAGTTCTACCTTTTGGTTTGGTAACAGCCCAAGCTTCCTGTAGTAAATTAATGAGAAAATTGTTGAAAGGTATGTCAAATATAGACAACTTTGTTGGTGATATCATCATATTTACATCAACTTGGGAACATCATATGCAAGTATTTGAAGAATTGTTGAAACGGCTAAGAGATGCAAATTTGACTGTGAAACCAAGCAGGTGTTTCAGTGGTTTTCAAAACCTAGAATGTCTTGGTTATATAGTTGGTGGTAGTTATTAAGCCTTGCCCTGATAAGATTTCAGCTATTGAAAAAGCAGACAAACCGACTACCAAGAAGCAAGTACGCTCATTCTTGGGACTTGTGGGATTTTATAGATCTTTTATTCCCAATTTTTCTCACATCGCCGCACCCTTGACAGAACTAACAAAGAAAGGTGAGTCCAATAAAGTACGTTGGGGTGAACCGCAACAAAAGGCATTTGACTCATTGAAAAAGGCGTTGACAATTCAGCCTATTCTTAAAATGGCTGATTTGTCAAAACCATTTACCTTACAGGTAGATGCCTCAAATGTGGGATTAGGAGCTGTGCTTTTGCAAGATGAAGAAGGTAAGAAAAGTCCTATTGCATACGCAAGTAGGAAATTAAAGCCAAGTGAAAAATCATATGCAGTAGTAGAGAAAGAATGTCTGGCTCTAGTATGGGCAGTGCAAAAGTTTCATAGATATTTATATGGAACAGCATTTACGGTGGAAACCGATCATCAGCCTTTAAGCTATTTAAACAAGGCAAAACTGACAAATTCCAGACTTATGCAATGGGCTTTGGCGTTACAGCCATATAGATTTCATATTGTAGCGATTCGCGGTTCAGAAAACGTAGGGGCAGATTATTTAAGCCGTGTATAATATAATATTCGGCGATAAAGTGACGTGATGCTCTAGTGCTACGCACTTCTGTAAGAGGGGAGATATGTCACGTCCCTTTTTCATCTTGAATATGTTTATATATATATATTATGTACATAACATGAAAGAAGTTCGTTTTGATTCTTAGCACTAATTTAGATTATTTGTAGTTATGACCGCAGTTCTGGTTGTAATGGTCATTTTACCTTTTAAGCGAGTAGGTACACTTCAGCTTTTAGGTTACGGTATTATGGCAATCACGCGTATTGCCGTATGATTTAGGTGTATTCGATTTTTACATTGATAGTGTGAACAGTTACCGGTATATATGTGATCCGGGTGAACTTAGGTTCTATGATCAATATCTTCGCTGTTCAGTAATAAATATTGGTCTCAAGGCAATCGTTTGATTGAGGAGACTATTCTCTTTTGTAATTCTATACTTTAGTGGCATTTTTTGATAAAAAAAATGTTGTTCCTTGTATCATATTTTTGACAGTGTATTTGCGAGATTTGACGTTTTACTTCTAATCGAACAAGTCATTTAATCTTGAGTTGCACGAATGTCTCGCAGTCACGTTTAATTTAACGTGTTCTGGCCCTACAATACTTCTCGTTTCTGTTGATTAGCACACACTAACGATATTTGATTTGAAGGAATTATGTAGTCTGGCCCAGGTTCCTACTTCTGTATGTATTCTCTGCTCTTGAAGGAACTTTTTCAGATTTTAACTATTCTCCGGAGATCTGACCATGGTAAGTCAATAATTCATTTAATTTTATTATTGAATAATCTGACTTTGCTAGCCATTGCCGCATCTGAAATTCTGATAGTTCTATTTGATGTATTATAAAATCTACGATGTTGCGATTCATATATCGTCTTTACTAACTAGCCTGGCGTGAGTGTAGACCCTGATCAGTGACTGCAATTTTATATGTGTAATCTGATCAGGTATGCACACACTGGCTGTGTGTGTATGCCTAGATCAGTCGACTAAGCCATGTCGGCTGTGTAGATCCTGATTAGTTGGTTTAATCTGATTTTGTAGATCATGATCAGCATACAGGTGTAAATACTTCTATACGGATAAGATATGTGGATATTCATGTATTGAAATAAAACTTGGTGAGCTCTGTTGAACCTGATCAGCTGGGTTAATCTGATTGATTCTATAGATCCTAATCCGTATACAGGTGTTAAAAGTAATCTTTGTTCAGTTATATGCATGACAAATACTTTAAAAACATATTCAATTACTCTTATATAATCACATGCAAGTCTGTTTTCTCGAATATTATAATGTGAAATGGCGCAAACAGCGGGAATCAATTTTGAAGGCCCGGTTTGATGGCTATGACGGTGACATGTTATTATTGTAACCAATGATTACGAAGATTGTAATCATTGTGGTGTAATGGCAGTTATATTTTATTGTAATCTGTAGGTTATATGGTTCTTACAGTGGAAGGCGCACGGGTTCTTCCTGTAAGAAGGGTTATCGTTGAGTAGATCGTATCCTCCGATAAGGGACATAATATTTTAGGGACAGTCACTTGTGTTTTGACTGTGTGTCTGCCAATGTTTGGGATGTGTACAATATTATATGTCATTATCAGCGTCCCTGTGGTTTTTGGATCTGATTTTGCTATATAATAATCAATTGTAACGGACTTGTAAGAGTATAACATGTGGCAAACATACAATGTATAGGTACTGCGAAATTAACATAGGAGCAGCGTGTAATGTTTAATATCGAGATTTCTAGGACATGCTCCTTAATTTTCAGGTCCCGTTCCTGTATATGTCTAGTTCCTGTAACTGTGCCAGCTCCTGTACATAGATTAATGTATTTCTACTAGTAACCGTCTTCGTGTTGGTATCTCCATATCTGTACTTATACGATGTATGCCTACCCAGCCAGTGTAATGGTGTCAATATACGGTGTGACGAGTATACTTCTGGTTAAACAGTGATACCAAGACTTGTTCAAGAATCATTACTGCATACAAGGGGGATAATTCTACCACCTAAGTTATGTATAGTTTATCTGATTAGTAAAGATTCGTGTCTTCCTTTTTACATGGAAAAGAACTCTAAATTCAGGAGCACGGACTATTGATAAATTCTAGTAAACATCCAGCAGTTCATTTGCGAAACTCTCTGAAATAACTCTAAGAAATATTGAACAGTGCAATTTGGGAAAAATCTCTGAAATAACTCTGTATATTTTTTTTCTTTTTCTTCATTATTACTATTTTTTTTTAAATATATAATTGTTTTTATTTACTGAGTTGTGTGTTTATTCATTAATTGTTTGAAATGACGTTAGTCCATCGTCACCTGCCCAACGTTCGTCATTTTCCGTGACAACTCATTCCCACGATACAATTCATTGTCAACCCATACACCAAGTAAGAAGCTTCTGCCTTGGACAATTGTTGAGAAATCTTTTACGAAAAATTACAGTAATGGATGCCTGGAGAGAAGAAAAATGGACGAATACAGTGAAGAACAAACTAGAGAAAGCAGGTTTTCCATCCCACATTACGATTTTTCCTTGTCAATCTGTATACCAAGTGTGAATTTTCTATTATTAATGGTTGTGGAGATATCTTTGATGGAAAAAATGGAGAAAGAAATGGGAACAAATACAGGATAAAAAACAAGCAGGAAAAGGGCTGGTTTTCAATCCCACGATACAACTTGTCGCTTTCAACCTGTATACCAGATATGAACTTTTTATCTTAAACGTTGTTGAGATATTTTTTACAAAAAAAGTGTTATGGACGGAATGACAGACAGAACTAAACAAGTTCAACCCCCACCCCCCGCCACACACACACACACACACACACTTTGTCAAAGCGGGGGTATAATAACAGTAAACGATCAAGCTGCTCCAATACTAAGGGTAATTATGAAAATCAGATACCATAAAAATTCTAAAAATTGGGACACCAAAGTAATTACTGTAATTGTCTAAAAATAGAAGAGTTTGGTTTGATAATGCAGTGTCTAAACAGTGCAGATGAAAGGACAAACAGTGTAGATCTTGACCAGACTGAGTGATCTGGGTCTGCACTATCTTCACGGCCCTATCCGTCCCAATAATTAGAATGTTTACGATAGTTTTACCAGGTCATTTCCAACTTGCCTTAAACTAGAAAGTGTGTTTGTGAAACACTATGCCCCCAACCATATGTTTGCCACTAAAGGTGTCAAACTTTAAATGTTTAAGCCTGAAAAGGGCACATTTCTGTCGCTTTTTATGGTAATTCCTCCTAAGTTAATCAGATAATCGACATACTGATTCCCAGCTGCAAGCTAAATATCCCAGCTAGATATATAGTCAAAATTTTTGTTTTAGGTAAACGCCTGAGTCCGAGTCTAAAAACGTACTGACTATCATAGGAATAACTCTCTAATTATTGAATGCTGAGTTATCTAGCCTTTACCAAACTATTTCACATATCAAGAACACCCAATATACCAAAAAAATCAGCTTCCTATGTCAAGAAGTTCAGAAGTTGGGAAAATGCCCAATTCAAACAAGGGGCATCACTTGGTCATTTTTGATCAAATTTTCCCAAAAGTTAATCAGTCCTTGCAGATCTCACCATCAACCTGTGTATAAAATATCATCATCCTTTCTCAAATATCTTTTGAGATACCCCAGTAACAAGATTTTTGACACAGGGGAAGTAATTCTACAAGTACAAGTTTCACAGAGCTAAAAAAAAGATATGGGTCTGCTTATTCTTCATAATATATTCAAAGACTAAATTTCAAAACCCTACAACCAGTGGTTCTTGAGCCCCACAGCTGCATAGGTACTGACTATCTGGGGGAATAACTGTAATCACTTAACCCAGAGTTACCTAGCCTTTATAAAAAATATCTTATACCTCAGGATATACTAATTTACTAAGTCAGATTCCTAGGTCAAGCAATTCAGAAGTTGGAAAAATGCCAAATTCAACAAAGGGACATAACTTGCTCATTTTTTATGGAATTTGCCCAAAAGTTAATCAAGTGATCTACACCTTGGCCCCAAGCAGTATTCCAAATATGAGCATCCTAGCTCAAATATTTTCAAGATTTTGGGAACTCTTTTATGTATTTTTTCGAAAAAGGGGGCATAATGTACATGGCAGACAGAAAAGAAAAAAAATACGGTTCTGCTTACTTCTTATGGTCTACACACCTATGAAATATCAAGGCTCCAGCAGTTATTGGTTTTGAGAAATAGACCACCCATAATAATGTTTTATACAGATGAGAAAAGGGGAATAACTCTGTAAGTAGTGAATGTATCTAACGCAATCAACATCAGAATAATTAGCACATCAAAAACTAATAGTATGCCAAAAATAGGGTTCTATGTCAAATGGTTCAAAAGTTGGAAAATGTCATTCAACAAAGGGGCATAACTTGCTCAATTTTTGATGGAATATGCCCAACAGTTAATCAGGTTATCTACACCTTAGCCCCTAGCAGTATGCCAAATATGAGCACCCTAGCTTAAACTGTATTCCCAGGATTTTGGGAACAAACTGTTATGTATTTTTTTAAAAAAAGGGCATAATTCTATAAGTACAAGGCAGTCGGAAAAGAAAAAAAATATGGGTCTGCTTATTTTTTATGGTCTACCCAACTATGAAATACCAAAGCCCCAGCAGTTATTGGTCTTGAGAAACAGACCACCCATAATTATCTTTTATACAGATGAGAAAATGAGAATAACTCTGTAAATAGTGAATGTATCGGAACACAGCCAACATCAGAATGATCGAGTGGGGTCTAATTGCAAAAAACTTTGATCGCTACTGGGACCACTTTGATCACTGCTGGGCACATTTTGATCGTTACTGGGAACGTTGCAGTTACAGATATAAAATAGAGTTATTTGTATTTTTGTATTTCGTATACCTTCAACTGCAAAGTAGCCGAGTTCGAAGTTGAGGGGCATATTCATTTGGTACTGTCTGTCCGCATTTGCCTGTACTTCCGTTTACTTGTTTGTTTGTCCGACCATTATGCATTTGGCGGCTGTAGCACTCAATAATGGTTTTAGGTAGAATCTTGAAGTTTAAAGTACATAAAGCTAAATGTTTCTCATAACTTCTATTACCTCGTGGCCGTTTCGATAAAGGTGGTTAGAGCCCCACTGTCTTGGGCACAGCACATGCAAGGAGGAGCCCATGACTCTTCTTTCGCATTCTTTTTATTCCCAGATTCGAAAAAGGTACCTATTTACTGTGGGGTTGACTCCCCTCGGGCAAACTTAGTGGAAATGACATCGTTCCGACGTCGATGCGACGTCGGTGTGATGTCATTTCGACGTGCCTACTAGGCAGAGAGAGTTTCCCAGGCGACAGTTGACCCAAACCGGCGACCATCCTTCTGCACCATAAACGAGTCGCTCTATGCATCCGATCATGGCGCCGCCGCAACACGAGAAAACAAATTAACAAAGTGGTTGTGCGGCCAGCAAAGACTCGGATCCACCCAGTCTGATCAGAGTCTATGCTGTCCGCATGGATGTAGCTTAGACCCTCAGCTACGCTTTCAACACTTAGCAAAGAGTCTGATCGGACTGGGCGGATGCCCAGGCTGATCTGAGTCTTCGCTGGGCGCACAACCCCTTTGTTAGTTTTCTCGTGTTGCGGCTCATAAGGAATGTGGGCATTAATATAAGTGTATCGTATTTTTTGTTACTTCCGTTAATGTGATTGACGAGTTATAGTCCCTTATTTGTTTTTAGTCATATTTTACCCCGACCGAAAGGTTCTGGGATATAGTGATGAACCTGGCGACCGTCTGTCCGTCCATCCGTCCGTCTTCTGTCCGTCTGTCCGTAAAGATGTCTTGTCAGCTCCATATCTTAAATACCCTTTGGAATATTTTCATTAAACCTCACAGTTATATAGAATAGGTCGTGATGATGTTTCGCGTATAAGAATGGTAACTATTGTCATAATTTTTACTGTGTTATCTTCCCTTTTGTGCCTTTTTGGCAGATTCGTGTCCACTCTTTTACTTGTATACCCTTTAAAATATTTTCATGATACTTCACAGATACATAGCACAGATGATGACGATTTGTTGCCAAAAATAATGACAACGCTTTCTTTCTTACTCTTTGAGTTATTTCCCCTCGATGATTTTGGCTGTGATTTTGCGCCCACTCTATAATTTGAATATCCTTTAAGATATTCATGATACTTCACAAATATGTTGCAACTCTTGCTTTCATACTTTTTGAGTTATTTCCTCCTTAATGGTTTTGGCTGTGAATTCGTGTACGCTCCATAACTTGATTACCCTTTAATATATTTGTCTCTTGTTTCTCTCTCTCTCTCTCTCTCTCTCTCTCTCTCTCTCTCTCTCTCTCAGTACGGCCTTTTTTCCTTATTGTCTAGACATTTTTCTCTGTTACTCAGTTTCACTTTCTAACTATCTATCATTGTTTTATTTCGAAGAATATATATATTACAATGCATGAATATGAAATTTGTGTTAACATAATTGTGTCAAGCTATCGCCATGATGTTCATTTGTAAGATATGTCCTAGGAGAGGAACTTTATAAATACTAGTGCTTCCGTTCCAATCCTATTATTTGTATTTTGTCAATGTTTATATGTATTGGAGAGATTGAAATAAAATATGTCTAAACCAATATATTTTCATGTTACTTTTAAGATGTGTAGAATGGGTCATGACAATAAGCTCTTGTTTACTTATTTCCCCTTCCGGATCTACTTGGTGTTGGTGTCCGTGTCGGCGTTGGCATGAAAAGTTTAAGCCACTATATCATTTGAATAAATGTTTTGAATATTACTAAACTTGCATGGATGCATTATTTGGACAGGGCGTCTTACAGACTTAGATTTTCTAAGACGGCGATTTCTTGTTACCATGATGTTTCTTGAACGAATGGATTTTCACCAAACTTTTCACCGACGTGTACTGCATTATCCGCTATCTATATCAGTGCTACTCGAGTAATCTTATTGGGGGTTGTCTCGGTAGCGCAGTAACTAGCGTTGACGGATGGTGCTGTGTTGTCGAGGTCGTAAGTTCGAATCCCGCACGGGCATATAGAAATATTTTTCAGCATTTACCGGCAAAGATGATTTATTATATCTCTTTACATCAATCTGAATTATAAATCTGTATTAGTTTCGATCCTATTTAGCTCGAAAGTACTGTTGTATGAAAAAATATTTCTTTAACACTTAATACTTATCTAATTTCTCTTGTATTCTCTGGATCCGGCAGGATTTAATTTGGCGAACGGAAGAGATGCGACGTATTGAGAAGAACTCAATATACGACGTGTACTGCATTATCCGCTACCTATATCAGTGGTAGTCTGACAATCTTTTTTGGGGTTGTCTTAGTAGCGCAGTTGGTAGCGGTGACAGATGGTGCAGTGCTAGGCGTCCCATCGATGTCAGTATGTCGTCATTCCAACTTAATGTGCCTGCTTGGCTCAGTCTAAAATGTTAAGTCCCGGAACATAACGTCAAAACGACGTTGTACTGGCACATGATGGATTATTTTTCTCCCACCGTTAGCGGATTTTAAACCTCAGGTCGGATTAAGCTTCAGAATAGGAAAATTTCAACTTTTAAACTGTGATCTGAAGTAAATTTTGAGCAGCCCTGTGTGTTTATCGGGTCCTTAATTGGGTGTTAACACAGTTTGTACCTAAAAAATAGACGGAGCACACGATATGTGAACTATTTTTTTCTTTCAGAGCGCAAAATCAAAATGCAACTAAGCTTCTCACGTCACGCGCGTCAAGTTTGCTAGCGACGTTTAAGACCGGTTTTAGTGACGTCATTAAAATTGAGTGACGTCACAAACCTATGATCTACATTCAAACGTCATCCGAGATGCTTGCGTGTCCATTTTGTTCATTTAAAATTAAACATTTGTCAAAAATTGAAAAAGTCTGGGTGCTTATATAAAAAAGATGTTGCCAGGTGTAAGACAAATAGAATCTATCATTGGTCTCCGATGCAGACAGGGAAATCCCAACCCGAGGGCACATGGGGTGTGTCGGAAACGAGGCAAGGCTTGCCGAGTTTCCAGCACACCCCTTGTGCCCGAGGGTTGGGATTTCCCTGTACGCATCGGAGACCAATGATTGATTATTTTTCTTACCTACAATATTGAATGGGGATCTATGATGCCTATTTCATGCGAACGTGTACAATTGTAAGTAGTACAACCGTGTCAGCCTCGTGGCTTCTTAAGTGAACAAACAAGTAAAAAGTGGGGCCTAGGCAAATCCGTATTTCTGGATTTTCTAACTGAAATTCGTACTGAAGAACAAAATTTGGACTGAGATGACTACAGCAAGCGCGTGTATGACGGAATTGTGACGTAACGACAGCGTCATTTCAAACGTCAGTTGGTAACGTCTTCAAAATGGCGGCACCCTCGACTGTGTTTGTCACGGTGAAACATTGACTATTTCGGATCCTTTTCCGACTTTAAGACATAGAAACAGATGATAATGGAATTATGATAATGGAATTATAAGGAATGAATAAACTTTCTTGAGGTTTTATTGATGTGGAAATTTATTCCTATGAAAAAATAATGCATGAAGTATAGAATCGCCAAGCCGGGCGCACCGAATTCGAATGAGCGTGTAGTGATACACAGAATTCAAGCTCGTGTGAGCTGTCCCAGCCCATGGGCAAGACAGAATTTTCCAGCACCGCTTAAAATAGAACAAACTCTGTCCAGTAGGTAAGAAAGAAGTATCTTATATGAGCTGAGGGCCTATCTTATAATATATTATATACAAAAGTGGGAGAAAATGTCATTTTGACGTCATTTGCACGCTGGGAGACAACGTGAGCACTGGCAGCTGTTTCATGTATATGTACCAAGCTGTACACACTGTTTACACCTTTGAGAAAATCCCCCCCAACCCCACCCCATCAAAAAAAATTATATTGACCATATACAGAATACGTATCTGAATCCGATTAAATTTAAATTGTCAAATATTTGGTATCTTACACTCTTTAGAATACGTAGAAAAGACAAGTACTGTCATGAAAATTCCAGTGTTCCCCGCAGTGATCACTAGTGTTTCAAGATGTTGTCTGTAGTTACAGTTGCTACTTTTTGACAATACTAGTATTACTAGTAGTGGTATTTGCTGTAATAGATAGGACCAGTGATCTCACTTACAATATGTTGTAATAGTTGCTTTCTTACTTTCTAAACAATGCAAGTGTTCCCAGTAGCGATTAGTAGTGACTGTTGGTACTTTACACAAGATCAAACTTCTTAGTAGTGATAGTTACATCCACAGACTCAGGCAGTGGCCAGAGAAATTATCAATAGTAAAATATGTTCTCATACTCTATACTAGAATGCCAAGAAGAAACTAGTTGTCATATGCAATCATGCTGGTGTTCCCAGTAGTGATCAGTAGTGACAGTCTATACCTTGGACAATATCAAAATTTCTAGTAGTGATACTTATTGGTATAGATTGTAGCAGTATTCGCAGAATCGAACGATAGTAAAAGTTGCTTTAATCTAGATAACTTAATCAGTGTTCCCAGTAGTGATCAGTAGGATTTCAAGATGTGATCAGTAGTTTTTTCGCTATTTTGGACTATATCAGCGGTACTTGTAGTGATAGTTGAGATCATAGATGCGGTCAGTCTATCTAGTAACAATCATTAATGAAAAAAATGCTATTTTACCCTTTATATCAGTATTCCAGAAGAGACGTATTGTCATAGACAATGCCGATGTTCCCAGTAGTGATCAGTATTTACTGTTGGTACCTTTCTTTGATATCTTACTATTCAGAACTTATTTATCTTCACTGCAGCTGGGGTTTGTGCCGTGTGGCGGCCGTAAAACGTCTCCCCGAACATCATCATAGTAAAGATAATATTTTCTGGTCCTTTAGGGTCATTGAGTTCATTTGAGTTACTTTGGAAATACAGTTCCATTTAATCTGTTGCTGGGGGAGGGGGGGGGGGGGGGGGTTGGCTGGTGTTGCACATTTCATTACTGGTCATGAACAGACGCAGTTAAACCTTGTCTGCTATTTTCTGTTGTTGTTTTTTTAATTATGTCTTCCTTGTTTCCAAAGAATCTTACTGTTCAGAACTTATTTAGACTTGATCTAAGATCTTAGTAGGGATACTTACTTTTATAGACTTTGGCAGTGCTGATCAGTAGTAATAGTTGGTATCCTACACTCTATCAGTAGAAAATACTGTCATAGACAACTCCAGTGTTCCCATTAGTGATCAGTAGTGTTTCATGATGTTATCAGTAGTTACAGTTGCGATCTTTCACTGTATACCAGTAATACCAGTAGTAGTAGATGCTGTTGTAGACAGGACCAGTGTCACTTCTAATGATCATTAGTAATATTTGCTATCTTACTTTCTGTAAAAAGATATCCTAGAGGAGACTTTCATAAACAATGCCAGCGTTCCCAGTAGCGATTAGTAGTGACTGTTGGTATTTTATACTAGATCAAACATCGTAGAAGTGATAGTTACTGCCATAGACCCAGGCAATGTCCCCAGTGATGCTCAGTAGTAAAATATTGTCTAATATTCTTAATCAGAATGCCTAGAAGAGACTAACTGCCAAAGGCAATACTGGTGTTCTCAGTGGTGATCGGTAGTGTTTCAAGATTTGTTCAGTAGCTCATTTCGCTATTTTAGAGTATATCAGAGGTACTTGTAGTGATAGTTGCGATCATAGACACGGCCAGTGTATCCAGTAGCAATCAGCGATTTAAGTTGCTATCGTAACCTCTATATCAGACTTCCTAGAACAAACGTTTTGTCATAGATAATGTCTGTGTTCCCAGTTGTGACCGGTAGTGTTTCGAGGTGAGATCGGTAACTACAGTTGCTTATTATT
The DNA here is from genome assembly GCA_963989385.1 of Ctena decussata. Taxonomy (NCBI): domain Eukaryota; kingdom Metazoa; phylum Mollusca; class Bivalvia; order Lucinida; family Lucinidae; genus Ctena; species Ctena decussata. The sequence goes on along the minus strand of OZ022507.1, from coordinate 35,852,247 downwards.
ACCATATCAGAGTTATAATAAGTGATAATTGCTGTCATACACAGTGTCAGTGTTCCCAGTAATGACCATTAGTAATAAATATTCTGATATTCTATATCAGAAAGCCTAGAAGAGACTTAGTGTTACAGGCATTGCTAGTGTTTCCAGTAGTGATCAGTCGTGACAGTTAATATGGAAGGCAAGACAAAATATTCCTATTAATGATACCTACAGTTTTAGAATGTGGCAGTGTTCCCATTAGCGATCAGTAGTAGTAGTTGCTTTCATAGACTTAACCAGAGTTCCCAGTCGTGATACGAATGAACAACTGCTATCAGTAAGTAGATAAGATGTGCAACTAGACATTTTCTACCACAGACCATGAAACTGTTCCCAGTAGTGATCAGTATTGTTTCAAGATTCGATCGGTAGTTACAGTGGCTTATTAAGACTATAATATAGTTATAATTAGTGATAGTTGGTGTCACAGACATTGTCAGTTTCAAAGAAATAATCAATAGTAATAGACGCTCTGCTTCTCGATATCAGAACGCTTAGAAGAAGCTGAATGTCATAGGCAATGCTAGTGTTCCCAGTAGTGGTCAGGAGTGACGACTGATACGGTAGAAAAAATCAATGTCTCTTTTAATGTCTCAGAAGCGACCGATAGTAGTAGTTGCTTTAATAGAATTAATTAGTGTTCCCATTAGTGATCAGTAGTGACATTTACTATCAAAAACTAGATAAGATGTGCAGCTAGATATTTTCTAACACATGCAATACAATTCTTCCCAGAAGTAATCAGTAGTATATCGAGATCCGATGGGTAGTAGCGGCTGCTTTCGTAGACTAAATGGGAGTTAATTGTAGTGATAGCTGCTGTCTGTGACAGTGCTAGCGGTCCCAGTATTGACATTAAAATCTTGAGACCAGCTCAGAGAACCAATTATATTCTGTGGTTGTCTTAATAGCAGCGATGTATGATTATAGTTGCTTTAATTCATTTAAGCCAGAGGCAATGCTAGAGTTCCAAGTAGTGATCAGTCCTGACAGTTGGTATGGTAGGCAAGACCAGTGTTGCCGATTTGAGAATGTTGCAGTGTTCCCAGTAGCAGTCAATAGAAGAAGTTTCTTTCATAGAATTTCTCAGAGTTCCCAATAGTGATCATATATAACAACTGCTATCACTTACAAGGTATGATGTTCATGTAAACATTTTCTATCATAGGCAATGTAACTGTTCCTAGTAGTGATCAGTATTATTTGGAGATTCGATCGGTAGTTACAGTGGCGTATTAAGACTATAATAGAGTTTTAATTAGTAATAGCTGGTGTCACAGACATTGTCAGTGTTCCCAGAAATAATCAATAGTAATAGACGCTCTGCTTCTCAATATCAGAATGCTTAGAAGAAAGTAAATGTCATTGGCAATGCTAGTGTTCCCAGTAGTGATCGGGAGTGACGATTGGTACGGTAGACAAGATTAATGCCTCTTGTAATGATACTTAATGTTTGAGAATGTGTCAGTGTTCCCAGTAGCGATTGATAATAGTAGTTGCTTTAATGGGTTTAATAAGTGTTCCCATTAGTGATCAGAAGTGACAACTGCAATCATTAATGACATTTTTAAATTCTTACAAACTTTTGGGGTTTTGCGACACTGAAGAAGTTAGATACAGAAACGCGCGTCTGTCGTATTAAAATTGGTATGGATACGTTTATATTAGAACCACTGGGCCGGTATCTCTGCTGGTGGACAATTTGTCCCCAAGGATATCATCAACCCAGTTAGTCAGTATTTCAGTGTTGATTAAGGTTCTCTAGCATTGGGCTCACTACAGAAATACTGTAACGTCCCGACCCCCTTGTGTAACAAGTCAGAATGTCAGGATTACCAAGGCCGAGTCAAAGGAGTCGGAACATTACAAGTGGGTTCTTCTGATTCCCATATGTGGTGAAAATAACAAAGAAGAATGGTTTCAGATAGAAAAATAATTATTTATTTTTATTATGACATTGAATAAAAACATGACATCTTCAGTATCATAGTTAAAATAGTTAAACATTGACTGAATTAAGTCTCAAACAATTAGAAATTAACCTGATACTCTTTTTATACAATAAAGCACATGTTTAACAACAATTCACAATTAAAGACAGTTTACTTACACACTCATTTCTCAAATAAATCTCTATTACAAATACAAATAGAGTTACCTTAAGAATTCCTAAGATCCTAACAAGTATCGTTAGTCATTACCAAGTTTAGTTAAGAGTAAATTGGAAAGTTGAAATGTTGCGAATTTTGAGGGAAGAAAGACTGGAGTTATAAATTAGAAAAAGCTTTAAAATCCGATGCAAAGCATAGCCAAAATTCGTAACATTAGGGTTCAAATATCGAAACGAGGCTCTGGCTGAAAATTCGAAGCACTTGAAAATCGGAGAGAAGCTTTGGGAAAATTCGAAGAACTCTATAAAATTCGTTGCAAGTTTACTAGTCTAAGATTCATAAAAGGTCAAAAGTCAGCCAAGCCTTTTCTTCCAATTTCGATTTTCATCGAGTTTTTACCACTCTCATCTTTACAAGATTGGAGTGACAGTTGTCGCTTTTTCAGAACAAGCCCAACGACGGAACGCGTAGGTAGAGCCGTTCTATTTATACTACTTTGGTCGTTAAGGTTACGAACGTGCTTACCTCGAGAATGAATATAAAATGAATAATACGAACAATCTGATTGGTCAACTCCGGCGTCTGGCAGTAGCTTCCAACAGAATACACCAATCAGCGTTGCCGAAACAAATATCAGGATCTCCGCCATGACCGCATGTAATTGTCCACTTTGAGAAATGAGTGAGCCAAATTACGATGATTTTCTTCATAAAAACAATTTATTTTTTTCTTCATAAAAACAATTTATTTAATGGTTGAACTAGTTAGCGGACATATTTACCTTTTCACCGCTATCGGCTTTCTCCAGGGAAAACTCGTTTAATTGGTAAAATATGCCGACAAAGCAAGTCACAACACGAAAAACCACTAGTGACTCAGCTTCCGTGGAATGCGGAAGTGTTTTTAAGATTTCCGAGGTGTTAGCTTTATTCTCAGATGAACTAGAGATAAGATAGGATTCAATAGCCTATCAAGGTTTGTTTGATACGTATTTAGTACGACAACAGGACAGATCTTTGCATGTCAGGGCCAGCCTGATAGAAAGATCCCAAGACTTGAAAGGCTGGGGGCTGATCCATTTCAATACTGATTTAAAGTAACCTTAATGCATTTAATGTATATCTGGCAAATTTCTAAATTATTCTAAAACTGAGACAAACTTGTCATAGCGACAAGAATCTAAGCTGAATTTGGCTTCCATTCTTTTTAACTGTTTTAGCTTTTTGTGGGTTCTTGCTGCATCGAACATCTCTTTCCTGATGCCCTTGTCTGTCGCTTTTCTCGAGAAACAGAGACTGAGGTTTAAATACAGAAACGAGCGTCTGTCGCACTAAAATTTGTATGGATACGTTTATATTTGAACTAACTTTAGAGAGCTCAGAGTGCGAAGTATATACGGGTGTTGTCTTCATAGCAGCGATGGATATCTATAGTTGCCTTCATTCATTTAGACGGTGTCCCAGTAGTGATAAGAAGTAAAACAGTCTGCTATCACTAACTAGATCAGATGTTCATGTAGAAATTTTCTGTCATGGCATTGTAAGTTTTCCCAGTAGTGATCAGTGGTATTTCGAGATGTGATATGTAGATAAGTTGCGTACTATGACCATATCAGAGTTAAAATTAGTGTGACAGCTGCTGTCATAGACAATGCCAGTATTCCAAATAATGATCAATAGTAATAAATATTCTGATACACTATATCAAAATGCCTAGAAGAGACTTAGTGTCACAGGCAGTGATAGTGTTCCCAGTAGAGATCAGTCGTGACAGTTGGTATGGAAGGCTAGACAAATGTTAACAGTAATGATACTTACAGTTTCAGAAGAAGGCAGTGTTCCCAGTAGCGGTCAATAGTAGAAGTTGCTTTCATAGACGTAATCAGTGTTCGCAGTAGTGATCAAAATGACAAATGCTATCACTTACTAGGTAAGCTATACATGAAGACATTTTCTATCATAGTCAATGTAACTAATCCAAGTAGTGATCAGTAGTGGTTCGAGATGTGATCGGTAGTTACAGCTGCTTATTAGGATTTTACCAAAGTTACAATTGGTGATAGTTGCTGTCAGAGACAGTGTCAGTGTTCCAAGAAATGATCAAGAGTAATAGACGTTCTGATACGCTATACCAGAATACTTAGGACAAACTAAACGTCAAAAGCAATGCTAGTGTTTCCAGTAGTGATCGGTAGTAATGGTCGATTTGGTAGACAAGATCAATGTTCTTTGGAATACTACTTACTGTTTAAGATGTGGCAGAGTTCCCAGTAGCGATCTATAGTAGTAGTTGCTTCAAAAGAATCAATGAGTGGTCCGATTAGTGATCAGTAGTGACAACTGCTATCAAAAACTAGATGAGATGTGCAACTAGACATTTTCTACCACAGGCAAAGTAAGTGTTCCCAGAAGTAGATACCCTAGTATTTCGAGATCCGATCTGCAGTAACAGCTGCTTTTGTAGACTATATGAGTGTTATTTGTATTGATAGTTGATGTCTTTGACAATATAAGTGATCCAAGTAATGATCAATAGTCAAAGTCGCAATTTTACTGTATATAGGTTTTCATAGAGAAGACTTGCTGTCATCGGCTATGATAGAGTTCCCAGTATTGATCGGTTATGATATTTTGAACTCGAGACTATCTCAGAGAACCAAGTATATATCGTGGTTGTCTTCATAGCAGCGACAGATAGCTATAGTTGCTTTAATTCATTTAATCAGTGTTCCCAGTATTGATCAGAAAGGAAAACTGCTATAACTTACTAGAGCCGATGTCCAAGTACACATTTTCTGTAATGGCAATGTAAGTGTTCCCAGTAGTGATCAGTAGTGTTTCGAAATGCGATCGGTATTGACAGTTGTTTATTATGACCATAACTGAGTTACAATTAGTGATAGTTGCTGTCATAGAGAGTGTCATTGTTCCCAGTAATGAGTTATAAATGTTCTGATACTCCATATCAGAATGCTAAGAAGAAACTGTCATTGGTAATGCTAGTGTTCCCCGAAAAGATTGGTCGTGACAATTGGTATTGTGTGCAATAACAATATTCCCAGTCATGATACTTAAAATATTAGAATGAGGCAGTGTTCCCAGTAGCGATCAACAGTAGCAGCTGCTTTCATAGCCTTAATCAGAGTTCCGAGTACTGATGAAAAATAACAATCCCTAACTAGATAAGCCGCCCATGTAGACATTTTCGTAATAGGCATTGTAATTGTTCCGAGTAGGATTTATAGTGTTTCGAAATTAGATCAGTAGTTATAGTTGCTTTTTTTGAATATATCAAAGTTATAACTAGTGATAGTTGCTGTCACATACAGTGCTAGTGTTTCCAGAAATGATCAGTAGTATAAGACGTTCTGGTACTCTATATCGGAATACTTAGAAGAAACTAAATGTCATGGGCAATACTCGTGTTCCCAGTAGTGATCGGTAGTAGCATTTAATACGGTAGACAAGATCACTGTTCATTGTAAAGATATTTACAGTTTGAGAATGACCTGAAGTGAAAACGGCTGTAACTTACTATATCAGATGTTTATGTAGACATTTTTGTCATGGCAATGTAAGTGTTCCCAGTAATGATCAGTAGTGTTTCGAAATGCGATCGTTAGTTACAGTTGTTTATTATGTCGATATCACAGTTATAATAAGTAATAGTTGTTGTCATAGACAATGCCAGTGTTCCCAGTATTGATCAATAGCAAAAAATGTTCTGATACTCTATATCAGAACTCTTAGAAGAAACTAATTGTCAATGGCAATGCTAGTGTTCCCAGAAGTGATAAGTCGTGACAGTTGGTATGGTAGCCAAGTCTAATAACGCAAGTAATGATACTTAAAGTTTGAGTACGAGGCAGTATTCCCAGTGTCGATCAATAGTAGCAACTGCTTTCATAGACTTAATCAGAGTTCCCAGTAGTGACCAGTAGTAAAAACTGCCATCACTCACTAGATATAATACCATGTGTACATTTTCTATCATAGGCAATGTAACTGTTCCCAGTAGCGATCAATAGTAGCGCTTGCTTTCATAGACTGAAGCAAAGTTCCCAGTAGTGATCAGAAGTTACAACTGCTATCACTAACTTGATAAGCTATTCATCTAGACGGTTTCTATCGTAGGCAATGTTACTGTTCCCAGTAGTGATCAATAGTGTTTTAGTATTCATCCCAATAATGATCAGAAGTAATAGTTGCCATTTTACTCTATATCGGTTTTTAACAGAAAAGACTTGCTGTCATTGGCTTTGCCAGTGTTCCCAGTAGTGATCAGTAATAACATTTTGAACTTCAGACTAGGTCAGAGAACCAAGTACATACTGCGGTTGTTTTAATAGCAGCGATAGATAACTTTAGTTGCTTTAATTTATTTAATCAGTGTAAGAAGTGAAAACTGCTGTCACTTATTACATCAGATGTTTATGTAGACATTTCTGTCACGGCTATGTTAGTGTTCCCGATAGTGAGAGTTTCATATGGACATTTTCGTATCTTAGGTAATGGCAGTGTACCCAGATATGATCAAAAGTGCTTAGTATCGTGGACTTAATCCGGCAGGTTTCCTAGTGTTGATATGCACTGTTGTAGAAAGAGCCAGTGTTCCCAGTAGTGATCAACAGTCAAAGATGCTTTCATAAACTATATCTTAGTCCTAGTAGAACCTTTATGCTATATACAGTGCATGTGTTCACAGTAGTGACCAGTCCTGGCCGTTGAAATTAATGGACCACAACAGAGTTCATTGTAGAAATAAAACTCTTATCCAGAGTGTCAGTGTTCCCAGTAGTGATCAAAATACTGTTGCTTTCAAGGACTTTATTAGAGCTCTTAATATAGAATTACCATCGTACACAGAGCCAGTGTTCCCAGTAGTGATCAGTAGTTAAATTGTTGTCTTTGACTATACAAGAGTTTTAAGTAGAGACTTATTTTTCAACTACAGGGTAAGTGCTATCAGCAGTGTTCAGTTCTTTTAGTTGCTATCACAGGCGATCTGAGAGTTCGCTGCTTAGGTTATGTGTGATAGACAGTGTCAGTGTTCCCAGTAGCGATCAGTAGCTATGTTGCTCCCATGGGCTTTTTCAAAGCGCACAGTAGATACTTACTGCAGTTGACAGTGCCAGTGTTCTCAGTATGGATCATTTGTAATTTTTGCAATCATAGACCTTCTCAGAAATCTTCGTAGATGTTTCCGAATTATAGTACATTTTTATTCCCCAAAAGCGATCAGAAGTTATTCCTATTTGCATTGTTTGAAACAAATTTTCTTGTAGACATTGTCAAGCTTAAGTAATGACAGTGAATCCAGTCATGATCAATGGTGCAATTCTCTATCATGGACTAAATCCGGCAAGTTTCCTATTGTTGATGTGCACTGTAACAGTTGAAAGAGCCAGTGTTCCCAGTAGCAATCAACAGTAAAATTGCTTTCGTAGACTATATCCTAGTCCTTGTAGAGCCTTTATGTCATAAACAGTGCAAGTGTTCCCTGTAGTTTTCAGAAGGGGTCGTTGATATTTATGGACTTTATCAGAGTTTATCGTACAGAATAACTCTCATTCAGAGTGTCAGTGTTTCCAGTAGTGATTGATATACTGTTGCACAATGGCATTTATCAGAGTTCCTGATACAGACTTACTGTCATCCACAGTTCCAGTGTCCCCAGTAGTGATTAGTACTGAAAATTGTTGTTATGGACTATACCAGAGTTTTTGAAGGAAATTTATCGTCAACCACAGTGCAAGTGTTCCCCGCAGTGATCAGTTCTTATAGTTGCTACCACAGACAATCTGAGAGTTCGTTGTTTAGGTTACGTGTGATAGACAGTGTCGGTGTTCCTAGTAGAGATCAGAAGTTATGTTTGCCCCCATGGACTTTTTCAAAGTTCATAGCAGATACTGACTCTGCTAGAAAGTGCATGTGTTCCCAGACGCAATCATTTGTTATATTTGCAATCACAGACCATATCAGAAATCCTCGAAGATGTTTCAACTGATAGACAACAAAGTGTTCCCAGTGGCAATCAGAACTTATTGCTGATACATTGTCTGAAACAGAGTTTCTTGTAGACATAGTCTAGCTTAGGTAATGGAAGTATATCAAGTCATAATCAAAAGTGCAATTTACTAAAGTGGACTAAAACCGACAAGCTCCTTTGTGTTGGTAGAAAGAGCCAGTGTTCCCAGTAGTGATCAACAGTAATATTTGCTTTCATAGACGATATCCTAGTCCTTGTACAGCCTTTATGCCATACACAGTGGACGTGTTCCCGGTAGTGATCAGTAGTTAAAGTTGTTGTCATAGAAAATACCAGAGACTAGTTTCAAACAACAGCGTAAGTGTTCCCAGCAGTGATCAGTTCTTATAGTTGCTCTCACTGACTATATATGAGCCGCAACATGACAAAACCAACAATGCGGTTGTCCGCCCAGCGCAGACTCAGATCTGCCTTGGCATCCGCCCGGTCTGATCAGTCTTCGCTGTCCGCATGGAGTTAGCTTAGACCTTTAGCTACCTTTTGAGCACTTAACGAAGAGTCTTGTCAAAAGGGCGGATGCCTAGACTGATCTGGGTCTGCACTGGGCGCACAACCACTTTGTTGGTTTTCTCGTATCGCGGCTCATAAAGAGTTCAGTGTATAGACTACGTGAGATAGACAATGGCAGTGTTCCCAGTAGGATCAGCTGTTAAGTTTGCTCCCATGTAGTATTTCAAAGTTTATAGTAGGTACTTACAGTACTGTGATAGATAGTGTCATTGCTCCCGGGAGTGATCATTAGTTTTGTTTTCTCACATGAACTATATCAGAGTTTATAGAAGAAGTGTGTGATCAAAGACAGTGCCAGTTTTCTCAGTAATGATCGGTATTGCAATCTGCTATCATGGACTTTATCGTAGTTAATAGAAATGAGGAAATGTCATAGAAAGTGCAAGTGTTCTCAGAAGTGATAAGTCGTTATATTTGTTCCCATGTACTTTATCAGAGTAGATAGTAGAGGTGTACTGTCCAAGACAGTGACAGTCTTCTCAGTAGTGATTGGTAATACAACTTGCTTTCATGGACTATATCAGAGTTCGCAGAAGAGCTTAAATGTCATAGAAAATGCAAGTCCCAGTAGTGATCAGTAGTTAAAGGTGTTTTCATGGAATATATCAGAGTTTCTATTACAGACTTATTGTCAACAACTGTGTCTGTGTTCCCAACAGTGACCAGTTCTTAAAAGTTGCTATCCCACCCTATATGAGAGTTGTTTTTATGGACTACGTGTGATAGAAAGCATCAGTGTTCCCAGTAGCGATCAATACTGATGTTTGCTTTCATGGACTTTTTCAAATTTCAAAGAAGATATATATACTGTGATATACAGTGCTAGTGTTCCCAGGAGTGATCATAAGTTAAATTTGAAATGATAGATCGAATCAGAGTTCTTCGTATATTTTTGCAAATTATAAACAATACAGCTTTCCCAGTAGCGATCAGGAGTTATTGCTGGTATCACAATTTCTAGCAGATAGTGTCTATCATAGGTACTGGCAGTGTACCCAGTAGGGATCAAAAGTGCATCTTACTATTATGGACTAAATCCAGCTAGTTCCTTATTGTTAGTGGATGCTATTGTAGGAAAAAAGCCAGTGTTCTCAATAGTGATCAATAATTCTTTTTTGCTATCAAAGTCTTTTGGGGGTAGTTGGGTGGTGCGATGGTGCTGGGTATAGCTTCCAGTGCAGAGGCGTCCTACTGATTTGGAAAATAGTAGGGCAAGGGTCTGCTGTGCTTGCAAGAGGTGCGGGTGTGGGCTGTTTGGACATTTTGCTCTCGTCTATCATTTCTCTCTTCTTTCTCCCTCTCTTTGGGAGACGGCCCTATATGGACTGAAATATTGTCTCAAAGGGCCGTTAAACCCAAAACAACCAATCAACAATCAAAGACTATATCCTAATCCTAGTAAAGCCTTTATGCCGTGCATAGTGCATGCACAGTTCCCAGTAGTGATCGGTAGTGGCCGTTTGTATTCATGGACTATTCAGATTTCGTAATAGAGAAAAACTGTCATATACAGTGTCAGTGTTCCCAGTATTGATCAATATACGATTTCCTTCATCAACTATATCAGAGATCCTTATATAGACTCCCTGTAATCTACAGTGCCAGTGTTCCCAGTAGTGATCAGTAGTTAAAGTGGTTGTAATGGACTATATCAGAGTTCTTAGTAGGGACATACTGTCAACCACAGTATCAGTGTTTCCAGCAGTGATCAGTTCTAATAGTTGCTATCACAAACTATATGAGAGCTGGCTGTATGGACTACGTGTAATAGAACGCGTCAGTGTTCCCAGTACCGATCAGTAATTATGTTTGTTACCATAGACTTTTTTTAAAGTTCAGAGAAGATATTTACTGTGAGGTACAGTGTCAGTGTTCTTAGTAGTGATCATTAGTTATATTTGAAATGATAGACCGTATCAGAATTCTTCGTTTATGTTTGCAAATTATAGACAATACATAGTTCCCAGTGGCGATCAGAAGTTATCGCTATTATCATAGTTTGAAACAGCGTTTCTAGCAGACATTGTCTATCACAGGTACTGGCAGTGTACCCAGTAGTGATCAAAAGTGAATTTATTACCATGCATTAAATCTGGCAAGTTCCTTAGTGTTAGTGCATACTGTTGTAGAAAGAGCCAGTGTTTCCCGCAGTGATTAACAGTTATTGTTGTTATCATAGACTATAGTCCTACTACAACCGTAATGCCATACACAGTGCAAGAGTTCCCGGTAGTGATCGGTAATGATGATAATTGGTATTTATGGACTATATCAGAGTTCATAGTAGAGAATAACTGTAATTCAAAGTGTCAGTGTTCCCAGTAGTGATCAATATACGGTTGCCCTTATGAACTATATCAGAGATCCTCATATAGACTCATCTACAGTAACAGTGTTACCAGTAGTCATCAGTAGTTGAAGTTGTTGTCATAGAGTGTATCAAGAGTTCCTAGTAGCTATATTGTCAAACAAGTGTCAGTGTCCCCAGCTGTGATCAGTTCTTACAGTTGCTTGCACAGACTATATGAGACTTTGTTGTATAGAGTGCGTGTAAAAGACAGTGTCAGTGTTCCCATTAGTGTTCAGTGATTATATTTGCTCCCATGGAGTTTTTCAAAGTTCATAATAGATACTTATTGTGATTTACAGTATCTACTATGAATTTAATCATAGTAAGTATCTACTCTGGACTTTGAAAAAACTCCATGGAAGCTTAGTCTGTGTTAGACAGTGCCAGTGTTCCCGGTAATGATGATTAGTTATGTTTGCTCCCATGGACTATAACAGATTGTATAGAAGAAGTGAACTGTCAAAGACAGTGCCACTTTCCCCAGTAGCTATGGGCATTGCAGCCTGCTATCATGGACCTTATCATTGTTCCAAGTGGAGCCGAAATGTTAAAGAAAGTGCAAGTGTTCTCAGAAGGGATCAGTAGCTATATCAGAGGTAATAGTAGAGATATACTGTCAAAGACAGTTTTCCCAGCAGTGATTGGTATTGCTATCATGGACTATATATGATTTCCCAGTATAGGCGAAATGTTTTAGAAGGTTCAAGTGTTCCCAGTAGTGATCAGTAGCGACAGCTGCTATCATGGACTTAATCAGAGACCGTAGTAGTGATATCACAATCATTTTCCCAGTATCGACCAGTAGTTATAGTTGCTCTAACGGACTATATCAGACTCGTTAGCTCAGACCTTTTATCTTAGTGCCAATATTCCCAGAAGCGACCAACAGTTATAATTTCTATCATGGACTGCCCTTGAATCTGTATATTACTCTGCTGGTCATACTCCCCTGGTAACTTCACATAAGGTTGTGCAATATGATACTCTTCTCACTAGTTTTTGAGTCAATCAAAGAAACATTTCAAGTGCAATTAAATGTCCATTAAGCTTACACATATCCTTATCTCATCAATATGTTTTGGTTACTCCAAATAACCTCTACCTGTGTATGAAATGGAGGGCATAGTTTAACATCTGGAAGAGAATGGAGTGGAATTGATTGGAACGCATTGCATCAATAACATTGACTTGGCTACAATTCTCACCCTAAGTGAGGTTTAAAAAAAAAATGTTCCCTAAAAGAGAGAAAATCATTATTTCCTGTAAGAGTTTCATTCCACTCTATTTTATTCCATATGAAAAAGTATGAATACCCTTCGGCATTTATATTTCTGTAAAACATTCCCTCAGGTATAAACTGGAGTAGTCCAAAATCAAACGGTAGAATAATTCATTACGGAAAATTGATTGATTGATATGTTGCTTAACGTCCACTGTAAACAACTATGGTCATGTCGGGACGGTCATTTAACCTAACCACACTATTCCTGGGTAGGCTTAGACCTCCTAAGCGGTTAGCCAGCACTAAGTGCACATACTTTCGCCAGTAACTGACAACTGCCCTTCTTGAATCAGCGAAAGGAGAAACGAAAGTATGTGGCCAGACCGGGTTTCGAACCCAGGACCTCTGACTTATGAGTCAGGTGCCCTACCGATTGCGCTACGCGGCCCGGCCTCATTACGGAAAATCAGTAGGTCCAGGGCTAACTGTATTTAGTTTCTTGTTCTCAAAACCAGAGATAAGAAAATAATTTCAACAGAACTTTCCACTTTATCAGCCTGGCCGTCAGTGTTTACATGTTCAAATTGTTGCTTGTATGACAATCTTAACTGCTGCTGCTAGAAATGACTAAGTTTTAAAAACAATTCAGTCAAACTTATTTATCCATTGCATGTTTTAATTATTCTCATAATGTTCTTAAAGAGCCTCAGGCATTACAGTAAATGTTGCTTACATAAAAAAAGGTTTTCCAAAAAATAACTCAGTTGAAGAGGCTATAATTTTGTCAAAATTAAATCTACCAAATGCACATTGGACGGACTCTCGGCGCCAGGTTTTGCAGCTATGAGTATGTACCGCTTCAGCCATTTGGGGAACGTCGTTACGAGAACTGGAACAGAACAGAACAGAAAAACACATTTATTCTCCAGAAACAAATCCTATCTTCCTCCATATTCGAAATGGGACAAATCCATTTGTCATATTAGATGACCACGTTTTATTATGTTAACATTCATATGAAATCTACGTCACTCTTAAAAAGGACGTAAAATCGCAAGTCACCCATCCATCTATGAAGTAAAAAAAAAACTGTGCAAACATACATAATTTGTCAAAATTAATTTCATCTACATCAAAGAGTCACAAGCATATCTTCAGTAGGGACAAGTCATTTATTACCAGGTGGGGGTAGGGGTTACATTTATGGAGGAGGGGGAGGGAGGCGGGTACATTCAGAAGGGGAGGGGTCGGAATTTTCTTTTTGTTGATCTACTGAGGAGGGGGGATGGGGCGGAAATCATTAAACCATGGAGCAGGCGGGGGTGGGGATCATATAAATTTTTAGGCATATGGCGGGGTCAGAATTCTTCAATCAGCCTTCACGTCAACAAAACTGTCTTGGCTTACGCAGTCCCCCCCCCCCTCCCTCCCCTCCCCACAGACACCCCATTACGCATACATTTTCAGATTAGTTCTATTCTTTCAAACTTGTCTTCAAAACATTCATACAAAAATAGAAATAGACAATAGAAAAAAATGCCCGCTCATGCCCTGAAAAAAAATTCATTGTAGTTGTTGTTTTATGGCTTTACATCCACGGTAAACAGCTGTGGTCATGTCGGGACGGTCAGATAATCTAACCACACCATTCCTGGGCAGGTTAAGACCTCCTAAGTGGTTAACCAGGACTAAGTGCACATACTCTCGCCAGTAACTGACAACTACCCTTCTTGTATCAGTGGAGGGAGAAACGAAAGTATGTAGCTGGACCGGGTATCGAACCAGGGACCTCTGGCTCAGAAGCGCTACCGACTGCGCTTCGCGGCCTGGCATTTTTTATTGATTTGCTTTGCTAGTAAAACATATAAACAGTATAAACAGTTAATCTATGAAATCATGCCATTCAGTAAAATTAATGCCTGCTTTTGCGTCATCAAACCTCAAGGTGCCGGTTATCAACAAAACTGCTTTGGCGTCTGGGGGCTGTGTCCCCAGACCCCGTTTAATATTATTAACAGCTTTATAGAGCATTCTGCAACAAAATTCCGGGTGAGCATATACAGAAACAAGAGGACCATTGGTCCTGTAGCTCACCCGAGTCCATTCAGCCTCAGTACTCTAGGGTAAGTTACTCTAAGGCCATCGGTCAACTGGTTCAGGTGAAAAAGATTTTTAAAGGTTTTAACCATATATGGGCATGGAGGACATGTTGGTCATGTGACCTGGACATTTGAAAAAAAATTCTTTCCCTCAACCCCCTGGAGGCTCTATATGAAGTTTGGTTTCAAAACTGGCCCAGGGGCTTTTGAGGAGATGGTTTGATATTGTCAAAATGACAGAGTTCTGGGTCAAAAGTCAAAGAATGACCTTGATCTCTTGTACTCATAAATCTTCATGTACTCATTAAGATGACTGTAGATATCAATTTTTAGGCATAAATCTTCAAAACTTTCCATGAAATCTTATGTTCTAGCATTTTCCCACATTTGACCTTGCCATAAAATAGTCAAGGTCAACCCAAGGTCATCATTTTGAACAATCTTGGTAGTACTGGAGATCCCAATGCTACATACCAAGCTTCAAGGCCATCGATCAATTGGTTCTGGAGAAGAAGATTTTTAAAGGTTTTTACCATATATGGGCCTGGCGACCATGTTGGTCATGTGACCTGGACCGTTTGAACTAATTTTCATTCCCTCAAACCCCTGGAGGCTCTATATGAAATTTGGTTACAATTGGCCCAGTTGTTTTTGAGGAGATTGTTTGATATTGTCAAAATATGAGAGTTCTGGGTCAAAGGTCAAAGAATGACCTTGACCTCTTGTACTCACAAATCTTCATGTACTCATTAAGATAAATGTATTTACCAATTTTTAGGCATAAATCTTCAAAACTTTCCATGAAATCTTATGTTCTAACATTTTCCCACATTTGACCTTGCCATAAAATAGTCAAGGTCAACCCAAGGCCATCATTTTGAACAATCTTGATAGTACTGGAGATCCCAATGCTACATACCAAGCTTCAAGGCCATCGATCAATTGGTTCTGGAGAAGAAGATTTTTAAAGGTTTTTACCATATATGGGCCTGGCGACCATGTTGGTCATGTGATCTGGACCGTTTGAACTAATTTTCATTCCCTCAAACCCCTGGAGGCTCTATATGAAATTTGGTTACAATTGGCCCAGTTGTTTTTTAGGAGATTGTTTGATATTGTCAAAATATGAGAGTTCTGGGTCAAAGGCCAAAGAATGACCTTGACCTCTTGTACTCACAAATCTTCATGTACTCATTAAGATAACTGTATATACCAATTTTTAGGCATAAATCTTCAGAACTTTCCATGAAATCTTATGTTCTAGCATTTTCCCATATATGACCTTGCCGTAAAAAAGATCAAGGTCAACCAAAGGTCATAATTTGAACAACCTTGATAGTACTCGAGTACCCAAAGCTACATACCGAGTTTCAAGGCCATCGGTCAATTGGTTCTGGATAAGAAGATTTTCAAAGGTTTTTACCATATATGGGCGTGGCAGCCATATTGGTCATGTGACCTGGACCGTATGAATAAGTTTTTGTTCCCTCAACTCCTGGAGGCTCTATATGAAATTTGGTTTCAATTGGCCCAGGGGCTTTTGAGGAGATTGTTTGGAATTGTCAAAATATGAGAGTTCTGGGTCGAAGGTCAAAGAATGACCTTGACCTCTTGCACTCATAAATCTTCATGTACTAATTAAGATGACTGTAAATACCAATTTTTAGCCCAAAATTTTCAACAGTTTCCAAGATATCTTATGTTCTAGCATTTTGCCATAGAAAAGCACAAGGAAGAAAAATTGACCTTACCTTAAAAAAGGTCAAGGTCAACCCAAGGTCATAATTTGAACAATCTTGGTAGTACTCATGTACCTGATGCTACTTACCAAGTTTCAAGGCCATCGGTCTACTGGTTCTGGAGAAGAAGATTTTTTTAGGTTTTTACCATATATGGGCATGGCGGCCATGTTGGTCATGTGACCAGGACCGTTTGAACAACTTTTCGTTCCTAAGGTCCCAGGAGGATACATATGAAATTTGGTTACAATTGGCCCAGTGGTTTCAGAGGAGAAGTCGTTTGAAAATGTTGACGGACGGACGGACGGACGGACGGACGGACGACGACGGACGACGGAGCCTGACCATACTATAAGCTCCCCCAGAGCCTCTGGCTCAGGTGAGCTAAAAATGCGGAAAATATTAAGTGGACCATTAATCTGTATAAATAATTAACCTCAAAATATTGAGAAAATGTTCATTGTCTGTCATAGATTTGGTCATTTGGACATATAATAGTAAATATGGTCATTATCATGTTAATGTAGGCTTGAAGGGATAAGGGGAGAGGGCTCATTAGCTTTTTTGTCACATTTCTGTGGGGTTCGAAAAAAAATTCTGGTGGGATTTGGGGCGAAGGGAGGGTCGTAAAAAATTCCTGAATCATATGAAAATGTACCCGAACCCCCACCTGATAATAAATGACTCATCCCTTATGTCCACAACCATGAAGTGTAAAAAGTTTGAAAACGATCCACTGAAAAGTGTGGGAGGACTTGACTACTGTATCTATTTGCCCTATAATGTGACTAACGGACAGACAGACGGACGGACTGATTGATAGTTGCAAATCTTGATGCCCTCCCCCCCCCACACACACACACTGTCGTCGCTGAATCATAAAATGAAATATCCGGATGATGCGTGTAAGGCACGAGTCATTTATTATCAGATGGGGGGAGGGGGAACATTTTCGTACTAGTCACCGAATTTTTCCGACACCCCCCCACCCCGTTCCAGTCTCACCAGATTTTTTTCGACCCCCCCTAGATAGGTGACAGAAAGTTTATGACGCCCCCCCCCCCCCCCCACCACACACACGACTCCCCCCAACCCACCCAGATAGATGAGGAAAAAGTTTATGACCACCCCCTCCACTTACACCCACACACATCCCAGCTACCCTGCACACAAACACCATATTACCTATTTTATGTCAGACTGACCTCAATCAAAACCTGCATGAAACACATTTTCTTATTCTGACAGGTTAATTAATTATGCAAATTAACGGCCTGTGTTAAAATTTGTCTGCTTTTTTCTAGCACTTTTCTTAGAACTACTTATGGTCATCCTGAATTCTGTTGTTGAATGCTCAATATAAAATGTAAATAATATTAATTGGGCGGGGGTCTGGGGCCTGTGTCCCCAGAAACCACAGTAGTTTTGCTGATGGCAAGGCACCTGACGAGCTGATATTATAAAACGGGCATTTAATTTAACTGAGAACAAAATCATCTGCACGACATGATTTTATACACAATTGTTTACTGTCCTGCTATACAGAAAATTGAAAATATGTGTTTTTGAATATGTAGCGGCCCAAATCGTTTGTGTCATTTCCATAAATGTTTGTAAAGAACAGAGTGTGAAATTTTAGGGGGGGGGGGGGGGACATTTCTAAAAAATGAGGACTGATGGAAGGATTCCGAACCCCACCCCACCCTCTCTCCCCAATATGCCTAACAAAATATATAACCCCTCCTCCCTCTGCTCCAAAGCTTATTAATTGCCGCTCCCCGCCCCCCACAGTACATCACCAAAAAAACGTACCCCCCACACACTAAATGTACCCCCCCCCACACACACACACTAAATGTACCCCCCCCCCCCTCCCCCCCCACACACACCTGATAATAAATGATTCGTCCATAACTACTGCGTGTCTCCATGGAGAGAGTTCAGTGTATTTGTCCATTCTTATTTGTTTTTACTGAAAAAAAATGTTAATTCATATTTCGTGTGAGTGTTTTGAATGGGCATGCATATATGTTCGATTTATTTTTATGGACTTTTAAAGGGACCTGATTTTCTGTTTCATAATCACCCAGAAATCGGGGCTCGTTCCTGAATTTCGTTTTCGGTAAGGGCAGGCTACAGTACTGGGCTGCCTTATTTTAATTCCGTTATACCATAAAAAAATCTAAGTATTTGGGCAGATAGGTATGAGCGAACAGTACAGACCCGGATTAGGCTGCTCCTAGATGAGCAGTCTGATGAGGGTCTACACTGTTTGTTATTCCATCTGCATCTTTTGGTTACCGCATTGTAAAACCAGGCTGTTCAATGTTTGAGACAATTACGGTGATTAGTTTGGGTGTCACAATATTTGAAATTTTGTGGTAGTACTGATCGCTACTAATGTCTTTTCTTTTCTTGAGAGAGGGAGTGGTGGTGATCAGGCCTGTTGTATTTTTCTTTTTGATATATGAGCCGCGTCACGAGAAAACCAACAATGTGGTCGTGCGTCCAGCGCAGACTCAGATCAGCCTGGGCATCCGCCCAGCCTGCAGATCAGCCTGGGCATCCGCCCAGCCTGATCAGAGTCTTCGCTGTCCGCATGAAGGTAGCTTAGTCCTTTAGCTACCCTTTAAGCACTTAGCAAAGAGTCAGATCAGACTGGGTGAATGCCCAGGCTGATCCGAGTCTGTGCTGGGCGCACGACCACATTTTTGGTTTTCTCGTGTCGCGGCTCATATGTTTCTGATTGTACATGTTTTGTTTTGTCGGCCTTAAGGAAGAGTAGTGTGTAGCTTATTGTGTCACCGAATGAAAATAAAGTCTTTATTATTAATAATAGGCATATATTAGTATCCTTTCGTGAACTTTTAAATTTCGGTTTGTTTGATTTGCGAATGAGAAAACTGAATAACCGTAAAAATGGCGAGTCCGAGGATTGTATTGGTGGGTGCGAGGGGAGGCATGGTTACCCCTCTGGACACATGGACTGCATGTAAGGTAAGAGGTATGCAATTACGCAGCGCCGGTTAATGCCACTAGTGCAATGGTGGTTCACATTTCACCACGGGCTAACTACGGAAGCAAGATGCCTGGCCATAATTGATTGATTTGATGCTTAACGTCCACCGTGAACAGCTATGGTCATGTCGGGACGGTCAGTTAACCTAACCACACTATTCCTGGGCAGGCTTAGACCTCCTAAGCGGTTAACCAGTACTAAGTGCATTTATTTCGCCAGTAACTGACAACTGCCCTTCTTGAGTCAGCGGAAGGAGAAACGAAAGTATGTGGCCAGACCAGGTTTCGAACCAGGGACCTCTGACTTGTGAGTCAGGTGCCCTACCGATTGCGCTACGCGGCCCGCCTGGCCATATAAAAGTTGAATTTCTTGGTCTGCAGCAGGCCCAATTACTACAATATTCGCCAAGTCTTAAATCAATTAACCAAACATTTTTATTTCACGAAAGGATACTAACATGCGAGTGACAGAGTCCAAATATATAAGATAGATAACTCTTACAATGATAACTACAGTTGCAGCTGTAACGTTCCCAGTAGTGACTAAAACGTGCCCACCAGCGACTGTTCCCAGTAGCGATCTGTTGCATGTTGCAATTAGACACTTATGGGAATGATCAGCACATCAAATACTAACAGTATATCAAAAATTAGGGTTCTACTTCAAACCGATCAAAAGTCGAAACCAGAGGTTCAATGGTCCTGTAGCTCACCTGACACTTGCTCCTGGTATATCTATAATACTAAATAAACGAAGTAACGCATAAACTGCAAAATTGGTGGCATTTTCAAGCGTAATTTCTATACTGGTTCTTTCGCATTCTGCTATCATTGATAATTTCGGTTAGCGTGTGTTTTAGTTTCACGTAGATTTAAAGAATTTGGAAATTAAATTCGTCTTTCATTTTAAATTCTCCCAAGTATTTTTCTAGAAACTTCGATGTCAACAATGGGTGCGTTCGAGTGAAATTATCGAGTACTCGAATACACGTTTTAAATTAATCCGGTCGTTTCGGTTCTGCGTCGTTATACCGGCGCGCTGCTTAGCAAGTCCAAATTTAGCAGGTTCTAATGCAAAAATCCGACCCATGAATGTACGTCATTCCCCATAAATAACGATTTATTTTTGTATTTTTGCTCATATGTCTAAACGGATGAAGAACTAAATGGTCATAGTCCCGACGGCCCTGGCTCGAAACGACCCATTTTCTTCCAGAACGAGAGTCAATACGAGTAGCCAATCGAACTCGCCCATTGAAGAATAAAGCTCAACGCACATGGTCTTTCGAAAAGTTGGACGGACGCACGGCGCCAAGTGTGTGCGGCTATGGTTACGTACCGCTGAGCCACTTGGGGAACGTCGTTAGGAGAATTCAAACTGAGCTGAACTTTCGAAAAGACAAAAATTAAAAATGTCTAAGGTTAACACACATGCGCCAGGTAAGAAAGGGCATTTTTTCCAGCGAAGCAGACAAATCAATTTCAATGATTCAACGAAGCTATTATTTAGCCTTTAGTCTTCAGAGGGCTTGAATATTTTTCCCCAAAAACGTTCCAGGACCCAATTTTTCCAGAAAAAAAAATACAGGTCACATAACCAAGATGGCAAACATTTATTATAGTAAAAAAATTCAAAAATCTTCTCCCCCAGAACCACGCCGGGCCGCGTAGCGCAATCGGTAGGGCACCTGACTCATAAGTCAGAGGTCCTGGGTTCGAAACCCGGTCTGGCCACATACTTTTGTTTCTCCTTCCGCTGATCCAAGAAGGGCAGTTGTCAGTTACTGGCGAAAGTATGTGCACTTAGTACTGGTTAACCGTTTAGGAGGTCTAAGCCTGCCCAGGAATAGTGTGGTTAGGTTAACTGACCGTCCCGACATGACCATAGCTGTTTACCGTGGACGTTAAGCATCAAATCAACCAATTCTCCCCCAGAACCACAAATCCTATGATCTTGAAACTTAGCATGTCGCATCAAGGACTCAAAAGCTCAACAAAATTTATATAAATGATGACCCTGGGATGACCTTGATCTGTTTTACGGCAAGGTCAACTTTTGAGTCACTTAGGTTTTTCTATAGGAAAAAGTGAAAAAAGTTGATTTTTTTTAGAAACAATGCAGTCTGCTACCTGAAAGTTTGTAGATGCAGACAACTAATTAGGTAAATAAAGCTTTAGTGAGTATTCATGGTAACGGTCATATCTTCACCTGGGCCTAAGGCCATTTACATTGAAAAATTAAAACTCGCTTTTTTTATATAAACTTGACAATCATGAAATATTTCCGCGCTTGCGCGGGCTCTTTTCTAGTATTTCATATATTTTAATGCTTTTATATATGTATATAGCCCCAGGGCAGGGGCAGATATCCCCTTGGGGATTAATGTTGAGTCCCATTTCTATACACCAAGCCACAAGGTCACTGGGCTTTGGTTCTGGACAAAGATTTCTGAAGGGTTTTTATCATATATGGGCGTGGCGGCCACCTTGTTCATGTGACCATGACCATCGGAACAAACTTTGATTCCTTTGACCCAGTATTAAAGCTCCGTATATAATACAGTAATCATTTGTATAAACTATGATGGGCCTGAGTGCCCAATGCTACATACCCAGTTTCAAGGTAATAGGCCTTTCGGTTCTCCAGAAAAAAACTTTTGAAAAGTTTTTACCATATATGGACATGGGGGCCATCTTGGTCAAGTGACCAAGACCATCTGAACAACTATGGTTCCTTTAAGCCGGCGAAGCTCCATATGAAAAATGGCTTCAACTGACCCCAATGGCCTCTGAGAAGATGTTTGAAAATGTTGACGGGTGAGAGAATCTCAATGACCTTGTATAAAAGTCAAAGAATGACCTTGACCTTTAACGACAAAATATCTTCATCTGGTCATTGAGTCAACCATATATACCAAATAGTGTACCTTAAACTTAAATGGTTTCTGAAAAATCCACTGATTAAGCAATTTCCCATATAAATCCCTACGTAATGTACCAAAGTTGAAAGTGTCATAAATTAGGACAAGGTCAACGCACGATCATCATTTGTATAAACTAAGATGGGCTTGAGTGCCCAAAGCTACATACCAAGTTTCAAGGTCATACGTCTTTTGGTTCTGGAGAAAAGATTTTGAAGGGTTTTTACCATATGGCATGGCGGCCATCTTGGTCATGACCTCCGGAACAAACTTTTGTTCCCCCATCACACTTAGACTCCATATGAAATTTGGCTTCAATGAGACCGGTGGTTTCAGAAGAGAAGATGTTTTGAAAATCTTGATGACGGCCAGACCGACAAAATGACTTTGACCTTCAGTGACATATCTTCATCTGGTCATTTAGGTGACCATATATACCACATATTGTACCTTAGACTTAAATAGTTTCTGAGAAATTCACTGTCTAAGCGTTTTCCCATATAAAAGCCTAACGTACCAAAGTTGACCATGTCGTAAATTAGGTCAAGGTAAACGCAAGGTCATCATTTGTACAAACTATGATGGGCCCGCATGCCCAATGCTACATACTAAGTTTCAAGGTCATAGGCCTTTTGGTTCTGGAGAAGATTTTCGAAGGGTTTTTACCATATATGGGCATGGCGGCCATCTTGGTCATGTGACCCAGACCCCGGGTACAAACTTTCGTTCATAAGCCTTTTGGTTCTGAAGATTTTAGAAGGGTTTTTACCCTATATGGGCATGGCGGCCATCTTGGTCGTGTGACTAAGACCCCGGGTACAAACTTTCGTTCCCCCATCCCGCTGAGACTCCATATGAAATTTGGCTTCAATCTCCCCAGTGGTTTCAGAGGAGAAGATGTTTGAAAATCTTGACGACGGATGGTCCGACGGAGTGACCTTGACCTTCAGTGACATAATATCTTCATCTGGTCATTTAGTTGACCATATATACCACGATTTGTACCTTAGATTTAAATAGTTTCTGAGAAATCAACTATATAAGCGTTTTCCCATAAAAAAGCCCAACGCACCAAAGTTGACCATGTCGTACATTAGGTCAAGGTCAACACAAGGTCATCATTTGTATAAACTATGATGGGCCGCATGCCCAATGCTACATACCAAGTTTCAAGGTCATAGGCCTTTTGGTTCTGGAGAAGAAGATTTTTTAAGGATTTTTACCATATATGGGCATGGCGGCCATCATGGTCATGTGACCCAGACCCCGAGTATAAACTTTCATTCCCCCATCCCACTGAGGCTCCATATGAAATTTGGCTTCAATCGGCCCAGTGGTTTCAGAGAAGATGTTTGAAAATCGTGATGACTGATGGTCCGACGGAATGACCTTGACCTTTAGTGACATAATATCTTCATCTGGTCACTTAGTTGACCATATATACCATGTATTGTACCTTAGACTTAAATAATTTCTGAGAAATCCTTTATATAAGCGTTTTCCCATATAAAAGCCTAACATACCAAAGTTGACCATGTCACCCTGGGTATAAACTTTCATTCCCCCATCCCACTGAGGCTCCATATGAAATTTGGCTCCAATCGCCCCAGTGGTTTCAGAGAAGATGTTTGAAAATCTTGACGATGGATGGTCCGACGGAGTGACCTTGACCTTTAGTGACATAACATCTTCATCTGGTCATTTAGTTGACCATGTATACCAAGTATTGTATCTTAGACTGAAATAGTTTCTGAGAAATCAACTGTTTAAGTGTTTTCCCATATAAAAGCCTAATGTACCAAAGTTGACCATGTCATAAATTAGGTCAAGGTCAACGCAAGGTCATTATTTGTATAAACTATGATGGGCCCGCACGCCCGATGCTACATACCAAGTTTCAAGGTTATAGGCCTTTTGGTTCTAGAGAAGAAGATTTTGAAGGGTTTTTACCATATATGGACGTGGCGGCCATCTTGGTCATGTGACCCAGATACCCCGAACAAACTTTCGTTCCCCCAACCCACGGAGGCTCCATATAAAATTTGGCTTTGATCGGCCCAACAGTTTTGGAGAAGAAGACCTTTGAAAATGGTGGACGGACGATTGAATAGAATGGAAAGATTGAATAGAATAGAACGGATGCCTGGCTATACTATAAGCTCACCTATGAGCCCAAAGGCTCAGGTGAGCTAAAATGCCAAATTCAACAAAGGGGCATAACTTGCTAATTTTTGACGGAATTTGCCCAAAAGTTAATCAGGTGATCTACACCTTGCAATTGGCTCAAAGCAGTATGCCAAATATGAGCATTCTAGCTTAAATGGTATTCCCAGGATTTTGGGAACAAACTTCGATTTAATTTTTTGACAAACGGGCATAACTCTGCAGGTACAAGGCTGATGGGCACGAAAAGAAATACTTGTCCTCTAGTTTTTGATAGTCTACCTACCTGTAAAGTATCAAGGCCCCAGCAGTAATGGTTCTTGAGAAAATGTTGCGTTACGTACGTACGGACGGAATGACGGACGGACAGACTGTCAGGCCCAAACCATTATGCCCCCTCAACTTCTTCAAAGATGGGGCATAAAAATTAAGCCACCTGGCTTTGGATATCAAAACTATATATTCAACTAGAAAATGTGTTTATGAAACACTATGCCCCCAACCCTATGCTTGCCTCTAAAGAAGGTTCATCCAATAATGCTTGTACCTTTGTACCATTAGGCTTCAATACACTAAGTCGAAAAAGTGGCTTAACTCAGTCAAAAATTTACGATTTTTTTTTCGAAAGTTAATCAGGTCATCTGTATGTTAGGCAGTATCTTCCTGCAAAAAATCATGCTCCTAGCATCAGGGGTTCTTAAGATATTTTGTTCACAAGGTTTCATAGGCTTACAATGCACTAAGTCGAAAAAGGGGCATAACTCGGTCAAAAATTCACGAATTTGTTTCAAAAGTTAATCAGGTTATCTACACCTTGGGCATTCTCATCCAGCAAAACCTCATGATCCTAGCATCAGGGGTTCTTGAGATATTTTGTTCACAAGGTTCCACAGGCTAAGTCTAAAAAGGGGCATAACTCTGGAAATACATGACCGGCAGAAAAATAAAAAAAAATACGGGTCCGTTTATTTTCCATACTGATCATGTGTATATAATTTCAAGTTCCTAGCTCTTATTGTTCTTGACTGTATGTATGGGGACCTTTGTACCATAGGCTTCAATGCACTAAATCAAAAAAGGGGCATAACTCGATCAAAAATTCATGATTTTTTTCAAAAGTTAATCAGGTCATCTATATGTTAGGCAGTATCTTCCTGCAAAATATCATGCTCCTAGCATCAGGGCACATACAAACTTCTCCGATTGCCCTTGGGAAAACGTCGAAATGCCGGGAACCACTGGAAAACCAGCGTTGATTCTGCGCAGTTATTCATCTCGCGAAATTCTCGTCTCGCCGGTTGCTAATGAAGCGCGTGAATGACTGAAATAGAACAGAACAGTAGAACGAAAAGAAGTCGCCGAGTCACCCGGTACAGGATAAGAGAGAGAGAGAGAGAGAGAGAGAGAGTGCGCGCGAGCCTGTGATTGAATTAAATCTGATGGAGAGAAAAATATTTTGAGAAAGTAAAAAAAAAAATTATCAGATGGGATAGTCTGATCAGGGTCTACATTGGTTTCCTTTCAATTGCCTAATAGTAAAGACAAGCATTTTAAATTTCAGGCTGATCACTGTAACTGGTTATGGCATTTATTTATCTATTTATCAGTATTATTATTAAGAAAATTATGAAGACGATCGACTTGCGTTATTTATAATGTTACACAAGCACGCCTTATTGTCATCGATCAGCGTACTGAATTGTCATTATCTTAAATGTTTGAGCCTTTCGGTGAGTCAGATAAAACATGATGACAGGGTTATAAAAGACGATTTATGTCAAATGAAGAGCTTGAACTGTCAGATTTGACAAATGTAAACTCTTACCACCCCGTCGTTGCGACAATTTAGTATAGCAATGATGTTTAGAGATATGCTATTTAAGTGAGCAAACGAGGCAATTTCTGCCGTGACTTTAATCGGTACCAAAGGTGTTTGAAAAGGACCACTACAAATCGTTTAGATTCAAACAGAAAATTATATTTGTCAACATAAGTGAAGTTAATTGCAAAAGCATGGCTGCTGCCGGAGCCAGAGATATGAAATTTTTACTGTTTAAAACATACGCAAGCAATTCAAAAGTGAGAATAACATGCAAGAAGCTTGAACTGGATATGTCTTTGGGCGATTTTTATCCTGGTGAAGGTCATCGTGCTTTATTCAAGTAATATGGGATGCTGTTTTATTGGCTTTCGCCTATTTCTGGATATCCTTAATTCGAGTTTTGGATTTTGATATGCAAAACTCTATTTATGGTCATCAAAAAAAAAAGTTGTATTATCCTAAATTATTTTAAAAGCTATCCAAAAATAATTTAGGATAATCCAATATTATTTTTGGATCACCATAAATCGAATTTTGGATATCCATAAATGAACTATGAATATCGTAAAATGAATATCGGACATTCAAAAAATCGGAAATATGAAGTTGAAGGCGCTCTCAATATTGCAGGATTATTTATCTAAGACAGGACGGGTACAACAAGAAGGTGCGCTAAGCCCTCATATACACGTGTTCAGTATCTGCAGTTGGGTAACAACTCAGATATGTGCTGCGTTTGCAATGGCATTTTACATACTCATGACCTTTTAATGGAAACAAGTTCAGATTAACAGAGTATAGTCAAAATGGTACAGCACAGCCGATTATTTTTTAACCTTGCATCGCATGTTATCTCGTATCTGTGTTACATTCCAATTTCAACTGCCAAGGGGTGGGTTTTTCGAAGTCTAGGTTTTAACATTAAGAGTTTGACACATGCGAAATGTTTACGCAAATATATAAAGAATGTCTATAATTCATAGATTTGAAACATTGTTTTTCAATGTATGGATACACTCAGTGTTTTCCGCTATTTTACATACACTCAATGTTTTTCCGCTATTTTACAAAGGGGATTGTCTTTTGTAGCTTTCTTCTTACTTCCCTGTACATAGAAATCATTCCTCTTCAAGTTAAGAATTTGCTCCTAGAAGAGAGAAGAACTTTTTTCTTTAAAGAGCTGACCCTCTTTTAAGAGCAGATTCTTTTCTGTCACATTTGATCCCTTTCGAAAAGAGAGGTAAAATGAAAATTGCAGAGTTGCTTTCCTGAAAGTGTATTTGTACACCTTAAAGATTAAGCTCTGCAAACGTTTAAAAGAGCTGCTTGCCCAATGGAAAATCTGCGCATTTCTGTAAACTGATCAGTCTTCACTTTTTGGTGGATAGTGCTTAAGAAAAGAGAACAGACGGTGCAGGTGATCTCACACATACCGCCATATAACTGCCGGAGCCCCGGTAGCTCATTAGATTAAGCGCTGGCCTGCTGATCAAGCGAACCAGGGATCGAGACCCGCTGGAAGCGGAAATACGCGGTTCCATTGCACACAGCCCATCATTACCACCTTCCCATTGTCCTAATATGCCTGAAATCCTGTTAAAAAAGATGTTAAATCGCAAGTCATTCATCCATCCCTCAGTACTGGACTGTGACAAAAGCATGAATTCAAAGTTGCTTTCACTGCATAGTTTTAAGCCTTACCGTACACCACACACTGATCTACACTGTTATAAAAATAGAACCTTATTGAGATTATTCGGAAAAACATCGTTCCTAACTCCTTACCTTATTCAATCTGAATTTTATCCGCGTTTAGAGCTAATTTACTATGTACTACAATTATTACCTTACAACGAAATGAGCAGATAAATTAACAACAGAGTGGGAGCTTCTTAAATGCAAAAGATCTTCTGAATGGCTATTTGTGACATTTTAGCCCTAGTATTTACTCAAGAGATTATGTATCACATGGACTGCTTTCTCTTCTTTTATTTGGTTTGGATCTCAGATTTCACAGTAGAGATAATTGGCGTATCAATATTACGGGATTAGATTTTCTGATAACTAGTACCTATCGGCCACTACTGCCATTGATCGTTTGTATAGATTTAAATCAATTTAAAGTACACATTTGATGAAAAGATTCTGAAAAACATCATTCACGACATAGCATTTTTTATTTGTGGGGTATATATGATCATTGAAAAGCTTCAAGTTATGGATCAAATTTAAAGAGTAACTACACTTCAGGAACTGACTGAATCAGATCCCAAACCCTATCCCCAACATCAAAGGGAAAGATTGACAAAGACATCCCAACAAACAATAAATTACAAGTGATAAGCCGAGTCAGCAGCTCTTTCCCAAATAGATGGCAACTCAGCTATCTTTATTGAACTAAATAATTTAGACCAACAGACGGGTTACAACGGACTTAGCAAATTATATGAAAAACATTTAACAATTATTTTTACCTATTTTCCATTTTTATGATAGAAGGATTAAACGGAGAACACAATAAATTAAACAGCACCGAACATAAAACAAACACAATAAATTAAACAGCACCGAACATAAAACAAATGCAACCGCAACGAACGTACCGCCTTGGGACGGTCAGTAAAAACTACTGGGGGGTTTAAACCGGTTTTACTGGGACCAAACCTTCACCCTCACCCTCCGCTGCGGTGCACACAATTAGTTGGTAGTTCGGTAACTCATCAGAGAGTCATGACGGTCAACAATTAAGATCAAGAAAAGACCGTGAAGAAGCAAGGATGAGGACTCGACAGCCAAAACGTGTTGAGACACCCGGAGATCCCTGGGGCGTCAGCAACACCACAGGAGTACTGGAGCAAAAGAAGACCACCAGTTGAACCCCGGTGGGCCAAGAAACAGACAAACATCCGGCCCCAACCAACTAATATATAGCTTTATGTAGGGGCTATCATAGAGTCTGAACCCCGACCCACCGGCGTGCAATTAAAGAGGACAGCAAAGTTGTCAACCGTGATTGGGTTAACCACTAAGCATGCAGACTGTCGCATTACATCTATGTTAAAGCCAATGCGTTTAAATCGTATGATAATTTTCTTAAATAGATCGGGAAATTCTGTTTTCCCTGCGATTTTGCGTAATTTATATACTAAGTCACCATAAAATTCAGGTTCCGATAGGCCTTGTTGCAAAAGTGACCTTAACCCTATATTATATTTAGAAACCAATTCAAAGTGTCTACGATAAAATTTAGAAAAAGCTTTCCGAAGTTTATGATACCGATACCCCTGCTGTAAAAGCTTGGCAGTCAAACTTTTATTACGAGCATTGAAGTCAGCCAGATGACTAGACACCCTAGCGAAGCGAATAAGCTGAGAAATGTAAACACCATAAGAAGTGGTGCGGGGAACATCACTATCCAAAAACGGAAAATTAACAATGTCGAAATCAAAATCATCGCGTTTGTCATAAATTTTAGATGAAACAAATCCATCTAAAATAGATAAATGTAAATCCAAAAATGGGGCCTCGGTATCAGAAGTATTTGCTTTATTTAACTGCAATTCAGCAGGATAAATTTGACTAACCATTTCTTCAAAATAAGGGTTGTCAATATTTAAAAGGTCGTCCAAGTATCTAGACGTTGAGTTGAATGCTTCAATGACATGAGCTTGAGTATCATCAGAAAGAGACATCATAAATAATTTGTCTGTGTAACTTAGTACCGAATCTGATGAAAATGTTATCTAGAAGATATACTAAAGCATCACAAACATTTTGGCAAGACCACATTTTAAACCTTTTTTGGTCATCGGAAGTAAAACCAGAGGGCCAATGGCCCTATATCGCTCACCTGAGCACTGAGGCACTGAGGTTACAGCAACAAAACACCATGCACAACAGCAATAAAAAACACCATTTATGTAGAGGATAATATCACAAACATTTATGCAAAAAAAAAAAGCTTTATCCCCCATTAATGGCTTCTCAGAAGATCTTTGGCAAAAAAAAAAAAAAGTGAAAATTTGGCCTTTCAGCTGCAATGGCAACCAATCAAAATCGGGTAATTAGGAAAAATTCATATAGCTGGTAGAGGACTACTCCAGGAACATTTCTGTGAATTTTTGTCAAAATATCTGCAGTAACACAGAAATAAATAGCAAATGTCCACTTTCCTCATTATAAGTCTATGGAAACTTTAAGTTGCCATAGCAACAAATTCACATGGGCATTGATAATATAAAACATACTTTAGGTAGAGATTAAAATTATTAATATGTATGCTAAGTATCAGCTTCATCTCCCTCATGGCTTCACTTTTCCCATTATGAGTCAATGGAAACTATAAGTCGCCATAGCAACCAAAGTTCTTATGGGATTGGAAGAAAAAGAATAAAATTTATGTAGAAACTACTGTCATCAACATGTTTGCACAATATCAGCTTCATCCCCTATATGGCTTTGAGCAGAAGATTTTTTTTTTTTCGAAATTTACACTATATTTTGCCATGGCAACCAATCAAATTCAGCGATTTGGAGAAAATTCATATGAATCGTAGAGGACTACTCAAGAAACGTTTCTGTAGAAATTTTTTTAAATACCTGCAGTAAGTTAGACAGCAAAACTTGCCAATTTCCATTTTCCTCATTATAAGTCAATGGAAACTCTTTGTTGCCATAGCAACCAAACTGCTAGAGCAATTGCCATGAAAAACAATGATTCTATAGAGGCTAGTACTAAGGTTCTTTCTGTAAAGTTTGAGCTTTATTGGGCCACACAGTTTCTGCGAAGATGATTTTTTAATATTTTTCTATTTTTAACCATTTGGTTGCAATGGCAACCAGCCAAATTGTGCAATTTGCATAAATTTAACATGGCTGGTTAAAGACTACTCAAGGTACACTTCTATGAAAGTTTTTTTCAAAATATCCGCAGTGGCATAGCAATAAATGCAAATTTTCCATTTTGCCATTATAAGTCAATGGCAACTTTCAGTTCCCATAGCAACCAAACTGCTAGAGCAATTGCCAAGAAAAACAGTACTTTTATAGAGGCTAGTACTAAGATTCTTTCTGTGAAGTTTGAGCTTTATTCGTTGCATAGTTTCTGAGGAGATGATTTTTGAATATTTTTTCTATTTTTTAACCATTCTGTTGCCATGGCAACCAGCCAAATTGTGCAATTTACATAAAATTCATGTGGTTGATAGAGGAATACTCAAGGAACATTTCTGTAAAAGTTTTGTCAAAATATCTGCAGTGACATAGCAATAAATGCAAATTTTCCATTTTGCCATTATAAGTCATTGGCAACTTTCAGTTCCCATAGCAACCAAACTGCTAGAGCAATTGCCAAGAAAAACAGTACTTTTATAGAAGCTAGTACTATGATCCTTTCTGTGAAGTTTGAGCTTTATTGGTTGCATAGTTTCTGAGGAGATGATTTTTGAATATTTTTTCTATTTTTTAACCATTCGGTTGCCATGGCAACCAGCCAAATTGTGCAATTTACATAAAGTTCATGTGGTTGATAGAGGAATACTCAAGGAACATTTCTGTAAAAGTTTTGTCAAAATATCTGCAGTGACATAGCAATAAATGCAAATTTTCAATTTTTCCCATACAAGTCAATGGAAACTTTAAGTTGCCATAGCAACCAAAGTTCAGAAGCGATTTGGATAAAAACAGTATTATTGGTTCCCCCTGCCTATAGATGCTATATATGCAATTTGGTAACAATGGGCCTTGTAGTTTCAGAGGAGATGTCGTTTGAAAATATTGACGGACGGACGGACGACGGACGACGGATGCCTGCCTATACTATAAGCTCACCTGTGAGTCTTCGGCTCAGGTGAGCTAAAAAGCATGTTTATCATTGCAAGCAAGATAAAGAGTACCCTCTCTCTGAAAAGTAGTCTCAATTAAATTTATTAGTTTCTTTTTTATTAAATTATGGGGCAAAGTTGTATAGAGTGTAGACAAATCGTATGTAGACAAACTAGACGCGCGATATCCTCTAGACTTCAGTTTATCAAGAACCTCGGTAGAATTTTTAATTGACCAAAACAAATTTTTTCCTGACCGTTCGTAAACTTTTTCACAGTACCTAATTACATGAATTTTGATAGCGGTAAGGCAAGAAGTTAATAATTTGGAAAGTTCAGTAGTGGTAAAAGCACTAGAATTAGCAATAAACCTGGCTTTATATAGTCGTTTATGAAGTTAAGGTAACCAGTACATCGTAGGAAGCTTGTCCTGCCGTTCCTCTACATTTACAGAAAACTTGAGGGCTATATCATTACAGTGCCTAAAGACAACAGACTTTTCGTCTTCTGAAGTCTCTTCATAGGCCTTAGTGCCGCCAAGTTCTTGTTTCAATGTGTTAATATAGTGTAACCGTCAAACAACGACAACGTTATTTGCAGCCTTGCCTGCTGGAACCAGAACGTACATCAAGCATTTTTTCCAGCTTTTTTCAGCAGAAACGAATTGTAACTAGAAAATGTGTTTATGAAACACTATGCCCCCAACCATATGCTTGTCTCTAGAGAAGGTTCATCCAATAATGCTTGTACCTTTGTACCATAGGCTTACAATGCACTAAGTCAAAAAAGGGGCTTAACTCAGTCAAAAATTTACGAATTGTTTTCGAAAGTTAATCAGGTCATCTACACCTTGGGCAATATCAACCTGCAAAAATCATGATCCTAGCATCAGGGGTTCTCCAGATATTTTGTTCACAAACTTCCATAGGCAAATAATGCACTAAGTTGAAAAAGGGGCATAACTCAATTCAAAATTTACAAATTATTTTCAAAAGTTAATCAGGTCATCTACACCACAGGCAGTATCTTCCTGCATAAAATCATGCTCCTAGCATCAGGTCTTCTTGAGATATTTTGTTCACAAGGTTCCATTTGCTTACAATGCACTAAGTTGAAAAAGGGGCATAACTCAATCAAAAATTCATGATTTCTTTTCAAAAGTTAATCAGGTCATCTACACCACAGGCAGTATCTTCCTGCAAAAAATTATGCTCCTAACATCAGGGGTTCTTGAGATATTTTGTTCAAGAGGTTCCATAGGCTTACAATGCACTAAGTCGAAAAAGGTGCATAACTCAATCAAAAATTCATGATTTCTTTTCAAAAGTTAATCAGGTCATCTACACTACAGGCAGTATCTTCCTGCAAAAAATTATGCTCCTAACATCAGGGGTTCTTGAGATATTTTGTTCACAAGGTTCCATAGGCTTATAATGCACTAAGTCGAAAAAGAGGCATTACTTTGTCAAAAATTCACGAATTTGTTTCAAAAGTTAATCAGGTCATCTACACCTTGGGCATTCTCATCCTGCAAAACCTCATGATCCTAGCATCACGGGTTCTTGAGATATTTTGTTCACAAGTTTCCACAGGCTAAGTCGAAAAAGGGGCATAAATCTGGAAATACATGACCGGCGGAAAAATAAAAAAATACGGGTCTGCTTATTTTCCATACTGATCATGTGTATAAAGTTTCAAGTTCCTAGCTCTTATTGTTCTTGACTATATGTAAGGGTACCTTTGTACCATAGGCCTCAATGCACTAAGTCAAAAAAGGGGAATAACTCGATCAAAAATTCACGAATTATTTTCAAAAGTTAATCAGGTCATCTGCACCACAGGCAGTATCTTCCTGCAAAAAATCATGCTCCTAGCTTCAGGGGTTCTTGAGGTATTTTGTTCACAAGGTTCCATAGGCTTACAATGCACTAAGTCGAAAAAGGGGCATAACTCGGTCAAAAATTCACGAATTTGTTTCAAAAGTTAATCAGGTCATCTACACCTTGGGCATTCTCATCTTGCGAAGCCTCATGATCCTAGCATCAGGGGTTCTTGAGATATTTTGTTCACAAGGTTCCACAGGCTAAGTCGAAAAAGGGGCATAACTCTGGAAAAACAATGCCGGCGGAAAAATAAAAAAATACGGGTCTGCTTATTTTCCATACTGATCATGTGTATAAAGTTTCAAGTTCCTAGCTCTTATTGTTCTTGACTATATGTAAGGGTACCTCTGCACTAAGTCGAAAAAGGGGAATAACTCGATAAAAAATTCACGAATTTTTTTCAAAAGTTAATCAGGTCATCTACACCACAGGCAGTATCTTCCTGCAAATAATCATGCTCCTAGCTTCAGGTGTTCTTGAGATATTTTGTTCACAAGGTTCCATAGGCTTACAATGCACTAAGTCGAAAAAGGGGCATAACTCGGTCAAAAATTCACAAATTTGTTTCAAAAGTTAATCAGGTCATCTACACCTTAGGCATTCTCATCCTGCAAAACCTCATTATCCTAGCATCAGGGGTTCTTGAGATATTTTGTTCACAAGTTTCCACAGGCTAAGTCGAAAAAGGGGCATAAATCTGGAAATACATGACCGGCGGAAAAATAAAAAAATACGGGTCTGCTTATTTTCCATACTGATCATGTGTATAAAGTTTCAAGTTCCTAGCTCTCATTGTTCTTGACTATATGTAAGGGTACCTTTGTACCATAGGCCTCAATGCACTAAGTCGGAAAAGGGGAATAACTTTATCAAAAATTCACAAATTTGTTTCAAAAGTTAATCAGGTCATCTACAGCACAGGCAGTATCTTCCTGCAAAAAATCATGCTCCTAGCATCAGGGGTTCTTGAGATATTTTGTTCGCAAGGTTTCATAGGCTTACAATGCACTAAGTCGAAAAAGGGGCATAACTCGGTCAAAAATTCACGAATTTGTTTCAAAAGTTAATCAGGTTATCTACACCTTGGGCATTCTCATCCTGCAAAACCTCATGATCCTAGCATCAGGGGTTCTTGAGATATTTTATTCACAAGGTTCCACAGGCTAAGTCGAAAAAGGGGCATAACTCTTGAAATATGTGACCCGCGGAAAAAAACAACAACACATGTTCGCTTATTTTCCATACTGATCATGTGTATAAAGTTTCAAGCTCCTAGCTCTTATGGTTCTTGACTTATATATAGCAGACACAGGGACTGACGGACGTACATGCCCAAACCAATATGCCCCCACAATTTCTCCGAAATTGGGGGCATAAAAAATACGGGTATGCGTATTTTTCATACTGATCATGTGTATAAAAAGTCAAGTTCCTAGCTCTTATTGTTCTTGGCTGTATGTAAGGGGACATTTGTACCCTAGGCTTCAATGCACTAAGTCGAAAAAACGGCCCAACTCGATCAAAACTTCACGATATCTTTTCAAAAGTTAATCAGGTCATCTACACCTTAGGCAGTATTTTCCTGCAAAAAATCATGCTCCTAGCATCAGTTTTTTTTTAGATATTTTGTTCACAAGGTTCCATAGGCTTACAATGCACTAAGTCGAAAAAGGGGCATAATTCAGTCAAAAATTCACAAATATGTTTCAAAAGTTAATCAGGTCATCTACACCTTGTAGATTCTCATCCGGCAAAACCTCATGATCATAGCATCAGGGGTTCTTGAGATATTTTGTTCACAAGATTCTACAGGCTAAGTCGAAAAAGGGGCATAACTTTGGAAATACATGGCCGGCGGAAAAATAAAAAAATACGGGTCTGCTTATTTTCCGTACTGATAATGTGTATAAAGTTTCAAGTTCCTAGCTCATACTAATCATGACTTTATGTAAGGGTACCTTTGTACCATATACTTCAATGCACTAAGTCGAAAAAGGGGAATAACTCGATCAAAACTTCACGAATTTTTTCAAAAGTTAGTCAGGTCATCTACACCATAGGCAGTATCTTCCTGCAAAAAATCATGCTCCTAGCATCAGGGGTTCTCCAGATATTTTGTTCACAAGGTTCCATAGGCTTACAATGCACTAAGTCGAAAAAGGGGCATAACTCAGTCAAAAATTCACGAATTTGTTTCAAAAGTTAATCAGGTCATCTACACTTTGGGCAATATCAACCTGCAAAAATCATGATCCTAGCATCAGGGGTTCTCCAGATATTTTGTTCACAAGATTCCGTAGGCAAATAATGCACTGAGTTGAAAAAGGGGCATAACTCGGTCAAAAATTCACATTTTTTTTTTCAAAACTTAATCAGGTCATCTACACCACAGGCAGTATCTTCCTGCAGAAAATCATGCTCCTAGCATTAAGGGTTCTTGAGATATTTTGTTCACAAGGTTCCATAGGCTTACAATGCACTAAGTCGAAAAAGGGGCATAACTCGATCAAAAATTTATGATTTTTTTTTCAGAAGTTAATCAGGTCATCTATATGTTAGGCAGTATCTTCCTGCAAAAAATCATGCTCCTAGCATCAGGGGTTCTAGAGATATTTTGTTCACAAGGTTCTATAGACTTACAATGCACTAAGTCGAAAAAGGGGCATAACATGGTCAACAAGAGGCCAACGGGCCACAAAGCTCTCTAGCTCAAAATTGCTGTCAATTCGTACAGGCTAATACAAAATATACAACTAGAAAGTCTCAGTCGGACAGTCTGTTGAGTTGATAACAAAATATATAACTATTTTCCATATATTGATTGCAGTAAATGCCATTTTTTAATTTTCCCTATTGCAAGTCAATGCAACCCTAAGTTGCCATAGCAACCAAACTAAAGACTAAAAACTAAAAAAACCCAAAAAAACCATACATTTTCAATCATCCTGCCTAAGGATACTTCAGATGAAATCTGGGCCTTATCGGCCCAGTGGCTTCTGAGGAGATTTTTTTTTTAAGTATTTTTTTTTCCATTTTTTTGAATGTGGTTTCCATGGCAACCAATAAAAGGAACAGTGGGCAAAAAAACAACAAAAACACATAGCTAATAAGAGACTTCTTAAGGACAATCTATAAAAGTTTTGTCAACAGATATGCAATGGCTTGGCAGTAAATGCCATTTTTCAATTTACCCATTATAAGTCAATGCAACTCTAAGTGGCTGATTTTCATACAAAACATAAACTTTCAACCCCGCAGTGCAAGGATGCCACAGATGAATTCTGGGCCTTATTGGCCCTGTGGCTTAAGAGGAGATAATTTTTTAAATATTTCTTTCCATTTTTTTTTTACATTTCGGTTTCCATGGCAACCAAT
The DNA here is from genome assembly GCA_963989385.1 of Ctena decussata. Lineage (NCBI taxonomy): Eukaryota > Metazoa > Mollusca > Bivalvia > Lucinida > Lucinidae > Ctena > Ctena decussata. The sequence goes on along the minus strand of OZ022507.1, from coordinate 35,815,125 downwards.
AAAAGGAGCAGTGGGCCAAAAACATTTAGCTGATAGAAGACATCTCAAGGAACATTTCTATAAAAGTTTTATCAATATATCTGCAATGGCTTGGCAGAATATGCCATTTTTCAATTTTCCCCATTATAAGTCAATCGGAACTCTAAGTTGCCATAGCAACCAAACTTAAGGGCCCATGATCATAAAAAACACAAACTTTCAATCACCAAGCCCAAGGATGCCACAGATGAAATATGGGCCTTATCGGCCCAGTGGCTTCAGAGGAGATAATTTTTTCAGTATTTTTCCATTTTTTTGCATTTCAGTTTCCATGGCAACCAATAAAAGGAGCAGTGGGCCAAAAAATATAGCTGATAGAAGACATCCAAGGAACATTTCTATAAAAGTTTTATCAACATATCTGCAATGGCTTGGCAGAAAATGCCATTTTTCAATTTTCCCCATTATGAGTCAATGGGAACTCTAAGTTACCATAGCAACCAAACTAAAAGGCCGATTTTCATAAAACACACAAACTTCCAATCCCCCATCCCAAGGATGCCACAGATGAAATTTGGGCCCAATCGGCCTAGTGGCTTCAGAGGAGATGTCGTTTAAAAGTGTTGACGGACGACAGACGACGACGACATATGACAACGACGGACCACTGCCTATCCTATAAGCTCCCCCGGAGCCTTCGGCTCTGGTGAGCTAAAAACTCCCTAATTTATTTCAAAAGTTAATCAGGTCATCTACACCTTAGGCATTGTCATCCTGCAAAACCTCATGATCCTAGCAACAGGGGTTCTTGAGATATTTTGTGCACAAGGTTCCACAGGCTAAGTCGAAAAAGGGGCATAACTCTGGAAATACATGACCATCGGAAAAATAAAACCAGAGGACCAATGGTCCTGTAGCTCACCTGCCACTTGGTCCTGGTATATATTTTAATGCTTTTATACATGTATATAGCACCAGGGCAGGGTCAGATAACCCCCCCCCCTCCCTTGGGGATTAATGTTGAGTCCCAATTCTATATACCAAGCCACAAGGTCACTGGGCCTTTGGTTCTGGACAAAGATTTCTGAAGGGTTTTTATCATATATGGGCGTGGCGGCCACCATGTTTATGTGACCATGACCATCTGAACAAACTTTGATTCCTTTGACCCAGTATTAAAGCTCAATATGAAATACTATAATCATTTGTATAAACTATGATATATACATACCGGTACCAAGTTCCAAGGTTATAGGCCTTTCGGTTCTCGAGAAAAAGACGTTTGAAGAGTGTTTACCATATATGGGCATGGTGGCCATCTTGGTCAAGTGACCAAGACCATCTGAACAAACTATGGTTCCTTTAAGCCGGTGAAGCTCCAAAGGAAATATGGCTTCAATTGATCCTAGTGGCCTCTGAGAAGATGTTTAAAAATGTTGACGGGTGACAGAATCTCAATGACCTTGTACAAAAGTCAAAGAATGACCTTGACCATATCTTCATCTGGTCATTTAATCAACCATATACACCAAATATTGCACCTTAGACTTAAATAGTTTCTGAAATATCCACTGTTTAAGCATTTCCCCATATAAAAGCCTACATAATGTACCAAAGTTGACAGTGTCATAAATTAGGTCAAGGTCAACACACGATCATTTGTATAAACTATGATGGGCTTGAGTGCCCAAAGCTACATACCAAATTTCAAGGTCATACGCCTTTTGGTTCTGGAGAAGAAGATTTTGAAGGGTTTTTACCATATACGGGCAAGGCGGCCATCTTGGTCATGTGACCCAGATCCCGGGTATAAACGTTCGTTCCCCCATCCCACTGAGACTCCATATGAAATTTGGCTTCAATCTCCCCAGTGGTTTCAGATTAGTAGATGTTTGAAAATCTTGACGACGGATGGTCTGACGGAATGACCTTGACCTTTATAGACAAGATATCTTCATCTGGTCATTTGGTCGACCATGTATACAACATATTGTACCTTAGACTTAAATAGTTTCTGAGAAATCCACTTGTTAATTGTTTTTCCATATAAAAGCCTAACGTACCAAAGTTGACCATGCCGTAAATTAGATCAAGGTCAAAGCAAGGTCATGATTTATATAAACTAGGATAAGCCGGCCTGAACAATGCTACATACCAAGTTTCAAGGTCATAGGCCTTTTGGTTCTGGAGAAGAAGAGTTTTGAAGGGTTTTTACCATATATGGGCATGGCGGCCATCTTGGTCATGTGACCCAGACCCCGGGTACAAACTTTCGTTCCCCCATCCTACTGAGACTCCATATGAAATTTGGCTTCAATCGGCCCAGTGGTTTCAGAGGAAAAGATGTTTGAAAAACTTGACGACGGATGGTCCGACGGAATGACCTTGACCTTTAGTGACATAATATCTTCATCTGGTCATTTAGTCGACCATCTATACCAAGTATTGTACCTTAGACTTAAATAGTTTCTGAGAAATCCACTGTTTAAGAGTTTTCGCATATAAAAGCCTAAAGTAATAAAGTTGACCATGCCGTAAATTAGGTCACGGTCAACGCAAGGTCATGATTTGTATAAACTATGATCGGCCCGCATGCCCGATGCTACATACCAAGTTTCAAGGTCATAGGCCTTTTGGTTCTGGAGAAGAAGAGTTTTGAAGGGTTTTTACCATATATGGGCATGGCGGCCATCTTGGTCATGTGACCCAGACCCCGGGTAAAAACTTTCGTTCCCCCATCCCACTGAGACGCCATATGAAATTTGGCTTCAATCGGCCAAGTGGTTTCAGAGGAGAAGATGTTAAAAAATCTTGACAACGGATGGTCCAATGGAATGACCTTGACCTTTAGTGACATAATATCTTCATCTGGTCATTTAGTCGACCATCTATACCAAATATTGTACCTTAGACTTAAAAAGTTTCTGAAAAATCCACTGTTTAAGCGTTTTCCCATATAAAAGCCTAACGTAATAAAGTTGACCATACCGTAAATTAGGTCAAGGTCAATGCAAGGTCATGATTTGTACAAACTATGATGAGCCCGCATGCCCGATGCTACATACCAAGTTTCAAGGTCATACGCCTTTTGGTTCTGGAGAAGAAGATTTTTGAAGGGTTTTTACCATATATGGGCATGGCGGCCATCTTGGTCATGTGACCCAGACCCCGGGTAAAAACTTGTCCCCCATCCCACTGAGACGCCATATGAAATTGGGCTTCAATCGGCCCAGTGGTTTCAGAGGAGAAGATGTTTAAAAATCTTGACGACGGATGGTCCGATGGAATGACCTTGACCTTTAGTGACATAATATCTTAATCTGGTTATTTAGTCGACCATGTATACCAAGTATTGTACCTTAGACTTAAATAGTTTCTGAGAAATACACTGTTTAAGCGTTTTCGCATATAAAAGCCTAACGTTATAAAGTTGACCATGCCGTAAATTAGGTCAAGGTCAACGCAAGGTCATGATTTGTACAAATTATGATGGGCCCGCATGCCCGATGCTACATACCAAGTTTCAAGGTCATAGGCCGTTTGGTTCTGGAGAAGAAGATTTTTGAAGGGTTTTTACCATATATGGGCATGGCGGCCATCTTGGTCATGTGACCGAGACCCCGGGTAAAAACTTTTGTTCCCCCATCCCATTGAGACTCCATATGAAATTTGGCTTCAATCGGCCCAGTGGTTTCAGAGGAGAAGATGTTTAACAAGAGGCCCACGGGCCACAAAGCTCACCAGATCTCTAGCTCAAAATTGCTATCAAATTTGTATAGGCTCAGAATTGCTGTCAATTCGTACAGGCTAATACAAAATATACAACTACAAAGTCTCAGTCTGACAATCTGTTGAGTTGCTAACAAAATATATAACTGATTGCAGTAAATGCCATCTTTTAATTGTCCCCATTGCAAGTCAATGCAACCCTAAGTTGCCACAGCAACCAAGCTAAAGAGAGGATTTTATAAAAAAAACAAAAAACAAGAGGACCATTGGTCCTGTAGCTCACCTGGGTCCATTCAGCCTCAGTACTCTAGGGTAAGTTACTCTAAGGCCATCAGTCAATTGGTTTTGGTGAAAAAGATTTTTAAAGGTTTTAACCATATATGGGCATGGAGGACATGTTGGTCATGTGACCTGGACGTTTGAAAAATATCATTCCCTTTACCCCCTAGAGGCTCTATATGAAATTTGGTTTCAAAATTGGCCCAGGGGGCTTTTGAGGAGATGGTTTGATATTGTCAAAATGACAGAGTTCTGGGTCAAAAGTCAAAGAATGACCTTGACCTCTTGTACTCATGAATCTTCATGTACTCACTAAGATGACTGTAGATACCAATTTTTAGGCATAAATCTTCAAAACTTACCATGAAATCTTATGTTCTAGCATTTTCCCACATTTGACCTTGCAGTAAAATAGTCATGGCCAACCCAAGGTCATTATTTTGAACAATCTTGATAGTACTGGAATTCCTTAAGCTACATACCAAGCTTCAAGGCCATCAGTCAACTGGTTCTGGAGAAGAAGATTTTTAAAGGTTTTTACCATATATGGTCCTGGCGGCCAAGTTGGTCATGTGACCTGGACTGTTTGAATAAATTTTCATTCCCTCAATCCCTGGAGGCTCTATATGAAATTTGGTTACAATTGGCCCAGTTTTTTTAGGGGATTGTTTGATATTGTCAAAATATGAGAGTTCTGGGTCAAAGGTCAAAGAATGACCTTGACCTCTTGTACTCACAAATCTTCATGTACTCATTTAGATAACTGTATATACCAATTCTTAGGCATATCTCTTCAAAACTTTCCATGAAATCTTATGTTCTAGCATTTTCCCATATTTGACCTTGCAGTAAAAAAGATCTAGGTCAACCCATGGTCATAATTTGAACAATATTGACAGTACTCGAGTACCCAAAGCTACATACCAAGTTTCAAGGCCATCGGTCAATTGGTTCTTGAGAAGAAGATTTTTAAAGGTTTTTACCATATAAGGGCGTGGCGGCCATGTTGGTCATGTGACCTGGACCATATGAATAAGTTTCTGTTCCCTCAACTCCTGGAGGCTCTATATGAAATTTGGTTTCAATTGGCCCAGGGGCTTTTGAGGAGCTTGTTTGGAATTGTCAAAATATGAGAGTTCTAGGTCAAAGGTCAAAGAATGACCCTTACCTCTTGTACTCATAAATCTTCATTTACTCATTAAAATGACTGTAGATACCAATTTTTAGCCCAAAATCTTCAACAGTTTCCAAGATATCTTATGTTCTAGCATTTTCCATATAAAAGCACAATGAAGCAAATTTGACCTTACCGTAAAAAAGGTCAAGGTCAACCCAAGGTCATAATTTGAACAATCTTGGTAGTACTCCCGTACCCGATGCTACATACCAAGTTTCAAGGCCATAGGCCTACTGGTTCTGGAGAAGAAGATTTTTTTAGGTTTTTACCATATATGGGCATGGCGGCCATGTTGGTCATGTGACCAGGACCGTTTGAACAACTTTTTGTTCCTAAGGTCCCAGGAGGGTCTATATGAAATTTGGTTACAATCGGCCCAGCGGTTTCAGAGGAGAAGTCGTTTGAAATTGTGGACGGACGGACGACGGACGGACGACGACGGACGACGGAGCCTCACCATACTATAAGCTCCCCCGGAGCCTCTGGCTCAGGTGAGCTAAAAACCCATAAATTTTCAATCATCCTGCCTTAGGATACTACAGATGAAATCTGGGCTTTATCTGCCCAGTGGCTTCTGAGGAGATAATTTTTTTTTAAGTATTTTTTCCCCATTTTTTTGCATTTTGGTTTCCATGGCTACCAATAAAAGGAGCAGTGGGAAAAAACACATAGCTAATAAGAGACTTCTCAAGGAACAATCTATAAAAGTTTTGTCAACATATATGCAATGGCTTGGCAGTAAAAGCCATTCTTTAATTTTCCCGCTTATAAGACAATGTAACTCTAAGTTGCTATAGCAACCAAACTAATGGGCTGATTTTCATAAAAAACATAAACTTTCAACCCCCCAGCCCAAGGATGCCACAGATGAAATCTGGGCCTTATTGGCCCAGTGGCTTAAGGGAAGATACTTTTTGAAATATTTTTTTACATTATTTTTTACATTTCGGTTTCCATGGCAACCAATAAAAGGAGCAGTGGGCCAAAAAACATACAGCTGATAGAAGACATCTCAAGGAACATTTCTATAAAAGTTTTATCAACATATCTGCAATGGCTTGGCAGAAAATGCCATTTTTCAATTTTCCCATTATAAGTCAAAGGGAACTCTAAGTTGCCATAGCAACCAAACTAAAGGGCCCACGATCATAAAAAACACAAACTTTCAGTCCCCAAGCCCAAGCATGCCACAGATGAAATCTGGACCTTATGGGCCCTGTGGCTTCAGAGGAGATAATTTTTTAAGTTTTTTTTTCCAATTTTTTTTTGCATTTCGGTTTCCATGGCAACCAATAAAAGGAGCAGTGGGCCAAAAAACATATAGCTGATAGAGGACATCTCAAGGAACATTTCTATAAAAGTTTTATCAACATATCTGCAATGACTTGGCAGAAAATGCCATTTTTCAATTTTCCCCATTATAAGTCAATGGGAATTCTAAGTTGCCATAGCAACCAAACTAAAAGGCCAATTTTCATAAAAAAACACAAACTTTCAATCCCCCATCACAAGGATGCCACAGATGAAATTTGGGCCCAATCGGCCTAGTGGCTTCAGAGGAGATGTCGTTTAAAAGTGTTGACGGACGACGACGACAGACGACGACGACAGACGACGACGACGGACCACTGCCTATCCTATAAGCTCCCTCGGAGCCTTCGGCTCTGGTGAGCTAAAAATCTTGACGACGGATGGTCCAATGGAATGACCTTGACCTTCAGGGACATAATATCTTCATCTGGTCATTTAGTCGACCATGTATACCAAGTATTGCACCTTAGACTTAAATAGTTTCTGAGAAATCCACTGTTTAAGGGTTTTCCCATATAAAAGCCTAACGTACCAAAGTTGACCATGTCGTAAATTAGGTCAAGGTCAACGCAAGGTCATCATTTGTATAAACTATGATGGGCCCGCATGCCCGATGCTACATACCAAGTTTCAAGGTCATTGGCCTTTTGGTTCTGGAGAAGAAGATTTTTGAAGGGTTTTTCCATATATGGGCGCCATCTTGGTCATGTGACCCAGATACCCGGTACAAACTTTCGTTCCCCCGACCTAGGTAGGCTCCATATGAAATATGGCTTCAATCGGCCCAGTGGTTTCAGAGGAGAAGATGTTTTAAAATGTTGACGGACGACGGACGGACGGATGGACGGACGGACGACGGATGCCTGGCTATACTATAAGCTCACCTATGAGCCTAAAGGCTCAGGTGAGCTAAAAATACGGGTATGCTTATTTTCCATACTGATCATGTGTTTAAAAATTCAAGTTCCTAGCTCTTATTGTTCTTGACTGTATGTAAGGGGACATTTGTACCCTAGGCTTCAATGCACTAAGTCGAAAAAGGGGCCCAACTCGATCAAAACTTCACGATATCTTTTCAAAAGTTAATCAGGTCATCTACACCTTAGGCAGTTTTTTCCTGCAAAAAATCATGCTCCTAGCATCATGGGTTCTTGAGATATTTTGTTCACAAGGTTCCATAGGCTTACAATGCACTAAGTCGAAAAAGGGGCATAACTCAGTCAAAAATTATCAAATTTGTTTCAAAAGTTAATCAGGTCATCTACACCTTGGGCATTCTCATCCAGCATAACCTCATGATCCTAGCATCAGGGGTTCTTGAGATATTTTGTTCACAAGGTTCAACAGGCTAAGTGGAAAAAGGGGCATAACTTTGGAAATACATGGCCGGCGGAAAAATAAAACAAGAGGCCCACGGGCCACAAAGCTCACCAGATCTCTAGCTCAAACTTGCCGTCGAATTTGAATAGGCTCAAAATTGCTGTCACATTTGTACATGCTTATACAAAATATACATCTACAAAGTCACTCTGACAGTCTGTTGAGTTGATAAAAAATATGTAACTATTTCCTTATTTTGATTGTAGTAAATGCCATTTTTTTTTATTTTTCCCATCATAAGTCAATGCAACTCTAATTTGTCATAGCAATCAAATGAAAGAGCCGATTTTCAGAAAAAAAAACACACACACAAAAACAAAAACAAATTTTCAATTCCCCAGCCTAAGGATACTAAAGATAAAGTCTGAGCCTGATTTGCCTATTGGTTTCAGAAGAGATATTTCTTTAAAGTGTTTCCCCCCCCCCCCCTTTTTTTTTTGCTTTATGGCTTCCATGACATCCAATAAAAAGTGCAGAGCCAAAAACATATAGCCGATAGAAGACTTCTCAAGGAGCATTTCTATAAAAGTTTTGTCAACATATCTGCAATGGCTTATCAGTAAATGCCATTTTCAGTTCTCCCCATTATAAATCAATACCATTCTAAGTTGCCATAGCATCCTAACTAAAGAGCCGATTTTCATAAAAAAAAACAAAAAAACTTTCAATCCCCAAGCCTAAGGCTACTACAGATGGAATCTGGGCCATATCTGCCTAGTGGCTTCTGAGGAGATAATTTTTTAAGTAGTTCATTTCCATTTTTTGTATTTTGTTTCCATGGCAACCAATAAAAGGAGCAGTGGGCAAAAAAAAAACATACAACTGATAGAAGACTTCTCAAGAAACATTTCTATAAAAGTTTTGTCAACACATCTGCAATGGCTTGGCAGTAAATGCCGTTTTTCAATTTTCCCCATTATAAGTCAATGCAACTCTAAGTTGCCATAGCAACCCAACTGAAGAGCCAATTTTCAGAACAAGAGGCCCAAATGGGCCTGATATCGCTCACCTGGCTATTGTGCAACGGAACCATTCTGATACAAAATTGGTCCAATTCGACTGAGAATTTCTCATTTTCACATTTTGCTACTTTTAGTAAGAGAGGCCAACTTGCCTGGTCTTTATATATTTACTTTTGAAACATCTCAATGCAAGAATCATTTTGCCACAAATTTCATCAAAATCCATTCAGGGGTTACTGAGATATTGCCAGTTTCATGTTTTGTGCTATTTTTAGTAACGGCAGATGGCGGCCATCTTGGATTGCTAAAATGCAAAAAATCGAAAAGCGTTCATGCAAGGACCATTTTGACACAAATTTGGTCAAATTCCATTGAGATTTTCTGATTTTCACATTTTTCTATTTGTAGTAACAGAGGCCAATATGGCTGTCTTACAGTTAGATATTTTTGAAACATCTCAATGCAAGAATCATTTTGACACAAATTTCGTCAAAATCCATTCAGCGGTTACTGAGATATTGTCAATTTTATGTTTTGTGCTATTTTTAGTAACGGCAAATGGGGGCCATCTTGGAATGCCAAAATGCAAAAAATCGAAAAAGCTTAATGAAAGGACCATTCTGACACAAAATTAATCCAACTCCATTGAGATTTTCTAATTTTCACATTTTTCACAGTAATTCATTACTGACCGTTCCAAGGCGGTAGTTCTGTTGTGGTTCTCTGTTGCCTGTTTTTGGTGTCAGAGTTTCTGTGGTGTTTTACCTTATGTATGTTCTTATTATTTTTGGTTCGGTTTGGGTTGCTGAGTGGCCACCTTTTTGGAACAAGCTGCTCACTCGGTTGGCCATATGTTCTCTGTATCTTGATTATTTGTAATCTTAGTTGTTTCCAACTATGGTTTGGGGGCTGGATTTGGATTTTGATTGTTTCAGTTCCTGGTCTTTGCATACTTTTTACTTCTATTTTCAGTAACAGAGGCCAATATGAATGGTCTACAGTTAGATATTTTTGAAACATCTCAATGCAAGAATCATTTTGACACAAATTTCGTCAAAATCCATTCAGCGGTTACTGAGATATTGTCATTTTCATGTTTTGTGCTATTTTTAGTAACGGCAGATGGCGGCAATCTTGGATGCCAAATTGCAATTAATCAAAACGTCTTTATGCAAGGAACATTCTGACACAAAATTGGTCCAATTCCATTCAAGGGTTCTTGAGTAATTGTCATTTTTATGTTTGTGCTATTTTTAGTAACACCAGATGGCGGCCATCTTGGAACGCCAAATTGCAATTAATCGAAACGGCTTCATGCAAGGAACATTCTGACACAAAATTGGTCCAATTCCATTCAAGGGTTCTTGAGTAATTGTCATTTTTATGTTTGTGCTATTTTTAGTAACGGCCCCCATGGTGGCCATCTTGGATAGTCAACTGACACAAAATTGAAAGAATTCCATTCAAGAAACAATTCTGACCAAATCTGGTCAGATTCTTTAGATATTGACATTTGAGCAAAATCGGCCTTGTAAACGCTAAGTAGGTCACTGTGACCTAATTCCGCTATAGATTTTTTTTATTTTTACAATTTTTAATACCAAGGTCCCACTTATAGTCCATAAAAACTTTCAACCAAATATACCAAATGGTTCTGGAGAAGAAGTTGATTTTGTTGTTTTTGCTATTTTTAGTATCAGCAGCCATCTTGGATTCTTGACCTGACCCAATTTTATAATTTTGAAACCCTGCAGTCTGGTCATGCTCCATGTGAAATTTGAGATCCATGGGCTCGGTGGTTTATGAGAAGAAGTTGTTTGAAGTTGTTTAAATAGGTCATTTTTTGACATTGGCATTTGAGCACAAGAGGCCCAAATGGGCCTGATATCGCTCACCTGGCTATTGTGCAACGGGACCATTCTGATACAAAATTGGTCCAATTCCACTGAGAATTTCTCATTTTCACATTTTGCTACTTTTAGTAACAGAGGCCAACTTGCCTGGTCTTTATATATTTACTTTTCAAACACCTCAATGCAAGAATCATTTTGCCACAAATTTCATCAAAATCCATTCAGGGGTTACTGAGATATTGCCAGTTTCATGTTTTGTACTGTTTTCAGTAATGGCAGATGGCGGCCATCTTGGATTGCTAAAATGTAAACAAGAGGCCCAAATGGGCCTGATATCGCTCACCTGGCTATTGTGCAACAGGACCATTCTGATACAAAATTGGTCCAATTCCACTGAGAATTTCTCATTTTCACATTTTGCTACTTTTAGTAACAGAGGCCAACTTGCCTGGTCTTTATATATTTACTTTTGAAACACCTCAATGCAAGAATCATTTTGCCACAAATTTCATCAAAATCCATTCAGGGGTTACTGAGATATTGCCAGTTTCATGTTGTGTACTATTTTTAGTAATAGCAGATGGCGGCCATCTTGGATTGCTAAAATGTAAACAAGTAGCCCAAAGGGCAACAATTGCTCACCTGAGAGAAATTGTAAACCTATAGGGATATTTAAGATGCTCAAGGGCAGCTAACTCCACAGTCAGTGGTCCAATTAGACTGAAAATTAAACTCATCCAAAACATTATGTATGCCCTCATTTAATATAATAGGCAAGTTTAAAAAGTATCCGATCAAGAGCACAATAGACAGAGCTGTCATCTTGTACTATAACCTTTCACCAGCAGCCAAATTTCATCTCACTGGACTTTCTGTAGAGGGATAACAGCATGATTCCTAATCTCTCAGGGGTGTTTACTTCTAAAGGGAGTTTTATTAACCCAAACAAGTTCTTATCAAAACATTCCACTGCAGAGAACAAAGATAATCATCATTTAATATGTGTGTTTATGAGCATGGATTTATGACTGTATTGAATTATGATTTTGTTGTTGCTTTCTTTGACCTAGTGCACAATTTGGAGGCTATCTTTGACCTTCCATAGCTGTTAATAGCTTTTTTTCTGAAATGAGCCACTTCGTGAAAAAACAGTTATTTGCATATATGAAAACAAAGGTGCAGATCAGTGTGTTTGTTTTCGCCAAACAGATAATAAAAACTATCTACTTTCTTAAGCCTCTTATCATTTTCTGTGACTACAGTCTGAGTTTTGAACTGGTCGGAAACCCAAAATATAGGTTTTCTGATGATGCGGCTAAAATATGAGTGAGACCAAAGAAAATGCAATTTGCTATTTCACAAGCATAATTTATATTTCAGATATTTCCAGATCTTGTTAGCAGTTGGTGTCGGCATATACAGCTTCCTTATCGTGTACTAGGTCCCTCATAGCTACAATGAAAAAAGGCAATAAGCAATGCTTATTAGATACCCCCCGCACATTAATGGTCAATAAAGTAAATGATGTCAGAATACAAAGGCCATACAAATGACTGTGTAAGTTGACATAGCTGCCATTTTATCAATAATATTTTTGGCAACAAACTTCTTCATGCAAATGTCAAATGTGCCTTTATTGTGAAGACAAAATGTCAAATTGCTTCAACTAAAGCTAAGGTCAACCTGTGCATGCACTATCATAGCGCAAGCATAACCCCTATTAAAAACATGCAGGAAAAATTGTCTAAGTTCACACAACTGCCCTTTTGTCAAAAATGGCGGCTCAATTTATGCTTCAATTTTTAAGTGAATTTGAAAGTTTATGCTTCAACTTTTCAAGTGAACTTGAAATTTTGTTATTTTCAGGAATTTTAGATCTAGAGAGGCAGGGTGGCCGAGTGGTTAGAGTGGCTTGGTTATTGTGCAGAAAGTTGCTGGAAGGTCGTGAGTTAGCGGCTCAGCGTCGCCATCTGACGACAGGAAAACTCTCTCTGTCCACCCTGCAGTAAATGGGTACCTTTTTCGAATTAGGGAAGGATAAGGCAGCGAAAGGAGAGAGATGGGCAGATAAGGCAGCGAGGGGAGAGATGGGCTCCGCCTTTCATCAGCTGTGCCCAAGATACAGTGGGTCTCTAACCCCCACTGCCCTTACGGCTATTGGGCTATGGGAAACCTTTACCTTTACATTTAGACATATTAAACTGTGCTAATAAAGCTAATAGAATGCTGGGGCTAATTAAAAGAACATTCACATATATGGATAAAGATATGTTTCTTCCTCTCTTCAAAACACTCATCCGCCCCCATTTGGAGTACATGAATGTGGTTTAGCTGTCGCCACAGGCATATATTGGTATGGTCTGGCTTTTCTACACTTCAAGAAGCAATCGTCTCTGTCATAACGGTTGCATCTTGGCAAAGAGGTTCTAACATACAGATTCTATGTTTTAGAACTATTTTTGCGATAACTTATAAAATGGTAATCCAGTGAAAATATGTATATGATACCCGAGATATGATACAAGTTATAGAGGACAATATTGCCAACTTCTGAAACGAATTTCAATTTAAACGACTGTCTGAACATTGCTGCAATTAGATGCACTTGGGGACAAATCCAGTATAGCTCCAATTTTCCAAAGCGTGGTTATAATAAGAGGTTGTAATGTATAATCTATTAGTCCCTAATCATAACCTTTTGATCACCCTTATTAAATCCTTTGAACCTTGTGTTATTGACCGTTCCAAAATGATACTTCTCATTTGCCTCTTTTTATTGCTTCTTTTTGCCTTCTATGTCTCTACATGATATGAGCCACTTCATGAGAACAATATGCTTTTTTGCATACAAGAAAATAAAGACGCAGGTCAGCTGTGCAGTTACTGCGCAGCTGTTCAACACCTTTATTTTTGCTACATAGTACAATCCCATCTACTTGCTTAATAATAAATTTCAAGCCTCTTAACCATCTTCTCTGGCTGTACAGTCTGGTTTGTGTCGGACCAGGTCGGAAATGCCATAGACAGGTTTTGTCTTGATGTGGCTCATAATACTAGTAAGGTTAAGGTAGCTGAGTTGCCATGATTTGGGAAAGAGCTGCTCATTTGTTGTTGTGTTAGGAATTTACGTCCCACCAATAGCTTAGGCCGTACAGAAACTGAAACCAAAAGACTGGAAAAGTCCAGGATCAAACCCATAACCCCTGGTTTACAAGGAGAGTAGCTTTACCAATACACCATGGAGGCTCCTAATGAGCTGCTCCTTTGATATATGGTATGTCTTTACACCATAGAGGCTCCTAATGAGCTGCTTCTTTGATATATGGTATGTCTTCTTTGTTTGTTTATTCGTTTGCTTTTGTTGAGGTTTAACATACCTGTCAACAATTTTTTAGTCATGTCGGGACAGAACCACCACTTTCTGGGTATTACCAGTACTTTCAGGGAGTAAAGTGTCTTGCCCAAGGACACAAACCCGCAGAGGTAGGTTTCAAACCCCCTACCTGCTGCTGCGGTGTCCTCCGCTCTACCATTGAGCCATCATGCTCCCCATGTAATCTTTTTATTATGTCTATTTGTTTTAGTTAATTTCCAGTTTGATTTCCCGGGTGGGACTTTGGATCTGATTGCATCAGTTCCTGGTCATTGCTTACTACTTAATTTTATTTGGCATTGAGGGTATTTTAACCAATGAATAGAATAAAGGGTTTTCAGCTAAAAGAAGTGTTAATTTGTTAATGTTTATTAAATACTCTTTCAATATCAAATGTATTAAAGTGAAAACAATTGCAGAAACTAAAATGCTTCTTAACAGAAAACACACATCTATACACTGAATTTCAGAACAGAAACATGAATCTGAAGACACAAATTCAGAGAATCCTGAATAACATGGTGGCTTCATTAGGAAAGAAAACCGCTTAAGGATGATCCCAATTCTGTGAACTTTTATCTCATGCAATAAAACAGTGTATGTGTTAAATGAAAGACATGCATCTATTGTTAAAGTACAGTACCACTCCAAATGTCTTAACCCTCTGTAGCAAAAGTTTGTAAACATAATTTTTCTTGCTTGTATGCTTAAAATAGCTGGCTCAATATCTTTTGATAACATACAGCTTTATAACTTAATGTCAAAGTTTGTTAAACATAAAATTTCAGTCGTAATGATAGGAGTTTCTCTCAGTATAGACACAAGATGCACCAATGTATTTTTGTGTTATCAAGTGTAATGCTCACCCTGTGGAATACTCTAAAGAGTCTTGAAGACAGTTTGGCCTTTATTAAAAGTCTTATGTAGTTCATCTAGACAAAAGTCAGCCATTTGTATCTTTCATGATGTATATATTGTTGAGTACTCAAAGATTAAATCGTCACCACTTTGGCAGTAGTGTCATTCACATGACTAAAAAAGAAATCATTAAACAATAATTCATTGATGAATTGAATGCTCCTTGTATCTGGCTTTGATGGAAATATGAGCTTTGGAATTTGACATTGACTGTATCTGTGATTATGAAAACTCCTGTCTAAGTTGTTAGGAGAATGACACTGTGAATACTGCAAGTTCTGAGGTGTGCAGTTGTAGATCTGTCATATTGTAACAAACTGTTTTCCTTGAAGGTGCATATGGCTATGTTTCATCAAATATTCTCTGACTGATCTAGTTGAGGTTGGCAATGTCAGGTCTGTAGAACTTGTAGCTTTATTTAGAAGAATGTCATCATACACATTTGTACCAATGATGTTGGTTAACTTTCACAGCAAATTTATATCAGCATTTTAGCAATAGCCTTGACACATATATACATGTATCTGTGTTAATAGCATTTGAGCTGAGAATTTTACCACAGAAAGGCCTTCCAACCCAAGAGAATTGTAGTGAGCAGCAAAACACATTCTAAGTTCATGTACTAAAGAGTTTGGTACTCATGATTTTAAGATATTTGGCTTGGTACTGCAATTCAAGCATTGACTCATAATGTTAATTTACACTCCCTTCAATTAATAATGACCCTAACTTTTCGGACAGACAGGCCTTGGCAAACAGTGCAGACCCAGATCAGACTGCTCCTAGGGGAGCTGTCTGATCACGGTCTACACTGTTTGTCATTCCATCTGTACCTTTTGGACAAATTTCTCCAAGGATATACCTCTTTATTTGAATTTTAGGGTGATTACAGCAAAAGTTTACTTTAATACATATTAAAATATATGTTTTTGAAAATGGATTCAACGGATGGAGTTTTTATAGCAACGTTTTTGAAAAAGCATGTGATAAAACAGATTGAGTTAGCATCTACTTTCTTAAATGTGATAAAACAGATTAAGTTAAAATATCCTTCAACTTTTTCATATTTAAATGTGCACTTCAACTTAATAATTTAATTCTATTTTGAAAGCAGTAGCCAAACTATAATTACACACTTTTTCATTAAATTTTCACTTAACCTGAACCACAAATTGAACAATAAAACAAGAAATGAGCTGCAAGCAAGGCATATAGTGTAATCATACAACATCATCAGTTGCTTCTAAAAGTTTACTCATATACTTAATGAAATTTGAACAAAGGCAAACATTACCGCCAATTCTCTTTGAATTATGAGCAGTGGTTGAGCAAATGACTATGTTAAAAACTCCATTAATTTTTTTAAAAAAAGATCTGTATCAATCTTCTTCATACACATCTTCCATATATATTTCTTTAATACATATCTGCAAAGTATTGAAAGAATAAATGGACACTTGGAAAGGAATGGCTTTTAAAAACTATGCATTTCAAGCATTATTTGAAATGTGTAGTGGATAGAATGCATGTATACCTAACTTCAATACTCTTGTCAGTTAGTCAAACAATATTTTACAGCAACAAACTTCTTCATGCACATTTTCAATAGACCAGTAAATAACTGCTAAGTATTGACAGCATCAAACTTCTTCAAGCACATGTTCAGTATATCTGTAACATGCCTACAAAGTATTAAAAGGATAAACTCAAAGCTTTAAGAGGATTTGCATTTACATATATGAAATACCAGTCAATTTCAATACAAAAATACCCTTGTAAGAATTACAAAGTGGCAAAACTCCTGCCCCTTTGCTCCTCTTTTCCAGCCAGATCTATACAATCATATACTGCCTGAATGTGCAGGGATGTGCAAATGAAAAAGTAGGACATAAGCTATTTAAGTTATACAGCAAGAACCTTGAAATATTAATGGAATGACAGACTTGCTGAAAACAGCATACTACCCTTAAATTACACTTTATGCTTTTCAGATGTTTCAAAATAGGACATAAGAAAGGAAAAATAGATAAAATATCATTAAATCTAAAAATAACCCATCTTCCTACCACACATGTTACAAGCAATTCTATCCCTTGACCTGTTATATGCAAAAGTACTAAGGAGCCTCAGCACTTGAAACTACCTAGCACTATCTTAATAAGGCCCAAACAAACAATGGAGAGCGCCGTGGCATAGTGGTTATGGTGTCGGACTCCTGAGCGAAAGGTATTGTGTTGTGTCCTTGAGCAAGACATATTTACTCTCCAAAAGTACTGGTAATACCAAGGAAGCGATGGCTCCATCCCAACATGACTGAAAAATTGTTAACTGGGACGTTAAGAATCAAATCAACCAACCAACCAAACAAACAACAGAATAATGTTAACAACAATTGCATGCAAGTAACAGTACAATATTTAATATTTAATACTATATGTTTAACACATTTATTGAAAACAAAAACTGAAATCTAGCATATGAACATCACATGAGAAAACGAGTTTTCAGGGTTTCCTTACAGGTCAGTCACAAACAGGTCTTCTCAGCTACAGCAGCTAGCCAAAGGTTTAAAAGTATTGGATAATTTCATTATATAGGCAGGAAAAAGCAAATAGTGCTGATTAGCCCCCGCAGTAATGCAGCTAATATGCACCTTTGTTTTTGCATATGTAAAAAACAATTTACTCATGACTACATCTATACATTTTCTGAGTTTTCCTGATAAGGAAATTAAAAATAACAAAATTAGTTCAAAATTAGTTCAGCTACGTACACAGCATTCCTTATTTGTTCAAGAAAAGTCTAGCTATAATCAAGCAGATTAAGAATCTAAACTATATTATTTAAAGAGCTAATATACCAAAACTTCTTCAAGGGCTGTAATTGCAGAGTTTTCTTGCAAGTCTAGCTCTAATGCACCAGTCATTTTTATCCACTGCCCCCCACTTAGGGTGATGGGTGGGGATAATGACTTTTCACTTTTCAGAGCCCTGGTATAAGCCCCGCCCTGTGGGGACAAGTTGATAGTAACAACCTTGTTCTTAAACCCACCCTATAAAACAGAAAATCTCATCAGCTTAAGGGTCTAAATGTTAAACCCATAGCACTTCAGGGACAATCAGGGGGGGGGGGGGGGGCATGGATACAAATGATGTGCATAATAGTTTGTGGACATGTGTGGTAGGGAGGGACCAACAGGCAGACCCATACTAGAATGCTCCCCAACTTCTAAGTTGGGGGAACATGAACATTGTGGCAACCCCCCGTTAATGCATAAGCCACTTAATTTTCTAATAAGTGGGGTTGATACTTCAAAACAAATTCTGGCAATCTGCAAAACTTATTTACAATATACAACATTAAGCTTAAAAACCTGGCAGAACAAGTCTACCTTTAGATAAATCAAAATGGCTTTATATGTTTAAATAACCAAAAGATAGCAAAACAAGAGCAAGCTATACCTACAAGCATATGTAAACCCTTTTTCATCTACAAATGTATACTTCTTATACTTACACAATGTGTTTCTTTTCATACTTAAAACAATTATGTTGTCACTATATCATCTGTGAGTGCAGTTTCATAAAAGCACTCTAAATGTCTAAGGCACAATAAATAAGCTGATGATCAGACCAGTAAGCCTCAATCACATCACAGAATGCATCACAATTTGCAAATACCAGATCCAATAATGATCCATGATCAGTCGTTGGTTGTCGAATGTACTGACTGCAAAAGAATAATGTCTCCATAAAACAGACGAAAGGTGACTCAGCTTCATTTACTGGTACATTAAAATCACCCATTATGACTAGTTTTACATCATGACCTACAAGTGGCTTCAAAGCACTGATAATGTCTTTTTTCAAATCAGTCTGAGAACATTTTGGATATTTGTAGAACACTACAACTTGCAGTTGACCTTTTCTCTTACTGTGTAATTTAGCAAAAATGAATTCACAAAATTGAGAATGGTGTTTCATCACTTCCTGAATTTCAAAATCTTCTTTTATATATAAGGCAAGTCCATGGTGTGGCCTGGTTTCATGTGCTGCTTCGTCTAATCGGACAAGTCTGAACCTATTCAAGGCAAAATGAACATCTTCATCTCTTGTACACATTCTAGATTCAGCAAACCCAATAACATCTGCAGACAACACATTTGGTTCAAACTGTACATCTATAAAATGTTTATGTAGTGACCTTGCATTATTGAAAGCCAGTTTGATTTTGCTGGGATCAATTTTATACAAAGGTGTATAACTGAGCTCAAGAGATGCTTCTGTTCTCAACCTCTGCATTTCAACATTCACCTGTTCATCTAAACCTATAGCAGCCTCGTTTAGATTCAGAATGTATAAATTTTCGAGTTTTCTGACTCTACTAAATGCAACATAATGAATATGGGGTACCTTCCTTACTCCTTTATGCTGAGTTAAATCAACTACTACCTCATCTTCTGTGATCCCTTGATCTTTGTGAACTGTTTTTGCTGCTGCTGTTCGCAATGGGAATTGTCTTCTCTGATACATTTTGCGATTGTACAAAAAGGTTTTTTCAGTTTCAAATATATTGGAGTCCAATCTCTTTGAATATTTGAATTATAAAAGCCCCTTTGAAAGTATTTTTCTCTTGTTGCCTTTCCAATTCGAGGATCATCAAATTTCATCCATATAATGCTTGGGCGATTACTGCCTTCAATTTTATACTCTATGAATTTCACTTCACCTGTAGCTCCATTTGCAATACCATCTTCAACATTGACATTTACCGATATGTTATATTTCATTCCGACCTTTACAGTCAACACTTTTTCCAAATTAGCTGTTGTTTCAGGATTATCAGGAATTTGGCTGATAAGTTCCTTTGCTTTTTTCAAAGAAATGTTTGCTGAAGCAAGAGTGTCATGGCAAGGTATATCAACCTCTTCTCCATCAATAGCATTCATAATATTCTCATTATGGTTATACACCCCTACTTTTTCAGCAAACAGATGCACAGCATCTCTTGGGTATTCACCTGAATCACGGTCAACAACACGCTTCCGTAAATCATCTTTGTCCTCTTCGGTCAATTCGTTCACACGAAGTCTATTCAGTAATTGTGCAAACTTAAGGTCGTCTTTCTGTCTCATGATGTCTACTAATTCATAAATTTTGAAATGCTCTTTCCAAGAATTTGGTGCAAGTGCTTTTGCGCCCTCTTTAAGATCAAGGAATACCAATCTATCACCTACTGGCTTCAACTGATAAAAATCACCAACTGCAATAACACTTAAACCACCAAAACGTGCTCTTATACCTGTCAGCTGCTGTAGTCGTGTGTCTATAAAGTCAAAAATCCTTTTCCCTACCATGGATATTTCATCGATAATCACAACCTTCAAGTGTTTGTACTTTATCCTGAATGTATTCAATTCATCAGCTGACATTCTTTGATCATCTTGAAAGATCTTTCTGTGAAAAGCAGAGCAAATGGTATTACCACCTATATTGAAAGCAGCAGTGCCCATCCAAGCACATAGAATAATTCCTATATCATCAGGGTTTTCTCCATCTTTTAGATTTAACATTCTGTACAGACTTTGATAAAGTGCTCTTATCACTACTGATTTACCAACACCTGCACCGCCTGACAAGAAAGCGTAAATTGGTTCGTCTTTACATTTTATGCAATGAATAATGTGATTGAAAAATTCCCGCTGTCTTAAGTTCAAACTTCGTAGCAGACTTAAGTTCTTCATCTGGCAGCATGATACTAGTTGTTTCTACCCTTGGCACTGAACATGTGGACTGCAGCTCTATACCAATGTCATAGTGCCTATGTTCAACCACTCTGTCTGGATTAAAATATACAAAGTTTCAGACTCTTTTACACATTCTTCTTCTGCTTCTCTATTTTCTTGTTCTGCATTTGGTGCAATTCCATCATATTCAGCTTCCTCAGCTTCTATCATTTGCCTGGCAAGTTCAAGTTCTTCCGTGTGATGTTCATACTGATTTCTTTTGATTTCAAGTGACTCTTTAATGGTGTTGTAATGAGCTCTATATGTTTCAAAAGAACCAAGCAGGTCTTTTATTTCATTACGCCATGGCATAAAAAGCATGAGTTGTTCTCTGTAATAATTTTCTGGGTCCTTAGTTTGATTGTATTTAACATAGCGTATGACTTTAGGGACTTTTCGGTACTTATATTTTGTTCCATTCTTTGCTATGTGTATCAAGTCTGATGCAGTATTCCCATTTTCAACCATCTCTTCATCCTCACTGTTTTCATCACTTGAATTCTCATCACTAATGCTGTCATCATTTCTATATTCTATTGTCTCAGGCAATTTATTTCCTTTTGGATAAATGACATCAACCTTTGAGACATAATCAGCCAAGCAAAACCTCTGAAGCTGCCTTAGTCTTTTAGAATATCTCTGAACTATATTATCTGACTCAGTATTTGTGGATTCAGCAGGTAGTTCATCTAGGACTGATTTGGGTTTTAACAGAAAAACTCTTTCTCTTGAAGCACACGTATTGATATAAACAACCTCTCGAGTTCCTTTGGTCAATGGAATTTGTAGAGCAAGATAGACAGCTTCTTGAGCACCTACTTCAACACAGTTTGAAAAAACATTTCCTATATGTCTCACTTGTTTTTTATATCAGAATTTCCTTTTCTGGCTTCCTTCGCAGCAGCTTCCAGCTGTGCACTCATACCTCTTTGTGATTTGCTTATGTATCCAACAACATATGATGCACAACCATATGGTTCAAGAGCAATCTGAATGTCAAGATTAGCTTTCCAGGCAAGAAGAATTTTCCCATTGAACAAATTGACTCTCATTTCATTTGGTGCGCGTTTAAGGAACACTTTAGGAGCACTGAGCGAACTTCTTATACACTTAACGTAATCTTCAAATGTCATTTTGGCCACTGTCTCTAAGAATTCAGCAAATGAAACATCATTATCTTTGTTTTCATTCATTACTCTTTGGAGTTCTGTAAACTTCTTTTTGAACTGGTCTACCTCTTCCTCTAGTGGATACAATAACATTGTTCGAGGCAAAGGAGGCAAAGGAAATCCAAATCTACATATTGCCTTTCCCTTTTTTCTACAGGTCCTTGAATGTTTGTGTGTTTGAAGTTCCACAAGATGTGCAGTTTCATCATCATTCACACTACAAGTGAGATACTTATCAACAAATTCGACAATTTCTTCTTCAGAGTTCTTTTCCAATGTTGGAGCATTTTCAATCCAAACAAGCATGTGGATGTGAGGTGAACCACGTTGCTGAAACTCAACTCTATAAAAGAAATCTCTCAGTTTTCCAATGGGTTCACAGCTACTTTTAAGAAAAGCATTTAGGAATTCTTGTACCCGGTGATCAAAATATCTTGAGCATGTAACTGGGTCTTTTTGAACAAGCTTTGTTTTTTCTTGCCATGTTAGTCCCTCTATATCTTTGTCTGTATAACTGACCCCTTTATTAAGTTTTGCCAACATTTTCAAAAGATCAGTCCATCTTGTATCTGCTGCTGATAATGACATAAACCAGGTTGGCAAAGAAAGCTGCCGAATCATCGCAAAGATATCCTTTTTTCTTGACTGTAAATAAGCAGGAGAATTTCCAAGTTGACGAAATATGTAATAACCTTCATCAAGTTTGACAAGTTTGTCTAAATACTCAGAATTTCTAGCTTCAGCTGCTGTAATTTTCTTTTCCTTGCCTTTACATCTTCTAACAGCCAGGTTAACTTTGTCACTTATTTGCTTCATCTGCAATTTTTTGTGTTTAAAAAATATGTTTGGAACAGATTGTGCAGCTCTTCTATCAACACTTCTTAATTCCCACTTCACAATGTCACTATAATGAACTGGGACAGTTCTTTCTTCTTTACTAGGACGCCTCTGACCACAAAATATTGTAGGAAAACAAAGATACTCTGCATCTGCATCATGATATAAACTAAGAGGATGCTGCCCTTCTCCAGGTGCAAAAGTAATAACTTTATCATATTTGTTTTCAAGATTTTCATCATCAACTAGAGTGTCTACATTGCCAACTTGTTCATTAGTGTCTATCTCACTAAAGTGATCAGAATCATAGTCATCAGCTGTTGTGCTATCGTTTGATGATGACTGTACATTCACATCTTCCTCATTAGTTCCATTTTGTTTTTGCTTCTCCTCATTTTGCTTGTTTGACACTTGCCGAAATTCCCTGACAGTCTCCTCTGAACTTTCAGTTACTTCCTTAAACCAGTTGACATCAATTTCTATGCCAGATCTTTTATACAGTTCACTCTTATTTACCAGCCAGTGTAATGCAGTCAAAACTCTTAATGGTCTTACATTTTCTTTAAAATCCACTTTTTTATATGACAATTTCTTTTTAAGTTGTACAGCAATAGTAAAATTTTCATCCATGGGTCTTGGAAGACAGCTCACTGTGGGTTGAATATCAACTGGCACATTAATAACATTGCCTTTCAAAGAATACTGACCTCCACGTGGCAACTCTCGAATCTGCATAAATGGAATTCTTAGTGATATAAGTCTTTCTTCAAGCTGATGCAAGTCAAGTTCTAGTGGCTTATCTGGCCATTTCATTCCATTAGCTACTGACAGTTTTGGAACCTTTCCACCTCTTATTGCTCCCATACAAGTGTGACAAATCCACTCTTCATCATTAATTGACTTAAATTTGGTGCAGTAAAGTCTACTACTTGTTGGCAAATTGATGTTCTTCAACATGCAAACACCTTTTCTAAACCATGTTTGATGGCAGCATGTACATACAAACAATGGTCCTACAGCTATACTTGAATGAAATTGTTTGATACATTCATTGATATCTTTAACATAGCTTTGATCAGATGTCTTCTCTACTCGTTGATCCTCAAACTTGTTCTTACATTTTTACGGGTCTCCTCTAAGTCTATATATTCATTTACTTCATCTATGTTTCGCTTCTTTCTCCTGTACTCCTGCTTCTTTACTCTTTCACATTCTAATACAAATGGATTTTTTCTGGTATTCTGTTTAGATTTGCGCTGAGCCACCAATTCTTTTGCCTTATAATCTCTATCTTGCCTTGCTTTCTGCTTAGATTTACGCTGAGCTTCTAATTCTTTCGCTTTGTAATCTCTATCTTGCCTGGCTTTATGCTTGTGTTTTCGCTGAGCTACTAATTCCTTTGCTTTGTAATCTCTATCTTGCCTGGCTTTATGCATGTATTTTTGCCGAGCTACTGATTCTTTTGCTTTGAAATCTCTATCTTGCTTGGCTTTATGCATGTGTTTTCGCTGAGCTACTAATTCTTTTGCTTTGTAATCTCTATCTTGCCTGGCTTTATGCATGTATTTTTGCCGAGCTACTGATTCTTTTGCTTTGAAATCTCTATCTTGCCTGGCTTTATGCATGTGTTTTCGCTGAGCTACTAATTCTTTTGCTTTGTAATCTCTATCTTGCCTGGCTTTTTGCATGTATTTTTGCCGAGCTACTGATTCTTTTGCTTTGAAATCTCTATCTTGCCTGGCTTTATGCATGTATTTTTGCCGAGCTACTGATTCTTTTGCTTTGAAATCTCGATCTTGCCTGGCTTTACGCATGTGTTTTCGCTGAGTTAATAATTCTTTTGCTTTAAAAGAGGAGTTTTGCCTTGCATTTTGCTTATATATCCTGTGGTAGTCTTTCCGGTTTTTCTTTTTCTTAACATTCAGAATGGATTCTGAATTGCTTGTAATGACAGCTTTTTGTTGTTGTCGCAAATTTTGATCATCAAAGTAGGCCTCAAGAAGGCTCTCTGGCTGTTCACTTTTTCTTATAGATATAGGCAACAAATCAAACTGCATTGTCAAATCTATTCTCATACTTTCATAAAATGCATACAAGTATGCAATGAGATCTTCAAGACAAGAAAATGACAATAAGATAGATGTACCATCACTTGATGACAGGCCATTTTCTCCGTGAGAATGTGAATCAAAAAATAAGTATGAGGTATTCCTTTTACTTACAGCAGAACACACAGATCCAATTATCAAAAGAACAGAAGTTGATTTGATAAAAGCTGTTTCTAGAGCACAATGGAGAGTTGGCAAAGCATCGTTTTCAAAAGTACTCACAAGAGCACCAAAGGCGATAGGTTGTTTTTCAACAAAATAATGCACCGATTCAAATTCCAAAGCGTCCGGAATTTCTTCTAAGCTCAGTAAAGAGTTTACAAATTTTCCTTGTGCTTTTAAACTATTAACAGTAGTATTATACAATACATCACCAGCATAGAGAATCTTATCTAGTTCTAAGCCGTTTTGTATTTCATCACATACTAACATGCATAGTGCATTACAAGTACACTGAAATCCTCTAGATTGATCCGGAAATCTATTGTCATTTTGATGAAAACTACCAAACATAATTTGACTAGCATTCCATATTAGTGGACTGGGTTGTGTTAATGCGGGGTTGTCAGTATCCATATTTTCAAAAGGTCTTTCAGTACTAGTTTCTGTAATTTCAATATCAGTATTCTGAATAATTTCCTCTTCATTCAAAGATAAGTCTTCGTAAGTTCTACAGTTTCTGTCAGCAACATCATTTGGATAAGCATCTGCAAAGGTTTCATCAAAATCACTACAAACATTCAAGCATTCATTTGGAAAGCACTTTGCAAAATTGAAACTAGACTCGGTGTTAGTTTCTGTAACAGAAATAGCAAAATGATTGGCATCAGAATCAGTACAAAGCTTGGCAACAGAATCAGTAAAATGCTTGGCAGGTATTGGCATATAATTTGCAGCAATTTCTGACTTTTTGGGGAAGTTTAACCCATTCTCAGACTTTTTGGGGAAGTTTAACCCATTCTCAGACTTTTTGGGTAAGTTTAACCCATTCTCAGACTTTTTAGGGAAGTTTAACCCATTCTCAGCCTTTTTGGGGAAGTTTAACCAATTCTCAGCCTTTTTAGGGAAGTTTAACCCTTTTCTATCACTTTCAGTTGACAAGTCAGAATCAGTGTTTGCTTTCCTTCTTGCTTGTCTCTTTAGCTCTTTGTTCTTCTCTCTCCTTTGTGACTTAGAACCTTTCCTCCTTCTTGGCATTGTTGTTGTTTTCTCAGAAACGCTGCACAGTCTGAAAATAGACAAAAAACAACATTAAATGAGCCCGGTCATGAGAAAACTTGCTTTTCGGCTATGCAAAATACAAAGGCCCGGATCAGCTGTGCAAATGCACAGGCTGATCATTGCCTTTGTTTTTCACCTCTTCGAGATAGTACGATACCTTCAGTTTTAATGCAATTATTTGATGTATAGCCAGCTTCTGTAGCCATGGAAGCTGGTTTGTGTCACATCTGGGTGGAAATCACCAAAACAAGGTTTTTCATGACAAGGTTAAAATATTTAAAACTAGAAGGTTGTCCAGGGACAACTGGTCGAGCCCGCTGTTTGTTATAGTGACCTATATGTATGTCAAGACTAAGTAACTGCTTCACTCTGGAAAGAAGCGAAACAACATCATGCTTAGCCAGCATATTTCTTCTTTTTTTTCAAATTTTCACAAAGGAAAATAAGTAGAAGTGATGACCCAGACATGATCAATTTAAGACAATTACAATAGCTGACCTTCAAGAGTGACCTTGACCTTGGACCTACCCAAACGTGTGACACTTCCACTCATCAGGAAGAACAATTGTGCTAAATTACTTTGAAATCCATGAATAACTGTAGAAGTAAAGGCTCGGACAAGCTCAATTTATAACCATTTTATCATTTGACCTTCAAGTGTGACCTTGGCTTTGGATCTACTTGAACTAGAAAATTGTGTCTGTAAGACACTAATGATGCCCCCGTGCAGCGCCTGTCACATGACGTGTATATCCATAAAGCACCTACCATGTAAAAAATTGCCCAAAATGACTATGTTAAAAAGGCTGTGATTCTGTCAAAATTAATTCTAGATCTATCAAAATGCCTCATGCATATCTTCAAATATGTCCACAATATGTAGACAAGGTTTGAAAAAGATCCATTGAAAACTGTGGAGCAAGTTGATAACACAAACTCCATACTCTACAATGCAAAAATTTCCCTAGAATGACTAAGTTCAAAAGGCCTTAATTCTGTCAAAATTGATTCTATCTCCAGCAAAATCCCACATGCACATCTTCAATACATTCACAGCATGTATGCAAGGTTTGAAAAAGAAACGTTGAAAACTGTGAGAGGAGTTGATTAAACAAACTCTATACCCTACAATGCAAAAACTTGCCTAAAATGACTAAGTTCAAAAGGCCGTAATTCTGTCAAAATCAATTCTAGGTCCAACATAAACCTACATGCACATCTTCAATACATTCACAGCATGTATGCAAGGTTTGAAAAAGATCCAGTGGAAACTGTGAGAAGAGTTGATTACACAAACTCTATACCCTACAATGCAAAAATTTGCCTAAAATGACTAGGTTCAAAAGGCCGTAATTTTGTCAAAATTAATTCTAGGGCCAACAAAAACCCACAGGCATATTTTCAATATGTCCCAAACATGTATGCAAAGTTTGAAAAAGATCCATTGAAAACTGTGGGAGGAGTTGATTACACAAACTCTATACTCTACAATACAAAAATTTGCCTAAAATGACTAAGTTCAAAAGGCCGTAATTCTGTCAAAATTAATTTTAGCTCCAACAAAAATCCACATGCACATCTTCAATATGTCTACAACATGTATGCAAAGTTTGAAAAAGATCCATTGAAAACTGTGGGAGGAGTTGATTACACAAACTCTATACTATAAAGCGTGATGAACAGACAGACAGGGGCAAATCTGAATGCCCCCTGACTATTGTCACGGGGGCATAACAAATATTTTAAATGGCACTTCTACTCATCAAGGAGAACAATTGTGCCAAAATATTTTGAAATCCATTCGTAAATGTTGAAGTTATGGCTCAGACAAGCTCAAATTATGGTCATTTTATCATTTGACCTTCAAGTGTGACCTTGACCTTGGACCTACCGGAACAAATGTTCCAAATGGCACTTCTACTCATCAAGGAGAATAATTGTGCCAAATTATGTTGAAATCCATCTGTAACATCTAGACATATGACTATTTTCAAGGTCTCAGAATACATTCTTTGATTTCAAGGGACCAAAAGTAAAATATAATCTGCACTAAAGATCAGTGCGGGGAGCACTTGGCAAACTTCAAGCTAAAATCAGAATATGTTTCTGTAGCAAAATCAGCAAAAAGCTTGGCAAAGAATCAGGCAGATACTGGCATAAAATTATCATCTTTAGCAATTTTGATTCTTTGAGGAAGTTTAACTCATTCTCAGGCTTTTGGGGGTAGTTTAAGATATGGTTATACAGAGACAGATAAGTCCTTGTAAGTTCTTAAGTTTCCATAAGCCACATCATTTAAATAGGCATCAGCAAAGGTTTCATAAAAATCGCTACAAACATTCAAGTATTCATTTGGAATTTGAGCACTGTGCAAAGTTTAAACTAGACTCCGTGTAAGTCTGATTAACAAAAACAGCAAAATGATTGGCATCAGTATCAGTACACTGCTTGGCAACAGAATCAGTAAATTTCTGACTTTTTGAGGAAGTTTAACCCATTCTCAGACTTTTTAGGGAAGTTTAACCCAATCTCAGACTTTTTGGGGAAGATTAACCCATTCTCAGACGTTTTGGGGAAGTTTAACCCATTCTCAGACTTTTTGGGGAAGTTTAACCCATTCTCAGACTTTTTGGGGAAGTTTAACCCATTCTCAGACTTTTTGGGGAAGTTTAACCCATTCTCAGACTTTTTAGGGAAGATTAACCCATTCTCAGACTTTTTGCAGAAGATTAACCCATTCTCAGACTTTTTGCAGAAGATTAACCCATTCTCAGACTTTCTGGGGAAGTTTAACCCATTCTCAGACTTTTTGGGAAAATTACGTAAACCCATTCTCAGTCTTTTTTGGTGAAGTAAAACTACATGTATTTCTTTCATTTTCAGTAAAATTCAGAATCATTGTTTGCTTTTTATTTTGCAATATATTCTTTATACTCTCTTGTAATTGTGAAACTTTCTGCAATCTTGGGATTGTTCAATCTGAAAATAGACAAGAACCAACATTAACCGAGCATGGTCATGAAAAAACTGTCTTTCGTATATGCATAAAACCCAGATCAGCTACGCTAATGCACAGGCTGATCAATGCCTTTGCTCTTTACTACATACATGGTAAAATCCTTTTAGTTTTTTTAAATCCGATTTTCCCATTATTATACTGCTCTTATCCCTGGGCGAATATGTTGCGAATGGGCTAATTTACATAGTATCACGGTAATTCACTAACAAATCGCAATGGTCGCATGGTGATTGCTATGCATTCGTTGGTATTCTTAAGCAATCACGGCCATTCACCAAGTTTTGCAAATTTTAGAAACATGTTCCTAAAATTCGCAAAAAAGAACATATTTGCAACATATTCGGAAGCAGTCCCAAGCCATTCTTATCATTGGCAACGCATTTGTCTTGATTGTAAGATGTTTGTAGATTCGCTAGCATTTGTATTGACATTCTCGTAGTATAATGAACAAATGCGGGCAATGAGTAACATAAGCTAATTGGGCACAGCCTAGCAAATAAAAGGCAAAGAGAAACAATGTGTATATGCAAATAAAGTATGCGTGTGTCGTGTTGTTGTTTCTTTTGCAACACATTCTTAAGATTCGCAAAACAGCATTCGTAAGCATTCTTAAGAATGTAACGACAATCGTGAAACAGATTTGCAAGGATCTTACAACATTCTGAAGCATTCATAAGGTTTCATTTTTTTCTTGGCCAATCATATCATCTTCGGTGATTTTAGCGCAAAATTCAAATGTTCATTAATTCTTCATATTCGTAAGGATATTCGCCCAGTGTAAAAGCAGCATTAGTAGATGGAATTCTGTTTTTGACACTCAAGGGAAACTAACTCTGTTGTCATCAATTCAGTCTTGAGGTAATTCAAACACCTAAAAGTTTTTTATGCATATCCTGGTTACATGCAAGTACCAAATACATGCAATTTATAGCAACTGAGAAAAGTGGAAACAAGCCAGCAAGTAAAGTCATTCAAAATTTGAATTGTTTTCAAATAAGAGAGCATTTTTTAGGGCTTATTTCAGTGTCACTGAAGAGGATTGATTATCCGAAACAGATCTGTCTAGCCCAGTCTCTTTCTTTTGAATGTTTCCACTGCTCTTAAATGATCTCATAATTATATTTTCATTAGTAACTCAGCCGTCTCAATGTGTCAGAAATCAGAGTGACAGACCTCTTGTAGCTTTTAAACATGTCCTTTTTAACAAGGAACAAACTAGCATCGATACATTACTTTTCCATTTTAACTCTTTGGAACATTTTTCAAACAATCAAGGGTGGCTTATTCCTCAGTAAGTGTTTGGATCTGGCCGAAATTGGAACCTGTCCAAGATTTTATGCATGCCTTTATAACTTGCAAGTTTAAAGAGGATCAGATCAACAGCAACCGAGAAGAAGCTGTGACATCAATTTTTTAGATGCTCAAGGGCAGCTAACTCAATAGTCAGTGGTCCCATTTTGCCAAACTTTGAGCTCATGCAAGACATTATGCATGTTTATGTTACCTCCAACTTGAAAAAGATTGGATCAATAGTTACCAAGAAAACATGGAGACATTGATGTTTTAGATGCTCAGGGTAGCTAACACTAGTCAGTAGTCTGGCCCCGAGGTTATAAAACTTTTTTCATGCTCAGCTGAATTGAGCATTAAATTTTACCTGCTTATAAATAGCAAATTACTGATAAGTACAGTTGTTTTCTTGCTGAAATTAGCTGAGTGTGAAATTTTCTCTGCTTATGAATAAGAAAATGCCAACATTAGTTGGCATTTTCATATTTATCAGCAGAGAAAATTTTATGCTCAGCTGAGTTGAGCACGAAAAAAGTTTTATAACCTCGGGGCCTGATCTGGGGGAAATTCAGACTCATCCAAGCTTTCATGAATACTCTTGTTACAGGGAAGTATCTAAAGGATCCAATCAAAACATCAAAGTAAAAGTGGAGACACTATTTTACCCATTTAAAGTCTATGGGGTATTTCTTAGATGCTCAAGGGCAGCTCACTTCGTAGCTGTAGCCTTTGGTCGATCTGGCCAAAATTTGAACTCACCGAATTATATCATGCATGCCCTTGTTACCTGCAAGTTTGAAAAGGATCAGATCAATATCAACCTGGATTACTTGGTGACATCAATTTTTACAAGCTCAAGGGCAGATAACTCCATAGTCAGAGTTGGGTTCTTAAAATCTATGGAGAAATGTAGGCGCTAGAGCGATGACAAAGTTTTTCAAAAAAATGGCCACAGGGACCTTGACTTTAAGCCCAGCACCCTGAAAGTTGAACTTGCTCGAGATATTGTCATACCATACATTTGTGTGAAGTTATTTCAAAATCCATGGAGAAATGTAGATGCTAGAGCGATGACAAAGTTTTTCTAAAAATAGCCACAGTGACCTTGACCTTGGGCGCAGCACCCTGAAAGTCGAACTTGCTCGAGATATTGTCATGCTCTACATTTGTGTGAAGTTATTTTAAAATCCATTGAGAAATGTAGGTGCTAAAGCGCTGACAAAGCTTTTCTAAAAATAGCCACAGTGACATTGACCTTGGGCGCAGCACCCTGAAAGTCAAACTTGTTCAAGATATTGTTATGCCCTACATTTGTGTGAAGTTAATTTAAAATCTGTTGACAAATGTAGGCACTAGAGGGATGACAAAGTTTTTCTAAAAATAGCCACAGTGACCTTGACCTTGGGTGCAGCACCCTGAGAGTCAAACTTGCTCAAGATATTGTCATGCCCTACATTTGTGTGAAGTTATTATAAAATCCGTTGAGAAATGTAGGTGCTAGAGCGATGACAAAGTTTTTCTAAAAAAAGCCACAGTGACCTTGACCTTGGGCGCAGCACCCTGAAAGTCGAACTTGCTTGAGATATTGTCATACCCTACATTTGTGTGAAGCTATTTCAAAATCCATGGAGAAATGTAGGTGCTAGAGCCATGACAAAGTTATTCTAAAATTAGCCACAGTGACATTGACCTTGGGTGCAGCACCCTGAAAGTCGAACTTGCTTGAGATATTGTCATGCCCTACATTTGTGTGAAGTTATTTCAAAATCCGTTGAGAAATGTAGGCGCTAGAGCGATGACAAAGTTTTTCTAAAAATAGCCACAGTGACCTTGACCTTGGGCGCAGCACCCTGAAAGTCAAACTTGCTCGAGATATTGTCATGCCCTACATTTGTGTGAAGTTATTTCAAAATCCGTTGAGAAATGTAGGCCTTAGAGCGATGACAAAGTTTTTCTAAAAATAGCCACAGTGACCTTGACCTTGGGCGCAGCACCCTGAAAGTCGAACTTGCTCGAGATATTGTCATGCCCTACATTTGTGTGAAGTTATTTTAAAATCCATTGAGAAATGTAGGCGCTAGAGCGATGACAAAGATTTTCTAAAAATAGCCAAAGTGACCTTGACCTTGGGCACAGCACCCTGAAGTCAAACTTGCTCGAGATATTGTCATACCCTACATTTGTGTGAAGCTATTTCAAAATCCATGGAGAAATGTAGGTGCTAGAGCGCTGACAAAGTTTTTCTAAAATTAGCCACAGTGACCTTGACCTTGGGCGCAGCACCCTGAAAGTCAAACTTGCTAGAGATATTGTCATGCCCTACATTTGTGTGAAGTTATTTCAAAATCCGTTGAGAAATGTAGGCCTTAGAGCGATGACAAAGTTTTTCTAAAAATAGCCACAGTGACATTGACCTTGGGTGCAGCACCCTGAAAGTCGAACTTGCTTGAGATATTGTCATGCCCTACATTTGTGTGAAGTTATTTCAAAATCCGTTGAGAAATGTAGGCACTAGAGCGATGACAAAGTTTTTCTAAAAATTGCCACAGTGACCTTGACCTTGGGCGCAGCACCCTGAAAGTCAAACTTGCTCGAGATATTGTCTTGCCCTACATTTGTGTGAAGTTATTTCAAAATCCGTTGAGAAATGTAGGCCTTAGAGCGATGACAAAGTTTTTCTAAAAATAGCCACAGTGACCTTGACCTTGGGCGCAGCACCCTGAAAGTCGAACTTGCTCGAGATATTGTCATGCCCTACATTTGTGTGAAGTTATTTCAAAATCCATTGAGAAATGTAGGCGCTAGAGCGATGACAAAGATTTTCTAAAAATAGCCAAAGTGACCTTGACCTTGGGCACAGCACCCTGAAGTCAAACTTGCTCAAGATATTGTCATGCCCTTCATTTGTGTGAAGTTATTTTAAAATCCATTGAGAAATGTAGGTGCTAGAGCGCTGACAAAGTTTTTCTAAAATTAGCCACAGTGACCTTGACCTTGGGCGCAGCATCCTGAAAGTCGAACTTGCTCGAGATATTGTCACCCCCTACATTTGTGTGAAGTTATTTTAAAATCCGTTGAGAAATGTAGGCAATAGAGCGATGACAAAGTTTTTCTAAAAATATGTGATGAAGTTGTTTTCTCCATTATAACACTATGGGATTTTTTTCAAACGCTCAAGGGCAGCTAACTCTGTAGTCTGTGCTCGAATCCGGCCAAATTTCGAACTCATCCAAGCTCTTATGTATGTCATCATTACCTGCAAGTATGATAAGGATCTAAGCAAAAACAGTTGAGAAAAGGTGATGACGCCATTTTCCCCATTATAACCTTATGGGATTTTTTTCAAACGCTCAAGGGCAGCTAACTCCGTAGTCTGTGCTCGAATCCGACCAAATTTCGAACTCATCCAAGCTCTTGTGTATGTCATCATTACCTGCAAGTATGATAAGGATCTAATCAAAAACAGTTGAGAAAACGTGATGACGCCGTTTTCCCCATTATAACCCTATGGGGGCTATCTGTTGCCATGGAAACCAGAGTTCTGAGCTGATCGGCACCAAAACCTAATGCAGCCTTTCCCCCACCCAAATGATGCTTCAGATAAAATTTGATTGCGATCGGCCCACTGGTCTCTGAGATATTTATGTTTCAAAGTGTTGACGCACCCACCCACGCACCCACGGACAGACGGACGACGGCTCGACTCCCATCCTATAAGCTCACCTCTGAGCCTTCGGCTCAGGTGACCTAAAAATCGAAAAGCCTTCATGCAAAGACCATATATCAGTCATCCGGAGTCTGACACAAATTTGGTCCAATTCCATTGAGATTTACTAATTTTCAAATTTTTCTATTTTTAGTAATAGAGGCCAACATGACTGGTCTACAGTTAAATATTTTTGAAACATCTCAATGCAAGAATCATTTTGACACAAATTTCGTCAAAATCCATTCAGCGGTTACTGAGATATTGTCATTTTCATGTTTTGTGCTATTTTTAGTAACGGCAGATGGCAGCCATCTTGGAATGCCAAAATGCAAAAAATCGAAAAAAGCTTAATGAAAGGACCATTCTGACACAAAATTAACCCAATTCCATTGACATTTTCTAATTTTCACATTTTTCTATATTTAGTAACAGAGGCCAATATGACTGGTCTACAGTTAGATATTTTTGAAACATCTCAATGCAAGAATCATTTTGACACAAATTTCGTCAAAATCCATTCAGCGGTTACTGAGATATTGTCATTTTCATGTTTTATGCTATTTTTAGTAACGGCAGATGGCGGCCATCTTGGAATGCCAAATTGCAATTAATCGAAACGACTTCATGCAAGGAACATTCTGACACAAAATTGGTCCAATTCCATTCAAGGGTTCTTGAGTAATTGTCATTTTTATGGTTGTTCTATTTTTAGTAACACCAGATGGCAGCCATCTTGGAATGCCAAATTGCAATTAATCGAAACGGCTTCATGCAAGGAACATTCTGACACAAAATTGGTCCAACTCCATTCAAGGGTTCTTGAGTAATTGTCATTTTTATGTTTGTGCTATTTTTAGTAACGGCCCCCATGGTGGCCATCTTGGATAGTCAACTGGCACAAAATTGAAATGATTCCATTCAAGAACCATTTCTGACCAAATCTGGTCAGAATTGGTTGCATTTTCTTTAGATATTGACATTTGAGCAAAATGGGCCTTGTAAACGCTAAGTAGGTCACTGTGACCTAATTCCGTTATAGATTTTTTTTATTTTTATAATTTTCAATACCAAGGTCCCACTTATGTTCCATGCAAACTTTCAACCAAATATACCACATGGTTCTGGAGAAGAAGTTGATTTTGTTGTTTTTGCTATTTTTAGTAATGGCAGCCATCTTGGATTCTTGACCTGACCCAATTTTACAATTTTGATACCCTGCAGTCTGGTCATGCTCCATGTGAAATTTGAGATCCATGGGTTCAGCGGTTTTAGAGAAGAAGTTGTTTGAAGTTGTTTAAATAGGTCATTTTTTGACATTGGCATTTGAGCAAAATTACACACGTAAACAGAAAGTAGGTCACTGTGACAAAACTCCGATACAGATTTTTTTCATTTTTACCATTTTGAATACCAAGGCTTCACTGATGTTCCATGCCAAAATTCAGACAAATATACCCAGTGGTTCTGACGAAGAAGTTTATTTTGTTGTTTTTGCTATTTTTAGTAATGGTGGCCATCTTGGATTTTCAATCTGACCCAATTTTACAATTCTGAGACCCTGGAGTCAGGTCATGTTCCATGTGAAATTTGAGAACCATGGGACCAGTAGTTTTACAGAAGAAGATGTTTGAATATTTGTTTTTAGGTGTTGACGGACGACGCACGGACACACGGACGCACAACGCACACCGGACTCATTGGTATGACAATAGCTCACTATGGCCCTTCAGGCCAGGTGAGCTAAAAATCGAAAAGCCTTCATGCAAGGACCATTTCAACACAAATTTGGTCCTATTCCATTGAGATTTTCTAATTTTCATATTTTTCTATCTTTAGTATCAGAGGCCAACATGACTGGTCTACAGTTAGATATTTTTGAAACATCTAAATGAAAGAATCATTTTGACACAAATTTCGTCAAAATCCATTCAGCGGTTACTGAGATATTGTCATTTTCATGTTTTATGCTATTTTTAGTAACGGCAGATGGCGGCCATCTTGGAATGCCAAAATGCAAAAAATCGAAAAAGCTTAATGAAAGGACCATTCTGACACAAAATTAACCCAATTTCATTGAGATTTTCTAATTTTCACATTTTTCTATTTTTAGTAACAGAAGCCATTATGACTGGTCTACAGTTAGATATTTTTGAAACATCTCAATGCAAGAATCATTTTGACACAAATTTCATCAAAATCCATTCAGCGGTTACTGAGATATTGTCATTTTCATGTTTTGTGCTATTTTTAGTAATGGCAGATGGCGGCCATCTTGGAATGCCAAATTGCAATTAATGGAAACGACTTCATGCAAGGAACATTCGGACACAAAATTAGTCCAATTCCATTCAAGGGTTCTATAGTAATTGTCATTTTTAGGTTTGTGCTATTTTTAGTAACACCAGATGGCGGCCATCTTGGAATGCCAAATTGCAATTAATCGAAACGGCTTCATGCAAGGAACATTCTGACACAAAATTGGTCCAATTCCATTCAAGGGTTCTTGAGTAATTGTCATTTTTATGTTTGTGCTATTTTTAGTAACGGCCCCCATGGTGGCCATCTTGGATAGTCAACTGGCACAAAATTGAAATAATTCCATTCAAGAACCATTTCTGGCCAAATCTGGTCAGAATTGGTTGCATTTTCTTTAGATATTGACATTTGAGCAAAATGGGCCTTGTAAACGCTTAGTAGGTCACTGTGACCTAATTCCGCTATAGATTTTTTTTATTTTTATAATTTTCAATACCAAGGTCCCACTTATGTTCCATGCAAACTTTCAACCAAATATACCAAATGGTTCTGGAGAAGAAGTTGATTTCGTTGTTTTTGCTATTTTTAGTAATGGCAGCCATCTTGGATTCTTGACCTGACCCAATTTTACAATTTTGAAACCCTGCAGTCTGGTCATGCTCCATGTGAAACTTGAGATCCATGGGTTCAGTGGTTTTAGAGAAGAAGTTGTTTGAAGTTGTTTAAATAGGTCATTTTTTGACATTGGCATTTGAGCAAAATTACACATGTAAATAGAAAGTAGGTCACTGTGACAAAACTCCGCTACAGATTTTTTTCATTTTTACAATTTTGAATACCAAGGTTTCATTGATGTTCCATGCCAAAATTCAGACAAATATACCCAGTGGTTCTGGAGAAGAAGTTTATTTTGTTGTTTTTGCTATTTTTAGTAATGGCGGCCATCTTGGATTTTCAACCTGACCCAATTTTACAATTCTGAGACCCTGGAGTCAGGTCATGCTCCATATGAAATTTCAAAACCATGGGACCAGTAGTTTTACAGAAGAAGATGTTTGAATATTTGTTTTTAGGTGTTGACGGACAAATTCCGTGACAACGCACAACGCACGCTGGACGCATTGGTATGACAATAGCTCACTATGGCCCTTCGGGCCAGGTGAGCTAAAATAAAAAAACACATACTTTCAATCCCCCAGCCTAAGGATACTGCAGATGAAATCTGGGCCTTATCGACCCAGTGGCTTCAGAGGAGATAATTTTTTAAGTATTTTTATCCATATTTTTGCATTTTGGTTTCCATGGCAACCAATCAAAGGAGCAGTGGGCCAAAAAAACATGTAGTTGATAGAAAACTTCTCAAGGAACATTTCTATAAAAGTTTTGTCAACATAGCTGCAATGGCTTGGCAGAAAATGCCGTTTTTCAATTTTCCCCATTATAAGTCTGTGGGAGCTCTAAGTTGCCATAGCAACCAAACTAAATGGCAGATTTTCATAAAAAACACAAACTTTCAATCCCCCAGCCCAAGGATGCTACAGATGAAATTTGGGCCTAATCGACCTGGTAGCTTCAGAGGAGATGTCGTTTAAAAGTGTTGACGGACGACGACGCCAGACAGACGACAGACGACGACGACGAAGACGGACAACTGCCTATCCTATAAGCTCCCCCGGAGCCTTCGGCTCTGGTGAGCTAAAAATACGGGTCTGCTTATTTTCCATACTGATCATGTGTATAAAAATTCAAGTTCCTAGCTCTTCTAATCATGACTTTATGTAAGGGTACCTTTGTACCATAGACTTCAATGCACTAAGTCGAAAAAGGGGAATAACTCGATCAAAACTTCACAAATTTTTTTCAAAAGTTAATCAGGTCATCTACACCACAGGCAGTATTTTCCTGCAAAAAATCATGCTCCTAGCATCAGGGGTTCTCCAGATATTTTGTTCACAAGGTTCCATAGGCTTACAATGCACTAAGTCGAAAAAGGGGCATAACTCAGTCAAAAATTCGCAAATTTGTTTTAAAAGTTAATCAGGTCATCTACACCTTGGGCATTCTCATCCTGCATAACCTCATGATCCTAGCATCAGGGGTACTCGAGATATTTTGTTCACAAGGTTCCACAGACTAAGTCGAAAAAGGGGCATAACTCTTGAAATATGTGACCCGCGGAAAAAAGAAAAAACACGTGTTCGCTTATTTTTCATACTGATCATGTGTGTATAGTTTCAAGCTCCTAGCTCTTATGGTTCTTGACTTATAGATAGCGGACAGACAGACGGACAGACGGACAGGCCCAAACCAATATGCCCCCACAATTTCTCCGAAATTGGGGGCATAACAACAATCCTAACATTGTATTTCATACTACCATATTTCTTTAGTTATGAGATTTTTTTTTCTCTCTCCTCCAAAACAATCTACAAGATCTAGATCCATCTTGAAGATGGATCTCAATCTTTGGGATTGCCTTGGGAGCAAAAAAAATCATATCATAGCTGAATTACACAAGACTGCTTTATATATTTGCAGTGATTCTGGAAGGGTCAACTCTTGTCTTATAACTGAATAAATACGGTACTCGGAAAATCCCAAAATTCAAATAAGCTGATTTTACTATTAAAAGCAGGCCTGGTAAACCTGCCCAGAAATTAGATCAAAATCAAGGTTCTGCAAAATGGATAACCAGATTATAACGATGCTTTTTGACTCGTTTATTCAGTTTTTAGTAATTTTAGCTTTGTAAAAGATACACTGGTGGAGTTATAACAAACTTCTGACAGTTACTGTGTTATCCTTAATAAATGTCCCTGCTCTAAAAAACGCCCCCTGCCTCCTTCCGAAATAATGTAATGATTTGCATGAATTCTTGTTTATTTCTCTGGATAAATTAGCTCTTAGAAATTGGGTCAAAGTTTGAAGGAAAGAATTTGCTCCCAGCTTCTATTTCCTTTAAGAGTTGACCATACTGTGAAGGGAGGAAAAAAAAATGGTATAGTTGCTTCCTCTACAATATAGCCATTCATCTTGATGCTGTTTATTAGAGGTACTTTGCCACTGGCTGATATGATCTACTACCCTTTAGGCTCTAAATAATGCCCCTTCGTAAAATGCAATGCCCAAAAGGGTTTAATAGGATTAATACGGTGTTGAATCATAGTAACAGTTTCACCACTTTCAGAAGTTTTGTAACAGCTCCACCAGTCCAAAGCAAACTTGGTAGGAAATATGCTTTAAAATACCATACATATTAAGTCAAAAATCGTTAAACTTTGGCTTACTATTTGAAGAAGCTTGACTTATAAATTTAAATGCGGGAATGGAATTATTGGTTAATCAGGTGTGTACCCTAAAGTGCTTAAGGAATGGAACACCTAAAACTATTAATTTTCCATTTGTCCCAAATGGAAAATTAATAGTTTTTAGGTGCCCCAATATTTAAGCACGTTAGAGTATTGAGGGTTTAGGGAAAACACTGTGTTGGTGGACAAACAGGCATTACAGACCTGATCAGAGTGCTCCTTAAGGAGCAGTAAATAAAGGACATGTAAGTCCTTTGCAGTCAGGGCCCAGTTGTTCAAAGCATCGTCAGCCTAATGACCTTGTTAAGAGGCCAACTCATTGTTTTATGACTTTATATCCAAAAAACTGAATTTTTTTATGAAAAAAATTTTTTTTGGTTGTATTTGAGATATTAACAGTTGAAATTTAAACGAACCTTTTAACTAATGATGTTGTTAGTTTTGAACAACTGGGTCTGCACTGTTAGCTCTGACACTTCTGTTCCTATACTAAGTGTCATTATGGTACCTTGGATGTAAAATGCAACAAATTATTTGTACATAAAATTTATTGGGTTTTGTTTCTATCCTGTTTCATCATTTATGAAAATTCAATTACAAACATACATCCACGTACACTGTTACAAAACAATCAAACACAAAAGGGTCATAAACGATCTTTATTGCCCATATAAACATGACAACATAGCCATCTGAAAAGGCATGTTTTTGCTCCTCAGCATTCTGCCTGGGCACTGAGAAACAAAAACCATAGACTTACAC
The DNA here is from genome assembly GCA_963989385.1 of Ctena decussata. Classification (NCBI taxonomy): domain Eukaryota; kingdom Metazoa; phylum Mollusca; class Bivalvia; order Lucinida; family Lucinidae; genus Ctena; species Ctena decussata. Next base: position 35,774,700 of record OZ022507.1, on the reverse strand, counting down.
ATACTAATTTGCAGGCTGCTTTCAGCCTACATAATCTGCATAAGAAACACATACAATGGATTTTTATCACTTAGCATGAATCTTAAAATATATCTGATGATGTGAGTTTCAACTAGAAAATTGTGTCTGTAAGACACAGGTGATGCCCCCCGTGCTCCCAATCAACCCTTGCACCCCTTTCTCCCTCCCTCCCCTCCCTCCCTCCATCCCACCCCCACCACCATCACAAATTCAAAGACATGTGCATGGTCCCAAACTGTGAAAACCAAATAGTCATAAGCTGTAGTATGTCTTGAGAACACTAGCTTGTCACCTATATTGTTAAAAAAACAAAAGGTGAAAATTTATTGGTTCAAAACCTGCAATTTTGCTAAAAACAAATTTTTTATCTTAAAATGTCTTTATGAGCATCTTTATTATGTCTGTAACAAATGTACAAAGTTTCAAAGCCATCTATCATAAACTGTGAGAGAAGTTGATTACACACTGATATCAAACACCAAAAATGACTCAAGTTAAAAAGCCCATAATTTTGTCAAAATTACACTTTGTGACCTTCAAAAATCTTCATGCATATCTTCAACATGTCTGCAGTAAGTGTGCAAAGTTTCAGCTTGATCCATCATAAGCTGTTGGAGAAGTTGATTACACAAAGTTGCTACCCTACATCACAAACCAACACTGAAACTGTCTAAGTCGCAAAGCCCATCATTTTGTCAAAAATAATTTTTTGGCCATAAGAAGTCTTCATGCACATCTTCAATATATCTGCAACATGTATGCAAAGTTTCAAATTTATCCATCATAAGCTGTGGGAGGAGTTGATTACACAATCTTGCTACCCTATATCACAAACCAACACTGAAAATGTCTAAGTCAGAAAACCTATAATTTTATCAAAAATAATTTTTTGGCCATAAGAAATCATCATGCACATCTTCAATATGTCTGCAACATGTATGCAGAGATTCAAATTGATCCATCATAAGCTGTGGGAGGAGTTGATTACACAAACTTGCTACCCTACATTACAAACCAACACTAAAAATGTCTAAGTCCGAAAGCCCGTAATTTTGTCAAAAATAATTTTTTGCCCATAAGATATCTTCATGCACATCTTCATTATGTCTGCAACATGTATGCAGAGTTTCAAATCGATCCATCATAAGCTGTGGGAGGAGTTGATTACACAAACTTACTACTAAAATGTGCGACGGACAGACGGACAGACAGACGGACAGGGGTAAAACATAATGCCCCCTGACTATCGTCACGGGGGCATAAAAAGAACAATGATGCCAAAACACAAAGACATAATTTTTAACATCTACCAGCCTTAAAGTTATATTTCAATAGCTGTAGAGGGTAAACAAATTATTTTGCTTGATGATCATTACAAACAGAAGCAAAATTTGAGTGTGCCCTACATAATCCTGAAATTTTTTATGACAAAAGAAGCAACTCAGTAGCAACTTCTTAAGGTAAATAGATTGCAAGCAACTCTTCTATTTCCAGTTTTGCCTCCCTTCTCATACAAGTCAACTCTTACAAGAATTTTCTCCACTAGAGTTTATCCAGAGCATTGAGAAACAAGTCCTATCATATCTATACATCATACTCTCTCTTTTACATGTGTTGCAAGCAAACAAGACAGAACACTAGCAGTCCTCACTTTAATCAGGCAAAGCACAGGTACAAATCTAGGAGTACTGAATATACTTTGTTAAAGATATTGAATATTTATGAAAATTGTCCTAAAATGGAACATTTTGGTTTCAAAATGCAGTATTGCAGTGAAAACATGTAGATGCTCTGGCAAACAGTGTAGATGCTGATCAGACTGCTCCTTAAAAGCAGTCTGATAGTGACTGCACTGTTGGCTCCTACCAAGTGCTCCTTTAAAGGCCCCATTGCTCTATCAGCATGAAAAATTTTGTCATGCGGTATCATTGTAAGCTTCTCACTATAGTTTCGTAATTGTAAATGATCGTGATAAGCCAGCTTTTAAAAAATAAAACCTTCTTGAGATTAAAAAATAAAACCTTCTTGAGAAAAGGATTTGAAAACTAATTTGGGTCATTTTAGCTGGCAACTAAAATGACCTACTTTCGATTTCATAAAATGGTAAAAATACAATGTACAAGCGTGGAGCCCCAATCACTATCCCTCCTATATTTATATAGCATAGCTAGACAGGAAACCAGAACAGGAAATTGTATTTTGGGGAGCGATTTGTTGATTTTCAAAAAACTTGCTTTCTCTACTTTTTGCCAGTTATATGACTCAGTATATGCACACCAACCCACATTTTATAACCAAATGTGAAGGTTGAACCGCTTTTTACAATCATTTGAGTCTAGGCATTTTTACCGCTTATAGGACTATGGAGACTTTAAATGCCAGAAGAATGCAGATTTCGGGACGATGATGTGCTCAAGGCTGCTACCGGGACTTAGTTTGAGGACCAAACAGACGACTTTTATTTCAAAGGCAGAAAAGTGGGCCAAATGCAATGAAGAAAAGGGGGATTATATTGAAAAATAATGTTGAAACCATCTTTCAATCTGTGAGGTAGACCCCGAGTTCTACAAACTTATTAAACTCCCCTCGTAGGTTGGAACAAACAGTGCAAATCCAGGAGCAGTCTGATCAGGGCCTACACTGTTTGCCATTCCATCTGTACCTTTCGGATGCATAAATGAATTGTAAAACTAAGCTGTTATATTTGCTGTGGACAATGACTGTAAACATTTTTGGTGTCCCAGTTTTTAGAACTTTAATGGTATGTGAAGATGGTGGTATTCATTAATGAAGCTTCAAATAAGCCAAATTTTGGGGCTGAAAAAGGGCTGTATTTTTTCTGATAAAAAAAGTTGAAGGTCAGCTTTGAAATTTCCTTCCTCTGGCCATCCCCAGCAATGAATTCTGATGATGTCCTGTATAGAAAGGCAAGGGAACTATGGGGCCTTTTTTTTTACCTCTTTACCCAAAGAAAGATTCATCCCAAAATAATAAGCTTAATTGGCTCCCTAAGATTACTAACACCATCTGAAGGAATGCAATGCATAGAAAACAAGCATCCTCACAGGAAAAGTTGCACTGACATAAATTGTTGATGTTGCATCAACACTTAAAGTGCCAAAAATGAAAATAGTTCAATTTGCAAACAGCGTAGATCCAGAAGAGGCAGCTTAGGATGAGCTGCCTCATCTGGATCTACACTGTTTGTCCTCTATTCTCTGAATTCTCTGACAATATCATATAGCTTGGACAAATCAAGTTTTGAAATTATTCACACATAAATTTTGCTGTCTTCTTTTTTGACACTTTAATGGTTAATGTTGGTACTATGTTTGTCTGGCAGTGTTGGCCAACTGGAACATTTCAAAGCATACTTTTCCAATGAAGATGCTATTTGATAATGACCTATAATTCAAAACAATTCTATCCTACATTTATCCATCAAGATGACTGAAGTTTATTTTTAGCAGAGTATGCGATGTACCACACGAGGATAGCTACACTCGCAGCAACAAATTCACTCTGGACCAATGGACCCTTCCATACACCCTGGAAAATAATGGAAATAACATATAGGCCGCAACACGACAAAACCAACAATGTGGTTGTGCGTCCACCGAAGACTCAGGTCAGCCTGGGCATCCGCCCAATTTGATCAGACTCTTCGTTCAGTGCTCAAATGGTAGCTAAGGGTCTTAGCTACCGCTATGTGGACAGCGAAGGCTCTGATCAGACTGGGCAGATGCCAAGGCTGATCTGAGTTTGCGCTGGGCGCACAACCACATTGTTGGTTTTGTCCCGTCACTGCTCATTTACATATCTTCCCTAAACATGTACATGTAATGCTTAGCATTAATAGGGTAAACAGTTAAATAACTTGCAAAATTATTCATGAAAGAAAGAACCAGAGGGCCAATGGCCCTATATCGCTCACCTGAGCACTGAGGTTATGTTGGAAAAGCTAAGTTGCCACAGCAACAAAACAACATGCATAACAGCAATAAAACACACCATTTATGTAGAGGATAATATCACAAACATTTATGCAAGAAATAAGCTTTATCCCCCCTTAATGGCTTCTAAGAAGATCTTTGGCAAAAAAAAAAAAATGAAAAAATTGAAAATTTGGCCGTTCAGTTGCAATGGCAACCAATCAAAATCAGGTCTTTGGGCAAAATTCATATGGCTGATAGAGGACTACTCTAGGAACATTTCTGTAAAGCTTTTGTAAAAATATCTGCAGTAACACAGAAATAAATACCAGATGTCCACTTTCCCCATTGTAAGTTTATGGAAACTTTAAGTTGCCATAGCAACCAGTTCATATAGGCAATGATAATATGAAACATACTTTAGGTAGAGGCTAATGTTATTAATATGTATGCTAAGTATTAGCTTTATCCTCCTCGTGGCTTCACTTTTCCCATTAAAAGTCAATGGAAACTATAAGTTGCCATAGCAACCAAAGTTCTTATGGGGTTGGAAGAAAAACAAAATTCATGTAGAGGCTTCTGTCATCAACATGTTTGCACAATATCAGCTCCATCCCCCATATGGCTTCTGAGCAGAAGATTTTTTTCATTTTTTCTTTCTTTTTTTTTTCGAAAATTTACCATATGTTTTGCCATGGCAACCAACCAAATTCAGCGATTTGGAGAAAATTCATATGGAACAAAAAGGACTATTCAAGAAACGTTTCTGTAAAAAGAAAATCTAAATAAATGCAGTGAGACAGCGAAAATTGCCAATTTCCATTTTCCCCATTGTAAGTCGATGGAAACTCTTAGTTGCCATAGCAACCAAACTGCTGGAGTTATTGTCATGAAAAACAGTAATTCTATAGAGGCTAGTACTAAGGTTCTTTCTGTAAAGTTTGAGCTTTATGGCCATACAGTTTCTGCGGAGATGATTTTTTAATATTTTTCTATTTTTAACTATTCGGTTGCAATGGCAACCAGCCAAATTGCGCAATTTGCATAAATTTAACAAGGCTGGTTAAAGACTACTCAAGGTACATTTCTATGAAAGTTTTGTCAAAATATCTGCAGTGGCATAGCAATAAATGCAAATTTTCTATTTTGCCATTTTAAGTCAATGGTAACTTTAAGTTCCCATAGCAACCAAACTGCTAGAGCAATTGCCAAGAAAAACAGTACTTTTATAGAAGCTAGTACTAAGATCCTTTCTGTGAAGTGTGAGCTTTATTGGTTGCATAATTTCTGAGGAGATGATTTTTGAATATATTTTCTATTTTTAACCTTTCGGTTGCCATGGCAACCAGCCAAATTGTGCAATCTACATAAATTTCATGTGGTTGATAGAGGACTACTCAAGGAACATTTCTGTAAAAGTTTTGTCAAAATATCTGCAGAGGCATAGCAATAAATGCAAATTTTCAATTTTCCCCATACAAGTCAATGGCAACTCTAAGTTGCCATAGCAACCAAAGTTCCAAAGTGATTTGGATAAAAAACAGTATTATTGGTTCCCCCTGCCTATAGATGACATATATGAAATTTGGTAACAATGGGCCTTGTAGTTTCAGAGGAGATGTCGTTTGAAAATGTTGACGGACGACGTACGACGGACGGACGACGGATGCCTGCCTATACTATAAGCTCACCTGTGAGCCTTCGGCTCAGGTGAGCTAAAAATGCAGACCACAGCAGTATCTGTATTATCTATATATAAAGCAAAATCTTGACAAAGTATACCTAATGGAAATATGTGCAATGTGCCAGCAATGACCAGCCAGTTTGATCAGACACTAAACAGACCTTTTAAGTTGTATGGATATATCTCATAGCAAGATCACTCCGACCTAGGTTAGTAATTATCTACCTTTCTACTCTTTATGGAAAACAAGAATTCCGCGGAATGCGGTGTCTCGCCTGCTAGCGCTTTGTCACAAAAACAGAGCTCAATCAGCAAAGATGTATGCATGAACCAAGTTTCTTGGCTCTAGCCCTAGAAAGAGACCTAAACGTGAAAACTTGACAAAAAATTGCATAGTCAGTCAACCATAAAATGTAGGTCAAGAATTCCGTATTAATGATGACTTTGAGCTCTTCTCTTCTAGATAAAATGCATGACCCAAGTTTCATAGCTCTAGCCCTTATAGTTTCATAGAAACATGACTAAACGCGACCAAAAATTGCAAAGTCAGTCAACCGTAAAATGTAGGTCAAGACTCAATATTGATGATGGCTTTGAGATCTATTCTTCCAGATGTATGCCTGGACCAAGTTTCATGGCTCTAGGCCTTATAGTTTCTGAGAAAATGACCTAAACGCAAAATCTCGACAAAAACTTGCAAAGTCAGTCAACCGTAAAATGTAGGTCAAGACTCAATATTGATGATGGCTTTGAGATCTATTCTTCCAGATGTATGCCTGGACCAAGTTTCATGGCTCTAGGCCTTATAGTTTCTGAGAAAATGACCTAAACGCAAAATCTCGACAAAAACTTGCAAAGTCAGTCAACCGTAAAATGTAGGTCAAGACTCAATATTGATGATGGCTTTGAGATCTACTCTTCCAGATGTATGCCTGAACCAAATTTCATGGCTCTAGGCCTTATAGTTTCTGAGAAAATGACCTAAACACAAAAACTCGACAAAAGTTTACGCCGATGAAGACACCGGAAAAGCAATACCTATGTCTCGCCTCTGCTTCGCAGGTGAGACAAAAAACTCTCTCTTAAGAATCCTTTTCAATAGTAACCTTTCATTGGAGATAGGCTTTATCAACATGCATCTTATCTCCTTTGTACTGCCATCCTGACTAGACTTTGTTATACACCTTACACCCTACGGGAGCAAATTCTTTCCTTTTACAGTTGACCCCACTGAAAAAGATGGCAACAATAAAAAGAGCAGAGTTGCTTCCCTTGAAAAGGTACCCAGACACCTTAAGAAGGGATTTGTCGACTTCTGATGAAGAATAATTGCCCTAAATACAGAGAGCTCTTCTCCAATACATTAATGTTATGGTTAATCCTACTTACTGGGTGATCTATCTTAATAGAAAACAGAGAAGAAATAGAATCCACACTTTCTCCACTTCTCTGGGCCTGAAATTAAAACAAAACTTGTTTTTCTTGTAGTAGAAGCCTCAGTAACTTAGTGTGTTAACTGCTGGCCTGCTAAGCTAGCATTCCAGGTTTGAATCCCACTAAAGGTATTAGTTCCCAATGCAAACAGGGTACCATTGAAAACAGCTTTTCATTATCACTCTTCCATCAGCTTGATGTGACTGAAATACTGTTGGAAGTGCTGTAAAACCACAAGTCATCCAGCTATTATGTAAATATACAAAGATATTTCAACAGGGTCAAGAATAAGCAAGTCAACATATAAGCATACAAACATGCATAGTATGACAGAAGCAAGGACCTCCAAAAAGCATATAAAAGCCAGATCACAAGAAAAGGGCTCATAGGACACAGACAAACAATAAAGCTGAATCAGCCTCCGACTGTGTGCCCCCCCCCCCCTCCCATTCCCCTCTCCCCCCCCTCCAGTTTGATCAGAACCATCCTTGCTGTCATCAACAGTTTCTGAATTACAGAGAGAACTAGAGAAAAGGATAACCTAATCAGTTGGTGCAGGTACGTGTGCTGATTTGTCTAGACCTCAACCTCAGCATTTCATGCACATGCTTATTCATTGTTAAATGAGCCATGACACGAGAAAACCAACAATGTGGTTGTGCGCCCTACGCAGACTCAGATCAGCCTGGGCATCTGCCAAGTATTATCAGACTCTTCCCAAAGTGTGTAAAGGGTACATGTAGCTGAGGGTCTAAGCTACCTCCATGCGGACAGCGAGGACTCTGATCAGATCAGGTGGATGCTGATCTGAGTCTGCACTGGGCACACAACTATATGGTTGGTTTTCTGGTGTCACGGCTCAAATGTGTACAACATTTTTCGTGACAGTTGTGTCAACATGGTTTCCAGTCATCATGGTAATTTTTTCAAAAGAACTGCCCATCTGGGCACACTTTATGGAATTTCAACTTGCTTGAATCCATTTTAACTTGTTTGACACAAAATAATTCAAAACTTGATTTATTGGGGAGCTTGCTGTCTGATCTCTGGCTTATCACTATCAAAATACCTAGGAAACACCACAAATCAACAAGGTTTTCAGAGATATTGAAACTGGAAACATGTAATTTATTGATGCCATCATTTTCACAATATCAAAACACACACAGCAGCACTGGCTGAGATCAAGTAATTACTATGGTAACCATGGTTTGACAAGAATGTGCAAAAACTCACTCTGGAACTGGTCAGTTTATTCCATAGCAAATGCAACACTTGAGTGAGCAGAAGATGAGCTGGCCAAATATAACAGGTGTCAATGACAATTCATTACCATAAAGATTGTAAACACATAGGCAGAAAGGTCTGGGCATACAGTGCAGACCCAGATCAGACTGCTCAGTCTGATCAGGATCTTCAATGTCTGCCATTCAATATGTATCTTTTGAAAACATTACCACACTTTAACATCAAATTTTTTCATCTTTATGACAATTAAAGTAATTATTTCAGGTGTCTCAATTTTTATAATTTTTATTGTTAGTTTAGGTAAAACTGTACGGTACCTTTCTTAGATTTGAATATCCCTCTTCATCATAAAATTTAACTTCATAAGAACCCGCTGGTAGATTTTTATGTTCATCACTGTAGCTGACCTGGCAATATAAAAGTACACTTTTTATATTTTACAAATTTCACATCTAATTTTTCATTAGACATACATGTAGAACATCACTGCTAAAGCAAGTACTTGTCTAATAGGCAAAACTCGAAAACATTTCATTTTATATTCCTGTCAAACTTGTAGAGCTGCAAAAAACTTCAAGCAGAACTGAGTGCCAGTTAGCTCCCTCGGGTTTGGAGACTGTGCTTGTAATATTGCTGAGTGGGCTATTAAACTCAAATAACATCAACAAAGAATGTATTCAGCTTTTAACAGTAATGACATAAAACTGACCCGACCTGAGAATGTAGTCAACAAGACCTGTCACAGGGACAGGATAGCTCGCCTGACAGCGCCTTGCCCATCACATAACAAGAGGCCCACGGGCCACAAAGCTCACCAGATCTCTAACTCAAAATTGCTATCAAATTTGAATAGACTAAAAGTTGCTGTCACATTTGTACAGGCTAATACAAAATATACAACTACAAAAACCCAGTCGGACAGTCTGTTGAGCTGATAACAAAATATATAACTATTTTCCATATTTTGATTGCAGTAATTTTCCCCATCATGTCAATGCAACTCTAATTTGCCATAGCAAACAAAGGAAAGTGCCGATTTTCAATAGAAAATACAAATTATCAATTCCCCAGCCCTAGGATACTAAAGATAAAATCTGAGCCCAATCGGCCTTGTGGCTTCAGAAGAGATCATTTTTAAGCATTTTTTCCCATTTTCTGCATTTTGGCTTCCATGAAAACCAATAACAAGGGCTTCGCAAGCGGCGCATAATACGCCCGTTTAAATGTCATAAAGGAGTTACAGAATGAACAAGACTGTTTACAAAAGGATAGACAGGCAGACAAACAGAGGCAACCACTCTATAATCAATGAATGCAACATTATTTAAATATACTATTAGTATATCAAGTCAAGGGAGATAAACTAAATATACTAGATATACCATTCTTGGTTCTATTACTCTCCCCTGACATCACCATTAAGTGTGTAACAATATTTTAAACAGTTGAAATGTTAAACAGGATATTTATGCAAGGGCAGATAATTCAGTAAGTAAGCCAGAGTTGTAGTTCCTGCTCAGGATATATTGCCTTATTATTATACACATTCCTACAAAGTTGCATTCTAATATTTCAAAAGGTTGATGAGATATGGAGTGAATGAGAAACACCTAAAATATACTAATCAAAGGGCGGTTACTCCAAAATTAAGAAAGGGGGAGCAACTGTTCTTATATGTGATACTCTGCCTTGTGATCATGCACATTGTTATAAAGTTTCATCATGATATTCCGAACAGTTACCAAGTTAAGGTATGCACAAGCTAAGTATACACAAAAATAGCTAACATGAACTAATGAAAGGGAGGTAACTCGAAAACGCAGAAAGGGAATGCAGCCATTGTTGTACGCGACACATCGTTGGGACTTCATACACCTTGCTATAAAGTTACATGAAGATATCCCAAACAGTTATCTAGTTATGGCGCGCACAAGACTTGCAGGGTAAAAATCAAAGGGGCATAACTTGGAAACTAAGGAAGGGGGAGCAACCATTTTTGTACGCAACACGTTCCCCCAACCTAATACATATTCCTACCAAATATCAGGAATATATCCCAAATGGTTACTGAGTTATGCCGCCCACAAGAATGTTTACGTACGGACGGACAGCGCCATGACATAATACGTCCGTTTTTTCAAAACGGGCGTATAAAAAGTGCAGTGGGCCAAAAACATATAGCTGATAGAAGACTTCTCAAGGAACATTTCTATAAACCTTTTGTCAACTTATCTGCAATGGCTTGGCAGTAAATGCCTTTTTTAAATTTTCCCCATTATAAGTCATTGCAACTCCAAGTTACCATAGCAACCAAATTGAAAACTCAAATTTCATAAACAAGAGGGCCATGGTGGCCCTGAATCGCTCACCTGAGCATTAATCAGTTCACTGGCTCTGGTGAAGATTTATAAGAGTTTTTACCATACTAACATTTGACCTAGTATTTGACCCGACATGACCCAGTTTCAAACTTGGCCTGGATATTGTAAGAATAAACATTCTGACACGGTTTCATTGAGATTGGATCGAAACTGTGCCCTCTGGAGCGTATACAAGGTCATTCTTATATTTGACCTAGTGACCAAGCTTTTGACCCGACACGACCCAGTTTCAAACTTTACCTAGATTTCATTAAGATAAACATTCTGACAGAGTTTCATGAAGATTGGATCAAAACTGTGCCCTCTAGGGTGTACACAAAGTTTTTCTAAGATTTGACCTTGAGCCGACGTGACTCAGTTTCACAGGGGGCTCAGATATATGGACAATAAACATTTTGACATAGTTTCATGAAGATTGGATCAAAACTATGCCTTCTAGTGCTTACATAACGTTTTTCTAAGATTTGACCTAGTGACCTAGTTTTTTACCCGACATGACCTACTTTCAAACTTGGCCGAGAGTTTATGAAGATAAACATTCTGACAAAGTTTCATAAAGATTAGATCAAAACTGTGTCCTCTAGAGCGTACACAAGGTTTTTCTATGATTTGACCTAGTGACCTAGTTTTCGACCCGACATGACCCAGTTTTCGAACTTGTCCTACATATTATGAGGATAAACATTCTGACAAAGTTTCATGAACTTTGAATCAAAACTGTGCCTTCTAGAGTGCACACAAGGTTTTTCTAAGATTTGACCTAGTGACCTAGTTTATGACTCGACATGATCCAGTTTCAAACTTGGCCTAGAGTTTATGGAGATAAACATTCTGACAAAGTTTCATAAAGATTGGATCACAAGAATTCCGCGGAATGCGGTGTCTCGCCTGCTGGCGCCTTGTCACGAAACAGAGCTAAATCAGCAAAGATGTATGAATGAAACAAGTTTCTCGGCTCTAGCCCTTACGGTTTCTGAGAAACAGACCTAAACGCGTAAACTTGCCAAATAATTGCAAAGTCAGCCAACCGTAAAATGTTGGTAAAGACTCAATATTGACGATGACTTTGAGTTCTTCTCTTCCAGATGAATGCATGGCCCAAGTTTCATGGCTCTAGCCCTTATAGTTTCTGAGTAACAGACCTAAACGCGAAAACTTAACAAAAAATTGTGAAGTCAGTCAACCGTAAAATCTAGGTCAAGACTCAATACAGATGATGGCTTTGAGAGTTACTCTTTCAGATGTATGCATGGCCCTAGTTTCATGGCTCTAGCCCTTATAGTTTCTGAGAAATGACCTAAACGCAAAAACTCGACAAAAAATTACAAAGTCAGTCAACCGTAAAATCTAGGTCAAGACTCAACATTGATAACAGCTTTCAGCTGTACTCTTCCAGATGTATGCCTGAACCAAGTTTCACGGCTCTAGCCCTTATAGTTTCTGAGAAAATGACCTAAACGCAAAAACTCGACAAAAAATTGCGAAGTCAGTCAACCGTAAAATCTAGGTCAAGACTCAACACTGATGACGGCTTTCAGCTGTACTCTTCCAGATGTATGCCTGACTCAAGTTTCATGGCTCTAGCCCTTGTAGTTTCTGAGAAAATGACCTAAACGCAAAAACTCGACAAGAAATTGCGAAATCAGTCAACCGTAAAATCTAGGTCAAGACTCAACATTGATGATGGCTTTCAGATGTACTCTTCCAGATGTATGCATGACCCAAGTTTCATGGCTCTAGCCCTTATAGTTTCTGAGAAAATGACCTAAACGCAAAAACTCGACAAAAGTTTACGCCGCCGCCGCCGCCGCCGACACCGGAAAAGCAATACATATGTCTCGCCTCTGCTTTGCAGGTGAGACAAAAACTGTGTCCTCTAGAGCGTACACAAGGTTTTTCTATGATTTGACCTAGTGACCTAGTTTTAGACCCGACGTGACCCAGTTTCGAACTTGTCATAGATACTATGAGGATAAACATCCTGACAAAGTTTCATGAACTTTGGATGAAGACTGTGCCCTCTAGAGCGTACACAAGGTTTTTCTAAGATTTGACCTAGTGACCTAGTTTTTGACACGACATGACCCAGTTTAGAACTTGGCCTAGAGTTTACAGAGACAAACATTCTGACAATGTTTCATAAAGATTGGATCAAAACTGTGTCCTCAAGAGCATACACAAGGTTTTTTCTATGATTTGACCTTGTGACCTAGTTTTAGACCCGATGTAACCAAGTTTCAAACTTATCCTAGATACTATGGGGATAAACTTTCTGATTAAGTTTCATAAACTTTGGATCAAAACTGTGCCTTCTAGAGCGTACACAAGGTTTTTCTAAGATTTGACCTAGTGACCTAGTTTTTGACCCGACATGACCAAGTTTCGAACTTGATTTAGAGTTTATGAAAATAAACATTCTGACAAAGTTTCATAAAGATTGGATCAAAACTGTGTCCTCTAGAGCGTACACAAGGTTTTTCTATGATTTGACCTAGTGACCTAGTTTTAGACCCGACGTGACCCAGTTTCGAACTTGTCCTAGATACTATGGGGATAAACATTCTGACAATGTTTCATGAACTTTGGATGAAAACTGTGCCCTCTAGAGCCTACACAAGGTTTTTCTAAGATTTGACCTAGTGACCTAGTTTTAGACCCGACGTGACCCAGTTTCAAACTTGTCCTAGATACTATGAAAATAAACATTCTGACAAAGTGTCATGAACTTTGGATGAAAACTGTGCCCTCTAGAGTGTACACAAGGTTTTTCTATGATTTGACTTAGTGACCTAGTTTTTGACCCGACATGACCCAGTTTCAAACTTGGCCTAGATTTTATGGAGATAAACATTCTGACAAAGTTTCATAAAGATTGGATCAAACCTTTGTCCTCTAGAGTGTACACAAGGTTTTTCTATGATTTGACCTAGTGACCTAGTTTTAGACCCGACGTGACCCAGTTTCGAACTTGTCCTAGATACTATGAGGATAAACATTCTGACAAAGTTTCATGAACTTTGGATGAAAACTGTGCCCTCTAGAGTGTACACAAGGTTTTTCTATGATTTGACCTAGTGACCTAGTTTTAGACCCGACGTGACCCAGTTTCAAACTTGTCCTAGATACTATGAAAATAAACATTCTGACAAAGTGTCATGAACTTTGGATGAAAACTGTGCCCTCTAGAGTGTACACAAGGTTTTTCTATGATTTGACTTAGTGACCTAGTTTTAGACCCGACGTGACCCAGTTTCGAACTTGTCCTAGATACTATGAGGATAAACATTCTGACAAAGTTTCATGAACTTTGGATGAAAACTGTGCCCTCTAGAGCGTACACAAGGTTTTTCTAAGATTTGACCTAGTGACCTAGTTTTTGACCCGACATGACCCAGTTTCGAACTTGGCCTAGATTTTATAAAGACTAACATTCTGACAAAGTTTCATAAAGATTGGATCGAAACTGTGCCTGCTAGAGTGTACACAAGCAAAAGTTGACGGACGTCCGTCCGGACGTACGACGGACGACGGACATCAGGGTATCCCAAAAGCTCACCCTGAGCACTTCGTGCTCAGGTGAGCTAAAAACACAAACTTTCAATCCCCAAGCCTAAGGATACTACAGTTGAAATCGGCGCCTAATCAACCCAGTGGTTCTTAAGTATTTTTTTTTCCATTAATTTTTTTTTTTGCATTTTGGTTTCCATGGCAACCAATAAAAGGAGCAGTGGGCCAAACAAGAGGGCCATGGTGGCCCTGAATCGCTCACCTGAGCATTAATCAGTTCACTGGCTCTGGTGAAGATTTATAATTATAAGAGTTTTTACCATACATGGGAATGGCGGCCACCTTGGTCATGTGACCAAGATCATTTGAAGAACTTTCAATCCTTTGACCCATGTGCAGGCTCCATATGAAATTTGAGTTTAGTCTGCCCAGTGGTTTTAGAGATGTTTGAAAATGTTTATTGATGGATGACAGAGGCAGCTAACACCAATACTGTAAGGCTCAGGTGAGCTGAAAATGGCAGAGTTGCTTCTCCAAAAAGTTCCCGTTCATGCTGAGTTCCTTTGATGGATTTGAACTAGACTGAACTAGGCAAACTGTGACAGATGATAGAATGGTAGCATCATTATCTCAATGTGGTGAAACTAATGTATTCCAAGGAGTTTGTGGCTGGCATCATTGCAATGTTAGTTCTGATTCTTGCAGCATAACTTAATTTAGATTTGACCTAGTGACCTAGCTTTTGACCCGACATGACCCAGTTTCAAACTTGACCTAGATTTTATGGAGATAAACATTCTGACAAAGTTTCATAAAGATTGGATCAAAACTGTGCCCTCTATGGTGTGCACAAAGTTTTTCTAAGATATGACCTACTGACCTAGTTTTTGACCTGACATGACCCAGTTTCAAGTGAGTGAGTGAGTGAACTCGGGTTTAATGTCCCACCAACAACGAGGTCATATGGAGACGGGGCCTCGGTTTAAAGTCTCATCCGAAAGACCCCCAGTTTCAAACTTGGCCTGGATATTGTGAGGATAAACATTCTGACAAAGGTTCATGAAGATTGGATCAAAACTGTGCCCTCTAGAGTGTACACAAGGTCGTTCTTATATCTGACCTAGTGATGTAGTTTTTTGACCCGACATGATCTACTTTCAATCTTGGCCTAAATATTTTGACGATAAACATTATGACAAAGTTTCAAAAAGATTGGATCAAAACTGTGTCCTCTAGAGCGTACACAAGGTTTTTCTAAGATCTGACCTAGTTTTTGACCCGACATGACCCAGTTTCAAACTTGGCCTAGATACACTGTATGTAAGTATTGTCAGGATAAACATTCTGACAAAATTTCATTAGGTTTGGATCAAAACTGTGACCTCTAGAGCGTACATAAGGTTTTCCTAATATTTGACCCAGTTTTTGACCTGACATGACCCAGTTTCAAACTTGGCCTGGATATTGTAAGAATAAACATTCTGACAAAGTTTCATTGAGATTGGATCAAAACTGTGCCCTCTGAAGCGTATACAAGGTCGTTCTTATATTTGACATTTGACCTAGTAACCTAGTTTTTGACCCGACACAACCCAGTTTCAAATTTTACCTAGATTTCATAAAGATAAACATTGTGACAGAGTTTCATGAAGATTGGACCAAAACTGTGCCCTCTAGGGTGTACACAAAGTTTTTCTAAGATTTGACCTAGTGACCTAGTTTTTGACCCGACGTGACTCAGTTTCATAGGGGGCTTAGATATATGGACAATAAACATTTTGACATAGTTTCATGAAGATTGGATCAAAACAATGCCTTCTAGTGCATACACAAGGTTTTTCTAAGATTTGACCTAGTGACCTAGTTTTTGACCCGCCATGACATAGTTTCAAACTTGCCCTACATATTATGAGGATTAACATTCTGACAAAGTTTCATGAACTTTGGACCAAAACTGTGTTTTCTAGAGCATACACAAGGTTTTTCTAAGATTTGACCTAGTGACCTAGTTTTTGACCCGACATGACCCAGTTTCATACTTAGCCTAGAGTTTATGGAGATAACCATTCTGACAAAGTTTCATAAAGATTGGATCAAAACTGTGTCCTCTAGAGCATACACAAGGTTTTTCTATTATTTGACCTAGTGACCTAGTTTTTGATTCGACGTGACTCAGTTTCAAATTTATTCTACATATTATAAGGATAAACATTCTGACAAAGTTTCATGAACTTTGGATGACAACTGTACCTTCTAGAGCGTACACAAGGTTTTTCTAAGATTTGACCTAGTGACCAAGTTTTTGACCCGATATGACCCAGTTTTGAATTTGGCCTAGACTTTATAGTGATAAACATTCTGACAATGTTTTATAAAGATTGGATCAAAACTGTGCCTTCTAGAGCGTACACAAGGTTTTTCTATAATTTGACCTAGTGACCTAGCTTTTGACCCGACATGACCCAGTATCAAAATTATTCTAGATATTATAAGGATAAACATTCTGACAATGTTTCATGGACTTTGGATCAAAACTGTGCCTTCTAGAGTGTACACAAGGTTTTTCTAAGCTTTGACCTAGTAACCTAGTTTTTGACCTGACATGACCCAGTTTCAAATTTGTCCTACATATTATGAGGATAAACACTCTGACAAAGTTTCATGAACTTTGGATCAAAACTGTGCCTTCTAGAGCGTACACAAGGTTTTTCTAAGATTTGACCTAGTGACCTAGTTTTTGACCCGACATGACCAAGTTTCAAATGTGTTCTAGATATTATAAGGATATACATTCTGACAAAGTTTCATGAACTTTGGATGACAACTGTGCCTTCTAGAGTGTACACAAGGTTTTTCTAAGATTTGACCTAGTGCCCTAGTTTTTAACCCGCCATGACCCAGTTTCAAACTTGGCCTAGAGTTTATGGAGATAAACATTCTGACAAAGTTTAATAAAGATTGGATCAAAACTGTGTTCTTTAGAGCGTACACAAGGTTTTTCTATGATTTGACCTAGTGACCTAGTTTTTGACCGGACATGACCCAGTTTCGAACTTGTTCTAGATATTATAAGGATAAACATTCTGACAAAGTTCCATGAACTTTGGATGACAACTGTGCCTTCTAGAGCGTACACATGGTTTTTCTAAGATTTGACCTAGTGACCTAGTTTTTGACCCGACATGACCCAGTTTCGAACTTGACCTAGATTTTATAGAGATTAACATTCTGACAAAGTTTCAGAAAGATTGGATCAAAACTGTGCCTGCTAGAGTGTACACAAGCAAAAGTTGAAGGACGTCCGGACGGACGTCCGTCCACACGTACGACGGAAGACGGACATTTCGGTATCCCAAAAGCTCACCCTGAGCACTTCGTGCTCAGGTGAGCTAAAAAAACACTTCTATATAACACACATATTGTTTTTAAATTGGTCAAATACACAGCTCAAAACAATTAACAGATCTAAAGAGTACAGAAGATGTACCTGTATGACCTGGATTTTCTACTGTACATGACCAACTAATGAAGACTTACTGAAAAGAAGTATAAAATTTAACTCATTTGAGTCTCTGATAAAGTTCAAAAGTTTTGCAAAGGTATCTTTGTCTCAAATGGTCAGGGCCAGAACTTTCATAACAACAAGGGGTGGAGGTAGACCGTTCTAGAAACTAAGAAAACCTGTGCTCCAAAAGTGCATGTAACAGTTTGTATTTTTGCCCAAAATACAAGGGTTATGTAAAATTATTGTGAACATAATTATTAGCCAACTGTGAAATGTCGGACAGTTGGACCGACAGAATGGATTTCAAGACAATCCTTGTGCATTAATATTGGTCTTGACAGACAGTCTGACATTCAAATGATTCCCAGAAGTTTAACCTTTGTTATGTCTTTGTATCACACAGATTATATTCTGTGCATTTGACCTAGTAACCAGTTTTTTACAGGACATGACCCAGTTTCAAAGTAAGACTGGATTTTTTAAAGATAAACATTCAATGTTTCATAAAGATTGAATAAAAATAGCCATCAGAGGAGATGGCAAATCCCCCGACCGAAGACCCCATGGGCCTTGGTAAAAAGGGTGCACTTCAAAACACATATTAGTAATATATTGTCATTCTTTTATGCTTCTGGTTGACATTAGGAGCGGTTGTAGCGTAGTGGATAACACTCCAGACTACCAATCCAGGGGTCGCAAGATCGATCCCCCGCTTCTCCGGTCTTTCGGATGAGACTTTAAACCAAGGTCCCGTCTCCATATGACCTCGTTGTTGGTGGGACGTTAAACCCGAGTTCACTCACTCACTGGTTGACATTAACTGTTAACAGATGCATGATTATCTAACACTCAGATTAAAACTGTATGCTTGACTGCTAAAAAGAGGTAATATCTCAAACAGCCACCATATACACAAATGTATAGCATACGATACATTCAACTTTCAAAATGTGTGAATAACTTCTAAAGTACAAGCCCTACAAACCTAATTTTGAGCTCTCTAGCAAGTGAATTTGGACAAAGAATCCAAATCTGGAAAAATATTTTATTTCTTTTTTTTTTTTTGGGGGGGGGGGGGGGGGGGGGGTGTATGAGGAGGAGTCAGAGAGAGTTAGGAACACTGATAAGATATCACAGCATGATCATCAATATTCTAAAAGGTATACGGGTATTCAAATTCTGGAGCTGGCCAGGGTTAAACAGATATGGAGCAGAGACTCAAACAGCAGCTCAAAATACCAAAGGGAAATAACTCACAGAATATAAAAGCAAGAGTTATCATTCATGTATGAGACAAATTGTCATGACCTGTTCTGCATATCTGTGAAGTATCATGAAAATATTTCAAAAGGTATTCAAGCTATGGAGCGGACACCTAAAATCATCAAAGGGAAATAACTGCAAAAGTAAGAAAGCAAGAGTTGTCATTCTTATTCGCGATCCATCATCATGACCTGTTCTACATATCTGTGAAGTATCATGAAAATATTCCAAAAGGTATTCAAGTTATAGAGCGGACACGAAATCACACCTACAACCATCAAGGGGAAATAACTCAAAAAGTAAGAAAGCAGGAGTTGTCATTCTTGTCATTCTTGTTCGCGACACATTGTCATGACCTGTTCTACATATCTGTGAAGTATCACGAAAATATTCCAAAAGGTATTCAAGTTATATAGCAGACACGAAATCATACCTAAAATGATCAAGGGGAAATAACTCAAAAAGTAAGAAAGGAAGAGTTGTCATTCTTGTTCGCGACACACCATCATGACCTGTTCTACATATCTGTGAAGTATCATGAGAATATTCCAAAGGGTATTCTAGTTATAGAGCGGACACGAATCTGCCAAAAAATCACACCTAAAACTATCAAGGGGAAATAACTAAAAAAGTAAGAAAGCAAGAGTTATCATTCTTGTTCGTGACACATCGTCATGACCTGTTCTACATTTCTGTGAAGTATCATGAAAATATTCCAAAGGGTATTCAAGTTACAGAGCGGACACGAATCTGCCAAAAAATCACCAAATGGGAGATAATTCAAAAAGTACAATAGCAAGAGTTACCATTCTTGTACGCGACACATCCTCATGACCTGTTCTACATAATTGTGAAGTATCATGAAAATATTCCAAAGGGTATTCAAGATATAGAGCGGACAAGACATGTTTACGGACGGACGGACAGATGGACGGACGCCAGGCTCATCGCTATATCCCCCGAACCTTTCGGTCGGGGGATAAAAACTGTGGCCTCTTGAGTGTACACCAAGTTTTTAACGTTTCATAAAGATTCGATCAAAACTGTGCCCTCAAGCAAAATTTGACGGCCAGACGTCCGGGAGCACGTACGACGGACATCACAGTATCCCAAAAGCTCACCCTGAGCACTTCTTGCTCAGGTGAGTTAATAAACATTCTGACAAAGTTTCATTAAGATTGGATCAAAACTGTACCCTCTAGAGTGTACAAAGGCACTTTTTCTAAGATTTGACCTAGTGACCTACTTTTTGAACCAACATGACCCAGTTTCAAATCTGGCTTAGATATTATGTAAATAAACATTCTGTTAAAGTTTCATGAAGAATGAATAAAATCTGTGTTCTACACAGTGAACACAAAGTTTTTCTAAGATATGACCTAGTGACATTGTTTTTGATCAGACAATACCAGGTGAGTTAATAAACATTCTGACAAAGTTTCATTAAGATTGGATCAAAACTGTACCCTCTAGAGTGTACAAAGGCACTTTTTCTAAGATTTGACCTAGTGACCTACTTTTTGAACCAACATGACCCAGTTTCAAATCTGGCTTAGATATTATGTAAATAAACATTCTGTTAAAGTTTCATGAAGAATGAATAAAATCTGTGTTCTACACAGTGAACACAAAGTTTTTCTAAGATATGACCTAGTGACATTGTTTTTGCTCAGACAATACCCATTTTCAATCTTAGCCTAGATTTTATGGAGATAAACATTCTGACAAAGTTAAATGAAAACACAAGATGTTTCTAAGAATTTACCATGTGACCTTAATTTTGATCTGACATGACCCAGTTCCAAACTTGCCCTAAATTTAATGGAGATAAAGATTCTGACAAAAATTCATGAAGATTGGATCAAAAATGTGCCCTCTAGAGTGTACACAAAGTTTTTCTAAGATTTGATCTAGTGACCTAGTTTTTGACCCCACATGACCCATTTTCGAACTTGACCTGGATATTGTGAGGATAAACATTCTGACAAAGTTTCATAGTTTCATGAAGATTGGATCAAAACTGTGCCCTCTGGAGCGTACACAAGGTCGTTCTTATATTTGACCTACTGACCTAGTTTTTAACCCGACATGACATACTTTCGAACTCAGCCTAGATATTGTGATGATAAACATTTAATCAAAGTTTCAAAAAGGTTGGATCAAAACTGTGCCATCAAGAGCGTACACAAGGTTTTTCTAAGATTTGACTTAGTGACCTGTTTCTTACCAGACATGTCCCAGTTTCTACCTTGGCCTAGATATTGTAAGGATAAACATTCTGAAAAAGTTTCATGAAGCTTAGATCAAAACTGTGGCCTCTAGAGCATACATAAGGATTTTCTAATATTTGACCTAGTGACCTACTTTTTGACCCAACATGACCCAGTTTCAAACTCAGCCTGGATATTGTGAGAATAAACATTCTGATGAAGTTTCATAAAGATTGGATCAAAACTTTGCCCTCTAGAGTGTACACAAGGTCGTTCTTATATTTGACCCTGTGACCGCATTTTTGGCCAGACACGACCCAGTTTCAAAGTTGACCTACATTTTTTGGAGATAAACATTCTGACAGAGTTTCATGAAGATTGGATCAAAACTGTGCCCTCTAGGGTGTACACAAAGTTTTTCTAAGATCCGACCTAGTGACCTACTTTTTGATCCGACATGACCTAGTTTCAAACTTGGCCTGAATAGTGTGTGGGTAAACATTCTGACAAAGTTTCATGAAGATTGGATCAAAACTGTGCCTTCTAGAGCGTACACAAGGTCATTCTTATATTTGACCTAGTGACCTAGTTCTTTACCTGACATAACCTACTTTCAAACTTGGCCTAGATATTGTGACAACAATTATTCTGACAAAGTTTCATGAAGATTGGATCAAAACTGTGCCTTCTAGAGCGTACACAAGGTCATTCTTATATTTGACCTAGTTACCTGGTTTTTGACTCGACATAATCCAGTTTCAAACTTGGCCTAAATATTGTGAGGATAAACATTCTGACAAAGTTTCATAAAGATTCGATCAAAACTGAGCCCTCTAGAGCGTACACAAGGTTTTTCTAAGATTTGACCTAGTGACCTAGTTTTTGACCCAAATTAACCCAGTTTCGAACTTGGCCTAAATATTGTGAGGATAAACATTCTGACAAAGTTTCATAAAGATTTGATCAAAACTGAGCCCTCTAGAGCGTACACAAGGTTTTTCTAAGATTTGACCTAGTGACCTGGTTTTTGACTTGAATTAACCCAGTTTCAAACTTGGCCTAAATATTGTGAGGATAAACATTCTGACAGAGTTTCATGAAGTTTGGATCAAAACTGTGCCCTCTAGAGCGTACACAAGGTTTTTCTAATATTTGACCTAGTGACCTAGTTTTTGACCCAACATGACCCAGTTTCGAACTTGGCCTAGATTTTATAAAGACTAACATTCTGACTAAGTTTCATAAAGATTGGATCAAAACTGTGCCCACTAGAGTGTACACAAGCAAAAGTTGACGGACGTCTGTCCGTCCGGACGTCCTGACACACGTACGACGGACATCAGGGTATCCCAAAAGCTCACCCTGAGCACTTCGTGCTCAGGTGAGCTAATAAGGATAAACATTTTGACAAAGTTTCATGAACTTTGGATCAAAACTGTGCCTTCTAGAGTCTACTCAAGGTTTTTCTAAGATTTGACCTAATGACCTAGTTTTTGAACCAACATGACCCAGTTTCAAACTTGGACTTGAGTTTAAGGAGATAAACATTCTGACAAAGATTCATAAAGATTGGATCAAAACTGTGTCCTCTAGAGCGTACACAATGTTTTTCTATGATTTGACCTAGTGACCTAGTTTTCAATCTGACATGACCTAGTTTCGAACTTGTCCTAGATATTATGAGGATAAACATTCTGACAAAGTTTCATGAACTTTGGATGAAAACTGTGCCTTCTAGAGCGTACACAAGGTTTTTCTATGATTTGACCTAGTGACCTCATTTTTGACCCAACATGACCCAGTTTCAAATTTGGCCTAAAGTTTATGGAGATAAACATTCTGACAAAGTTTCATACAGATTGGATCAAAACTGTGTCCTCTAGAGCGTACACAAGGTTTTTCTATGATTTGACCTAGTGACCTAGTTTTTGACCCAAAATGACCTAGTTTCAAACTTGTCCGAGACATTATGCGGATTGACATTCTGACAAAGTTTCATGAACTTTGGATCAAAACAATGCCTTCTAGTGCATACACAAGGTTTTTCTAAGATTTGACCTAATGACCTAGTTTTTGACCCGACATGACCCAGTTTCAAACCTGGACTAGATTTTAAGGAGATAAACATTCTGACAAAGTTTCATAAAGATTGGATCAAAACTGTGTCCTCTAGAGCGTACACAATGTTTTTCTATGATTTGACTTAGTGACCTAGTTTTTGACCTGACATGACCTAGTTTCAAACTTGTCCTAGATATTATGAGGATAGACATTCTGACAAAGTTTCATGAACTTTGGATGAAAACTGTGCCTTCTAGAGCATACACAAGGTTTTTCTATGATTTGACCTAGTGACCTAGTTTTTGACCCGACATGACCAAGTTTCAAACTTGTCCTACATATTATGAGGATAAACATTCTGTCAAAGTTTCATGAACTTTGGATGAAAACTGTGCCTTCTTGAGCGTACACAAGGTTTTTCTAAGATTTGACCTAGTGACCTCGTTTTTGATCCGACATGACCCAGTTTCGAACTTGACCTAGAGTTTATGAAGATAAACATTCTGACAAAGTTTCAGAAAGATTGGATCAAAACTGTGTCCTCTAGAGCGTACACAATGTTTTTCTATGATTTGACCTAGTGACCTAGTTTTTGACCCGACATGACCCAGTTTCAAACTTGTCCTACATATTATGCAGATAAACATTCTGACAAAGTTTCATGAAGTTTGGATGAAAACTGTGCCTTCTACAGCGTACACAAGGTTTTTCTAAGATTTGACCTAGTGACCTAGTTTTTGACCCGACATGACCCAGTTTCGAACTTGGCCGAGATTTTATAAAGACTAACATTCTGACATAGTTTCATAAAGATTGGATCAAAACTGTGCCCTCTAGAGCGTACACAAGGTCATTCTTATATTTGACCCTGTGACCTTATTTTTGGCCCGACACGACCCAGTTTCAAATTTGACCTACATTTTTTGGAGATAAACATTCTGACAGAGTTTCATGAAGATTGGATCAAAACTGTGCCCTCTAGGGTGTACACAAAGTTTTTCTAAGATCCGACCTAGTGACCTACTTTTTGATCCGACATGACCTAGTTTCAAACTTGGCCTGAATATTGTGTGGGTAAACATTCTGACAAAGTTTCATGAAGATTGGATCAAAACTGTGCCTTCTAGAGCGTACACAAGGTCATTCTTATATTTGACCTAATGACCTAGTTCTTTACCTGACATAACCTACTTTCAAACTTGGCCTATATATTGTGACAACAATTATTCTGACAAAGTTTCATGAAGATTGGATCAAAACTGTGCCTTCTAGAGTGTACACAAGGTCATTCTTATATTTGACCTAGTGACCTGGTTTTTGACCCGACATAATCCAGTTTCGAACTTGGCACTCTATCACCCATTGCAAAGATTTCATAAGAAAAGCTCTTTTCTACAATCTGTTAGCATGTCAAATAAATTATCATTAAAACTTGACTGTAACCGCAAAAGAAGATAGTGAAAGTCTGTCTGTTTCAATTAACGTTTTGTACACATTTTCAGCAAGGTTTTTTTCAGTATTAACTTTACGGCTGTAGATATATATGTGTGAGATATGTTTCTAATTTCTTCTCAATACATATGTTGTCACCCTCGTGCTGACCTCGATCAGCTTCTGCATAACAGGTCTATACCATTCGCATAAGACAAATGGGTATTTTTCCTTAAAATGAAATAAAATGATAAAAATAAACTTGACCAGACAGCCTTTAATTGACAAATGGATTCATCTGTTTAATTAGGACAGTGCATTTCATTGGGCATAAATGGGTTAAGAAAATTATATTTAAGTTATACTAATAAATGCCCCCTGCATCTATTCCAAAAATAATGTTACACTGTGTTGAATGGCCAATCTCCATGTTTTCCACCAATTTTACAAAGAAGAATTACATGAATTCCTAATAGTTTCTCTGTATGACGCAGCTCTGCCAAATGGGGTTCACTTTTTAAGGAAAGAAGTTGCTCCTAGAGAAGCAAATTCTTTCCTTTAAGAGTTGACCCATAGTGAGAAGGGTCAAAAAAGAAAAATAATAGAACTTCTTTATCTGAATGCATATCCATTCCCATTAATTGTATTTATTAGATGTATTTGGGCAGAGGCCGTTTACCACTTTTTAGCTCACCAGAGCCGAAGGCTCCGGGGGAGCTTATAGGATAGGCAGTGGTCCGTCGTCGTCGTCCGTCGTCGTCGTATGTCGTCGTATGGGTAGCCGGACGTTTCGGACCCAAGACGTTTCGGACCCAAATATTTTGGACGTTTCGGACCCAGACCTTTTCGGACCCAAGACGTTTCGGACCCAGGGACGTTTCGGCCCCAAGACTTTTCGGACCCTGGTAAGCGGACGACCATAAACTGAAATAGTCTGCGACAACCAGTTATCTTTCTTATCAACGACACTTGGATAATAATGCAACTGACTAGCCTTATAAGGAATCGGTCACACTTCTTGTGCAACCCACTGCCAGTTTACCTGTTTGGTCAGTAAATTGCACAGGAATCAAAATAGTTGTTTTGAAATCCTATTCGGCTGCCTGATGAATTAATTTTTTTGAAGAAAAAAAAAATAAATAAACGAATACACATGCTTCTAGTAATGGCTATCACTGCAGAATTCCACGGCATACGTTTTTTTTATTTGGTCTCAAAAACATATAACCTGCCGCACGTTTAGTAGGTTTAAACACATTGTATTGCTCATAAAGCCAACTACAAGCAAATGGGTCGGGCCATAAGTTCTAGCATTGACTATATCGCAATCGCATTGTTGGGCTGAATCTATCTATCTATCTATCTATCTATCTATCAGCCGCCATGACATTAAATATGATCCTTTTTAGAAAAGTTTTGACAGTAATTTTATGTATTTTTTAAGCCATAGTGCACATGTTTAGAGTGCTATCTATCTATCTATCAATCTATCTATCAGCCGCTATGACATTAAATGTGATCCTTTTTAGAAAAGTTTTGACAGTTATTTTATGTATTTTCAAGCCATAGTGCACATGTTTAGAGTGCTAGTTTGATACTTTGCTTTCGCACCCATAACATACGTATGTTTCATGGACATGCTTAAGGTATTTGTTTGAATTATTTTGCGCATCAATACAGACGGGCCAGAGTTTACCCTGCTTCATATCAAAGACTGATTTTGCGAAGATGGAGGGTCTATCCAAGATTGCATGGCTGCAAAGGCCTATCCGAGTTCGCAATATGTACATGCGACAGGTTAACGCAATTCTTAACATTGGTTAACCTGATCACAGACACTGACAAGGACGCTGACGCTAACGCTCACGCAAACGCTGACGCGTACTTGGATTACAATACCGGAGGTATATAGCATAAGCTCTCCTTTGCATTCGCAAAGGGCGCTGTAGAAACCATATTCTGACAACGTGTCGCGGTAAATTTCGTCAAAAACACTCCACTACTTTCTCCGCTGTTTTGGTGGAAATCAAAAGCCCGGCGTATCCACGGCACTGCAGGGACATCTCTTAGGTAAAAACACGGTACTTAAGCTCCGCTATGCCCCTCCGCTATTCCCGGCCCCATAGGGG
Source organism: Ctena decussata (assembly GCA_963989385.1). Classification (NCBI taxonomy): domain Eukaryota; kingdom Metazoa; phylum Mollusca; class Bivalvia; order Lucinida; family Lucinidae; genus Ctena; species Ctena decussata. The sequence goes on along the minus strand of OZ022507.1, from coordinate 35,747,894 downwards.
CCGTGGTTGCAAATGGCTGGTGCATAAAAGTTGAAAGATAAACTTCCTTTTCATTTAACAATTTCCAAACATTTTTCTTGTACTAAATTTCGTTAGACATTATACAGTCGAACTTCGATGGCTCGAACTCGCCGAGACCACCCCAAAAAGTTCGAGCGGTAGTTCGAGCCATTGAAGACCAACTCACAAGGTCCAGCTGTATGTACTATGCTTTTCTATCATAGAAAGGGTGACATCCTGTTTATTGATCGGTCATAATTTAAGCCACTCGTTGGCCATTTGCACTTTTTGGGAGAAAAAATAAAACGCTTTGTCAATATCAAAGCGTCTTATGACAGTTATCAAACGTTTGAGTGACCGTTATTGAGATGGAAATTATTAACAAGGTAATTAGGTCGAGCCATCGGTGTTTTTTTACATAGAAAATGTACCCTAGGGACCGGGTTTGGGGTTCGAGCGTTCGAGCCATCGTAGTTCGAGCCAAAGGTGGCAGGTTAAGTTAAAATGAATAGGAGTTTTGCCGGGACTGGAAAGTCAGTTCGACCGAAGCATGGCGTTCGAGCCTTCCGAGTTCAAGCCAGTGAAGTTCGATAATTAAATTCTGAGTAAAACTTCATTGATAAATTTCGCAAAATTACAAAATCATCAGCCAGTAAGGAAATTAATATCAGAGTCCTCAATCTTGCGATGATACCAACATGATCTTCTCATTCGCGCACGTGATTATCACCGCATTTGAACCAGTCACACGACTTCTTCCAGATGCTTTATTCCTTTTTTTTTTTAACATATAGTATGCCTTAAACCGATAGCTAATATTCAGTTGGAACTAAGAGAGAGAGAGAGAGAGAGAGAGAGAGAGAGAGAGACTTTATAATCTGTATAAAATAAATACCATTCTTTTGGTTTCGTATTTTAATTTCAATATATACTTACATCTTGAAAATCTCAAATATAAACACTATCTTTAAGTATAACCACCAACATAATTAAAGACGCCTTGTCTTGCTCGTGTGCATTTGTTTATTACTCATCGATAAATATCACACCTAAGTTATCGTGTATATTCACTAATGGATGTCGCGTGTCACGATTAATCGATACCGCTGCTTACCTGGACTTACAGATAGATAGATAGATAGATAGACAGGGACGATCGGGAGAAAAAAATAGATAGATAGATAGATAGATAGATAGATAGATAGATAGATAGATAGATTGTCAAAACTGAAATTTCATTAATGAACCTGAAGATTAGAAGCGCAGCTTTAATTTAAACTTTAGTTGTACTGTAACTCGCTATTTAGCTTCGCGTTTTATTATTATTAGTTCACCTGAGCCATTGGCTCAGGGTGAGCCATTGTGATCACCCAGTGTCCGTCGTCCGTCGTGTGTCGTGCGTCGTCAACAATTTGCTTAAAATGACATCTCCTCTGAAACCGCTAGGCCTAGGGCTTTGATATTTGGTATGAAGCATTGTCTAGTGGTCCTCTACCAAGTTTGTTCAAATGGTTAAAATACTTAAAAATCTTCTTCTCCAAAACTGCTTAGCTCAGATGATTGAAATTTGGTATGTATTATTGCCTAGTGGTCCTCTACCAAATTTGTTCAAATGGTAGCCCCAGGGTCAAAAATGGCCCTTTGGCAGGGGGTCTTGGGTTCAAAACTAAAAAATACTTAAAAATTTTCTTCTCCAGAACTGCTTTACACAGATGCTTGAAATTTGGTATGTAGCATTGCCAAGTGGTCCTCTACCAAGTTTGTTCAATGGTGGCCCCAGGGTCCAAAGTGGCCCTTAGGCAGGGGGTCTTGGGTTCGAAACTAAAAAATACTTAAAAATCTTTTTCACCAGAACTGCTTGCCTCAGATGCTTGAAATTTGGTATGTAACATTGCCTAGTGGTCCTTTACCAAGTTTGTTCAAATGGAGGCCCCAGGTTCCAAAATGGCCCTGGGGCAGTGAGTCCTGGGTTTGAAAAATAGAAATACATAGAAAAATATTAAAAAATCTTCTTCTTCAGACTTGCAAGGCTCAGATGCTTGAAATTCGATATGTAGCATTGCCTAGAAGTTCTCTACCAAGTCTGTTCAAATAGTGGCCCCAGGGTCTAAAATGGCCCCGCGACAGGGAGTCCTGGGTTTGAACCATAGAAATATATAGAAAAATATTCAAAAATCTTCATCTTCAGAACCACTTGGATCAGATGCTTGAAATTTGGTATGTAGCTTTGCCGAGTAGTCTTTACAAAGTTTTTTCAAATGATGACCCAGGGTCTAAAATGGCCCCGCCCCAGGGGGTCCAGGGTTTGAACCATAGAACTACATAGAAATTTATTCTAAAATCTTCTTCTTCAGAACCACTTGGCTCAGATGCTTGAAAATTGGTATAATGCATTGCCTTGTTGTCCTTTATCAAGTTTGTTCAAATGATTACCCCAGGCTGCAAAATGGCCCTGCAGCAGGGAATCCTGAGATTGAGCAATATAAATACATAGGAAACTATTACAAAACTTCTTCTGCAGAACCCCTCGGCTCAGATGCTTGAAATTTGGTATGATGCAGTGCCTGGTGGACTCCTACAAAGTTTGTGTAAATGGTGGCCCTCAGGATCCAAAATGGCCCTGGGGCGGGGAGTCTTGGGTTCGAAATTAAAATGTACTTAAAAACCTTCTCCTCCAGAACCCCTTAGTGCAGATGCTTGAAATTTTGTATGATGCATTGCCTAGTAGTCCCTTACCAAGTTTATTCAAATGATGGTGCCAGGGTCAAAAATGGCCCCGCCCGAGGGGTCCTGGGTTTGAACCATAGAAATACATAGAAAAATATTCAAAAATCTTCTCCTTCAGAACCACTTGGCTCAGAGGCTTGAAATTTAGCTTTTAGCATTGCCCAGTGGTCCTTTACCAAGATTATTTAAATGATAGCCCCAGGGTCCAAAATGGCCCAGCCCTAGGGGGTCCAGGGTATGAACCATAACAATACAAAGAAAAACATTCAAAAATCTTATTCTTCAGAACCATTTGGAAATGGTTGCAAACTATCAGGTTTGTTCAAAGTATGACCCTAGTTTGACCTTTGACCTTTTTGTTCAGGTGAGCGATTCAAGGCCTCTTGGCCCCCTTGTTACTATTATTATTATTATTTGCAGTAATATGGCTTTCAATGTATCATTGTCAGTTTGGAAGTTAATTTGTCCAACGCTGGCGAGATTTTTTTGCGAAAATTAGCAAACCTGAAGATGATGATACGCATGTAGTAGTGTATCATAATTTTTTATCCGTCTCAAATTATGAAAGCATTGCAATTACGTGCATCAACGATCTTTCCCTTTGAAGTTAAGTCTAAAGAACGTATGTTGTGCTCTTATCTCGGAAAACGTCTTAACCCAGAAATTTAGGCACTATCCCGGAAAAGAAATCCTACACTATCCCGGGCACTAAAATGAGGGGTGGTTGATGGTGCGATGGTGCTGGGTTTAACTTCCGGTGCCGGGGCGTCCTACTGATTTGGACAATAGTAGGACAAGGGCCTACTGTGCTTGCAGTAGGTGCGGGTGGGTTTTTTAAACATTTTTTCTCTCGTCTGTTCTTTCTCTTCCTTCTCCCTCTCTCTGGGAGACAGCTCGATATAGACTGAAATGCTGTCTCAAAGGGCCGTTAAACCCAAAACAACCAACCAACCAACACTATCCCGGAAAAGTAAAGCGTTAATTTACACCAATAATAGTATATAATGACTTGGAAATGAGAGCAACAGTCTCTGTGAAACAGGAATAGAATTGAAACTGTATATTATGTTAATGGCATATTTCATTCATCTTTAGTGCTTTCAACCTTAAACACGAAAGACTGTAGACAGTGTAGATCCAAATGAGAAGCCTCGCAATAGATGCCAGCCAGTAATATTTTCAACCATTGAACTTTTTTTTCAGATTTATAAATAGATGTAGGGTAATTTGGGGGAATATGGACCGCTTAAGCATTACCTTGCTTATTCTGATATCCGTTTCGAAATCGGGTTATTTTGTTTTTTATTTACAGAAAGGCATACGTCTAACAAGCATTATGATATACAGAATATATCCTTTTATCCTTAATTGTCTGAGATAAAATAGCTAATATACACCTAGGGGTGGACCATATTACCCCAAACCTCCGGGGTAAAATGGTCCACCTAATAGGCTAACAAATTCACAACTAAAACGTCAAAACATTGATTAGTGAAGCAAAAAAATCTAAATTTCTTTGCATGGTAAATATATTTTTGTCTAAATGATGAAACATTATATTCATAAAATCTGTCTGACGAAATAATGGACCATAGACGCAACCCATAAAACAACCATTTCTAATTGTTTAAGGAATTTGGCCATTCTGCGCATTTAGTTCACATTCAAATAAAATCCTCTCCTTGAAATTTTATTTACTAGGCTAGTTAATAAAGCAGGAGAAAACAAACGATTGTAAATATTCTCAACAAACGATACAATACTGGGTCACATAAGTTTTAACCGTGATCCCATGGTGGACCATATTAGCCCTAATGGAGATTTAACATTGTAATTATGGGTGGACCATATTATCCCGAACAGGCCATGGTACTGTGACATGAAACTATTGTTTCTAACTGCTCTGAAAGGAGATTTATGTTGGGCCTATTTTGTTTATTTTATGAACAGATTACTTACATTGAATGTGTAGAGACAAAGGTACTTATCTTTTGACGAAGTGCATTCTACAGAAAAGGACGAAATAGGACTGGGGACGAGGACGAAATGTTGGGTCCGAAAGGTCTTAAAACAGGGTCCGAATGGTCCAAGGCCAGGGTCCGAAACGTCTTGGGTCCGAAAAATACGCAGGGTCCGAAACGTCTTGGGTCCGAAACGTCCGACATTCGTCGTATGTCGTCTGTCGTCCGTCAACACTTTTAAACGACATCTCCTCTGAAGCCAATAGGCTGATTGGGCTCAAATTTCATCTGTGGCATCCTTGGGATGGGGGATTGAAAGTTTGTGTTTTTTTATGAAAATTGACCTTTTAGTGTGGTTGCTATGGCAACTTAGAGTTCCCATTGACTTATAATGGGGAAAATTGAAAAATGGCATTTTCTGCCAAGCCATTGCAGATATGTTGATAAAACTTTTATAGAAATGTTCCTTGAGATGTCTACTATCAGCTATATGTTTTTTGGCCCACTGCTCCTTTTTATTGGTTGCCATGGAAACCGAAATGCCAAAAAAACTGGAAAAAATATTAAATGAATTATCTCCTCAGAAGCCACTTGGCCGATAAGGCCCAGATTTCATCTGTGGCATCCTTGGGATGGGGGATTGAAAGTTTGTGTTTTTTATGATGATGGGCCGTTTAGTTTGGTTGCCATGGCAACTTAGAGTTCTCATTGACTTATAGTGGGGAAAATTGAAAAATGGCATTTTCTGCCAAGCCATTGCAGACATGTTGATAAAACCTTTATAGAAATGTTCCATGAGATGTCTTCTATCAGCTATATGTTTTTTGGCCCTCTGCTTCTTTTATTGGTTGCCATGGAGACCTAAATGTAAAAAAGAAAAAATGGATAAAAAAAACCTTAAAAAAAATATCTTCTCTTAAGCCACTGGGCCGATAGGGCCCAATCTGTGGCATCCTTGGGCTGGGGGATTGAAAGTTTTTGTTTTTTATGAAAATCGCCCCCTTAGTTTGGTTGCTATAGCAACTTAGAGTTGCATTGACATAATGGGGAAAATCTCAGAAGCCACTGGGCCAATAAGGGGGGGGGGGGGGGGGGGGGGGTGAAAGTTTGTGTATTTTATGAAAATCTGCCCTTTAGTTTGGTTGCTATTGCAACTTAGAGTTCCTATAGACTTATAATGGGGAAAATTGAAAAATGGCATTTACTGCCTAGCCATTGCAGATATGTTGACAAAACTTTTATAGAGATGTTCCTTGAGAAATCTTGTATCAGCTTTATTGTTTTTGGACCCACTGTTCCTTTTACTGGTTGTCATGGAAACCAAAATGCAAAAATAATGGAAAAAAAATACTTAAACAAGAGGGCCATGGTGGCCCTGAATCGCTCACCTGAGCATTAATCAATTCACTGGCTCTGGAGAAGATTTATAAGGGTATTTACCATAATACATGGGAATAACAGCCACCTTGGTCATGTGATCAAGATCATTTGAAGAACTTTCAATCCTTTGACCAATGCAGGCTCCATATGAATTTGAGTTCAGTCTGCCCAGTAGTTTCAGAGATGTTTGAAAATGTTTATGGATGGATGACAGAGGCAACTAACACCAATACAGTAAGGCTGAGGTGAGCTAAAAATGGCAGAGTCGCTTCCCCAAAAAGTACCCGTTCATGTTGGTTTCTTTGATGGATTTGAACTAGACTGAACTAGGCAAACACAGATGATAGAATGGTAGCATTATTATCTCACTGTGGTGAAATAAATGTTTTCGAAGGAGTTTGTGGCTGGCATCATTGTAATGTTAGTTCTGATGCTTGCAGCATAGCTTTATTTAGCGGCATGCTGGTAACAAATGCTATGCATGTATTGGAAGCCCTACATTTTGCCTTTACAACAAAGCTATGCATGTATCGGAAGCCCTACATTTTGCCTTTACAGTGATATCAAACATTATACTAACCTACATTTTCTTACTGAGTTTCAATGCATTTAATTAGGCCATAGTCATACCAATGGGCTAAATTCATGTGTGGATTTATTTTTAGTGTGTCATTCAAATAAAAAAATCATTGTAAATACAAAATAAGTTGAGTCAGCTGTTTGTCAATTCTTGCATTTAATATCCATTTAAAAGTTGGAAGGGTAATAAACATTATAGATGCATTCCTTGCAAAGCAATCTGCATTAATATGACATAATTGAAATTGACATCAGTCATTTTTCTTTTTTTTGAAGAAGTAGCAGCTTTGTATTTTTTTTCACAGTAATTTTAATTTTGCAACAATTTTGAATTGGATCTTGCACAGGCAGATGTGAATATTAATTCACTCAGGGTTTGCCATCGTAAATTTTCCCAATCTGTCCTCCAACTTCATGTATTAATCAAGTGATAATTCACAGGCACAGAAATATTATTCCTTAAATATTTTCATTTCATGCTTCAGCAAATAATCGTGCAAATTATTCCCTGAAGACAAAGACACCTGGAATATTATTGTTCTCTGGAGATTGCATTTGCCTGAGGCAAAAGGAGTGCCTTTCCAAGATGGAACAGTAGAACTTCATTGGTCAAACAGGAACATTGGACCATGAAAATTAGTTCCAGCCTAGTGTAGTTCTAGCCACCCAGGGCTAGTTTCCATATAAAGTGACCTCTAGGAACCAAGAAAAGAGTTCTAGCCAGGCAGGGTGAACGAGCCATCAGGGTTCGAGCCTTGAAGTTCTACTGTATATGCATCTGGCATTAATGCATGCACAGGAGGAAATAATTCAATATTTTTCATCATAATTTTAACACAAAACACACAATTCTGTTTGTTGAAAGTTTATTTGAAAATTTCACTGTTCAAAGTACACTGCTATTTTCAGAAAATTTGTTAAGCTCTTTTAGGTAATTGCAGCTATTAAATGCACAGCTCCAGAAAAGGCAATATTTACCCAATATGACCGAATAAAATTTCTCAGAAACAGTGTCTGCTAGTCTACACCAATTTCTAATATTTTCATAATAAAACAGCCTTGAACAAGAAGAAAATAAGACTTGTTCCAAATTAAAAGCTGGAAGAGTCTATTATAGAAAATTTTGAGATGTCCAAATAGTTACAGGAACTGGCAGTCTCTAAATAACAGTATTTGGTGTTAATTAGGGTTAATGTTTTATTGTTGTTTTTTTCCTCACTGAAAACTTATGTTGTGACTCATCATGTGAGCTGCCTCATTAAGGCGCTTCAGATGACTAGTAACAGAATTAACAAAATTATCCATAATTATCACCAAAAAGCTGTTTTTTAATATTATCTAGGTCTCTAAGTATGCTACTGGAGCTCTGCATTGTACAAAGGATATAATGTATATAATAAAAGTTTTTCAAAGCTATTCATTATCTACGTGTACATTTTAATAAAGAAAATGAGAAAAAGTAATTTGTAACTAGACAAACTACCTATTTGACAAAGTATTTGCTTTGGACAAAGTATTTCTTTTCATCACATCATTCGTTAGTGGACTCGAGTCTGCCAAAAAATCACCAAAGGAAAGATAACTCAAAAAAGTAAAATAACAAGAGTTACTATTCTTGTATGTGACATCATCATGACCTGTTCTACGCCAGGCTAATTGCTATATCCCCGAACCTTTTGGTCGGGGGATAAAAAGTTATACAGACATGAGAACGAATAAAATCATATCAGAACAAAAGTGAACATTTTGAAAATACTTAAATGGCATAAATTTAAATGAACAATACATAAAAACAATAATGTTATCATTCAATCAAAAGCATACTAAATACATATGTATCTAATACTGAACAAACGTGATTCATATACGAGGGGTGATCAAAAAGAACGTGGACTATTGCTGTGGCGGTTAGGGTAATGCAGTTATAGTAACATTTCTCATGCCATAGAAAAGACTGATCTTTTAGCTACGTAATGTGAAGTTTTGAAGTAATTTCAATGAAAAATAAGTATTTTCTTCTATTTTATATTAGGTAGGTACAGCTACAGTGGAGCACCACATTAATGATGTTTGACGTTTTGTCCCTTTTTAACATTGTTGGGGTTCTTTTGTTTCTTTGTTTTCAAAAAACTAACACCCTTTTTGCAGATTTTATCATGATTTTGACCAATTTTAGACACATCTGCATACAATACGACTATTTTCAAGAATTTTGTAGCATACCCTTCTCATCTTTATCGGGTCATAAATCCAAGCAAAACTGTTGCTTTCAGTTTCGTTTCCATGTACAAGACTTTTGCGGTGTATGTCTATATGCAGGTCTACAACCCTCAAATCAGTACCAGCATCGGACAAAACTAACATACACGGATCAAATAATATTTACTTTGATCATTTAAAACATGACTTTGGTTCTGCCCTCTTTTTTCTTACAATTATAAACAAACCCTAGGACCTGCATTAAATATACCATATAATGGTTGACGTCATTTTATTGCCCTTGTATGACCCACAGACCAAAGCTTATGCTGCTTATGCAAGTATAACAATTGTTGACGGCAATACTTTCCTCACAGTAAAAAGCAGAAACCATAACAAAATAGCATATTAAATGTCAAGCATTTTACTCAACTGCAAATATTAGACATAGCCAAAGATAAACCAATATTAGACATAGCCAAAGATAAACCAAACAATTCGAAATAATAAGGCAAATATTTAACGTGCTCCGCAGAACCGTCATAAGGTTACTATGACAACTGATATAGACAACATCCCGAAGTGAGACTGGTAAATTAAATACATCACTGGATAAAGGAAAGATGAATCTACATTTATTGCAAATTTTATGAGTTTACTCTCAATAATAAAATTTCTACAGCAAAAGTCCACATATTTTTTATCATCCATCGCACTTATATAGAACTATCTCTAAATTCAGATGGAAACTTAATTTAGATGACTTGCCCCAGATAAACAAGGTTTATTCTTAAAGAACAAACTTACGTATGTTATATATATCCATTGAAATATAGACATGAGAATGAACAGAATCGTATCTGAAACGAAATGAATGTTCTGAAACATCTAAATGTTTCATTCCTAAATGGCATACATTTAAATAAATGACATATACAATGTTATTATTCAAACAGACCCATACTAAATACATATTTATCTAATACCGAATGAATGACAAATACAAACAATGATATTATTCAAACAGAAGCATACTAAATACATATTTATCTAATACCGAACAAACGTGATTCACAGACTTAGACATTACTGTCTCTACATTCAGATCCAAGCTTAATTTAGGTGCCTTATCTGTCAAAACAAGGTTTATTCTTATATAACAAAATTAGCTATGTTCAGACATACAAATATTTGGAAGCCATACAAACAAAGTAATATACATGCATATACCATTTGCTATATCCATGTACCGATACCACATGCTATATCCATGTACCGAGTTAGATATAATTATATTAACAAAAATGTCTCATATTTCCTATATTAAATATTCAGGAACACATGTGCAGCATCAATGTCAACTTGCATGAGCCTTGTGTTTGTTTGTTTTGATCAAAGTGATACACTAATGTTTTTGAAGATATTGATGTTCACTCTATTTAAAAAAAATCAACATTGCACTCATTAGTGCAAATTGGTAAGATTTTATAGACATTTTTTACAGTTTTAAAAATGTAATCTAAAATACCATTGAAACTATGTTGTTACATATAAATATTATATATCAATCTGACTGTAAAGCAAGGATTCTACTTGGCCATTCTGAAGATGTACCGGTATATGCAATTTGAAGTCTGTGGCTCCCATAGGAACAGAGAAATCTGTGACAAAAATTAAATGGAGAGAAAGAAAAAATGGACAAGCACAGGCAATGATAAGCAGAAGAAGACTGATTCTACGTTACATGATTTATCTAGTCATACTCAACATTTGCAACAAATCAAAAAATCCTTTCTGTAGTAGTTCCTGAAAAATATGTCAAAAATTTGATTGGAGAAACAGAAAAAAAAGGAAAACAAAGGCAATTATGAGAAATCTGATTCCCACTTACAGGATACAACTAGACATACATAGTGTTTGTACCAAATTTCATAATCCTAGCTGTAATGGATATAAACATTAATCTATTATATACAAATGTAAGTTGTGCCATTACGGAAGGTGGCCACCCTCATCAATGCATAGCCACCAACAATACCAACCTCAAAATTATGAGGTTGGTATTGTTAAAACAAAACGGGTGAATAATTATATTGTATGGTTATATAATGTACAATCTATGTATGATAATATACTATTTTGTGATCAGACCAGTATGTTTCAACTGTACCTACACTTCCATTTTGATTTGAAAACACAAGATCAATTGCTGAAAGACTATCTGTTGTTGGCTGATCTATATATGATTTGCAGGCAAATGTTTGATCCATGAACTTAACAATGTCACTACATCCCTGGAAAATATTAATGTTAAAATCTCCAATAACAAGTAATGGTTTGGCTACATCTAAATGAGGTACAAGCTTTCTTTCTAGAAGAGACTTGAGATTATGATATGACAAACCAGGTGATTTGTATAACACTACAATTTGCATTTTACACAACACATGCTCAATATTTATACTTGTAAATTCCAACTTTTGTGAGCTGTATGACAGTACAGGAGTCACACCAACATCGTCATTAACATATATTGCCAGACCATGTGAAGGCCTATTTGCCTGTATATTTGTCTCTTGATCATTTCTAATCAGACGATATCCATGTATGTTGTAATCAATCGTATCATCATTCTGATGTAATCTAGTTTCTGCGAATCCAATAACGTGGGCAGACAATAAATTATAATCATTCCTGACATCCTCAATGTGTTTGTGTAAAGAACGACAATTATTGAATGCAACTTTAAAATGAGACGATGAATCTACAGAATCCAAAGGAATATAGCAGAGTTTTAGCATGGCTTCATCATAAAATCGTTTCATTTCTGTATGGACTTGTTCATCAAGAGCTAAAGCCTTTTCATTGAAATTCAAGATTTGAAGATTTTGTAAAGATCTAACTCGACTCAGAGCAACATAGTGGATATGGGGGACTTTTCTTGCCCTTTGTTGTGATAAATCAATAACAACTCTGTTTAATGTAGTGCCTTGTGCTCGGTGAACAGATCGACCTGCAGATGGTTGCAAAGGAAACTGAATTCTCTCAAACGTAATATTTCTTCTGTCATTTGTAAATGTCCGTTGTATATCAAATATTGGAGTCCAATTATCATTTATTTTATCGTGATAAAATCCTCTTCTTTTGAATTTTTCTCTGGTTTCAATTCCTGCTTTTTCATTGTCAAACTGAACCCAAATAATGCTTGGACGGTTTTGTATTGCCTGCTTGTATTCAATAAATTTTACAACACATGACGCCCCGTTTGCAAGTCCATCTTCAGTGTTAATGTTAATATTTATATCATATATCATATCTACAACCACTGTCAATGAGCAATGAAGGTTTGCGGTTTTGCTTGGGTCTGTTGATATTTGTTTAATTTTTGCATCCTGCTTGTCTTTTGACAGCTTTGGGGAAACAACAGAATCGTGACAAGGTACAATAACTTTTTCTGCATGCATACTGGATATGATTGAATGATTGAACAAATGCATAAAGTGGTTTTCTGCAAACAAGTGTGGAGCATTCAACCAATGGTCATCGGCAGTTGAGATTGTTTCACATGTTTTTAGTTTAAGTTTGTCTGCTTCTGTTAATTCATTGTGTCTAAGTCTATTTAGGAGCTGTGCAAATTCGAGATCGTTTTTCTGTCTCATGATTTCTGTCAACTCAAACATAGTAAAATATTCTTTCCATAGGTTCACAGACAATGATTCAGCACCTTTTGCTGAAGTGTTAAAGATCCAATTTCCACTCACAGGTTTCAACTGATAAAGGTCACCAACAGCAATAATACTGACGCCACCAAATGGTTTCCGTGTTCCTTTCAGCTCTTGAAGTCTTTGATCTATGAAATTTAACATAGAATTACTAACCATTGAAATTTCATCTATAATGACCACTGATAAATTCCGATATTTGGATCTAAATGTATTCAAGTTGTCACAGCTCAATGTCTGATCTGATTGTTTGTATTTTTGTTTGAAAGCTGATGAAATTGTTGAACCACTGATATTAAATGCAGCTTTACCTGTATATGCACATAATAACACACTTATGTCATCCGCATTTTCTCCTTCTCTTAGATTTAACATCCTAAACAAAGTCTGATACAGCGCTCTAATAACAACACTTTTACCAACACCAGCTCCCCCAGAAAGAAAAGCATATAATGGTTCATCCTTAGTCTTAATCCAGTGTATTACATGATTGTAAAAATGCATTTGTTTAGTGTTTAAACATCTCAACAGTTCTCTATACTGTTGTTCTGGCAGTATATTTTCATTAGGATTTATTTGTGGTGCAGAAACTGAACATCCTATTTCAATTGCAATGTCATGATTCCTATGTTCATAAGCTCTATCAGGATTAAAATATACAAAGGCTTCTGATTCTACTGCATTTTCCTCGGCAGTATCGGCTTCTATTTGCTCTGTTCCTGGGGCAATTTCATCAAATGCATCACATTCCGTCTCTGCCATATCTCTTGCTTGCTCTAACTCCTCGACATGGTGTTCATATTCTCGGCATTTCAACTCTATCATATGTTTCATAGATTCAAAGTGTTCTTTGTAAGTACCAAAATTTCCTGTCAAATCATTTTGCTCATTCCTCCATGGATAAAACAAGAGCAGTTTTTCTCTGAAATGGTTTTCTTCATCTGAATTACGATTGAACCGAACATAGCGTATTATTTTGTAAGTTCCACGCCGTTTTATCTTTATGCCATTTTTCAAAGTTATTAAAGCCATATCATCATGAAAACATTTATCAACATTGTTATCAACAAGAGTGTCATTTTCTTCGTTGTCCATATCTGGTCTATCATCATTTTCATTTTCCATAGAAATGTCATCATTAACTTCATCATCCATATCTGTTTTCATACCTTCTGGGTAGACTATGTTTAGTTGAGACACATAATCAGCCAAACACCAATTTTCCAAAACTTTTGGTCGCTTTGAATATCGTTTGATCACATTATCAGACATTATTTTTGTTGAATCAGGGGGTAATTCGCCAAGAACTGACTTTGACTTTAATAACTGCACGCGCTTGTCCGAAGTTGATGTATTTATAAATACAACATCTCTGGTGCAGTTTGTTAACGGCATTTGCAGAACTAGGTATACAGCCTCTTGAGCACTAACTTCTACACTATTTGAAAAAACATTTCCAATATGCCTCACTTGTCTTTTGATATCCATGTTGTCGTTTCTCGCCTCTTTGGCTGCTGAATATAATAAATTACTCATTCCCCTTTGCGACTTACTGATATATGAAACAATGTACATAGCACATGCATATGGATCAAGCACAAACTGCATATCAATATTTGCCTTCCATGCCTTCAATACAGTCTTATTGTATAAATTTACACGGATCTCACTTGGTTTTCTTTTCAAAAACACCTTTGATGATTTTAATGAGCTTCGAATGCATCGGATGTAATCCTCTTCACTCATCTGAACAACTGTTGTCAGAAATTGTTTGTATGTCATATCATATCCATTTTTTTCATTATTCATTTTTTTCTGTAAGTTTTGGTGTAACTTGATGTACTTATCCTGGTCTACTTCAAGCGGATCTAACACCATTGTACATGGAAGTGGGGGTAATGGATATCCAAAGCGGCATATTTTGTCAACTTTTTTTCTACATGTTCTAGAATGTTTGTGAATTTGAATATCTGTCAAATGTTTCATTTCTTGGTCATCCACACAACACTGTAAAAACTCATCCACAAAAGCAGTTATTTCGGCATTTGTGTTCACATTAAATTTTGGGGCATTTTCAATCCAAACAATCATGTGAATGTGTGGTGAACCTCTTTGCTGAAATTCAACTCGATAAAAGTAATCAGTAAGTTTTCCAATAGGTTTATGGTCACTTTTCAAAACCGAATTAATAAATTCATGCACTCTATGATCAAAGTATCTGGAGCAAGTGACAGGGTCTGCCTGAACAAGTTTAATCTTTTGTTCCCATGTAAGATTATTTACCTGTTCATCAGTGTATTCAACATTATTATTTAAGTTAGCTAACATTTTCAAAAGATCAGTCCATCTTGTATCAGCAGAAGATAGAGACATAAACCAGGTGGGTAGGCCTAACTGGCGTATCATTGCAAACACATCCTTTTTCTTAGTCTCTAAATATGCTGGCGAATTTCTAATTTGCTTAAACAAATAATAACCTTCATCCCTTTTAACAATGTTGTCAATATAATTTGGATCTCTTGCTTGTGCAGCAGTCATAGTGTTTGTTCCAGTTTGACACCTTCTGACAGCAAGATTGGCTTTATCATTTAACTGTTTCATCTGTATTTTTTTCAGCTTGAAAAATATGTTTGGCACACTGTTAGCAGCTCGTCTGTCTACACTCCTTAACTCCCATTTTGCTATATCACTGTAATATACTGGTACCATTCTTTTGTCATTTTCCATTCTTTTTTGTCCGCAGTATATGCTTGGGAAACAAAGGAATTCTGAATCTTTGTCTTGGTAGATACTTAATGGTTGCTGACCTTCTCCAGGTGCAAAGGTAAATGTAGAATTTCTGTTTTCAATATTTGCATCATCTAAGAGAGTATCAATGTTTCCGACATTTTCTTGGCTAACTTCTTCTGCATCAGAATCATACAGTTCATCACTGGATGATCTTTTTGCACTAGAACTTACTGAATCAGATTCATTTTTGAGAAGTTCACATGAATTTTCATGAAAAGTTTTTTTGTTATGACATTCATCTTGTGATATTGCACCTACAGTCGAATTACTTGTTTCAGATGACACAAACTCTTCTATTAATTCATTGCAATCTTCTGTAACACTTTTGATCCACTCCTCATCTATATCTACATTTGCATTCTTATACAAATCGCTTGATTTCATCAACCAGTGTAATGCAACAAGCACTCTGAGTGGTCTTACATTTTCAGAGAATGCACAAGACTTAAATGACATTCTTTTTTTCAGTTTCACTGCTACTGTTACATTTTCGTTAAACGGTCTGGGCAATGCATCAATGACAGGTTGTATGTCTACTGGAACGTTTACAACATTTCCTTTAACTGACAACTGACGGCCTCTTGGCAATTCTCTAATCTGCATAAATGGTATTCGCAAAGCAATTAAACGCTCCTCTAGTGGAAACAGATCCAATTCTTTAGGTTTTGTAGGCCACTCCATTCCATTTAAAACAGATAATTTAGGAACTTTTCCTGCACAAATACTGCTTTTGCAAGTTACACATACCCATTCCTTATTATCAATGGATATAAATTTTGTCAAATATTTTTGTTGTTGATCATAAGACAAAGATGTAACTTGAGACACACTATGTTTAAACCATGTCTGGTGGCAACAGCTGCATATGTATACTGGACCAATTGATATGCTTTTATGAAAGAGCTCTATACATGTGTTTATATCAAAACCAGATTTTCTTCGTTTTGAAGCTATACATTCATTTTCATGAAATATTGGGTTTTTACGTTTAGAAGATTTCCTGTTACAATCTAGTATCTTTTCTGTCTGATTATTTCTGGAGTCTGCTCTCCATTGTTGTTTTGCAACTCTTTCTTTTTCCACATTGTATGGGTTCATTCTAGCCTTCTTCTTAGATTTGTTTTGTATCTTAATTTCCCTTCTTTTGAAATCATATGACTGTCGACTGATTCTTTTTTGTTCTGCCTCCCATTGATTATATTGCTCAATCAATCTAGTTCTTCTTTTACAAGCCTTTTGATTAAAATTTTCCTTAGCTTTAAACTCCTCAGATTGCCTTGCCTTTTGTTTTGATTCTCTGTTCGATTTCTTATCTTTTGCTTGGTACTCCTCAGATTGCCTTGCCTTTTGTTTTGATTCTCTGTTCGATTTCTTATCTTTTGCTTTGTAGTCCTCAGATTGCCTTGCTTTTTTCAATGACTCTCTGTGACATTTCTGATCTTTTGCTTTGTACTCATCAGATTGCCTTGCCTTTTGTTTTGATTCTCTGTTCGATTTCTTATCTTTTGCTTTGTACTCCTCAGATTGCCTTGCTTTTTTCAATGACTCTCTGTGACATTTCTGATCCTTTGCTTTGTACTCATCAGATTGCCTTGCCTTTTGTTTTGATTCTCTGTTTGATTTCTTATCTTTTGCTTTGTACTCCTCAGATTGCCTTGCCTTTTGTTTTGATTCTCTGTTCGATTTCTTATCTTTTGCTTTGTACTCCTCAGATTGCCTTGCCTTTTGTTTTGATTCTCTGTTCGATTTCTTATCTTTTGCTTTGTACTCCTCAGATTGCCTTGCTTTTTTCAATGACTCTCTGTGACATTTCTGATCCTTTGCTTTGTACTCATCTGATTGCCTTGCCTTTTTCTTTGATTCTCTGCTATTTTGGCGTTCAATTTCACGATATAATTCACTTTGTCTTTGTGTTCGCTTATATAGCCACTGATAAGTTCTTTTATCTGTTTTAATTGCTTCACTCTTTTTGTGTCTTCTCCTTTCCCTTTGATCCTTAAAGTACTTGCCAATTAAAGTGCTGTGATTCTCTTCTTCTGAATGATTTTCACTGTTACTTGTGTTAATCAGTGTGCGTATCACAGAACTGCCTTGACTTCGACTAAAATTCTTCCTATGCTTTTTACGTGATATTGTTTTCCATTTGGACATATCTGTCCTTGTTGTGAAGTGCAATGGCAACATGTCAAATTGTGTACTCATATCTATGTTCATGCTTCCGTAAAATGCATACATATATGCAACTAAATCTTCCAGATTATAAAAGGACATTAATATGGATGAGCCATCAGGTGCAGATAAGCCATCTTGCCCATGAGAATGCGAATCGAAAAAGTGATACTGCTCTGTAGTTACATACACTGCTGAGCATATGTCTCTTATTATAACTAGCACTTGCTTTGATATCTGTAATGCTGAAGACAGTGATTGGTGAAGAGTAGGTAAATTGGAAGTTCCAAACTGCTGAATAGCTACACCTGATATAACATCAGATTTCAATACATTTAGGTTCCTATTTGAGACAGTGACCTCACATGGAATTTCTTCAAAACTTAATAGGTTGCTTTGCAGCATTACTTTGCCATCCAATCCAGAAATGATTTCTTTGTACAAAGAATCACCCTCAATAAGCACGCTGTCGAGCATTTGTTGTGAGTTTATCTCTGAATATTGTTCATATATCAGAGCACATAAAGAATTTGTGACACACTGACTTCCACGTGACTGTGGACTAAATATCTCATTTCCTTGATGAAATGATCCATGAATGGAATTTCTTGAAGTTGACAGATTTACTCCTGTAACACCAGAGTAATTCATCCGAATACCACTGAATGAGTTTCCTGGTATATCTGACAAAACAGACATTTCATTTTGATCTGCAATGGGTGTAGCTATGTACATGGAATGTTTTGACTGTTCAGTTGTTTGCATCTGATCAGCAGACCCTGAGTCAGTGGTAGATTCCAGCAAAGCAAGAAGTGTGTGTTCAGTAACAACCGAAGGCCCATGTGCAGTACCAAGCATACATTCAGGCACTATCTCAGGTGTGTTCTCAATTAAACCATCAGGCAAACTATCAAGTGAACCATCAACTGAACTATATAGCAAACTATCAAGTGAACTCTTTGGCAAACTATCAAGTGAACTCTTTGCAAAACTATCAAGCACAGATGGCCCAGAGGGCTTAAAGAGGTGGGCTTTGACCTCCATCTGTTTATCAGCGCCCAGCACAGATGGCCCAGAGGGCTTAGAGAGGTGGGTTTTGGCCTCCATCTGTTTATCAGCACCCAGTGCAGATGGCCCAGATGGCCCAACTGCACCCAAGTCACCAGTACCCCCATCTGGCACAGATCTGACAGGATCTGCAACATTGCAGCCTGGAATACCACCACCAACAGTCTCATGTCTTGCTGCTCTCCTCTCCCTCATCTGTAGCCGATTAGCTGCATTCCTCTGAGAGGGTGACTTGTGCTTTGTCTTGGGCATTCTTCTGGAAATACACCCAACATGAAAACCATACAATTTACTATATACAATTGATTCAGTTGTTCATTTTAGTAATTAAAACAATATTGCACAACACTTACAGTTTAAAATGAGTGTTTCAATAACTGTATCACAGGTAATTTTAGTACATCAGTCTGGCATCAGTCTGTACTGAATTGATTTAAAAAAACAAACAAAAAAACAAGAGATGTTTGTAAAACATGTGTTGCCTCAAAGAAGGCAAACTTCTCTCCCAAATATGAGGACTGTAGATAGAATGATGCATGAGTTAATGCTTGGAAACCATAACCATATTATAGAACTGAAGAAAAGCATCGCAAACGACTGCGTGATACCCCACCACTGCAAACCTTTTTCACCCATTTTTCAAGATTTAAGCATGTATATAGCCAGGGGATGGGGATGGGTTGACTTTCATGGGGTAAATGGGGTAAATCTGAGCATCACTGTAGGCTTTCATCACTCTGATCACTTGCTGAAAGTTTCTGAAAAGTTGCTTCTTACTCTGATTTCATATTGAATTTTTCATGATTTTATATAGAGGATCTTACATGAGTGCTCATGTATTATTGAATTTATTAAACGAGTTGGGGAAAATGATAAGATGCGAGGCTGTGCCGAGCATCTTATCGTTTTCACCAACAATTTAATGAATTCAATAATACAAGAGCACGAATGCAAGATTCTATTTATCATATGACACTAAAATCGCATTTTATTAGCAAATTTTGCACTAAAACGTCACGATTTCGCCATTAGAAAACGCGACGTTTTATGGACGTCAATGCATAACGTTACGATGTAATTTGCATATTTAATCCACTAGTGGATTATAGTTTTTAATGCATGGCTTTATTACACTCTCAGATGCGACGTCATATGATAAACATGTATATAGTCCCAGGGCAGGGGCAGATAACCCCCAATGATAAGATTTCTAAGCTCATAAAAAGCTTTTGTTACTTCGATCATGTTTGTGAAGTTTCATCATGATACTCCAAGTAATAAAGGAACTAGAGGCCAGAAACCATTTTTTGTACATTGACAAGTGCCATAACTCTGTCAGAAATTACCGAAATTTACCCATTAACATTATCAAGCGACACATTCTCATTACAAATGCATATGCAAAATTTGAAGGAAATCCGTTGATAAATACTTAAGTTACTGAACAGAAATGAAGTGAGGACAGAAGGACGGACGTACGTACTACGGATGGACAAAAACACGGACAGCCAACGTGAAAACACAATAACCCGCCACTAACGTGTGGCGGGATATAATGACTTTAAGCTCTGATCTACTGACCTCAAAAGAAATAGGGGTCATCTACTCATCATGACGAACTTCCCTACCAAATATGGGGACTGTAGTTGAATAATGGGTCAGTTATTGATCAGAACCCATAACCATGATATTACAAATACTGAATGACCGTGACGCTTGTCCTACTGACCTCAAAAGAAATAGGAGTCATCTACTCATCAAGACAAAGCTCCCTACCAAATATGAGGATTATATGTTGAACAAAGGATGAGTTTTTGATAGAAAACCAGAACAATGTTATTACAGAACAGAATGACCTTGGCCTTTGACCTACTGACCTCAAATCAAATAGGGGTCATCTACTCATTAGACAAAATTTCTGTCCAAATATGAGAACTGTAGGTTGAACAATGAATGAGTTATTGAACGAAAACCATTTCATGATATTAAAGTTATGATATTACAGTTATGAAATACCGTGACCTCTGACCTAGTGACCTGAAAATAGTGGTCATTTACTCATTATGATAAATCTCCCTACTTAATATGAGAACTGTAGGCTGAACTATGGGTGAGTTATTGTTTAGAAACTATAACCATGATATTATGGTACTAAATGACCTTGACCTTTGATCTGCTGACCTCAAAAGAAAGAGGGGTCACCTACTCATCATGCAAACCTCCCAACCAAATATGAAAACTGTAGGTTGAACAATGGATGACTAATTGATTGGAAACCATAATCATGATACTACAAAACTGAATGACCTTGACCTACAAACCTTCCTACCAAATATGAGAACTGTGAGTTGAATGATGGAATTGAAATCACTGAATGACATTGTCCTACAGATCTCAAAAGAAAAAGGGTCATCTACTAAACATGAACTGTAGGTTGAACAATGAATGAATTATTACTCAGAAACCATTTCATGGTATTATAGTATTGAATTACCTTAACCTTTGATGAACTGACCTAAAATTTGGGGTCATCTTTTTAATATGACAAACCTCCCTATTGAGTAAGAGAACTGAAGGTTGAACAATAGATAAAGTATTTAGCAGAAACCATAACCATGTTATTACAGAACTAAATGGAATGTTCTTGATCTTTGACCTATGTCGTCAAAAAAATAGGGATCATCTATTCATCATGATGAAGCTTTTTAAATACAATAATGATGACTTGCGATGATTTTACATCCTTTTCAACAGTATCTCAGATATATCAGGAGGATGAGACGTTGATAATGAAAGGCTGTGTGCAATGGAACCCAGTTTATGGTAGGAAAGAATCTCACCTCAAGCTAGGCTGGAACCCGGTCCGCTACATCAGGAGGCCAGCACTTAACCCACTGAGCTACCAGGCTCCAAAGACAAGGATTGTAGTTTGAACAATTGATGAGTTATTGATCCGTACCAATAATCATATTATTACAGAACTGAATGATCTTGACCTTTGACCTCTGTTCAATTTAGGGTAATTTAAAGCCCAAAACTCTGGATTAATGTCATCTGATTGGTTATCAAATTTGGGTCAAGGTATTATGCCCATAAAATATTTGACCAAGTTTGGTTGGGAGTTGTTTGAACTAAGAGCGGGCAATTTTTGCAGACAATCAAGCGAGTTAATGAAAGAAAACTATACCTTCAGCCAAGTACTATCTTGAATATGTGTTCCAATTCCCTCACGTCAACAATACAATCCCACACCAACACACTGTCTTTACACGTCACACTCCACAAAAGTTCCAATAGTTATCCAAATCACAGTTTCACAAAAGTTTAATAATCACAATTAAGGCAATGAAAATTAAAATGTTATAATATAAAAGTATATAGTCAACCACTCTGAATACTAGAAGTGATCAGCGATACCTAGAAAAGAAAATTGAAGGATTAAACAAAATATACATGTAAACAAATGTAATAGAAAACTATAGAATAAGATCAAGTAGAATTAACTGTGAAAATGGAAACAGAATTAAAATAAGAAATTAATTACTAAAGGTAATATTCATTTTTCTAAGAAATATAATTTAAACTAAAGACTTAAAATTCCTAGGAGCTGCAAAGAGAATATTTTCACAATCAGTGGTCAGCAAGGTGGTTAGTTTTAAACCCAGGAAGAGACCCTGTTTTAACACTGATGAAGTAATTCACACTTGTCTTTCAGAATATGCTACAATTATATTTCGTAGCAAAACAAAACAAGTATTCTAATGCACTTACAGATATAACGTGATGTCTGATTGGATAACGTCAAAGCTTTGCGACAGTATATTCTGCGATATACTGTCGCAAACCCGACGGCATTACACAACGTCGCTTCTCCTTGGCTGACGTTTGGTTTTACACTGCTAAAAGCGCTTGTAATGGGTACAAAAAAGTACACTTTGTAAGATGAAAATGTGAAAAGGTGCATTGGAATGGGGATAACTGTATTGAAAATTTTCATTTGGGGAGGTAAATTGTTGGTTTTATGGTCGCAAATTGCGTAGGGCAGCACGTCAGCTGAGCCGTAAAACAAAATTTCCTACCATAAAACCAACGATTTACCTCCCCAAATGACAATTTTCAATAGTTATCCCCTAAATTATCTATTATGACACACATTTGATATGTGTTCACTTTGTCCAGAAGGGAACACACTACTTAATATCATCTTTCATCAGTGGCACTTACCCGGTACAGGGCTGAAATCTGCGATTCACTAAACACAGATAATTGCTGTAATTTTCAGCAAATTTAAAGAATTTGTATAAATTATTGTACTTGTGAAATACAATGATAAACTGTGCACAATATGCTACAGTGCGACAACAAATGATCTGTGTTGTAATAAATGTGGTTAAAATATTGGGTACGCATTTATCTTCCACCCTTATTTGATGGGGATGGATTTTTTCTCTTTATCGATCAACAGCTTGAACAGGCTGGCTCCACCTGAAACAAGATAAAATGAATAATTTTTGAAATGTTCAGAAAAGGTAAACACAAGAAAAAAACACTTCTATACAACATGCATATTGTTTTTGAATTTGTCAAATACATTGCTCAAAACCATTAACAGATCTAAAGAGTACAGAAGATGTACCTGTATGACCTGGGGTTTCTACTGTACATGACCAACTGCTGAAGACTTGGTGTAGTGAAGTATAAAATTTAACTCATTTGAGTCTTCAGAAAGTTCAAAAGTTTTGCTAAGTTAGCTCAGTTTCAAACAAAAATTCTTTGTCTCAGATGGTCATGGCGAGAACTTTCAAAACAACAAGGGGTGGAAGTAGACTGTTCTAGAAACTAAGAAAACCGGTGCTCCAAAAGTGCATGTAACAATTTGTATTTTGCCAAAAACACAAGGGTTATGTAAGATTATTGTGAACGTAATTATTTACCTACTGTGAAATGATGGACAGTTGGACCGACAGAATGGATATTTAAGACAATCCTTGTGTACACAAGGTCGTTCGTATATTTGACCTAGTGACCTAGTTCTTAATCCGACATGACCACCTTTCAAATTTGGCCTACATTTTGTGACAATATACATATATACATTCTGACAAAGTTTCAAAAAGATTGGATCAAAAATGTGCCCTCTAGAGTGTACACAAGGTTTTTCTAAGATTTGACCTAGTGACCTGGTTTTGGAACCAACATGACCCAGCTTCAAACTTGGTCTAGATATTGTGAGGATAATCATTCTGACAAAATTTCATAAAGATTGGATCAAAACTGTGCCCTCTAGAGCATACACAAGGTGGTTTTTATATTTGACCTAGTGACCTAGTTTTTGATCCGACATGACCTACTTTCATACTTGGCCTAGACATTGTGATGATATACTTTCTGAGAAAGTTTCAAAAAGATTGGATAAAAAATGTACCCTCAAATGTGTTCACAAGGTTTTTCTAAGATTTGACCTAGTGACCTGGTTTTTGATCTGACATCACCAAACTTCAAACTTGGCCTAGATATTGTGAGGATGAATATTCTGACAGTTTCATTATTTTTGAATCAAAACTGTGCCTACTAGAGCGTACACAAGGTTTTCCTGATATTTGACCTAGTGACCTAGTTTCTGACCCGACATTATCCAGTTTCAAACTTGGCCTACATATTGTGAGATCAAACATTCTGACAAAGTTGCATAAAGATTGGATCAAAACTGTGCCCTCTAAAGCGTTCACAAGGTCTTTCTTATATTTGACCCTGTGAACTTATTCTTGACCCGACATGACCCAGTTTCAAAATCTAATTAGATTTTATTGAGATAAACATTCTGACATAGTACCAAAAAGATTGAATCAACAATGCGCCCTCTAGAGTGTACACAAAGTTTTTCTACGATTTGACCTTATGACCTAGCTTTAGACCCGAAATGACCCAGTTTCAAACTTGCCCTGGATATTGTGAGGATAAACATTCTGACAAAATATCATGAAGATTGGATCAAAACTGTGCCCTCTAGAGCGTACACAAGGTCGTTCTTATATTAAACCTAGTGACCTATTTTTTAACCCGCCATGACCTACTTTCAAATTTGTCCTAGATATTGTGACGATAAACATTCTGACAAAGAGTTTATGGAAGTAAACATTCTGACAAAGTTTCATAAAGATTAGATCAAAACTGTGTCCTCTAGAGCGTACACAAGGTTTTTCTATGATTTGACCTAGTGACCTAGTTTTTCTATTATTTGACCTAGTGACCCAGTTTCAAACTTGTCCTACATATTATGAGGATAAACATTCTGACAAAGTTTTATGAACTTTGGATCAAAACTGTGACTTCTAGAGCGTACACAAGGCTTTTCTAAGATTTGACCTAGTGACCTAGTTTTTGACCCCACAAGACCCAGTCTCGAACTTGGCCTAGAGTTTATAGAGATAAACATTCTGACAATGTTTCATAAAGATTGGATCAAAACTGTGTCCTCTAGAGCGTACACAAGGTTTTTTTTCTATGATTTGACCTAGTGACCTAGTTTTTGACCCGACGTGACCCAGTTTCAAATTATCCTAGATATTATAAGGATAAACTTTCTGATTAAGTTTCATGAACTTTGGATCAAAACTGTGCCTTCTAGAGCGTACACAAGGTTTTTCTAAGATTTGACCTAGTGACCTAGTTTTTGACCCGACATGACCCAGTTTCAAACTTGTCCTAGAGTTTATGGAGATAAACATTCTGACAAAGTTTCATAAAGATTGGATCAAAACTGTGTCCTCTAGAGCGTACACAAGGTTTTTCTATGATTTGACCTAGTGACCTAGTTTTAGACCCGACATGACCCAGTTTCAAACTTGGCCTAGATTTTATAAAGATAAACATTCTGACAAAGTTTCATAAAGATTGGATCAAAACTGTGTCCTCTAGAGCGTACACAAAGTTTTTCTATGATTTGACCTAGTGACCTAGTTTTAGACCCGACGTGACCCAGTATCAAACTTGGCCTAGATTTTATGAGGATAAACATTCTGACAAAGTTTCATGAACTTTGAATCAAAACTGTGCCCTCTAGAGCGTACACAAGGTTTTTTTAAGATTTGACCTAGTGACCTAGTTTTTGACCCGACATGACCCAGTTTCAAACTTGGCCTAGATTTTATGAAGATAAACATTCTGACAAAGTTTCATAAAGATTGGATCAAAACTGTGTCCTCTAGAGCGTACACAAGGTTTTTCTATGATTTGACCTAGTGACCTAGTTTTAGACCCGACGTGACCCAGTTTCGAACTTGTCCTAGATACTATGAGGATAAACATTCTGACAAAGTTTCATAAACTTTGGATGAAAACTGTGCCCTCTAGAGCGTACACAAGGTTTTTCTAAGATTTGACCTAGTGACCTAGTTTTTGACCCGCCATGACCCAGTTTCGAACTTGGCCTAGATTTTATAGAGATAAACATTCTGACAAAGTTTCATAAAGATTGGATCGAAACTGTGCCCGCTAGAGTGTACACAAGCAAAAGTTGAAGGACGTCCGGACGGACGGACGTCCGGACGGACGTACGACGGACGACGGACATCACGGTATCCCAAAAGCTCACCCTGAGCACTTCGTGCTCAGGTGAGCTAAAAACTAGGGCCAATAAGGCCCAGATTTCATCCGTAGTTTCCTTAGGCTGGATGGGGGGGGGGGGGGAGTTGAAAGTTTGTGTGTTTTTAGCTCACCTGAGCCGAAGGCTCATAGGTGAGCTTATAGTATAGGCAGGCATCCATCGTCCGTCGTCCGTCGTCTGTCGTCCGTCGTCCGTCGTCAACATTTTCAAACGACTTCTCCTCTGAAGCCATGAGGCCGATTCTTTCCATATTTCACATATAGCATCTATAGATGGGGGGAATGAATAATTGTGTTTTTTGTTCCATTGGCATAAGAACTCTGGTTGCTATGGCAACTTATAGCTTCCATTGACTTATAATGGGAAAAGTGGAAATTGGCAATTTTTGCTGCCTCACTGCAGTTATTTAGAAAAAATTTTCTACAGAAATGTTTCTTGAGTAGTCCTCTACGATTCATATGACTTTTGTTAAAATCGCTGAATTTGATTGGTTGCCATGGCAAAATAAAGGGTAAATTTTCGAAAAAATATAAAAAAATCTTCTTCTCAGAAACCGTAAGAGGGATGAAGCTGATACTTTGCATATATGTAAATGACATTAGCCTCTACATAAATTATGTTTTTTCTTTCAATCCCATAAGAACTCTGGTTGCTATGGCAACTTATAGTTTCCATTGACTTATAATGGGAAAAGTGGAAATTGGCAACTTTTGCTCTCTCACTGCAGTTATTTAGAATTTTTTTCTTCAGAAATGTTTCTTGAGTAGTCCTCTACGATTCATATGACTTTTGGTCAAATCGCTGAATTTGATTGGTTGCCATGGCAAAATAAAGGGTAAATTTTCGAAAAAATATAAAAAAATCTTCTCCTCAGAAGCCATAAGAAGGATGAAGCTGATACTTTGCATATATGTTAAAGACATTTGCCGCTACATAAATTGTGTTTTTTCATCCCATAAGATTTCTGGTTGCTATGGCAACTCATAGTTTCCATTGACTTATAATGGGAAAAGTGGAAATTGGCAATTTTTGCTCTCTCACTGCAGTTATTTAGAATTTGTTTCTAAAGTTATGTTTCTTGAGTAGTCCTCTATGATTCATATGGCTTTTGTCCAAATTGTTAAATTTGATTGGTTGCCATGGCTAAATAAAGGGTAAAAAAATTTCAAAAGAATTTTCAAAAATCTTCTCCTCAGAAGCCATAATAGGGTCTAAGCTGATACTTTGCATACATGTTAATGACATTTGTGTGTACCTAAATTAGTTTTATATTATTGTTGCCCAAGTTTTTTCATTGCTATGGAAACTTAAATTTTCCATAGCCTTATGATGGGGAAAGTGGAAATTTTGCATTTATTTAGAACTGTGATACTGCAGCTATTTTGACATTAATTTTACAGAAATGTTCCTGGAGAGTCCTCTACCAGCCATATGAATTTTGGCCAAATCCCTGATTTTGGTTGGTTGCCATCGCAACCGAAAGGCCAAATTTTCGATTCCCCCCTCTCTCTCCCCCCTCCCCCCCCCCCCAAAAAAAAAATCTCAGAAGCCATGAAGGAGGATAAAGCTGAATCTTTTTTGCAAAAATGCTTGTGATATTATCCTCTACATAAATGGGTGTTTCATTGCTGTTGTGCATGTTGTTTTGTTGCTGTGGCAACTTAAAGTTTTTTCAGCATAACCTCAGTGCTCAGGTGAGCTACAGGGCCAATGGTCCTCTGGTCTTCAAATTCCATAAGAACTCTGGTTGCTATGGCAACTTCTAGTTTCCATTGACTTATAATGGGAAAATTGGAAATTGGCAATTTTTGCTGTCTCACTGCAGTTATTTAGAATTTGTTTCTATAGAAATGTTTCTTGAGTAGTCCTGTATGATTCATATGAATTTTGTCCAAATCGCTAAATTTGATTGGTTGCCATAGCAAAATAAGGGTAAATTTTTGAAAAAATATTAAAAAATCTTCTCCTCAGAAGCCATAATAGAGATGAAGCTGATAATTTGCATACATGTTAATGACGTTAGCCTGTACCAAAATTATGTTTTATATTATCGTTGCCCATGTGAATTCATTGCTATGGAAACTTAAATTTTCCATAGCCTTATGATGGGGAAAGTGGAAATTGGGCATTATTTCTGTGATACTGCAGATATTTTGACATAAGCTTTACAGAAATGTTCCTGGAGTAGATCTCTACCAGCCATAAGAATTTTGCCCAAATCTCTGATTTTGGTTGGTTTCAGTCGCAACCGAAAGGCCAATTTTTTTAGCTCACCTGAGCCGAAGGCTCACAGGTGAGCTTATAGTATAGGCAGGCATCCGTCGTCCGTCGTCCGTCGTACGTCGTCCGTCAACATTTTCAAACGACATCTCCTCTGACACTACAAGGCCCATTGTTACCAAATTTCATATGTAGCATCTATGGGCAGGGGGAACCAATAATACTGTTTTTTATCCAAATCACTTTGGAACTTTGGTTGCTATGGCAACTTAGAGTTGCCATTGACTTGTATGGGAAAAATCGAAAATTTGCATTTATTGCTATTTCACTGCAGATATTTTGACAAAACTTTTATAGAAATGTTCCTTGAGTAGTCCTCCATCAAGCACATGAAATTTATGTAAATTGCACAATTTGGCTGGTTGCCATGGCAACCGAAAGGTTAAAAATTGAAAAAATATTCAAAAATCATCTCCTCTGTAACTATGCAACCAATAAAGCTCAAACTTCACAGAAAGAATCTTGGTACTAGCCTCTATAAAAGTACTGTTTTTCTTGGCAATTGCTTTAGCAGTTTGGTTGCTATGGGAACTTAAAGTTGCCATTGACTTATAATGGCAAAATGGAAAATTTGCATTTATTGCTATGTCTATGCAGATATTTTGACAAAACTTTTTATAGAAATGTTCCTTGAGTAGTCCTCCATCAAGCACATGAAATTTATGTAAATTGCACAATTTGGCTGGTTGCCATGGCAACCGAAAGTTTAAAAATTGAAAAAATATTCAAAAATCATCTCCTCAGAAACTATGCAACCAATAAAGCTCAAACTTCACAGAAAGAATCTTGGTACTAGCCTCTATAAAAGTACTGTTTTGTCATGTGAATATGTTGTTATGGCAACTTAGAGTTTCCATAGACTGACAATAGGGATATTGGAAATATTGCATTTGTTTCTGTGTTACTGCAGATATTTTGACAAAAGCTTTACAAAATGTTCCTGGAGTAGTCCTCTACCAGCCATATGAATTTTGCCTAAATCCCTGATTTTGATTGGTTGCAGTTGCAACCGAAAGGCCAGATTTTCAGGGGTTTTTTTTGCCAGAAGCCATAAAGGGGGATAAAGCTGAATCTTTTTTGCAAAAATGTTTATGATATTATCTTCTACATAAATGGTGTGTTTTATTGCTGTTGGGCATGTGGTTTTGTTGTTGTGACAACTTAAAGTTTTTTCAACATAACCTCAGTGCTCAGGTGAGCGATATAGGACCATGGGTCCTCTGGTTTATTTTTTTTTTGCCAAACATCTTCGAAGAAGCCATAAAGGGGATAAAGCTGAATCTTTTTTATGCATAAATGTTTGTGATATTATCCTCTATATAAATGGAAGTTTCAATGCTGTTGTGCATGTGATTTTGTTGCTGTGGCAACTTAAAGTTTTTTCAGCATAATCTCAGTGCTCAGGTGAGCTACAGGACCAATGGTCCTCTGGTTAGGCTCTTAATACACCCCAGTCCCCTTTCTTAAAATCATGCCGTGTACATGCTCTTAGAGAATTGACCCCGACCGACCCGACTTACTGCTATATAAACTAGGGTTACTCGGGGTATCGATTTCACATGTGTTTCTAATGAAACTGGTCGTATAATCCTCCGGTATACCAATTATGCAACTTCGCAGCAGTGCCCCAGGTGGTGAAGATTACGCTGAAACATAAATATCCCGCATCCTAATCTTGATATAAACTAGAAAATCGAAATCCTCGTTAAAAGTTACGTTGTCTAGGCGTTTTGAACGGATTTCTACGTTAAAATTTAAGCGTTTTGTAATATAACAATTTTATAATGGCACGGGAACCAGCCAAACAGTATTCCCTATTTTACAGTCTTTATAAAAAAATAGTTCCAGTTGTATTGCAAACATATTTTCGTGTGATACTTCAAAAATGTGTCTTTAAACACACTGACTGTATTTCGAATAAAAGTAGACAAAACTTTATCATTGGATATGCGATTTTCTAGAGTATTTCATGAGAGCGTTATTTACTCGGCGCACTAATACCGTGAATGAGGTTTCAGCAGCACCGCTGATAAAAATACTATATGCTTGAATTACCTGTATTATTAACCGAGAACCAGAGCTAATGGCAAAAGTAGTTCACAGAGCATGTTTAGCTGATACCTGCAGCGTCCAGATAATTAGGGGATGGCGAAAACATCTGGTCTGATTATCAGTAAGGCATAAATTTTAGGTTATTTTTCTCTAAGAGGATGTACACATCATGCAACGCCCCCGGGGCCTTTAATAGGATTAATATGGTATACAAAAATATGATTTTATTGCAGAATGATGTCACTATTCTCAGAAATGATATTTATGTTCCAATTTTCAGAGACAAAAATACTTGCTATGCATACCATTTTTTTTCTAATAAACACTCCTCTCTAATAAACACCCCACTCACTTTTTTCAGTAAAAAGAACGACCAAATTCTAACAGAGCTCGCTTAAGACCATTAGACTGGCTTTTTTGGTCCAAACTGTGTCTCCAGAAATCTATTTAAAGGACTTGTAAATTGCAATGCCCAGATATGTTTATTAGAAGAAATACTGTAGATCAGTATTTATAGCCCGGCTTTGAAAAAGTGGGGCTGTACTGGATTTCGTCTGTCCGTAATTCCGTAACTACGTAATTCTGCAAGACTTTTTCTGTCACAGTTTCCACCTTGGTATACATATGAACAATGAGTTGTATCATGGGATTAAGAATTGGACTCGATGCTCTTATTTTTCCCTCGTTTGTCCATTTTTCTGTCTTTTCAGGGTAAATTTGTGTCACAGTTTTCTCAGAAACTGTGCAAGCTTTGTAGAATCTTCAAGTTTGGTATATATATATGCAGAATGAGTGATTGTGTTGTGGGATTGAGACTCAGGCTCATAGCTATTATTCTTCTAATTTTTATTCATTTTCTTTCTTTCCCTATGTTGCATGTTAACATTGAAATGCATGTAAACATTGAAAGTTTGTGTGAGAGTTGTTCTCAGAAATTAATAAAACTAGAATCTTGAACATAGTATACATATCATGGGATTGAACAGCGGGTTCGTTGCTCTTATTGCTCTTGAAAACCTGCAAAGTTTCAAAAAAGGCGTCCAGAAGGGGTTGAAAACACAAATTCTAGGTCCAAAAGGGCTGTGACTCCTTCAAAAAGGATTGAATCAAAAATCCAAAACCACATCCAAAACCACATGCGCATCTTCATACCAGAGCAAGAAACCCTGCAAAGTTTAAAAAAATGGAAGAGGGGTCGAGGAGGAGGCAGACACAAACTTTTTATATGGAAAGTCCAAAAGGGCTTTAACTCTGTCAAAAATGATTGAAAATCCAAAACCACATGCGCTGCTGCGCATCTTTATACCAGAGTAAGAAACCCTGCAAAGTATTAAGAAAATCGGATGAGGCTGTAGGAGGAGTTGCAGACACAAGATTTGGGACGGACTGACGCACAGATGCATGGACACACGTACGGATTCACATTTACCAAGGGACGCGCACACCCACGGATAGACATAGGTCATTACTATAGTCCCCCTACACCTAAGTCGGGTGACAAAAATACCTGCCGTTTTTTTTACTTTTTTTATAAATAAAATAAAATGGAATTTGCTGGATTCATAAAGTGTTAAATTTGATACTGGGACATCTGGAGAATAATTGGTATTAGATAATGATGACAGCTAGCTGAAAACCACAAGATTATTTCAAGGATTTATTGCCTCCCAAACCGGGAGAATTTCTAGCAATAGGTGATAGAGTGTTGGCCTAAATATTGTGAGGATAAACATTCTGACAAAGTTTCATAAAGATTCGATCAAAACTGAGCCCTCTAGAGCGTACACAAGGTGTTTCTAAGATTTGACCTAGTGACCTAGTTTTTGACCCAAATTAACCCAGTTTCGAACTTGGCCTAAATATTGTGAGGATAAACATTCTGACAAAGTTTCATAAAGATTTGATCAAAACTGAGCCCTCTAGAGCGTACACAAGGTTTTTCTAATATTTGACCTAGTGACCTAGTTTTTGACCTGAATTAACCCAGTTTCAAACTTGGCCTAAATATTGTGAGGATAAACATTCTGACAAAGTTTCATGAAGTTTGGATCAAAATTGTGCCCTCTAGAGCGTACACAAGGTTTTTCTAATATTTGACCTAGTGACCTAGTTTTTGACCCAACATGACCCAGTTTCGAACTTGGCCTAGATTTTATAAAGACTAACATTCTGACAAAGTTTCATAAAGATTGGATTGAAACTGTGCCCGCTAGAGTGTACACAAGCAAAAGTTGACGGACGTCCGTCCGTCCGGACGTCCTGACACACGTACGACGGACATCAGGGTATCCCAAAAGCTCACCCTGAGCACTTCGTGCTCAGGTGAGCTAAAAACATATAGCTGATAGAAGACATCTCAAGGAACATTTCTACAAAAGTTTTGTCAACATATCTGCAATGGCAGTAAATACCATTTTTCAATTTTCCCAATTATAAATCAATGCAACTCTAAGTTACCATAGCAACCAAACTAAAGAGCCGATTTTCATAAAAAACATAAACTTTCAATTCCCCTAGCCTAAGGCTACTACAGGTGAAATCTGGTCCTAATCGGCCCAGTAGATAATTTTTTTTATGTATTTTTTCCATTTTTTTGCATTTTGGTTTCCATGGAAACCAATAAAAGCAGCAGTGGGCAAAACAAAACAACATACAACTGATAGAAGACTTCTCAAGTTCTCAAATTCTATAAAAGTTTTGTCAACATATCTGCAATGGCTTGGCAGTAAATGCCATTTTTCAATTTTCCCCATTATAAGTCTTTGGGAACTCTAAGTTGCCATAGCAACCAAAACAAAGGATAGATTTTCATAAAAAACATAAATTTCAATCCCCCAGCCCAAGGATGCTACAGATGAAAATTGGGCCCAATCGGCCTGGTCGCTTCAGAGGAGATGTCGTTTAAAAGTGTTGACGGACGACACCAGACAGACGACACCAGACAGACGACGACGGACAACTGCCTATCCTATAAGCTCCCCCGAAGCCTTCGGCTCTGGTGAGCTAAAAACCTTTAAGTTAAAACTTAACATTTTGCTAACACCAACGCCGCAAACGCCGACACCGGGGGTAGTACAATAGCAGCTGCTCTTTATAAACTTCGTTCAGGCGAGCTAAAAATCAGACTGCATTCATAGTTCTGCAGTGTTGTAATTCTGCCAGGAATTTTTGATCCACCACCAGGGCCCATTGGTAACGTGTGAGCCCAATAAAGCCTTTATTCAAGGGTCTGTTAAGTCATCTAATGCACACAAAATCAAGTGTACAAACACTTTTGTTGGAAAAAAAATGTAAGAAGCTTTAAGCCTTTGAAAAAGTAGTCTTATTCCACACCTGGCTAACTATGTTTTAAAGGATGTTATGAAATGAAAAACAAGAGGGCCATGAGGCCCTGAATCGCTCACCTGAGTATGGTGGCCAAGTAGGTCATCTGATCTAGACCGCTTGAATAAATTTTTGTTCCCTCAGCCCTTGAAGGCTGTGTATGAAATTTGGTTACAATCAGCCCACTGAGCCCAGTGGCATTTGAGGAGAAGTCTTAAATAGACCTTTTTCACATTGTTTCTGCGCATGCGTATACCGCTCACGTGACGCGTTATTTCCCGATAATAGGTGAGACTTTAAACCGAGGGGGCTACTGGATTTCAAGCCATTGATATTTCCTATGTAATGAGTAACAAATAATTGTTTTAATCATCTATATTCACATTTCTGCTTGTCCTTATGATGCCTTATTTACTATTTTAATTTTCCATAAAGATTCAAAGCAAGATTATAAATACTTGTATTTAAATTAAAAATTGCAAAGAAATCATGTCAAAAGATACGCAAAAAAACTCAGAAAAGGTGTACGTCTAATACAAAAGTCAAGTCGCTAAAATGGATTAATTTGAAATTAAGAAATCAAGAACAGAACATTTATATATTAATATTATTTTATTGAAATATGCTTTCCGTTTTCTTTGAATGAAGTCTGAACTAAAAGAAACCCATTCATATATGAGGTTGAATTTTTCCTATCGAAACCAAATAAATAAATGAAACTAAATAATCAAGAGATGAAATAATCTCTCAAATAAGTGTGTAAATCGTCTTGTGTCAGATTTTTTGCTAATAATCTGAAGGTTTGACATATACTATGACTTATCTTTTGACAATAAACTCATTCAACGGAGCATGTAATACGTTGACACCTCCAACAGTAATTTACACTTTAGTGGGTGATATTGATATCGCATAATTAGCAAGTACTTGCCAACGGAATAAAAACAACAAACAAATTGTTTTCTGCGATTATGCGATTAATTAAACTGTAGAAATTTCATAATAATGATAAAACATACACCCAATTCAATTCCTGTGGCCATGTGTGACGCTAATGTTCAGTTTCAATTGTTTACTTTTATTTATTCTTCCGTAATATTTAAACCAAACAAGCTGATCTTCGTGCAATTCTAAAATAATAGAACAAAACATTATTATTACTTTTTTTTTTTGGTTTTATGATTTATTTAAACACATTTCAAACACATCCATACATCTCTGCATGTCAGGTTAATTTATAATGAAGATGCGGCCAGATTCGGTAACTGTTTTCCGACCAGTTTAGACGGTAAACGGCTGTTTATTTTTGTATCATTTTGTTTAGGTTATAAGTCAAAATATATATGTCTTCAAAAAGATAAAACAAATGAAAAAATATACAAGAGGGCCATGGTGGCCCTGAATCGCTCACCTGAGCATTAATCAGTTCACTGGCTCTGGTGAAGATTTATAAGAGTTTTTACCATACTAACATTTGACCTAGTTTTTGACCTGAAATGACCCAGTTTCAAACTTGACCTGGATATTGTACGAATAAACATTCTGACACAGTTTCATTGAGATTGGATCAAAACTGTGCCCTCTGGAGCGTATACAAGGTCGTTCTTATATTTGACCTAGTGACCAAGTTTTTGACCCGACACGACCCAGTTTCAAACTTTACCTAGATTTCATTAAGATAAACATTATGACAGAGTTTCATGAAGATTGGATCAAACTGTGCCCTCTAGGGTGTACACAAAGTTTTTCTAAGACTTGACCTTGAGCCGATGTGACTCAGTTTCATAGGGGGCTTAGATATATGGACAATAAACATTTTGACATAGTTTAATACATGAAGATTGGATCAAAACTATGCCTTCTAGTGCTTAAACAAGGTTTTTCTAAAATTTGACCTAGTGACCTAGTTTTTGACCCGACATGACCTACTTTCAAACTTGGCCAAGAGTTTATGAAGATAAACATTCTGACAAAGTTTCATAAAGATTAGATCAAAACTGTGTCCTCTAGAGCGTACACAAGGTTTTTCTATGATTTGACCTAGTGACCTAATTTTCAACCCAACATGACCCAGTTTCAAATTTGTCCTACATATTATAAGGATAAACATTCTGACAAAGTTTCATGAACTTTGAATCAAAATTGTACCTTCTAGAGCGCACACAAGGTTTTTCTAAGATTTGACCTAGTGACCTAGTTTTTGACTCGACATGACCCAGTTTCAAATTTTGCCTAGAGTTTATGGAGATAAACATTCTGACAATGTTTCATAAGGATTGGATCAAAACTGTGTCCTCTAGAGCGAACACAAGGTTTTTCTATGATTTGACCTAGTGACCTAGTTTTTGATCCGACGTGACCCAGTTTCGAACATGTCCTCGATATTATGAGGATAAACATTCTGACAAAGTTTCATGAACTTTGGATGAAAACTGTGCCTTCTAGAGCGTTCACAAGGTTTTTCTAAGATTTGACCTAGTGACCAAGTTTTTGACCCGATATGACCCAGTTTCAAACTTATCCTACATATTATGAGGATACACATTCTGACAAAATTTCATGAACTTTGGATCGTTGTGATCCAAAGTTCATGAAATTTTGTCAGAATGTTTATGGAGATTTTATGTGCCTTCTAGAGCTTACACAAGGTTTTTCTAAGATTTGACCTAGTGACCTAGTTTTTGACCCGACATGACCTACTTTCAAACTTGGCCGAGAGTTTATGGAAGTAAACATTCTGACAAAGTTTCATAAAGATTAGATCAAAACTGTGTTTTCTAGAGCATACACCCGACATGACCCAGTTTCAAACTTGTCTTACATATTATGAGAATAAACATTCTGACAAAGTTTCATGAACTTTGGATCAAAACTGTGCCTTCTAGAGCGTACACAAGGTTTTTAATAGATTTGACCTAGTGACCTAGTTTTTGACCCAACATGATCCAGTTTCTAACTTGGCCTAGAGTTTATGGACATAAACATTCTGACAATGTTTTATACAGATTGTGTATGCTCTAGAGGATCAAAACTGTGTCCTCTAGAGCATACACAAGGTTTTTTCTATGATTTGACCTAGTGACCTAGTTTTTGACCCAACATGACCCAGTTTCAAACTTATCCTAGATATAATAAGGTAAACTTTCTGATTAAGTTTCATGAACTTTGGATGAAAACTGTGCCTTCTAGAGCGTACACAAGGTTTTTCTAAGATTTGACCTAGTGACCTTGTTTTTGACCCGACATGACCCAGTTTCACACTTGGCCTAGAGTTTATGGAGATAATAATTATGACAAAGTTTCATAAAGATTGGATCAAAACTGTGTCCTCTAGAGCGTACACAAGGTTTTTCTACGATTTGACCTAGTGACCTAGTTTTTGACCCTACATGACCCAGTTTCAAACTTGTCCTAGATATTATGAGGATAAACATTCTGACAAAGTTTCATGAACTTTGGATCAAAATTGTGCCTTCTAGAGCGTACTCAAGGTTTTTCTAAGATTTGACCTAGTGACCTAGTTTTTGACCCAACATGATCCAGTTTCGAACTTGGCCTAGAGTTTATGGAGATAAACATTCTGACAATGTTTCATAAAGATTGGATCAAAACTGTGTCCTCTAGAGCATACACAAGGTTTTTCTATGATTTGACCTAGTGACCTAGTTTTTGACCCGACGTGACCCAGTTTCAAACTTATACTAGATATTATAAGGATAAACTTTCTGATTATGTTTCATGAACTTTGGATCGAAACTGTGCCTTCTAGAGCGTACACAAGGTTTTTCTAAGATTTGACCTAGTGACCTAGTTTTTGACCCGAAATGACCCAGTTTCGAACTTGTCCTAGAGTTTATGGAGATAAACATTCTGACAAAGTTTCATACAGATTGGATCAAAACTGTGTCCTCTAGAGCGTACACAAGGTTTTTCTATGATTTGACCTAGTGACCTAGTTTTAGACCCGACATGACCCAGTTTCAAACTTGTCCTAGATATTATGAGGATAAACATTCTGACAAAGTTTCATGAACTTTGGATGCAAACTGTGCCCTCTAGAGCGTACACAAGGTTTTTCTAAGATTTGACCTAGTGACCTAGTTTTTGACCAGACATGACCCAGTTTCGAACTTGGCCTAGATTTTATAAAGACTAACATTCTGACAAAGTTTCATAAAGATTGGATTGAAACTGTGCCCGCTAAAGTGTACACAAGCAAAAGTTGACGGACGGACGTACGACGGACATCAGGGTATCCCAAAAGCTCACCCTGAGCACTTCGTGCTCAGGTGAGCTAATAAAACGAATCGACGGTTTAATTAATGCAAGCATGAGCGGGACCGATGTAATCACGAAAGAAACTGCCGTATGGCTAGCAATTTTTCTGTCTCTGTTTTAATACAGTTAGATTACCCAGGCTTGAAATAAATAGTTTGGTAAAAATATTGACCTGAAAAATTATTTTGATAGTCTCCTTAGCGAAAGGGTGATATTTTAATGATTTAAAAAGTAATTTACTAAAGTATTTAAATTATTTAAACTTATATAGCCTCTGCTATTTGTATTTTATCTTAGCAAAAGCTACTTTTGATCCATAAACAAATATTTATAATTGAACAACCTTTCAAAAACTCAGACATTCACAATACAAATTCCGTTTAAATGGCATTTCGCACAAAAAATATTCAAAATCCTGACACCAACACATCTCCTCCCGTAAGGCCAGAATAAGACTGCCCCATATGTCTTTTCAGGTTCATTTTCGTACCTCCATTGAAGAGTAGTCGGCAAGGGAGATAACAATGTGAAAAAGGTCTATTGTCAAAAGATGAGAGACATGGGTCAGAGGTCAAAGAATGACCTTGACCTCTTGTACCTGCAAATCTTCAATGTACTAACAGTGGGAACGCGTATCCATGGCGGAGTGATATTTTTATACAGATAGCAACGAAAAAACGTTCGAAATTCCTCAGATTCAGATTCAATCGACGAACGGGTCGCAATTTCAGTGCTGCTTTGTCGGCGAATCAAACTACACACAGCCGAAAATAATACACGGTTTTATTCCTTACATCTTAGTTTAATTTCCTAGTTCTCTGAGATCCGAACTGAACACCGAGATACTCGGCATTTGAGCAGTTGACACGATCGTCGAAAGACGACTTTTTAAGTCAACTTCAAAAGCAATTTTCAAAACAATTCGACTTTCTCCCACCGGCGGACATATGCCATGAAAAACCATGGTATTCGCCCTTTCCCTGTGACAAAAATCAAGTAATTCGGTGTTTGGGACAATTTTCTTTGCAAAATAATCTTCGGGTACTCTACGCAATTTGTTGTTGTTGTTTTCAACAAAATGGCGGACAACAGTGTTTACATCACTGGCCCGGCTATGCATTTCAACGTTTGCGACAAAATCGAGAGAATCATTATTCCATGTATTGCTAGAATATCAAGCGCGATTAAAGTAAATATGTTTATTAAAAATACAATGCATGACAGAAGTCTATCTTTATATTTTATTCACAAATAACCACAATTCCATACCCACCCGCAGAGTTTGTAAACAAGGAAGCTAGCTCAGTAGTGCTGGTTACGTCATGAAATTGTGACGTAAACAGTAAATTGATCGTATTACTGATATTAACTTGTGAGTCGGCTGACAGCCAGTGTGTCAATATTTCAAATGCTATATCGCGCGACCCTGTTTGAAAAATTAAAGCAAGACAAATATCGCTACACCACTAAACAACTATTCAATTAAGACAGCACGTGAAATTTCACTTTGGGAGAGAAAACTTAATGGGTCCTACATCTGAAGGATCAAATGGAATGGTTGTGCAGGCCCGTACACATACTTTTGCCAAGGGATTAGGGGCGGAGGGTAAGAAGATGTGGCTGGAACGAATTTCAGTGTGAGTGGGGAGGTGGCGGGAGGGGAGGGGTGCCCTAGGGTGGTGGGGGTTGGGGTGGGTTAAAGGGGGTAAGAAAGTTAAGAAAATCCAGATTTCAAGGACACTTTTAGAGCTTTAGTTTAGGGGTGTCATGTTTTTTTATGTAATTTGCTCGGTTATGGGAGGTGCACCCTCCGCTCTCCGTCGTACAGGCCCGGTGTGCTGGTTGGTGACAGGAACGGGGAGGCGGAGTGGGTGGGGGGGGGGGGGTAGGGGGAATCGACTCTGTCGCCTGGCAGCTTTGACAAGTCAGCACCTTTTCTCAGGTCAAATATAAAACAAATATCGAAAAGTATGTGTATGTGTGTTTTTGGTGTGATGTCATAAGCGACAACACGCGGAACAGACACGATTACAAAGATCAACCCATTCTAGAGTCTGAATCTACAAACCAAACATTGTTTGCAACTCTTGTTCGGCTCATACCGACTCCCACAGTCTAAAGAGTCTCGGTAGCGCAGCTGCCAAGTGGAGTCTCGCCGGTAAAATTTACTTGATCGGTCGACTTTCTCTTTACTAAATGTCGACTCAAAATAGGTTAGGCCCTATGGCATTCATGGGGTGATAGCCAATGGACTGACATGGAATACAGAAGTATTAAAGGCCCAGCAGACATTCAATGCTGAATCAATGTTGGGAGTCAGTGTTGAATCAATGTTGAATTATTCATTGAATTGAACTGAAGCCTCAATACTCCATTAACAAATTCGCAAAAGTTTTAGCCTATTTCTAGCGTTTTCGTGAGTACTTTTGGGCAGTTCGATACAAAGTAATATAATATAGAGACAAACACTTCAGATCTTGGTCGGACTGATCCCGAAGCAGGATCTACGCTGTTTGTCAGTCCATCTGCATCTTTAGACGCATTACTGCAGTGAAAAACCAAACGTCAGTTTTAAATTCCAATCTTTAGACTTCGGACTACCCATCCAGGGGTCGCAAAATCGATCCACCGCTTCTCCGAAAGGTATACTTTAAACCGAGGTCCCGTCTCCATATGACCTCGTTGTTGGTGGGACGTTCAACCCGAGTTCACTCACTCCAATCTTTAGAGACTTTATGGTACGTCAGCCAGTTCAATATAAGGGAAGTTACTTCTCAAATCACTATTATAATTCTTTCTGCACGAGTTTCTTCCCATGTGTTGCCAAACACGGTCTCCTTTTTTTCCCTTACTGAAGAGATTGAAAGTGGGGGCTGAAGAGATATACAGCATACTGTATAAGTGAAATTTTCACATATGTAGACTAAATCCTCCGAAGACCTTGAAAATAAGGTCAACGTGATCAAAATCTATTATGCTCAAGATTATGTTTGTCCTAATGATATATCCATGCAAGTTTGGTGAAATTGGTTCAAGAAATATTGTGGGTACAAGAAATTGTCATGCTGACGCAGACCACAGAAGGTCAAGTCTAAGGCCTCTTGTGACCTTGAAAATGGGGTCAAAGTCACCAAAACCTAATCAACTTTTTAGACATCTTTACAAACCAAGGGTACTAAGACCACTATGCAATCCAAGGGTACTAAGACCACTTTGTTCCTTACATACATAAGAAACAAAGTGGCCTTAGTACCCTTGACTTGCAAAGATGCTATTTGGCTTGTCCAAACGATATATCCATGGCAGTTTGGTAAAATTTGACCCACTTATTCAAAAATATGGCAGATACTTACTGCCTTGTGCACAGAAACTGACTTCCCTTGGGTAAACCTGTTATAGCAAAATGTTGAGAGTCAGTATTGAATCAATGTTAAATTATACATTGAATTGAAATGAATTGAATTGAAGCCTCCATATTCCTTCAAGGAAAATTACCGAATTTGATGACAAAAGTGATTAAAGTGCGATGAAAGTGCGATAGATCCCGAAGCAGGATCTACGCTGTTTGTCATTACAACTGCATCTTTTAGAAGACAGCTTGTCCCACTTTCAGAAGACAACTCGCCCCATATTCTCAAACACTCACCTTACTAGAATATCTACGTTCTTGTCCCCGATGCAGAACACAACTCGCCCCCTCCCCCCACCCCTGCCCCCCCCCCCCCCCCCCCCCAAAAAAATGGAAGAGCTTCGCCGTGACCCTGGTTGTGAATGGGTGGACCTTGGTAAATACATTAAATACCCAAAGCACTTCAACGATAACCTGGTACACCCAGGGGCTGAGCAGCGAGGTTTTGAGGGTTCTGCAGCTGCAGAGTAATTATCAAACTGTGGCTGGAAGGCATGCTAAAATCATGCATTAATGCTTATTAGTATTTGTTGTCCCCTTTAGGGACCGATCATAAGAATAAGGGCATGGGTTAGCTTTCATTTGCAAACCAGTGCCTGGAGCATGTTACCCTGTTTATCTATGGTACAGATGCAAACATCCCTGTATGCTTTTATTCGCACTTTTGAAAGTTTGATAAATACCAAGAGCCTATCACACAAGTGTGATGTGCTACTTGTAAATTCTTATTGATAGAGTCACATTATAAATGAATGCAAGTTAATAAATGGCTAAAAGTTCTTTGCTAAGAAGTTAACAAAGGAGGTCTAGGGGGCAACGCCCCCCAGAAGCCAAAGCAATTTCCCAATTTTAATGGCAATTTTAAGATTGGAAAAAAATAGAGCAAAACTAGGAATGATGATAAAAGAAATAAAGGGTTTTTTTTTTTTTAGGAATTTTGCCTCCTTTTAGAGTGTTTATTTTGCCATAATGGCTTTGTGTCCCACAAGCTAGTGACTCTTTTGCAATTCAGTTTTATTTAGTAGAAACATTTACTTCGTAATGCGGCTGATCAATAATATATGTATGTGAATGTTGTATAGAATTTTTTTTTTGGTAAAATGTATGAACATACGATATGTGTATGGGGGTGGGGGGGGGGGGGGTGCTGCTGGTGTAAAAAATAAATTGTAGATATTAAAACATTACTATAAATATGGGGAGTCTGCGCCCCCAGAAGCCAGTGACATTTTAAAAACTCAATTCAAATGGAATTATCTGCAGACTTTTCTTAAGAAATTTTGGGTGGAGCCAGGTTTTTTTTTCATTGTTTTTCGATGTCTGATTTTTTTTAAATCCCCTTATGAGCTAATTTTTTTTTCTTGCACATCCAAAGCCCCCCTCCGCC
This sequence comes from Ctena decussata, assembly GCA_963989385.1. Lineage (NCBI taxonomy): Eukaryota > Metazoa > Mollusca > Bivalvia > Lucinida > Lucinidae > Ctena > Ctena decussata. The sequence goes on along the minus strand of OZ022507.1, from coordinate 35,704,963 downwards.
CCCCACCCCCCAGAATATCAAATGGTCGGTCCCTTAGCGCCTAGCGGGACAGGGTTTTGACAGATTTATGAGTAAGAGCAAGCTGTCTCTTGTATTTTTTGTGGGATGCCTTCTGAAAGGGTACGTGTGTGTTGGGGGAGGGGCGGGGGGCGTCGTCCGGGACAGAATTCTTTAGAAGGACGAGTGGTCTCAGAATGTGGGGCGCGTTGTCTTGGGAGAAGTTGTCTGGGGGAGTTGTCTCAGAATGTGGGGCGAGTTGTCACCTGAAGGAGGGGCGACTTGTCTTGGGGCGAGATTTTTGTGGGGCGAGTTGTCTTGGGGCGAGTTGTCCGTAATTCGACTAAAGCATGTAGGTTTCACTTGAAATATTTATTATCATTCCGCTTGCTCTTTCTTGTTCCACTATTCAAAAAACAGCCGGTCAATCACTCAATGTTTTTCGTTTGTCAAACTTTGTGGTTTACTCGAGTACCAGTGTGTTTGTTTTGCTTTCTCTCGTTCGTTCTCGGCGTGTAGCCTAAATTCAGAAGCCCAAAAAATCACAGGCAGGCAGACTTACCCAAAATCTGAATAAATGCACCGTATGCTAAATGATTACAAACTTTACTGTACCATAAATGAAGAAACAGTTGGTCTCCTCAACTGGCTCAAGTCGATCCAGCAGAAAAATGTCCGTGTGTTGACAAACGCACGTGCTGTAAAAATGACCAACTTCATTATCGATTTTCAACGTAAATAGACTTTCTCCCGTAGATATACCTCGCTGAAAGACGGTCGAATGTATGAACTACGGTTCAGTTATAATGGCATCTAATTTGGTTTTTGGGACAATTTTCTTTGCAAAATAACTTTGGGGTACTGTCTTAGGGTTTTAATTTTCTGAAAAACGGTTGTCAAATTGTGATCGTTGTTTTGGGTGTGCAAACTGCATTGATGTACCGATATGCATCTGATTTCAATAATAAAACATAAAATTTCATTGTGATCTGGTCCGTCAGAAAACCACGACTGCATATCTTTTCAAATGAGCATTATTTTGGGGCTGTTTCTGACAAAAATTTCCCGCCATTTTTCTCCGGCGAAAAAAGGGATTACTTTTTTGTGCGTAGACGACCATTCAGAAAATGAATTACTCAAATGTGATGAGTCTGCGTTCCCACTGTAAGGCAACCAATTTTTAGGCCAAAATCTTCTAACCTTGCCATGAAATCTTATGTTCTAGAATTTTCCGTCATTGACCTTGCCTTAAGAAGGGTCAAGGTCAGCCCAAGGTCATCTTTGAACAATCTTGATAGTACTCAAGTACCTGATTTATACATTTACACCAAGTTTCAAGGCCATCTATTATTTGATTCTTCAGAAGAAGATTTGTAAAGGTTTTCCCCATATATGGGCATGGCAGCCATGTTGGTCATGTGACCCAGACGGTTTGAACAAATTTTAATTCCCTCAGCCCGAAGAGGCTCTATATGAAATTTGGTTACAATTGGCCCAGTGGCCTTTTAGGAGATGTGTGAAACTGTCTCAATATGAGAGACCAGGGTCAAAGAATGACCTTGACCTCTTGTACATATTAATTTTCATATACTCAATAAGATGACTGTATATACCAATTTTCAGGTCAAAATCTTCAACAGTTTCCAAGAAATCTTATGTTCTAGCATTTTCCCATATAAAAGCACCAGAAAGCAAATTTGACCTTGCTGTAAAACAAGAGGGCCATGGTGGCCCTGAATCGCTCACCTGAGCATTAATCAGTTCACTGGCTCTGGTGAAGATTTATAAGAGTTTTTACCTTACTAACATCTGACCTAGCTTTTGACCCGACATGACCGAGTTTCAAACTTGGCCTGGATATTGTAAGAATAAACATTCTGACACAGTTTCATTGAGATTGGATCAAAACTGTGCCCTCTGGAGCGTATACAAGGTCGTTCTTATATTTGACCAAGTGACCAAGTTTTTGACCCGACACGACCCAGTTTCAAACTTTACCTAGATTTCATTAAGATAAACATTCTGACAGAGTTTCATGAAGATTGGATCAAAACTGTGCCCTCTAGGGTGTACACAAAGTTTTTCTAAGATTTGACCTTGAGCCGACTTGACTCAGTTTCATAGGGGGCTTAGATATATGCACAATAAACATTTTGACATAGTTTCATCAAGATTGGATCAAAACTATGCCTTCTAGTGCTTACACAACGTTTTTCTAAGAATTGACCTAGTGACCTAGTTTTTTTACCCAACATGACCTACTTTCAAACTTGGCCGAGAGTTTATGAAGATAAACATCCTGACAAAGTTTCATAAAGATTAGATCAAAACTGTGTCCTCTAGAGCGTACACAAGGTTTTTCTATGATTTGACCTAGTGACCTAGTTTTCGACCCGACATGACCCAGTTTCATTCTTGTCCTACATACTATGAGGATAAACATTCTGACAAAGTTTCATGAACTTTGAATCAAAACTGTGCCTTCAAGAGTGCACACAAGGTTTTTCTAAGATTTGACCTAGTGACCTAGTTTTTGACCCGACATGACCCAGTTTTGAACTTGGCCTAGAGTTTATGGAGATAAACATTCTGACAATGTTTCATAAAGATTGGATCAAAACTGTGTCCTCTAGAGCGTACACAAGGTGTTTCTATCATTTGACCTAGTGACCTAGTTTTTGATCCGACGTGACCCAGTTTCGTACTTGTTCTAGATATTATGAGGATAAACCTTCAGACAAAGTTTCATGAACTTTGGATGAACACTGTGCCTGCTAGAGGGTACACAAGGTTTTTCTAAGATTTGACCTAGTGACCAAGTTTTTGACCCGACATGACCCAGTTTCAAATTTATAATATATATTATGAGGATAAACATTCTGACACAGTTTCATGAACTTTGGATCACAACTGTGCCTTCTAGAGCTTACACATGGTTTTTCTAAGATTTGACCTAGTGACCTAGTTTTTGACCAGACATGACCTACTTTCAAACTTGGCAGAGAGTTTATGGAAGTAAACATTCTGACAAAGTTTCATAAAGATTAGATCAAAACTGTGTCCTCTAGAGTGTACACAAGGTTTTTCTATGATTTGACCTAGTGACCTAGTTTTCGACCCGACATGACCCAGTTTCAAACCTGTCCTACATATTATGAGGATAAACATTCTGACAAAGTTTCATCAACTTTGAATCAAAACTATGCCTTCTAAGAGCGTACACAAGGTTTTTCTAAGATTTGACCTAGTGACCTAGTTTTTGACCCAACAAGACCCAGTTTCGAACTTGGCCTAAAGTTTATAGAGATAAACATTCTAACAATGTTTCATGAAGATTGGATCAAAACTGTGTCCTCTAGAGCATACACAAGGTTTTTTCTATAATTTGACCTAGTTACCTAGATTTTGACCCGACGTGACCCAGTTTCAAACTTGTCCTAGATATTATAAGGATAAACTTTCTGATTAAGTTTCATGAACTTTGGATCAAAACTGTGCCTTCTCGAGCGTACACAAGGTTTTTCTAAGATTTGACCTAGTGACCTAGTTTTTGATCCGACATGACCCAGTTTCAAACTTGGCCTACAGTTTATGGAGATAAACATTCTGACAAAGTTTCATAAAGACTGGATCAAAACTGTGTCCTCTAGAGCGTACACAAGGTTTTTCTATGATTTGACCTAGTGACCTAGTTTTAGACCCAACGTGACCCAGTTTCAAACTTGTCCTAGATATTATGAGGATAAACATTCTGACAAAGTTTCATGAACTTTGGATGAAAACTGTGCCCTCTAGAGCGTACACAAGGTTTTTCTAAGATTTGACCTAGTGACCTAGTTTTTGACCCGACATGACCCAGTTTAGAACTTGGCCTAGATTTTATAAAGACTAACATTCTGACAAAGTTTCATAAAGATTGGATCGAAACTGTGCCCACTAGAGTGTACACAAGCAAAAGTTGACGGACGTCCGGACGGACGGACGGACGTCCGGACGTACGACGGACGACGGACATCAGGGTATCCCAAAAGCTCACCCTGAGCACTTCGTGCTCAGGTGAGCTAAAAAGGTCAAGGTCAACCCAAGGTCATAATTTGAACAATCTTAGTAGTACTTGTGAACCTGATGCTACATACCAAGTTTCAAGGCCATCTGCCTATTCATATACTCATTAAGATGACTGTATATGTGAAATTGTCGCAATATGAGAGACCAGGGTCAAAGGCCAATGAATGACCTTGACCTCTTTTAGGCATAAATTTTCATGTACTCATTAAGATGACTGTATATATCAATTTTCAGGTCAAAATCTTCAACAGTTTCCAAGAAATCTTATGTTCTAGCATTTTCCCATATAAAAGCACCAGAAAGCAAATTTGACCTTGCTGTAAAAAAGGTCAAGGTCAACCCAAGGTCATAATTTGAACAATCTTAGTAGTGCTTGTGAACCCGATGCTACATACCAAGTTTCAAGGCCATCTGCCTATTGGTTCTGGAGGAGAAGATTTGTAAAGCTTTTAACCTTATATGGGCATGGGGCCATGTTGGTCATGTGACTAGGACCGTTTGAACAAATTTTCATTCCTTTGCCTCCTAGAGCCATCTACATGAAATTTGGTCACAACTGGCCCAGTGGCTTTTGAGGAGATGTGTGAAATTGTCACAATATGAGAGACAAGGGTCAAAGATCAAAGAATGACCTTGACCTCTTGTAGGCATAAAATTTCATGTACTCATTAAGATGAATGTATATATCAATTTTCAGGTCAAAATGTTCAACAGTTTCCAAGATTAAATCTTATGTTCTAGCATTTTCCCATATAAAAGCACAAGAAAGCAAATTTGACCTTGCCGTAAAAAAGGTCAAGGTCAACCCAAGGTCATAATTTGAACAATCTTGGTAGTACTTGCATACCCGATGCTACATACCAAGTTTCAGGGCCATCAGCCTATTGGTTCTGGAGAAGAAGATTTTTATAGGTTTTTACCATATATGGGTGTGGCGGCCATGTTGGTCATGTGACCAGGACCGTTTGAATTATTTTTTTGTTCCCAAGTCCCCTAGAGGCTACATATGAAATTTGGTTACAATTGGCCCAGCGGTTTCAGAGGAGAAGTCGTTTGAAATTGTGGACTGACAGACGGACGACGGAGCCTTATCATCCTATAAGCTCCCCCGGAGCCGTTTGCTCAGGTGAGCTAAAAAGCTGTTACAAAATGAAATAGAGCCATAGTTACCAAGCGACCCAATCTTCAGGTTGTTTGGTAACTATGACTCTTTTTTGTTTCATAATAGCTCTTTTTTATTTTGTAACAGCCTTTGTGTATATACAGTTAACAAGGGTGTATTCACTAATGACAGATGTGTAGTAAGTTCTGAACACATAGCCCAAGGGCAACGACCGCTCACCTGAGTTATAAAATGTAAGCTTCCAGCTCAGGTAAGCTAATAAATAGGCAGCAATTCCATAGGATTCGATGACCTCATGGGGTGTGGCAAGTTGGGACCCCAGGGTTTTGACTGGCAGGATTTACGTAGAGGACCACTATACACTGCAACATACTAAATGCATAAGCTCTTGGCCTTAAAGTTTCATAGAAGAAGTTTTTTGAAGGTTCTTTAGCTATATAGCTCTATATAAACAAACAAGCCCCTAGGGTGTGGCCAGTTTGGACCTCAGATGCTAGATTGGCAGAATTTATGCAGGGGATCACTAGACATTGCTGCATACTAAATATGTAAGCTTTGGGCCTCATGGTTTCAGAGAAAAAGATTTTTGAAGTCTTTCCCATTATAAGTCTATGGGAGCAGCATGGCCAATTTGGACCCCAGGGGGCATGGTTGGCAGGATTTAAGTTGGAGACCACAAAACGTAGCTACATATGTACTAAAGAAGTTAGCTCTGGGCCAAATGGTTTAAGAGAAGAAGATTTTTTAAGATTTTCCCATTGTTAGTCTATGGGAACTAATGACCCCCGGGGCGTGGATCCCAGGGGCATGGTTGGCAGGATTTATGTAGGGGACGAATAGACATTGTTACTTGCTACATATGTACGCTATTGGCCTCATGGTTACAGAGAAGATTTTTTTTTAAAAATTCCCATTGTAAGTCTATGGGAGCTTATAACCCCCTGGGCGTGGCCAATTTGCACAACAGGGTCATGGTTGGGAGGATATATGTAGGGGAGCACTAGACATTGCTACATGCTACATATATATGCTCTGGGCCTCATGGTTTCAAAGAATAAGATTTTTCAAGATTTTCTCATTGTACGTCTATGGGAGCTTATGATTGATTGATTGATTTCTTGCTTAACGTCCACGGTAAACAGCTAAGGTCATGTGGGGACGGTCAGTTAACCTAACCACACTATTCCTGGGCAGGCTTAGACCTCCTAAGCGGTTAATCAGTACTATGTGCACATACTTTCGCCAGTAACTGTTAACTGCCCTTCTTGAATCAGCGGAAGGAGAAACGATAGTATGTGGCCAGACCGGGTTTCGAACCCAGGATCTCTGACTTATGAGTCAGGTGCCCTACTGATTGCGCTACGCAGCCCGGCGGGAGCTTATGACTCCCGGGGCGTGGCCAATTTGGACCCCAGGGGCATGGTTGGCAGGATTTATGTAGGGGACCACTAGACACTGCTTCATGCTACAAATATAAGCTCTGGGCCTCATGGTTTCAGAGAAGAAGATTTTTTTAAGATTTTCTCTTTGTAAGTCTATGGGAGCTAATGGCCCCCTGGGGCGTGGCCAATTTTGGGCCCCAGGGGCATGGTTGGCAGGATTCATGTAGGGAACCACTAAACATTGCTACATACCAAATATATAAGCTCTGGGCCTCATGGTTTTAGAGAAGAAAATTTTTATTAGTTTTCCCATTATGAGTCTATGGGAGCTTATGACCCCTGGGGAGTGGCCAGTTTGAACCCCAGAGGCTTGGTTGGGAGGATTTATGTAGGGGACCACTAAACATTGCTACATACTATATATATAAGCTCTGGGCCTCATGGTTCCAGAGAAGAAGATTTTTGAAGGTTCTTAAGCTATATAGTTATGTATAAAACAAGTAGCCCAAGGGCAACGACCGCTCACCTGAGTTATAAAATGTAAGCATCCAGCTCAGGTAAGCAAATAAACAGGCTGCAATTCTATAGGATTCGATGACCCAATGGGGTGTGGCAAGTTTGGACCCCAGGGTTTTGATTGGCAGGATTTATGTAGAGGACCACTATACACTGCAACATACTAAATACATAAATACTCTTGGCCTTATGGTTTCATAGAAGAAGTTTTTTGAAGGTTCTTTAGCTATATAGCTCTATATAAACAAACAAGTCCCTAGGGTGTGGCCAGTTTGGACCTCAGGTGTTTGATTGGCAGAATTTATGCAAGGGATCACTAGACATTGCTGCATACTAAATATGTAAGCTCTGGGCCTCATGGTTTCAGAGAAAATGATTTTTGAAGTCTTTCCCATTATAAGTCTATGGGAGCAGCATGGCCAATTTGGACCCCAGGGGGCATGGTTGGCAGGATTTAAGTTGGAGACCACAAAACGTAGCTACATATGTATTTAAGAAGTTAGCTCTGGGCCACATGGTTCAAGAGAAGAAGATTTTTTAAGATTTTCCCATTTTTAGTCTATGGAAACTAATGACCCCCGGGTTGTGGCCAGTTTGGACCCCAGGGGCATGGTTGGCAGGATTTATGTAGGGGACCACTAGACATTGGTATATACTAAATATGTAAGCTTTGGGACTCATGGTTTCAGAGAAGAAGATTTTTGAAGTTATTCCCATTACAAGTCTATGGGAGTTTATGACCCCTGGGGATTGGCCAGTTTGGACCCCCGAGGCTTAGTTGGCAGGATTTATGTAGGGGACCACTAAACATTGCTACATACTATATATATACGCTCTGGGTCTCATGGTTCCAATGAAGAAGATTTTGAAGGTTCTTAAGCTATAGCTATTTATAAACAAATGACCCCCTGGGGCATGGGTGGAAGAATTTTAGTAGGGGATCACTAGATATTGATACATGCTATATATATAAGCTACGAGCCTCATGGTTTCAGAGAAGAAGATTTTTTAAGATTTTCCCATTGTAAGTCTATGGGAGCTAATGACCCCCGGGGCGTGGCCAATTTGGGCCCCAGGGGCATGGTTGGCAGGATTTATGTAGGGGACCGCTAGACATTGGTACATATTATATATGTAAGCTATGGGCCTCATGGTTTCAGAGAAGAAGATTTTTTAACATTTTCCCATTGTAAGTCTATGGGAGCTAATGACCCCCGGGGCGTGGCCAATTTCGGCCCCAGGGGCATGGTTGGCAGGATTTATGTAGGGGACCACTGGACATTGGTACATATTAAATATGTAAGCTCTGGGCCTCATGGTTTCAGAGAAGAAGATTTTCCCATTGTAAGTCTATGGGAGCTAATGACCCCCGGGCGTGGCCAATTTCGGCCCCAGGGGCATGGTTGGCAGGATTTATGTAGGGGACCACTAGACATTAGTACATACTAAATATGTAAGCTCTGGGCCTCATGGTTTCAGAGAAGAAGATTTTTTAAGATTTTCCCATTGTAAGTCTATGGGAGCTAATGACCCCCGAAGCGTGGCCAATTTGGGCCCCAGGGGCATGGTTGGCAGGATTTATATAGGGGACCACTAGACATTGGTACATACTAAATATGTAAGCTCTGGGCCTCATGGTTTCAGAGAAGAAGAATTTTTAAGATTTTCCCATTGTAAGTCTATGGGAGCTAATGACCCCCGGGGCGTGGCCAATTTGGGCCCCAGGGGCATGGTTGGCAGTATTTATGTAGGGGACCACTAGACATTGGTACATACTAAATATGTAAGCTCTGGGCCTCATGGTTTCAGAGAAGAAGATTTTTGAAGTTTTTCCCATTATAAGTCTAAATATGTAAGCTCTGGGCCTCATGGTTTCAGAGAAGAAGATTTTTGAAGTTTTTCCCATTATAAGTCTATGGGAGATATACGTTGCCATGGCAACCAGAGTTCCAATCCAATCTGCCCTTTAACCTAATGCAGTCAACCCCCAACCCCAGCAATTCTACACATAAAAATTGATCAAGACTGGTGTAGGAGATATTGGTGTTTAAAAGTGTGGACGCCGACGCCGGACGACGGACCATGGCTATACTATAAGCTCACCTTGACAGGTGAGTTAAAAATGACCCCCTGGGGTGTTGCATTTTGAGCCCCAGGGGCATGGGTGGCAGGATTTTAGTAGGGAATCACTATACATTGATCCTTGCTATATATACAAGCTATGGGCCTCATGGTTTCAGAGAAGAAGATTTTTTAAGATTTTCCTATTGTAACTCAAAGGGAGCTAATGACCCCCAGGGGCGTGGCCAATTTGGGCCCAGGGGCATGGTTGGCAGGATTTATGTAGGGGATCACTAGACATTGGTACATACTAAATATGTAAGCTCTGGGCCTCATGGTTTCAGAGAAGAAGATTTTTTAAGATTTCCCATTGTAAGTCTATGGGAGCTAATGACCCCCTGGGTGTGGCAAATTAGGGCCCCAGGGGCATGGTTTGCAGGATTTATGTAGGGGACCACTAGACATTGGTACATACTAAATATGAAAGCTCTGGGCCTCATGGTTTCAGAGAAGAAGATTTTTTAAGATTTTCCCATTGTAAGTCTATGGGAGCTAATGACCCCCAGGGCGTGGCCAATTTGGGCCCAGGGGCATGGTTGGCAGGATTTATGTAGGGGACCACTAGACATTGGTGCATACTAAATATGTAAGCTCTGGGCCTCATGGTTTCAGAGAAGAAGATTTTTTAAGATTTTCCCATTGTAAGTCTATGGGAGCTAATGACCCCCGGGGTGCGGCCAATTTGGGCCCCAGGGGCATGGTTGGCAGGATTTATGTAGGGGACCACTAGACATTGGTACATTTTAAATATGTAAGCTCTGGGCCTCATTGTTTCAAAGAAGAAGATTTTTGAAGTTTTTCCCATTATAAGTCTATGGGAGCTATATGTTGCCATGCCTGATGGGAACCAGAGTTCTAACCCAATCTGCCCTTAAACCTAATGCAGTCAATCCCCCACCCCAATAATGCTATTAAAATTTTTTATCAAGATTGGTCTGCTGGTTTAGGAGATATTGGTGTTTGAAAGTGTGGTGGACGATGACGACGGACGACGGACTACGGACCATGGCTATACTATAAGCTCACCTTGACAGGTGAGTTACATGTAACAAGTGGACCATGATTGTAAGATAAACTTCTTCAGCTTCTAAGGTAACTACAGTTATTTTTTAAGGCTTCCCAATAGTTAGGGCACCATATTCACTTGGCTAAAAGATGGGGGAATACAGTTATTACGGGGATTAACATGAATAGAAAAGAATGGAGATAATAACCTGATATTGCATGCCACTACCTTCTTCAGTTCTAGTCACTGCCAGGGTTTTACCATTTAAGTCAGCATACATGTTAAGATTCTGAAACAGAAGAGTCAGATACACATGGGATGAAATGTCAATACAATAAACTGACCTACCATAAAACCTCTATATATTGGGACAGTTAGGTCTGGGCAAATAGTGCAAACCCAGATCACACTGCTCCTCAAGGAGTAGTCTAATCAGGGTTTACACTATTTGCCATCCCATTTGCATTTTTTGGACACATTACTGCACTGTAAAACCAAACTGTTCCAATTTTAGGACAATCATGGTAATTATTTTTGGTGTCCCAATATTTAAAATTTTTATGGTAACTGCCTGAATCTCAAAGAGTATGGGTACAATTCAATGTTTTTTCTGCCATTTTTTTCAAAGGAAAACAACTCTTGCAAGTTCTTGTTCGGGTACAAGTCTGGGCAAGGAAATGCTTCTACAAAATGATCTACTGTTTTGTCCAAGGTATACTATATTGAGAATTCAAACACTAGTAGGCAAACAGTGTAGACCCAGATCAGACTGCTCCTACAGGAGCAGGATCTACACTGTTTACCATTCTATCTGCACCTTTTGGATATGCATTACTGCCTTAAAAATCCAAACTGTTTACTGTTGAGGGAAATTTCGGTAATCTAAAACCAGAGGACCATTGGTCCTGTAGCTCACCTGAGTCCATTCATCCTCAGCACTCAGGGGTAAGTAACTCTAAGGCAAATTGAACAATATGACAAAATTTTGAAGTCTGCTTCTTGAGAACATTTCTGTAAAACTTTTGTCAAAATATCTACTGTAACACAGAAATAAATGCTAATTTACATTTTTCCCATTATAATTTAAAGAGTAACTACACTTCAGGAACTGACTGAATCTGACCCCAAACCCTATCCCCAACATCAAAGGGAAAGATTGACAAAGACATCCCAACAAACAATAAATTACAAGTGATAAGCCGAGTCAGCAGCTCTTTCCCAAATAGATGGCAACTCAGCTATTTTTATTGAACTAAATAATTTAGACCAACAGACGGGTTACAACGGACTAAGCAAATTATATGAAAAACATTTTACAATTATTTTTACCTATTTTCTATTTTTATGATAGAAGGATTAAACTGAGAACACAATAAATTAAACAGCACCGAACAAGTCTATGGAAACTTTAAGTTGCCATCGCAACAAACCACATGGGCAACAATAATAAACTAGATGGCCGTGGCCAGCATGTCAAGCCCATTGGCCATTTGACAGTAGTGAAAATGCTTTTTCCTGAAAGTAGGTCACAGCAACCTAGTTTTGTTGGTTGGTTGGTTGATATGATGCTTAACGTCCACGGTAAACAACTAAGGTCATGACGGGACGGTCAGTTAACCTAACCACACTATTCCTGGGCAGGCTTAGACCTCCTAAGCGGTTAACCAGTACTAAGTGCACATACTTTCGCCAGTAACTGACAACTGCCCTTCTTGAATCAGCGGAAGGAGAAACGAAAGTATGTGGCCAGACCGGGATTCGAACCCAGGACCTCTGACTTACGAGTCAGGTGCCCTACCGATTGCGCTACGCGGCCCGGCACCTAGTTTTGTTGTAGGTGCCTGGAGTGATAATGTGCATGCAATGATGAAGTTTCAAAGATCTGGCGACTATGAAAAGAAAGATATAAGCCTGACCTCGTTAACTAAGTATGTGGTACTTTTTCGTGAAAGTAGGTCACAGCGACCTAGTTTTGTTGGAGGTGACCTGGAGTGGTAAGAAGCATGCACTGATGGAGTTTCAATGTTCTGGGACCTTTGAAAAGGGAGATAAGAGGCTGCAGACGAAAACTAAACATGTGGTAATTTTTCTTGAAAGTAGGTCACAGTGACCTAGTTTTGTTGTAGATGACCTGGAGTGGTAGGGTGCATGCACTGATGAAGTTTCAATGTTCTGGGGCCAAGGAAAAGAAAGATATGGGGCTGACCTAGAAAACTAAATACATATGTGGTAATTTTTCGTGAAAGTAGGTCACAGCGACCTAGTTTTGTTGGAGGTGACTTGGAGTGGTAAGGTGCATGCACTGATGAAGTTTCAATGTTCTGGGGCTTATGAGAAGGGAGCTATGGGGCTGAACTAGAAAACTAAAGATGTGGTAATTTTTTGTGAAAGTAGGTCACAGTGACCTAGTTTTGTTGGAGGTGACCTGGAGTGGTAAGGTGCATGCACTGATGAAGTTTCAATATTCTGGGGCTTATGAGAAGGGAGCTATGGGGCTGAACTAGAAAACTAAATATGTGGTACTTTTTCGTGAAAGTAGGTTACAGCAACCTAGTTTTGTTGGTGGTGACCTGGAGTGGTAAGGTGCATGTACTGATGAAATTTTAATGTTCTGTGGCCTACAAAAAGGGAGATATGGGGCTGCAGACGAAAACTAAATATGTGGTACTTTTTCGTGAAAGTAAGTCACAGTGACCTAGTTTTGTGGGAGCCAATTAGCATTTTAGTGGGGCATATTGTGATGAAGTTTCAAGGTCCTAGGGTCTATCAAACTCAAGATATGGCTCCGGACGGACGGACGGACATATGGATGACTAACACCAACGGGCGACTATGTCTCGCTGACCATGTCTCGCTGACCCACATGCGGGCTCAACAAAAATAGTAATTCAATAGAAGCTATTACTAAGATCCTTTCAGTAAAGTTTAAGCTTTATTGTCCAATTAGTTTCTTCTGTATGTTTTCTGTTTCTAACCATTTGGTTACCATGGCAACCAGCTAAATTGTGCCATTTGCATAAATTTCATGCGATTGCTAGAGGACTACTCAAGGAACAATTCTGTAAAAGTTTTGTCCAAATATCTGCAGCTATATAGCTAAAAATGAAAATTTTCAACTTTCCTATTATAACTCAATGGCAAAACTTCCCACAGAAACAAAACTACTGTAGCAACTGCCATGAGAAACAGTATTTTTATAGAGGCTAGTACTCGGATCCCTTCTGTAAATTTTGAGCTGTATCGGTCGCATAGTTTTTGAGGAGATGATTTTTAATATTTTTTTCAATTTTTCGGTTGCCATGGCAACCAGCCAATTTCTGCAATTTGCATAAATTTAATAAGGCTGGTTGAGGACTACTCAAGGAACATTTCTATGAATGTTTTGTCAAAATATCTGCACCGACATAGCAATAAATGCAAAGGGGGGGGGGGGGGGGGGGGGGGGGGGTATCAATAAGGTGGGTTTTCTGCATCCTACCAAAGTTTAAGTTTTTTAACTGATGGTATACTCCAGTGTGTCTGATTTATTGAACCATATGTGACTTTGGTCGGAAAGCCCTAGTTACTGAGCTATGGGTCCATGGAGGTGGGTGGGGTAACTCAACATGGTTTTAGCTGGTCTTGGAACAAGTAGCCCAAGGGCAACGACCGTTCACCTGAGTTATCAAATGTAAGCTTCTAGCTCAGGTAAGCTAATAAACAGGCTGCAATTCTATAGGATTCGATGACCCCATGGGGTGTGGCAAGTTTGGACCCCAGGGGCTTGATTGGCAGGATTTATGTAGAGGCAAACCATACACTGCTACATACTAAATACATAAGCTCTTGGCCTTATGGTTTCATAAAAGAAGATTTTTGAAGGTTCTTTAGCTATATAGCTCTATATAAACAAACAACCCACTGGGGTGTGGGCAGTGTGGACCTCAGATGCTTGATTGGCAGAATTTATGCAGGGGATCACTAGACATTGCTGCATACTAAATATGTAAACTTTGGGCCTCATGGTTTCAGAGAAAAAGATTTTTGAAGTCTTTCCCATTATAAGTTTATGGGAGCAGCATGGCCAATTTGGACCCCAGTGGGCATGGTTGGCAGGATTTAAGTTGGAGACCACTAAACGTTGCTACATATGTACTAAAGAAGTTAGCTCTGGGCCTCATGGTTTAAGAGAGGAAGATTTTTTAAGATTTTCCCGTTGTTAGTCTATGGGAACTAATGACCCCCGGGGCGTGGCCAGTTTGGACCCCGGGGGCATGGTTGGCAGGATTTATGTAGGGGAACACTAGACACTGCTACTTGCTACATATACGCTCTTGGCCTCATGGTTACAGAGAAGAAGATTTTTTTAAGACTTTCCCTTTGTAAGTCTGAAGGAGTTTATGACCCCCTGGGCGTGGCCAATTTGCACTGCAGGGTCAGGGTTGGTATGATTTATGTAGAGGACCACTAGACATTGCTACAGGCTACATATATATGCTCTGGGCCTCATGGTTTCAAAGAAGAAGATTTTTCAAGATTTTCTCATTGTAAGTCTATGGGAGCTTATGACTCCCAGGGCGTGGCCAATTTGGACCCCAGGGTTGGCAGGATTTATGTAGGGGACCACTAGACATTGCTTCATGCTACACATATAAGCTCTGGGCCTCATGGTTTCAGAGAAGAAGATTTTTTAAGATTTTCTCTTTGTAAGTCTATGGGAGCTAATGACCCCTTGGGGTGTGGCCAATTTGGGCCCCAGGGGCATGGTTGGCAGGATTCATGTAGGGGACCACTAGACATTGGTACATACCAAATGTATAAGCTGTGGGCCTCATGGTTTCAGAGAAGAAGATTTTTTAAGATTTTCCCATTATGAGTCTATGGGAGCTTATGACCCCTGAGGAGTGGCCAGTTTGGACCCCAGAGGCTTGGTTTGGAGGATTTATGTAGGGGACCACTAAACATTGCTACATGCTATATATGCTATATATATAAGCTCTGGGCCTCATGGAAGATTTTTGAGGTTCTTACATGTAAGCTATATAGCTATATAGTGGAGCAAACTTGATGGGCTATCTTTCAAGGGGGTGGTCTACGGAGTGTAACATTTGTTTTTATATATCAAAATGATCGTCTGGGTCTCTAGTTATCCAATTCAGCGTTTGCCACCTTGGCAAACCTTGCATAACTCTGTAGTGGCCAGTTATTTACGTTACCCCTTTAATTTTGAAAATAAAAAAAAATCATTGAAGTCAATAAGAAATGTGTTTAAACTATATAAATGTACCAAATCTAAATATTTTCTGTAAGAACAGTTAATATGCTATAAATTAGGCTGCTCAGAAAACAGTTAAGAACTTTGGCGTTGTTACTTTCGTTACAATATATCATGTACCCCTTGAAAATTTAAAATTGGAACTTAAGTAGTTGCATTTTACAAAGACCCTATTACAAAAAGGCCCAAAATGATCATTTTTACTTACTATTCAATTGGCCCCTTTTAGTGGGTTTCTAGCAAAACAAATATGAGACCTCTAGCTTTTATATTTTGTCAACCACGTCCTGTTGAACAGTTACACCTATTCCCTTTTTTTGGCTGAAAAGTCATTTTTCGTATAATTGTTCGTACAAAAAGCGGCTAATAACCAATTTAAACTTGACAAATTGTGGCCTTTTGCAAAAAGATCATGTTAGCCATGATATAACACAATAGCTTAAAAATTATTTTTGACCTTACAACCCATTTTAGCCAGTGTAACGTACTTAACAGATTAAAATGTTTGCGTAAAGCATCTGTCATTCACATCAGGAAAACACTCTTTTCAAATTCTGACTTTGAAACAACACAGTTGTGATAAATATGTTTATTGTTTATCGTAAAATGAAATTTATGCATAGTAGTCGCCTACATAGACGGAAAACAGTGTAATTTACATGACATACAATGCTCAGATTGCCCTGATTTTCAAACGAAGCCTTCATGAGTTAATCTGTACATGAAAAAAAATCATTAATACCCAAATAACTTTGAAAGTTTAAACAAAACCACAAAATATCAAATAACTTCTAGTTACTTACAGTTTTGTATTCAGAAAGGTAACGTTTGTAACATCTGAAAAAATAAAACTCCCCGAGATTAAATATTGCCACTGCCAAATATGCGTAACCTTTATTATTTTGAGTAAAAATATTTTTAGAATGACCGGTTTAAATCCACTCATGTAACTTATTATTGACAGCCCCAAGGTGGAGCATCAGTTCTGGTGTATCTATATCATAGTTTGTATTGTCCACTTATCTGTCGTCTTCGAAAACTCGTTTTGTTTCATATGTATATTTTCCATCATTCTGGTGTATAAATGGCATATATGGAAAAGGAAAGAAAATAGATGAAAATTTTGTATGCCTAATTTTGTTTGTTTAAGGCTAGCTTTGTACCCATGAACTTGTAAGGGGCTGCGTTTTTATCTGGCTAGCTACTAGTATCGTCTTACTACTTATCTTATATCTTTATGCAGCTATAGACAGTTTGGTATCGTGGTAGGGTTGTTGCGCAGATAACATTAATTCCTGCTCATTGCCCCTTTACTCTAATTTACCTTCTCTATAAAAACAATGTATAATCCCAAAGTTGCCTTGCAGCATATATTTTCACCAAAGTAACGTACATAACAGGTTAAAAGGTATGTGTAGTTTTTCCTACTGCAGCTACAGTAAAGTACCGTTGGGCTACTGTGGAAAGATTCCTCGTACTTCGTCATATTGAAAGTTATGCTTAGAATCATCTGGGCTCAATTTTAGTCAGTTAAGCTGAAGCTGGTGCTAGGGACACCTTATTGCATTATATCAAACAGAAAATATCATTAAAATAAAAAAATATCATTAAAAATCATAAATCTAATCTGACAAATCGTTTACATTTGAATGTTGTATACGTTACCTTTTTAAATACCAAACCAAGAAGTGAAAGTAAGTGAATTATCATTGACTCAGTTAAAAAGGCATTTTGATGATGATTTTAAAGTAATAACAATATGTCATAATCATCTTATACCTGCCTCTAGGCAATATCATCCGATTTTGAAAGGAATCAGTTAAACTGAGTCTGCTATGTTCTTTCTCGTGTGTGTTCCTCGCTTCAACATGATCTTCTGGCAAGTCTTTGTAATAATACTGTATTAATGTGAAAGGACACACCTCATTATTTTACTGCAATTTGTCAGAAAGAAACAATATTCATTTCCGTAGATGTTTCCTATTCGCTTCTGAGAAAGCTATAACCTTTCCAAAAAATGGTCTGCTCTTATGGGAAACATTTTTTACAGCAGCAAATTCTTTTTAAAAAAAATTTCCCATTAAGAAAGGAGGCCAAAGTAAAATTGGCAAAATGACTTACGTGAACTTGTATCCCATCACCTTAAATTCTAAGACTGATAAAAAATAAATTCTAATGGATGAGGGATGAATCACAAAAAATAACAGCAACCTCGGTTTAACTAAGGAATGTAATGTTGCGACACTGCCAATGCCACCTAGCACCAGCTATTGCCAAATGATTCCAAATGACCAGAACATGAATTACAAAGAAGCATTTTACCTTAGCCACATGCCACTTGACACTAGCAGCAGTGGGGTAAAATAACTTTTTCTTTTTAAACTGTTATATTCGTTACTTCGTTTTAAATATATTCTATACGGCCAAAAGTAGTTAAACTATGGTTTCATATATTGCTTTTATAGGAAAAGGTCATTACAGGTAAAGAAGTGTAAAAGGGCAACGATCAGACACTGATTCAACTAGTGCCACAACCCTCCCACAACACCAAACTAAAATAGTAACATAAAGCATAGAACATGTACTCAAAAGATGCTAGTGGGTAGCAAAATATACGTGCGCCCATTCCATGCAGATGTCAACAAGTTAGCTTTCATCAAGCACACCCAGGAACACAAAATGTATATTTTCACCTTCTTTCTTTCTGTTTTTATATACATCAGAATGATAGCGAGTAAACAGCCAAAACAAATCAATTTTTCGAATACTACAGATAAGTGGCCAACACAAACTATAACATCGTTACACAACAACGGATGTATCGCCGTGGAAATTTCACTGATAAATTACATATGGTGGGTTTAACCAGTCTAAAGTACCATTTTAAAAATATTTTTAACAAAACTAATGAGTTTTAGGCATATTTTTCAGTAACAGCACATAATCTCAGTGATTGTTTTCAAATAATGGTTACAAACGTTACCTTTCTGAGTACAAAACAGAAAGTTCTGATTAATAAAATTCTTACAATGTGATATTTTTAGTGTCATTTGGATATTAATGGAAAAAATAAAAGTGTTCTATGGATAGATTAATTCACGAAGGTTTTCTTTCTAGTTTAAAGGACAATCTCATCTTTGCATGTCATGTAAATAACACTATTTGCTGTCGGATTAGTTTATTAAACAATGCAAAGATTTCATTTGACAATAGATAATGTACATAATATCACAACTGCGTTGTTTAAAAGTCAGAATTTGAAAAGAGTGTTTTTTTTTTCTGGCGGGAATGATAGACGCTTTACGCAAACATTTTAATCTGTTAAGTACGTTACTCTGGCTAAAATGGGTTGTAAGGTCAAAAATAATTTTTAAGCTATTGTGTTATACAATGGTTAACATGATCTTTTTGCAAAAGGCCACAATTTGTCAAGTTTAAATTGGTTATTAGCCATTTTTTGTACGAACAATTATACGAAAAATGACTTTTCAGCCAAAAAAAGGGAATAGGTGTAACTGTTCAACAGGACGTGGTTGACAAAGTATAAAAGCTAGAGGTCTCATATTTGTTTTGCTAGAAACGCTATGTAAGGGGCCAATCGAATAGTAAGTAAAAATGATCATTTTGGGCCTTTTTATAATAGAGTCTTTGTAAAATGCAACAACTTAAGTTCCAATTTTAGATTTCCAAGGGGTACATGATATATTGTAACGAAAGTAACAACGCCAAAGTTCTGAACTGTTTTCTGAGCAGCCTAATTTATAGCATATTAACTGTTCTTACAAAAAATATTTAAATTTGATACATTTATATAGTTTAAACACATAACTTATTGACTTCAATAAATATTTTTGATATTCAAAATTTAAAGGGGTAACGTAAATAACTGGCCACTACAGAGTTATGCAAGGTTTGCCAAGGTGGCAAACGCTGAATTTCATAACTAGAGACCCAGACGATCATTTTGATATATAAAAACAAATGTTACACTCCGTAGACCACTATCTTCCTTTTCTAGGCCACTTATGCAATCAAATTTGCTCCACTAATATATATACAAATGACCCCCTGGACGTGGCAATTTGAGCCCCCGGGGCATGGGTGGCAAGATTTTAGTAGGGGATCACTAGACATTGAAACATTCTATATTTATAAGCTATGGGCCTCATGGTTTCAGAGAAGAAGAATTTTTAAGATTTTCCCATTGTAAGTCTATGGGGGCTAATGACCCCCGGGGCATGGCCAATTTGGGCCTCAGGGGCATGGTTGGTAGGATTCATGTAGGGGACCACTAGACATTGGTACATACTAAATATGTAAGCTCTGGGCTTCATGGTTTCAGAGAATAAGATTTTTGAGTTTTTTTCCATTATAAGTCTATGGGAGCTTATGACCCCCGGGGAGTGGCCAGTTTGGACCCCAGAGGCTTGGTTGGGAGGATTTATGTAGGGGACCACTAAACATTGCTACATAGTATATATATATATATTGGCTCTGGGCCTCATGGTTCCAAAGAAGATTTTTGAAGGTTCTTAAGCTATATAGCTATATATAAACAAATGACCCCCTTTGGGCGTGGCCAATTTGAGCCCCAGGGGCATGGGTGGCAGGATTTTAGTAGGGGATCACTAGACATTGATACATGCTACATATATAAGCTATGGGCCTCATGGTTTCAGAGAAGAAGATTTTTTAAGATTTTCCCATTGTAAGTCTATGGGAGATAATGACCCCCAGGGCGGGGCCAATTTGGGCCCCAGGGGCATGGTTGGCAGGATTTATGTAGGGGACCACTAAACATTGGTACATACTAAATATGTAAGCTCTGGGCCTCATGGTTTCAGAGAAGAAGATTTTTGAAGGTTCTTAAGCTATATAGCTATATATAAACAAATGACCCCCTGGGGCGTGGCCAATTTGAGCCCCAGGGGCATGGGTGGCAGGATTTTAGTAGGGGATCACTAGACATTGATACATGCTATATATATAAGCTATGGGCCTCATGGTTTCAGAGAAGAAGATTTTTTAAGATTTTCCCATTGTAAGTCTATGGGAGCTAATGACCCCCAGGACGTAGCCAATTTGGGCCACAGGGGCATGGTTGGCAGGATTTATGTAGGGGACCACTAGACATTGGTACATACTTAATATGTAAGCTCTGGGCCTCATGGTTTCAGAGAAGAAGATTTTTGAAGTTTTTCCCATTATAAGTCTATGAGAGCTATATGTTGCCATGGCAACCAGAGTTCCAACCCAATCTACCCTTTAACCTAATGAAGTCAATCCCCCACCCCAAAAATGCTACAAATAAAATTTGATCAAGATTGGCCCGCTGGTTTAGGAGATATTGGTGTTTAAAAGTGTGGATGACGACGCCGACGACGGACCATGGCTATACTATAAGCTCACCTTGACAGGTGAGCTAAAAATGATCTCATTTGGTAGAAGAGCACAACAGACAGACAGTGTTTGATAAAATGATTAACAGAACATCAAAAATGTATTTCCATATCATTTTATTTGGTTTAATTTGAACATGTATTGTCAAAAAAGACTTCCTTTGACATTCAGCATTTTTTTATATTTTGTCCTCTATTTTCAATATTTCTTGGCATCATTGTTAAATTAACTGACCAGTAATCATCAAACTCATGTCAAGGAAGCACCTTGACCAGTACCATTGGATGATGTGACCAGAATTTCACAATGACCTAGTTTTCATGGTTGACTGAACACATAAACTTGCTTAGAATATGGTTATATTCAATTTTATGACCTAGAATTACGAAACTTTGGTCAAATTAATATCTTAACTGCTATATTATGCCCCACTCCCCCGCCACTAAAGGTGAGAGAAAACATACTGGCTTCAGGTCACATGATCAACATGGCCACAATGCCCATATATAGTAAAAACCTTTAAAAGTCATCTTCTTAAAAACCAGTCGACCAATGGCCTTGAGACTTGGTAAGTAGAATCAGGTACTCAAGTTCTTCCAAGATTGTTCAAATGATGACCTTGGATTGATTTTGACCTTTTTGTGGCAAGGTCAAATATTGGAAAGCACTAGAACATAAGAATTCATGGTAAGTTTTGAAGATTTTGACTTAGAAATTGGTACATACAGTTGACTAAATGACATGGCCACAATGCCCATATATGGTAAAAACATTTAAAAATCTTCTTCTTAAGAACCAGTTGACCAATGGCATTGAGACTTCGTAAGTCAAGTTCTTCCAAGATTGTTCAAGATTGTTCAAATGATGACCTCGAATTGACCTTGACCTTATTGGCCCAGTGGCTGTTGAGAAGATTATTTGAAATTGTCAAAATATGAGAGTTCTGGGTCAAAGGTTAAAGAATGACCTTGACCTCTTGTACTCATAAATCTTCATGTACTCATTTAGATGACTGTAGATATCGATTTTTAGCCCAAAATCTTCAACAGTTTTCAAGATATCTTATATTCTAGCATTTTCCCATATAAAAGCACAAGGAGGCAAATTTGACCTTGCCGTAAAAAGGGTCAAGGTCAACCCAAGGTCATAATTTGAACAAGAGGGCCAAGAGGCCCTGAATCGCTCACCTGAGCAAAAAGGTTAAAGGTCAAACTAGGGTCATAATGTGAACAAACCAGATAGTTTGCAACCATTTCCAAATGGTTCTGAAGAAGAAGATTTTTGAATGTTTTTCTATGTATTGCTATGGTTCAAACCCTGGAGCCCCCGGGGCAGGGCCATTTGGACCCTGGGGCCATCATTTGAATAATCTTGGTAAAGGATCACTAGGCAATGCTAAAAGCTAAATTTCAAGTCTCTGAGCCAAGTGGTTCTGAAGAAGAAGATTTCTGAATATTTTCCTATGTTTTTCTATGGTTCAAACTCAGGACCCCCTGGGGCCGCGCCATTTTGACCCTGGCACCATCATTTGAACAAACTTGGTAAGGGACCACTAGGCAATGTATCATACATAATTACAAGCATCTGCACCTGGAGTAGAAGGTTTTTAAGTACATTTTAATTTCGAACCCAAGACTCCCTGCCCCAGGGCCATTTTCGATCCTAGGGCCACCATTTACAAAAACTTTGTAGGAGTCCACCAGGCAATGCATCATATCAAATTTCAAGCATCTGAGCCAAGTGGTTCTGAAGAAGAAGATTTTTTAATAGTTTCCTATGTTTTTCTATGGCTCAAACTCAGGACTCCCTGCCGCAGGGCCATTTTGGACCCTGGGGGTCATCATTTGAACAAACTTGATAAAGGACAACGAGGTAATGCATCATACCAATTTTCAAGCATCTGAGCCAAGTGGTTCTGAAGAAGAAGATTTTCTAATATTTTTCTATGAAGTTCTATGGTTCAAACCCAGGACCCCTGGGGCGGGGCCATTTTAGACCCTGGGGTCATCATTTGAACAAACTTCGTAAAAGACTACTAGGCAAAGGTACAGACCAAATTTCAAGCATCTGAGCCAAGTAGTTCTGAAGAAAAAGATTTTTTAAATATTTTTCTATATATTTCTATGGTTCAAACCTAGGACTCCCTGTCGCTGGGCCATTTTGGACCCTGGGGCCACCATTTGAACAAACTTGGTAAAGGTCTATTAGGCAATACTACATACCAAATTTCAAGCATTTGAGCCTTGTGGTTCTGAAGAAGAAGATTTTTTAATATTTTTCTATGTATTTCTATGGTTCAAACCTGGGACTCCCTGCCACAGGGCCATTTTGGACCCTGGAGCCACCATTTGAACAAACTTTGTAGAGGACTACTAGGCAATGTTACATACAAAATTTCAAGCATCTGAGGCAAGCAGTTCTGGTGAAGAAGATTTTTAAGTATTTTTTAGTTTCGAACCTAAGACCCCCTGCCCCGGGACCATTTTGGACCCTGGGGCCACCATTTGAACAAACTTGGTAGAGGACCACTAGGCAATGCTACATGCCAAATTTCAAGCATCTGAGCCAAGCAGTTCTGGAGAAGATTATTTTTAAGTGTTTTTTAGTTTCTAACCCAAGACCCCCTGCCCCAGGGCCATTTTGGACCCTGGGGCCACCATTTGAACAAACTTGGTAGAGGACCACTAGGCAATGCTACATACCAAATTTCAAGCATCTGAGCCAAGCAGTTCTGGAGAAGAAGATTTTTAAGTGTTTTTTAGTTTCGAACCCAAGACCCCCTGCCCCAGGGCCATTTTGGACCCTGGGGCCACCATTTGAACAAACTTGGTAGAGGACCACTAGACAATGCTTCATACCAAATATCTAAGCCCTAGGCCTAGCGGTTTCAGAGAAGATGTCATTTAAAGCAAATTGTTGACGACGCACGACACACGACGGACGACGGACACTGGGTGATCACAATAGCTCACCCTGAGCCTATGGCTCAGGTGAGCTAACAATCTTGGTAGTACTCATGTACCCAATGCTACATACCAAGTTTCAAGGCCATCGGCCTATTGGTTCTGGAGAAGAAGATTTTTTTAGGTTTTTACCATATATGGGCCTGGCGGCCATGTTGGTCATGTGACCAGGACGGTTTGAACAACTTTTTGTTCCCCCTTCCTCTGGAGGCCATCTATGAAATTTGGTTACAATTGGCCCAGCGGTTTCAGAGGAGAAGTCATTTGAAATTGTGGACGGACGGACGACGACGGACGACGGAGCCTTACCATCCTATAAGCTCCCCCGGAGCCGCTGGCTCAGGTGAGCTAAAAAATAAAACTTTGGTAGGATGCAGAAAAAACCCACCTTATTGATACCACCCCCCCCCCCCCCCCCCCCTTTTCTATTTTGCCATTATAAGTCGATGGCAACTTTAAGTTCCCATAGCAACCAAACTGCTAGAGCAATTGCCAAGAAAAACAGTACTGTTATAGAAGCTAGTACTAAGATCTTTTCTGTGAAGTTTGGTCTTTATTGGTTGCATAGTTTCTGAGATGATTTTTTAATATTTTTTTCTATTTTTAATCATTGGGTTGCCATGGCAACCAGCCAAATTGTGCAATTTACATAAATTTCATGTGGTTGATAGAGGATTACTCAAGGAACATTTCTGTAAAAGTTTTGTCATAATATCTGCAGTGACCTAGCAATAAATGCAAATTTTCAGTTTTTCCCATACAAGTCAATGGAAACTTTAAGTTGCCATAGTAACCAAAGTTATGAAGCGATTTGGATAAAAAACAGTATTATTGGTTCCCCCTGCCTATAGATGCTATATATGGAATTTGGTTACAATGGGCCTTGTAGTTTCAGAGGAGATGTCGTTTGAAAATGTTGACGGACGGACGACGTACAATGGACTACGGATGCCTGCCTATACTATAAGCTCACCTATGAGCCTTCGGCACAGGTGAGCTAACAAGGCTGGGATGGATACAATGACTCATATTGACCTAGTGGTTCTCAATATACTCCCTTTTTCCTAGACTGGTGTCAGTCCATTAAATAAAACAAGATCATAAATGAATACATGAAAATGAATATACTCACTACATTTCGAAAGATGTGGGATTTAATGTACATACTAAATATGTAAGCTCTGGGCCTCATGGTTTCAGAGAAGAAGATTTTTGAAGGTTCTTAAGCTATATAGCTATATATAAACAAATGACCCCCTGGGGCGTGGCCAATTTGAGCCCCATGTATTTCAGTTATGGGCAAGTAATAAAATGTTTTGCTGATAGCAGTTTACTGGTTATGTACCTTACCATAAAGGCTATGTATAAATACATGGTCTGATACCAGGCTACCTTTTTCCCTATCTGACAGACAATATAAAGTATCTTACCAATGAGGCTTTATCTCACAAGGGCCATGCCTACACACCCTACCAGCTACTAGTCTTATATTTCACAGCAACTCTGAGCTCTTTCTACCACTTTTATGCATTTTTTATAGGGACAGTTTGGGGTTTTTGGCCGATAGAGTCAGTCTTAGACATGCCTGCATCTGTTTCTGTTTTGGTGGGTTTATTTTCAGAAGGCTTTTCCTCCTGATTCCCCCGTTTTCAGTTCACAATTCAAATCTGTCCATGTTTATTGATTTGAGAACATGTGCAATTTGATCAAACTGAAAACAGACACTTGCAGATGCCGGCTGTCACAGACACTTGACGCGGGGCACGTATTGGAGAATCAATATAAGGCAAGCCCCTGGGTGATGAAGACAAATTTGTGACTGCGCATCTTGTTCTGCACATAAACAAAAACTTTACACTTCCGGATTAGTTCAACTACACTCGCAAAGAAAATCAAGTGGTGGTTTCTTGGACTCGCAGTCTGTAAATTTTGGTCGCATTTTGCTAGTATGCAATTCGAACCCTGAACCCGGTCTGGCCACACACTTTTGTTTCTCCTTCCGCTGATTCAAGAAGTGCAGGAGGTCTTAGCCTGCCCAGGAATAGTGTGGTTAAGTTAAATGACCGTCCCGACATGACCATAGTTGTTTACCGTGGACATTAAGCAACAAATCATTCAATCAATTAAACAAGTAGCCCAAGGGCAACGACCGCTCACCTGAGTTCTAAAATGTAAGCTTCCAGCTCAGGTAAGCTGATAAACAGGCTGCAATTCTATAGGATTCTATGACCCCATGGGGTGTGGCAAGTTTGGACCCCTAGGGGCTTGATTGGCAGGATTTATGTAGCGGACCGCTATACATTGCTTCATACTAAATACATAAGCTCTTGGCCTTATGGTTTCATAGAAGAAGATTTTTGAAGGTTCTTTAGCTATATAGCTCTACATAAACAAACGACCCCCTGGGGTGTGGCTAATTTGGACCTCAGGTGCTTGATTGGCAGAATTTATGCAGAGGAATACTAGACATTGTTGCATACTAAATATGTAAGCTCTGAGCCTCATGGTTTCAGAAAAGAAGATTTTTTAAGTCTTTCCCATTATAAGTCTATGGGAGCAGCATGGCCAATTTGGACCCCAGAGGGCATGGTTGGCAGGATTTAAGTTAGAGACCACTAAACGTTGCAACATACTAAAGAAGTTAGCTCTAGGCCTTATGGTTTAAGAGAAGAAGATTTTCCCATTGTAAGTCAGTGGGAGCTAATGACCACAAGGGTGTGGCTAAGTTGGACCCCAGGGGCATGGTTGGCAGAATTTATGTAGGGAACCACTAGCCATTGCTACATGCTACATATATAAGCTCTGGGCCTCATGGTCTCAGAGAAGATTTTTTAAGATATTCCCAATGTAAGTCTATGGGAGCTAATGACCCCTGGCGTGTGGCCAATTCGGACCCCAGGGGCATGGTTGGCAGGATTTATGTAAGGGACCACTAGACATTGCTACTTGCTACATATATAAGCTCTGGGCCTCATTTTTACAGAGAAGAAGATTTTTTAAAATTTTCACATTGTAAGTCTATGGTAGCTTATGACCCCGGGGCATGGCCAATTTGCATCCTAGGGACATGGTTGGTAGGATTTATGTAGGGGACCACTAGACATTGCCACATGCTACATATATAAGTCTAGGCCTCATGGTTTCAGAGAAGAAGATTTTTGAAGATTTTCTCATTGTAAGTCTATGGGAGCTTATGACTCCTGGGATGTGGCCTTGTTGGACCCCAGGGGCATGGTTTGCAGGATTTATGTAGGGGACCACTAGACATTGCTACATGCTATATATATAAGCTCTGGGCCTCATGGTTTCAGAGTAGAAGATTTTTGAAGATTTTTCCATTGTAAGTCTATGGGAGCATGTGACCCCCGTGGCGTGGCCAATTTGGGCCCCAGGGCCATGGTTGGCAGGATTCATGTAGGGAACCACTAGACATTGCTACATACCAAATACATAAGCTCTGGGCCTCATGGTTTCGGAGGAAAAGATTTTTTAAGTTTTTTCCCATTATGAGTGTATGGGAGCTTATGACCCCTGGGGAGTGGCCAATGTGGGCCCAAGGGGCATAGTTGGCAGGATTTATATAGGAGACCACTTAACATTGCTACATACTATATATATAAGCTCTGGGCCTCATGATTCCAGAGAAGATTTTTAAAGGTTCTTTAGCTATATAGCTATATATAAACAAATGATCCCCTGGGGCGTGGCCAATTTGAGCCCCAGGGGTATGGGTGGCAGGATTTTAGTAGGGGAGCACTAGACATTGATACATGCTATATATATTAGCTATGGGCCTCATGGTTTCAGAGAAGAAGATTTTTGAAGATTTTCCCATTATGAGTGTATGGGAGTTTATGACCCCTGAGGCATGGCCAATTTGGGCCCCAGGGGCATGGTTGGCAGGATTTATGTAGGGGACCACTTGAGAATTGCTACATGCTACAGTTATAAGCTCTGGGCCTCATGGTTTCAGAGAAGAAGATTTTTGAAGATTTTCCCATTGTAAGTCTATGGGAGCTAATGACCCTCGGGGTGTGGCCAATTTGGGCCCCAGGGGCATGGTTGGCAGGATTCACGTAGGGAACCACTAGACATTGCTACATACCAAATATATAGGCTCTGGGCCTCATGGTTTCAGAGGAGATGTTTGACGTTTTTCCCATTATGAGTGTATTGGAGCTTATGACCCCTGGGGCGTGGCCAATTTGGACCCCAGGGACTTGGTTGGCAGGATTTATGTAGGGGACCACTTAACATTTCTACATACTATATATATAAGCTCTGGGCCTCATAGTTCCAGAGAAGAAGATTTTTGAAGGTTCTTAGGCTATATAGCTTTATATAAACAAATGATCCCCTTTGGGCGTGGCCAATTTGAGTCCCAGGGGCATGGGTGGCAGGATTGTAGTAGGGGAGCACTAGACATTAATACATGCTATATATATAAGCTATGGGCCCCATGGTTTCAGAGAAGAAGATTTTTAAAGATTTTCCCATTGTAAGTCTATGGGAGCTAATGACCCCCGGGGCATGGCCAATTTGGGCCCCAGGGGCATGGTTGGCAGGATTTATATAGGGGACCACTAGACATTGGCACATACTAAATATGTAAGCTCTGGGCCTCATGGTTTCAGAGAAGAAGATTTTTGAAGTTTTTCCCATTATAAGTCTATGGGAGCTATATGTTGCCATGGCAACCAGAGTTCCAATCCAATCTGCCTTTAAACCTAATGCAGTCAATCCCCCACCCCTACAATGCTACACATAAAATTTGATCAAGATTGGCCTGCTGTTTTAGGAGATATTGGTGTTTGAAAGTGTGGACGCTGACGACACCGACGCCGACGGACGACAGACCAAGGCTATACTATAAGCTCACCTTGACAGGTGAGCTAAAAAGGTGCCCAAATGTTTTAAATTTTTATAATGTAAATTTTAATTCATGTATTAAGGTTCTGCAGTACATTTCGGCCATTTTGGACCATATTTCTGCATAAAATCACATCTAATCACAGCCAAAATAAAGCAAATGTTTGAAATAAAAGTGGTTCTTTCCACTAGATATAATGAAACTGTATCTCTAAATGTACAGAATGCTATTGTAAAAGGTACCTTTGAAGAGTTCTCATTTTTTTCGTTTTTCTCTCATATGGTCAAAATTTGTCTAAGTCCATTTTATACAAGAAAGTGTTGATATTATCCCCGTAATGTCACATGATATTATTCAAGCATTACTGAGTTTGTCCTCCTGAACACACTGTTCACCCAGATGCAACAAGTTGGTGCCCATGCCAAAACATGCTTAAATAAGTTTATGGGAAAATGCATGAAGTGCATGCTACTATTATTAGTCTATGTATTGTTACAAAAGTGCTAGGAATTTGCCATCAGTGTTGAAGGCAGCAAATTCCAGCAGCTAAGCCTGGGCAAGTAATTGAAACTGTGGGGGCTTCGGGCCTAATGTGAAGCCATATATCAGTTATGAATCATTCTTTCTATTCTGTAATGTTAAGTGCTTATTTTGAACAGTCTTTCATATCATCAATTCAACATAATGATTAAAACGTCCATCTCTGTGATTTACTTGTCTTTTAAAAATCATGTTATAACAAGTGATAAACAGCCTAGACTTCTCATTTGCTCCTTACTTGGAGCCCTTTACTCCATTTGTTTGGCTGGGCACTCCTTTTTTTAGAGAATAGTCCACTCTTGATATTGGAAAGTCAAAGTTCATCTCAAACTACTGGTGGCTCAAAGTCAATTTTGTGATCCCGGAAAATTTATTTTGAGATACCAGTAGTTTATAATAACAGGAGATGAAATATGTCCAAACCATTTTCTTTGATTTAAGAGGGTACTTTGAAATATCAGTGTTTGAGATAACAAGAGTTAACTTAACTATATCGTAAAAACTGCCTTATCGTAAAAACTGCATTATGGGACATCTACGTTTTCTCAAGATAGATGTAAGCGACTCTTATTTCACCATCCTACTGAAAACCCTGGAGGGATTTTCTTTCTGTTCACAGGGGCCGAAAATGCCGAGCCCTACTGTCGATGGAAATTTCATTAAAATCATGCAGAATTGACAATGTTTAAAAAACCCAAGGTTTCGGAAAAAGGCAACATTCTCAAAATACTTGGAAAAGCTCTGGCACATACATGTACTACTTAAATCAATATAAAAGCTTAATCTTGTCATGCATTTTTCAAATTTAAAGCCTATTGTATTTCTTCCAATAAATGTCTCCTCTCTAACAAACACTCCTTCCCTTATTTTTCTGTAAAGATTGACAAAATAACAAAGAGATTGGCTCCAGACCACCATTTTTTATCATTGACAAATTTTGTCTAAAGAGTTTCATATATCGACCCTAGGACTAGCACTGCCCCTGGCATTTATTAAGACACATACAGTGCTTTCTCAGTAAGGTGCCATTATGGATAGCTGATTATGGAAGTTCTTTGCACGTTTGTTTTTCGTATAAAATTATATAGTCTCTCATACCTGCAGGGGAGTTTTTTATGGCCCTACCAAACATTTATCACCTAATGCAGCAAGAATAAAAAAATCTGATGAATGATCTTCTGGAATCAAAGAATGAAATTAGCAGACTCTGTTCATGTGCAGTTATTTAAATTTGCAACTTTACTGCCCATATACCCCTGCCCAGAAAGATTGGATAGAAAAAAAATGAATTGGATGAAAAAGTCAGCTACAAACAAACCCCATAAAGCACCTACTGCAAGAACAGCAGAGCTTGTCCCAACATTGGTCAGTATCAGCAGTACTCCCCAGTGCTAAAGGCTGTCTTGGCAACTTCGCCCTCCCATTTATCTCCAAGTGTTAGAATTAATACTATATTTGTGACATGAAATTAAAACTGCCCATAAAATGAAAGTTTTCATATATTCTCCCCTATTTCAATTGTTCTGTGTACAACTGGATATCCGGAGTGTTTGACAGCTATGCTGTCATACCTGCAGACTACTTTGCTTGTAGACATTTAAAGCCTTGCATTTGTGATATTGAGTCAGAAACTTGATTCATGAAAAATCTCATGCTATAATTTAGATACAGAGTTTGAAAAATAAATTTCACAAACTTGTGGCTGAAACAGAATATGTTAGTATCATGCACCTAAATCCATTTGATAAGACAGTTATAGATTTTTTGGATTGTTTTTGAAGAGTTGAAGAGAACCCCTCCCCCCCTTCCCTCCCCCATTCTTGAAGCTGAAAAAATAGTGATATCACTCATTCAATGTCACATAAACGTATAAATTTATACAGTCAGAGAAGGGCTGCAAAAGGCAAAACAACGATGGTAATACCATTTTAGCTACCTATACAAAGTGGCTGTTGACCGAGAACACGGTAGCAAAAATTACCAGTAACAATGAACGATACTATTGTTAGTGGCTGTCAACCGAGCTGAAAGTGCTGTTGATTATCTCTGTCAACAGCCACTTTTGCATGTATGGCTAATGAACGTTTCGGTCGACAGCGCAGGTAGGAAAATTGGTATTACCCACTTTTAAATGTGGAATATTCAACCTGCATATCAAAGATATTTTTCAGGGTTATTCCACAACGTATGTCTAAACAAACACACAACCAAATCCACATACCCACCCACACACCAAATTTTTGACAGAGACATGATGCATACTGACATATGTGGTCAGAAGAAACAATGCTGTGTTTGCTATAGGACTTTACAGCAAATTTCATACATAGACGAAATCTGAGCGTCTACAACGTTTACTTTCTCTAGACGATTTAACGGGTCAGTGACAGACATAACTGTAACATCTCAAAGACCTGTGACTCTTGTATTGAGTACACATGACAATATAACGGTACAGAGATAGATTTTCCTCCATTGTTGGTGTAATCAGTAGCCGGAAGTGTCAATCAATTTCTGCCCTTGAAAAGATGTATAAGCTGCTTTGACTCGCTAACAAATTCCGATGAGCTACCTTATTAGAATTTATGTGTTGAAAATCAAACCTATAAATTTATGGCTATGGTGGATGAATCACAATTGTACGCCCTTCAACATAATTTCAGTCATATCAAGACGATGGGAGGCTGTTTACCACTGAAAAGATACCCGCTTCCAACGGATCTCGAGCCCGGGATTTATGTACGAATGCAGAGTCTAATCCGAGACTAAGCAGCTTGCTAATTTCCTATCGTCCCTTTTTAAATGCCGATACGGGCGAAAAGGGCGTTATGGCATATGTTGGCATTGGTGACTCAGACCAGCCTGTGTTTTTGCACAACAGCTAGAGCATTACTGTTAGCCTGATGATTCTCACATGTGTTACCAGACTTTTGGACTGCAAAGTTTTCAAGTGATTTGAGTGTCACGCCGTTGTCCAGTTGTTATAGCGCATAGCTATTGCACAGAAAGTCGCGGGTTCGAAACCCGGCCCGGCCAACGACTGAAAAAAAAAATAACCTCTTGATACATGACTGCATGACTTCAACTATGGACCACACACTCGCGATATGATAGGCGTCGCCTGAAATTGAGCTATGCCATCACAGTCCGAAGCAGGCATCCCGGCGTTCACATCTGTGTAAAGTGATGTAAAGTGATCAAAATTAATATTCGCTTTCATTCCCCCAGTATTGAGACTGATTAGTCAAGCAATCAGACTGTGCGGAAGCGCAGGCTGATCTCAACCGTCCCTATTCCCCACTCGTTTCAAAGTTGAATTTCAGGTGATTTTTTACCCATGTTGCTTTGCCTTTGACACTAACAGTTTGATTTCATTATCTTTCTTCTTCTTCCAGTTTTGACTACAAAAGCATTTGTAATCCACATTTTTTTCATTAATGGAATTGTAAGACCCTGGACCAGATCATAATACTATGTATTCGACAAATTTCGAATATACATTTATTTCTTGTTTGTTTGTAACAAGTCTCTTCTATTGGCCATTTGGTAAATACGCTAATGAGCTGCGATACGCAAAATCGGTGCTAAACGTATTTGCGCCAAGTAGAGGCTCAGACAAGCCCGAACATCCGCGCAGTCTGATCAAAGCCTTTGCTGTTCGCTAACATATATGGATCCTAACAAATCTTCAGACACTACTTGAAGGCAGCACGAGTTCATAGTCTGCCTTGTTTTGCCTTTTATCTTTGCTATTCGGATATACGTGAAGCACATTCTTCCGTGACGGGGATCAAATAAACATGTCGCAACTGAATTTGTGAGAGCAGTACAATCCAATTCTGAGCAATTGCATTTTATTTTCTTAACTTCTCCCGTATTCACACCGGGTTAGCTATGTTTTCAAGGATGTTGCGAATCAAAAAAGAGCTGTTACTAAACGAAAAAGAGTCATAACTACCAAAGGACCTGGTCATCAGGTCGTTTGGTAACTATGACTCTTTTTCGTTTAGTATCAGCTCTTTTTCGTTTCTTACAGCTCTTGTATATAGTTAATCAGGGGTGGCATTTTCAGCCGAAGTCCAGATGGTGGATTTTTATGTTCAGATAATTTTTGTTATATGTACTATATAAAAGTTATGTTGTTTTCACACCAGAACCGCCTCACCAAAGCTACCAAGCACTTTTTTTTTACTAGAAGTGACACAAGTAAGGCACTTTGACATATATTGCGCCGTTGCTAAAACAGTATTTACGGTGCCAAATTGTCCAAAATGTGAAGAAAATTGTGATTTTTTATACATGTAGCTATATAATAAAAGCGTTATTGAGCTGATATTGGGGAATATGGTTCCTCTTTGAGATATTTACGGACGCTGCAAGCTGGCGTCCTTCGATATCCCAGCTCAGACTAGTATTTCCCAAAGCTCGCGTCCCCGGAGAAATATTTGGGAAATAGACATTTTCTTAGAGATTTGATTGCTACAGTATACCATTTCACCTTAGATTTCACCTAATAAATTCGAATGCAAATAGATCCGATCTATACCCGTCATAATACTGACTTTTATGCAAGTCCTTTTCGTTATATCTTTTATTCGACCCAATTCAATACGTTAACAAGGGGTTAACAAAGTGTCAGTATGATAATCGGACTGGAATAGCTTGTTGATGATTGTACTTATAAAGGCAACACTGTAACAAATCCGTAGATATTACGGTAGAATAACTGGAAACCAGCTGCCAGTCCATTTCACGTTATTTTTACGGGGTCTGCCTGTTGATCATTGTTGGAAATCACGATATGGTAACGGGCCGTACTCGAAAATACCTTCAAAGTGTTGAAGGGTTATACACCTGCGGATTTTGTCATGACAATCACATCGATTATCGTGTTTCGTCATACTTTAATTATACCCCCGGCATACGAAGTATGTCGAGGGGTATATAGTTTTTGTCTTTCCGTCCGTTCATCCGTCTGTCCGTTCGTTCGTCCGTACGTAAGTTAACATTTGCGTTAAAGTTTTGCGTTAAGTTTTTTTCTTTAGCTTCTGTTATCCAGAGCTTGTTCATAAGTGCTTAGTGTAACCACAGTATGGATACTGTTCAGTGTGCATCACCTTGATGCTGCTGCTGGCCAAAGGTCAAGGTCATTGACTTAGAAATTTGTATAACAGTTGCGTTAAAGTTTTGCGTTAAGTTTTTGCTTTTGCTCTGCTTTCCTGAAAGCCTTTACTGGAACTTATCGATATGTGCTTAGTGTTACTACAAGATGGAAACTGACCAGTTTGCATCACCTGGATGCTGCTGCTGGCCTAAGGTCAAGGTCTCAGACTTAAGAATTTGTACAACAGTTGTGTTAAAGTTTTGTGTTAAGATTTTGCTTTTGCTCTGTTTTTTTGAAAGCTTCTATTGGAATTCGTTCAGATGTGCTTAGTGCTACTATTGGATGGATACATATTAGTTTGCATCATTTGGATGCTGCTGCAAACCTAAGGGCAAGGTCACAGACTTTGAAATTTATATAACATTAGTGTTACAGTTTTGTATTAAGCTGTGTCTGTTTGCTTCTATTTAAATACACTGGAATGGAACCTTTTGATGTGTGACTAGGATTACTGCAAGGTTGAAACAGTTTTGTTGACATCATCTGGCTGCTGCTGCTGACTGTAGGTCAAGGTCACAGACTTTGAAATTTATATACCATATTTGTGTTCAAAGTGAACTTTAAGTTTGTATTGTTTTGCTTATTATGAAATCGTGAGATAGAACCCATTGATATGTGACTACATGGGCAAGTAAACTTTATTTCCTGTAGGCGGTGGCGCTGGCCGGGGGTATACGTGAGCCCCTGCTCACTTGCTCTAGTTTTGACTGACGCTCGGTTCAAACTAAATGCTTGCAGTAACGATCGATATTATTGGCCAACGCTTCAATTTTGCTGCAATCAGTGCTCCGCCCCCTGGTCAGCCCTCGCTATTCTGTTCGTTGTCAGTCATATACCAAACATACTTCATGACCTTGGCGAATGCGCGTGTCCAAAATGTCCGTCGCTAGAAAGCATATTTCTGAGGGTTTTTATAATTTTATACTCGAAGGTGTATGATACGTTTTCGACCACGTTTACACAGGGTAAAAACTTCCGTTGTGACTACCTGTTTGCTTCCCTGCACGACATAGCCCTTCCAAACGGTGTCATATCGTTAAAGAAAGAAAAGGTCGCTTGTGAAATATTTATTGAGGTTGGGAAGAATTAAAACGCGAATGCATTCGGCTAAACCCGAAAACTTGCCAAAATAGTTATGTAGCCGACGACGAAGCCGGCTATGTTTTATGGTTCACTTCTGCTAGTCACAGACCAGACACAAACTGAAGATTTGTTTAAAAGTCTAAGATACACCTTAAAATACTGACCGTTATACATAGTCAGTCAAATTAGAATTATACACTGTAAAAAAAATACTGTAGATTTTACGGTAGAATAACTGGAAACCGGCTGCCAGTCCTTTTCCCGTTATTTTTACGGGGTTTTGCCTGTAAGACATTGTTGGAAATCACGAAATGGAAGTTTTATGTTAACTTGGCGCACTCGAAAATAACTTTGTATTGTTGAGGGGCTATCTAACCAAAACGACATCTGCTCTTTTCTGTCCCACTCTGCTTGATGATTCCTGCAATTTTTATGGGCGCCCGTGAAAATAACGGTAAAAGGACTGGCAGCTGGTTGCCAGTTATTTTACCGTAAAATCTACCGTTTATTTTTGCAGTGTACGGATAGTCTTTCATCTGTATAATTATGTGTTCGTCACCATTTTTTTTTGTCATAATTTGTATTTTCCCCACGATTTGTATGTAAATAAAATCAGAAAGACAAAACAGTACACCACTGACCACTCCTGTTTACCATACCCCAAACTCCTGAATAAACAGAAAGACCCAGATCAGACTGCTTCAAGGAAGAAATCCTGTCCGGCACTATTCCGCATTCACATGGTTCAGTACTTTGCGTTTTATTTATTTTAGTTTTAGTTTTTTGTTTTGTTTTTTTTTGTTTTTTTTTTAGATTGATAATCAACATCAAGAATAAACTATGTGTTAGTAATAAGCTGCAAAACCCAATGATAATAGAAAATCTTTTCTTTACGATCAGTCTGCACTCATGCGCAGTTTGACCGGGGTACACGCAAAAAATAAACTGAATATTGCACATATTTAGGTGACTGAGTACACTTTAATCCCTTTTCAATTTTGCCATCGGGTCAAATTTTAAAGGAAAGAATTTGATCCCCAAACAGCCAATTTTTGCATAAAGAGTAGACACATTCAAGGCGGTTCATCGCCCAAGGTAGCAAAGAAGTAGTCAACACTGAATAAAGCTAATAGCATCGCAAAGGTCTCCAGTAATTAGTATTAGAATTTTTTTTTACCTTACAATAAGTAATTCCGATTTTGTGCTAATCCGAGTCTACTCTGGCGTCATGTTGGATATTCTTTATTTTGCACTAACAAGCCACGTCGATTAGTTGTTTCCAGAAGCAGTTACCAATTTTGATTAACTTTATAATATTCGCAGTAGCAGTAGTATTTCTCCACAAAACATCTGCTAATTCACTCTCTATGAAAACACATGTCATGGCATCTAGCGATTCCTCAACGTATGTATTGTAAAAATGAGATAAATTACATCAGAATTACTATTACTTATTACAGGTCTAAAATTTACAAATGATAGTACGTCTTAATACTAAATTAAAGCAAAATATTAATGGACACTGGGTTGTACATTTGTACCTTTATGCCTTTGATGATTTGAAGATTACAGTTTCTTTCATGTTTTAAGTAACTGCTGCCTAATAATTGAGATTTTTCATTCAAGATTTATTTTCTTCGGGTAGTAAATATGATTGAACCACTTGACCTCCAACAGATTTCCTAATCAAGACATCAACAACAATAACTTTTGACTTTGGTTGTGATTATTTGAAGAGTCGGATGTAAATTTCTGACGACAGAATTATGCAAGGCTTCATTTCAAAGAAAGCCATTAATTATTATTTTATGGTTACTTAATCTTGGGTGTAAAATGTCTTGCGAAAAGGTATGGGAAGCATCACCCGCTTTTGCGTACTGATATTTCTATAGATTGTTCATGTGAATGGAGAAGGCTCCGATCAGACTGCGCGAATGGCCAGGCTGATCTGAGTCTTTGCCGTTCGCACTTTCCGTAGTATAGTTGAAATTATATAGATCTACTCCGCGATTTCAGAATAGTTTCTGAATGAACACTTTTGTCAATAAATTGTTTGAACCGAACAAAATACGCACATGTACTTTTCATATTTTCAGACAGATCAGCGTCAGGAAAGTCACGTGCTACTTGTGAATGACAAGGTTATTTTAGGGTTTTGTAAAACCACTAAAGAAAGAGCCCCGAAGTTCAGTGGGTTAGGCTACGACCTGCTTAGCTGGCGGGTTTGGATCTGGCCAAAGTTGAAATCGTTTCTAACCGTAAACGGAAATTTATTGCGTGCACAACCTATTATTCTCATCCAATCATCGTCCAGTTATGTTGAAATACTGTTGAAAGAGACGAAAACACAGTATCATACATTCATCCATCATAAAGATCTACATGTATACTCATGCACAGCCTGTACAATCGATCGTATCTGTTCGGTTTCTGATGGGATTTTATCATATTATTATATTTCTTTCTTAGACTCTCGTCTATCCTAGTTTCTCATTCTTTCTCCCTCTCTCTCTTCCTCTCTCCCTTTCTCTCTCGCTCTCAATCTGGCAGGCTGCCAGATATAGACTGAAATATTGTTTCAAAGGGTCATCAACTCCAAAATCGTTTGAATGAATCAGTCAGTCGGTCTGTTTTGCTCTACTTGGTATTGTTTTCTGCTAAATTGTGAATGACCAGACCAGACTTTGCAATTGTTGTCTGCGCATCCTTATCAGTTCAGTTCAATTCTCTTAACGACGTTCCCCAAGTGGCTCAGCGGTACATAACCATAGTTGCACGCACTTGGCGCCGTGTGTCCGTCCAATCATATCCTCATCATTACCTGTACACGTATGTGCGGTACTCTAAGAGCGTTGATATTGACAGTTATACTCAGTCCTCGGTAACCGTTATCTTGCGTAAAGGACACCTGCACTATAGTAGCGCAGAAAACCGTTAGACTGTCTGATTTAGATTGAAAAGACACACACTCCAGTCAGTCTTATTTCGCGTATTTATGAAACGTGCCGTATAAGATTGTAAATATGGCAACAGTTTCACAGGTAACTGCCACAGGTGAAATAGGTATTAAATATAAGGCCAATAAAATGATACATGTGTGTTTTCAGTAGCATTTGATTTCCAATATAGAAGGTATATCAGACTCGTTTTATATAAAAAACTAAATTGAGACAATAGGGAGCCAAAATGGATGACTAAGGAAATACCCAAGACATCTTTCCAAACATGTCGGTGTTGCAGTGGAAAAACTCTAGACATCAATGACTTGCCTGAAACATGCAACTTTTTAATGTAAGCCTAAGCAGGGTATATGTCAACAATTTCTTGTATAAAATGGACTTAGACAAATTTTGACCATGTGAGAGAGAAACGAAAAAAATGAGAACTCTTCAAAGGTACCTTTTACAATAGCATTCTGTACATTTAGAGATACAGTTTCATTATATCTAGTGGAAAGAACCACTTTTATTTCAAAAATTTGCTTTATTTGGGCTGTGATTAGATGTGATTTTATGCAGAAATATGGTCCAAAATGGCCGAAGTGTACTGCGGAACCTTAATGTATAGCATTCTTTACCTTTGCCCCATTCTTACACTCCAGGTCAAATTGCACTATAAACACAGTTTCTGTTGAAGATGCAGCTTCTGCGGTGGTATAAATTTTGCTCTTCACACTAGGTGATGTACATGCCTGGCCTGAAAAAGAAAATAGTATGAATATTTTAATAGTTACTAAGTGAAATAACCAGCACCTCCTTGTTTGCCACATATCAGCTTCATCAGTTAGTCCTATCTGTGATGCACAACATACTTTGTTGTGAAGATCTCTTTCTGAAATGATAGAATCTAGGTCTTAATGTTTCTATATGTCACGGTTTTAGGAATGTAAGCTACATGTATACATTTGTGTAGTTTAATTAATAATAAGAATGACATTATTGGGAAATCTTTAATCAAATATATTAGATGTCTGCTGCATGAATGAGAGAAATCGCTTAAATTGGAATTACAACTTTTGCTGCAATACCTCAATTTTCATTGCTTCATATTGAACTATGTATGAAAAGTATGCTTAATTGTTTGCTATGACCACTCACTGTGGATGTGTTAGCACAATTAAATTCATTGCTATTGTTATTTGTTAAGAATAGTAAAGGGTGTCACTCTGGTTTCATGACTAAATTCAATATAATTAGGGAGTTATGGCTCCAATAAGGATTTCTGACAATGGGCAGATAACTTATTTAAAAGAGCTACAGTTGTCTTCTTTGTTCAAAATACATTGTCTGGATGTGATAAACTCTTCTGTGAAATTCATGAATACATTCTTTATGGTTGAGGAGTAATGGCCAAGACATGACAGGTGGATGGACATACATTTGTAATAATATCACTACCATAGTCCCCTGGACATGATATTTAATGTGCATAGACATGGTACAGGGCTCAATCTTGGTTGCATTTTTGCGCCAATGGCGCGCTTTGAAAGTCATTGGCCCATTTTTGAAAACCAAATGCGCCAAACTGGCGCGAAATCCAATGCATCGGCGCTTTTCTAATTTCTTTGAGCGCTGGCATAATTTATTTTTAGCAGTATAACTTTTAGCGAGTCAGTGTTAGAAGACACTTTCCGCAATATTGAAAATTGAGTGCAAAGCATTCTGACAACTCAGACAACGTGAGTGGTACCCGGATATCAATTTATTTACAGAGCATTAACAAATGCGGGGGAAACCAGCTATTCTAAACATGTCTGCAATCTCGCAAACACAGAAATGAATTGGTGATTTCTTTTCTGTTGACACCGCGGAAATTCAGCCAGTAAGCAGAAGACACCAATGATGAAAAACAATCAAATGTGGAAAAAAGCTGAGAAATCCTATGCAAATAATTTCAAAATGAGAGGCTACAAATGCCTCCGTTTCACTGGCTTTGTCACGAAGATGCGAAAAAATCTGTATACAGCAAAACAAAAATAATGCTATTTACTGTTGTTCTATGGTAATTTAGAAGTAACTGGTTGTTCAAAATGCAAAATTCCTGGTTATTTGGTCGTAAAAAAGTGCCGGCCCCTCTGAAAAACTGGTGGCCCTTTTTCAATTGATGGGCCACTGGCCCATTCTGACAAATTTCAAGATTGAACCCTGATGGTACCAACGCCCTTCAGCAATTCAGGCAGAGACATTTAAATGTTCATGTATAGAATCTACAATACTGCTAGCCTGGCCACTGAAAGAAAGGCTGCAGATCGATACAACAAGTTACAACCCTTGTCTTGGTGACTAGAGATAAAGTACCATACCCCTAGCCACTGCCTTCAAAGAGAAAAGAAAAACTGTCACCAGAGACCAGCTGGTGGCTATGTGTGGAACAATGTAGATTTCCATGGAGATATTTATACTGAAGGACAATGTAATGGGTGGAGTAAAAAATACTCTTGCCCACATTGTGAATAAGATAAGCCTGTAAGGAGTGGTGTTCCTCAAGTTTCCATACTCAGGACCCATCCTGTTTGTTATCTTTATTAATCATGACACTGACATGGCTGTTAAAAGCAAACTAGTTAACTTATTCCCATAAGATTGTAAGGCATACCGTGCCTTTAAAACTCAACAATACTTCAAGATGATATTCATAAATTGTGCAAATGGAGTAGTGACTGGCAAATGCTGTTTAATGTTAAGAAATGTACATGTAAACATCTGCATTTTGGGTTTAACATCCCAGGACATATCCATCTCATGAATAATGAAGATCTGAATTCAGATACTTCAGAAAAAGACCTTGGTATCCACATATCTACAGACCTTAAACAAGAGGCCCTGGTGACGGTGACGGGCCACAAAGCTCACCAGATCTCTAGCTCAAAATTGCTATCAAATTTGTATCGGCTCAAAATTGCTGTCAATTCGTACAGGCTAATACAAAATATACAACCACAAAGTCTCAGTCTGACAGTCTGTTGAGTTGATAACAAAATATTTAACTATTTTCCATATATTGATTGCAGTAAATGCCATTTTTTAATTTTCCCCATTGCAAGTCAATGAAACCCTAAGTTGCCACAGCAACCAAACTAAAGAGGTGATTTTATGGAGAAAAAAACCCATAAATTTTCAATCATCCTGCCTAAGGATACTACAGATGAAATCTGGGCCTTATTGGCCCAGTGGCTTCTGAGGAGATCTTTTTTTAAAGTATTTTTTTTTCTCCATTTTTTTGCATTTTGGTTTCCATGGCAACCAATAAAAGGAGCAGTGGGCAAAAAAAAAAAACATAGCTAATAAGAGGCTTCTCAAGGAACAATCTATAAAAGTTTTGTCAACATATATGCAATGGCTTGGCAGTAAATGCAATTTTCAATTTTCCCCATTATACATGTAAGTCAATGCAATTCTAAGTTGCTATAGCAACCAAACTAAAAGGCCGATTTCCATAAAAAACACAAACTTTCAATCCCCCAGCCCAAGGATGCCACAGATGAAATCTGGGCCTTACTGGCCCAGTGGCTTAAGAGAAGATAATTTTTTAAGTATTTTTATCCATTTTTTTTACATTTCGGTTTCCATGGCAACCAATAAAAGAAGCAGTGGGCCAAAAAACATACAGCTGATAGAAGACATCTCAAGGAACATTTCTATAAAAGTTTTATCAATACATCTGCGATGGCTCGGCAGAAAATGCCATTTTTCAATTTTCCCCATTACAAGTCAATGGGAACTCTAAGTTGCCATAGCAACCAAACTAAAGGGCCCATGATCATAAAAAACACCAACTTCCAATCCCCTATCCCAAGGATGCCACGGATGAAATCTGGGCCTTATCGGCCCAGTGGCTTCTGAGGAGATAATTTTTTAAGTATTTTTTCTCCATTTTTTTGCATTTTGGTTTCCATGGCAACCAATAAAAGGAGCAGTGGGCAAAAAAAAAAAACATAGCTAATAAGAGGCTTCTCAAGGAACAATCTATAAAAGTTTTGTCAACATATATGCAATGGCTTGGCAGTAAATGCAATTTTCAATTTTCCCCATTATACATGTAAGTCAATGCAATTCTAAGTTGCTATAGCAACCAAACTAAAAGGCCGATTTCCATAAAAAACACAAACTTTCAATCCCCCAGCCCAAGGATGCCACAGATGAAATCTGGGCCTTACTGGCCCAGTGGCTTAAGAGAAGATAATTTTTTAAGTATTTTTATCCATTTTTTTTACATTTCGGTTTCCATGGCAACCAATAAAAGAAGCAGTGGGCCAAAAAACATACAGCTGATAGAAGACATCTCAAGGAACATTTCTATAAAAGTTTTATCAATACATCTGCGATGGCTTGGCAGAAAATGCCATTTTTCAATTTTCCCCATTACAAGTCAATGGGAACTCTAAGTTGCCATAGCAACCAAACTAAAGGGCCCATGATCATAAAAAACACCAACTTCCAATCCCCTATCCCAAGGATGCCACGGATGAAATCTGGGCCTTATCGGCCCAGTGGCTTCTGAGGAGATAATTTTTTAAGTATTTTTTCTTTTTTATTTGCATTTCGGTTTCCATGGCAACCAATAAAAGGAGCAGTGGGCCAAAAAACATATAGCTGATAGAAGACATCTCAAGGAACATTTCTACAAAAGTTTTATCAACATATCTGCAATGGCTTGGCAGAAAATGCCATTTTTCAATTTTCCCCATTATAAGTCAATGGGAACTCTAAGTTGCCATAGCAACCAAACTAAAAGGCCAATTATCATAAAAACACAAACCTTCAATCCCCCATCCCATGGATGCCACAGATGAAATTTGGACCCAATCGACCTAGTGGCTTCAGAGGAGATGTCATTTAAAAGTGTCAACGGACGACAGACGACGACATACGACGACGGCGGACCACTGCCTATCCTATAAGCTCCCCCGGAGCCTTCGGCTCTGGTGAGCTAAAAAGCAAAGCATTGTGAAGCAGTTAGGCAAACCAAGTTCTTGGTATGAGCAAACTTCACTTTGTTGTAAGGGATAAAAGAACTATCATTCAGCTTTATGAGAGCCTTGTCAGGCCCAATATTGTGTCTAAGTTTGGAGTCCAAACTACCAGAAAGATATACAACTGTCAGATAGAGAGTACAGCGGTGCCCAACCTGTATGATTGATGGTTCTGAAGATATGCAATACCTTGACAGATTAAAAGAATGCAATTTAACAATATTGGAATTACATCGACATAGATGAGATTTGATTGAAACATTTAAAATTCTGACAGGAAGAGAAGGGATTGATAAGTCGTACTAGGGGTCATACCCTCAATTGTGAAACACAGATCAAGGCTTAACTGTCGAAAGTTCTTTTATTCCCAAAGGATCATCAACAGTCGGAATCCTTTACCAGCTCAAGTGGTGCAAGCTACATCTGTGAATCAGTTTAAAAACTTACTCAATGAGTGATTCTCTACTAATCCCTAGGCCACATTCGTAAGGGGTGTGGCATAGGTATGGATGGAGGTTGTAAAATTGTGGGAGTTGTAAATTCGTGGGTGTTAGTAATTTGAATAATATTCATGCGCAAAAGAAGTTTCACTAAGTGTTTATTCTCCCAAAATTTAACTATGCAAAAAGGTTTTATTTCATAACAAAAGCAAATGACAGACTACAGCCTAAATAGGGAATAAAACTCTTAGAAAAGTTTGACAAATTGCTTTTATGCCTTCTTTTGTTATTTCTTTTTTGCATACCTGAAATCTCTTTCTAATCTCGGATATCAGCCTGAGAAATATAGCTTACATGTAAGAACCTCAAAAATCTTCTTCTCTGGAACCATGAGGCCCAGAGCTTATATATATAGCATGTAGCAATGTTTAGTGGTCCCCTACATAAATCCTCCAAACCAAGCCTCTGGGGTCCAAACTGGCCACTCCTCAGGGGTCATAAGCTCCCATAGACTCATAATGGGAAAATCTTAAAAAATCTTCTT
Source organism: Ctena decussata (assembly GCA_963989385.1). NCBI lineage: Eukaryota > Metazoa > Mollusca > Bivalvia > Lucinida > Lucinidae > Ctena > Ctena decussata. The sequence continues at coordinate 35,660,520 of OZ022507.1, read as the reverse complement.
CTCTGAAACCATGAGGCCCACAGCTTATACATTTGGTATGTACCAATGTCTACTGGTTCCCTACATGAATCCTGCCAACCATGCCCCTGGGGCCCAAATTGGCCACGCCCCAAGGGGTCATTAGCTCCCATAGACTAACAAAGAGAAAATCTTAAAAAAATCTTCTTCTCTGAAACCATGAGGCCCAGAGCTTATATGTGTAGCATGAAGCAATGTCTAGTGGTCCCCTACATAAATCCTGCCAACCATGCCCCTGGGGTCCAAATTGGCCACGCTCTGGGAGTCATAAGCTCCCATAGACTTACAATGAGAAAATCTTGAAAAATCTTCTTCTTTGAAACCATGAGGCCCAGAGCATATATATGTAGCCTGTAGCAATGTCTAGTGGTCCTCTACATAAATCATACCAACCCTGACCCTGCAGTGCAAATTGGCCACGCCCAGGGGGTCATAAACTCCTTCAGACTTACAAAGGGAAAATTAAAAAAAATCTTCTTCTCTGTAACCATGAGGCCAAGAGCGTATATGTAGCAAGTAGCAGTGTCTAGTGTTCCCCTACATAAATCCTGCCAACCATGCCCCCGGGGTCCAAACTGGCCACGGCCCGGGGAGCATTAGTTCCCATAGACTAACAACGGGAAAATCTTAAAAAATCTTCTTCTCTTAAACCATGAGGCCCAGAGCTAACTTCTTTAGTACATATATAGCAACGTTTAGTGGTCTCCAACTTAAATCCTGCCAACCATGCCCACTGGGTTCCAAATTGGCCATGCTGCTCCCATAAACTTATAATGGGAAAGACTTCAAAAATCTTTTTCTCTGAAACCATGAGGCCCAAAGCTTACATATTTAGTATGCAGCAATGTCTAGTGATCCCCTGCATAAATTCTGCCAATCAAGCACCTGAGGTCCAAACTGCCCACACCCCAGTGGGTTGTTTGTTTATATAGAGCTATATAGCTAAAGAACCTTCAAAAATCTTCTTTTATGAAACCATAAGGCCAAGAGCTTATGTATTTAGTATGTAGCAGTGTATGGTTTGCCTCTACATAAATCCTGCCAATCAAGCCCCTGGCAATAATTTTATTACAAATTTCATATGACACAGCCTCATAAAATTGAAATGAGAAGTCAGATCACTGTCTACACTTCGACCGCGCATTTCAGATTTCCGCCTCCAGCAGGTGTCGAATCCAGGACCGCTAGATCAGCAAGGCCAGCGCTTAACCTATTGAGCTACAGGAGCTCCGCGGGTGTTATCACAGATAGATAGACCCGGCACGTAATACTCATATGAGGGTGTATGGAGAGATGGATGGATTGATGGATTGAGATTATACGTCCTTTTAACAGTAATTCAGTCATATCAGGACCATGGTAATGTGATAATGAAAGGCTGTGTGCAATGGGGTGTTATCATATCACTCACACTAATCAGTTAAGAGTTAGTCTACATCGCAGTGATATTGAAAATTCTTAGACTGTCCCTAGACTGAACAACGCCAGGCAACGTTGATGCAATATCAGCAGGACCTTTTATCAACATTGATACGATAATTCAACGCTCTGTTCTGTCAATAAGCTAAAAGAAATGTTGCACTTTTTCCTTGCCGTTCTTTCATTTTTCTGTCTTAACTTCGTGACCTCATCAAAATGTGTGTATCTCATGCTTCTCTCGATCAAACTTGACTTCCACTCGCAGTTATTTTTAGCTGTAAACAAGAAGTTCTCACTGACGATTTTTTTGTCAGTAATGGCTTTCATTCACATAAGTTGTTGTTTATATTCTAGGACGACCTGATAAAAATAGCATTTTCACTATCACCAAACTTACCCCCAATTAAAATATTGCTATTTCATTATTATTTATTCCAGTGTTCCACGAGGATCAGTTGTCTGTTTGTTTACCTTTACTAGGCTACGGTCACGTGACCTGTCAGCTTCCTTTAGGCCATTCTGAGTTAAATATATGCTTCTGAAGTTTCCAGAGGTCTTAGTAAATTTACCTGTTTAAATGGTTTGTGTTTCTGTTAAGATTCCTTAAAGACATAGGTAAGGTATAATATGGTGCCTGTAAGCACTGGGTTCATCTGAAATATTGCACAGATTTGTGTTACCTTACATCAGGGATGTCGTTTTTAGGCGACTGGAGCGATCTGGTCGCCCTGGCATGCCCGATGTCGCCCTCGGAAGCCTTCGGGGCAAAGAAAACTTCGCCCTGAAATTTCGGCGCAAATGTTTTTTCTTCATGCGGTAATTGTTTTTCTCACCGATATTCACATGTCAAAACCAGCACCTACAGCGACCTAATTATACATCATTTTAATCCTTACCCTCCGGCGATGTAATAAACTTTTAATCCTTCACACATTATCGATGACAAGAGTGTGGCACAAATCAACAATAATTGTGTCTATCAATAGAGTGACACGCGAAAAGGAGCTGAATTGAAGTACGAACGGCAAAGGTTTACCCCAGCCAGCGCATCTTTGCAGTGTGGTCAGAGTCTTTGCTATTTACAAAAAAAACTGAGTCAACTAAAAGGCACCAAATATGTGAAAGCTCAAGTAGACTAAGACAAGTCTCCGAATTTTCGCTTTTGCATGTATACACAAGTACTGTTTTTGCGTGTTACGGCCCAGATAATTTATCGGTCAGCTATTGATTTTTTTCGGCTACTTGAAGAAGCTGTCTGTCTTTGAAGATCCTCCGACGCACGTGTCTGATTCGGCTTAGTTAATCAGTGCACGTAGGCATAGAATGATGAATTGACCAACCGCGAATGGAATATACACATTATGAAAAATTTGTATTTTTTGAGAATGTATTTACAAACGCTATCCCGCAGTTCTTACGAATTCAACATTCATATTAACTTTTGTCTTTAAAACGGATTGACTTGTTATGGTCCCTTCCGTCGGAAATGGAGTCTGTAGGAATACGACGAGCCTCTTCCGCGAACAGTGTAGATCCTACGCGAAGAGACACTATTTATACTAATTCCCGACGCATTATGGTCTAGGCTCTTGTAATATACACTGTTTCGAATGTTCTATGTCTCGCGTGGGCACTTGTGCAATCTGGGTACCGTAATAATCAAAACATACAGTGCAACCATCGGAATTGGTTCGAACCTCATTTTTCAGAATACTCATGATTTATGGATTGTCTAGTTTATGATGGCATTTAATGACCTTTCAACAGTATTTGGGTCACTGAAAAGCATTTCTGGACCCGATTCTCACTTCTCCCTGTTTTCAGAAAACTTCTCCCTATTTTTCTGGTAGGGAGAAGTCACTTCTCCCTAAAATTTTGGGCTAGCGTGATCCCTGCTTACATAAGGCGTAATACAGTCTTCTATTGTCCTCACTGCATAAATGTCCCATGTGAGGAATAAAACTTTGATTTTATGATGTTTCTGTTCTCTTAAGGTTTCAGAGTATTTATCCCAACTAATTACTGTTTTACTGTTGAGTGTGTTAATCAAACTGTTTTACTGTTGAGTGTGTTAATCAACTTTGAACAGCTCCACTATACCCTCAGACCCAGCAGGGTGCTCCTACAATGGACATATATTTCATGGTAGCCTAAATAACAGCACAAAAGTCATGACGTCATGGGGTCACCGAGTTAAGTCCCTCCCATTTCAAGTGGCCATATTTGTTTATACATGAACATGCTGTCTTTGATACATTTGCATAAAAGTTTACACAGAATAAAATGTAAAAGTAAGTGACAAAACTATTTGTTGGTTGTTCTGTTCTAAAAGTATGAAGCAATCATTCTTATCATAACGAACTTTGGGAGGAATAGTTTGTGCACTACAAGTTTGTGCAAAGTATAATAATAGTGTTCTGATACTTTACTTTTTCCCTGAACACATCTACTCTGAAAGGGAAATCTCAGATCATGACTATAAATGTTTACTTTCCACTAATGTACAAAGTATTCACGCTGTCAGTCTTCAGGAAACTGTCTGACCGCCTGACATGTCTGGTACAAATTGGGTTACTAGAATTACCGGAATCTACCTTATTACCAGAATATACGGAAATACACCGGAATACACCAAAATATACATTTATTAAATAAAAAAAAAACTTAAAATATTGCCAGAATAAATGAAATAAGTACCATATTTCTAGGGATGGGTATCGACCACTGAAAACCGTATCGCGATATATCACGATACACTGGTCCGTATCGGGATATGTATCACGATATATCGTGACTTCTTTTTAAGTATGTACTTCCATGTTATATGGTTTTACTGTGTTGTTTGCTTCTGTCTTTTATTAAATGATTGTAATAAAAATGAACATCCCATTCTTTACCTGTTTATTTTAACACCAAAACAAATTATAACCAGCTCATGTACTTTATTAAAATGCAACTGTTACTGGTCTGCGATCTCATTTTATTTAACTAATTGACTTACTTACTGACCTGGTGACCGTGCATCTGGTGCATGACTTCTTTATTTATTATTCTGCCCTTACCCAGTTTTGCCCCAAGCAAGGTTGGGCGGTAAATTCCACCCCTGGTATTTACCGGTGGAATTTACCGGTATTTACCGGTCTGGAAAATACTCCCAAAGTGGAAAATACTGGCAAATACTGGTCGATTGAACTTTTTCACCATTAAATCTTGCTAAAACCAAAACCAAGTTAACTTAATATATATTCAAACTAAATGACTTTATGTTTTAGTTCATTTTTATATTCAATATATGTTTATCATCATAAAGAATAAAAAGTTTCACAAATTAAGCAGGTTGAAACAGCCAAAACATGGATTTAAGACAAACATTTTGACAAATTCACAAGTATGAATAGTATCTCGATTCCACTTTATTATTATTTTTTAACAGCATAAAAATACAGGTAAGAAATTACAGGTACTGAATTCACCTGTGCACTTGGCTAGTCACCTGTGACACCCAATTTGCAAGACAATGTCCAAATAATTAAAACAAGAAGTTGCAAGACAGTGTTTATTTAAGCAGAGTATTGCTTGGGGCAAGGATGGAAACAATAAGTTGTCAGAATGGTTATCTGTTTTATACAAAAGTTAGACATTTAGTCAAGGTGAAGTACATAGAGGTGTTATAGGTGTGGCTTGACCTATAGTATGGCTGCAACTCTTGAATACATTTATCATATTTATAGCAGTCAGATAATAATTTGTCATAATCAGTCCTAAGTATAATAGCTGAACCATCACACATCATTACCAAACTACTATTCACCGTGAAGCCAAAAGATCTTATGCTGTTGTTGACCAAGACAACAAGACCAGTACCAGATGTATTGACTGCAAAACAGTAGTTAGTGCCAAAGCTCCACAACTCCATGCCCACAGAGAGAAATGTCCAGCTATGAAATAGGCTATTTTTCCCCTAAAACAAAGTTCAAAATTTCACTGACTTGATAAACTATTAAATAAATAAGTTGATACAATTGTTTAACTTCAGTATAAATATTAAGTCAGTTGACCAGTATAATTGAAATACCAGTATGGAATTTGAGTGTGGGTTATTGTATAAAGTCCAGGCTGGTCAATTCAATCAACCAGTATTTGCCGGTATTTTCCAGTATTTGCCGGTATTTACCGGTAAATACCGCCGGCATGGAAAATACTCATATTTGCCGGCATTTTGCCAACCTTGGCCCCAAGGCGAGAATGAAAAAAGCATGCAGATTTTCAACACCAGTTGTCATCAAAGATCAAAGGAATTGACACGTGTCTGAAGTCTAGGTGAATTATTTTATCGGTGACATGAAAAGGAAATGCACTAAATAATCGGACAGTAATTGCTGAGCAAATGTTGTAGACCCAGATCAGACAGCGCATTGGAGCAGTGTGATCAGGATCTGCAGTCTAGTATGTCAACAAAATAATGAAACTTCCCGTAAGTGAAAATGTGATATACACACACAAAAAAAATGTTCTAAAAGATGTTCAAATATTTACGTAAGTTATGAATGGGAATATGTGTCCAAATGATCATACCGTTGGAGTGATAGGATCAATTGGATACTGACAAAAGCATTAAACTGGACACTATTATCTACAATCATGGTAATTTTTGTTTACATCTTCTTTGTGGGTGATAATTACGGAGATAAAAGACAAAAGAGGAAGCAAGCCTCTGGCAAAAGTAAACCTTTTGCCAGAGGCTCGCTTCCTCTTTTGTCTTTTATCTCCGTAATTATCACCCACAAAGAAGATGTAAACAAAAATTACCGTGTTTTTAAAGACTATTGGCTTAAATTGACTTTACTACCTAGATCCGTTTTATAAAAAAAAGAATATTTGGGGCAAAATACTAACAAAATGAAAAGGAAACTGTTAATTAAAAGCATATAAAACGTTTTCACGAGAACGTCCGGAAACACCCGAAATTTACCGAGCGTACCTGTATGGCCAAAACGTATCGTGATTCATATCGTTGGAATTTTGAATCACGATTTACCGGTATACCGGTAATATCGCGCACCCCTACATATTTCCATATAAATACTAGCCTTTTTAATTGGTAGTGAGAATAAATGGACCAACGTTTGGGTATTGGATAGGTATCACTGTGCAGATTGCAAGCTGGTTTGGGTCTTTGTAGGGGCAGTCACTTGCCAGCAGTTGGAGAAAACAGCATAATTATGCTGTTTTCTCGTTGATTCGTGCCCCTTATTATAATTTGCCTGCTTTTGTGAAAAATTAAAGAACTGTTAAATAGATTTTGGTGTCAAAAGCTGCAAATAAACCTCTGACAGCATATCAACATATTAAACTGGTGTGAATTTTCATTTTTACTATGAAATAGGACACTGTCTTAGACTACCCCTCAGAGCAAATATCAAAAAAGGTTTCTCATTGAGTTCATGCCCTAGAATGAACAGCCAAAGTTTTGAAATTGTTTTATTAGTCTGTCAAAATTTTTAATATGTAAAGACTAGTCCACACTATTTATAAGTAAAATTGGCAGTTTTATGGCATGGTATTTAATATAACAAGTTTGGAAGGATTTTCTTTGGGACCACTGGAAAAAATTAAGGACTTTTTCAAAAATTTAGATTTTTTAACCAAAATTTTATTTAGCACTGACAACCAAGTTTTTTGACACATAAATGTTGTTTTTTCACCCTATTTTATCCAAACAGTTGATCAAATTAATTGCAGTCCTCAGCAAACCATAGAAACGAATCTATGAGAAGGCACGAATCCATGAGAAACGGGTATATCGGTCCGACATATATTTTCGTGGTACTTACATTTCCGTGGTATTCCGAAAATAGCTTTTCCTGACCCAGCGCCCCATCTCTATGACGTCATACTTACTGTTTTGACAGACGGTGAATCCCAGTATAAAGTTGCTAACAATGAACCACATTGCTACTGAACATGTCTGAATTATATATTTTTCACGTTTTAATGTCAATTTAAACCTGTTTTCACTAATGCATGTTTGCACTCAGCTTTAATTACCCCAAATATGAAAATACAAAACCATCCGATGCAACCAGGTCAACCTGTCTACTGTGGTCTATTTATAGTAACAAATTCTGATGATGCATGATGCAAAACTCCCGCCAAAATTTTTTCCTAGCTTGGCAAAAAAGTGTCATGCCTTACATGGATTTTGCATTGTCTTGCAGTATTAAGGAGTAAAGTGGCAATTAGCAAATGTGATACATTTTTATTCTTTAAAAATAACAGGGTTAAGGTTTGTTTGGTTTAATAATTTAACGAGTATTTGAAATATAAAATACACTAAAATCAGACATGACTGCACTTTTGGGACATCGTAGGAGCGGTTTTTCGGGATACCACGAAAATATATGACGTCATCAGAAAGTGTGGTACTGAGGGTATAAACAAATAGGCAGTGTCTAGGGGTCCGGTACCGGATCCCTAGCCTCTACGGCTAGGGGTCCGGAACCGGACCTCTAGCGTTATGGGCTAGAGGTCCGGTACCGGGTCTCTAGCTATTTCTAACGTGGAGGCTAGGGATCCGTGGAGGCTAGGGATCCGGTAGTATGTTATTGATTGGTTTAAATAGCATTTCCTTGCGAGAGTTCGATACACTTCATTTTGTAAAGGGAATCTACTTTAGTCTAGTAAACCCGCTTAGAACGCACAATGATTCTGTAAAATAAACGAATAAAATTTTATTCTTATTTTTCTCTCCTTTTAAAGTATAATCATTATAAATTAAACTGTTTGCAGTGTTTGAGTTTTTCATCGATGCATGAAAATGATAATTGCATTGATTAGTTCTATCAAAGTATATGCTTCATCTAGTCGCGGATGTGCGAATAACAAACGAGGTTGATTAATGTTTTCATCACTCTACAAAACTAGCCAGTGGAATGAGCCTATTGTCTGAGATGCTCATTAGCCGCCGAAAAACAGATCAAAGGGATATATTGTCTTTAAGTCTTTTATAATAGATAATGCAAAGCAAAAATAATTATGTTATTACTCATTCACCGTACAATTTTATCCATTTCAAACAAGATTCGGGTCATATGGCCAGAATGGCTCATAATATTCACATCGGACAAAAATTTGAAGACTTTCGTGCATTTGAAAGCGCAATAGAGCGCTATCAAAATGTAGAAAGTGTTCAGTTCTTTAAAAGAGATTCAAGAACAGTAGAAAAAGCCCAACCGCGCATAACGAATAGGATACTGAACCAAAGGCTGAAGTACTATGAGATTAAATTCAGCTGTATACATGGTGGCAAGAAATTTAAGTCCAGAGGGACAGGGTTGAGAGAACAGAGGTATCTATCTATCTATCTATCTATCTATCTATCTGTCTATCTGTCTGTCTGTCTGTCTGTCCGTCCGTCCGTCCGGCTTCTCCCCGGACGGTAGGAACTGGTTGTACAAGGATCACTAGTTCCATCTTCTGCGAGGGCGTCGAATAAAGCTGTGAACTCCTTAAAACACTATTATCTTGTAGTGAAATGATGTAGGGTTTTGAAGTAAATCATGCACGTTCCAAACAAAACAAGCCTTTTAACATCTTACGGAAAACCTATCTCACTAACTTTGACATTATAATTGCAACATCCGAGCGGCCCAACTTATCAAGCGTAATAAACAATTACAGAAATCAATAGCGGAACGGTTGCAACTGTCCATTATGAATACAAAACAATTCTTTTAACAAATTGATCGATATACAAAATATAATTCCGGATCCCTAGCCACCACGTTAGAAATAGCTAGAGACCCGGTACCGGACCTCTAGCCTATACCGCTAGAGGACCGGACCTCTAGCCGTAGAGGCTAGAGATCCGGTACCGGACCCCTAGCCACTGCCAAACAAATATGGCGGGTTAACATGTGCTCATTGAAAGGAAAAATATAAATATACTAGCAGATATCTAAGGTATGATCCCTTCTTTATTTATATGGAATAACAGAAATTTTATTCCCCGGATTTCATTGCAGTGTTCAAAATTTATACTAATACCACGAATATATATAACGCAAGGGTAAGTGTATTCCGGTATTTCTAGTAACCAGTAAAAATTCATTCGGTCTGGTAAAACTATTCAGGGTTTTGAAGTACATTTTAATCGCTTTACCAGATTCGGTCCTGTAAACTTTCGCAGACTTTCGTGAACTCTGGATGTGAGGCAAGAGTATCTTTACCCCACCCACACAGCCATAAGGTTTTCTAGCGACTGCCACGTCGTCAATATCTCCACAAGTGATTTGTAGCACCCGGAACATTTCAACGGTAAAACTTGGCAGGTTGGAAGAAACATACTCATTTATTTATTTCTGGAAAAAGATAAAAACAAACCAAGAGCTAAAACTGGCAAATATAACGCGCAAACTACGAGTAAGAACCGGCTTGTGGCTTCCATTTTGTCAGGAGATCTTAACTGTTTGTACGAACATCGTGCTTGCGTGCTTGCGGTACATAGATATACCGGATTCCTCCGTCCCCGGATCGGAGCACGCTCGGCCAATTCCGTGAGTATGATGCTTGGCTGAGCGGTGTTCCGCCTGCCTTCCCCAGCTTCAGCAGAGGGAAAAGGCAGCTCGATATCTCAGTCGGTAGCGAGGTTTGTATAGTTGGAAGCACTAATGCATCCAGTCAGGGCAAACCTATGCAGCAGAGGTAGCCTATGGAGCCAGTCTTGTGACAAACCTCGCTAGTATGGGAGTCACTCACAGTGTCAGCCCACATCCATAAACCCAAGTACAATGCAGTGCCAAGTAAAAGTGTTAGATATATGATGCCGAATCACTGGACCATGAAATATAGGCCACGCAGAGTAGAGGTCATTCACAGTGTCAGTCCAATTAATGAACCCAAGTGTAATGCAAATTCATGAAATAATGTTGAACAAAGCGCCATCAATCGTAGCAGAAGCGGCAGCAGCGCAGGAGAAGCTTCTAGGTCGCAGTGAAAGCGTATCAGAAGCGACATGATCGCCAAGTCGGGGCGCTTGTTTTGCGTAGCGGAAGCGCCGTGGACTCGAAGCGCAACGAAAGCGTAGTAAGAACGTAGCTCGAAATTCATGAACGCAGCAGCAGCGGGAGCAACGCAGCACCAGCGCAGTGAGATCGCCGACAGCGCCGTGAGATTCGTCTGCGACCCAGCTACGCTTCTGCTACGCTATTTGCGCTCCCGTTGCGCTCTTGGCGCTTCCGCTGCGACCCTATTATTTATGAATAGCGCAACCACGACGCTTCCGCTGCGCTCTTGGCGCTTTATCTTTGTTTCCTCTGCTCTTATGGCGATCTGGGCATGAAAACGCCGCGTTTCCACGACGTTTCATCCTACAAGACTAAGTAGCATCAACAGGATCTTAAATGCTCATCGATCAAATATTCAGATGGCGCATATAATCTACAAACATTCAAAGTAAAATAATAATCAGACAATACAGTTGAAGATGCACAGCCCAGTGTGTGTCATATTCCGGCATGATCAAATTATGAAAACTGCACAAGAAGCAAACAAACGCGCAACTCTGTTCCCACTCAGAAAAACATATACGCTCACACAAGAAAAAATCCATCGCTCTTGCAAATGCACAGCTTAACTCATAATAAGGGTTATCTACTAACTAAGTACAAAAAAAAAAAAAAAAAAAAAAAAAAAAGAACATTGCAAACAGTCAAACCCGCATTTCTGCTTTGTACTAGTACCTCTGCTTCAACTCTAACAGTGCCCACAAATATGTGCCGCTTCAACTGTATTGTCTGATTATTATTTTACTTTGAATGTTTGTAGATTATATGCGCCATCTGAATATTTGATCGATGAGCATTTAAGATCCTGTTGATGCTACTTAGTCTTGTAGGATGAACAGGTTCTCATTTGCTTCATCCTGTCAACGTCGCGCCAATGTTTACCTCTGACGGCAGCGCGCTGTACGTTGTCTTCACGCAACGTCATTTCCGTGATTCCATTTTTGAATGCTGAGAGAATTGTAAAAGCTCAAAATGTAGTCTTGTACAAATTTCATAATTTTGATAAAGGCAGTATGCCGAAACGTCATAAATAAAGAGTGACTGTTCAGAGTATATAATGTTTCTTATCCCTACACGGATTCTCTTCATGATATCAAAAAAATTGGGCAGCCTCATATCCAAAAACAAAACTTTTCATTGATTTGCTAGAACAGTATGAAAGTGTCTATAAAATTATGTCAAGCAGATGAATTTGTGCTCAATTAAATTTAATGCCTGCATTTGTGATATCAGCTCTCCACGTGCCTTTTCATCAGCAAAAACACAGCCCCCAGACCCCACTACCCAGAGGCCCAATTAATATTATTTACAGTTATGATTATTAAGCATTCAACAAAAAGATTTCTGGATGGCCTTTAGCAGAAGAAAAAGTGCAAGAAATGCAGACAAAGTTTAAACAGACCATGATTACATGTAAAATGTTCTTTGTGTTTCATACAGCTAGGTTTTGATTGAGGTCAGTCTGACATAAAATAGGTAATATGGTATGTGTGTGAAGGGTAGCTGGCACTGGGGATAGGGGGGGTCATAAAATGTTTTGCCACCTATCTGGGGGGGGGGGGGGTCGGAAAAATAATTCTGGAGAGACTGGGGGGGGGGGGGGGGTCGGAAAAATTTTGGTGAACCATATGAAAATGTACCCGCCCCCCCCCCACCTGATAATAAATGACTCGTCCCTAACGATCAAGTTGTACTTTAACATTAAAACTAACTGAATTCGAGAGGTTTGTAATAGTAGAATGTATGCAACGGACCCTGCAACGGACCCTCGATAAAGGGAGAGCACGTAAACAGAGAAAGCCATGACCAGCCTGTGCAGCATTACAGTCATACTATCCGTCATTGCTGGCTGACAATATATCATAGCCTTATAGAAAGAGAAGGAACCCCGGTAGCTCAGTAAAAAGTAAAAAAAAGAAGAATGATAATTACAATAGATTCATTTCCTTTTTCTTATCTATAATGTTTTGCAAAATGTACAGAGAGAGAGAGAGAGAGAGAGAGAGAGAGAGAGAGAGAAGAAATTGAGACCGTGGCCCGGAGCATGAGCGAAGTTGTACATATCAAATAATTTTAAAATAAGGCAGTTACGGCATCTAAATTAGCGTTGAATAAATGTGTGACTTCTTCATATGTAAAAGCTTAAAGTTATAATGTATCCAAAGTCACTTTGCTACTTAACTTGCAAAAATTGTAGTAAAGAAATTCAACTGGATAACTAAGAAGTCAAAATTGGAGTCTGTAGAATCCATTAGGCACAGAATTTTACATATTTCCTATAGCCAAACTGAAACGTAGGGCTCCTGTGTACATAAAAGCTGCTGCCCACAATCCTGATCCGGTTCTACACATAGGTAGGCAGCCGTTTCGCGTGGCGCAGACAATATACTTAAAATACTAGTTTTCGTAGTATGGATTCTGTTCAAATACAAATTCATAACATTAGACGGGATATAGCCTATTACAATTAAACCCTTACTAAAACATCAATTGCATCTAAATATATTCAGTTTCTTTTAATATCCAATATAAAATGATAAAGAATTTACCTATATCTTACTTAATTTAAGATTTAAATATCGAAATGAGAAGAAATATTCAGGACAAGTTACCCAAACCTTCTATGAAGCAGGTTTGTGTGATCCGTACTTTCTGAGCGTCACTCACCATTTCATTATCGATACAAAAGCCAAGTGAGCAAGAGTCAACCCTGATCGGAGTCGTGATCCTAACTTGAGTTTGTAAATCCGATCAGCGGAGCTTCTCACCTGAGCACCGCTCAACTCTTACTTATCCCGTTGTACAAGCGGCCATAAGATAGTCCATGGCAAGCGGTTCAGATTTGAATAGGGGAAGTCGGATGTCAAGACCAAATGCACAACATGTGCAAATAGGAGTCATGCAGATCACCCTGCGCATCTGTGCAGCCTGACCAGACTCTTCCCTTTTTGCATATACCACATATAAATCATGGAGTATCTTAATTGTGAAAAGTGATGCGCTGGTCAGTCTGATCTTATGCGCATATTGATTTTAATATTATCAATACATTTTCACACGACGCCACCCAATCGCACTGCGCGAAACAATGAACCTGTTTAAACATTACTCAGATTCTTCATTTAGTTTCGAGCAAGCCCACTTAGATTCTAATGGCCGCTTGTACAACGGGATAAGTGGGAGTTGAGCGGTACTCAGGTGAGAATCTCCGTTGATCGGATTTACCAACTCATGTTAGGATCACGGCTCCGATCAGGTCTGATTCTCGCTCACTTGGCTTTCGTATCGATAAGGAAACGGTGAGTGGCGCTCAGAAAGTACGGATCACACAAACTTGCCTCGTAGCAGGTTTGGAAAACGTGTCCCTGACATTTCTTCTCATTTCGGTATTTCAAATCTAAAATAAAGTAAGATATAGGGTAAGCACATTATCAGTTTGTATTGGACATTAAAAATGGAATATATTTAGATACAGTTGACGTTTTAGTAAGGCTTTAAGATAAGGAAAAATATCCGTAACAGGCTTGATCCCGTCATATTTCATGATGTTATATTTGAACAAATACCATTTGACGAGGGGGTGGTCGGGCCGGTGATAGTGCTGGGTAACTTTCAGTGCCGAGGCGTCCAACCAAATTTGATGATAGTGGGACAAGGGCCTACTGTGCTGGCAGTAGGTGCGCATGGGGGTTGTTTGGATTTTTAGCTCGCCTGAACGAAGTTCAGGAAGAGCTATTGTACTCCCCCTATTGTACTCCCCCCGGTGTCAGCGCTGGCGGCGTCGGCGTTAGCAAAACGTTAAAGTTTTTAAGATCTCATAGTTTCTAAATCCTTTTATCAATTTAAAATAATTTGGTAGAATAATAGATATTGGTCCAAAATTTTATTCCGCACCATCATCCCCCCTGACTATTACCTGTAGGTCAACCTTGGACTTTATTTTCAAATTTTCATTCAGCCCCCCCCCCCCCCCCCCCCCCCCCCCACCCACCCACTCACCCACACACACACAGAGTTTAAGGTCACATATGTATGGTTTCAAACTGCCTAGATGTAAAGTTATACCCAGACTGATGACAGATACCAGAGTTTTACCTGGAAGCAGCATCACCTTCCTACTCGACCTTGGAGGTCAAGTTCACATTTTTCGAACTTTGTGTTCATGATGGACAAGCACCAGTTCAGGCGAGCTATGCTGTCTGGTGACAGCTCTTGTTTCTCTCGCCTATTATACTCTTTTCTTTCTCCCCTTTTCTGGGAGACGGCTTGATATAGAGTGAAATACTGTCTCAAAGGGCCGTTAAACCCAAACCAACCAACCATATGTTGAAAACTAGTGTTTTTAAGTATATTGTCTGCGCCACGGAAGTATTGCCTTCCTATATGTTAAATCGGTGGATTGTGGGCAGCATGTTTTATATACGCAGGATACGAAGCCCTGAGTTTCAGCAGGGATATATAGATATATGTAAAATTCTGTGTATTTTGATGGATGCTACAGATTCCAAATTTGACATTTAGTTATCCAAGTAAATTCCTTTATTTACGATGATTGCTATTACATGTACAATAGAAATGGCATGCTGTCATGCGCTCGTATATGCTACAATATACCAACATACGGACAAGAAAGAAATTATTTCTACAAGTAAATTATGTAGCAAAAAGAACTTTTGATACGCTGTAACAGTCTGCTTTAATA
The DNA here is from genome assembly GCA_963989385.1 of Ctena decussata. NCBI lineage: Eukaryota > Metazoa > Mollusca > Bivalvia > Lucinida > Lucinidae > Ctena > Ctena decussata. The sequence continues at coordinate 35,645,316 of OZ022507.1, read as the reverse complement.
AATGTTTGGTTAAATATTAAAAAGAAGTTACGAATTTATTCAAAGTTTAAATAGATGCCTTTGTTCGAGCTTTGTTTTAAAATTAGTTTGTATGTACAGTGCAACTTCGCTCATGCTCCACGGTCTCAATTTACTTTTCATCTTCCCTTTTTATCTTGCAAAACCTTTTTTTCTTGCAAAACATTTTCAAATAACATTTTTACACGATAAAATTGACCATACTCTCTTTGTTGTCTTGTCATGCTCTTCGACTAGTTGGAGATACAGAGTCAGAATCTAAACAAATGGTGCTGAAGAAACGGTCGCTTTACAAATGGGGAAAATCTTTTACGTACATATACTTCCACATCTATGAACAAACTATAATGAATGGGGACGCAACATATCCCTACCGTTGCAGATACCGGAAGCGAGCCCTGCAATTTCGAATCGACATGTCCCTGCCAAGATCAGCCTACACATTCACGCAGTTAGGTTCAGATTTCTCGGTTTCTACACGGCTATGGTATGATGTCAATCAGCAATGGTGCCTAATATGAATAATATGACTGTAATGATGCGCAGGCTGGTCATGACTTTCTCTGCTTACATGTGCCAAGAACTGGATCTTTCTATTACCGAGGGTCAGCTGCCAGTATTCTAATACTAGGTACATTACAACCCTTTCGAAATCAGTTATTTTTATTGTTCAAGTACAACTTGATCGTTACTCAGATGAGTGTGACTTGATCTTCACGTGATAAAGCCGATCAAATGTGAGCTGATCCGCGCTTGAGCAAGAGTTAACTCTTACTTATATGATCCGAAGATAATTTCATAAGTCCGAGTCAGACAAGCTTTTGTTGTACAAGTGGCCATAAGCTTATCCAGTATTCCCTATAGATCTGGGGATCGCGGGTCATGACGGATCAATTTTCACTGATTTCTGACAGCACTGATACCGGACTGGCCCAGTGTTGCGTACTATATTGCCTGGGCTGTATTTAGTGGGACAGTGGCCACAAGAGCTACGGTGGGCACTCTAGCAAGCTGATCACTAACATTCTGCACAGACATGTGCTTAGCACACTTAAATGATCCAAGACGTGTAGTCAATCGGACAACTAGGCAAAAGAAGCCTGTAAACACCAAGTTTCCAGAATTTGGATACAAATTTTATTCTATTAACCTTCGTTTACCCAAAGAGGGTGGCTGTACTACCATTCTACCATTATGAGTTTACTTTTTCTTCCATTAGAAAAAAGAGAGATCAAGCAACTGATAAGTTTAATTATGAGTGTCATAAAAGATCCATATCGCTAACTGCTGAAAGCAACATTATGTCATTGCGACGACGTGAGTGCTACATCAAAATTCATACGTCGTTTCTTACTTTGGAGGGTTGTGGAGCTGGGGTCCGCCTCCCCAATGTCAGAATCGTTCCGACGCCCCTATCTTTGCCCTTTGCACTTCCTCTCACAGTCCTCTGGTAATGTATCAAGTTTCATTTACGTCCCCCAATATTTTCAGAGATATGCTCCGGCCAAGCATAGCGGCAATAATTAGGAAGGGAAATGACTGTGATTAATTTTGCTAGAATTATGCTTCTTGTACATATAAAATCTTTCTCTAGCTTTGGAGTTATGCCCCCAAAAAACTGTTACCGACCCACACGCGAACAGGCGGAGACCATTACCTTCAGTGGGGGGGGGGGGGGGGGGGGGGGGGGGGAGGAGGGAGGTAACAAAAGCACAGAAGTGGCTAGACTGAACCATATATATTTACTCCATATTCATTAAAATGTAAACTACAAAAATATCGTTCATATCCCCATAGATGTTCTGCTCTTTGGAAATGAGTAGCTTATTTCCCATACGAAATCAAATCGAACAATTTTACAGAGAAATTAAAGAATTACGTGAATCTTCTAGGTGTTGAAATGAAATAATAATAATAATAATAATAATAATAATAATAATAATAAAATATCTAAAAATTCTATGCCCAGTTGACCTGATCTTGAAAAATACTCAAAAATAATTATTTTCAGAGCATTGAGTATGCTGCAAACAGGACAAGGCGAAGAGAGACTGATGCGAATTCTTCTGCGAAGTGATCTTTCCCGTCCTCGTCCCCGTCGAAAAAGTGGCTATAGGAAAGACGACCCCCACATCATAAAATTAGTTTTCCTCACTAGGACTTATTCCCCCTAAAAAGAAGAATTGGTACATATTGGGATTTTCCGTTCTCATAATTGCTAAATTCTTCTTCCCTAATACATGTAAATACATGCAAACATACACATACGTTGGCACGTAAGTAATCTAATATTCACGCCCGCATCAGCACGCAGACACACGCACAAGTATTGCATCACATGCTACATGTTTTTTGTTGATTTTCTTTTGCTTCCCAATAGCTACAGAAAAAAGAATCTGACATCAGTTCACAAGTGGCACCTGACATCAAGTTTTAGAAACCTTTTCACAAGTGGCACATATAATAGATATGCCATTGTGAAAAGATGTTTAAAAATAATGTCAGATTTCTTTCTCTGTTGCTAGTCTACCAGGGGCGTGGCTAGGGCCACTTACACAGTACGCACAATCATGTTTTATACTCTTTGAGGGTAATAATAGAGGTCTGCTGGTAGTTAGTATTTAAATTATGCCCAATTAACAACATTTCAGCATGAAAATACGCAGGTAGTCAATTTGACAAAATTTCAATACGCACCTGCGTATTTGCGTAATGGTAGCTACGCCCTTATCTCTGTTGCTAGCCTACATATTTGCCACTTGTCTTATTATAATCAGACTATCGGGCAAGCATTCAGACAGACGCACGCAACTATGTATTTCATTGTCTCCTGTCATTGTCTCGAGTAAAGTAAGGCTAAATTAGCCTTACTGTACACGAGACAGTGTAGTTTTCCGTGAGATTTCTCCCTACCCCCACAGATATTTATACGATTACCATATAGTGGCGGAGTCGGTAAAGCGTCTGACTTATAAGCCAAAGGTCCCGGGTTCGATACCCGGTCCGACCACTTACTTTCATTTCCCCTTCCGCTGATTGAAGAAGGACAGTTGTCAGTTACTGGTGAAAGTAATTGCACTTACTACTGGTTAACCGCTTAGGAGTCTAAGCCTGCCCAGGAATAGTGTGGTTAGGTTAACTGACCGTCCCGACGTGACCATGGCTGTTTACCGTAGACGTAAAGCAACAAGATAATACAACAACCATACCTATATGCATATGAAAATAAACAACCATATACGCATCCATACAATTTGCAAAATTACATACACACCACACATTTATGCACACAACCACGAACACGCACACCGTTGCATCACAGGTACTGAAAGACGGAATCCCCGTTTCAATCTTTTTTTCTTAGCTCTTTTCCTCTAAACAAAAACTAGAGACAGACAGACAGACAGACATGTGCTTACTTTTCTATCTTCTCGCATCAGGCGGTATTTTTCAGGAAAGGTACTTCTCATTAGACCTCACTGTTATGAGAGGGCAGGGAGCAATACCACTACATACACGAAGAAATAGGAAAAACGGCTATGAAAAAGCATGTAGAGGAGTTTTCATCTGGGGTTGTTGGCTATATTTCCTAGGTGTTTGTGTTGTGGGTGGTGGAGGGGGCGGGGGCGGCGGGATTCTACTATAACTAGTATTCGTAACCATATTTGCGGAGGCGGGAGGGATATTTTACTATTAAACAAAGCCATTTCTCCGGGGAAGGGCTGCTAGGGGCGAGACCTCTTCTCTGACAACCCCATCGACCTTGCAAGATTATGGGATAGACTAGTCTAGACTAGACTAGCCAGTCCTATATTTTGGTTTGATATCTGCAATGTTGGTCTTTTAAAGACTGGATAATTTTTTCTACAGAGTTTGTTAAGATGTATGTAAATTAAAGTTGCAATATATATTGGGGAAAAAAAAAGAAACTGAGGCGACACGCGGCAGTTTAAAGTCACCAAAGCCCAACCAGTGCTAAAACTCGGAGTCTTCAGAAGTGATGATAATACGTCGGCGAATGTGTCATATAACGCGGAAAAAGAAAGAACTATAGGCTATAACATGCTTCTCCGTATAAACACGAGCTTCGTTTCTGGTACCCCGTTGAGCAATGAAATTAGGCAACGGCGAGACAATGAATGGGATCCTTGCCTAACATTGTATTTTTACTACCTATTAAACGCCCGTACCTTGTATTTTTACCTCCCGTATCTTGTATTTTTACAAGTAATGAAGTTTGAGAAATCGAAAGTTGCCAAATAAAATGACCTAGATTTTTTTTTCAAATCTTTTTTTTATGAGAAACTCAAGGACGTCTGAAATTTCTAAAGGCGGCAAATCATGATGCTATACAATAACGAAACTGTAGTTAGAAGCTAGCAGCGATACCTTATGATAAAATATTTCTTGCAGATAGAGGGCACCAGGAACCAGTTCGGTCAGGCAACCGCGAAATTCGAAAACTCGAGACTACCATGGGGCACTGTGTCTTGGAGTGGAGTCTTGGAGTGGAGTGGAGTCAACTTTTGGAGTGGAAAATATTGTTGTTCTTTCATCATAAAATGTTGAAGCTAGTACATTTTAAAAGATATCAAACGTAATTTGCGTAATTTTAGATAAAGCTTCCCATTTTGTCTTCCTTTTCTATTGCCCCGAACTATAATTCTGTCAAGGGTGATTAGATAACTTAAAGAATTAATACCTGCAGAGACAGCAGACGGATATGGGCTTCCGCCATTGGCACATGCCTTAAGACCCATTTTCATGTGCTCAGCTCAGTTTAATTTTTGATTAAAATAATCTGAGAATACAGAGACAATTTATCTTGTAGTGCTCAACAAACTCTTCCACACTAACCCTATATGTTTGGCAAACAGTATGGACCAGATTGGGCAGCTGAATGAGGAGAAGAATGATATGCCCTTTAAGACTGCACTACTTGTCATTCTTATAAAATCAGTTTGTTCAAGTGAGTGAATGAGTAAACTCGGGTTTAAGGTCCCACCAAGAACGCGGTCATATGGAGATGGGACCTCGGAGTAAAGTCTCATCCGAAAGACCGGAGAAGCGGGGGATCGATCTTGCGACCCCTGGATTGGTAGTCCAGAGTCAGTGTGTTCAAATTCATTATTTTTATCAATGTGAAATAAATTTAGCAGAAAATGCAGACAATTTTAGTTAGTATCATATGATGCTGTGCTGGAGGTTATAATTATTTTAGGTGATTTATTTGACCTTCAGGTCAAGAACAGAATAGCAGTGGTGGATATAAAATTACACAGATATGCCACTCTTCATTAACAACCTGATAATAGCTGCTTGGAATTCAAAATAGACAAAGACAAATGGCTGCCATGATACAAAACACATATATAATGGTGTATCTCATATTTAAGGTACCCTTCTCGGTGTGTGTGTGTGGGGTGGGGGGGGGGGGGGGGGTGGGGGGGGGCTATGCCCCATCGTCCCCTCGACGGGTATTCTAAATAGGAAATATTCGTGACGCCATTTTAAATGCATAGCTCTGAAGAAGTCAGACACAGTCTGATCAGAGTCTTTGATTTGCACAATACAGATTCCTCAGGTTTCATACCTTGTTGATATGACACTGACCATACAGAGGGGATGCACAGGCTCACCCGAATATATGTTGTTTGCAAAGGCAGAAAAACCCTTGTATCCTGATGCTGCTCAGTTCTTCAATATAAATCAGACTTGACAGAATCTTGCTACTTAGCGCTAGGTGTGTGCAACTATGCTTACGTAGGGTAACTACTACCTCTGAGCCACTTGGGGAACGTCGTTAAGAGAATTGAAACAGAACAAAACAGAGGCCTGCCATAAGTTGCCCGTGCAGTATATCTGAGATATCCGCCACACTTCAATGTAAAACGAATGCAAAGTTTAGCTCTGCCTACCTCAGAATTGTCTAACAGTGCAAGTTAATAAAGTTAATGAACGGCTACTTCAAAAGACAATACCGAAAGCCATGATACAATATAAGTGTATACATGGACTGGTATCAGTAACAACAGCATACTAAGGCTTTGAGTTAATAACTCTAAAGATGTTTGATTTCTTAATATGCACTAGCTGCAACATTTTATGATGAAATAGCAACAATATTTTCCACTCCAAAATTTGACTCCACTCCACTCCAAGACTCCACTCCAAGACTCCACTCCATAACTCCACTCCATAAAATACACAGTGCCCTACCATTGTGACATGCTGCTCTTTGCTTGGTTAATAATGCTAATGAGCTTGAAAGTGATGTTTTAGCGAAATGTAGAAATCAGTTTTGTTTGATATTAAAATAAATATTTCTGATTCGGATTGATGACTGGTAATTTTTAGCAAATCTTTTACCCTTTTCTGGGTGATAGTGGTAGTTGAATGTCAACATCCTGTAAGTGTCAAAAAGTGCTGGGTAAGGTGGTGTTTCCCCTATTTTTATCTTTTTGATAAACATTTTAGCTTGAAATTAGAGCAAATCTGGACAGTGAAGCAACATTGTATAAAGGATGGTACACTGTCAAAGGCAGTAGGGGTCCCTACAGAAGTCTGTGGGAGAAACAATTAGTTCACATTGACCTGGAGCAATGGGGCCTTTAATGCCACCATAAGTCCATTGTAGACAGTAACAATACACTGACCATCTACTTCCGGGTTTTTAAAATACACAATGAAATTCCGTCTACAATTTGTTTCTAGGAATGAAAGAGGAAACCCATTGAAATTAGAACTTCTTAAAGGCGCGGTTTCTTTGATAACTGAATTAATGAACTTTACTTTAAAACAGCGCCTCGCCTGGATTGTTCACGACGACAACAACAACAACAACAACAACAACAACAAAATAATAAATAAATAAATAAAAATAAAAAACAGGACACCTGTCTTTATACTCCCAAAATTGGAAAAGTTTGGTCTTACAATGTAGTAAATGCGTCCAAAAGCTGCAGGTTGAATTGCAAACAGTGTAGAACTCTGATCTGACTGCTCTTTGTCCCAATACTTATAATTTTTACGATATGCAACCTTTTCTCCTGTCTCAATAAATGGATTAAATCTTTTTCCTAGATGTGTGGGTTTCCTGTCATTTTCACCAAGCGAAGTAAAGGTGCGACTTCATTTTGGCTTCTCGGATGATATACACAACGTGGAATCCACATTGAATCATTGTTTAATGACGTCATGACGTTGAATCAACGTTGAATCAATGTAGCCTCAACTTTGCAAAACCTTCCGAAATGACGTATACTTGTAAACTTGCTCCTAGCCTTGACTCCCGTCAAAACGAAGATAACAGTGTTGCCTCCTCCCGCCCCCCTTCCCCGACCCCCTCAAAACACACCATCCAGCCTACCGCCCTATAAGTGTAAAAGTGTACCCATTTATATTAAAAGTGCTGTTATGCATGTATATTTGATTTTGATTATGATCAGTCGATTATTTCCAAGTAATAAGGAATAACTTGGTAAATTATTCATCTTTCATTGTTTGTAACCTTTTGGCAGTGGAAGTTTTGGTTTCGTATTTATAACCAACTTTTTGTATAGCTGATACTCTAATAATCTTAAAAAGAAATGTTGTTTCCGTCTTAATATTATGGTTAAAAATTTCGGGGTCCATATCTGTGTATCCTAAATATTCCGGAATTGTCAATGTTAAAAGGAATTACGAGTTCGGACTTATGATTTGGGTACTTTGACCACTTACATTATTGGCATAGTTTAAACATGGCCTAGAATGGTTTGGAATGGAATAGACTGGCAGGAGTGATCTCCACTTTATTCGAGATATGAAATGATCCCTTACAGAAAATAATTTGTGCTCTCGGAGGGAGCAAATTCTTTTCAGAAAGAGTACGTACCATCTTGGCCCCAAAGGCACGAAGATTATCGCATCCATTCCATTATACATTACAGTCACTTTCATTCTGAATTAAAAAAAAAAAAAAAAAAAAAAAAAAAAACACTTACATTTGTATCATTTTTAAAAGCGGTAAAAAATTCCACGATTAATAATTGTTTGTTTACAATATTCGTTTTTGTGTGAAGTTTGTTTTATTTCTGTTGTTCTCTGATATGGCCGTTTCAGAAGTCCCATTGGGCACACCATGTTGGAAAAAACCTTGAATAAACGTTGATTCAACGTCGTGACGTTACGTTGAATAAACTTTGAATCAACGTTGATTCAACGTCGTGACGTTGAATCAACGTTGATTCAATGTTGATTCAATGTTGATTTAATGTTGATTCAATGCTGTATGTCGGTTCTGCAGTGAAAAGGTGTTAATATATGGTTTAAAACATGGAATGGAATAGAGTAGAATGGAATTAAATGGGTCAGATAATCGACATTCCTTTGGCTGCGCCTGAGATGTACTCTTACAGAAAAGGGTTTGCTCCCTCTGAGGGAGAAAATCGTTTCCTGTAAGAGTGCGATCCAAAATCCATGGAAAGAAGCGGAGGAGATTATCATTGCCAGTCCATTCCGCTCCATTCCAATGTTTATACTATGCCAAAAGGTCTTCAGTTAAAACATTTCTTTTCTCCGTGTATCTTAGTACAACTCAAACACTTTCAGTGTCACTTGGCAACGCCACGTTTTTGCGCACAAAAACGCGGCATGCCAAGTGAAACTGAAAAAGAAAGTGTTGTCATTTGATTCAGTAAATTAACCTAGGTAAATTAACAACCTAAAGAGAATTCATCAAGAGAAACATTTTTTTTTTATCTATTTCTGCTTATCTGAACAATCATACAATTAAAATTGAAATCTCTTTCTAGGTTTAAATGGTCATTTGGCATCACTTTAACGTATTAGCACTGGCAATTCTTCCACACCTCACCCAAGAAATTACATGAACTTAACTGTCTCTAAATTTGCACATATAATAAGAATGAAACTAAAAATACCGTCTGTGCCAGGTAAATTTTCATCTTCGCATTTTTCTTTCTTTTTGTTTTAAGCTAAGAAATACTGCTGTACATTTCTCGTGATACTAATTTCTGAGAAAAATTCAGACTTGAACAATACCGTTATTACCTTCTATCAAGAAATACCGGTAATGCCTATGCAAACGGTTGATCAAACTCAGAAGCAGTCTGATAAGAGTCTGCATTCTCTGCCAACCGTGTTATAAAACACTATAATTGAGCCGCGACGTGAGAAAACCGACAAAGTGGTTGGTCGCCCGGCGCAGACTCATATCAGCCTGGTCATCCGCCCAGTTTGACCAGACCGTTCGTTAAGTGTTCAAATGGTAGCTAAGGGTCAAAGCTACCTCCATGTGGACAGCGAAGACTCTGATCAGACTGGGCGGATGCCCAGGCTGATCTGAGAGTGCGCTGGGCGCACAATTACATTGTTGGTTTTGTCGTGTCGCGGCTCAATTATTATGTTAATAGATCAAAAGAAGGACAAAACGGACTCTGAAAAGCTCCTTTTAAAAAATGCGGAGGTGTCAAAATAATTAGACAAACATAAAGTGCGTAGATATGCATATCGTAATAACTCTAGTTATTGGGGACGACAGGTCTGAACAAACAGTGCAAAGCCAAGATCAGATTGCTCTGAACAGGGTCTACCCTGTTTGTCATTCCATCAGACTGCATCTCTTGAACACACTATTGCAGTGTAAAACTAAATTGTTCCATTTTTAGGAACATTATGGTAATTATTTTAGGTGTCCCATTTTTAGAATTCTTTATGGTAGGACTAGAGATTCATATTTTCATGAGCAGCTCAGTTTATTATTGAACTAAAATCTATTTGGAAATATGAAGTTATTTCTTCCAGAAGGGGTCCTTTCCATATCGGCTCGAGTCATGTTGTTTGTCTCCGATCTCAATGAAAATACGAATCGGAATGTACATAAATACAACCACCTTATGCATACCAATTCGTCCATAAATACAACTACCCTATCCATACCGATTGTACATAAATACAACCACCCTATTCATACCGATTCGTACATAAATACAACCACCCTATCTATATTGTTGATAAGGATTGACCTGGCACTCATTTAATTCCGTCATTACACTCGGAGGTTTGCGTTAGTTTTAGCGATGATTTACAGGAAAATACTGCTACCTGAATAGAGTCAACTGTTTGTAACTGACGCCGTAGCATGGTGGTGAAGACTTCTGACTACGGATGCAGATATCGCAAGATCGAATCTGACAGTAATCGTTTTTACTAATCTCATTTTTTACTTTTTGTCTTTATTTTTAATATAAGGAATGAAAATGCATAAATTTACTTAATAATTTAAACGTTTTTCTCTCGTTTAGGTTTTCCCCATATATTTTCGTGGGAACGTAAGTGTCCCGGTTTCTCTTGTTAAATTGTCCTTTTGCTGACAGCAGCTGCATTTAATGTCTGTTGGATATATCATCCGCCTCCAGGTGCTTGGTTTTCCTGAAAATGCTTTGATTTGGAAGACATGAGTATTTTTTCTTTCAATCTGAGATATTTTTGTCGACATTGTTGTAGGATTTACATGTACATGTGATAGAAGAAAAGCAGTACATCTCGTTCAGTAGTTGAAGGGGGTAGTCGGGTCTGGCGATGGTGCTGTGTCACTTTCAGTGCCCGGCCGCTATATAAGTTTGGCTGATATTGTGACAAAGAGCTACTGTGCATGCAGTAGGTGCGGGTAAGGCTTTTTTTTTTTTTTTGGACTTTTTTCTCTCGCCTATCATCTTTTCTTTCTCCCTATCTTTGAAAGACGGCCCGATATAGAAAGAAGTACTGCCTCAAAGGGCCGCTAAACCCAAGACAACCAACCAAGCAACCAACCAAATCAATAACTGAAACATTAAAATTTTATGTCAAGCATGGCAAGATTACCTGCTGTTTTTACGCAAAGAAAAATATACGTAAAAATATAAAAAAAAAAAGGTTGGGAGATTCGAACCCATACAACCACCCTATCTATACCGATTCGTACATAAATACAACACCCTATCTACACCGATTCGTACATAAATACAGCCACCCTATCTATTCCGATTCGTACATAAATACAACCACTCTATCTATACCGATTCGACATAAATACAACACCCTATCTATACCGATTCGTACATAAATACAAGCCACTGTGCCACTTGATAAAGTGATGTTATTTTTATTTTCTGTTTAATAATAACTGTACATACTGACGCTACTTTTATCCGTTCGTAATCGGACACCGTGAATTAATTTACGGAGATGAACGGAATATTCATGAGTGCCGGGTCAATACTTACGCACAATACCGATTCGACATAAATACAACCACCCTATTCATACCGATTCGTACATAAATACAACCACCCTATCTATGCCGATTCGTACACAAATACAACCACCCTATTCATACCGATTCGTACATAAATACAACACAAGTTATCTGTACCGATTCGTACATAAATACAACCATCCTATCTATGCCGATTCGTACATAAATACAACCACCCTATTCATACCGATTCGTACATAAATACAACCTCCCTTTTCATACCGATTCGTACATAAATACAACCACCCTATCTATGCCGATTCGTACATAAATACAACCACCCTATCTATACCGATTCGTACATAAATACAACACCCTATCTACACCGATTCGTACATAAATACAACCACCCTATCCATACTGATTCGTACATAAATACAACCACCCTATCTATACCGATTCGTACATAAATACAACCACCCTATCCATACTGATTCGTTGTGTACATAGATAAGACCATCCTATACATACCGATTCGTATACAGCCACCCTATACATATCGATTCATATTTTCAGTAGGATGGAAGAGACAAACCAAATAACCCGAGCCCCTGCGGTCCTTTCCTCATTTATCGGTTCGAATACCAAAATATGTGGCTTATACTATATGTGACATCGGCGTTGAATTATGACAAAAATATTCTGGGAGGTCAGAGCCGGCGGAAGCACGGAATACAACACAGATGCGAAAGTAGCAGATCGAGTCTGCTAATGCAGAGTGTTATGAAACGTGCAACACTGGTAGCGCCCTCTAGCCCACGGGCTTCAGCATCAGATATATAGTTTTGCTTTTGTAGCACTTCTAAAATGGGGTCGTCTTTTAAAGGGGAGCAAAATCTTTCCTTTAAGGGTTGACCACCCTAGATTACGGAGGCAAAATAAAATAAAAATGACAGAGTTGTTTCTGTCCTACACACATTAAATACATATTCAACATTGATTTGGTAGGAATATGGCCAGTAAAATAAGAACAAAAAAAAACTGAGATTTTTTTATTTCTTCGTGCAGTAATTTAAACACACAGAATCACAAATAAGTACATGAATAAGAATTTCAAGACTGATTACTGCAGAATGGCAGGAACATCCCTGACAAAACAGTCATATTCTAGCATTTATTGGGATGTTACATGCAAAAACATTGAGCCGCAACACGAGAAAACCAACAAAAAGATATGTGCGCCCAACGAAGACTCAGATCAGATCTGGGCGCACAACCACTTTGTTGGTTTCCTCGTGTCTCGGCTCAATTATTATGTTTCTAGTCATTTATTTGATGATATCTCTGGTGTATTGGTTGCAATTATTTTCCAGGTATCAATGCCTCTATTTCCAGCCAGAGCAAAGTCATAGTTGTTTAACAGTCCACTATGCATAGTATTTCTGAAAATTATATGTATCTGCACTCCCACCTTTAAGTCCATACAAATAAAAAAAACAACTTCACAATATAAGGAACTGATGCTAATAGTGTAAAACAATTTGTACAGTTTGGTTGAGTCCATAACAAGACTGAATCAACGATGTAGTTTGGTGATTTGTTTAAGAATTGAATTTCATTTTTCTAAAGTTTATCGAAGTGTAAACTAGATTGGGTCGTATGCAAAGTGAGGGTTCATGTAAACTTTGCTAGTGACCAAATGTAGTTTACACTATGAAAAACATAAAAAATGAAGTTTATTGCTTATATTTACATTCTTTTCAATCAAAACCTTGATGAAGCCCTAAAATGGAAGCAGTAAAACATTTACAAGCAGATTTTCTGCTAACAACGAAACAGCGCCAATGACGTCACTGACGTCCAATCAGATTATAAAGAGCCGTGGTTTAGTTTGACGTCATTAAAAGTCATGTGACATCGCGTGGGTCAATGTAATTATTGGAATGTAAACTACATTACTTTCCAATGGTTTACTTTAGGGCTTTTCAGTAAATACACGCAATATAAGCCCTTTTCTGGTTGTTTGCACCGTTTCATCCTTGTCTATATTGCTATTAAGTTTATCAAGATATTCCAAACATTAGGGTTCTCAAAAGAAAATCCTTGTAATCAAAGGGATGCAACTCAAAAAAGAAAATAAGGAAGGGGAAGAAATTATTCTTAATCAGACATACTGTCTCAACCTAATACATATTGCTATAAAGTTTCGTCAAGATATTCCATACGGTTACCTAGTAATGACTTGCCCAAGAATAGTCATAGAAATTAATCAGACAGATGTAACTCCATAAATAAGGAAGGGGGAGCAATAATTCTTATATAAGACACAGAGCCTCAACCTAATACACATTGTTATTTATTTCAATCAAGATATTCCATACAGTTGCCTACTTACAGCTTGCACAAGAATAGCCTTAGAAAATATTCAAAGGGAGGTTACTCCAAAAAAAAAGTAAGGGGAGACAATCATTCTTATATGGGGCATATCGTGTCAACCTAATATACATTACTATTCAGTTTCATCACAATAGTCCAAAGGGTTAATTAGATATGAGGTGTACAAATATAAACTAACAAAATAATCAAAGGGAGGTAACTCAAAAACTAAGTAAAGGAGAGTAACCATTATTGTATGAGGCATGTTGTCTTAATCTTATATACACATTGTTATAAAGTTTCATCATGATATTCCAAAGAGTAACCAAGTTATGGAATGCAAAAGAATTGCCATACAAACTGCCATAGACGAGTTTTTTTTCAAAGGGCTGTAACTCCGGTAAAAATCATCGGAACAAAATTCCCGTACAATATCAGCTACTCCACATCGTAGTCTTACTATTTACAAAGTTTCAGCTTAATTGGATGAAAACTGTAGGAGGAGTTATCCGGAAACGAACACCCCAAAAATTCTAAGTAAAGGGCTGTAACTCCCTTAAAATTATTTGAGCGTAACCTCGGAACGATATGCGCTGGTCCACCTCATAGTCTTGCTGTATACCAAGTTTCAGTTCGATCGGATGTAAACTGTAGGAGGAGTTATCAGGAAACGAAAAGTTTACAACAGACGGACGGACGCACGGACGGACATCCGGACGGACGGATGGACACAAGCGCCATAACATAATACGTCCCGTTTTTCAAACGGGCGTATGAAATATATCTGAGCCGCGACACGGCAAATCAAGCAAAGTGGCATGTGGGCCCAGCCGAGACTAAGACCAGTCTCGGCATCTCCCCAGTCTGATCAGAGTCTTCGCTGTCCGCTATCCTTTAAGTGCGCATGAAGACTCTGATCTGACTGGGCGGCTGCCGAGGCTGATCTGAGTTCTCGTTTGGCGCACATGTCACTTTATCGGTTCTATCAAGTCGCGGCTCATCTCTACCCAGGGCATATGGGCTTGTGCATTTATCCATTTACGAATTTGGAAAAGGCCACCATAGCAATCTATTGCTATGATGGCCTTTTCCAAATTCATAAATGCACAAACCCCTGGTCGAGGTTAAAGATAGGTGAGATAATTTTCGGGGTATTTCAATGAAATCGGCACATCTGATCTTTTGTTGTGAGCGCAGTGTATCTGATTTTCAGCTGCTGTGGACATCATTTCTTGCATTAAAACGTTAGAATTGTCACACTTTTGTAATTCTTGTTCTTTCTCTAACAACAGTCGCAACATTTGACACAAGGATTGTTTCCCTTCAGGCTCCAACAGCCTAGAATTAGAACATTCTGCGCACACTGGTTGAAGAGCGTCCTCAGGAACAGCTTATTGTTGTGGCAAACAGTAACGTTCTCATTCTTAATTTGAAAACCTATAGTTAAGCCTGTGTCAGCTAGTATCGAAGGATTCGGGATGAAGACTGGATGTTTCTTGGAGGATTCTGAAAATAAAAAGTTGGTACTCATTACACCAACAGCTTGATATATATTACTGGTACTCGTTCCAAGGCGGTGCTTCTGTTGTGGTTTACATTTGATGTTTGTCGGCATTTTATCAGTTTTTGACTTTTTGTACATTATTTAGGATGGCCTCGTGGCTATCTGCTGAGAAATACTATTGTCTACATTAAAAATATATCGTATCAGTTTACTATAGTGACGGATACGATTTATATATTTTTTTCACTGTAACAAACCGCGGCTGTTTTTGACAATTTGGGCTCAAATTCTTTCCGAAAAGGTCTGAAATGTAGCGGTCTTGTCTGACACTATGCTACGAACGATAGCATGTCAAATCAAGCAACTGACGTCTCAATTTGACGCCATTTTCGAGCTTGGGTATCGCTTATTTGCATGCCATGTCAATCCATCGGCAGCTGCAAGCCGCTTCCTTAAATTGCCGATTTTTTTTTTCATTGATTGATTAAAATGACATTATTAATCATTTACTAGGTGCAATATTATACCCAGTAAACGCGCTTACACAAAATTAACTCGCAATGACTATGAAAAACGTTATTTTTGAAGCGTTTTGTTTTCTGTTATTCTCCTAAACAGAAAAAATAATAATACCCCCATTTCACTGGATGACGCTTTGACTGCGCTCTTGGCGATCATGGCGCTTCTCCAAAATTTTCGAAATCGCCGCAGAAGCGTAGGCATTTGCCAAAACTTGGAACTTGTGCGCTTCCAGTACGCTGCCAGTACGCTTCAAATACAATCTCGCCACGCTAGTCACGATGCTGCCGCGATTTAGCTGCGCTTCTGCCACGCTTAACTGACTTCGAGGGCTCTTCTATTACGCTGCTACTACGGCAAAGGATTTCAAGCTACGCTTGATCTACGCTTATTACGATGCATTTGCGCTCGTGCTACGACCTAAGTGTCGGAGCTGCACTTGTGTTGCGCTTTGTAACCGCTTCAATGTAAATTAGCGGAGAATCGGGTTCAGCAGAAGTTAGCCACCAGCCTTCAAATAATATTGATAATAAAACAATTCCAGTGGCTATGGCCCAGCTGGCAATCATGAACTAGTGACTTCGAACAACTCGTCTTGTTCTTCTTGCTGTTCAGGCTGAAATGGGGCCTCTGCTCGGCGTTCTGAAGGGCGCCTATCTGGCTCAGTTTAGAGAGCAAGAGCCTGTCCCCCTGTCAAAAGCAGAAAGCAAAATTCCACACTCAGGCTTTGTCAGGAGACTATTTTCACGCAGCCTGTACCGCAGGAGAGGGTATTCCAACTCCTGCTCCGGCCCGCGGGCAGCCTGCATCTTGAATGAAACGTGAGAATGGAGTTATGAAACGTCGTGGACACGCGGGGTTTTCATGCCCAGATCGCCATAAGAGCAGAGGAAACGCAGATAAAGCGCCAAGAGCGCAGCGGAAGCGTCGTGGGTGCGCTATTCTTAAATAATAGAGTCGCAGCGGAAGCGGCAAGAGCGCAACGGAAGCGCAAAGAGCGTAGTAGAAACGTAGCTGGGTCGCAGACGAATCTCACGGCGCTGTCGACACGATCCCGCTGCGCTGGTGCTGCGTTGCTCCCGCTGCTGCTGCGTTCATGAATTTCGAGCTACGTTCTTACTACGCTTTCGTTGCGCTTTGAGTCCACGGCGCTTCCGCTACGTAAATTTTGAGCAGAATCAAAACAGGCGCCGTGACTTGGCGATCATTCCGCTTGTGATACGCTTTCACTGCGACCTAGAAGCTTCTCCTGCGCTGCTGCCGCTTCTGTTACGATTCATGGCGCTTTGTCCAAAATTTCGGAGCGCAGTGGAAGCGCCGTCCAGTGGAATGGGGGTATAAGAATTTTTACTTTCTTTTAGGTAAATAGGGAGGTATTGAAATTAGCTTATGCATCCTGTGTACACAGTTCAGTCTTCACATATATGTGTATGAATTCGCCGGATTTATAAATTGTAAATGCGAACAAAGAACAACGTGTGGATGTGCAGGCTGGTCTAGTTCTATCCTGTTCACACATGCCAAACGTAACTTTTTCATGCGACACAACATGCACAACTATTTTCATATCGCTTTCGAGTGAAAATTACAGGTACACAAGGGGAAGTATCGCCGCTTTATCGATATTACCCGCGGGACTTTTGAATTACCTAGCGTAGCAGTCTACTTGGTAGCAGCTAGCGATTAAAACAGGTATAATATCGATTGTTTGACTCTGGGAATTGTCATAAAAATTAAACGCCCTTTTCTGGTTCTTTGCTTAGTTTGCGCATATGCGACTGATCAGACTGCGCATCAACACAGACAAATGAATGGTCACAGGTTCTAGCGATTGATGTTCCTTAGGCGTATCACCTGTAAACAATTCTGATTCCAATGTAGTTACCTAAAATAGGACTGTGCATCTGCGCAAACTAACCAGAAACTCTGGTCCCGTCTTCATCAGTTTGCGAAGTCTAATCTGGATAGCTTATAAAACGGTTGAACATTCAACTTGAGCAGATGCGCAGATGATCAGGTTTCAAATGTGCATACTGATTTTTTTTATTCAATATTATTTATTTATTTATTTATTATTTTTTTTATTATTATTATTATTTCTTGTTTTTTTTTTTTTTTTTTGCTATTCCCATATTGCATATTCAAATATAAAACCATAATTATTCCAGAAATTAAATAAATTGCAGTTTTAATAGCAATATGGTAATAAAAGGCCCAATTTCGTTTGCTGAAGTTGTCAGTGTTGAATCATCTGTTAACAAGAACAAGAACAAGAACAAATCTTTATTTTAGAATAACACCTCAGGCCACTCACAGGTGGCGTATGAGAAAAGGTACGTACGTAATACGACAGTTACTGCAGGATGACGGACATAACAAGTTTACTCTGCGGTTGTGGAGAACAAAACGGACGGATTGCTTAGATACACAGACGCTTGGGGCCTAGACCTCTATCAGCAGAGCCTCAATGAAGTCTCAATTTAAATTTATAAATTAAGACTTCATCGCGGCTCCACCGACCAAAGCCGTCATCCCAAGCGTCTGTGCTCAGATAGCTTGCTCAAAGCCGACCCCAAGGTTAGCCATAAATTTGATACGGACCAAACTCGAGGTTATCTCGAGTCAAACCTGAGCAATCTTCTGTAGCTTAAGTAAATTAGTAATATCTGGAGAGAGAGAGAGAGAGAGAGAGAGACCGGAGTGTACATTATATAAGCTTAACCGATATGTCGGTATGCTGAAAGTGCCGTAATACGAGTTTTACTCGGATTTATTGAAAATGCGTTAATCGCAAGTTATAATAATGTTAATTCCAACAATCCGATAAAGTTGATTAAATGCATGTACACATGACTTTAAAACTCGTTTTACAGTAACAGTGAATAATGGACGGTAACGGTAAATAGTGAAGAGAAATTGGTAAATATTCTCATAGCAAACTATTGTCCATTCATATATACCTATGTGATGACATGTCTCAAAATTCTGTCACGTGAGCAGTCAGTCACCTAGAACAGATTTACATAAAAGGTCACGCACGTGAAATTTCAATATGAACTAGGGTGAAGCATGAATGGACAATGTTTACTATACCTGTTGATAGCGGAGGGAAAATGTAAATCCTGTTTATTGCATGTAGATATATCGATTATCGATCGTAAAATCAGAGATTACCCGGACAAAGCTGTCCTTAATATTATTCGTGAAATAGATAAACTAACTAACAATAAACGATAAATCTGGGGGAAAATATATTAATAGACAATAATAAAATAAAGATAATTAATTTTGCAGAATAATCAAGTATGTGTGTGCTGTTTGCAAAATAACTAGATTTTTTTTCAAAACGTTTTAATGCGTGTGCCCAAATCAGCCTGTGCATGTGCGCACACTAATTGGAAAATCTGTTTTATTTTTGCCGCCGATTCTTAGGGCAACTGTCGGGAGACAAACTAGCTATTTGAGCCGCGACATGAGAAAAACCAACAAAATGTTTGTGCGCCGGGCGCACACTCAACTCAGCCTGGGCACCCTTTGCTGTCCTGTTAGCGCTTAGCGTAGACTCTGCTCAGATTAGGAGGATGACCAGGCTGCTCTGAGTGTGCGCTGGGATCAGAACAACTTTGCTGGTTTTGTCGTGTCGCGGCTCATTTTTTCCTCAGAACACCAATAAACATCAATGAAAATAGTGTTTCTCATATCAGCCTGCATATTTCTGCATTTTATTATTATTATTTTTATTATTTCTATTATTATTTCTGCTTTTCTGCAACTGACTGTCTGAATACCCGATCAGACTGCGCAGTCTCTCACTGTCTGGTTTAGTCTAACAGGTGATAAAAGCACCTCCTCATCATGCAGCGCTTTGTAGTTAACATTCTGATGAGATCTTAATTGATGCGCGCACACTTTTTGTGTACAATTAACTTATCTAGTTTGAGTCAAAACTGAGTAAAGCGAACAATAATTGCCATTAATTGGCATTAACACCTTTACTATCAACATTAGTTCTCTCCGTTTCCAACTGCCGGCTACAAAACCATCAAGGTCTTTACCGATGAAGCAAATTGAAGCCATAATTAGCAAAAGGATCAAATTCATAATTGGTAGTAAATGTTACTAAGATTAAAGGACCGAAGATAATTGCAATCACAATACTGTCTTCACATTTTAAGCAAAAATAAATAAATAAATAAATAAATAAATAAATAATAAAAATGAAAAATAATAATGTGATGAAAAGAAAGGACAAGAATAAATTTATTTGTCTTAAATTGCACATTTGGTAATTTGATGTGTAAAACGTATCGTATGAATTGGATTTTTTGGCAATATATATATAAATACAGTTAATCTATGCACTTATAGCATGCGATGATCTAGTACTTCAGCTATTCTTTAGTTTCTCAGCTGTTCGTAAACCATCGGCATTAACCGTACACCTCCGGAATGCGATTCTAACTAAATTTGAAATTATGGTTTCTAATTTAAATCGCAAAATAGACTAACGTTTAGCTAAATAAATTTTATATCAGTATAAAGGTCTAATATTAAGGAAACTGGAACCGCCAGCATAGAGTCAATTAAAACTCAAATCGTGTACATATCTTAATCTAAAATGTATCAATGTCAAATTTATGCTGATTTTGCTATATGTTTAATCATTTTACTGGTCATAATAAATAACCAAAAAATAGACCAAACTGTTCTTACTATAAAATTATGAAATATATCAGCGTAGTCGGGAAATAATGTAGTTTTATATGCCGCCAGCACAGAGTTTCTATCTTTTATAATTATTTTATAATTGGTTGTTAAAAAGTCATCTCCTATCTAAATAAATGCATTTTTGTGTATCATGTCGCCCAGGTATTGGCGAGACTCAGTTATTGGAAAGTTGGCCATGATTATTTAGGAAATAAATGAGCTGATGCTGTGAATTTTGCAAGATGAGGCTGTTCGTCATGAGTCACAGAATCTGGGTCTACACAGTTTGCCATTTAGTCTTTAAATTCTGAATATGATATTGCTTGGTGAAATTATTTTTGAAATTTTTGTAAGCTTTTTAGGCACTCTAGCTAGGGGTTAAGTATTATTTTGTCTATTGCACACATTGTGCGACCGATTCTTTCAAGGTTATAAAAGGTGACAGAATACTGATTTTAATGCATTTTGAGATGCTGCGCAAACACACCTTTTGGAAGATTCAACTTGTTCGAGTAAAAGTGATCAAATTACCAAAATCATTTACAGAGAAGCACTGACAAATTCAACGTATATGGACCCCTATACTGAGTTATTCTAGAAAATATAATAAGAGAGAAACGACTCGAATCAGGATCCGCACAGTCTCTTTTCAAGTCGCATATCTAATGTATGAACTTTGCGGAATCTGTAAGTGAAAAGTTTACACTCTGCTCTTTTTGAGCAAATGCGGGGGCTCATTTGAGTATTTACGGTACAAACAAAGCTTATGATCCTTATACACTGCTTAAGAGCCGTTCATACACTGCTTATGATCCCTACATACACTGCTTATGATCCCTACATTTACTGTTTATGATCCCTACATACACTGTTTATGATCCCTTTTTTCACGATACAAATCAAATAGCAATTTTTTTCCAATCTTTCTACAAACTGTCTTCCCGTATAAAATATAATCAACTTGCAATATTTCGTGTATACTGAAACAGCACATGTTGACTGTAACTGACATCAACTGAAAAGGGAAATTCAGGCATATGCGAAAGGGAACGACTCTGTTCAGCATTCACATCTGCGCAGTCTGACTAGTCTTCTCAGTTAGCATATATAATCTTACAATATGGAGAATTTAAAAGTGAAACTTAAAGGTTCTGCTTGATTTGCAGACTCATATGAGCTAGTACAGTAAGCTCACAGATTTTGATCTCTTTTCAAGCAATGCTGATCAAATAGAGAAGCAGCTTCTCTTCCACTCAATTCTTTAAAGATCATTTACGCCCTTGTTTATGATTACAAAACGTTTTCATGAAATATTTTCACAGTAACTTCGAAATGGCCCATTTAAACATTTGACAATAGATCTAAAGAACATTTTTTGTGAAAAGAAATTTTAAACCAAGAAATAAAATAAAGTTTATAAAAACGCGGTCCGCGGCTGAAATCGCCTTATTGGATAGAATTAATTTGCTCTGACGTCACACGTGCACGAATCAGAAAAATACCTAGGTATCGTCATATGACCGTAAGGCGTGGTATCGACTTTTCTATTGGCTGACGATAGTGTTCATTTACATTTTTAATTTCGACACTATATTTCAATTAAAAAATACATTAAACTGAAACACTTTTTCTGAATTTTTATAATGGATTTAGAAATTATCATATATTAGCAAACGAAATTAATAAAATTGTTTATTTTGGAAATAGTGAAAAAAATGAGGGAGTACACTTTTAAGATGTCCTTTTAGTAAATACACCCAACTTGCTATATCTCGTGTATATTGAAGAAACAAAACTCATCTCAGAACAGCTACTTACTGACTCAAAACATTTAAAAACATGCTTGTTATGAAAGATTTCAAAACATTGGCTATGATAAGACACCTTACCTAGTGAGGCTTTTTAGTGATTCCGTATTTGTCTTCAGTAAATTGTCGACCTCTGCGGTTTCTGTTTGTAGAGACACAAAGCTAAAAAAAACACATAATGAAAAACTAATAGTGAAAAACCGTGTGTAATCAAACTTGATTCACCAGCAAACAGTTGCAATTGGAAGTAACAAAACAAAAGCAGTAAGCACCCGCCGCCGTAGCAGACAAAGATAGGGAGAGAGTAACTACGCATCTTTTCAATTAAGGTATTTTACGATTGGTTTCAAAACTAACAGCTTTACTAAATATTTGATGTTCGTTAGTGCTTATTTTCATAAATCAAGGATTAACGATATATTCACGAAGACTTGAATTCTCAATTCCCAAAGTGGTTTCTGGATTGATAGAGACCAAAACTA
The DNA here is from genome assembly GCA_963989385.1 of Ctena decussata. NCBI lineage: Eukaryota > Metazoa > Mollusca > Bivalvia > Lucinida > Lucinidae > Ctena > Ctena decussata. The sequence goes on along the minus strand of OZ022507.1, from coordinate 35,622,663 downwards.
ATATAGAAGTACTTTTATTTTCATAAAATTTCGCATTGAAAGATGTATCCATACGCTTTCTTTCTTTCTTTCTTTCTTCACATAATGCCATACGCCCTCGCGGACATTCTAGGCATGTTGCGCTGTCGAGCAGCCCAAGTATGTTAACACATAAGGCTAACAAGGGCTTCGCAAGCGGCGCATAATACGCCCGTTTTAATGTCATAAAGGAATTATAGAATGAACAAGATTGTTTACAAAAGGACAGACAGGCAGACAAACAGGGGAAACCACACTTTAATTAATGACGGCAACATTATTTAACTATTTAACACATCAAATATTATTAGTATAGCAAAAATCAGCTTCCAAGGTGAAGTGGCTCCTAAGTTGAGTAATGCCAAAGTCAAACAAGGGAGATAATTCATAAACTAAATATACTAGATATACCATTCTTGGTTCTAATACATTCCCTTCACAATATACACATCTCCATAAAGTTGTGTTAAAATATTCTAAAGGGTTAAGGAGTTACAGAGTAAACAGGAAATTTATGCATGGGCAGATAACCCAGTAAGCAAGCCCGAGTCGTGGTTCTTGCTCAAGATACATTGTCCCATTATTACACACATTCCTACAAAGTTTCATTCTAATACTTCAAAGGGTTAAAGAGATATGGAGTGAATGGAAATGCCTAAAATAATGATCAAAGGGAGGTTACTCCAAAATTAAGACTTAGGGAGCAACCATTCTTATATGTGACACATCATCTTGTGATCATGCACATTGCTATAAAGTTTCATCACGATATTCCAAACAGTTACCGAGTTAATGTATGCACAACATAAGTATACACAAAAATAGTCGAAAAGAACTAATAAAAGGGATGTAACTCAGAAACGAAGAAAGAGAGAGCAACCATTGTTGTACTCGACACATCGTTGGGACTTCATACACATTGCTATGAAGTTTCATGAAGATATCCCAAACAGTTATCTAGTTCTGGCGCGCACAAGACCTGCAGGGGAAAAGAAACAATTAAAGGGGCATAACTTGGAAACTAAGGAAAGGGGAGCAACCATTCTTGTATGAGATACATTCCCCCTACCTACTACATATGCCTACAAAATTTCATGAAGATATCCCAAATGGTACTGAGTTATGGCACATACAAGAATGTTTACGGACGGAGGAAAGGGAGTTTACTCCAAAATTCAGAAAGGGGGAACAACCATTCTTATATGCGACATATTATCTTGTGATCATGCACATTGCTATAAAGTTTCATCATGATATTCCAAACAGTTACCGAGTTAATGTATGCACAACATAAGTATACACAAAAACAGTCGAAAAGAACTAATAAAAGGGATGTAACTCAGAAACGAAGAAACGGAGAGCAACCATTGCTGTATGCTACACGTCATTAGGACTTCATACACATTGCTATGAAGTTTCATAAAGATATCACAAACAGTTATCTAGTTCTGGCGCGCACAAGACCTGTAGGGTAAAAAAACAATAAAAGGGGCATAACTTTGAAACCAAGGAAGGGGGAGCAACCATTATTGTACGCGACACGTTCCCCCTACCTAATACATATGCCTACAAAATTTCATGAAGATATCCCAAATGGTTACTGAGTTATGGCGCGCACAAGAATGTTTACAGACGGACGGACGGACAGCGCCATGACATAATACGTCCGTTTTTTTCAAAACGGGCGTATAAAAAAGCCAAAGCATGAGAGTGAGTGAAAAAGTTTAATAGTGATGGAGTTCTCAGCTACAAACTCAATCCACTTTCTGGAAGTCACGTAGTCCAGAGAAAGAAACAGGCTGTAACAGAACTTGTTACAGTTTCCAGTTTTACAAATGCGAGGAAAGCATAGAGATACATTCATACATCTTATAATGTAGAATTTCACATAAATAAAACTGTCGCGAATATTTCTTGGTTTACTGTATCTAAAAAAATAAGCATAACATACTGTGAGATAACGTCTTTCATCAAAGCATCTGCCTCTTTCCTTGACGACATGGACGAGATTTCAGGCTTCCTTGAGATAGTTCTTTGTTCTCTCATAACTGTGTGGTCTGGACCTTCCTGGAACAATGGGGTACTACTTGCACCCTCACAGTTTTCCCGAGTTCTCATGGGACAAAATTTTGGCAGGATCTCATCCCTTAGGAAAGCACTGGCCATTTTGAATTTGTCATCAATCTGAAAGATTAAGATCCATGAAACATGAAGCAAACAGATATAAGCATGAAACTAACAGATATAAATCGCGCTATGTTTATATGTTGTTATTAGCATTGAATAAATCGGAAAATGAATAGATGACTTACGATTTTACGTCCTTTTCAACAGTATTTCGGTCATATCAGGATGGTGGAACGATATCATAATAAAGAAAGACTGCAGTGGACAACCACTTACATTTAAACAGATTTATCAAACTTTGACTTTGAAATATCGAGGGTTGACTGTATGTAGAACAATCTACTCTATTCTCTCGTCAACAACTTTTGCATTTTCCAGAAAATGCCATTTTGAATCGGCTGAGTTCTTTATGCCTATCTTTCTTTGTTTTGTAATGAAGATGTTACCTGGTCTAATTTGGAACAGACTTGTTCCTGACACTGGAGGACACATCCTACATTAACTTCCACTTTACCGGCCCGGGTTAAATGTCGCAGCAATATACTGAAAATGAATAAGAAATTATTGAGTAAACAACCATAAAAATATATAGTTTTATGATATGAGGTCATTTTTATTCAGTGGATAACGTCGTGTCATAAAACATCATATGTCCATATGTAATAACACTTTGGTGTGTACACGTAACTTCTTTGACAACGTCCATGTCAACAATGCGTTTTTTTTATTGAAATAATGATCAGTTTGAATGCGTTAAAATCCGATTTTAAAGGGCCATATGATAAACAGAATCTTACACGAGTGGTCATTTCATATGAAATTTATGAAACTCGCTGAAGGCTCGTTTCATAAACTTCATATAAATGACCACTCATGTAAGATCACCTATATCGAATACATGTACTTATGGTGCAATGTGCATGTACATCTAAATATTTATAATAAAACGCATCATAATAAATTGTAATGGACATGATGAGTTCCCCGGCAATGCATGCCTCTTAATTTATGTACGCTATGGCTATTTCATTCTGTTTGAGGCAGATCGTATGATATTTAGAGATGACTCTCAGAGATGTCAATTAAATTGGCTCTTTCAAGTTTTCTCAAAACAATCAAACCTTTATGTAGAAGTTGAACTGAATACATAACAATAATCAAAATAGACGTTGTTCACTATTTCTTCTTAAAAATACTGCATTTTTGTTCAAACAGTAGTCGGAAGTCATATTTTGTGTTATACTAAATCACTCACACTTTAAATGAGGTTTATAAAATTGAGTATGATTGTATTCCATTTCAACCATCTGTTTAAACCAAGAAAAAAATAACATACATATAAGCGTTACGCTTACTGTCAGATCCTGTATTGCTTCACTCTATTATTCATATGTATGTATAGAATTTTTGAATAAAATATTGTTTTACCAATTTTATTTAGAACTAATATAATCGAGTTGCATAGGCTGGTGTATAGGTTATCATTTGTTTTGGATGAGAAAAAATGGCCCAGAAGTTTTAGAGAAGTTCTTTGAAAATGTTGAAGACGGATAACGGACGACGGACGGCAGACGAAGAACGCCGGACGAAGGAAGGACGCCGAAGGCTTTCATCCTAAAAACCTTTTTAAAATATAATGGTTGAAGGCAATGCTGTTTGAAGTTAAGTTTGACTGGTGATAAGCTTCAAGGGAATTTATTTTCATTCATTTTCTATGTTTGTAATTTTCATAACAAAACATTCATACACGGATATATATACCTGACAGTGTCTGTATGTGAATAAATTTACCAAGTGCATATAGATGATATTAAATGTGTCATCTGCATATGAAGATACAGTATCAGGCCATTTAGTGTAAGAATACATCATATATTATTTTGCAGCATACAGCAACAAATAACCGCTTGAAACACGTTAAAACAGTTGAATTTGAAAACAGCGGAGAACCAGATGAAGCGGATCTACAGTCTTTGATTTCTGAACATGATAAATTTTGGTTTTAAATTTTGCTGACGTAAAAATTTTGTCGTCTGTTTTTTTGTTTTTTTTTGGCGCCTTAAGGTTTAAAGTGTTAACTGGGATGGTAAAAAGGATTACCTGTTTATCTTTTCTGTCGAGCTATGGGTTTTCCGAGTATTTTGCAAGCAGTGACCTTGATAAAGAGATAATTGTTTAACGCTGTTATCTTCTAGCTTTTGACTGAAAGAAAAATGCATATTTTAATATATATATTTAAATTGGTAATTGCAAAATGTCACAAAAGTGCATAGGACACAAAGTGAACTCGTGATCAGCCATCCTTGGCTTTAGTAATGTTGTAGTTTATATTACACTGCTTCAGTATTTGATCACCATTTCACCTCTTTTTTTCTATACTGAGATACAGGCCGTTGTAAAAGGAAATATGCTCTTCATAGATCAGAGCATACCAATGGCGCCAAAAACTGACACCATCATTCTTATGATTTGAACAAAAGAAAAGCCCTGTATGACGAAACAAAGTCAGTGCGAAGTGGGTCTTGTACATATTGCGTGCTTCTGTCCCAGCAGGCACAAAACGTTGAATCAACATTGAATCAACGTTGATTACACGAATCAACATTAAGTCAATACTGATTTAACGTTATGTGTCCAGTGAGTATATCACTTTCTTTTCAAAGCATAAAAGCTTTCAATCCTTTAGCCTTAACGTTGTGCATTTTCCACCCATATCTATGCGTGAAGTCTACAACAATTATATTGCCAACAGATGAATTTAATACATTATGCCTGGTGCACTCCGTTTCCTACGGAAGCCTATAAGTGACATTGTGTTTTGTGAAAGGACCGTTTTGAGTTTTGTCTTTAAATTTTTTGTTTTATGTTTTTGTGTTTGGCCTTTGCTGTTTTAGTTTGGCCCAGTGTAGACGTAGGGCTATGATTACTTTAAGACTATGTATCCACAACCATAATTCATTAAACTATTAAGCCAGCTTACATGCAGATATCGCGAAAATCACAAGAGAGACAGCAATTACAATACAACTTTTTCATATCAGCGTAAAAATTATATGCTATCTTGTTCCCAGACTCCTACACCCTCTATACGCAATCGCCTAACCCATACTAGGCATTTGTGTGTTTTGAGTTTTGTGTAATGACTTATGTATGAGTTTTAACTTTTGTGTTTTGTGTTCTGACTTTCCTAATTTGGAATGTGTTTACTAACTTTTTAACGATCAATAGGGATTAGAATAAAGTAATTTGTGTTTAAAGCATATCGTATATTATAAGGATGAGATTTACACAAGCAACAAAATCAATAAATAATTAAATTTTACATCAGAAACCGCATTCAATAAATAGGAAAGTCAGATTACAAAACACAAAAGTTAAAACTCATAATACATACGTCATTACACAAAACACAAAACTCAAAACACACAAGTGCCTAGTATGGGTTAGGCGATTGCGTATAGAGGGTGTAGGAGTCTGGGAACAAGGGAACATATGATTTTTATGCTGATATGAAAAAGTTATATATAATTGCTGTCTCCCTTGTAATTTTCGTGATATCTGCATGTAAGCAACCATAATAGTTTAATAAATTATGGTTGTGGTTACAGAGGCTTAAAGTAGTCATAACCCTACTTCTATAATGGGCCAAACCAAAACAGCAAAAGGTAAAACACAAAAACATAAAGCACAAAATTTTAAAGACAAACCTCAGAAGATCCTTACACAAAACACAATGTCACATATAGGCTTCCGTAGCTTCCCGTATAAACTGGATAAGTCGTCATTTTAGTGTGCCTGGTGTATTTATTTTTATCATCTTTAATAGAAATTCGTGTCAATTTAATGCAAACCGTGTAGGCCGTGATCAGACACCGCATTGTGCGGCACGCGTCTGATCTGGGTCTATACTGTTTGGTTATGTTCACTGTGTATGTTCTTTATATGATAAAAAATCCTTTACAGAACAATTTAACTATCTCTTGCTAGTCATGAGAATTTTTCATTTTTTATGCCCCCGCCATTTAAAATGGGGGGGGGGGGGCATATAGTATCACCCCTGTCCGTACGTACGTCGCGTACGTACGTAGCGTACGTACGAAATGGTTTCCGTTCAATATCTTTTGAAAGCATTGGTGTATTGAATTCATATTTCATACACAGCTATATAATCATAAAATACAGGTCAAGTTCGATGTTGGGTAAAATCCGGCTATTATTGTGGGAGTTATGGCCCTTTTTCGACTTCTGTTTCTATGAAAAAATGGTTTCCGTTCAATATCTTTGAAAGCATTGGTGTATTGAATTCATATTTTATACACAGCTATATAATCATAAAATACAGGTCAAGTTCGATACTGGGTAAAATCCGTCGATTATTGTGGGAGTTATGGCCCTTTTTCGACTTCTGTTTCTATGAAAAAATGGTTTCCGTTCGATATCTTTTGAAAGCATTGGTGTATTGAATTCATATTTTATACACAGGTATATAATCATAAAATACAGGTCAAGTTCAATGTTGGGCAAAATCCGTCGATTATTGTGGGAGTTATGACCCTTTTTCGACTTTATTTTGTATGAAAAAATGGTTTCCGTTCGATATCTTTTGAAAGCATTGGTGTATTGAATTCATATTTTATACACAGGTATATAATCATAAAATACAGGTCAAGTTCGATGTTGGGCAAAATCCGTCGATTATTGTGGGAGTTATGGCCCTTTTTCGACTTTATTTTGTATGAAAAAATGGTTTCCGTTCGATATCTTTTGAAAGCATTGGTGTATTGAATTCATATTTCATACACAGCTATATAATCATAAAATACAGGTCAATTTCGATGTTGGGCAAAATCCGTCGATTATTGTGGGAGTTATGGCCCTTTTTCGACTTCATTTTGTATGAAAAACTGGTTTCCGTTCGATATCTTTTGAAAGCATTGGTGTATTGAATTCATATTTTATACACAGGTATATAATCATAAAATACAGGTCAAGTTCAATGTTTAGTAAAATCTGTAAATTATTGTGGGAGTTATGGCCCTTTTTCGACTTCATTTCATACAATAATGGTGTCCGTTTGTTAGTTTTTGAAAAATTACTTGTTTCCGGGCTATTTCGTTTGGAAAGTTGCATGGCATCCATTTCTGCGATAAGATACAGAATATCATCACATATCAGTCATGACACCCCCACATACCCCCCCCCCCCCCCCCATTTACTTCTCAAGAAGCACAATACATCTGCCCAAGGAAAACAATAAAACATGTACCACAGAAGTGTGCCTTTGTGAACCTAGTTATGCTACAAGTGCATTTACCTTAAACAAGGCGCCATCTTACTTAGGGCACTAGGCGGGGGCATCCGTGTCGGATGGACACATTTCTAGTTTTTTTTTAACATTCAACGATTCTTAATATCATTATACTAAAAGATCGGGATAAAACGAATTACACGTCTTTTTTTTAATTTTATTTTGTTTTCCATAATTTTCTTGTTTTGAAAGTTCAGGTTATTAACTATTAATAGTTATCATCATAAATTGGGAAAATGAGCAAAGCACGATAAATAACACTGAACTTAACTTTATATGGTAGGCCCTAATATGCTTTTACTTACCGATCAACTTTATGGATGAATTCTTCATGCGGATGGAGGTCACCGTATCTTTTGTGTTTCGCAAATGCATTTGAAATAGCCGCAATGTTGCTGCTAAGGTGCTCTGCTTTTGACACACTGCAACGGAAAATACAAGCATTTTACATCACTTAATCACAAAGGGTAGAGTTGGGTAACTTCACACAGCGGGTAACTTCGGACAGCGGGTAAATTCGGACATACCATTGCAAACAATGAAAATCCAGATAATGAGCCATCTCATCAGGAGTTTCGCTGTCTGCCCAGTTAATTTTGTTTGAATTCCAAGCAACTGAAATATACTCAAAAAAAATATTAAAGGGTCAGACTTTTACCCTGAGATTTCTGGAACGTTTCAAACATTTGGTAAAATAAATCATTTCTACCTTCCATTTTAATCATTTTACAAGTTTTATACACATGAAGCTTGAACTTATAGCCTTTGTCTTGACCAAGGTCAAGCTTTAAGTCAAACTACCCCTAAAATGAAGGTTGTTTGAATTCCCATAGAGAATTGATAGTGTGTCAGTTTGGTCGGGAATATTTTCTAAAATTGCTATGAGTTTTAAACTTCTTATAGCTTGCTGACCTTAAAAATGATTAAACTTGATGACTATCGAGGAATTTTTCAAAAAATTCGTGAATTGGCAAAATCGAAAATTTTGGTGAATTTGTTCCCTATGGACTTCAAAAAACTCTGATTTTGAGGGTAGTGTGAATTGAAGTCTGGACTTGGTCAAGATATAGGCTATATTTTCAAACTTCATGTGTACAGAACTTGTAAAATGATTGAAATGGAAGGTGGAAATGATTTATTTTACCAAATGTTTGAAATGTTCCAGAAATCGCGGGGTAAAAGTTTGACCCTTTAATATTTTTTTCGAGTATATAAGGAAACAATGTCACTTTCCGAATTTACCCGCTGTCCGAATTTACCCGACTCGACCCCAGTGTAGAGTGACAGCTAACTCTTATTTTGCCGGACAATAGTTTCTGAAAAAAGAACACCAATATCCCATTATTGCATGAACACTTATAAATGGGACACTGGCAAACATTGTAACCCACATTCAGACGCTGCAAAAGGCATCTGCAGATCAGGGTTTACACTGTTTGCCTTACATATGGTACCTTTTCAAGATAAATTAGTAAAAACAAAATAAAACTTAAATCCGTTAAACTGGAAACGGACAGATCCGCAGAGCTAGGAGGAAGAATTCACTGATCATAAATGAGGAAAAACAGTAAAAAAACATATAAGGATACCCAGGAGGTGCCACATCAAATATAACAGCATCGAAGGAGACAGTAATAAAACAATAACCTGTACAGTATGTATGTACGTAACAATAATCTGTACAGCATGTACGTAACGAAATAGCGAACAACAAAACAGCCAGCTCTCCTCTCTCTCTTCTCCAAGTGATCATAATGGTAGAGTTTATCAAACGCCAGCAGGTTATAATGTAAAAGGCCATAGAGCGAGAGGCCACATAGCCACAAAGAAAACTAGATCCCACCACCCTAGAATGAAAGTGGTCAAAGTACCCAAATCATAAGTCCGAACTCGTAAGTTATTTAAACATTGAAAATTCCGGAATATTCTAGATACACAGACATGGACACCAAAATAGATGTGTGATCAAGTGCTCGCGAGTAGTAAGCATCACCTGCCTATTATAATACACACGCCTAGACCAGTTCCTTGCACAACTTCCGTTTCGTGTGACTCACTACAGTAGAGACAAGCGTAAACCACTGGACTCAGGCGGCAGAAACTTGACTGGTAAATCTGGTTCTCAATGCACTACCTAAACTTTTAACAGCGCCGGGAATCATGTTAGAGAAACTTCTTATCTATAAATATCTTCCTACTGGCAGTAAAGGTTACAGCAGGTGCTTTGTCTTAAAAGCAAATTATCTGAAAACCGCATTAGATAGATCTAATAGCTGTTTACTTAACAGTCTGCATTTTCAAACAGTGTAGATCCTGACGAGTCGGCTCTGGATGAGACGCCACATCTAGAACTATACCGTTTGCCCTCTAGTCTTTGGGTTTTCAATATGATACAGCTTGGAAGAAACATTTGTTATTTTGCAGACGTAGACGTTTTGTTTTGCGGCGTCTAATCTGGGTCTGCACTGTTTGCCTATGCCGTTAGGCATGAATGGGTAAATCAAGTACAGTAATTCGTAATAAACTTCTTGTGTCTTGTAGGCACACTAACAAGCGATTAGAACAAAAAACAAGGCGCAAATATTTTCTTGGAAGCTGGTGAGAAAAATAATCTCAACATAAACATTCAATGAGAGCGATAAATAACTGATATACACGGCCGAGATATAAATAGATATGCAGTACGTCAGTATGGGAATATCTGAACTATTTATAGGTAAACCAACATCGTTTGCACTAGGCGTCTATTTAGTCGCCTGGGAACGAGGCAAACACACGCCATGTCTGTTACCTCTGGGGTGCTCAAATCGAATTTACAGCGCCAACCAATTTTTTAACTAGGTTCCTATATCGTTCAAAACACGACATTCAAATATACATAAACAAAAACATGAACTATGTATATATGTAATTGCATTTGTTTATGTGTTATATAAAACAGAAAAAATAAACATAAATCTGCAAGCCCACACAGCCAAACTAAGAACGAGTAACACTGGAAACACAGACATAGTACATTACAATAAGATAGACAGAAGCAAGTATAAAAACATCGTGGGGATAGGCTGTGTCAATTTTCAGGCCCTTATCTTCATCCTGGAAAAATGCCAAAACAGCGGTGGCTCGCACTGAGGTAGCTAAGTCAGTAGAAAATTACAAAAGAAAAACATGTAAATAAAATTGAGGTTTCATGGTAACTACTGCAGAAACGGACAGGGGCAACATTAGTGGAACTATCACTGAAAGTAAAGACCCTCAATGTCGTTGACAGGCTGTTGGGTACTAGTGAATAAAATTATGAAACAAGAACTTTTATTGATATCACGCGAAAGACCATCCTACTTTCATGCAAAATGACTTAGCAAGAAGATAATACATTTGCAGATATCTTATTACTATTAAAACGCTGAAATAAAATAGTCGCCTAATAAACCTTTAACTTCCTGGTTTGCACACGTCAATAAAACGATACCCTATTTTATTCATTCTTACATTCTTACATCTAAAACAACCATGCAAAGAAAATGAGTGCAAAATATTCGAACTATCCATAATTATGGAGCTAACCACATAGGAGTGACCATTTGATTTTGGGGGTGAAGGGTGACGGTTTTTTTTTTTTTGTTGTTGTTTTTTTTGTTTCGAAATAATAATAACAAAAATATTCTTGGCAAGGTTGATAGATAAAAAACTTGAACGATGAGACAAATAAAAACAAATAACTGAAACAATACTCAACTTAATCCATAGCTTTAATTTTTCGCCTTGTCGGAATCTTTGATAACATAAATAAGCAACTGCACATGTCTCTCTGAGACGGCTTATACCAGATTTATCATCCCCGTAATATTCAGCATTAAAGAAAGTTATGTATAGGTCTGACTTTAGTATGTTTCTTACATTTTAACATTTTTGTAATAGCGCAGTACTAAAAATAATAGTTACTTCGTAGAAAAAATAACCAGGAAGAGAAATGCATGAGCAAAAGATATATGCTAGAGCAAACATTCTAGAGGCTATACTATTTGATCTTCCGCATTTACAAATAAAATCTTAAAGAGATCATTCAAAAGTAGAGAACACATTCACAAGAAGGAACATGGGCCATACTTCGAAGTTTCGGCCAGTCAAGCCTCGTCAGTGACCCTGGTGATATCTGGCGACGAAAAGCAGAGAAAAGCATACCGTAATTTCTCTGTTTCAATAAGGCAGTCGATTCAAGGACTTATTAGTATCAAAAGCGGAGTCTAAACGAAAATTTTATTTCTTTGTGTCTGCCTCGCTTCCAAAATGATCTAACTTTTCAGAACTTATTTCAGTTCACTGCAGTTGGTGTTGAATGCCTTGTGTTGGCCGTGCAGCGTTTCCCGGTGTTTGATAACAGTGTACATTATGTAATTCTGCCCCTTTGAGATCACTTTATTTCAAAGTCATTTTGAAAATAAAGTTTTGCATAAAACGATGCCAGAGGGAGTGACAGGTGCTGCACGTTTTATCATAGGTCAGGAACAGATTCAGTTAAATCGAGCATGCTTTTTTCGTTTCTTTGGTTTATTTCATGCTTGCAAAGGATCTAACTTTTCAAAAATTTATTAACTTTATCAGATGTCGTAAGAGGATCGTGAACAGACAAAGGACGCCAACCATCTCCTCCTACCATCAAGGGGGGAATTTGGTGAGGGTGATACCCAGTAACTGGTTCTTCAGATACCCTATAACCGGGGTCCTTGGTCCTTTAAAATACAATTAACCAGGAAGCATTTACCTCTGGTTCTATCAGTTAAAGAAATCGTCGACCCATATATACGAATCGAACGTGATATATGATTGCGGAACTCATAAAATCGAATGGAACAGCTGACTGAATGCAAATTAAACCTAAACAACACTTCCTCATTTTTTCATAGTTAACACTGTGCACTTTATTTTACTTTATTTTTCAGATTTGAATGTCAAAGCCTAAAGTACAAAAATGCCATGAACATATCTTCCCTGTACTCTTATTGGCACGTTTGGTTCCTTTCGAGAGCACAATGTCAATTGGAGGGGTTTAAATCATACAGACAAATCACATATGTCAATTCGGAACCTTTGGTTAAAAAATTATACTCGTATCCCGGATGACACAGAAAAATGTTAAGGTGATAATATGCTTTGAAGGCAGATAATGACGTCTGGGCCTAATCTTTCTTATAGCACTTTGAAAAGAACCAGTACTGTTTTAATGAGCCACATATTATAAGGAAAAACGCAGTTTTAGGAAAATTTTACGTTTCTTGAAAGTTTACCAAAATCCCCGACCATACCTTTCTGCTACAAATAATTATGCTATAATTACTTATCAAGGTCATTTAACAAAGAAACGAGGAAGTAAAATATTAAGGTCAGATAAAAATATCATGTCTGATGAGGAAGGTATATTCTGCTTATTCAGCAAATTTGCTTTCTCGTAAATCCAGTGACATACTTTCCTGTTGTGCGTTGGTTATATGCATAACTCGCTAAATATCAACGTTTTAGCCACATCTAATCTTACACACCATTAGTTCCAACAAACAGCTTTAACAGCTGAAAGTATTATTATAATCCATCATTCAAGCAATTGATCAGTATAATAAAAGAGCCTTAGTGTCGTTAAAAGTAAGGAGACTCCAACCCCCAAAGTTGAACGCCCACACTAAAGTGATTTCCTTCTCTTTAAGAAATATTTGAAAAGAAAACAATAAACAGAGTTCCCACCGAGGCGTTGACAGTGATGCAGCAAATTATAAGTAGACATTACATTACCACACACGAACAGACTGAATTAAACCAAGTCTGCTGTTTCGTCTCTGAGATGCGTTCGATCCTGCTTGAGACTTTTTTTATTATAGCTGGACAACAATAAAAATATACATCAGCCGTGATGTATTTGGACACAGTGCTTCAGATAGGAAGGGATAATTCAGGGATAATTTAGGGACAAAATTCCACATTTCTGAAATAAAATGTATACTGTCAGCCCTTGTAAGAACCGTCGCAGCGAGATGGTTTTAGTGAGAGGTCACAAAATATGTTTTCGTAGAGAAATAAGAATTATCGCTCAACCCCTATCGTCTCTGCAGCATTGATATGAAAACTATTATCCATAGGCCAAAGATAATAAAAGCAGTACACTTACCAGTGTTCGTCTACGAGGCATCCAGAAGAAGTACTTGGAAAGTTTATATCAATTTCTTTTAATTTCTCAAGTAATACACTTAAGTATACTTTTATTTCTTCTGTTCTGTGTTCCGTCTGCAGATTAAGTTGAAAAAAAAAATTATTAAGGTATATCTTATGTCTAATTCAAATAATTTCAAACAAATTTCAGACAGTAATTAAACAAATGGAGATAATTCTGATATATGCAAGACTAACCAAGACAAAAAATGCCGTTATGGCTATAAACACTCAAGTCAAACACACAATATGAAAATGCAGCATGGCAGTCAGAATCAAAAGACAGGCAATAATAAGGAACTTAAACAATCAGACCACATATCCGGCTCTCAAAACCGGAATGACTTGTGTACATAAACTCACAATTCTAACACGCACGTTAAAACAAATGAACAGCTCCTTCCCAAATAGGTGGTTATTTAGCTACCCTTACTGAAAACGCCACTCACACAACAGGTGAACAAACGCACGTGCACTGGCAACAAGAACAAGTAAAAAATAACATCTTTTTTTTTTTATCTATTTTCTTTTTTAAATTACAAAACAAAACAGAAAGCAAAGTAGGCAGCTCTACATGTCACCATACCGCTAAAAGACTACAGGAAAGCGGACATAAGAACGAGTAACATTGCGGAACCACTATAGAAGTACATGCCCGGATAATAGATTACTTGTAGGAGGGGCTTAAACAAGTTTTACCGGACCCAAACCCTCGCCCTCACCTTCTCAAATAGTTCGAAACATTTAGTCAGATGTTCTGTCCGCGTAAAGGTTTCCTAGTACATCAATCAATCAATCATCACAGGAAATAAAAAATCACGGATAAAAACTATGTTTAATCAAAGATGAGGACTCGACAGAAACAATGTATTGCGACACTAGGAGCGCCCTGCGGTGTCAAAAACATCTCTGAAATACTGGATTAAAAAACAGCTGACAAGCAAAAAGCGCAAAAAGGTGGAAGGAGCAGATCAAACTGATCCGTTTACATATAATTTTATATGACATTTTTTTTCATGTACTGAACTGGTAGCAGCCGACTGGCAGCCTATAAACTGGATATATTCGTCGAATCTACCGTGATGGACAAATCTGTTCGGTAATCGACTGTGCGGCGGGAAATTGTCTTCGAAGGAAAATTCTATATTTGACAATGATTTTGGTCTTTGGCGGCTACAATGCGGGTCATTCGTTCCCAAAAATGGATTTTCTCATATCAGTACCGAAAGGAAAAACTTATATTTGCTTTTGCTTATTATCTTTTCTCCAAAAGCAACAACAACATTCCTACAAAATTGGGGTTCACAAATGTAAATTTCAAATTTTTGACATTTATATGTACTGCAAACACCAAGCAGCATCACTACATATGTTACACTATACTAAATGAGCACGGTGTAAGGCTGTTGCTTATAAGAGATCCTACTAAGCACTTAACATACAACTTATGATACGCAGTAAGGTTTGAAATCGTGTACCCTTTGTCAACCATAACATATATTTGCCACATATGTAATGTTAATGGTAGAAAAATGAATGGAAAATAAAATAAAGATTTAGATACGAACAAAATTAAGAATGCAAAAGGCCTGTATGCTACTGCTTGCATGACTTTATGAAAACACTCGGTTTCTTCATGCCTGTGTTAATACGAAATTCAAACAATTATTAAGCAAAACTTAACAGTGCTGTAATGTTAGAGTTTTGTTATGTATGGATAAAAAATGATCACTTTGCAATTTTGTCACCACCTCGAAAAAGCAGATGTGCACTTTACTAAGTAAGTCACATACTAATACTTTTCATCCTAGAATTCCAGTTACCTTTTTTATAAAGTCAGACAAGTCTCTATCTTGTGAACAAAACACTGACCAATCTGCTGGGAATTCTATTTTTGAATTATCTCCCAGTTGCATTATCAGTTCAAATGTAAAATGAAAATTTTCTTGTGAGAGTCGCAGAGAATCTAGTCTTTTTCTTAGCTGAACTGTAAATTTCTCCAGCTGTGGTACACTCTGTTCAACAGGTTGCAAAATTGCTTTCACGTGGCATCTGAAAAACATTTATACACACTTTTATAAACATAATGTGTCAAGTTACACTCGTTTAGCCTATTCCGACGCACTCGCCTGTTTAGAAGTAATTCAGCGAGTTTACCTCTGGCCTTAAACATAGTTTCGGCCAAATACTTTTATGGACATTCTTGTCAACACTTACTGGTCAAAGCCATATACAAAATTGGACTTTTGTCAATATTCAAGGTAATGAAAACTGTGTTTGAAACTGGCAAACAATGCATATTTAGCAAGACAATTCGAACGTGGTTTCAGACCAATTGTGGAAAACGATAAGGACAATATCTGTGCAAACAGATATTTGGTAAAATCATAAATACATCGAATCCACATTCTATAAGGAGTGAGCGAGTGAACTCGGGTTTAACGTCCCACCAACAACGAGGTCATATGGAGACGGGACCTCGGTTTAAAGTCTCATCCGAAAGACCGGAGAAGCGGGGGATCGAACTTGCGACCCCTCGATTGGTAATCCGGAGTGTTATCCACTACACTACAGCCGCTCCTCATTTTATAAGGAATCTCCGCTGATAAATGCCAAAAGCAAATAAAATTGTTTGCTTTGTTTATTTTAATTTATGACTCATTAGCCTATTTAGCTATTCCGGCGGATAAATATTTCGCTTTCACGGAATCTTATTTCCAAAGCACCCACTGGCATTCTCGTCATATCCATTTCTGTATTCGAGGTGAATTTAAAGTAAAACCCCAGTTGGTGGTATTATTTGGAAACGATGGTATCCTTTGATCACTAAATTCATAGCAACAACGTTAAGCATTACGCTTTCGGACCACTAATGCCTGAATTAATTTTTCGAGTAGGGCCATCTTTAATGTGTTGTGTCGAATAATCGTGATATCTAACAGCCGCTTTTTGTATAAAATTACGGAGTGGCTAGTGACAGACGACTGTCACTAGCCAATATTCGAAGAATTTGCTAGTGACAGTCGTCTGTCACTAGCCAGTTTTCGTTTAATTTGCTAGTGACAGACGTCTGTTAATTAGCAAAACTCGATAATTTTGCAAGTAGCAGATGCACTTTTGCTATGACTGTATTCATACTATTTCCCCCCCCCCCCCCATCATTTGTGAATGTTGTTACGCATATATCTGTATCGTCCATCATGTTCCTTCTTTCGAATGTATTCTTTGCTCTTGAAGGAACTCTTTAAGGTCAAGAATACGTAAATGACTGGCGCAATTATTTACGTGCGTCGCGAAGGACGTTACGTCATGAAATACTTCCTAGTCAATGCTATTTGCAATATGGCGGCCCCCATCGGACATTTAATAAAAAAATCATGGATAAAACGGGGTTTTTGTCTTTTTTTATTCAAGCCCTCTGGTGATATTGCAGTGTTCTTCTTTTCCTGTATTTATGAAGTTATTTCATCAACAGATGTGTTAGATTTTTATTCTAGATTATCACTTTTTGATCATTTGGACCCTTTTTGATAGTAATCAGTCATTGAATCGCCTACCTTATTGAAATAAGAAAATACTGTATGCTTTCCTCCGGCTTTTGTCACCATAACTTGTCAGGACCACTTGTGTAGCCGAAACATCGAAGTATGGCCCATACTCCTTATTTTGAATGTGCTCTCTGCTCTAGAAGGAACTCTAAGATATTTATTCTGACGAATAAAGTGATGGTAGGAAATCTGGAGATTTGTATTTCTCATGATAGTTGTAAACGGGGCGGTTTTGTACAGTCTGTTACCCGTGGACCTGTCTTCAAATTTTCAAAAACAATCTGGCGTCCTGTTTTTTTTTTTTTTTTAAGATATGAGCCTAGACCATATCCGCGCAAAGGATAAAGTATTATGTAAAATCAAACTTTGGTTTTTCGATTGTCTGTTCATCGGCTTTCAACATACTGTTATACAATGTTTTCAACTGTGATCAGTTGGTTCGGATCAATGATGATGTGGATGAACTAATCCATTATGTGATAAACAAAAGTCACGACCTATATCAGCCTCAAACCCACGACTTCTGGACCCATGAGCGATGTTCCTTCGGCCAACCTGAACGGGTTTAAACCTAAGTGACTCACGATAATAATCATGCCCAACTTGTCTAAATATACTGAACAATTATTGCAAAATTTCTAGATGTCTGTCACTAGCAAATTTAACGAATATTGGCTAGTGACAGACGACTGTCAGTAGCAAATTTAGCGATAACTGGCTAGTGACAGACGACTGGCAGTAGCAAATATAACGAATATTGGCTAGTGACAGACGTCTGTCACTAGCTTCTTCCATAAAATTATCTTTCACTGGGCTAGTTATAAGCAAATAGTTACCGTTTCGTAGCCCGAGGCTTTACATTCACGATATATCAAATAATATGCTGGTGCGCCAAAACTGAAAAAGTGCGGCGGAATAGACTAAAAGGCTACCTTACTTTATCGTGCAATTTCTCTAGGACTCTTGATAATTTCTGCATGAAAACAACATGCCTTTGAGAAGAGGCTTTACTACGTTTTATGGCACAGAGAAATCAAAGAATAATTGGGAATTGAAAGCGTACCACACGATCGGTTCTAAGTGCGTCGAAACCGGTCAAACGACTATATTACCTTCCAAGTTCCACTTTTATATGACAGGCCAGCTTTCAGCAGCTCACAATATTAAATCAACATTGAATCAACCTTGATTCAACGTTATGACGTTGAATATAGGGGTCAAACATGGATTTTCATGCATTAACGTTTGCCAGGTCCCGAGGGAGATGTTGACAACCGAAGCCGAAGGCCGAGGTTTCCAACATCTCCCAAGGGACCTGGCAAACGTTAATGCATTGGAAAAAAATGTGTGATCGCTGTTATTGCATAAATTCAACGAAATATTCGTTAAGATTTGCGAAAATACGGCACTTTATTTTGTCACCGTTTCACAGCCAACGCGCCGGTGCATCTGTTTTTTTTTTTTTAATATCCGTCTTCCTGGCCCGAGAGCATCAAGCTGTTCAAAATGGCTGCCAAGAGTCCAAGATGGTCGTTGCAAATTCATCAACAAAAAGCAGATTCCTTGATCAAAGCAAAAATTTCCATACAGAACATCACTGGCCCATTCATGCACCATCCTGCAGTTCTTGATTGCTGAAAGCTTAGGATGCATGTTTTCTTAAACACTTACTCTCCATTTGGCATCGTGAGAATGAAGACAACATGGCTTTGAAATCCGTGTCAGTACTTTATGACGTAATAAGAGTACAAAGTATGATGACGTCACAAGAATACATAGCAGCTACCTATGTATTCTTGTGACGTCATCATACTTTGTACTCTTATTACGTCATAAAGTACTGACACGGATTTCAAAGCCATGTTGTCTTCATTCTCACGATGCCAAATGGAGAGTAAATAAGTGTTAAAGAAAACAGTAGCTGCTATGTATTCTTGTGACGTCATCAGGAAGACGGATATTAAAAAAAACAGATGCACCGGCGCGTTGGCTGTGAAACGGTGACAAAATATAGTGCCGTATTTTCGCAAATCTTAACGAATATTTCGTTGAATTTATGCAATAACAGCGATCAAACATTTTTTCCAATGCATTAACGTTTGCCAGGTCATATTTCTTCGGCTAGAAGACAGGATTTCCCTTCCAAACACACCCTTACAAGACGGATCTACAATTTTGGGATTGTCTTGGAAGGGAAAACCCATTTTGCAGCAGAATTCTGTAAGACTGATTTAGATATTTTGAGGCACTCTAGAGATCGAAAACCCCTTTTAATAAAAGCTTATCATGTAGCGTTTGGGGGATAGAAATTGACGTAGCGCGATGTTGTGAGAAATCGCACGTTTACTTTTCTAGCAGATCCTTGTTTCTTGCTAGCTAAGAATCCCAGCAGGCACACAATTTTGAAAATTCTAAAATTCTTAAATTACGTAACATTGAACGTCGAAACTTCAACATTGACTGAACATGATGTTGCATGCTGTTTGCTCACTGGGTGGTTGCTATATTTTGTAAGCGGAGCACTAAAAGTGTGATGCTGAACAAAAAAGGTTAAATATTGACCAGATGGTTACAAATATAGTTATAAAAATAATATACAGGACAAACCAGTCAGTCTTATATTAATTTCATACTGCGTTTATTAGATTAAGTCTCAAATATTATATGTGAAACTTTTGAAATCAAATAAGCAAAATCATACCTTAGATGTATTACTGACTCTTGGAGCAAACTCTGCATCAGAACCATTGTTTGAACAAGATGTGTTATAAATAATGCTATGCTTGCGAACTTTCTTGCAACAGACGCATCGTTCTTGAGGTTCATGTCCTGATTAAACGAGGGAAAGGAAGCTGAAACGAAGATAAGTTCTTTAAGGCATAGTTATAGTTTGTTGACAAGTAAAGCCATAGGTCATCCATCCATCTATTATTTGCACTCTGCTGTATCTGTAACAAGAACATGAGCGGACAGCATATCTAAAAGTATATCAAAGAATACTGCAATCCTGTTAGAACAACAAATTAAAGTGTTGCATCATGTTTTGAGAAATAAAAAGGGTATATTCTGTTTAATACCATAAAACATCGCAATGAGTTGTTAAGTCATAGCAATGCTGTTATGTTATTAAAAATCTGAGAACCCCTGGTAGCTCAGTGGATTAATCACGAACATGCTAAGCTAGTTGTGAGGTTTCGAATCCTGGTAGAGGCAAAATTCTTTCCAACCTTAAACTGGGACTCCATTGCACACATCATTTTATTATCGCCCTTCCATCGGCTCGATATCCATCTATTATTTGCACTTTGATGTATTTATAATAATAACAAGTGGCAGCTTATGATAAAGTATATCAAAGATTTCCTCCATTTTTACTATGTAAAGTGCAAACTTGGGGTTACTTTTCTATGGAGATGTTTCTATGATGTTTCCAAAAGTTTATGTTTCAGCCAAGGAGGGCAATTTGTTGTTTATTTTTCAATTTTCAGTTTCAATGTTCTGTTCTTTATTTTGCTTTTTTGGTTTATTTGTGGTTTGGCCAAAGTAGGCCATTGTTTTCGTTTATTTTGATATATTTTTACATGTTTTACAGCTTGTCCCCCTTATCAGCTAGTTTTGAATGCAATATTTCAATCATGTACTTACATACATGTCCAGATGCTATTATCCATCCTGTATCCAGCATCCTTTGTGACTTCCAGGTTTCCTTGTCTGGATGACAAGAAATGTACTTTTACAGGAAGGAATTTGCTCTCAAGAGGCAGAATCGTCATTTAGTGCACCTCTTTGGGGTTTTTTTCTGCCAACTTTACAAAGATGGACAACCTTTGTGACTTCTGGTTGCTTACCTGGATGACATAATTCTTCCAAAGAGGAATGTACTTTTATGGGAAAAGATTTGCTCTTATTAAGAAGCAAGATCATTATTAAGCAGGGGCGTAACTAGGGGCAATTTCATAATACCCACAACCATGTTTTATTCTCTACTTCTTGAAGGGAAATTACGTATTTCAGCCTCTTTGGCAGTTGGTTTTGAAATCTTGTCTAATTTATAAAATTTCAGCATGCAAATATGCAGGTGCGTTTTGAAATTTTGTCAATTTTGACAAGGTTTCAATACGCAATTGCGTATTTGTCGTAGACATAGCTACGCCCTTGTTTAGTACACTTCTATGTTTTTTTTTGTTTTGCATTCGCCAGTTTTACAAAGATAGATAACCACTGTGACTTCCTGGTTGCTTGCCGGGACGACAGAGTTCTTCCCAAAAGGAATGTACTTTTACGGGAAGGAGTTTGCTTTTGAGAAGCAAGATCTTTTCTGTGAGAGTTGGTTCCCGTTCAGGAGGGAGTCAAAAATGAAAATGTCAGAGTTCCCTCCCTCTGAGGCTGAACATACGGCTATATTGTTGCATGCTTGTCTTCGCTGGCTGGGGGTGCTGGGTTCGCTCCAGGGGCGTAGCTAGGGGCAATTTCGTAATACGCACAACCATGTTTTATTCTCTACTTCCTGAAGGGAAAGCTAGTACAGTAGAACTTCAATGGCTCGAACCCTGATGGCTCGTCAGCCCTGCCTGGCTAGAACTTGTTCCTGGGTCCCTAGAGGTCACTTTATATAGACACTAACCCTGGATAGCTAGAACTACCCTTGGCTGGAACTAATTTTCATGGTCCCAAGCCTGTTCGAGCCATCGAAGTTCTACTGTATTTCAGCCACTTTGGTAATTTGTACTGAAATCTTGTCTAATTTATGAATTTTCAGCATGCAAATATGCAGGTGCATTTTGAAATTTTGTCAATTTTGACAGAATTTCAATACGCACTCGCGTATTTGCCGTATAGGTAGCTACGCCCTTGCACTCTGATCCTTACGTACGTGGGGAATGGGGTGGACTCGGTACCCTTAGCTTTCGAAGATCTGCATGTTTATGCATTCATTTAATTTACAACAACAAAGCAAGAAGCATACCTCTGTACTGTACTTTTTTTATTATTATTATTTATTTATTTAATATATGAAAGTAACGTCTGTGTTTTAGACTCGCGATAGCTGGTTTTCGGCATCAGTGTATGTCTGACGTCCATGATCGGTCTTCGGAGAAATTTTTGCATATTTGATGGAAGGAAAAATGTTTTCTTGTCAATGTCCGCAACTGGACTTATCGTAATGGGAAATGCAGAAGTTCGGAAGATGGGTCGATGGGTGTGGTCTTTGTGAACGGGAGCGATTGTGAATAGGAACTTTGCAATAGTAAGGGAGATGTTCTATGATTATGATGAGCTTTCACATTATGAGTTTTAATTTTTTTTTCTGCGGGCTTCTGTGGATCTTTATAGAGAAAAAGTCCCTATTCAGAGTTGCTTTTTGGCGTATCTTCTTCGTTTGTCGACCGATTTTCGGAATTTTTGTTGCGCATTTTCGGGCGGGTTGAGTGTGGAATTTTGCACAGAAAACATTTCGTCTATAATAATTGTTAAATGAAATATGAACAATCCGCAAAATACCGTTATCGGACGCCAGAAATCATACATTAGTATTCTGAATTTATGTTTATGGAAGTTGAATATTTTCTCTAAAATCCGTCCTAGTCGGAACTGCATTAAAGGAGTGTCAGTCAACTGTGTTATAAATAGGGGATCTTGCATGAGTGCTTGTGTATTACTGAATCTATTAAACGAGTTGGGGAGAAAGATAAGATGCGAGGCTTTGCCGAGCATCTTGTCGGTTTTCCCCAACGAGTTTAATAAATTCAATAATACATAAGCACGAATGCAGGATTCTATTTATCATATGACACTAAAATCGCATTTTATGAGCAAAATTTGCACTAAAACGTCACGGTTTCGCCATTATAAAACGCGAGGTTTTAATGGACGTCAACGTATAACGTTACGACTTAATTTGCATATTTAATCCACTAGTGGATTACCGCTTTTAATGCATGGCTTTATTACACTCTCAGATGCGACGTCATATGATAAAACGTAAATAAGCTCTGAACTGTTGCCGGAAACCCGTGGTCGGGAGTCAAATCAGGACTTTGTAAATATGATTTGAGCCATATCATAGGAAAGCTTGCACTTGTAGAGTCTAAACAATACAGATGTAGATTAGCCTGCGCATGTGCGCAGTCTAATTAATGCATCGAATATTCTTTATAGCTGTAACGTTTCTAGTAAATTGCTATACTTGCATATTTTGGACAGCTGACTTCAGAAAAGTAACTAAATTCATTATGGTCTAAAATTCAGAATAGGATTCTTTTACGCTTGTCATTCCGCAATCTATTGTATTGCTTGTTTACTTCAGGTCGCTTTAGCACAGACCGGAAAATGATTTCTTTTACGGTAAGGTCTCCTTCCTTTCTTCCTATCCTTCTTCTTGTCAGTCTATCACTTTGTAAAGCAGGTTTATTAACACTTATGATAGTTATCCATAATCTAGTATTCATGTGTAAGTTGTACTTTTTTGTTTGTGCCGCTCTGGATAGGTTTGGTTTGCGGGATAAAGGTTCTAAAATAACTCGAATCAATGCCGGATAATATAACAATTTTTTCGCAAAACTGTCAGGGACTTGGGAACCCGCAAAAGCGACGAGCCGTTTTCAGACATGTCAGAGCAAAGAAGTATAATATAGTTTGTCTACAAGATGTGCATTTTCAGAGTCAGCAGGAGTCTTATATTAAAGCTGAATGGGGAGGCGATGCATATTTTAGTTGTTTTAACAGTTCCAGTCGAGGCGTTTTGATTTTAATAAATAATAACTTCGAATATAAAGTAGAAAAAGTAAATTCAGACATAAACGGAAACTACATAATATTAGATATAAATATTGATGGTAAAAATTTTACTCTTATTAACCTATATGGTCCTAATGAGGACAAGCCCAAGTTTTACAAAGAATTAAGACAGAAGTATAAATCATGGAATAATGACAATATTATTATGTGTGGTGACTGGAACCTAGTAATCGATCCAGACCTTGATACCAATAACTATTTGCATATAAATAACCCTCGGGCAAGAAATGAAATTTTAGATAATATAATTGAAGAAGACGGATTTTTGGATATATATAGAATATTTCATGAAGAAAAGAGAGAATATACTTGGAGTAGGAGAAATCCTGTACGAAAACAAGCAAGATTGGACTTCTTTTTAATTAACTTTGAATGTTTTTTATATACATCTGCAACGAGTATTACTCCTGGTTATAGATCAGATCACAGTGGTGTCACATTAGACCTTACATTAAATTATAACGAACATGGGAGGGGGTATTGGAAATTTAACAATTCATTACTTAAGGACCAAAGTTATATAAAAATCGTAAAAGAAACAATATCAGAGGTTAAGCAAACTTATTCAGCAAATAATAATGATGATGACTTAGACACCCAACAAACAGAATTCAATATTAATGATCAGCTTTTTTTAGAAACACTTTTGCTTATGATTCGTGGAAATACAATAAAGTATAGTTCGTTTAAAAAGAAACAACAACAACAACAAGAAATACAACTAGAACAAGAAATCAAAATAATTGAAGACGAAGTAAACGTAAATTTTATTAATATGTCAGATGAAATTTTAAATAACTTAGAAATAAAGAAAACAATGTTGAACGATATCCAAAAAGAAAAAATTGAAGGAATGATGTTGCGGTCAAGAAGTCGATACGAAGATTTGGGAGAAAAACCCAGTCAATATTTTTTTAATTTGGAAAAAAGAAATTATACAAGCAAAGTAATAAATAAATTGGTTAATGCAGATGGGGAAGAATTTACAGAAACAGCTGATATTTTAAAATGCCAAAGTGATTTTTATAAAGATTTATATAAACAAATTAGTTCTGAAGATAATATTTCAATCCATTCAGTATTAGGTGAAAATGACAACAAATTATCAGATAAGGAATCACAAGATTTGGAAGGTGAGATTTTGTATTCTGAATTGGGATTTGCATTAAAGAATATGAAAAACAATAAAAGTCCCGGCTTAGATGGCTTCACTGTGGAGTTTTTTAAATTCTTTTGGGTTGATATTGGGCATTTTATCTTAAGGTCTTTAAATTATGGGTATCGCACTGGGTCGTTAAGTATTACACAAAAACAGGGGGTTATTACTTGCATTCCAAAGCCAAGTAAATCTAGAGTTAACTTAAAAAACTGGAGACCTATTTCATTATTGAACGTGATATATAAACTTGCATCAGCAGTAATATCAAATAGATTAAAGAAAGTATTAGATAGTTTGATAAACGAAAATCAAAAAGGCTTCATAGCAGGTAGGTTTTTAGGAGAAAATGTAAGGCTAATTTATGATGTACTGTTTGAGTCTAAAAAACAAAATATACCTGGTTTGTTATTATCTATTGATTTTGAAAAAGCATTTGATACCGTCTCATGGAGTTTTATTTCAGAGGTTTTGGATTATTTTAATTTTGGAAATTCAATTAAGACATGGGTAGGTTTATTTCAAAAAGGATCTGAAACATGTATTTTACAAAACGGTTTTATGTCAGATTTTTTTAATTTAAGACGAGGGTGTAGACAGGGGGATCCAATATCTCCATATTTATTTATTTTATGTGCGGAAATTTTAGGAAAGATGATAAGAAGAAACACTGATATTAAGGGTATATCTATTAATGGAAAAGAGTATAAACTATCGCAGTATGCTGACGACACTCAGTTAATATTAGATGGTACTGAGAAATCTTTAAAAGCAGCTCTGAATTTGCTTAAACAATATTATACAATGTCGGGATTAAAAATTAATGTGGACAAAACAAGGGCATTATGGATCGGCTCGTCATGCGGCTCTTCAGAAACACTATGTAAAGAATTGGCATTAGATTGGTCCCAAGAACCTTTAAAAATCTTAGGTGTTACTTTCTCGCCCCTAGTTTTCAACATATGGGACTTAAATTCTCAAGAAATATTATTAAAAGTTAAAAATATACTTAATCATTGGTCGAAAAGAAGATTAAGTCTTTCTGGAAGAATTATAATTATTAAATCCCTTGCAGTGTCTAAGTTTGTCCACCTTTTTACTTCGTTGCCAGCCCCGCCGAATGGACTAATAAAGGATTTAGAAAATCTATTTTATAAATTTTTATGGAATTTTGGTCCCGACAGGATAAAAAGAAAGATTATAGTAAAAAATATTGCTTACGCTGGTCTCAGAATGGTAGAACTTAAATCATTTATTAAAGCTTTAAAGGTATCTTGGCTTAGAAGAATACTCCAACAGTCGAAACCAAATGATTGGACAAACTTATCTCTAATCAATTTTCATAAACTCTTCTCCATAGGCGGTGTCTATGCAGCTAAAGTAAGTTGTGACCTACAAAATCCATTTTGGAAGGACCTAATGCACATTTGGGCAGAATTTTGTAAAATTATACCTGTTGAGAATATAGGTCAAATTCTTGAATCCCCGCTATGGTATAATGAAAATATAGGACGAGGAAAAGTGTTTTTTAAAGATTGGCACGAAAAAGGCATTAGAGTAGTATATGATATTGTAGCCGAAAATGGCGAGTTTTATTCTTTTGAACAATTGAAAGCAATGTATAATATAAAAGGTACCTTTTTAGATTACCAACATCTTATAAACAATATATCCCAATCATGGAAAACTCAAATAAATGATAACTTCGTCTTTATTTTAGAAAACAAAAGAAACGTCATATGTAATATTTATGTTAAGAAACTGATTAAGGCTAAAAAAGGAAGTAGAGTATTCTATGACACTTTTGTAGGTGTAAATGAATATATTTCACAGGGTAAATGGCAGGCAGAAATAGGTGACATTAATGAAAATGAATGGAAAGTATATTTTTTAAATATAAAACAATGGCATGAAGTTAAACTTCGGGATTTTCAATATAAAATAAACAATAAAATTCTAGTTACAAATTCTTTTCTCTCTAAAATTAATAAAATTGATAGTGAAGTATGCTCATATTGTAAGGAACACCCAGAAAAAATATACCATCTGTTTCTTTCATGTCCAGTGGTTAGAGTATTTTGGAACGATCTTAAAGCATGGCTATATACGAACGTTAAAATAGAAATCTCTTTAGAAGATAGGGAAATACTTTTTTCATACACTGGTAAAAAAGAACTCGTAAATTACATATATGTGTTAGCAAAATATTATATCTTCCAAAATAAATTCATATCTAGAAACATTAATATTCAAGGCTTTATAAGCCTTTTAAAGAAAAAAATGCTAAGTGAGAGATATATTTCCTACATCAACAATAGGGTAAGTAATTTTTTAAAGAAATGGTCACCTCTGTATAATTATTTCTTTCCAAATAGTGATTTTGAGTGAGTTTCGATGTCCCTGATCGGTTTTGATTCCCATTTGTTTTCACGCCTGCCTTCTACCAGAGTGGCTAACATACTTCAGAACGGAAGTTATGCGTGGATATTCAGCCACATGCAGAGCTTCCGTTCTCTTGTATAGGACATTTCAATTACTCTATCTGAGATATATGGTACTTGACAAACTTCAAGCTGTCTATTTAAAATTGTTGAGGAAAACACACACACAAACCTGCATATACCATTCTATTTACTCTCAGGCTCTTTGCCTGCTCACCTCTCTTTTCTTTTCTCTCAAATAGTTCAGGAATAGTATTCGCTGTTAAATGACATTTATATCTATATGTTCTTATTACAATGTTGTATGAATATGTTTGCATATGTATTATTGAACAATGTTTATTCTAAATAAAAAAAAAAAAAAGTATATCAAAGAAAATTACAATCCAGTACCCAGTGGGCATATGACGTCGAAATGACGTCACACTGACATCGCATCGACGTCAGTACGACGTCATGCGGCATACGCCTGCTGGGTAAGAACTACAAATTAAAGAAATTGCCTACTGTTTTAAAAAAAAAATCTTTACATAGTTGTGTTGTTGTGATATAAAAGAAAGCACTTACGTGTTTCAGGGTCTATCATCCTTTGATTTTCATAATTTTCCTTTTCGAACACAAAAATAGGATTTTTTAAAATTGTCTTTGGAAAAGATTCAATTTTAGTTCTTTGGCCAACAACATCAGCCAGTGGCTGTCTATAAGTTACAATCAACTGTTTATTCCCCGGAATATCTGTGTGAGCTGCTATTTGTTCTTGTATTTGAACACAGCTGTAACATAAATGAAAACAAATTTTACCAGAAATATTAAAGAAAATATCCAAGAAATGGCCAAAATCACAAAGCACAACCCGCTATAAAAATCCCAAAGAACAAGACATTATGAAATAGAAAAAGACAAATAGACCATCAAATTTTATGATAACAGACATACTTAGTCGAACTCTTAAAGCACCAAACAGCATACTACAAAGTATGAAAAACTGTTTCCTCCTAAACAGTGAAAACCCAACGTCTCATCTAGGTCTGAGCTGTTCGCGAATTCAACTAGTTTTGTTTTTGGCGCATTAAATGGTATTAAATGCTAACGAAAGGAAATATGAGACTAGCTTGAATGGTATATTGGGAGTTTGTAGAACTGTCTTGTATGAGAGTAAAATTGTTCTGAAGAAATCCTTGGAAAAATGTTTTTATTGCTGATTAATTTAGCAGTCTGGAAAATGTTACTGCACGTTATAACCACATTTTTGTATTATTTGAAAAACCTAAACTAAAAGAGATTCTATTGATGCATTATAAATGAGCCGCGACACGGCAAGACCGTTAAAGCGGCATACGCGCCCAGCAAAGACTCAGATCAGCCTTTGCATCAGTCCAGTGTGATCAGAGTCTTCGTTGTGCGCTTAAAGGATAGCTAAGTGTCTAAGTTAGCTCCATGCGGACAGCGAAGACTGATCAGACTAAGCAGATGTCTAGGCTGATCTGAGTCTTCAGTGGGCGCACATGCCACTTTGTTGGTTTTGCCATGAACGGGAGGCTCAAATCTTGTATTAACAGCCAGATGCAAACATCTTTGGTTTAAAATTCAAAGCTCTTGTGAAAAATATAGACTTGTTAAAGTAGTGCCTGGCATAAATAAGTAACTCAATTTCAGTTGCCAAATTGAATCTTAATTCAACTATATTGAAATGTCAATTTGAACAAATGGTTTGGTTTGGCTTGATTAATTCAAAGTACTTCAAAGTAACATGATATTAAATTTTGGCCAGAACTCAAAATAAAACACGTCTTTTCATGCTTTCATATAATATATTCCCTATAATCGTGTTTTCTGTTTAATCATGGTTATTCTCAATAAGTATTTCCCTTTACCACCTGGACAAAGTTTAAAGGTTTGGAAATAACCTCTTACCTATCGGTTTTCTGCATATATAAAATAACTTCTCTGCATTCCTTTGCAATGAATATCCGTAACTTCACCAAATTTACGATATATTCTACTTTGTTGAAAAATTCATCAAAGGAAATTGTCTTATTTTGAGCACTTTCTAACAGCCCTGCCAGAACAGGTTTCAGCAACCTCTTTAAAGTACTGAAAATATACAAAATATTGCATGGTGATACATGACATTATATCAAGCTCTTATACAATATAGTTTGGCCACTATCCACAGTTTCACCTTCTATGCAAAATTAATTCTTACCAGACTCAGCTGGTAATAATTTGAAAAATTAATTTGCTTATCTCTTGATTATACGTAAATTAGTATTTTGCAATATATGCAGAAAAGGAAAAAAGGCAGTAGTTGCATCCAATTAAAACTTTATCCGTGAGAGGATTAAGATGCCACTCCATGATCACAAACAACACCGAAAATTATAACATGTATTGAGTAACTACAGTTATCAAAGACCTTTTTTGGCTCATCTATTCAGTACGAGTTTAAAGTATGAATATGACATTAAGGAATATAAGACCGTCTCACGTACAGCATAGCTCGCTCAACTGCGCCTTGGCCATCACATAAAATATTTAATAAAGACAGCCGCCGGCGCCGGAGTAAGTGAAATAGATCTTTCTGTATTTTCGCAGGGGCATACTAAAATATACTTTTAACATTGCATCATTATATGCGTTCTTGTATTTTGACTGAAACAGTAGGACTTGGAAGGCAATGCTTGCCATTGTTCTTCTGCGATCAGTGTTTGTCTTTTGATATTTGTTTTCTATAAAATCACTTCTGAATCATGACAGGTTTTCTAAGAATCTCTATCTTGATTCCACATTCGCTATCACTTTTATCTTTCTTTCTTTCTACTTGACTTAAATAGGTCTCACTTATGTTTTCTTTGAGCCATTAAGAATGAAACTAAACTCACTCAGAAAGCATCGTGATCGTTGGCAGATCTCGTGACCATTCTATCGGACCATTTGGCTGCTTCTGGGCACCTGATATAACTCCGGATTCCTTTTGGGTTGTAATTAAAAACCTAATAAAATAAAAGAAACAAGCGTTTCCATTCATCTGATAGTGTTAAAGGATCACACTTGTTGTGAATAAAGCAGCTTCCGTTACAAACAAGAAAGTTAAAGATTTACTACCAATGACCTATCAAACCTTATGCCCGCCAAGTAGAAAATGCTGAGATGCATTCAAATTAGATGCTGGAGTTTGTCATATTTTAAAAGCAGATAGACAACTGAGCAGAAGCTGTCAAAGTAACAAAATATAACGAGATGACATGATACCGAATGTTACTGAACATCTCGTACATAAACAGTGCAACTAATGAGGCTGCTGGCACAACGATCCAAACAGCCTTTGGACCCTGAGAGAATATGGTCAAGAGACGGACACTAGGATAGTTTAAATTCCGGCTTAGCACAGATGATCCTACAGGTAATGGTAAAAGGAAAGACATGGTGTAAGGAGGATGTTAAAGAAGGGACAGCCTTTGCCAGCATAAGGGCAGCTGAAAACAGGACGAGTGTTGCAGAGTTTTTTATGGTGTCCTAACGATCTTGCAAGTAACATATCAGAAAGACTAGGCTCGACTAGTAAAAGTTTCAGTAAACGTAATATAGCGCGTCACTCTGGCCACGCCCGGCTGGCGTGACCACAGTGACGCCATATACTACTAGTAATGTCTCTATAACTAAAACAATTATTTCTTACATAGTCTGTGAATTATTTCTGCCTCCATACGGCTGGAATGGTAAACTTCCAGTTGCAACATGGTAAATTGTTACTCCTAGACTCCAGAGGTCGACATGAGAGCCGAACTGATGCTGCCCGGGCTCACGAAGGACGGCTCGCTGATACATGTCTGGATGCTATGAAAAACAAGAAATTCTGTTAGTTGGCGAAGGTCCTGGTGATATAAAGATTTTATTAGAAGGCGCAGCTCCAAATATGGTGGGATTTGATAATTATTCTGTGTTCTCTTGGATGATTATTTTTATTCCCTATAATATATGACGTGGCCCTAAATTGCAGGTCTACTAAGTGGTTAGGAACAAAATATGTATTTTATAGAGAAAGAACATAAATTTAGAATTAAAGCAAGCAGC
The DNA here is from genome assembly GCA_963989385.1 of Ctena decussata. Taxonomy (NCBI): domain Eukaryota; kingdom Metazoa; phylum Mollusca; class Bivalvia; order Lucinida; family Lucinidae; genus Ctena; species Ctena decussata. Next base: position 35,590,992 of record OZ022507.1, on the reverse strand, counting down.
GTTTTGGTGTTCCATATATTTTATAGATGAGCTCAACATGTGGAGTCTTTAAGTCTATAAGCAAATCTATCTGGAATAATATGCTCTTGGGCAGTTTGTTGATGATATGCACAGTTCACTGAGCCACCAACTGGCTGCTGTAGGCTCTGACAACCAAACAAACTTTAGGCAACCATAACATTTTGTTCACTGTGCAGCTTATATTTCATGAACGTACAACCTTGTGCGCTACTTGCAGAGAATGCGTGTGCCACCAATATAAATATCATAAGGGGACAAGTACTTCGATTTATAGTCTTATGTAAAAGTCCCGTGAAGCGGGCGATCGCGCATACCAGTTCTGGATTAGTAACCTAGCCTTACAAATAGCTTTGGCATGAAAACACGTAGTCAACGGTACGTGTTATTTCGATTACGTTTCAGCTCAAAATGCCCTCTTGAACAGAACGTGCATTACATAATCGTTGTTGTAATAGATAGTCTTCAGGGGGGGGGCAATCTGACGCATATTCAAAACACATCGTCATCGTCACAGGTAATTCCGATTACGTTTGCCCAGAATGCTATCTTGTACGAAATCAATGTTGTAATAGACAGCCTTAAGAGGGCAAAATAATTACTCTGACGTTTATTTGACACCGTAATGACCTTAAATACTAAGACAGAAGTCAAAAGTATTTAAGCAAATCGCCTAAACCTATCTGATTCCTCCATTACGACCAGTCTACTCAGGGTCTGAACGGTGTACCATTCCGCCAGTATTCGCTACACATCGCCAGACGGAAAACTCAACTTTTATTTTCAAATATAATAATTTTAAAAGGTGTCCCAATGATACTGCAACTTGCACTGACAGTGACGTCCCGGAAGTAAAACGGAAATGATAACTACGATAGTCCTTTAATAGGGCAAGAATAAACAGATTTCTCTTTAATAACTTATAACCTATACTGAATGTTTACTGTACACAAGAAACTACTGTGCCGTATATTGCTAACCATGTATGGCATGTAAACGTAAATTGATTTGCGAAAAAGAGTAGTGATTCATGAACCGTGAGCATAATAGGGTCAACCTCATTTTTGTGATTAATTTGAAACTAAGCAAATTAGGACAACTACTTAAAGCATGAACCACAGATATGTAAGAAAACAGAAAAAATGAAAATAATTTTAAATATGTTTAAATATGTTTAAAATTTAAGACAGGAAATTGCAGGACGAGACTACAATTTAAGAGAGGTCAACAGAAAGGTGCCCAGCAACACTAGCATGATTAGCATCTAATCTTTAAAATTTGCCATGCTTCTACACAGCCTTGCCTGGGTATACGCAGTTCAACTTTTAGCGAACTGCGCATGCTCAGACAAGATTGCGCAGTTGTCAGAGCATACTCAGTTTGCATAATGTTCTAAATCATGTTTTCTCTTGACGGCTCATTTGCTGATCTAATATGCGGGCGGAATCGATTTCATGCATTATTTGAGACGTTGGACCGTTATTTTACACTATTTGAATGGAATTTGAGGCACAAAGAAAACTTTCCCAGTTTTTCCCGTGATATTCTATTGTTTTAGATCTTTGAAAATGTGTTAATCACCGTATTAAATTATTTTGTTTGATCGTTATGGCTCCCGAATTATGTATGGTATGTACATGTAATATACTGCTAACTTCGGCTAGCTCGAATTCCATCAATATCTTTTTCGGCTACGTTTTGCCGAGTGCTTCTATCAAAATATTCCAAGAATGGTTTCCACAGATTCTGAAGCTGTCTTAGGTCCACATAATTGGATCTTGTCGAACTGTCTTTGACATGACCAGAAGTATTGTGTGCTTACAAAGATATGCTCGTGTGCATACAAAGATTATTATTACAACGCTCTGCTTTTTTATTTCTTCATGGTCAGATCTATACATTGGTTGGTTGGTTGATTTGATGCTGAACGTCCACGGTAAACAACTAAGGTCATGTCGGGACGGTCAGTTAACCTAACCACACTATTCCTGGGCAGGCTTAGACCTCCTAAGCGGTTAACCAGTACTAAGTGCACATACTTTCGCCAGTAACTGACAACTGCCCTTCTTGAATCAGCGGAAGGAGAAACGAAAGTATGTGGCCAGACCGGTCAGATCTATACATTTTAAGAAAAGTCGTAACAAACGATCCCTAGACTTCAACAGTAAACTGTTATTTGTATAAAATGCATTTGTCATGTACTGTATATATGTTGGTTAAATGTGAGTATTAGTTTACAGAGGACCATAGGTTAGATAAGTGCATATATGCTTAATATGTAATCCTCTAAAAAAAGAAATTATTACATGTATTATTATTATTACAATACTTACAAGATATTCTTCTGTACCATAAATTGAGGTGAAAGTTTCCTCTTCGTCTAATGCACGTGCTGCTCCAAAGTCTGTCAATACGTAAGTAGTGCTGAAACAGACCATTTTGTTTTAATGCCGGTGCTGCCAACAATTGATCAGTGCTTGAATACTGCAGTGTGTAACATGAATGCACACTCACTGTTAATGCGTTTTATGAAAATATATTGAAGCGATTTGCAATTTGTAAGCACTGATATATGTAAAATTAAAAGCTTAAACAGTTCCTTCAAGAGCAGAGAACAATGAATTTTTTCCGTTTCAAATACATCGCATTGTTTAGATATTTGAAAAATGTTTTTTTATCACACAAAAGTGCATGCTGATCTTAGTATGCCCTGTTTGCACCTGCCTAAAGATGTCTTACCACAAGGCCCCGCAAAGTAGATCAATTCAGTTAATATTTTGATTGTTGATAAAAAAATATCCTTCAGCTAAGTTTTGCGAATATAAACATATACTAAAATTCGATCTTTACAGTACTGAAACGAGATCGAAATGCCGCTGTAGGAACTTCAAGACGCAAAGCCTCGGCTGTCGGTGTACTATCCGGCCAGATTAGACAGTTTATCTTTCGATCATTTCAAATAAAAACGTATTCCGTGCTAGGGTAGAAAACCTGTCAATACTGAATCATGTCATTTGAGATGAAAATATAGCACGTAAGTTCCTATATATACAGGATCTCGTGTAGTTGTGTCAATGAAACGAGCCTCCCGAGACTTTCATAAAGTTCATATTAAATGGATAGATTCGGTTTATAATATAACTATTTTTCCTTTCTCTCTGCAGTTTATCCACTGAATAACGTTCTCTCGGACGGCTTCATATAGCCAGGCCCGGAGGTTAAAAAAATTGAGTCCATTCTTAAACTCAAAATAAAGCACAATGACTGGCTGCTTCCGACCACATGCTTGGAAGCAGCCATTCAGTGTGCTTTATTTTGAGTTTGAGATTATACTCCAGTGGTATGCTTCTGCCCTCATAAATTGTATGGCTCCATTTGTCAATTAAAGGGTATTTGGTTAAGTTTATTTATTTACTATCTTTTTTTATTATTATTATTTTTTTATATTTCATGGAGAAACATTTATTTGTCTTCCGCAAATAGTGTAGACCCTGATCAGACGCCACCTTTTGCGGCCTCTGATCTGAGTTTTTGCTGTTTGCCAATCTCCCTTTTCTGAGACACAAAGTATATTTGTGGAATCTGAGTAAATGATTTTTTGTAACGAAATACACTGCGTATGACGATATAGAAAATGATTAATGAAGACACCCTTCCTCCCAGTTGGAGCACTTATTTTGATCTAGAGAGAGAGAGAGAGAGAGATGGTCTGATATTCTTTAGGGATCACTACGTCCATATTTGGTAAAATAATGACACTTCTCACTTGGAATGGTTTAATGCCCCTGCTGAGGTCTAGTATATGATTGTGTATTTTTAGAAATGTTTATGCACCTGTATATAAAGGACGCCACTCAACAGAGATTTTTTTAAATCCCCTATGAGGAAAGTATTTTAAAAACATTCCCCTGTATGGAATGCTAAATTTAATACCTTCAAGGAGCCAAATACTAATATGAGACATATTTTTTATTTGTTTGCACTTTTCTATGAATGGTATTCATTTTAATGAGGACAGAGATACTGCCATTCCTATATTCCTGTCATTGTTTAACCGATATCTTGTTTTTACATAAAAATGAATGAAATCGTGTCGTAATTATTACAAAACAGCCCGTGACACTGATACCAACTTCAAAGATAAAAAATAGTCATTCATAAAATGGGATAGTTGCATGATACCCGTAACCTTGAAGTAGTTTTACCTAAAAAAAACAACAATTGATTCGTGTCTTTGTCATATCTATTTTTATCAAAAGAGACCGAAAAGTGCAACCTTGATCATTCATAACTCAAATCTTTTTTCGTTTTAAGTAATTCAGTAGCTTCTAAGGTTTAGACTCATGTGATTCAAATTTTTCTATGTTCTTCTGTGACTGACAACCTGCTAGAATATGCTGAGCTGCCATAATAACAAATTATACAATTTCAATTATGAAATATTACATGTGAGTGAAGTTAGCAGTACATATTACTGGGCTGGTCAATGCAAATATATGTCATACAATTACTAAATCCGATCGATTTAAGCATTAATAGTAGTGGGCGGTACTTAAATAAACCAAACGTGAATTGTATGGCGTATTTATTAACTAATACACTCCTTTACCCTAACAAATCTGACCGTCTTCATAGTAAGCTGAACGGGTACACTTTCAGGGCAAGCAACTCTGCTATTATTTATTTTGCCTTCATTTGCTTAATGGGGGTCAACTCTTAAAGGAAAGAATTTGCTACCACAGGAGCAGATTTTTTTTTCCTTTAAGAGCAGATCCCATTTTCAAGGTCTTTGTCGTACAAGCAAGCAGACAGGAAGTCACAAAAATTCTTCCCCTTTGTAAAAAAGACACAAAAACGTGGAGGTGTAACCAACACCTTGAATGGAATTTGATATTTTTTCCATGAAAACAGTCAGTGACGGTTTATTCTAATAAGGAACTACACAATAATTTTGTATGTACAATGTGAAAAAAAAAAAAAAAAAAAAAAAAAACTGGTATAAAAATTTCCATCAAATTTTATCTTAAAGATCTGGCCTTGCTCCTTAATTTATGTCTATGACACTCCTTTCCATATATATTAAAGGCGTTTCGAGTTTATCCAAACAGTCATTATCGCACTCAGTTGGTCTATCAAAAGATGATTAAGTCCGACTGGTTTGCGTGCTATCGTCTGTAGACAGGTAACATGTTCCTACCAGCGACCTTTATTAAAATAAAGTGGAATTGAACATATATTTAGAAGCATCTCCCTTGGGTGAACCTGAATACAACTTTAAGTATTATACCGTCCTTTAAGAGATGCGCCATGGTCGAGTGGTTAGAGTGGCTCGGCTATTGTGCAGAAAGTCACCGTAAGGTCGTGAGTTCGCGGCTCACTGTCGCCATGCGATGACTGGAAAACTCTCTCTGTCGACCCAGTTTTTCGAATCAGGGAAGGCTAAGGCAGCGAAAGGAGAGGGATGGGCTCCGCCTTTCACCAGCTGTGCCCAAGATACAGAGGGTCTCTAACCTCCACTGCCCCTACGGCTATTAGGCTATGGGAAACCTTTACCTTTTTTACCGTCCTTTAGAGGCAGTCCAATCTGGGTTTGCACTATTTTCTTAGACCTATCTGTTTTTATGGTATTTAGTTGTTGTGTTGTTGTTGCTTTACACCCACGGTAAACAGCTATGGTCATGCCAAGACGATCAGTTAACACTACCCCTGGGAAGGCTTAGACATAGTACTAAAAGCACAAACTGTCATCAGTAATTGACAAAGCCCTTCTATAATCAGAGGAAAGGGAAGAATCAATCTCCACGAAAGTATGAGGCCGGACCGAGTATCGACCTCAGTACCTCTGGCTTTTGAGCCAGACGTGCTATCGACTTAGCGCCGAGCTTTATGGTATTTAGGAAAGTCTTTTACCTGCCGTCTTCTTCGATCAATTTCATAATGTTGCCCGGTTTGATATCCCGGTGAATAACACCTTTGGATCTGAGATACTTCAAACCAGAGGCTGAAATCGAGAAAAAAAATAACATGTTTAACTATATATGTACAGTTGACTATCGCTATTTCAAAAATTGACATCTAAAAACCCGCTTGTCAAAGAGTATAGTTCTCAAAGAATATAAGTCGGACACGTTTCCTATTTTCCTTTCCATTTCAACTCCAGATACCTCAAACTACTGGTATCTCAAAGTAAATTTTCCGGGACCAGAAAATTTACTTTCAGATATCAGTACTTTATCAACTTCGACTTTGAGATATCGAGAGCTGACTGTATATTGAACTTCTGTTTTTCATCAAACTATCACACAAAGCTGAAAATATCGAGACAAGCTAAGAAGGATTATTTACTCATCACGTATCAAATAGACACCTGCTGTCAATATTGAGCCGCGACACGAGAAAACAAACAATGTGGCTGTGCGCAAAGCGCAGACTCAGATCAGCCTGGGCATCCGCCCAGTCTGATCAGAGTCTTCCCTAATGACTTAAAAGGTAGCTTAGACTCTTAGCTACCTTAGCAGCCTGGGCATCCGCCCAGTCTGATCAGAGTCTTCCCTAAGCGCTAATAAGGTAGCTAAGAGTCAGAGTCTTCCCTAAGCTTAAAAGGTAGCTAAGAGTCTAAGCTACCTTTTAAGTCATTAGGGAAGACTCTGATCAGACTGGGCGGATGCCCAGGCTGATCTGAGTCTGCGCTGGGCACACAATCACATTGTTGGTTTTCTCGTGTCGCGGCTCATTTAATGAACGTCCCTTGTTTAGGTTCCTAACTCGCCAGGTTCAAATGCGAAACATTGGAGGATGTATAATTGGCGTCTACTATATATACGTATTGGATTTTATTAAAAGATTCAACAAAAACATGTCTGATCAGTCTCAAAGACGCTGTTCTGTACACTGTAAAACATTTCCGTAGATTTTACGGTAGAATAACTGGAAACTAGCTGCCAGTCCATTTCCCTTTATTTTTACGGGCGCCCTAAATAATTGTAGGAAACATAACGCACAGTATTAGAGCAGGTGTTGTTTTAGTCATATAGCCCTTCAACCGTTGACTATAATTTAAAGTTATTTTCGAGTGCGGCTAGTTAATATAACACTACCATATCGTGATTTCCGAAGATGTCATACAGGCAAACGCCCGTAAAAATAACTGGAAATGGACTGGCACCTGGTTGCCAGTTATTCTACCTTAAAATCTACGGATTTTTTTTACAGTGTACCGAATAAGGCTACTTTCGAATCATGACAGCTACTCCACTAGCTCTATTCGCACGAATAGAGCTATTGTTTATTTTTTATTTTTTTTTATTTTTTTTTTCTAGTGTATTCGTAGACAAACATTCGTCGCTACGAATTCGGCTTCTGTTGCACAAATGATGACATGATGGTTTTAGGGCGGGACGGAACAGTGGGTTAGCCGTCTGTCCATCCGTAAACACAGAAGCCTGCGATCTTAGACAAAGTTCAAGATAAACTCAGTATAAAACGGCGGGCAATAAGAAAATAGTTTCTCTTTTTTCAGCCAACCAGAAGTTCTAGGGTCGTACGTATGTGGTTGCTATGCTGTTGCTAGGGCAAAATGTCTATGAAGGAGATTCCCTACAACTATGAAATTTGCCCTGGAGGAACGTTCTTTTTCAGACTGTTCCTCCAGAGCAAATTTCATAGTTGTAGGGAATCTCCTTTATAGAAACTCAGCCTTGGCAACAGCATAGCAAGCACTTAAGTCATTTTATAAATAAGGTCCCAGGTTGCAAAACCAACAAAATAGGAAATCTATACGCTATGATAAGGCTTACGAAACTCAGTTCGTAGATAATGCAATGTTCCCACTGTCGTGAGATCCGTTACGAATGCCACGATTGGCCATTCGTAGCTTATCGGGGAACTTCTATGAAATTTTAGGTTTGGATACGAGGTGGTGCGAGTCGATACGTCATGGTACGATTTGTTGCGCTTGGATGCGATATGGTCACGACTGGTCAGTTTGAGGTGACACGATCTGTCACGATCTGGACTCCCGTTTAGATATGATCACATACGTTCCGATAGGATTGTCCCGATGGAGTCCGTGACTGGGCCTCGATGTGACACGATCATCACAAACGGGTTCCCCTATTTGGGACGATCTGGTACGTCCAGATACGTTCCGATACGTTCATCGCGAACCAATGCGCTGTGTTACAATAGAATACAATTGTGTCGCGATGTGTTACACGATCAGGATCGAGGATAATCACGATTTGAGCTACGATTGGAACCCGGCGGTTTATAAACAGCCCGACTGACCAGGACTTCATTGTTTCTTGACCTTGCATTATTGAGTGAACACTACAGCCCACAACCTTTGATGATGGCAGGAGTTGAGGATCATGACAACGGGACGCTTGCGTTATTACTGTATACTTACATTTCCGCAAGAGAGGAAGAAGACGAGCAGCAGCCAGACCAGCCACAACCCCAAACACAAAGGGCAAGGAGAGCTGCAGTCAGGCAGTTTTAGATGCGGCCATGGCTTTAATCGCATTTACTCGCATCTTCTTGTATATACTCGTGTCTGCTCGTGAGTCGTTCGTGTCAGGTCGTGAGCAATGGAATATAACAGAGCGTAACAGATCGTGACAGATCATGTGTGATCGCAGCAAATCTCAACAGAGCGTGGCGTTTGTCTTGTCCAAGACTGATCCTGACCAGCCCGATTTAGAAGCACAATTAGATGCGATCTGCCGCGTTTTGTTACGATCAAATACGATCTGATGCGATTTTCACGACAGAAAATTAATCGTGTTGATCGTAGAAATTTTTTTAACCGTCAAAAATTTTTCTACGATCAACACGATTGCCACGACTGACCTCAAGATCTGTTCAGATCTGATAAGATGTGATAGGATCACAACGATTAGTCTACGATTATGACCACGATTTCAATCGTGCTGCGAATCGTGATAGTGGGAACACAGCATAAAGGACAATTAGGAGATAACGCACAAGTCCTTGTAACCCCATTAGAATGCGTCTCTGATATGCAATTACATGTATTATACCCCGCCACACGTTAGAGGCAGAATATAATGTTTTCCTGCTGGTTGTTTGTGGGACTGTCCGTCCGTCAGATATGATTCCAGTCTCAGAGGCGGATGAAGGTAACAACTCGAAAATACCAGCAAACATGCCTGCAGCACTGAATCTTTGTTGCCTCTGTAATCTAGGATCACCAATCCCAGGGTAGTTCTGTTCGGATAAAAACATGTCATGCTCCGAATAAAGCTACTTTTCAGCACGATATTTGTACGAATAGAGCTAGTTGCGTAGCTCTATTCGTAGGCTGCCTCCGAATAAAGCCAACGGAGTGGCTGTATTCGAAGATAGCCCTATTCGGTACAACAACGTTGTTTTGTTATTTGGAGCAGGTTCAGAATGCAGATTTGAGTTGCATGCTTATCTCTGCACAACCTAGAATACTTTTATGTCCAACACGATGCCATCCTGCTATCTCTGTTTAATCGAACACAGGCCTCCCTTATTTCATGTTAGAAATGTTCTCAGAATGCTATTTGCTATCTTATACTACCAATCATATGGTGTGCACTGAAAAAAATAGAAATGTTTTTGACTTTTTGACAAAAACAGATACCACAGATACTCCCCTCCCCCCTCCCCCCCCCACCAAAAAAAGAAAAGAAAAGAAAGAAAACGCGCATTCCCAGCAGTATCATTTTCCCTAAATGTTGGCAAGTTAAGACCTCCAATGACCTTGAAAATGTGGTCAAGGCTATGTTTGGTCATAATCCATCCATTCATTCAGGGGATATTGTGCAGACAAGCCAATTTTCAATGTTCTTTGGCCTTCTATGATCTTGTAAATGAGGTAACGGTCGAAAAAATCTAATCAGTGCTTTTCCATCTCCCAATGATATATCTGTGCGAGTTTGGTTACAATCCATCCATTCAGGAGATATAGTGCAGACAAGCCTTTTTCCAACAGTCTCTGACTTCGTGTGACCTTAAAAATAGGGTCAATGTCACAAAAATCTTATCACTTCTTTTCCATCTCCCTATGATGTATCTGTTCAAATCCATCCATCCATTCAGGCGATATGATACAGACAAGCCATTTTTCAACATTCATTGACATACTCTGACCTTGAAAATGAAGTCAAGGTCACCAAAATCTAATCAGTTCTTTTGTATCTCCCTATGATATATCTGTGCGACTTTGTTTAATATCCATCCATCAAATCAGGAGATATGGTGTAGGCAAGACATTTTCAACATTCTTTGACCTCCATGACCTTTAAATTTGGTTCAAGGTGACCAAAATCCCATCTTTTTTTCTTTCCATCTCCCAATATAGCTGAGCAGGTTTGGTTCACATCCATTCGGGACATATGGTGCAGACAAGCCATTTTTCAACACTCTTTGATTTTCTGTGACCTTGAAAATATGATCAAGGTCACCAAAATATAATCAGTTCTTTCCCTTCACCCGATGATGCACCTGTGCAAGTTTGGTTAAAATCTATCCACTCCTTAAGGAGACAGAGTGCAGACAAGAAGCTACGCATACCCTGACTCCGACGCCGACGGGATCCGCCCTAAAAACAATATGTCTCCCATCCCTCCTATGGTGCGGGGACATAATAAAAAGAACAGACAGATACATGTAAATGTATACGACGAGATGAGAGGACAAATTAACAGGATGGCAAGCACTATGAGGGCAGATGAAACAGGAGCAGATGGAGAGGGGCTGTTGTTATATGTGGCGCCCAGCCGACCTAGGAAGGTTACGGGATATGAATAAGGATGCATTTTGCATCATTTGCAGTTAATGCGGAAAAATAACTAGGGTTACCTACAAACAAACAAGAGGGCCATGGTGGCCCTGAATCGCTCACCTGAGCATTAATCAGTTCACTGGCTCTGGTGAAGATTTATAAGAGTTTTTACCATACATGGGAATGGCGGCCACCTTGGTCATGTGACCAAGATCATTTGAAGAACTTTAAAACCTTTGACCCATGTGCAGGCTCCATATGAAATTTGATCTGCCCAGTGGTTTCAGAGATGTTTGAAAATGTTTATGGATGGATGAAAGAGGCAGCTAACACCAATACTGTAAGGCTCAGGTGAGCTGAAAATGGCAGAGTCGCTTCTCCGAAAAGTTCCCGTTCATGTTGAGTTCCTTTGATGGATTTGAACTAGACTTAACTAGGCAAACACAGATGATAGAATGGTAGCATCATTATCTCACTGTGGTGAAACTAATGTATTCCAAGGAGTTTGTGGCTGGCATCATTACAATGTTAGTTCTGATTCTTGCAACATAACTTAATTTAGATTTGACCTAGTGACCTAGCTTTTGACCCGACATGACCCAGTTTCAAACCGGATATTGTAAGAATAAACATTCTGACAAAGTTTCATTGAGATTGGATCAAAACTGTGCCCTCTGGAGCGTATACAAGGTCGTTCTTATATTTGACCTAGTGACCTAGTTTTTGATCCGACACAAACCAGTTTCAAACTTTACCTAGATTTCATAAAGGTAAACATTCTGACAGAGTTTCATGAAGATTGGATCAAAACTGTGCCCTCTAGGGTGTACACAAAGTTTTTCTTAGATTTGACCTAGTGACCTAGTTTCTGATCTGACGTGACTCAGTTTCATAAGGGGCATATATATATATGGACAATAAACATTTTGACATAGTTTCATGAAGATTGGATCAAAACTATTCCTTCTAGTGCGTACACGAGGTTTTTCTAAGATTTGACCTAGTGACCTAATTTTTGACCCGACATGACCTACTTTCAAACTTGGCCTAGAGTTTATGGAGATAAACATTCTGACAAAGTTTCATAAAGATTGGATCAAAACTGTGTCCTCTAGAGCGTACACACGGTTTTTCCTATGATTTGACCAATGGACCTAGTTTTTTACCCTACATGACCCAGTTTCAAATTTGTCCTTCATATTATGAGGATAAACATTTTGATAAAGTTTCATGAACTTTGGATCAAAACTGTGCCTTCTAGAGCGTACACAAGGTTTTTCTAAGATTTGACCTAGTGACCTAGTTTTTGACCCGACATGACCCAATTTCGAACTTGGCCTAGAGTTTACGGAGATAAACATTCTGACAATGTTTTATTAAGATCGGATCAAAACTGTGTCCTCTAGAGCGTACACAATGTTTTTCTATGATTTGACCTAGTGACCTAGTTTTTGACCCAACATGACCCAGTTTCGTACTTATCCTAGATATTATAAAGATAAACATTCTGACAAAGTTTCATGAACTTTGGATGAAAACTGTGCCTTTTAGAATGTACACAAGGTTTTTCTAAGATTTGACCTAGTGACCTAGTTTTTGACACAACATGACCCAGTTTCAAACTTGGCCTAGAGTTTATGGAGATATATATTCTGACAATGTTTCATATAGATTGGATCAAAACTGTGTCCTCTAGAGCGTACACAAGGTTTTTCTATGATTTGACCTAGTGACCTAGTTTTTGACCCGACGAGACCCAGTTTCGAACTTGTCCTAGATATTATAAGGATAAACATTCTGACTAAGTTTCATGAATTTTGGATGAAAATTGTGCCTTCTAGAGCGTACACAAGGTTTTTCTAAGATTTGACCTAGTGACCTAGTTTTTGACCCGACGTGACCCTGTTTCGAACTTATCTTAGATATTATAAAGATAAACATTCTGACAAAGTTTCATGAACTTTGGATGAAAACTGTGCCTTCTAGAGTGTACACAAGGTTTTTCTAAGATTTGACCTAGTGACCTAGTTTTTGACCCGACATGACCCGGTTTCGAACTTGGCCTAGATTTTATAGAGATAAACATTCTGACAAAGTTTCAGAAAGATTGGATCAAAACTGTGCCCGCTAGAGTGTACACAAGCAAAAGTTGACGGACGTCCGTCCGGACGTCCGTCCGGACGTACGACGGACGACGGACATCAGGGTATCCCAAAAGCTCACCCTGAGCACTTCGTGCTCAGGCGAGCTAAAAACAGCAAAGATTTCTTTGCTTTAAGGGTATAAAGCCCATTGTTTAGAACACGGAAGTGTATAGATCTAGACGTCAATAAAGACTGTAGAATTAACTGGTAAGCAATTTGAAAGTTATATTTAAAGCATCGCCCATGAAAACTAACAACTAATGTAGTGGGTGGATACTCATTAATGTGGCTGTCACACAGTGACGTATAGTATCAGCGTATGCCGACGTATGAGAAATTTAGCAAACACGCTGGTGTAAGTTGAATAAGTAAGGGGTACGTTATGAACAAGTTACCAGCACGCTCAAATACGTTGGTATAAGTTGTTGTACGTCGAATGCGGCCCAAAATTTTGTGCATGCATAAAATTTTCAGCGTACGCCGACGTATTGTTTATAAGTTAGTCATAAGTTTGGTGTACGCGACAGGTAAGATATGCATACGTTCATGCACGTAACTTGTAAGTTAATCATACGTTGACATACGTTGGCAGCCAGCAAGTCCATTATGTAGCATACGCGTAACTTATTTCTAACTTATAAGTAACTTACCTGTAACTTATACCGAACGTATCCAGAGCGTACCAAACCTATGCCTGACGCCCTTAGAACTTATTCAACGTGTCACGAACGCACTGGGCGTATTTAGGTAACATATCCGCCAGCGGCCTGGGCTTCAGCTATATATATTGGATACAGATCAGCAATTCATCACTTTTAAATAAGGAATCTTCTTGGACGGTAGGCATGCAGGTGGTAAAGATGGAGTTTTCTTGGGTCAGCTACTACCTGTAAAGTTCTCTAATTTTTGTTTTTGAGGCATGTCCATCGATCCACGTCTACTACAATAAAAAGTGTTGTAGAGAGCCGTCGCTTTACATCTGATCGTCGAAGCACGCTCCAACACGCTATACATAAGGTCGGCGTAAGTTAGACTAACGTTGTGCATGCGTTCGGCATAAGACAAGAACGCTCACAGATACGCTGGGAACACGCTGTTATACGCTTGTACAGTCAAGGGCCAAAAGTATTTCCACAAAAATATTTTTCCATAGACTTTAGTGCATTTGCATGTTTACAAGAAAATTAATTTTGGCAGTTATCCTAGGCCAAGCATAAAATAATTACTATGGTTGAGAAGCTATATAAATTATGCAATAAACATTGTTTACAAAACTAAATTCTGACCCCCCCCCCCCCCCCAGCGTGGAGAAACAGCTTATCAAACTTTGTGTAAATTTTGAAATTATCAAGTTTCCATTGACGTTAATGGCGACGTCACGAAAAATTGGACCAGTAATTTAAACGTTAAAGTTAAAGTCATGCTGTTTGAGAAAAGGGTAAACTATCGAAACGAAACAAATATATTGCATGCTATATTCTTTCAGCTTTCTACCAGTACCAAAATTTTTGTAATCCGTTTAACTGAAGTGCCAAAATATAATTTCCTGCAAACATGAAAATACACTGAAGTCTATGGGAAAATTAATTTTGTGGAATTATAAGTTATGTATACGCTAGGGATAAGTTGTTAATAAGTTATTAGGCATTTCCGACATAAGCTACGGTACCATAACGAACGAACGTTAGCGACGATAGCATACGTTAGAAGGCTAATTTAAGGGAGCAATCTTTATTTATTTAGCCCATCTGTAGAAGTGCTATATATGCTTGTAATATTGGCTCGCCGTAGGACGAAAACTATCTTCAGCTGCGGATGACCATATCAGCCTGCACACATGCGCAGGCTAGTCAGGATATATGCAATATCAGATAACTGCAAGATTTCATCAATGTTTACGCGAACTGCTATCGCTGCAGCGAGATGTACTCATGCGCAGGTTAGTCTTAGTATCAGCAGTTCGTATCCTGAAATTCGCGCGGCGCATACCATACATTGTATAAATGTATCACTATCAAGCGTACATGTAACACACATAAAGTATTAACAATATATACATGTATTTTCACTGTTTACCTATTCTCATTGTGTATATGAATGCTTGTTTTGTATTAAAATGTCCTTTGAGATATCACTCTGTATCAAGCGCTTTCACATACTTGCAAAGCAAGAAAGAAAGGGATGGAAAGAAAAAGACGAAGGAAAAATAATATTTATAAAGAGTCCGAATGCCGCACATACTGCGGTCCAATACAAGCAGTAGCTTTTACCAAAAGCAAGCAGTAATTGGAAGCTTTATCAAAAGGCCGTGCCCAATGTGACACTTAAAGGCACTTTTCATGTATTATGGCTGTCAATAATGTGATACAAAGGTTTTATGAAAGCATTGATAATTATCAGATTACATATTCTGGGTCACCTGTGTCCTTGTGTCATTTTTCTTACTTCATTTTGAAAGAGGAAACCCAGAGAATTCTTCACGTTTTACTCAATAACTTGTCGTTTCTGTATGCATTCTGTAAAAATGAGGCCCAGAGAATGAGTAATCATGAGTACTTTCAGATGATATTACCGATTTTGTCTTGGGTTTTACAGTTGTTTGATTTTCATATCAGGGAGAAGCCATTTATTACCAGCAGGTGGGGGGGGGGGGGGGGGTGGGGGGGGGGGCGTACAAGGCGGGGGGAGGGGGCGGATTTTTTTGGTGATCTACTCAAGTGGGGGGGCGGGGCGGATTTTTTTTATCTACTTAAGCGGGGGGCGGGCGGAAATCATTAAGCCGTGGAGCAGAGGGGTGGGGCATATCGGGGAGGCCGTGGGTGGAGTCAGAATTCTTCCATCAGTCTCCATTTTAAAACAATGTCTCAGATTCTGGGGGGGGGGGGGGGGGGGGGGGGGGCATTACTCCTACATTTTCAGATTAGTTCTACTTTTTTAAACTTGTATTCATTAAAAACATTTACAACGAAAAAGATGCCGAAAAAATGGACCATTAGTCTGTATAGACAATTAACCTGTTCAAAAGACAAAATGTTCATTGTCTTTTGAAGGTTTGATTGAGGTCAGTCTGACATGAAATAAATAATATGTTCATTATCATGTGAATGTAGGGTTGTGTGGTGTGTGTGTGTGGTGGTTGTGTGGTGTGGTGGTGGTGGTGGTGGGTGGGTGGGGGGGGGGGGGGGGGGTTGTCATTAACTTTTTATCACTTATCTGAGAGGTTCAAACATTGTTTGAAATATGAAGTTTTGAGAATTGCGAAATATATATAAGTTACTTGCTATTTCTCGGAATCTTGTTAATGCTGTTAAACTTTTATGAAAAATAAAATCATATTGCAAAACGCCGTTTTGCCGTAGATTATACTATGTTGATCCCTGGGTACATAGAGAGTGTTACAAGCCAAAGATATATCGAAATATTTGCAGCAGCTGGGACAAATTCATGATCCTCAATTCTCTAATGTTGCTAAGTTTGCAGAAATGTCCATACATTTAAAAAATGATATAAACTAAATCGGACTATTGAATTTGAAAGGAGGGGTATCAATAAGGTGGGTTTTCTGCATCCTACCAAAGTTTTCTTTTTCTAACTAATGATATACTTCAGTGTATCAAGTTTATTGAACCCAATTTGATTTTGGTCGAAAGCCCAAGTTACTGAGCTATGGGTTGGGTAATTCATCATGGTTTTAGCCTGTCTTGTAAAACTATTCTCATTTGGTAGGAGAGTACAACAGACAGACAGCGTTTGATAAAATGATTAACAGAGCATCTAAAATGTATTTCCGTATGATTTTATTTGGTTTAATTTGAACATATGGTGTCAAAAAAGACTTTCTTTGACATGTAGCATTTTTTATACTTTTGTGTCTATTTTCAATATTTCTTGGCGTCATTGCCAAATAATCTGACCAGTAATCATTCACCTCATGTCAAGGAAGCACCTTGACCAGGACAATTGGATGATGTGACCAGAATTCCACAATGACCGAGTTTTCATGGTTGACTGTACACATAAACTTGCTTGGGAGATTGACCTAGAATTACGAAACTTTGGTAAAATCAATATCTTAACTGCTATAATATGCCCCACGACCCCGCCGCTAAAGGTGAGGGAATAATATATTGGCTTTAGTGCGGATCTCGAAGGCATCTGTGTCTGCGTCACATATTAAGTCCTTCTGTGACCTTAAAAATAAGGTCTAGGTCACCAAAATTTGATCACTTCTTAAGCTTGTCCTAATGATATATCCATGCAAGTATTGTGGAATCGCGCTTATTGTTTTAAAAGACATCGTAGGTACAGGAAATTGTCACGCCTACGCCGACGCTGAAAATTTAATACTTTAAGACCTCCTGTGATCTTAAAAAATGGGATCAAATTTAACAAAACCGAATCAGCTGTTTGGCTTGTCCCAATTGTGTTTCCAAGCAAGCTTGATCAAATTGCACGGATTCAAGCTTGGTAAACTTCCACCCATCGATTCAAGAAATGGGTACAAAGCTAACTGTCACGCTGACGACGACACAGACGCCGACGGGATCCGCAATGAAATCAATACGTCTCCCTTCATCATAATTATGTGGTGGTGGGGGCACAATTTAGCAGATAAGATATGAATTTGGTCACAGTTTTATATTACTGCGTTATAAAGTTGAATGGAAACCATCTTCCAAGCAATTCTATTCTGTTTCAATATTCGTAACGACCAACCCCAAGTGCCGGACTTATTAAACAAGAGGACCAATGGTCCTGTAGCTCACCTGACACTTGGTCCTGGTATATATTTTAATGCTTTTATACATGTATATAGCACCAGGGCAGGGGCAGATAACCCCCCTCCCTTGGGGATTAATGTTGAGTCCCAATTCTATATACCAAGCCACAAGGTCACTGGGCCTTTGTTTCAGGACAAAGATTTCTGAAGGGTTTTTATCATAAATGGGTGTGGCGGCCACCATGTTCATACGACCATGACCATCTGAACAAACTTTGATTCCTTTGACCCAGTATTAAAGCTCCATAATATATGAAACACAGTAATCATTTGTATAAACTATGATGGGCCTGAGTGCCCAATGCTACATACCGGTACCAAGTTTCAAGGTTATAGGCCTTTCGGTTCTCGAGAAAAAGACGTTTGAAGAGTTTTTACCATATATGGGCATGGTGGCCATCTTGGTCAAGTGACCAAGACCATCTGAACAAACTATGGTTCCTTTAAGCCGGTGAAGCTCCATATGAAATATGGCTTCAATTGACCCTAGTGGCCACTGAGAAGATGTTTGAAAATGTTGACGGGTGACAGAATCTCAATCACCTTGTACAAAAGTCAAAGAATGACCTTGACCTTTCACGACAAAAGATCTTCATCTGGTCATTTAGTCAACCATATATACCAAATATTGCACCTTAGACTTATATAGTTTCTGAAAAATCCACTGTTTAAGCATTTTCCCATATAAAAGCCGACATAATGTACCAAAGCTGACAGTGTCATCAATTAGGTCAAGGTCAACGCACGATCATTTGTATAAACTATGATGGGCTTGAGTGCCCAAAGCTACATACCAAGTTTCAAGGTCATACACCTTTTGGTTCTGGAGAAGAAGATTTTGAAGGGTTTTTACCATATACGGGCATGGCGGCCATCTTGGTCAAGACCCTGAGAACAAACTTTTATTCCCTGATCACACTTAGACTCCATATGAAATTTCGCTTCAATCAGACCAGTGGTTTCAGAGGAGTAGATGTTTTGAAAATCTTGATGACGGACAGACCGACAAAATGACCTTGACCTTTCAGTGACATAATATCTTCATCTGGTCATTTAGTTGACCATATATACCATGTATTGTACCTAAGACTTAAATAGTTTCTGAGAAATCCACTGTATAAGCGTTTTCCCATATAAAAGCCTAACATACCAAAGTTGACCATGTCGTCAATTAATTCAAGGTCAACACATGGTCATCATTTGTATAAACTATGATGGGCCAGCATGCCCGATGCTACATACCAAGTTTCAAGGTCATAGGCCTTTTGGTTCTATAGAAGAAGATTTTCGAAGGGGTTTTACCATATATGGGCATAGTGGCCATCTTGGTCATGTGACCCAGACCCCGGGTATAAACTTTCGTTACTCTATCCCACTGAGACTCCATATGAAATTTGGCCTCAATCGGCCCAGTGGTTTCAGAGGAGAAGATGTTTGAAAATCTTGACGACGGATGGTCCGACGGAATGACCTTGACCTTTAGTGACATAATATCTTCATCTGGTCATTTAGTCGACCATGTATACCAAGTATTGTACCTTAGACTTAAATAGTTTCTGAGAAATCCACCGTTTAAGCGTTTTCCCATATAAAAGCCTAACGTACCAAAGTTGACCATGTCATAAATTAGGTCAAGGTCATCACAAGGTCATGATTTATATAAATTATGATGGGCCCATATGCCCAATGCCACATACCAAGTTTCAAGATTATAGGCCTTTTGGTTCTGGAGAAGAAGATTTTTGAAGGGTTTTTTACCATATATGGGCGTGGCGGCCATCTTGGTCATGTGACCTGGACCAAATATATAAACTTTCATTCCCCCATCCTGTTAAGGCTCCATATGAAATTTGGCTTCAATCCACCCAGTGGTTTCTGAGAAGAAGATGTTTAAAATTGTGGACGACGCCGACGAAGGACGACGGACCAAGTCTATACTACAGGTGAGCTAAATATCACAGATATTGCCCTTGATTTAAAGGTTTTTTTTATGGGAAAATTTGCATTTTTGGACAGATCCGTGAGAGGGTGAATTTGTTTATTTTCAATAATCATTTATTCGCATAGAATCCTGGTTATGCTCATCTTCGCTAGCAAAGATACTAAGTCCACTTTGTCCCTTACTTACCTTTGGCCGAAGGTCCATTCCCAAGTCGGATTTTCCGCAGCGCAGCCTTTGCTTTAGACTGCAGTGAATTGCTCCCCTTGGCGCATTATTTTTAGGCCAATTGCAAAACAGTCCCCCAACTCCGCATAATTGTTCAAAAACACTGATGACCGTATCTATTGTTTTTTGTTGTTGTTTTGTTGCTTTACGCCCACGTTACACAGCTATGGTCATGTCGGGACGGCCAGTTAAACCTTACCACACTATTCGTGGGGCAGGCTTAGAATTCTAATCGGTTAATTGCACTTACTTTCGCCAGCAACTGACTACTGCCGTTCTTGAAACAGCGGAAGAAGAAAAGAAAGTATGCGGCCGGACCGGGTATCGAACCCGGTACCTCTGTGACTGTGTCTAATTGTTCACAGCAAACACGATATTTTTCTGTAGACAAGGGAGCCTGTTATGCAGAAAATGTTGTTATGGATAATTTCATTGGATCGATGGGAGTTGCTTCCATCCAATGAAATGGCACATTGGGAAAATTACGATTTTTGTCTGGGGAACATCGTTATGACAAACGAAACTACAACAACGATAATTAGATAGATTACCAATCCATATTCAACTTCACTTTTTATATTCCGCTTCTCATACTTGTAATGGTTGGAAAAATTTATATCTCCATGAAGTCCGATTGACGCACAGTGCCCCGGTACTGCGGCCTTGGCTTAGTTTCGCTGAGGTGTGGGGAAAACATCGCAATACAAGAATATATACACACACACAATTCTACCTCCATTGGATCTCGGACACGGTACCAGCTGAGGCGGAATATTTCAAACAGTAAACGAGGTTCCATGGCACAACGTCCTGATATGACTGAAATACTGTTGTAAAGGAACTAGCCTGGCTCCAGTCGAATCTGTATGTTGTTACCCTGGTGGTCAAGAACTACGACTGCTTGGGGACAGTATATATATGTACCCTAATGAATATCCGCTGATAACACCCTACAGGGCAGTTGCTATTACAAATGTTGCCAGATTTGAGCAAAGGCGACAGCGGTTGTTTAACACGTAAAGTTCTGCGCTCAAGACGGGTGTATGTGGAGCATATTGTAAATGACATTAAAACATTTCGGTGCATAGCAAGCATTTACAGACACTGTCGGCATTTACTGCCATCTGTAGTTGAGTTGCGTGCGGGATTAGCACGGCGGAAAACTGATTTTCTAAATACTTTGTAATGTTAGACGTTAATAGACAAATGAATGACTTGCCATTTTACGCCCCTTTTAACAGTAAAGCTGGGACCGTTAGTTCACCAGCATCAGGTAGGCGTTTAACCTACTCAAGCTATTACGGCTACGTGAGATGTAAAACATATATAATATGTCAGTGGCCTATTATATTGTGTTGTACAGAATACACTCATACAGTATACATTTCCATGCTTTTATGTATATTCCTTTGCCTATTTCTGTACAAATGTTATTCATCTACAAATGTTCTTGTTGGATTCAGCAAATTTGTAAAAACCTAGTAATGACTCCCCAATAAACAGCTTCTAACGTCTGCTATCGTTCGCCTATCGTCGCTAACGTTCGTTAGTTATTGTACCGTAGCTTATGTCGGAAATCCCTAGTAATACGTTTCAGTACGCTATGTGTGCGTTCCAAAACCGGCTGTTGTTTGATGTTTTAATTTATCTCCAGCGTATGCCAGCGTATTGGATAAATTTTTCATACGTCGGCATACGTTCTCTGAAACGTTGTAGTGTGACAGGGCCTTAACAGGCTAATTTGGTCCTTAACTACACTGACGCAAGTACACGTAAGGAGGTAAAAATTTGATAGCGTGCTTTGGCTACGTCAACAAGGCCATGAAATGTGACCCCTTTTGTTCCATCACGAAAATAAGGAAAATGAAGACATGCGAGGTGTGGCATACATTACTATTGCTCACATATACATCTACTTACAGGAAGTCTCTAATTTTATTATTGTTAGTTTCAATTTTCGTAAGACTGAACAGATGGGGGAGGTAAAGTATATCGGCATTCATTTTTGGTGAGACAAAATTTGCCTATTTCAAGGTTTTCGTTCAATCTGAAACACACACACACACACACACACACACACACACACACACACACATCCGTTCATCTTAATCAACACATCATGACGACAGCTGGAATCTTTCGAGCAACCGGGTTTCTAAGTTGCATATTTACCCAGAAGCAAATAAATAAAGTGATTCTCGATAGTAATTCGTTTCCCTTCATGTATTTATTGAATTCCCTTCTCGACCTGGGAACAATATTATCATAAACAATAGATATACTATCTTCATTATTAGCTTCCTTTTACGATTTGGATCATGTCCCAGTAGTTAGGGTCATTTAGGTGTTTCAAATTTTGGTCGGAAGTGGCTAAAAAAAAAAAAAAAACAGTGAAGACGCAAATCAGGCCCCGAGATGATTTTTTTAATCATCTCGGGGCCTGATTTGCGTCTTCACTGTTTTTTTCACTGTCTTCACTGTCAACACAGCTGATCCTGAAAATTCAAATCCAAATTAAGTAATTCCTATTTAGATTGCAGAGATGTTTGTTTCCAGTGCTTGCTTTTCATATATGAGGGGCATTTCAGAAATAGTGCAAATGAGTCAACCACTCCTTGGAATGTCGAGACACTGAGTTGAAACAGAAGAAATATTTATGTGAAGACAAATTCATATTTTCTTAACTCTGCATACAAGCAGCTCTGGATTGATACCTATATTATCTGTAATACTACAAAATTTCAGTATGAAAAGCATTGTATAAGCTTTGTTAAAACATTAGATTTGCATTGCAAAGTAGGCTAATCATCGAACAATGCACATTTATGATGACGTCACTTCCTGTGCTTAATTGAAATGTATAGTAAGCGGTTTAAACTTCGGTTTTGAGGTCAGTTTATGTCAAGGTGAATGATTGATATGACAGATATGAAACAGAAAATAAATAAAATTTAATTCGTCGTGCTTGTTTTCTGTTATAAATAATCTTTTACGCCACCTTATGCGTTTTTGTCAGTGACCTACCTGATTTTTTACGATAAGTATCCCCACCCACGCACATACTTCAATGCCAACATGTCATATGAAATAACAAGTTTTTCAAGGCTTTGTGAATGAATTATGATTTCAATATGTCCTTCTAATTTTTGACATTAAACAAAGTTAAATATATTTAGCCTGTGTCTTTTTATTAGAAGATAATTTCATTTTATTGTTTTGTATTTTACATGAATTCATGCTAATTTGCAACTTCCGGCGTGGAGTTTGCACACGTATCATCCTGTTTCATCAGTATTTTGATGCCAGTCGTAACAAGATATACTGACCTAATCATTTCAGTCATAGAATGTCTGTCATTTGTTGAAATTGGATGTGAATAAGTCGAAAATCACAATTAATTAGTGTAATGCATTTATAATAACTTTGCATTTATAACCACATAACAGAGAAAAAATCTCCTTTATTATATTACTGCTGTAGAATCTGGAAACGATTTCTGTAAAACTTTCTAATTTTACATTTAAAGTATAGTATTACGTGTTTCTTTATTAAAATATATCATTTTATCATGGAGCAAACAGCAATAGAACACAACAGGCTTTCGGTGAAAATGTATACTTTCCAGTAATTCTACCCTTATGACGTATAAGCACTTGCTGTCATGCATGAGTGACTTAGAAATTCTTTTAATGCACACCATTCTAAAGCACTTGAATTTACCTTTCCAATGATATATAAAACCACTGCTAAATATCAGCCTATAGACTACGCAGAGATCATTACATTATTTCTGAAATGCCCCTCGTACTTTTCTTTTTGGAAAACATAAATCAAGTTTGATTTAATACTTTGAATTCAAAATCAACATTGTACCATAATCTCAGCTGAGCATGAAAAAAGTTTTATAAATTCAGAGCCTGACTGCTCCGAGGGGCTGTCTGATTAGGGTCTATACTGTTTACAATTCCGCTAGAATTTTCTACATATCTTCAAATGTCTCAATGCTATCTTCCTACTTGACCAAATAGATAAAATGCCTCACATAACCAGCCTAGAGGTCAATGCACTGTCTTTTGAATTACAATTTGAAAAAAAAAAGTTTCATTTTCGTGATTTTATATATAGTATTTCCCTGTCAAATACTAAAGTGTAACCTTTCTAGGAATAGGATTGATTTCCATAAGTACAGTTTATATTGAGACTGTTAACAAGTCGCTGTAATGTTCATAAATTTTGAATAAGCTACTTTTTACTACATGTATCTAGCAATGCACAAAAATAGATGGCGAAATGTAAAACAGGACAGACCCTGATCAGATTGCCCCTTAAAGGGTCCATACTGTTTGTTCATATACCTCTGTTCCCAAATTTCTGTACAAGGTACTGGTCAATTGTTATTATTGTAAAGGTTTCCGCTTTCATAATTTGGATATAGTTCCTTATCAAATATATACGAGGGTCGTTTCAGAAATCATGTAAATATGTCCATGAAAACTGAGTTTCGAAAGTTATATTTTAATAATCAGATGCATATACCATCGACTGATGTACATTCGAAACTAAGTATGTTAGAGTTACTTTTCAGTGTACGATTGCTACTGAAAGAAATATATCAGACCATTAAGTTAATTTCTCTGCTATGCGGTTATGAAATAAAAATTATTATACATTTAAAATATCTGTATGTTGTGATTATTTCTGTCCGTTTGATAGTGGAATGATTAATTGCTCATTGTGCTTTCCCCAACTGACACCATGTGATTGGTGAAACGAAATGACGCATGCACAGACTTAACATCTGAAGTAGCATACTTGGGCGTGTAAATGTATAAATCCTATGAAATAAAGTTTCACAAAATATATCTAATATTTTCGTATCGCCTATAATATTTTTTCTTATTGTATACATGTTTCTCACAGATCAAGCGATGACAAAACAAGTCGTTATGAAGTACTGGCACGTGATACCAAGATGGTCCAGGATTGTGCTTTTGACTCTGGGTCAAAGCACAATCCTGGACCAAACTAAAATGCATGATGCCACGACTGAGTGACTTGGGGATTCTTTTTAAAGCAACCCATTTTAAAGCACTTAAATGACGTTTCTACTGAATTAATTATCAAAAAGTGAGATATCCAGAGATTATTTACATTATTTCTGAAATGACCCTCGTAAAAACATTCTTGCAGGAACAGCTCTTATTGTTGAAAGGCCATTCACACGGATGTAAAATAACGTTTGCTCTTCTGGTATGCAAACCAATGACCTTTAATTGCCATGTGGTTACATGCACTAACGGATGTCCGAAATACCCAAACCTAATTAAAACCTAAGAATAGATTGCTTTTGCGTTTGCTTTTATTTACAAAATGTTAATAGAAAAGCAAGATAGCAAGAATTTCATCATTATTGACTGTATGAAGTTTTCCTAAATTAAGCTGCCATGATTTGCGTAAAGTTTTCTCTTTAAAAGATCCGCTTAACAACCATTTCTTATATAAGGCATTCAAACTACAAATTTGCAATGCACCATCGATTATGCCCATGCTCACGTGTTCATTTTATTTCTTAGTTATTCGTTTTGAGATCCACACACTCTAAATTACTAACAGGACATCCGATATGCATCTTTATGTACAGCATAACGTAAAAAAACCGAAACAGATAGCCAAGACCCCAGGTCTAAGACAGATGACAACAAACAGACGAAGATATCATAGACAGATGACAACCGTTATCGCTGACAGCATTAAAATACTCAATCTTCGAAGAATGTGACGTGTGCAGGGCAATGAGATGACAACCACAAAATACAAGTCACAGGAATTACAGAAAGATGAATAAATGCGAAAAAATAAAAGCCAACTTTTTTGTACTGAAAAGACGCGTACAGTTTCACAAAATGAAACTGCAAGAAAGAGTGCGTGGGGAGAATATCATATACCTGCACTTGAAGTATTTATCGCTCAACAGTACAATTCATGAATTGACAGTGTTTGTTGGCGACCCAACATACAGCCAGGCATCACTGAAGTTCAAGTTCCTCTCACAGGCAAACATGAACTATATATTTTGTGGCCCTGTTACCAAGGCCAGATTTCATGACCAATTTTAACTCAACTACATATTATTTATGGTAGATCGGAATATACAAGATGAAACCTCAATGGGATTTCAAGTTACATACAGTTGCACATAAGTAGCTTCAGGGGAATCAACTTCGGTTAAATAGTTTCTATTGCCATTTCCCCCCAAAAAACGCAGACAACAAAATTTACGTCTGCGAAATTTCAAAAATGGTTCGTCCAATCTGTATCATGTTGAGAATTCAAAGACTAGAGAGCAAATACTGTAGATGAGGTGGCGCGTCTGGGGCGCATTATAAGCTGCCTCGGCTAGATCTTCGCTATTTGCAAATTTGACTCATTCAGTTTTGGCCCTTTACTAAGTATAAGTACCTATATGTTCCAAGAACGTCAAGAACTCTTCATCCGGGAACCCAAATCCATACTGAGGCTGTTCCAGCAATGTATACAAACTCCCTCCCTGACAGTATATCATTACAATAACCTGGGCGCGAGAAGTCAACTGAAAACAAAACCTTATATATTTTAATATTTTGCACGCAATAAATGCCAGATCTCAAGATTTTTTTTCAGCTACATAAAACCATGGAACTACCCCTAGTTGCATAAAAGTCCACTCAGAAACCAATATCTCAAAACTAGAGCAAGTGAGCAGCGGCTCACGTATACCCCCGGCCAGCGCCACCGCCTACAGGAAAGAAACTTTTCATGCCAATGTAGTCATATATCACTGGGTTCCATATCAAGATTTCATAATAAGCAAGACAATACAAACTTAAAGTTCACTTTTATCACAAAATTAATGGTATATAAATTTCACAGTCAGCAGTCAGCAGCTAGATGATGTCAACAAAACTGTTTTAACCTTGCAGTAAACCTAGTCACACATCAAAAGGTTCCGTTCAAATATATTGAAAATATAAGCCAACAGATATAACTTAATATACAAAACTTTTACACCAATGTTAAGTAAATTTTCCAAGTCTGTGACCTTGCCCTTAGGTTTGCAGCAGCATCCAGACGATGCAAACTAATATGTATCCTTCCTCTAGTGACACTAAGCACATCTGAACAAATTCCAATAGAAGCTTTCAAAAAAAAAATAGAGCAAAAGCAAAAACTTAACACAAAACTTTAACACAACTGTTGTACAAATTTCTAAGTCTGAGACCTTGACCTTAGGCCTGCAGCAGCATCCAGGTGATGCAAACTGATCAGTATCCATCTTGTAGTAACACTAAGCACACATCAACAAGTTCCAGTAAAGGCTTTCAGGAAAACAGAGCAAAAACAAAAACTTAAAGCAAAACTTTAACGCAACTGTTATACAAATTTCTAAGTCTGTGACCTTGACCTTTGGCCAGCAGCAGCATCATGGTTATGCAGACTGATCAGTATCCATTCTGTGGTAACACTAAGCACTTATGAGCAAGCTCTGGATAACAAAAGCAAAAGAAACAAGAGCTGTCGCCTGACAGCATAGCTCGCCTGAATAGGTGCTTGCCTATCACACAGTCGCTATGGTGGTGTAGACTGCTATGTATAAAACTTCAGGCAAGCATGTCCATAATGACAACACATTTATAAACAAAAGCTATCTCAGAAAAGTCTTAAAATAAAAAAAAAAAATCCACATGAAATTTCAAAGTCCATGAGCTTGAGGTCAAAGAAATAAGGGGTAGGGGGAGGAGGGCAGGGCTAGGATGTATCAAAGCCTTTAACCGTTATCTAACATCAGTCCAAGTATTAGTATCAACTGAGTCCATTGTGGCACTGTGAAATTATGTCTTCGTTAATATAAAACTAATCAAAATCTTTAAGACAAAACTCAAAGTCCATGACCTTGACATCAAGGTCATCCAGTCGGGTAAGTATATAGTGTTTTGTAAAAACTCAAAAAAGTGTCTAACATCAGTTCAAGTGTAAACTAAATCTCTGCCAAGCATTATGAATCAGTACGCAATTAGAAAACTTTAATAAAGACCAAATTTCCTAAGTCCCTGACCTTGACATCAAGGTCACCGAGCGGGGCTGGGGTAGTACTCTGTAAAACTTTGGACTAATATCTAACTACAGTGCAAATATAAAAAGAATTCATCTATGGTTTCAGGAGATATGTGTCATTAAAAAACTTTAACCAAAACATCCGATCAATAAAAAGACAATTTTCTAAGTCCATGACCTTGACATCAAGGTCACTGAGGGGGTGGGGGTAGTACCTTGGAAAACTTTAGACCAATATCTAACTACAGTGCAAGTATCAAAGGAATCCATCAATGGGTTAAGGAGATACTGGGCTTTAAAAAACTTTAACCAAAATATCCAGTCCCAAAAAACTCCCAATTTTCTAAGTCCATGACCTTGCCATCAAGGTCAAGGAGTGGGGTGGGGGTGGTACCATGTTAAACTTTGGACCAATATCTAACTACAGTGCAAGTATCAAAAGAATCCATCCATGGGTTAGGGAGATATAGGTCTTTAAAAAACTTTAACCAAAACATCCAATCCGGACGCGGACGCGGTGGTGACAACAATAGCTCTTCCTGAACTTTCGTTCAGGCGAGCTAAAAAACTTAACGCAAAACTTTAACGCAAATGTTAACTTATGTACGGACGAACGAACGAACGAACGGACAGACAGACGAACGGACGGAAAGACAAAAACTATATACCCCTCGACATATTTCGTATGCCGGGGGTATAAATATACAGGAAGGATGACTTGCTACTTAACGTTCTTTTCAACAGTGTTTTGGCCATATCAGGACGATGGAAGGGTGATAATGAAAGGCTCTGTTCAGTGAATCCTATCTACGGTTAAAATGATTTCCGAGCATTCCCTGTTAGTTTAAAATTCATTTGTTCAAATTGTTCACATACATATTACACTTCCATGAATGCAAACAATTCATACACAAGGAATTCCGAAGAAAGTCATGACGACTTTTTTTAATACGTCTCTTAAAATATTTTTATTGAAAATTTTAGACCAAAGATTAACATAAACTGCAGAGATAAGTCTACGATCACATACGCTGTGTAGCATAGTTTAAATCACGGAATAGGATGGATGAGATAATCAGCATTTCATCTGCTCGACTGGGATGGTATTCTGACAGGAAAGTATTTGCCCCCCCCCCCCTCAGAGGGAGCAAATTCTTTCCTGTAAGAGTACCATCCCTTTTTCATGTCAAAAAGTGTATCCTTGCCAGTTCATTCCATTCTATTCCATTCTATCACATGTTTTAAACTATGTCACTCTGTGTCTGCACTGTCTACTTCTGTCCCAATACATACGATCAGTTCGGTACACGGTTGTTATGGGGAAAACGGACCTGCACTTTAATGTGATCTATAGATTGATATAAATTTGTTTACTAATTTTTGCTGCAAAAAATGTTTACAAGCATGACCACACAGAAAGTCCCATATTTTTCCAGTTCTTAATATACTTAAAACTACGTTTAAAGTATCTGCAATAGACCCCTATTGAGACAACACATGATTTTTAAGGTCGATGTTCGTTTTGTCATTTACATGTATCTAAGTAGTTGTGTAGACCTTGAAACATGGACTCGAACCTTGAATCTGAGGTTATAAAACCAGCTTTCTTTTTCATGTCCCACTAACTTTCGTGCTAAAAATTTAGTATATTTAGCGTTTAAAAATCAAAAGTTGTGCTTAGCTGAAATGAATATGAAAAAAAAAAAGTTTTGTAACCTCAGGGAACAGGTCCCATTATATAACACAATCTCTAATCTTAAGAAAAGTAATTGACATTCGCACATCTCTTGCATGGTCAGCATCACAGGATGGATGGATGGATGACGCGATTTTATGGCCCTTTCAACAGTATTTCAGTCATATCGAGCAAATGGATGAATGAGAATGATATATGTGCAATCGCACCTGTTTGCAGCCGAGACAAATTCCATCTGCAACGGGATTCGAACCCGGACGGCTGGTTTTGTAGATTTAATGTGAATTGGAACAAAAGAAGGTCAAATAAATCTTACCGAGAGCAATAAGTTTTAGGAGCGGCTGTAGTGGATAACACTCCAGACTACCAATCCAGGGGTCGCACGATCGATCCCCGCGGCTTCTCCGGTCTTTCGAATGAGACTTTAAACCGAGGTCCCGTCTCCATATGACCTCGTTGTTGGTGGGACGTAAAACCTGAGTTCACTCACCCACTCACTCACGCAATAAGTCTTTTGTTTCATTTGTTACTTCTCTGAAAGGAATGAATTTTCTCCCTGAAAGAGAAAATCCCTTCTTTTAAGGGAAATGCCCACTTGGGAAGAACTTCATTGTCCGATGACGCAAACAGGACGTCATAAATGCTGTTCCCCTTTGTACAAGGGCGGTAAATAGGTATCTTATGCACAATTTTGACTTTTTCTTACCTCCTGTTCACAAGCAAACAGTTTTATTACATTTTTGTGTCGAAAGCTTCTTAGCAGCTCAACCTCTCGTTGTCTCGCGAGAACTGCTTGACGAGATTCTCGTGAGCTGAACTCTTTAATGGCAACCTGCTCTCCAGTTTCCTGTGGATTAGAAATCATAATTTAAGAAAATAGTCGTATGCAACAGCCGGAACCTAAAACAATTGTTCAGTATCTAGTGCATGTATTAGTATTTATATAAGCAAGCAGCAGTCGTAAGCATGCAGTATCCCCTAATCCACCACCTTTCTCCCTTTCGTTTGCAATAGGATTTGACGGTATTCGAAGTCAAAAATCATGACTCGTTAGCAACAAACGATAATTTGTACAATGCAAATCTGAGTGGCCTGCTTGATATTTGCTGATCCGTAATCATATTTAGTACAATCATACTACATTTGCAAACCCCATTTTTGATTATAATCATACAAAAACATAGTCCAAAACAACGCATATATTGGCTCTTGTTTTTGCCAAGAAAAAGCCGAGTTTTATCAGATAGAGACCATGCTTCTACTTTACAAAAAAGCTTACGATTCCAACAAGACATTGTTAGGAAAGACAACCAATTATAAAAAAAAGAAGCATACGTCGGTAAGGACAAGGCGAGTATCAGCATACATTAAGGCAAAATAATAATTTAAAAGTGACAAGACAAATTTAAAACAATTCCCATGGTTATTACATTATCAAGACTGGATCCAAAACGTCTAGTCCTTTGAAAAGTACATCGCACGGCACATTTGATTTCATATGAATATTTGCACTAACAGCCTACCTCACAAAAAAGTACCTGTTTATATCAGATTATGATGCGGAAAAAAGAATACGACGACGGTGTTTCGCAGCTCTTTCGTAAAAATAACGAAAACGCACTAATAGAGTCTATGATGGGGTTGAGGCCGAGACAAGGAAATCTCAGTCTCGTTTTCATATTATTAATCTTATGCGAGGCTTGCCGAGCATGTGACTTAAATAATCTGAAAATGAGCCAGAGATTTCCTTGTCGAGGTCTCAATACCATTGATGTGCGTCTGATTATTTTCCCTCCCCCTTTCTATTTTGATAAAACACCGTAGTCATAAAATTCTTAAATCCATAACCTTTTGTTCAAACTAGTACCATATACTTCAAGTTACATGTCACTTTCTATTAATAGTGTTGCCATGTTTAATAATTGCACAACCCGGAGGTTTGCACTATAATCACTGTATGAGTCCGTCCGTCCGTTATCAGTTAGCGAAAACGCTTATAACTCTTGATCCGCATTCTATATTTTGATAAAATTTTGCATACTTATACATGTCAACATTATCTAACAACTCGCATGCATAACCGTCTTTTTTGATGGACGAGGCTTTGCTGAGCACAAGTTGAAAATTTACGGTCAAGTAGTGAAAATGCTTATAACTCTTGAACCCCGTGGTATATATGGTTCAAATTTTGTATACTTATGTATTTTAACATTGTCCAGCCACCGGCATGCAAAACGGTGACAAGGCTTCACCGAGCATCATTTTGGCCGGTTGAGCTATTTTGTCCGTCCGTCCGTTATCAGTTAGCGAAAACGCTTATAACTCTTGAACCGCATGGGATATTCTGACAAAATTTTGCATACTTATACATGTCAACATTGTCTAACGACTTGCATGCATTATTTGATGATCTTATTTGATGGACGATACTTTGTTAAGCACTAGTTGAAAATTTAAGGCCAACTACTGAAAATGCTCATAACTCTTGAACACCGTTGTAAATATGGTTCGAGTTTTGTATGCTTATGTATTTTAACATAGTACAGCCACCGGCATGCAAAACAGTGACGAGGCTTCCCCGAGCATCAATTTGGCCGGTCGAGCTCTTTTATTGAAAATGCTCATAACTCTTGGAACGCTTGGTATATTTGCTTCAAATTTTGTATACTTTTGTAATTTTACATTGCCCAGCCACTGGTATGCATAACTTATTTTTGCACAACCCGCAGGCACAAGGTACTGATTATTCTACATTCACCACGAGTTGTGCACATTACCATCAGTTGATTTCAGTTCAGTTCAGTTCAATTCTCCTAAAGACGTTCCCCAAGTGGCTCAGCGGTACGTAAACATAGTTGCACGTTTGATAATTTCATCTTGTGACTGCAATTTATACATGCCTGTCGGCTTATCCGTGTGATGATTTAGCCACGCCTACCTTAAAACACCTTAGACAAACAACATCAAAATACACTCATTATGTACCTAGAAAGTCGCGCGCGAAATATTTGTCAAAGGTTGTACCATCATGTTTTACAATTCAACGTATTTTGATTGGTAAGCAAAACTTCTGTCAATTAGCCTAAGTACTCTATGGTGACATTTCATGTACAGCACTAGCTGTCAGTACAGTTTCATATTCTACACTTTCGGAATACCGCTCGGCCAATTCCGTGTCTGATCCATGGACTTGCCTGATCTTGCCTGAGCGGTGTTCCGAATGGCAAATTACATGAAATCTAGCAAGTTACATGTAACAATTGGCACAGCTGACAAACAGAACACTTTCTGAGCCTAGGCTGAGACAGCAGATCGAGACAGAAAAATCTCAGACAGCTCTAGAGAGAGATGGTCCAGTTCAGCGGGTGGGAATATGTCTGCAATGACGTTCGAAAAGTTTATAATCTATCTGACGGAAAGCCCCTGTAATAGTGGCCTTATCAGGATCAGAAATGCCAGATTTTTTGTGATTTGGGGCTGAGGGTTCGATGGACTAAAGGTATACACGCCCCGTTTCGGTATATTCGCACTATAACCGATAAATGAACTATGACCAATTAACACACTTTCAATTGAATAGGTTGTTTCCAACTACAACTACGTCATTACGTGCTGTCAATGATAAACGTAAATTGTTTATGTAAGGTACTTATTTTATCCTGTTTATACCGCCTGGTCTTTGAGGTATTTACTACTGAGTTTTACGGGTAAACAACAAGGGATCAGTCCCGGACTGTGCGACTATCTCCTTGGGTCAGATAATGATGATTCAAATGCAAGCGAAACCTAATCCGTTGCATCACCAGCTTCATTAGCATATTCGCAATTGCGCCTGCGTACATAGGGTATGCTCAATAACTGGACATCCGAAATATTCTTTGCTTACGATTTTCAGGTATGATATCTAGGCTTCCATTCAAACTTCCTTAATGCATGCATGGATTATTGTAAATCCCCAAGTTTACACTTTGCAATTATGCTACGTGCATAAATCAGAAAATAAAGATATATTTCAGTCTCATCGTTACAGTATCTCTCGTTTATCCATTTATGCCTAGCGCCTCATGAAAAGGTATATATGCAAACAGTCCAGAACCAGACGAGACGCCGTAATCTGTTCAGTGTCTACACTATTTGCTTAAAATTTACAGTATATATAAATGATCAAAAAATAAATAAATATGGCCCGCGACACGAGAAAACCAACAAAGTGGCATGTGCGCCCAGCGAAGACTCAGACCAGCCTGGGCAGCCGCCCAGTCTGATCAGAGTCTTCGCTGTGCGGATAAAGGGTAGCTAAAGGTCTAAACTATACTGGACAAAAAGTTAGGGATCAAACTTTTACCCTGCGATTTCTGGAATATTTCAAACTGTTGGTAAAAAAAAATAATGTTTCCTTAGGCTTATTCATTTTGCAAGTTTTATACCCTTGAAGTCTGAACCTATAGCCTTTACCTTGACCAAAACCAGGCTTTAAGTCAGACCACCCCTTAAATGAAAGTAGTATGAAATTCCCTAAGAGAATTGATAGTGTGTCAGTTTCTCCGGGCATAACTTTAAAATGGCAAGGAAGTTTTAAACTTTTTTCGGCGTGCTGACCTTAGGAATGATTAAATTTGATGTCTATCGTGCAAAACAAAATCATAAATGGACGAAATCGAAATTTTGGTGATTTTGCTTCGTATGGACTTTTGGCCACTTTGGTTTTGATGGTATTGTGATTTGAAGGAGAGCTGTGCTTAAAACAAATACTGCACACTTTTAAAGTTGGTAGCATAAGAAAGTGCTAAAAAATCGCTAACTCACCATATGAATCAAAACTTCAATAATCATCAGTAGACCCAGAAATGCCAACTCAAATGTCTGATCCCTCACTTATTTTGTCCCGTACAGCTCCATACGCATAGCGAAGGCTCTGATCAGACTGGGCGTATGCCAAGGCTGATCTAAGTCTTCGCTGGGCGCCTATGTCATTTTGTTGTTTTTGTCGTGTCGCGGCTCATATATGTGCAACTATGTATACGTTCGGCTGAACCACCTGAGGAACATCGTTACGAGAATGGAAACAACAATAACGATACTCAATTCAGTGTATAGAAAGTCCACTGGGAGGGTAAACTTACTCTGTGGCGTCCCAGGTATACGCAGGCGGTGGCTCCTCTGCCCAAACAATCTGCTTTATTCCACACATAGTTTCTAGAATAATTTAACGTTCCAGTTTTGTCAGGGTTGCTGGGACCTGTTGGGTCATCTGATATCATCTAAAAAAGAAAAAAAAACTGAGACGAAAAAGTCATAAAGAGTGGTTCTCGAGAATATTCGGAGATATTTGTATCGTTATCTCTCCTTCAAACGTTATGTTGAGGTTTCTCAATATTGCCGTGCAGCCCTAGAGAAGGGCTAAAGCGTATGTTTTTACGGAGAACAGAAAACACCAAAATCTTATGCATGAGAAAAATATGCCCTAAATCCATTTTTAATCATCTGGACCAATCACACGATGGCAATCGCGGACGGTGTTTCTTTCAGCTTTATTTATTTATTATTTTTAAGATGCCCTTAACCGGTTGCTCATAGTCAATTTTGACTATTTCAGAGCTGTCAAGTAAATGTTTCTGGGGAATAAATATTTTTTCGAAGGTAATAAGTGGGTTAGTCTTTATGTTAAATTTGTTTCATATCATATGTCGCTTTCTGTGGTGTCTGAACTGTGTTAAAACTTTCCGTATAGTTACTGGCGAAGCAATTCCAGCCATTTTCATTTCCACTCCTTTCCCAACAGGGGTCAACACTGAAAGGAAGAAATTGGTGCATCTAGGAGCAAATTCTCCCCTTCAAGAGTCACCCCGTTTTTGGAACGGCAGCAAGTAGTAGGTTTTTGGTATTTTGCGGAACGGAAGGGACCAGAGACATATTTTACGGAATAAATCGCATTGTTAAATGTATCAGATTGACAAGGGAGGTAAGCAATGCCTTTTATTCCGTAAAATAATATGCAAACTTACCGACCAAATTTATGATAATAATCAATAATTACTAATTTAAGCAATCAGGAGCTAGAATTGAAACAGATCGAACAGAACAGAATGGGTGGGTACAAGGTAGAAGTGGCTAGCAGCAGTTCTAATAGCCAAGCTGTACTCAGTGCTCCAGATAAGAGGGGGTATTAAGGATAATTGGAAGATAATTTTTCTTATTTCTCAACGAAAACATACGTTGTGACCCCTCATTAGAACCGTCTCAACGAGACGGTTCTAGTGATGGGTCACAACTTATGTTTTTATTGAGAGTTATGGAAAATTATCCCTAAATTATCCCTGTTACCCCTTCTTATCTGGAGCACTGCAGTGTACTCATAAAAGTTGTTTCCCTTTGACAAGCTTATAAAAGAGGCATCATGGTGTCGCCATACACCTTTAAAGGCAAATCATGTTCATTACGTATGCCAACCGCTAAAACCATAAGCGGATATAAAACATTCAACACACTTCATTTATCTTAATTCAGAGGCCCCCGATCCTGCTAAGCCTCTATCAAACATATCTCTCTTGAAAACTAGCTCACTGAGACGGTTCATATTAGGGGTCGCAGAGAAATTAGAAAAGATTTTAGTTGGAATTATAATCAAGTGTCCCTCTGAAAGTATGGTTTAAGAACCATTGATGATCTGCTTTAAATAGAATATGTTGGAATAGCAAAATAACATAGCCAAACATTTTTTCACTCTGGTCAGTCTGACCAAAGAGGACATTTATAGGACATATGACGGGTTAGCGATACTTATAATGTTGATCCACTGTTGTTTCAACGTGTATCTCTATAGTCTATTGGGTACAGAATCCCATGGAATCTATCCATTACGTCAGACTTTGTAATAAATTATAACCTCACCAATCGCATGATATGCATGAAAAAGGATGGTTTAAATATTTTACTCACGCATTTGATTTCTGATGAGTCTGATCTAGATTCCTTTGTCTTCATTTTTTACTTTTCCTTTATTCTTTTATTATTATTTCTTTATGTTTTAGATATTTCTATGTAATTATTAAAGCCAAGTATACTTACATGAGTATTAAAATCCTTATTTACATGAAATTCGTATCACATATTTCTCATTTGATCATGTGGCGTTTCACGTGGAGAGTATACTAGAGATTAAAACGAGTGAAATTGGAATTCCCGATGACTCATCATACTATGAATAGATTTGCTAACGTAATACAACAGGAAGTCAACTGAATGAAAATATGTTTCAATTTTCATACATTTTCGCCACTGACTATGAGCATTTATTGTTTATATAAAAGCTTGTCACGGTTGATTATGGGACGATCTTAATTTCAGAGGCCAAATGGTCACCTGGGCCCAGGACTACCATTCCTAAGAGTTAAGCTCACCTCAACTTTAAGGGAGGTAATTTCGTTTTATTTAAACTAGCTTTTCGCAATAGTTTTGTCTGAAAACACTACCCTGAAATTTCAGACCTTAAAGTTAAGGTAACCTTACTAGTAACTGTAAGGCAAAAGACTGTAATTCTGGGCTCTGATTATTAAGGTGCATGGGTACACCTCCGCCAATTTTGCGAAGGGGGAGGGATCGGGGGTCGGGTTGTGAATTTCTGTTTGCCTCCCTGGATGACGGAGCTATATGGAAAACGGAGACTAGGTCCTAAAATTTTAAGAGTTGACCGTCATGGATGGAAATGGTAGAAGAAACAGAAAAAGAAAAGGAAGTTTCTCTCCGTGAACTTTGAAAGTGCAGAGTAAGTATGCGAACTACGCATGCTGTCTGAATACGCATGTCTGCTCAAACCCGCACAAACCGACAAACCGATTTCTTCCGTTTTTTTTTTTTTTTTTGTTTGTTGATTTTTGTGTTCGTATTTTTAACTTAATGTTTTTCTTTCCTTCTTTGTTTTTATATTTTTTCTCTGTCTATATATTTATTTATCAGTATGTATTCATTTTTCATTCTATTTATTAGGGACACATTTTTATTGGCACAGCCCAATACTATTGGAATGTTTTAAAACTAATTGGGTACGTGATAGTCAGCGTGAATTGCAATTACAACACTTCGCAATTAGGATACTTACTTCTACGTAGCGAAGATGACCAACAGAACTGGTGCCAGCCAGAGTAAGGCCTTTGAATAAAATCTGACAAAGCTATATTTAAAATATTTTATTTTCGTATTATCTCTATTCATTAAGTCTAATACAAGATCGCAATATAAAACTATTTGGTAACCTAGAGTTAAACTAATTCCGGAACTGGAGTATCATCTTTTACATATGTCCTAGTCATAACAAAAAAACTGAGGTGGCTATTTCTGTATTCACTAGAATACTACGGTTGGAAATACCTGCGTCCTCCTATGTCTGCCAAAGTATCAAACTGCCATGTAGAGCATATACATTTCAACATATACACAGGGTGAAACAATACATACTACTAACTGATCCCCCCCCCTTCCCACCCACCCACCAAATTTTACCTGCAAATCAAGACAATAAAAAGTACCATGAGTTTATAGAATGATAACAATAATCAAAACGAAAGCAGACTGCTTATTAAGTTCTTCTCCCAACATTTGAGGCTTCCTGCTTGCTTATTTAGACAACAAATTTGTCTACTCCCAAAGGAAAATAATGCTCCAAGTGGACCTACTTTTTAGCCCCCGCCACTCTCCCACCCACCCACATAAGCACCGCCCCCCCACCCCGGCAAACCCCATGGCACCCCCGGTGAAATGGGAGAAAATTTTTTCTTGCTAAGAAAATGTATCCATTTACCTTAAGGCTTTGATAAACAGCAGGCGCATGACGTCGAAATGGCGTCGTACTGACGTCGATGCGACGTCCAGTCACGTCGTATCGACGTCAGTACGACATCATGTGCCTGCCTCAGTCGCGCCACGAGAAAAAGTGCCTCGCAGCGAACACGCAAGACTAATAAAACTCTTGCATGACAATTTCATGAATTTGAAATAGCTTAATTACATGTAAATCCTAGGCTTCGTCTTTTAAATAGGGATACAAGTTTGGGGTTTTAGTCAGATTCGAGTTTAGTCATCGCGTCGATCGTGGGAGGAACGAGTGGAAAGATGAGGAGAATGAAATAATCCAGAAGCAAGAAAACGTGCAGTCTTGATCGCAGTCGGACTCGCGATCTCGGCAAACACGGATAGATACCTCCAAGAGTACAAAAACATGTTTGAGCATATCATGAAATTGTCCCCTGTTATCCCTTGAGGATTAATAACACAATGGGTGAGCAATCACCAAGTACAAACTTATGTATATAAATTTAAGCAATGTACGAATGTGTGATTCACCGAAGTGCATTTCCTTCTGTTTCATTCGTTTTAGTCTAAGAAATCAGAAGTTTCTTCTATAAAGATTGTCTCCCTCATTTATTTCATGTTTTCAGAAACAAATATTTTAACAAAATTTCGTTAGACAATATGTAATAGTCTCATAATTAACAGTACAAGTTTGAGAAAATGCATGTTTTTTCGATATATGTGGAATGACAAATAATCTTCATATTAAAATGCAAATTATGTTCAGGTATTTTTCTTATTCGTACACGTGATTGTGACGTATAATTATATTTGTCCAATAATGCGATTTCGAGCGCGGTCCGCGATCGTTTAAAACATTATCTTATTTTTTTTATTTAAAGTCACTTTTAGCAAATATTACTATCTAAACTCAATTTCACATGTATAGTTAGAT
The DNA here is from genome assembly GCA_963989385.1 of Ctena decussata. NCBI lineage: Eukaryota > Metazoa > Mollusca > Bivalvia > Lucinida > Lucinidae > Ctena > Ctena decussata. The sequence continues at coordinate 35,551,580 of OZ022507.1, read as the reverse complement.
CATGTCGGAGGTATTGCATGAAATATTTCATCAAATCATTTTTGTTATTATTATCAAGGGAGTAAACCTTTAAAAACATTTGGATAATAAATGCTTTTGTTCTTCTTGGTCGTTCTATGTGTTGTTTGTTGCTATGTCTGTTATTGATATATTGTTTGCGATGTTATTAAAGTCTCCATAGTCCTATCTGTGGTAAAACGTCTAAACTCAAATCACTGTATAAGGCGGTTCAACCTTCACGTTTGGTAATAAAATGTGGGTTGATGTGCATATATTGAGTCATATAACTGGCAAAAATTAGAGAAAACAGGTTTTTGAAAAATGACAAATCGCTCCTTAACTTATAATTTCCTGTTCTGGTTTCCCGTCTAGCAATGTTATATAAACATAGGTGAGATAGTGATTGGGACTTCACGCTTGTACATTGTATTTTTACCATTTTATTCAAGTTAATAGAATCGAAAGTAGGTCATTTTAGTTGCCAACTAGAATGACCCAAACAAGTTTTCAAACCCTTTTTATGTGAAACTCAAGGATGCTTTAATCGTTTAAAGCTAACCACGGTCATTTACGCTGACGAAACTATACTGAGAAGCTTGCAGCGATACCTCATGAAAAAAAATCCCGCTGATAGAGCAACGGGGCGTTAAGGCTATAATAGCACGGCGACCACGCCTACATGGGAAATAGCTGTTCACATGGCTGCCGCTGATGATGTCTTTGATGGTGACTAATTTTGTGTTGTCTTTTTCCCACATGGTGTCGTGGGTGGGATCTGGGACTGACACGTTCCTGAGAACTTTTCCTATTTACTTTTTCAGATCAGCATGAATATTGACTTTCAGGGAATATTTTTCTCTATATAAGTGGTGCCCATATAATGCACCAGTCCCGATTCAAAATTGTATCTTTTTTTCCCCCAATGAAAGTTTTTCCCAAATGCATAATGAAATTTGGTAGTGACCATCTTACAATCGCTAATTTACTTGCTTGCCTAGAGGACTGGCAGATATAGTATTCCTCAAAATTATTGAATTGAGACTTTTTTGCAAAGTGAAAATTAAGCACTGGTAGTTGACAAATCATGTACATACTTAATATCTTTGTTTACTTAGTTAACAACATCCCTCTGTGAACTTTTAAGTATACCAGTATTACTCATCTGTTTGAGTCACAAATGTTATCTCCCCTTGGATTGTGCCGCCCAGAGTTTTTTTGACCGACTGGAAAATTATGTACCCTGATGGAAAGATAATGATAAATCTGGTTTTCTCATCTAGTGATAAGGTGTTGGCGAATTAATTGAAAACAGAATTTTATGTGAGCTGTTGCTGGCTTTCAAACACGTGACTTCATTTAAAAAATGTGCCCGAAATTGGGGAAAATTGCAATTTTGACATGTTGCTGCTCTCACAACGCATAAGCGAATATGCTTGCGAATGGGCTTACGAATGCAATTCGCCGCCAATTAGCAATGATCGCAAAACATTCGTAAGTATTCGTAAGCATTCGCAAGCATTCTCAGTGGGGTTGCGAAGATCAGAAACATGCTCCTAAAATTCGCAAGAAAAGCGTATTCGCAACATATTTGTAAGCAATCGTAAGCCATTCTTATTGATGGCAAGGCATTTGCAGTGAGATCGTATTGTGTTTGTAGGCATTTGCTAGTATTCGTTCCTACTTTTTTTTACAGCCAATATGACCTTTGCCTTCTTTGTGCGCGTCTTCTAAATTGGGCCTGGTGCTGCTGCTGCCTTCTTTTTTAGTTCTTCTTGCTGCAGAGCAACATCAGCTCGATGTGTTACAACAACATGTTGAGAAACCAACTTGGCCAATGTTGCCACTTGCCCCGGTCATGGCTGAACTAGACAAAGGAAAATAGGGCAGTTTTTTTTACAATTTTGGCTATCCTAGGGACAGCATCCGAGCCGAATAAAATATTCGCACCGAAATGGCTAGAAATTAGCAAGACATTTGCATGACAATCTTAAAGTTTGTACATGTATATCATTCTCAAGCATTTGCAAGTACTCGCAAGTGTTGGCAAGCCGTTTGCAAGCATACTCAATGCATTCTCAAGAGAATGTAGAAAAATCGTAACCCATTCGCTTTACTTGTAATAATGGATTCGCAACTATTTGTTCGCATTCATATGACATTCGTAAGGGTTTATTTTTTTTTTTTTCAGTATTTCTACCGACCAATCGTATCATTTTCGGCGATTTTGCCGCGAATTTCAAACTTACTTAGGTGTGAGAGCAGCAACAGAGGGAATGTTGCTCTGATCCATTCTTATTCTATACATCTCGACGGAAACTGCATAAAACCATATTTTTTGTAAGGCTTAGTAAACGTGCTTTTAGGGATATGCGTTTTGACATGATTATCAATACCTTACCAAAAATATTCCGTACAGATCACTAACAGATCAGATTTTTTTTTTGGTGTTTCTGATGCCTTCAATATTAATAGCCAGTCTCTGACTCAGAAACTGGAATCAGTGGCATTAAACCATGCAAAACATTAAAGGCACCATTAATAATGATGATGGCGAACAATGGAGAAAATAAACTATTTCACGTGAGATAGATTATTTCTAGCAAAGGTAGTATAGCAAAACATAGTCGAAATCAAAGGACATATTTTTACAGGGGTGTACCATAGCCCATCCTTACCTACCACCGATAAAAGAAAATGCATCATACTGTCATTTTTGTATATCAAACTTGAAAAAGAGATTCTTTTGTTATTTCTATTGTTGAACATGTATGGCTAGCAACTGTGTGTCAAAATGCATTTCTCAATAATTTTGAGGAATACTGTACATATATTATATAATACTGTAAATTGCGATAAGTCGATAACTGAATTAGCCCATGAGCAAAATATGGTAGACCACACTTTTCTTAAAGTCCAGCATCTTCGAAGTATTTTGCAGCATGTTAACCCTCTTGCGAGTGGGGCGTTAAGCTGTAACAGCCTGTTACAAACGCAACCCATTAAAAAATAAACATAACATAATAGTGAACAAAAATTATGTAAAAAAAAAAATAAAATAAAATAAAAGTCAGTTTCCTAAGTTTAAAATTATAATAGAATCTAATCAAACAATCCAGTAGCTAAAAGTTATGATGTTTGAAAGGTCACTTTAGCCTACATGGTGTAATCTACGTGACATTTGTCTTTAGACTCCATTAAAATTGCTATTTCCATCAGAAATACTTTGTTTTTGTATATTATTCCTTTTATATCAGACCATATGAGAGACAATTAATTGGTCTTTTCAGATCTTCGAAAATTTTATCCTATCTTGTATACTTTGGGAGAAATAGGATGTTGAACACCGTATCCCCCTAGTAAATGTTCCATATTACAATTATCACTTTCCGTATAATTCAAGTGCTTGAACTACACTATATGAATTAAAAACAACAGTCAAAGGAGTCAAAGGTAATATTGAATATGCCAGCCTATTTTAACAGCAAGGAACAGTTCCACAATATTTTGAACGCATATTAATTGGCCATAATTATCGATAATATACGTTACCTAGGGCTATTTTTGTGCAAAACATATAATTTGAAGATAGAATCATTTTATTTTCTTTGATAGCAGTTTCTTCATAAAAGAATCTTTTAATATAAGAGAAAAAATGCATTCTTGTTTATTTTCTATGATAAGCTATTACAAGTAGTAACGTAAATGACATTAGAATTTAAAATATTTCATTATAATACCTTTAATCAGGGTTTTTCCACTGTCACATAAAAACAATAACACATATAAGTCTGGGAGCTCTTATGATATACTGTGTACTTGGACCTACCAACACTTCTCTCAGTTAGGGATTCATGAGGTGTGTTTTATACGTGATTAAACACAGTATACTTCAAATTGTAATGTTAGGGACATTGTAATATTCTGCACATGTAAAACGGGTTTTGCTGTTTACTTTGTTATTATATCAAAAATAAAAGTATTTCATAATAGCATTGCCCAGTTTGTTTCTTTTACAATTTGTTAATTTGAGTTCTAAAGACAGTAATATACGTGAAATTTTGTTATATACAGCTGAAAAAGCCAAATAAATAAAAAGAAAAAACTTCAGAAAAGATAAAGCCGCAACTATTAAAAGCCAGCATTGATTTTACATTTAGGGCTCGAATAAAATGATATATAATCAGTTTGATAATATCAAAAGCTAAGCGGTTTTGACGTGTTTAGTATAAAACTATAAAATAATCAGTAATCAACAATGCAAAATGGAGAACCATCTTGTTTATTGACAGGATTTGGTATAGTTTTTACGTGCACACTTAAAAGATATAAAGCAGAACAGCAAACCTGAAGTTTGAAGACTTAAACCAAATACAGTTCTGCATCAACGCTTAAGTAGATATTTGCTGGCAGCGTATACTTACTTTTGTAAGACTATCATATACGAGTATGTAACGTAACCAAGGGGAACAACATTGCTGAGTTAAAGTTAAGAAAGACTATCATATACGAGTATGTAACGTAACCAAGGGGAACAACATTGCTGAGTTAAAGTTAAGAAAGACTATCATATACGAGTATGTAACGTAACCAAGGGGAACAACATTGCTGAGTTAAAGTTAAGAAACAAACAAACTTTTGCAAATAATTAAAGGTAGTGTCAGTACGTTGCTTCATTTAGTTCATTTATATAACTAACAATAATGTGTCAACCAGGAGTTTGGGAGAAAAGTTTCAGAAACATTTAAGAGAAGCTGACTGTAAGCATCGAGCATTGGATGGAAACTCAAAATTTTGCTCAAAATTTATTTCGTGGTTTAAAGCTCTCGACGAAAGATGGAGATCGGTGAAAAAATTAGTGAAATATGTCAAACGGTTCTCGAGATATCAAGCAAATACTGTTGCCATGGCAACCATTTTTAGGCTGGTCAAATTTTACAGATTTTCAAGAATTTCAAAGGGAAAATGTATCTCTCCTGATGCAAGTATCAAATACTTGACTAGTATGGTGCTTAGGACTAAATGTAATTATATTTCTCTGCACCTTCAAAGCATCGGCCACTGCACGTTATTGAAACCATGGCAACTGAAAGTGCATATAGTCGGAGAAAAAATAAAATTTAAGAAAATAGCACTTTTTTAAATCAAGATTATTGAAAATGACAGCCTGACCTGAATATACCGTTCATCAACATAAGTACAGTTCATAACAAATACAATTAGGTGTAAACTTTCACTAACTAAAGAATAAATGCTCGTGCAAATGGCTTCCCTCTTGCAATTTCAATTTTACGGAAAACAACAGTTTTCTAGTTTTTTGCCTTAATTACCACTCTGTCAGACTGAATTTGCTACAAAAAAAACACACAAAAAAAACAACATAATGAGTCTTGTTATATCCCATCTTTGCAAATAACGGTGTAGTAACGTATTTGTAGATGTTGTTTCTATGGTTACAATGCATAAAATGTGTTAAATCAGTTCAAAATAACCCTTAAACCATGTAACTGATATACATCTCCTAATTTGCATTAGAATCAATATGGTTTAAAAGTAGTTCAGTTCTAGGTTTCTGTAGCTTTTATGGTTTTCATTTTTTTTAATTTATAAACAAATTTAAAGTGCTGCTAAGATACCCCACCCACTAATTTATTATGCATTAGCGATATCACCATTTTGGGAAGAGAAAGAGTGTACAAATTTGAAAAAAATGTGTGACTTAGTACTTGTTTAGATATATTTTTTTATTCTTTACCAGTGAGTAATCGCTGGTTGATACATGCTGTTGAAGGGCAAATCGCTGAATATTAAATCTCGACGGTGTACTCGAGTATGCCTACACCACTTTCTGTCCTGAAAATGCCTCTTTTTGTGTTTTACCTATTTCAAGGAAGCAACTTATTCAAGAAAAACTAGTTAATTTATTAATTTCAACATAAAATAAAGAAAAAGCAAACACATGCTGAAAAAAAAAAATTTTTACTCCATTCTTCTATTCCGTGATTTCTGCAGACGTTTTGCTCGGGACAACTCTTGTCGTCAAATATATCTGCAACTGCAGTCTTGGTGAATGGACCTATTTCATAGATTTAAAAAGGTCAGGGTGAGCATTGTTGATAGTAATCTTATTCTTTTAAAGATACTATCTTTTATTTAGAAAGATCATGGATACTACCTGTAGTGTTCGCACATTTGTAATCGCCAAGGGAGGTAAGATAATCCCAGATTGACTTAACTCCCTTGCTACTATTTTACAACATTGACACATTTCAAAAATGAATAAAATTTGAAACTTTGCGAGTTTACACCTAACTTTTTGACATTCTTAAACTTCGAACCCTGCTCTATCATGTAAATATGGCCTTAAATTCAACTGTGACTGCCATTTTTAGATATCAGGCGAATAAAACCCCTATTTTTCACTCAAAATTGGGTCTATTTTTTCCAGTAAAAGCTCTTCCGTTGATAGTATGGACAGAAAACATTAATATTATGTAATCTTATTACACAGCTATGTATTGTCAAACTACACAAACAAAAAAGAATAGGATAACATTTCTTGTTCAATTTTTAGCGAGGGAATATTACATTCAGGCCTTAATATTGACATTTTCAAAATAGACTCCTGGTTACTATGGAAACGGCCAAACCCTGACCGCTAAAAACTTGTGAAACACAAACAAGCACGGTAAATATCAATTTCCCAAAATATGAGCTAAATCTGTAATTTTCGACTTTCCACGTTATTATGGGCTAATGCTCGATGCTTACAGTCAGCCTCTCTTAATACAGAAAAGAGACACTGGCAGTTTACTTGTATACTGTAGCAATCTATGAATGCTATGTTTAAGATGATCTATATTTCTATGCTTTTGTTTCTTTCTCTTTAAAGTCTAACTACATTCAATCATCTCTTATAGAATCTAACTACATTCAATCATCTCTTAAAGAATCTATTCAGATACGTTTAGTTGGACAAAAATGTCGCCCCCAGGGACTCCAGTAGCTCTGCACACAAAATGGAATGGCAAATGAATATGACAGAATATATTAATGTTGGTCATCGCTGTTCAGATATTCATTAGCAAATCTTAGTCGGTCTCCTTCAGAATGTATTCGCCTACACTGTTATTATGCTTTGCAGCATATTATTGAGAAAAAAGAAAGACAGAACAAGTAACGTAAACAACGTATTCATTGAGAGTTTATATATTCTTCATTTCCGATATCCTTATCTAGTAATACAGTATTTCTAAAGAGATAATAATCAAACAATAGAAATAGTGCATACCTATACATGCCAAGGAAGGGCTAACCTAAATAACTTACTGCATTTGATCTCTGTGACCTTGTATTACCATATTGTTTACTGTTTAGCAATAAATATGGTTGAAAACTGCTTATTTATGATATCTTACTGCTTATCAAATCATCCTTGTCCAAATATGTTAAATACTGTCATACAGCATTTTGGCAATATCCAATTAACAATTTTAGTTGCTTACATATTGGAAATTGTCTGCCTGAAATTTGTTTTTCGTAACACCTTTAGTCCTTGATAGTAACAACAAGTTGGAATAAAACCATGGAGTTTGCAAAGTTACCTGACCAGTTAAATAATGGTAACAGCAGAATGAAAAATGGAACTCCTGAACCTGCTGCTGACAGAATGCTTTATGTATGTCACTTTCTATAATCCTTTAATTTTCACATTGTTAATATTTTGTAATGCATTTGATAGGAGCTGCATAAACAGATCACGTAGATCACAAATTAACATGTAAGTTATGATCATGGGATCCACACATATTTGTTTACCTATAGAAAGCAGTTACTGTGCAAAGAGGCTCGTGGCTGACGATTCGACTGACAGCATAGCGAAAATGGTGTTAATGCCTGTCGGCAGAGTTGGTTTTACTTTTGATTGCTTTGGCTAGCAGTCACAGTTGCATGTTTGTATGTAGGGTAATTGAATAGCCCAGCCAACAGCACAGGTAGCGAAATTGGTTTTATCCCCATCATGACAAGAACCTGAATATTAATCAGTTGCAGCATATATCAAATTTTACTTACTTCATTCTAAGCATAAAGTTTTTAAAAAAAATCGTTTTAATGAAATCACTTTTAAGTGGGACTGAATTGAAGGCAATGTCGAATTGCTTCAGCGGTAACAATCTATATGCGTCTTGCTGAGTTCTTGTATTGAAAGAGCTATATTTGCCATCTGACTACCAGTGGTAAGCTAATACTACAGCAATAACAGATGACTCACAAATCTTATCCCCAGACAAATAATGATTATGTATCGTAACGTTACTGTCAGATTGCTTTTCAAATATACACTATCCGATTTTTTTTATAGTTTGAGGGCACATAACATTGGCGTTTCGTCATATTTACACATACAACAGTGTCTACTTAAGACATAATACAGATAACATTGAAAAATGAAATGCAGCTGATGTTGGCTTTCTTAGATTTTCTCGTCATTTTGTAGGTTAAATTCTTCAAAATAAGACAGTGCATACCTAGGGTCTACACCGTTTTTCTTTTGGCTGCATAACTGCAGTGTAAAAGCAAAATGTTCCATTTTAAGGACAGTACAGTAATGACCTTAAGTTTCTGTCCCCATTTAATATATCCACTGCTAACTGCTGCCTAACTTATCTAAGCTGGGCATGAATCCAAGAAGATTGATGGAGCACGTATAAACTTCAGTCCACCAATTCAGCGATTTAGTCTGATTCTGGTTGTTGGTTTTTCCGTATTTTTGTTGTGGTTATATACGTTACATATTTAACGTGACTGCTGACGGGTTTTGTAAGACTTTAGTTTGTTTGTTTTTTATACAAGAATATTAAAAAAATCATAAATATGACATTAACTTTTCTCTACACTTCAATTCTTACAATTTGCTCCTTGTATTACATGTATTTAGACAGTGAAGGGAAAAAAACGTCAGATACAATGTAAACTACGTTATACTGGTTAGTCACCTTATCCTTGACAGTGTCAATTACCTTGAAACAGCGATTTATGTACTAGCAGACAAAACCAAACATTATTCAGGGCGAATACTAACATGTGTATAACAATGCGTAGTTTCTACGATTATAACGTGAATATGTAAATTTGGGCAGTGTAATTGACGTTGACGTTATACGTTAACGCCCCCAAGGGCTAACATGTGTCATTTTGTTTCTTATATAATGTAGTTTCAGAAAATTATGGGGTACAGAACTACCCCTGGGAGGTGTGGGAGGGGGTCTATTCCATGGGCACCGGCACCATTCCCAAAATAGTGAAAAAATCACTAATGTAGCAAATATGAACAATTACAATCAACAAATATACAGTCAAATCTGTCTAAAAGCAAGCATCCAGTAGCTTGCTTAATATACAGGTCAATTTCCACTGAAAATGCCACTCCTGACCTCAAGGTTATAATTTTAACTTCATGCTCAAATTAACTAATCCATATTAAATAAATCCTATGCAGTTTACAGAGATGTTTATTATTTCCAGTGCTTGCTTTTCGCATACTAACTCTTTTTGGAATGCATAAAACAAATTCCGTTTAGTATTTTGACTTTTATTCAAAATTGAAATTTGAGCACAATCTCAGCTTAGCATGAAACCTCAGGGCCTGGCTCTGAGATTTTGGCTTTTTAAAACAGGGTTTTGCTTAATGGTCCTTTAGGAAAGGTTTGACTATGTATATCAGAAAATTATGAAGGTGATGAGATAGTCATAATTCGATCAACAAGCCTTCCAAAACGTTTTTAGATTAATTTGAAAACTGCTGATTCGACAGGTTTTACACATATATTTTTCGATCTTTCGGTTTCAGTTACATCGAAAAATCTATTTTCACACAAGGACAGCTATCTCTTTAAATATTTATTTTACATGTCTGAATTCAGCTGTATATGCATACCGCAAAGTTTATTTACGGTGCATAGGTATATACAGTAGGTGGACAAAAGTATTCGTCACAAAGTGACGTCGCCGTTTTCCATAATTTTTAAAAAAGGATACTGTCGAAAAGTATGGTAAGACAATGAAATGAAACTTGTATGGTCAAAAAGCGATTTGAAAACAGGAATATTAAATGAAATATTAAGATTATTCTATGTATAGTGTAGGAGTTTCACGTGATTAAAATGAATGTAAAAGTTTTAAAATCTTGATCCCCATTGACGTTAATGTTAACGTCATCGAAAAATGGAAGTTTTTGTTTTCCTTTCATTTAAAACTGTTGGTACAAGAAAATAGTAAAAGAACCGAATTTCTTGTTATGCTTGTTTATTGCGTAAATCATTTTGCATACACTGGGTGAAAAAAGTGTAGTGATTACTGCCGTAGTTGGTCGATAATAATTTTTACAAAATTTGTGTAAATACACTGATTTAAACGGCAACGTCACTTTGTGACGAATACTTCTGTCCACCTACTGTAGTACCTGCAGCTTATCCAACATTTTTGAAAAGAAAAACAACTTTTGTGACTTCCTGTTTGCTTCCATGGAGGAAAGAAGCCCTTCAAAATTAGGTTAACTTATAAAGAAAACGGCATGCGACAAAAACAGCGTCGTTCGGAACGACAACGAAAGTCAAAGATATGTTGGGGAAAAAAAGTCATGTAAAATTACCTCTAAAAATGCCTAAAATGTCTCTTTTTGCATGGTATTGCGTCATTTACATGTTTTCGGAGTCTTTTTCCGTCGTTCCGTCCCATTCGTCTAGCTATGTAATCAGAATCTTGCAAATCTACGGAGCAATTCGACATCAGACTCCTGCCGACTACTCACTGGGCAGACAACGTTGAATCTACATTGAATACTAAGTTAGTTACCCTGGCATGCGATTATTACGTAATTACTGTTTGTACTCATTATGGAACGTCTGATACATGTGGTGTACAATTCAGTGAAATATAAAGTAGAAAATAATGTCAGCGACCAAAATCAAAACTTCCACTTTGCATGCTTGTAAAGATTTGAAAATAGCAACTTTGACCTTATCAATCACAAGTTGACACTGCTAGTCTACACTCATTAGGCCATCAGCCAGATATGGTTTACCTCCCCCCAGGGGGAGTTTTGTAGACCATACTTTTCTTAAAGCCCAGCATCTTAGAAGTATTTACAGCATGTTAGCCCTCTGGCGAGTGGGGCGTTAAGCTGTAACAGCCTGTTACAAACGTTACCCATTAAAAAAATAAACATAAAATAAAAATTATCAAAAATTATAAAAAAAATTGAAGTCACTTTCCTATGTTTAAAATTATAAAAGAGTATAATAAAACAATCCAGTAGCTAAAAGTTATGATGGTTGAAAGGTCACTTTAGTCTACATGGTGTAATATACGTGACATTTGTCTTTACACTCCATTAAAATTGCTATTTCCATCCAAACTACTTTCTTTTTGTATATTATTTCTTTGATATTAGACCATATGTTTGTTACTGTATTAAAGACAATTTATTGATCTTTTCAAATCTGCAAAAAATTATTATCCTATCTTGTATACTTTGGGAGAAATAGGATGTTGAACACAGTACCCCCTTATATATGTTCCATATTACAATTATCACTTTTTGTATAATTCAAGTGCTTTAGCTACACTATATGAATTAAAAAAACAACAGCAAAAGGTAATATTCAATATGCCAGCCTATCTAAACAGCAAGGAACAGTTCCACAATATTTTGAACGCATTTAAGTCGGCCATTATGATCGATTATTTACGTTACCTAGGGTTATTTTTGTTAAACTCATATAATTTGAAGATAGAATCATTTTATTTTTGTTTGCCGCAGTTTCATCATAAAAGAATCTTTTATTATAAAATAAAAAAATGCATTCTGGTTTATTTTCTATGATAAGCTATAACTAGTAGTAACGTAAATAACATTAACATTTAAAATATTTCATTATAATACCTTTAATCAGTTTTTCCCACTGTCACATAAAAACAATAACACATATAAGTCTGGGTGTTCTTATGATATATTGTGTACTTGGATCTAGCAACTCTTCTCTCAGTTATTACTTTTAGGGATTCATGAGGCGTGTTTTATACGTGATTAAACACAGTATACTTGAAATTGTAATGTTAAGGGCATTGACATATTCTTCACATGTAAAACGGTATTTTGCTTTTTACTTTGGTATTATATCAAAAAATAAAAGTATTTCATAATGACATTGCCCGGTTTATTGACAGGATTTGGTATAGTTTTTACGTGCACACTGAAAAAAAAACTATAAAGCAGAACAGTAAACCTGAAGTTTGAAGACTTAAGCCAAATACAGTTCTGCATATAAGCTAATATAAATATAGATATTTGCTGGCAGCGTATACTTACTTGTGTAAGACTATCGTATATTTTACTTTACCAAGGAAAACGACATTGCTGAGCTACAGTTAAGAAACAAACTTTTGAAAATAATTAATGGTAGTGTCAATACATTGCTTTATTTAGTTCATTTATGTAACTAACAATAATTTGTCAACCAGGAGTTTGGGAGAATAGTATCAGAAACATTTAATACAGAAAAGAGACACTGGTAGTTAAAACTAGTATACTGTAGCAATCTATAAATGCTATGTTTAAGATGATCTATATATCTATGCTTTTGTTTCTTTCTCTTTAAAGTCTAACTACATTCAATCATCTCTTTAAGAATCTAACTACATTCAATCATCTATTAAAGCATCTATTCACCAAAGAACATAAAGATACATTTAGTTGGACAAAAATGTTTTTTTCTAGGGACAGTGTTCCAGTAGCTCTGCACACATAATGAAATGGCAAATGAAAATGACTGATTATATTAATCAGATATTTATGAGCAAATCTTAGTTGTTCTCCTTCAGAATGTATTCGCCTACACTGTAGTTATGCTTTGCAGCATAATATTGAGAAAAAAAAAGAAAAAAAAAAGACCGAACAAGTAACGTATACAACGTATTCATTGCGAGTTTATGGATTCTTCATTTCCGATATCTTTAACTAGTAATACAGTATTTCTAAAGAGCAGATAATCAAACAGAAGAACTAGTGCATATACCAAGGAAGGGTTAACCTAAATAACTTACTGCATTTGATCTCTGTGACCTTGTATTACCATATTGTTTACTGTTTAGCAATAAATATGGTTAAAAACTGCTTATTTATGATATCTTACTGCTTATCTAATCATCTTTGTCCAAAAATGTTAAATGCTGTTAGAGTATACAGCATTTTGGCAATATCCAATTAACAATTTTAGTTGCTTACATATTGAAAAATTGTCTGACTGAAATTTGTATTTCGTAACACCTTTAGTCCTTGATAGTAACAACAAGTGGGAATAAAACCATGGGGTTTGCAAAATTACCTGACCTGCTAAATATTTGTAACAACATAATGAAAAATAGAACTTCTGAACAGGCTGATGACAGAATGTTGTATGCGTCATAAAGTATGTCACTTTCTATCAACCTTAAATTTTCACATTGTTAATAGTTTGTAATGTATTTGATGGCCATGAGCTGATAAACAGATCACGTAGATCACAAATTAACATGTAAGTTATGATCATGGGAGCCACACATATTTGCTAACCTATGTAAAGCAGTTACTGTGCAAAGAGGCTCGTGGCTGACAATTCGACTAACAGCATAGCAAAAATGGTGTTAATGCCTGTTGGCAGAGTTGGTACTGCTTTTGATTGCTTCAGCTGGCAGTCACAGTTCATATTTATATGTAGGGTAATTGAATGGCTCTGCCAACAGCACAGGTAGCGAAATTGGTTTTATCCCCATCATAACGGGAACCTAAATATTACTCAGTTGCAGCATATATCAACTTATACTTATTTCATTCTGTGCATAAAATTGAAAAAGAAAATCATTTTTATGAAGTCACTTTTAAGTGAAACTGAAGTCAAAGCAAGGTCGAACTGCTTCAGCTATAACAATCTATGTGCATCTTGCTGAGTTCTTGTGTATTTCAAAGAGCTAAATTTGCCATCTGACTACCATGGTAAGCTAATACTACAGCATTGAATAATTCATATCACCCGGGAACTAAATTTTTGATAACAGATGACTAACAAATCTTATCCCCCCACATATTACAATAATGCAACGTAACGTTACTGTTAGATTGCTTTCAAATATAAACTATCCGATGTTTTTTATAGTCTGAGGACACATAACATTGGCGTTTCTTCATAATTTTTATATACAACAGTGTCTACTTAAGACATTAACATTGAAAATAAAATGCAGCTGATGTTGGCTTTCTTAGCTTTTCTCGTCATTTTGTAGGTTAAATTCTTCAAAAATAAGATAGTTTCTGTCCACATTTGATATATCCACTGCTAACTGCTGCCTAACTTATCTAAGCTGGGCATGAATCCAAGAAGATTGATGGAGCACGTATAAACTTCAGTCCACCAATTCAACGATTAGTCTGGTTGTTGTTTTTTCCCCCGAAGTTTTTGTTGTGGTTATATACGTTACATATTTAGCGTGACTGCTGACGAGTTTTGTAAGACATTAGTTTGTTTGTTTTTTATACTAGAATATTGAAACAGTCATATATATGACGATAACTTTTCTCTTCACTTCAATTCTTACAATTTGCTCCTTTTATTACATGTATTTAGACACTGAAGGGGAAAAACGTCAAATACAATGTAAACAACGTTATACGGCTAGTCAACTTATCCTTGACAATGTCAATTACCTTGAAACATCGATTTATGTACTAGCAGACAAAACCCAACATTATTTAGGGCGAATACTAACATGTGTATACCAATGTGTATTTTCTATTATAACGTGAATATGTAAATTTGGGTAGTGCAATTGACGTTGATGTTACACGTTAACACCCCAACGTACAGAGGGTTAACATGTGTCATTTTGTTTCTTATATAATGTAGTTTCAGAAAATTATAGGGTACAAAACTCCCCCTATGGGGGGGAGTCTATGGTCAGCTCAAGGTCTACAAGTCTCAACTACTTCTGAGAAGAGGAGATAGACTGACCAGAGAAAAAAAGAATATTTCAAACTAGTGGTTTGCCTACAAAAGACCAAATGACGGCCAATGCAAGGGTGAGAAAACAAGAACATACAGATAAAAATAAACGAGAAAAAGAAATGTTTAAAGCAAAGAGACGAAAGAACGCGCGTTTAATTTGGGAGGCAGGATCGGAGCGGAGGGTTGCAGATATTAAAAGGGCAGGGATGATGCACACTCACCACATTACCATCAATATACTAATAAGTTGAAGGCGACACGTAACTGCAAACAGCATTCAAAACCATCAAGGGGCAAAAACTCAAACATTATAAAGTGAAAATGGTCATTAATATTTTCCCCTGCTCTGCATCAGGAAGAGGAGGACGTTATTGTAAATAAAACTATCGAGGAAGTATAAAAGCCACAGAGGTCGTTCTAGTATATGACACATCTTATGGCCTGCTCGGCATAAATAGGAAACATCGAGTACAGTCAACTCTTGTTATCTCGAATACTGATATCTCAAAATAACTCTCATATCGACTTAGTTTGGACACATTTCCTATTTTTATTTACATTCAAGTCGAGGGCTCAGTGCAAGACTGGTCTAACTCACTATTTTCACAAATTCACCTTTTTTGCAGTTTTGAAAACTTGATGGTCAAATACACATTCTTTGAAAATATTAAGATTCGTGTTTTTGCAAAAAACGCTTTTATTTCTAATATAAAACTAGTCTCTTTAGCGCAAGACTAGTCTAACTACAATGAGACGAATTTGATTTTAAAGAGCATACTAAATGGCTAAGTATTCAGTTTTATAAATTTAGATACAAGTTCTTATAGTCTTTAACTGTTTATAGGTCTAGGTACAGTGTTTTCTTAACACTTTAGTAAACAGTTTTTCGGTAGTAAAACATGGAATCTATTCAATTCAAAATATTTTCCTCATTTTTCTTAGTGCAAGACTAGTCTATCTAGAGATAGACTAGTATTGCGCTAAGAAAAAGTGGATTTGAAGTTAGCCTAGTTTTGCACTAACAAAAAAAAGTTATATAAATTGTCCTTTTTAAATGTTTAAACTTGTTAAATAGCTATTTTACAGTTCATGCTTATTGAGTTTTTGCCTTCAAACTGTAAAAAAATTTAAAATTTGTTTTATAATGCACTTATATTTTGCATTTGAAAAAAAAAAAGTCTATCTCAAGTTAGACTAGTCTTGCACTAAACTTTTCAGCGCAAAAGTAGTCTAAGTCACAAAAATGTAAATATTTCTTCACATATTTTATGTAAATGTGTCAAATTTCATATTAATATTTTGTTTATGTACTGTATAATAAGGTTTTTGCTTCTCCTGAAAAGTTTCAAAATATGGAGTTAGACTAGTCTTGCACTAAGCCCTCGAACTTCTCTTATCTCAAAGTACTCATATCTCAAAGTAAATTTTCTGGGACCAGAAAATTTACTTTGATATATCGGTAGTTTGCGTTTATCGTTTACTTTGAGATTTCGAGAGTTGACTGTATGTTGCTTTTCAAGTTTGTCGTGACCGAATATCCAGGGAGGTTCCGAGAAACGAATCCATATCAGGCACCACGTATCTAAAAATTGAGCCGCGACACGACAAAACCAACAAAGTGGAATTGTGCGCCCAGTGAAGACTCAGATCAGCCTGTGCATTCGTCCAGACTGATCAGAGTCTTGGCTGTGCACCTAAAGGGTGGCTTTGTGTCTAAGCTAGCTCCACGCGGACAGCGAAGACTCTGATCAGACTGGGCGGATGCCCAGGCCGATCTGAGTCTTCGCTAGGCGCACATGCCACTCTGTTGGTTTTGTTGTGTCACGGCTAAAATATCATGGATCTTTGCCAAACAGTATTTAAGATATGAGACGGACTAAAACACAAAGGGAAAAATTCATGAAAAGTTATGGACGCAAGAACTGCCATTCTTATGCATCAAATTATTTATGGTCCATTCTTCTAACTGCAGAGCATCATGCAAACATTCCAAAGGGTATTCAGTCTTTAAAATAGACATGCAATTTCAGCTTAAATAACTAAAACAAGAAATGTTACAGTATGTAACAAATGCCCCCGAAGGCCCCTTAAACTAACCTATGACCCCTGGTTGTGACCTTGGCCAGAGACATGCAACCCGAGTCTTGCACACGACATAGGTTCTCATTTTGCTTTACTTTTCTGTGACACTCGAATGCAATTAGCACATATATGAGGACATAATTCAACCACTAACCAATCTGTGTTGTGTCCTTGACATTGGGTGTAGGCATATAAATCTTGCACAAGACATAACTTATCTTTATGCTTTTACTTTTCATGAGGTTTTATCACGCTCGCTTTTGTGGTTTCGCCCAGCCATGAGACTAGATCTGACCTTTGATCCCCTACTGTGACATTGACCTTGGGTGTTGGAGCCTTCATTTTCAGCATGACATACCTTCTCATTATGTTTTACCGTTTAGTGAAGTTTGTTCAAACTCGCTTTAGCTGTTTTCGAGGTAGTATACGAGAAATCTGATGTCTGATCCCTGATAGTGACTTGACCTTGGGCATGGGATTCTATATCTTGCGAAAATATACACTTGTTTAGCCTGTTCGGACGCACTCGCCTGTTTCGAAGTATTTCGAGTTTATCTCTGGCGTTAAACATAGTTTCGGACAAATACTTTCATGGACATTCTTGCCAACACTAACTGGTCAAAGCCATATATAGAAATAGATTTGTTTCTATACATAGTATAGTCAAGGTACCGAAAACTGGGTTTACAACTGGCAAGACAATTTGAACGTGTTTTCAGACCAGTTGTGTAAAACGTTAAGGACAATATGTGCAAACAGATATTTGGTAAAACTATAAATATATCGAATCCTCATTCTATAGGGAATCTCTGCTGATAAATTCCAAAAGCAAATAAAATTGTTTGCTTTGTTTATTTTCATTTATGACTCATTAGCCTATTTAGCCCATTCCGGCGGATAAATATTTCGCTTTCATGGAATCTTATTTCCAAGGTACCCATTGGCATTCTAGTCATGTTCATTACTGTATTCGAGGAGAATTTAAAGTAAAAGACCAGTTGGTGGCATTATTTGGAAACGATGGTATCCTTTGATCACTAAATTCACGGCAACAACGTTAAACATTACGTTTTCGAACCACTGAATGCCTGAATTAATTTTTCGGAGTAGGGCCATCTTTAATGTGTTTTTTCCCCCCGAATAATCGTGATATCAAACAGCTGGTTTTTTTTTTTTTTTTTTTTGCATATTGAGGATCTTACACTCGTGGTCATTTCATATGAACTTTATGAAACGAGCCACGAGTGCAAGGTTCTGTTTATCATATGACCCTTTAGAATTGGATTTTAACGCCTTCAAACTGAACATTTCTTCAATAAGAAAACGCCTTGTTGACATGGACGTTGTCACTGACGTTACGTGTACGCGCCAAAGAGTTATTACACGTGTGGTCATGCGAATTTTATGACACGACGTTTAAGTCCAGGGGCATATGTCGTAAAAAAGTGGTCCCGTGAACATGAATGTTAATTTTATGCCCTTATCATAGCCACTTAGGACAGTCTTTTAGAAGGTGAAAAATGGTTGTTGCCATTTTTTCTTTCGCCATTTTACCTAGGAAATGGCCAAAGTAGTGGGTGGGGTAATTCCGACCCAATACAACACCCAGTTGTAACGAATGAGTTGTAGAAAATGTTTTATGTCATAAGTATGCCTTTTTGAACATTCTAATACACAAAAAGCAATTAAATTCATAAATATGGCTTTTTTAATTATCTTGATATATCAAAACAAACTGACATTTTTTTCAAAAAGATAAGTTATCCGTCACGCAAGACCTGTAACGTATATCACTATAACTAAAAATAAATATAATTAATAATAAATAATAAAATAAACAACCACGATCTGAATAAATCGCTGGAATGAATTTAGAATGTGTTGTTTTTAATACTGACACTCTGTCTCTTCTGATTCAATCATGCCCATCTTTGAAAAAACTTCTTGTATATTTTGAATTAGCTACATAGCATTAAGCAGTGACATTGCCAGCTGAAGAAATGCAACTTTTGTCTTAGGAATTTCTCCTAAATTGACGATAATTGCTAACTGTAGATGACGTAGCCCTTCAGTGTAATATTTAACGCCTCATTTTAACAGATATACATCAAATAGTGAAGAAACACCAATGTTATATGTCTTTAAACTATGATTAAATGGAGTTGTACTGTACTTGAAAGGCAATCTAACAGTAACATTGCGTTACATGTTTGTAATCTATCAGGGATATGTTTTTCATTGAGAAAACTGTTTTCAAAGGCTCAATTTTCAGATGCCAGAGAACATTTAACTTATCACTAGTGCTAAGATGGCAAAGCTTGTTGCTTAATGCACATAAGAACTCAACAAGACGCATATAGATCTTTACATCTGGAGCATGTAGAACTTTCTTAACATTTACTCTGACTTATAGCAACATCATAAAATTCATCATTTAAAATTACATGCTACAACGAAAATGTGTGACAGTAGGCATATGTGGTTCAATTCTAGATTTAGAACCGTCACAGAGGTGATAGCTATTTGCCTATCCGTACTGTTGACCGTGCCAATCAGACAACCTACACGCAAAAGAGCCTGTCAGCTGAAGCAGTTGACAGAAGTATTGGATCAGTCGACCATTATTAACACTCTTGTTGCTATGATGTTGATCGTATTCTCATTCAACAGCCCTTTGAACAGTTCTGCCCCATAAGCAAGTTTGTGTTAATCTAATTATTGTAACTTACATACTGAATTGTAATCAACGTTACCCTGTGTTGCTCCCATCGGTTACACTGCAACATATATTGTCACTATGACACTGTAACAATGAAAAAATATGATCTTATGAGAAACAGAGTGTCTTATTATCGGTCTGTTATTGACATGTATCACTCATATAATGTAATATTACCAAGATTTATTTGGTCAGGTAGTTCTGTACACCCTCTGTCTGTGTTCTGATACATTATCACAAGCAGCTTCATGTAACGAAAGACAAATTTAAATTCGATCATTCAACTTTCAATATATATATGTTGATATTACCAGACTCATAAACTTTTTAAGATTTTAATCATGAAGCTGCATTCACTTACTGTATTTAAAATATTTGGACAAAAATCATTCAGAATAGCAGTCAGATTTAATAAATAAGAAGTTTATTTACGTGATTATAGTAATATTGTCATTCAATGAAATCATTTGAAAATCAGGTATTAAGGTTAGTATTGATTACTAGTATTATTTGCTTATTTTCTATTCAGAACTAATATATTACTGTTTGAGCATATAAGATATGAGAAATTTATAAACTACTCAGTAACTGGTTGTATTCGTTACTCGTTCCGTTTTCCTTCTCTTTGTTTTGGTTATCGCACAGCAAAGTAAAATTATGATTCAATGAATTGTTAAGAACAACTGGGATTCGCTAAGATATAACTGAGTAGCAATATCCTTCACCAAAATACTCTATTATCTTCTTTTCTTGCAATTTCGTTATGTGCTTAGAACTCTGTTGATCTCTGTCCCGCAAAAAAAAATAATAATAAGATAAAAACAAAAATAAAATACAATGAATTTATCGTTAAATCAAAGGTAAGCATAGGTTTCATGCTGAACCAATTCCTTTAAGAGACTGTTGTATATAATCAGTAGGAAAAAGGAAAAAATAGCATGGAAATGAAAATAATCTTTGAAAATTGTTTGTGTATACATGTATTTCTATACTGCTGTGATAGCCAGTGACACGAATTCCTTACTTTTTTTCCTTCTCCTTATATTGGCTGTGACGCTGTATTCTTAAGGTCCCGGTTGGTACATTACGTAATAAACTATATACGTAGACCAGATATAGCTATGTAATAAGCTAATGTGCGACGTTTTGACCCGTGAATTGTTTCTCGACTTGGACAATTATGTTTCTCTTGGTTACGTAAACTACTAGATGGGCTTATGAATGTATGTATCCTCTGTCAGCAAATGTTTGCATTAGCTTTTTTTAGATAATAGTAATAGTGTGGTTTCACTCTTCAAGGATCGGCTTATATTTCTCTGTTAGAGTCTTTCAATTTGTTCAATTTGTACATTCAATGTACCAGATCTTTTCAATAATATTTTTAATTTCTGATTACTGGTGATGTTTAACGTACCCGGCCAATCGCCTATCATGTTTCACCTTTATCAAACAGACTTTATCACTTTATTTGGCGCCGTTATACAAATCAAATGCTGGTTTATGATTGCAGATTTTTTTAAACAGTAAATCTTTCTAGCAGTTTTTTAGCATTTTTTCTATTTACAAAGATGTCACGTATGTTACTGTCTCAAGAATCATAAAATTTAGTAGCTAGGCAATAATATCAATAACAAATTTGTTTATGCTATAACAAATATGAACACAGCAAATCCTTGTGAGCGTGTTCAGAATTTGTCAGGTCTTTACATATTACACTTTGAAATATTCATAGTTTCGTCACGTATAAAACACACGTTATGAAGCCCTTTTACCACTTGGTGATAAGGCTGATAACTCATAGTAAACAGTTTTCCTAAAGAACTACCAGGATATTATATCAATAAGTGTTCTGTGAGAGACAATAAATTAATTATGGAAATTGTATTATAATGGACTATGTTATTAAATTAAAAGTTATTTACGTTACTACTCGTGGTAGGTAGCGATGAAAAAACAAACTTAGGCGCATTTTCTAATACTTGCAGATGATTCTATAAAAAAGTAAGATTAAAAATAAAACATAAGGAGCCTTGCATGGCGTTACATGATTTTTAACAAAAACACACATAGGTAACATATATAATCAATCGTTATGGCCAAAGAGTCACTAGAAAAAAATGGCAACATGTGTTTTTCCATTGTGTACCCACCCCTGATGAAGTTAATATATGTTGCCAAAAATTAACACGAATGTTCACGGAAACTACATATGCCCCCGGACTAGTTATCCACTGAATAACAGCGACGTCATATGATAAAAAAATTTCATACCTACGAGACAGAGTTTGTTCTTTTTTTAGCGGTGCTGGAAAATTCTTTCTTGCACACCGTATAAGGATATCCGCGTGCTTCCTCTGTGCCTACAAATCTTTTCTTACCTACGAGACAGAGTTTGTTCTATTTTTAGCGGTGCTGGAAAATTCTGTCTTGCCCATGGGCTGGGACAGCTCACACGAGCTTGAATTCTGTGTACCACTACGCGCTCCTTGAAATACGGTGCGCCCGGCTTGGCGATTCCATACTTTATGCATTATTCTTTCATAGGAATGAATTGCCACATCGATAAAATCCAACCCAAGAAAGGTTATTCATTCTGTATAATCCATTGTGGCCTGTTTCAAGGTCTTAAAGTCGGAAAACGATCCAAAATAATCAATGTTTCACCGTGACAAAGACTGTCGAGGAGGCCGCCATTTTGAAGACGTTACCAACTGACGTTTGAAATGACGTTGACGTTACGTCACAATTAACGTCATACACGCGCTTTCTGTAGTCGTCTCAATACAAATTTTGTTCTTTAATATAAATTTCAATTAGAAAATCTAAAATTTCAATCAGAAAATCTAAAAATGCGGATTTGTCAAGGACCTATTTTTTACTTGTCTGTTCACTACAGCAGCCATGAGGGTGACACATATGACCTTGTTGCCATTCCCGCATCTGAGTACCTTGTTCATAACACCAGACAATCAAGACATACCCATCCACTTTCATATCGGCAAATCCCCACTTATAAAGACTATTACAGGTTCACATTTTTCCCCAGGACTATCATCCTTTGGAATGCCCTCCCACCCTTCACACCGGTCCTTCCCACCTTGGCGCAGTTCAGTGGTGCTGTCTGCCAGGTGATCCATGTCTCTCCCTAAACACCAATTTCTGTTTTTATCTTTTAACTATACTAACACTCTTTATCGCACTGTACAAACTCATCTCACACACTTTCCTTTACTTTTATTTCAGCTAACCCCCTTCAGCACTTGGTTCGCCGGAACCCGTCTGACGTCCCCCTCGGGGGTTAAGACGTAAAGGAAGATAGATAGATAGACACGGTTGTACTACTTACACTTGTACACGTTCGCATGAAATAGGCCTATCAGTTCCCCATTCAATTTTAAGTAAATATTATCGTAGGTAAGAAAAATAATCAATCATTGGTCTCCGATGCGGACATCCCAACCCTCGGGCACGCGGGGTGTGTCGGAAACTCGGCAAGCCTCGTTTCCGACATCCCCCGTATGCCCTCGGGTTGGGATTTCCCTGTCCGCATCGGAGACCAATGATAGATTCTATTTATCTCACCCATGTTATCTCACCCAGGACCGGATAAAAATCACGAGCATTCAATGCATTGGTTGTAATGGACGTCACGTATCTGTGTCGTCAAGTGACGTTAGCGTTTTAGATGATTACGTCACGAAAACGGCAAAATGACGTCAGTTTATGCATGCCAGACGTTGACGTAAAGAACCGAATGGTGGTCGTTGAAAACGGAACCTTCTTTCAAAATCAAATAGAAACCGCTGAGGCACTAACATTACGCATTTTAACAACTATTAAAGATAATACAAAACGTGGTGTGCAAGAAAAAGTATCTATCATGGGTGTGAGGTGCGGATAGAAGCCTCGTGATGCCGAACAGTGACCCTCGTGACGGATTTTTCTATCCACACCTCATACCCATGATAGATACTTATAGTCTTGCCCATGGGCTGAGACAGCTCACACGAGCTTGAATTCTGTGTATCACTACTCGCTCAATGAAATGCGATAAGCCTGGCTCTTCGATTCTATACTTTATGCATTATTTTTTTTAAAGCAATGAATTTCTTCAAAGAAATCCATTCTTTCTATGTCTTAAAATCGTAAAAAAAAGAAAGAAAACAAAAAACACAAAAACAAAAATAAAATCAACTCCGAATAGTCAATGTGTCACACAAGGTGCCGCCATTTTGAAGACGTTACCAACTGACGTTTGAAATAAAGTTGACGTTACGTCACAATACTACTTACGCTTGTATACGTTCGCATAGAATAATAGTTCCTCGTTCAATTTGAAATAATTATTATCGTAGGTAAGAAAAATAATCAATCATTAATCTCCGATGCAGACA
Organism: Ctena decussata; assembly: GCA_963989385.1. Taxonomy (NCBI): domain Eukaryota; kingdom Metazoa; phylum Mollusca; class Bivalvia; order Lucinida; family Lucinidae; genus Ctena; species Ctena decussata. The sequence goes on along the minus strand of OZ022507.1, from coordinate 35,527,350 downwards.
GGGAAATGCCAACCCTCGGGCACAAGGGATGTGTCGGAAACTCGACAAGCCTCGTTTCCGACACACCCCGTGTGCCCTCGGCTTGGGATTTCCCTGTCCGCATCGGAGATCAATGATAGATTCTATTTATCTTTCACTGGGCTAGCAAAGAGTTTACCGTTTCGGAGCCCGAGGCCTACCATTCACGGTATGGCAAATAATATGCTGGTGCGCCGAAACTGAAAAAGTCCGCCGGAATAGTCTAAAAGGCTACCTTAATTTATTATGCGATTTCTCTAGGACATGAATAATTTCTGCACGAAAACAACATGCCTTGGAGAAGAGGCTTTAAGACGTCTTATGGTACAGAGAAGTCAAAGAATAATTGGGAATTGAAAGCGTACCACACGATCGATTCAAAGTGCGTCGAAACCGGTCAAACGACTGTATATCATTTTATCATCCGTCCTTTTTCTTTGAACTTTAATGAAATTCACTTCGGCAGTTTTGAGCCAATTCAGACAAATGACTTGACCTCTGAACCCTGACTGTGACTCTGACCTGGGGCAAGAGAACCTTTATCATGAAGTTTAATCAAACTTGTTTCGGTTGTTTGTTAGTACTTCAGAAGAAGCGACTTGACCTTCGACCTTTGACTTTGACTTTGACCTTGGGTGTGAGAACCAATGTCTTGTGCCTGACAAACCTTCTCATTACACTTTATCTGTCTGTGAAGTTTAATGAAGTTTGTTTGGGTACTTTTCTGAGTAATTGCCAAGACATTTTGACCACTGACCAAAGATTGTGGCCTTAACCTTGAACTTTGGAACTCAAACGTGTGTGACAACCCTTCTCATTATGGTCTACCTTTCTTAGAAGGTTTGCTGAAACTCCCTTGAATAGGTTATAAGTTATTGCAGAACCAGAATTTGACCTCTGACCCCTGACTTTGGCCTTGACCTTGGATGTAGGAATCTGCATGTAATTCTTATGCGTGACACACCTTCTCATTATGCTTTATCTTTCTGTGACGTTTCATTAAATTTGCTTCAGTAGTTTAGAAGCAACTTCGAATCACTGAGACACGATATTGAGACCCGAATGTGACCTTGACCTTGGGGATAGGGACCTAAGTCTTGTGCGCGAACAATCTTCTCATTATGCTTTATCTTTCTGCGAAGTTTCATTAAATTTGCTTCAGTAGTTTTTAAGTTATATCTGAGACACGATTTGTAAAGGACGGCCAGACGGACGGTGCGATTTTAATAGTTTCTTTGTGTTCATAAAAAGTATGGAAGCAAGAGTCGTCATTCTTGTGCGCGACCAATCTTCATAGGCATATTAAAGTTATGGAATGGGGACGAGTATGTAATAGGGATAAGCATATCATATACTGTGGCCATCAAGTGTATATCTTAAAACGGTGTTCAAAGTGTGCAAGGTTGTCTCTAATTACGGACGGCGGACGAACGCCTGTCTCATTGCTGATTTATCTCTTGAACGAGGATAAAAAGGCAAAACCGACGCACGCCTACATTTACTGTCCGAAAACTAGGCGTTTTTCCTCATTTTGAAAATAATTTAGATACCAAAGATACCTGGCCTGGCACCTACATAAAAGCTATCAATATATTATATCAAGTTTGTAAAAAGAAAATCAACATGTAGTAAACTGTAACATATAGCCAGGGACTGTCCACACACACGCGCATGCGCCCACACATACAAATAGACCAAATACTCAGATTACCTGTGCTCCACACAAACAAAACAAAGTTTTCTTTCAAAACTATTTTTTTCTTTTTTTCCATATACATATTCCCCCAAAATCTCAGTCTAGTCCAGACGACGTGTAGCATCTTAAGGTGTATGAGTACACCTCCAAGGTTTTTCCACACAATTTTACCAAGGGGAACAACTCTTGTGTTTGCTTTCCTAGAGGATAAAGGCCATTCAAAACTGGGTCTAGACTTAAAGAAAAGAGTTTGCCTCTCAGGGAGCAAACTCTTTTCTTTTAAGAGTTGACTCCCGTTTAGAACAGAGGGAAACCCGAAATGGCAGAGGTGTTTCTCATGAAAGTCTACCCATTCACCTTGAATTAAAATATATATTATTAATAACTACTTGAATAAATTGCACCGTGGTACATTGTATGGATAGAGGCATGTGTACATTCATGACATCATCAACGCTTTTAGGTCTCTTAAAGAGTGTTATTTGATATATGCCACCTGCAGTTGGGTATCCTTAACCCACTTACTAAATAAAAGGCAATGGTAAATGTCACCCGACATTTGAAACTCGATACAAACTACAGCCCTTTATTCAATTTCAGAGTAACTTTATGGCCGAAACCGGACACTCGTTGTAATACGGAACCTGAATGAAGCATAAGTAAATATTTGGATCTCTATGAAATTTTAGGAAGGGGCATAATTCCATGTGAAATATATTAACGAAATATCAGGCGACTGTTTACACAATAACAAATAACAAGGGTCATAACTCTGTTAATATGAATCTGGTGAAAATTGAATATTGCATTGATGGAAAGTCAGTCTTTAAATACATGTATGAATAGTTCTGGCATTATCCTCATTTCTTTAAGGGAATATGAAATATCCGCGAAAGAATAATAACTCTCCCTGTCAATAGTCAATCCAGCACATCCTAGGTAAAATCAGAATTAACACATACCAAATACTAATAGCTTACTAAAAGTTAGCTCTCTCGATCTGACGGTTCAAAAGTGGGGGAAAATGCCAAAAATGACAAAGGGCCTATTTTTGTCAGAAATATGACAATTAAAAATCCCAAATAATATGAATATCTTCAGATCATGTTAAAAATGTCATGAACATCTTCAGATCATGGTTAAACATATTGCATATTTTAAAGTCAATTCGATCAAAGATGTGGGAGGAGTTGTGGGAACAAGATCTGAGTCAGCAAGGGCCATAACTTTATCAAAAATGGCTGAAACATAATTAAAAAAACATATGCACATGTTCAAATCATCATAAGGACATAATCTACAAAATTTCAAATCAATCCGACGAAAGACAGAAGTTGCTTAGACAAGATTTCGGACGGACGGAAGGACGGACGCGCACACGGACGGACGAGGGTCATTTCTATAACCCCCTCCGCCTACGTTGAGTGACAAGAAAACTGGGAACATGATTTAGATCAGCCTGCTATCCAGTATGCACTCAGTGTCTTTGTACCTGGTGCTCGATTAAAGAAAATTAAGCATATGGAGACACCTCCCTTATGTTTTCGCCATTTCTACAAAGGGAAGTAACTACTGTCACTTCCTATTTGCTCCTCTGCTCTTCTCTGAATCTACTGTTAAAGGACAGTATCCATTTGTAGAGGAGCAAATTCGTGAGCAAATTCGTTCCTTTTAAAGAGTTGACTCCAGCAGTCGTGAAACTAACATGGCTCTAGCAACTCAAATCAGAGAATTAATGGCCGTTCTTAAAAATATTAAGCAAAAAGATGTTTTTTTTTGTGTGTTTTTTTTTTGTCGGGTACATTTTTATTTTCCTCACTGAACAATTCACGGCCCGTCGCTCTTCAAGTCAGATGCAGTATTCATTAAGTTATAAGACGGGACTTTTACCTTCCAAAACAATCTCAAAGATCTAGATCCGTCTTGTAAGTATAAATAGCTAATCATTCCTCGTGGAGTCTCTTTTTCTTTTTTTTTTCTTTTTTTTTTTCCCTTTCCTTTCCTTCTCGCTTTCTTTTGTTTTTTTTTCTTCTACTGTACCTTCTATATGCACCTTAAGATATAAATACGAGCAAATGCCACATTTAAATGTTTACTTATGTTACTCTTGGTTCAAATCACATTTAGATTATTGTAAATTAGTTTTTGAAGTATGGGATACAGATTCACAAAAGTCTTATGACTTCCTTCTGAATCCCATTTGTATAACATAATATAAATATGTAATTATGTATTGATATGTTTGTAAAATATGATTGTTTATACAAATAAATATTGTTTAAACTAAGACGGACCTATATCATTCGGAATGTTTTACACAAGACTGATTCATATATCTGCGGTACTTTTCAAAAGATAAAGCTTTTCGTTGGGCAGAAATATCAAATATTCAAATAGCTTTGAACTTTTTTCTCTCTCTTTACTTTCTTTCTTTCTTTTTTTTGTCAAATTTAATTGAATAATTTGAAAAATTTGTGAAATAATCATGCATCTGCATCTTTAAAGGCCAATTTCTCTATCAGCATGAAAAAATATTTTCATGAGGTATAGCTGCAAACCTCTCACTACAGTTTCGTCAATGTAAATGACCGTGATTAGCCAGCTTTAAACAAATAGAAAATCCTTGAGTCACATAAAAGGGTTTAAAAACTTAATTGGGTCATTTTAGTTGGCAACTAAAATGACCTACTTTCGATTTCATTTATGTGAATAAATGGTGAAAATACAATGTACAGGCGTGGAGCCCCTATCACTATCCCGCCTATGGTTTATATAGCATTGCCAGACGGGAAATCAAAACAGAAAATTGTATTTTGTTGGGTGATTTGTTATTTTTCAAAACTTGTTTCCTCTACTCTTTCCACTTATATGACTCAATATATGCACTTCAACCCACATTTTATTTCCAAACGCGAAGGCTGAACTGTTTTTACAATGATTGAGTTTAGACCGTTTTACCGCTGATAGGACTATGGAGACTCTAACAAGAATCGTGAAAAACACTACCCTTTAAAAAGAAAGGCATATATGCAGAAAAGGCTTCAGTTGTTTTATGAAGCATTTATGTGTATGGTATTACGGCGTTTAAATTCATACCTTGTAGGCCTATGTTTTATTTAATTTTCCGTTGTCTTGCTGCAGTGCTAACGTTACACACGTCAAAGTTAGTTGATTTTGGTTTTCCTAAATGCTGATCGAATACTTTGTATTCATAGAATTCTACTTTCGGTTTCAAAGATCAATATTTTCGTTCTCAAAAAAATGATTGCGTGTGCAATTTTAATGAGATCTATAATCAATTATCTATGCGGCGGCTAAAAAAATTAAGAATGGTTTCTGTATGACTACAGGAATCAAATTTTGACACCACAAAAAGTATTGATGCTCAAGTCACACCTATAAATAGCAAACATTCGAATACAAACAAATCCGATCTTCACCAGAAGTTAACATCCGTCTTTTTTTTCCGAGGCGCAGCCTCGTATAATTTCGATATTGTTCCATATTGCACAAGATTCCATTGGTCAAATTACGCGTATGTCAAAATTTAGCCAATAATATCAAAGGTCAATGAATATTTAATCTTCGTTTTTTCTCGTCGTATTGCACTGTGAATACTGGCACTCTGTCTTATATTAATTAAAAATGTTTCTCTTGTTTGTAATTTCACAATAGAAATGTAACCGAAAACAGACGCAGATATTCAAAACTTTCTCTTTTTTTCGTCTTAAAGCTTCTTTCGATTTCTACTTTCGGTTTAATACACACATAAACATGTTGATAACTATTTTGAAATCAGGTCAATTTCAAGATTGACCGCGGTTCATTTTGGAATTCCAAATTGGACAGCTCAATTTTGAGAAAGTCGTTGTCGCTACCCAGTGTCAAAATTACGGTTATGAATAAAAGTTAATGTCAAATCTTCAACTAGAGACATATTTATAACAAAACAGACTTCCATTTAATCTGCGCCGATTAACTTTTTTTAAAAGATTTTTCTTGTCTTGTACAAAATGTGCTTGAATCGAAAATTCAGGCAAAGATAGACTCATAATAATTATTCTGTTTTCTTAATCTGGTCAAGTGACTTCAACGTCTATCTTTAAGTCATTGGTTGTCTCTTGGCCTGAAGAAAAGCCTTTACTGTCGCAAAACGGGAAAACGAAATATATAGATTATTTGGTTTAAACATATTTATTCGCTTCTTTATTTACATACATGACACAGATATACACTTTGAATCAGTTGAAGGATGAGAACGGAAGCAGGCACTGCTTATTTAGTTCCTCTCCTTAAATTAGAGATTATTTAATATATACGAGATAGCTATTCTATTTTCTGTTTCTGGAGAACTGCTCTTTGCCCGTCACTAACATTTTGGGGAATTAACTAAGCTTATATTCAAGTCAGACTGCCGAGTCACACAATCTGATCAGAGGCTTTGCTATTTCCTGTTTGTCATATAGATTTCTTGGGATGCTAAGAACAGGAAAGTCACATAAATTAGAATTTGGGGTGAACTTTAAGGTTTAGTGACTGTGACTATTTCGTAGTGACCGCCACTGCTACTGGTAGGGATATAACTCGTCCAATACTGTGCAGTTGTACAACCTCTATCCATAGCAGAACATCATGCCAAGCTTCAATAAAATCTGAAGAGAACTGAAAAGGTGGGTTTATATGACAACACAAGTTGCGTGACACATAAATATATGTAACGCAACCTGTGTCATACTGCAAACACCCAAAATGGTGCGCTCCCAGAAGCCACACCAGATTTGCTAATACCAAGGCACGTGGTTAGCTGATAACACAAACACAGGCATTAAAGGTATCAACTGCCAGACATAATGTTATTCTCATTCTGCCCTACTAGCAAACTCATGAAAATATCTTTTTTTTCTTTGGAAAGGAAGTTACGATTTTTGGGGTAAATGTCTTGTATTTTTTAAGTTTGAAAGAACAGAATCTGGAATCGGAGGAGTAATGTGGGAGGGGGTGGGGGTCTGAGGGACAGAGCCACCAAGAAAATGAGACATTCCTTAAAAATGATGTCTGAAAAAATTCTGACCCCCCTATGCCCAAAAAATATGTGATCCCCCCCCCTACATGCTCCAATGCTCCAAGGCTTATTGATTCCCTCCCCCCCCCCCCCCCCCCCCCGGTACAGCAAAAAAATCACCCCTCTAAATGCACCCCCCTCCTACCCCTCCGCCCTACCTGATATGATAAATTGACTCATCTTTAGCCGCCTAGGAGTGTATGGTCTAAGCCTGTCCTGTGGATAGATTAACTGACCGTCGCGTCATTTAGCATCACAATACAACAACAATAGAGACCTAGCTTTTTATGAAAGCTATACTTGTTAGCGCTGTATGAATGGTTAGCTGTTCCCTTCGATGTTGCAGTGGTTTCATAGAGTATTTCCCGGTCCGTATGCAGTTGAGAAGAAATACTTCTGTCTTTCTTCAATGACATTAGTCTCCTGAAATAATCAGGTGTTTGCATCTGAGTTCAAACCGAAAGTAGTAAAACGAAAGTAGAGGACACGACGAGATAAACGCATGCGCAAATCTGTTTCCGTTGACCCAGTAAAATGTCAACATGGCGTCGGAAGAAGAGAAAGACACTTTATATTGCATTTGTCGGCGACCATACGACGAAACAGAGTTTATGATAGAGTGCGAAGTATGCAAAGATTGGTTTCATGGAAGGTACAATAAAGTGGCACAATTTATAGCTCTATTCTCATGGTTAAAGTGAAAATATGGCGATGGAAATTTAGCGTCCCATTATTCCGAAGTGGGTGGAGTTAGTAGCTGTCAAACCCACAGGCACTTGGTTTCATCAATGAAAATTTTGTCCGTGTATTTTTCTCCTGTTGAAAGGTTGGAAAGCTTGCCAAACCCTCTAATGGAAGTTCAATCGTAACATTTCAGCGAGGATGTCCGATTGTAAAAACCATCCTGTTTGGCAGTATGATCACCCAGTTATTGGTGGTTATCAGGGGTTCATAGAATAACCGAAAAGCACAGAAATACCGAAAAGCACCTAAATAACTGAAAAGCAATTTCAAAAATTAGTTTTACATGAGAATAATTATCTAAGTAAGTCTTTTCTGGGTTGGAAATTATTTGTAGTACTATTTGTGATATTTTTTCACTTCGGATGTCGTACTATAATAGCATTGTAACAGAAAAGGGCGATAATGATGTTCAGCATTTCTCCCAGTGCTTTTCGGTTATAACAAGGCCACAGTGAACAAGGCATGGGAACTGTCATCTGCTTTATGCACAAACAAAACAATCCAAATTAGTAAATGAAATTGCATGATTGGGAATAGTCGAAAACAGTTTATTTCATATATATGTACTGAAAACACTATCAATCTTAGACACGATTTTTCAATGGTAAACACGACTAGTTTCAAGTGCTTTTCGGTTATTTGTTAGTGCACTATTTTGTGGATTCACATACCAAGACAACTGTAGTCTGTTAAATAACTCTTTTCAAAGCATCTTTAACCCATGAAAACAATATTACAATGATAATTCCTATAAAAACTGATTTTTTAAAATTGCTTTTCGGTTATTCCAGTGCTTTCCGGTATTTCTGTGCTTTTCGGTTATTCTATGTACCGGTTATCAGTTATCGGTGCAATCAGAAATAATCCGAATTTTTTGAGTGCAGTTTAACATAACATAACTCAAGGTTTTCCCTCGGCCCTGTATTTAAGGAGTTTTTGGGACCCCCATACCAATGTTTTAAGAGTCCAATGCCAAAAGTAAAGGGTCCTGTACTCTGTAAAATGTTATAAAATGTCCAAAGCTAATATCAGAATTTCCTAAATACTTAATTTTGAAAGTCATTACTTTGTGTTCTGCCAAGAATAATAAAATTTTTATAAGAATTCATCACTTTCAGTTGGGACTTGGATTTTGTTTTGAGAGTCCCAGTGGATGCACAGATTTTTTTCTGGGAGTCCCAGACACCATTTTGGGGGTCTGAGACTCTCAATCTTGAGTCCGGGAAAACCCTGATAACTATAACAGATATAAACATGAACAAAAAACTCCTGCTCTATTTCAAACTAAAATCTTGTTGAAAGTAAGGTACATAATGGTGATAGATGTTTCAGACCAAGAACATAAATATTTACAATTCTAAACAAATCCAAGCATACATAAAATTCATGTATCTACAAACAAATATGAAATTAGCATTGTGATGCTTAAATTCGTCTGCTGCAAACCCAGTTTCGCTAAACTAGAGGTCATGTTACGTCAGAATATGGCATTACACGGTTAGTGTTTCCCCTAACCCGGAAAAAGGGCAGGGTGCTTGCCAGAAAAAGGGCACTTTTAGCGCGTGACACACTCCCCGAAGGGCACTATTCCAAAGCTATTTTTTTAAGAGACAGTTTTACCAAGGGTATTAACACTTTGTAACAGGATAAACACCTTATTTTTGCATTGGGATATAAAGATGTGCATTATAAAAGGCTTTTTTACACACAGAAAGCTGAAAATTGCAACAAAATGACATTAATATGAATGAAATTACCTTCTGAAATTTGAAGGCAGAAGGGTAAGGCCAAAAGGCAGAAGGGTAAGGCCAAGAGGCAGGAGGGTGCAGCACCCTTCTAAACCTCTGTAGGGGAAACACTAACGGTGCTACCATAAAGTTTTAGCATGGATAATTAGTCTGTATTTACTACTGCACCGATAACTGGTACATCAGTCATCCAGAGTTGGATGTGCCCCACTGGCCAGAGCACAATGTCTTCTCCGTTTATGTATTAATAGTCAGCGGCAGCTATGATTTAGCTGAATAATTTAAAGACAACATCCAACTTATTTCTGTGAAGCTTTCATTTTCATACTTTGTTATTATTCAAAAGTAAGATTGCAAGTGAAGTGTAAGACCACTGATAACTGGTAAATCGTATATACCTTCGGTCAGACTAAATACCCCGAGATACCCCAAAGGGTCCACATAACACCCTAAGATTAACAAACTGCATTAAATCACTAAAACAAAGCAGAAGAGAACAGTCATAATTATTAGTTAGCTTCAGTTTTAATGGAATTAAGAATTTTATCTCAATCTTTGGGTATCCACTCAACTGATGCCATGGGTGTCCTCAATACCCCCTCTTGTCTGGAGCTCTGTAACTTCTGTTGTTTGCAGAGCTCTAGATAAAAGGGGTATTTGATGATAATTGAGGGATAAGTTTTTTTATTTCTCATTGAAACCATATGTTGTGACCCCTCATCTGAACCGTCTTGATGAGGCGATTCAGATGAGGGGTCACAACATATGTTTTTATCCAGAATTAACAAAAATTATCCCTAATTATCACTAAATACCCCCTCTTATCTAGAGCTATGGTTTGTTACAGCTGTGTTGGAGTACAGGAACACCAGTCTGCAGACATTGAGATATACCATTGCCCAAACTGCCAAGTCACATATGGCCCTCTTACATGTAAGTAAACCTTGTATCTTTTATTGACAGAAATGGATACCAGTGTCACAGCATGTACCATATATGAGTCGCACCACGAGAAAACCAACAAAGTGGTTGTGCACCCACCGCAAACTCAGCTCAGCCTGGGCATCCACCCAGTCTGATCAGACTCTTCACTAAGCTTTTAAAGGGTAGTTAAGGTTCTAAGCTACCTCCATGCGGACAGCGAAGGCTCTGATCAGGCCCTGGGCACATAACCACATTGTTGGTTTTCTCGTGTCGTGGCTCATATTATGTGTTGACCAAAGAATGCAAATCTTGATCAGACTTCTCTGTTGCATTCTGATCTGGATCTACATTGTCTGCTCAAGTTTCGCTATTGCTGCAGATTGAACTTTTTATGATCTTGCTTCTCGAACTTGAATCATGTGTTAAAGAATTCCTGAGCTATGCAAGCCAAATAAATGTTTATTTTTAGCTCACCTGGTCGAAAGTACAGAGAGCTATTGTTGTCACTTGGACATGGGCTTGGGCGTCACACTTTAAAGTTTTACGTTAAAGTTTTTTTATGTGATGGGCAAGGCACTGCAGGCGAGCTATCCTGTATGGGGACAGGTCGTGTTATAGATGCATTATATCAAAAGTAGAAAGAATGACAAAACTGATAAATTCATGTTAACGATCTTTTATGCAGAAATCAGTGGCTTTCATGTTGACACAGTAATTTATTTTGACTCATAATATTCTGGCTCAAGAGTTATTCATTCTTCTGCTTTGGATGGAATAATCAGTTCAGAGATTAAACTGGCCCAAATATTTAGCACGACCCATTTGTCAGTGACATTTTCAGAAATAGGGCAGTACAAAACTGCCTATAACAACCCTTCTGCTTGCTGAATAAGGCATTTTTTTTTAATTACAGAGGAACTTCAATGGCTCAAACAAGCTTGGGACCATGAAAATTAGTTCTAGCCAAGGGTAGTTCTAGTCATCCAGGGTTAGTTTCTATATAAAGCGACCTCTAGCAACCCAGGACTGACTTCTAGTGAGGCAGGGTTAACGAGCCATCAGGGTTTGAGCCATTGAAGAACTTCTGTACACAGTTTTAGGTGCCCTTGACGAGCAGTTATATAGTGACTCAGGCGTGGTTCTGAAGGTTGCGGGGCTGAAGCTCTGACACTTGGTCCTATTGCATGATGCAGTTGAATGGGAAAAAAATGTTTTGATCCCTAAAAGCTACATAGATGGTCTTTGTTATAAACATCATTTCACTTTTTTATCCCCCGACCAAAAGGTTCGGGGGATATAGCGATGAGCCTGGCGTCCGTCCATAAACATTAACTTGTCCGCTCTATATCTTGAATACCCTTTTGAATATTTTCATGATACTTCACATTTATGTAGAACAGATCATGAAGATGTGTCGCGTACAAGAATGGTAACTCTTGCTATTGCACTTTTTGAATTACCTCCCCTTTGGTGATTTTTTTGCAGATTCGTGTCCGCTCTGTAACTTGAATACCCTTTGGAATATTTTCATGATACATCACAGAAATGTAGAACAGGTCATGACGTTGTGTCGCGAACAAGAATGACAACTCTTGCTTTCTTACTTTTTGAGTTATTTCCCCTTTATAGTTTTAGGTGTGATTTTTTGGCAGATTCGTGTCCGCTCTATGACTTGAATACCCTTTGGAATATTCTCATGATACTTCACAGATATGTAGAACAGGTCATGACGATGTGTCATGAACAAGAATGACAACTCTTGCTTTCTTACTTTTTGGGTTATTTCCCCTTGATCATTTTAGGTATGATTTCGTGTCCGCTCTATAACTTGAATACCTTTTGGAATATTTTCATGATACTTCACAGATATGTAGAACAGGTCATGGCGATGTGTCGTGAACACGAATGACAACTCCTGCTTTCTTACTTTTTGAGTTATTTCCCCTTGATGGTTTTATGTGTGATTTCGTGTCCGCTCTATAACTTGAATACCTTTTGGAATATTTTCATGATACTTCACAGATATGTAGAACCGGTCATGACAATGTGTCGCGAACAGGAATGACAACTCTTGCTTTCTTACTTTTGGAGTTATTTCCCTTTGATGCTTTTAGGTGTCCGCTCCATAGCTTGAATACCTTTTGAAATACTTTCATGATACTTCACAGATATGCAGAACAGGTCATGACAATTTGTCTCATACATGAATGATAACTATTGCTTTTATACTTTGTGAGTTATTTCCCTTTGGTAGTTTGAGCTGCTGTCTGTATAACCCTGGCCAGCTCCAGAATTCGAATAACCGTGTACCTTTTAGAACATTGATGATCATGTGGTCATGCTGTGATATCTTATCAGTGTTCCTAACTCTCTCTGACCCATCCACATTCCCGTGCCCCAACCCCCCCCCCCCCCCCCCCCCCCCCCCCCCACAAACAAAAAAAACAATTTTTTTTTCCCAGATTTGGATTCTTTGTCCAAAGTCACTTAGAGAGCTCAAAATTAGGTTTGTAGGGCTTGTACTTTGTACTTTAGAAGTTATTCACACATTTTGAAAGTTGAATGTATCGTATGCTATACATTTGTGTATATGGTAGCTGTTTGAGATATTACCTCTTTTTGGCAGTCAAGCATACTGTTTTAGTCTGAGTGTTAGATAATCATGCATCTGTTAACAGTTAATGTCAAACAGAAGCATAAAAGAACGACAATATATTACTAATATGTGTTTTGAAGTGCTCCCTTTTTACCAAGGCCCATGGGGGTCTGCGGTCGGGGGATTTGCCATCTCCTCTGATGGCTATTTTTATTTCAGTAAAGACAAGACAAAACTGGCACAGACATGACTACTCAGAGAGTGCAGGTGGTTCAAAGGTGAGATATATTTTCTGTAAGCTGATATAACTTGTATGAGAAAATCTGCAAGCATATCTGGTACATTAACTATGTTAAGCCTTGTCAGGGCACATAAAGTATGCATGCCATATTTATTAGGCTGAGATAAGTGGGGAGGGGGTGGGGTTCCACTCAAAAACAGTCTCAAAAATCTAGATCTGTCTTTAAAAAAAATTCCGTAAGAGTTGACCCCATTTGACAAGGGAGCCAAGGATTCTGAAAATGACAGAATAATTTCCCCTGAAAGTGCATCCATTCGCCCCAATTAAGTGAAGAAGCTTTAAAAGTCCTAAACTTCATTCAAATAATTTTTAGCTAGCACCATAAAAATTCTAACACTGTTCGCCTATATAGCCAATGGTAAAATCTAGTGATATATTGTGTGACAAATCACTTGAGAATAGATGGTGTTACATTGTTTTCTCGCATCAAAAACTTATGAAAAATATGTGAAGGCTTCTGTTACAGACAAAATTGTTGGCAGGATTTCTTCATGTAATCATGGCGGAAAACTGGAAAAATCTGAAGGAAACCCTTGTGTTTTCGTCATTTCTTGCGTGTTAGAAGTGAAATAGATCCTTGCGTACGGTGATTTGTTGCCCAATATATCACTTGTTGCCGGTCAGTCATCAGTGAATATATCACTCGCCCTTTGCACTCTTGATATATCCACTTTATGACTGACCTCCAACCAGTGATATAGGCAACAGATCAGTGCGAACAAGAATCTATTTCTTAAACATAAAGAGCTTTAACAGTCATTATGAAAGTGGCATCTGCACCAATTTTCCTCTTAGTGTTAACGTTTTATACCATTAAAATTCCAAACATTGGGATTTCTGGGGCTAAGCAAACAGTGCAGATCCAGCTCAGACTGCATGTTTTACACTGTTTGTTATTCCTTTGCATCTTTTAGAAGCATTAGTATATTTCAAAACCAAACAGTTCCAGCTCAAGGACATTTTAATGCAGTGATTATTTTAGTGTCTTCAAATTCTTAGAATTTACACAGTATATGTTGGGAAAGTTCAGGTCTGGGCAGCTATCTTGTACAAGAATGGTTGTTATTGTATTACCTTGAGATTATACATATGGGATAGTTGTCCTGCAGAAACATATACCCAGCTCGGTACTATCAGGATCTGCACAGTTTAGCATTTTGTCACTTTGCTAGATAACTCTTCTTTTTTCTTCCAATTTTAAGATGGTAATTATTTTATGGTGTTCCAATATCTAACATTATTACAATATTCCTTAATTCTTGTATTATCCAGGCTGTCCAAACTGGAACTGTTGTGTTCATCAAGGAACTCAAGAACAGAAGTTTTCCTTTGTAAGTACTTTGGCAGCTTTTGTTTGCATGACAATCTATCATCATAATGAAGGACAGCTGCAATCTATATGTAGTTACATACCTTTTAGTGAAAGAACAGAAAATCAAAATGGTTTGTGGGGTTCCCTCTGGTATGAAAATATCTGGAAATATATGAAATGTTCAACATCAGGGAAAAGTAAAGCAGATTTATTGGATATTGGAAGTTAATGCCAAAGGATATGGAAAAATTAGGGAATTTTGAAATCTCAGGCTTCAGATACAAAACTGCCTCAGGCTAGGAATATTTTCAGGCTGTGCTGGGTATGCACAGACTGCATTTGCCACAGATCTTATGACATGGCTCCATAGCCTCATGTCTGTTTGCTTTGAATTTAGATTAAAAAAAAAGAAAAAAGAAACACTGTCTTTTAAGTACTGGCAAACTGTACAGAATTGTCTTGACTTTTTGTTGTTCCTTATAAATTAAGGTGTATTGGTGCACCTCAATTTTTTTCTGCCATTTTTCAAAGGGGAGCAAATTTTGTGACTGTTTCTGTGCTTCCCTGGACAAGGAAGCCCTTCAAAAATGGGATCAACCCTTAAAGAAAAAAATTTGCTCCCCCTAGGGGCAAATGTTTTTCTTTAAGGGTTGATCCCCATTTAGAATGAGGCAAAAATGAAAGTGGCAGACTTACTTCCCCTGCAAAAATACAATTTATCTTAAAGATACTTCATACATGCCAAATCACAATTCTTTCACGTTTTATCAGGGGAGATGAGATCCCAGTACTACGCATGCCAGGGGGCCTTATTACGAAGTCCTTTTTTGAAGAGAATGGCTTTAACCTGCCAATACTTGTTGATAAGAAAGATGGTTTGGGGATGACAGTACCTCCCCCAAGTTTTACCATCCAGGATGTTGAGGACCATGTTGGTTAGTTTCCATTTTTAGCCTTAGAGCAGTGCTGAAGATCAGAAGGTGTAACAGGGATAATTTTCTATATTTCTTCAAAAGTACATACATTGTGACCCATCATTAGAATCGTCTCAGTGAGACAATTCTAATGAGGGGTCACAAGATATGTTTTAGTTGAGAAATAAGAAAAAATTATCTCAGATTTATCTTCAAATGCTTTTCTTTTCTGGAGCACTGTTAGACTCCAGATACTATATTAATCCTATCAGTTCAGTCAGTAATTCCTGACCAAACTTTGTAGATCCAGATGACACTAATCTAAGGAGATGTTTGCCTTATATAAATATAATTATGCTCTGATAGGAGAAAGACTTGTCCAGGCATCAGTTAAGGAAACATTTATCTTGTATGGGTTCACCTCCATGTTTTTGGCCATTTTACAAAGGGAAAGGGAAACAAGTTTTGGGGCTTCCTAAATGATGAGACATTCCCACAAAATATCTACTTTGAAAAAAATCATTTCATTCTACGGGAAGAAAAATCAACTGATAAAATTATTAATATTGGTTTACCATAACTTTGGGGGCCTTTTCCCCTCCAGCCCATCTGATAGCCTAATAAATATGGTAAGTGTTCCATTTCGTTAGGGAAATGAAGACATGATGTGCAGTGATTGGAAGGTAATACTTGTTTGCAGGTTCCATGCGAGAGATTGATGTAATAGATGTCTCTAAACAAGAGGATTATAAGATGTTAATGAGAGAGTGGACAGATTACTACAACAGTACTAACAGAGACAAGATATTTAATGTCATCAGTCTAGAGTTTTCTAACACCAGGTAAAGTAGGCTTGTGCATGCCATACCTTATTGAGACTAAACTAATTAGGGCCTTGCCAGACGAAGTCTGCTAAGGCCCAATAGTAATCACATTGTCCGTCTGTCTGTCCATCTGTCTGTCCATCCATCAGGATTTCGTGTCGGCTATGTAACTCTTAAACGGTTTTAGATATTTTCAAAAGCCGTTGGCGAGTTTCATAAATTTCATATGAAATGGCCACGAGTGTAAGATTCTGTTTATCATATGACCCTTTAAAATGGAATTTTAATGCCGTCAGACTGAACATTATTTCAGTAAGATAACAGATTGTTGACATGGACATCATCAATGACATAATGTACACGCCAAAGTGTTATAACACATGTGGTCATAAGATTTTATGACACGACGTTATCCACTGAATAACAAAGACGTCATATGATAAATAGAGGATCTTACATGAGTGCTCATGTATTATTGAATTTATTAAACGAGTTGGGGAAAATGATAAGATGCGAGGCTCTGCCAAGCATCTTATCGTTTTCACCAACGAGTTTAATAAATTCAGTAATACAGGAGCACAAATGCAAGATTCTATTTATCATATGACACTAAAACCGCATTTTATAAGCAACTTTTGCACTAAAACGTCACGATTTCGTCATTAGAAATCGCGACGTTTTATGGATGTCAACGTATAATGTTACGACGTAATTGCATATTTAATCCACTAGTGGATTATCGTTTTTAATGCATGGCTTTATTACACTCTCAGATGGACGTCATATGATAAATGTAGTTATTGTATTGTATGATCTTTTAAATTGTAGATTGTCAGACTTGGTGACTGTTCCCATAGCAGTTAGAGATATCAGCTGGGTTTGTAATGGTGTCTGGCCAGACCAGCTCCCCGAGGACACTCCCTACAAGAGACCTGAGGTCCAGAAATACTGTCTGATGGGAGTCAGAGATTGTTACACAGATTTTCATATTGATTTTGGTGGCACTTCAGTGTGGTATCATGTTCTTAGGGTAGGTGTTAAGGAATCTCTTCTTGTTTTAAAATCCAAAGGACTAGAAATTCTACTTGAATGTACTAGTAAATTGAGATAACAGAAGCTAAAAATATAAGGAATACATCAGAATTTTGTAACTGTTTAAAATAAGTACACAAAACATTAACAATGGACAGATAGATTGATGACTAGCAATTTTACGTTAAGGATGGATGTGGATGGATGACTAGCAATTTTACATTAAGGATGGATGGATGAATGGATAGCATTTTTCCATCCTATGGGCAGGGTTTCAGTCATATCAGGATGATGGTAGGGTGATAATGAAAGATTGTGTGCAATATACCCTGTTTAAGTTTGGAAAGATTTCTGCCTCCACCCAGAATTGAACCTGGACTGCTAGCTTAGCAGGCTTGTGCTTACTGAGCTTCAGGGACTCCTTGCAAAACATTAAAACTTTCAGATAAGGCTATTATAGATAGTGTTTCATTGTGTTTTATCAGCGTACTCAAAGAAGGCAAACATTTGATTAATGTGTTAAGTTGTGAATTTTTTTATGCCCCCATGACGATAGTCAGGGGGCGTTATGTTTTACCCTTGTCTGTCTGTCTGCCTGCCTGTCTCGCACCTGAAAAAGTTTGTATAATCAATTCTCCTACAGTTTTTAAGCAATCAATCTGAAACTTTGCACAAAGCAGAAATATTGAGGATGTGTACCTCCCTTTTTGAAGAGAAAAAATCATTTTTCACAAAATTACAGCCTTTTTGGACTTGGAAATTTTACTGGTTCTGGTTAATACACAGATAGGTAAGTTTGTATAATCAACTCCTTCCACAGAATTTAAGCAATCAATCTGAAACTTTGCACAATTGTTGCAGACATATAGATGTGCACCTACTTTCTTTTGAAAAGGACAAAGTCATTTTTGACAAAATTACGGCCTTTTCCAACTTAGTAATTTTTCGGGTTATAGCTATTACAGGATGACAAGTTTGTATAATAACTCCTTCCATAGTCTTTAAGCAATCAATCTGAAACATTGCACAATTGTTGCAGACATATTGAATATGTGCACCTGCCTTTTTAAAAAAGAAAAATAATTTTTGACAAAATTACGGATTTTTCAAACTTAGTAATTTTTTGGGTTTTGGCTAATACAGGATGACAAGTTTGTATAATCAACTCCTCCTACAGTTTTTAAAACAATCATGCTGAAACTGTGCTTAGATGCTACAGACATACTGAAGATGTTCATATATCTTTTTGAAAAGAAAATTATTATTTTTGACAAAATTAGGGCCTTTACATACTTAAAAAAATTTCAGATTATTGCCAATACAAGATGTCAAGTTTTTATAATAACTCCTTCCACAGTTTTAAAGCAATCAATTTGAAATTTTGTACTGATGTTACATACGTAATCTTTTTAAAGGGAAAATATAAATTTCTTACAACATTACTGCTGTTTCAAACTTGGAAATTTTACAGTCTACGAGGCTTGTTCGGAAACTATTGAGACATAGGAAATAACAAGGAAACAAGTAAAGCTACGAGCTTGAATTTACATCACCGAATACCTGGACTTATTGTTTATCATCGTGCCAAATATCAAGGCACAGGGACCACTAGTTCGGTTTTAAACTCCGTCTGCAACTCATTACCTCGCCGGTACCGGAGCACACTAGCGCCATTAACGCGAGGTCATTCAGATTCAAGTTGACGTCAAACCAGAAAAGAGCGATCACTCTTTCTCAAAGTACACTCCATCCAACTCAATACACTTCCTATGTCTCTGAATCCACTTATCAAATATGTTTTTGCTCCACTGTTCATCTAGTCTCCGCACAGCATTTAAGGTGGCGTGCTTCAGCTCACAGAAATCACTAAACTTGATACCCCGCAACTCAGCCTTGACATGGGGAAAACAGCGAAATCCATGGGTGCCAGGTCAGAACTGTAAGACGGATGAGGGATCTGGTAGAATCCTAGTAGTCCGATTTCCACCTGCGTTGTCGCTGCTGTATGCGCTGGTGCATTATCCTGATGAAATATAACATTCTCAAGCTGCTGTGAGAGCTCCGGCCGCTACTTGCGAATCGCCTGTATAACCTGAACAACCTGAAAAAAATAAGGCAACACTCGGCTGGTATACGCTTAAATGTCGGCATTATATAAACAGTAACATGCTGATTTAATTGGTTTACGCTTTCATATGATTTGTTAACTTAAATATTAACACAATTAACCTTTGAGTAGTACGCTGAATTGACAGTTTGGCCATGAGGTACGAAGTGCGACAAGCGACAACAGAATCCCCTTCTGGTCCATAAACATTATGCACATGTGCTTCCCAACGGACTTGCAGACGCACGCTTTCTTTGGAGGAGCCGATCCTTTCACTGCCCACACGCTAGACTGTTGCTTGGTCTCTGGGTCATAATAATACAACCAAGTCTCGTCCGTTGTTATGATCCGGTCAAGAAAATTGTCACCGCAGGCCGCCATCTCTTGAGAAACGCCTGCGATGCTGAGACTCCGTTGACGGTCGTTTTCTGTCAGGAGCCTCGGCACCCAGCGTGCACATTTACGCTTCATGTTTAAGTTCTCTGTCATAAGTTTATGAGCTGTTGTGGTCCCAATATAGAATTGCACAGCAATATCCCGAACAGTGAGGCGCGCATCCTTTCTTAAAGCATTGAACACTTCTGACGTCAGTGATTCCGTGATGCTTTTTGGTCTTCCACCACCATTTTTTGCACTATATGGAGTTGATGGATCATCCCGTAAAACGTCTATGCCAGCGATAAACAAGTGCCCGAGATACACCGCTAATGCTCTGTGTCATTTCTAACATTTTCTTTGTCTCTACTGGCGTCTTTCCCAACTCAACACAAAATTTTATGAACGATCATTGCTCCGCCTTTATCTCGAAACTCATAATGACGCTGCGATTTAAATTTTACTGTTTTCCACTGAATGCTTGTAACTTGCTTGATTTTCACGCGAATGTTGCCATACTTTCACATACGGACGCCAGAGTCGCAACGTCAATATGGCACAAATTGAGTTGACGTTGTCTCGCTATTTCTATGTTCATTAGCACTTAGTCTTTTAAGAAATTTTCGTACTTCCGCAATTTAATGGCGTGCTCCATGTAAGCATACCAGTGACTACTAAAACATTTATTTCTACTTAAGTATTTATGTTATCATATTATTGTCTCGATATTGTGAATTGCGAAGAGTTATTTTATAACTGTACCGATTTTGAACCAATGGCGTTAATTTTATATCGAAAAATGAACAGTGTCTCAATAGTTTCCGAACGAGCCTCATATGGCTGATAATCAACACCTCCCTCACGTTTTATGCAATCAGTTTGAAATATTTTACAGATTTTGCAGACATACTGAAGACATGCATTTGATTGTTTATTTCTTTTTGAAGAGAGGGAGAAAGAGGGGCTTAGGGGATGGATGGCAGGATGAGGTTGGGGGACAGGCATAGCTCGGGGGCATCATATGTGTCTTACAGACACAGTTTTCTAGCTGTTGTTTTTTCTTCTTCTTTTTTTCAAATTTATCCAGGTGAGGAATCATACAAGAATCTTCAAAAGGCTTAATTTTGAGCTCATTACGATATTTATTCTCTTGTTTACAGGATTTTTCACTTCAAAATCTATCTCATAAATCTAGATCTGTCTTGGATCTAGATATTTGGGATTGTTTTGGAAGAGAAAAATCCCTCACAAAGCTGTATTACACAAGGCTGATTAACATCTTTGTAAAATTTTGAAGGGGAAATCCCAGTCTTGTAAATATATACGGAAAGAAGCTTTTCTAAAAGTCAGTTCTTTTTTGCTTGTTTTTCAGGGTGAAAAGGTTTTCTACATGGTACGGCCAACACCAGCTAATCTGAACTTGTACGAGACATGGTTGAATGCTTCCAATCAAAGTGAGCTTTTCTTCGGAGACCAAGTGGACAAGTGTTATAAATGTGTTGTGAAACAGGGACAAACATTCTTTATTCCAACAGGCTGGATTCATGCTGTCTTCACACCTATAGATTCATTAGTGTTTGGTGGAAATTTCCTTCATTCTTACAATATTC
This sequence comes from Ctena decussata, assembly GCA_963989385.1. Taxonomy (NCBI): domain Eukaryota; kingdom Metazoa; phylum Mollusca; class Bivalvia; order Lucinida; family Lucinidae; genus Ctena; species Ctena decussata. Next base: position 35,506,087 of record OZ022507.1, on the reverse strand, counting down.
CCATGCAGCTGGAGTAAGTAAAGTAAAGACTAGTATTTAGATAAAGCAATCACATGTATTTCAGACATACATAGTGAGAAAATCTGAGTTGATTTTCATAACTGACTTTAGTGCTCCGAATATATGTTGCCTGCCCTTGCCAAATTGTACAGGCTATAGCTCTATTATTCTCTGAAATATTTTCATGACATTTAATAGATGCAGTCATTATAATGAGACAAAATGGTATGAATGAAATTAAGGGGGAAGAAAAGAAAAGACAATTAATTAATGAGCTACATCCCCATGAAAAAAATTATGATTGGTCTATAACGCCTGAACAATTGTCATAGATGAGACAGATCTTTAATTTCTGATTCAGCTGCCTTTAACAAAATGGTTTGTATAGCAGCAGGGAGCTTTGGTCACTTTGTGCCAATGTCTTGTTGATGTTAATTACCGTATATTTCTTCCAATTAATGCCCTTGGGTGGCTGTAATTCACAAATCCTATAAATGGCATTTTGAGACAATATTTGGGAAATAAATGAATAAATGAGCTGCAACTCGACAAAACCAACAATGTGGCATCCTCCCAGCCTGATCAGAGTCTTAGTTGTGTGTTGAAAGAGTAGCTGTGGTCTAAACTACATGTATCTCTATGCAGACAGCAAGGATTCTGATTAGACTGGGGGATGGCCAGGCTGATCTGAGTCTTTGCTGGGCCCACGTGCCACATTGTTGGTTTCGTTGTGTTGTAGCGAGTATCTTGGTGCTTTAAAACCATTGCGGTGGAAATAGCCCACTTTTTCTTAGAAAAGTGAGAGAGGCCATTTATTAAAGAGAGCTTATGAGAAAAAATATGGTAAACATTTATTTGGCATTATATTTTGCCAGTTTATATACATTTGTAATCAGTTGGTTGTACCTTTCATGTAACACTGCTCTAAAACTGTCATAATATGAGCTGTGACACAACAAAACCAACAAAGTGGCATGTGCACCACATGGAGACTCTACCTAGTCTGATCAGAGTCTTGGATGTCTAAGCTACCATTTAAGTGCACATCAAAGACTCGGCAGATGCTTTGGTTGATCTGAGTTTTCAAGTGGTGCAAATGCCACGTTGTTGGTTTGATTGTGACATGGTTCAATTATGTTATATCCAGGGCTACAGAAATCTGAATTTTTGTCGGTTCTGAACGAATTTGAGTTCGAAAAAGCGATTCAGATGTCATAAGGCACGTTTTTTTCAGTCCAAAAAAACCCACAATTTGTTGATGTATAATGACATAATTACCTGGATTTTAGCCATGTGTCATATAATTAATCCAATAATCACTCATTGCTGTCAAAAGTTATCAAAGATAAACAAAGTGTTGATTGTCTTGCCAAGTTGTGAACACTGATTATGTTTTTAGAAATCTTCGATAATTAGCATGTGTCACAATTTTGGCAAGCGACGAAGGTTTTGCACAACTCATAATACACACATACGCATGTGGACGCATGGAAAAAGGCTGTCCAAGGTAAGGTTACAGTACACTTTCAAAGATAGCATAAGGAAAGAATTTGACTAGCAAAAAGAACATTTAAACCTGACTTGATTATGTGCAGGCTGGTTAGGTTTTTTATAGCCGACGTCATTTCTTGCGCAGAAATTTTTTTTTTTTATTCGTCTGAAGGTACCTTTTTGCAAATGTATTCAAATTTCTAGGGAATTAACTTCAATACAGTAAAATACGTCAATCGTAATACTTCGGCCAATTCCGTACATCGAAGATCGGCGAGGATGTCCGATTGGTATAGCATGTGTACTTTCACTTTCGGTCTGACTGTCTCCGCGCTTTAAAGCCCATTTTTCACGATAAGTAAGAACATGTTGACTAAATGGCTATTTCAGCAATGATTTCCTTTGTGTCAGGCAAGCAGTATATATGTTTTTATACCCCGCCATTAAAAATGGGGGGGGGGGGGGGGCGCATATAGTATCACCGCTGTCTGTACATACGTAGCGTACGTACGTACGAAGCATAGCGTCCCTATGTACGAAATGGTTTCCGTTCAATATCTTTTGAAAGCATTGGTGTATTGAATTCATATTTTATACACAGCTATTTAATCATAAAATACAGGTCAAGTTCGATATTGGGTAAACTTCGTCGATTATTGTGGGAGGTATGTCCCTTTTTATACCCCGCCACACTTTAGTGGCGGGGTATTATGTTTTCACGTTTGCCGTCCGTGTGTCCGTCCGTCTGTCCGTAGTATGTACGTCCGTTCGTCCGCACTTCGTTTAAGTTTGATAACTTAAGTATTTATCAACGGATTTCCTTCAAATTTTGCATATGCATTTGTAGCAAGAATGTCTCGCTTTGGATTGTTAATGGGCAAATTTTGATAATTTCTGACAGAGTTATGGCACTTGTCAATGCACAAAAAATGGTTTCTGGCCTGGCGGTTCCTTTACTTCTTGGAGTATCATGATGAAACTTCACAGACATGATCGAAGTAACAAAATCTTTGTATGAGCACAGAAATTATATCATTGGGGGTTATCTGCCCCTGCCTTGGGGCTATATACATGTATAAACTCATGAAAAATTCCATATAAAATCAAGAGTTTGAAGCAATTTTTCTGAAACTTTCAGCAAATGATCAGAGTGATGAAAGCCTCCAGTGATGCTCAAATTTACCCCATGGGAGTTATCTTCCCCTGCCCCCGGGCTATATACATGCATAACATAATGATAAAATCTATATAAATTCATGTGAAACAGATTGCCAGAAATTCATATCTGATTAGAAGTAATAAATGCTTCTTGTGGTGATAAAGATTTTACCCTTTAGGAATTACAGTACAGCCGTCGACATCTTACTATCAATCGCGCCTCGCCGCGTCTCTCCACGACAAATTCGCGCCGAGAAGCGTGGGAAAATCGAGGGCGCGTCGTGGGTTTAGCGCGGCGAGGAGTGGCGCGGAGTGGGCGTGGCGCGGCGCGGCGCGGCGTGGAGCGGTAGATGCCGCGTGATCCTCTACCCGACTGGTAGTGGATCGCGGGAAACCGCGTTAATAGGCGCGAAAAAGATTAACGACTACCTTACACAGAAGCTACAAACTGCAATGCCATTACACAATTCAACAGGTTTGTGTATTGTGTACAGCTGTCAGAATAAGATTCATGTTTCTATCATTCAGTCTTTTTCGTTAATTATTCGGTACCAAAATATTGCAGTTTTTTGTATGTTTACCTTTTCTTAATCGGATACTATATGGAAAACCCCTTATGTTAATTGCTTTTTTTTTAAACACGTCCGAGAACTGTATGCACACTGGCCAGGGGTACCATTTTTCACGACGCTATTCCGTCGCAGTACATGTACATGTACCATTCAGAACTTATACTTTGATACCTGGTACTGGATAGACGAATTAAATAGTCCTATAACATATTTTCAGGCCAGGCTGTGCACACAGTTGTGCAGGACTTTTATCACAATGCGCTCTGTAAACCCGAGCAGTGTACATGTAGGTGGGAACTCGGGGTCAGTTTCCTGATCAGAGTGGGCACACAGTTTACGGTGTTCAAATATCACACGATCTGCATATCTTCGTAATCAGACCGGACCACCGTTTTCTGGTATCAACTTCTACTTTAGACATTTAAACCTGTTTTTCTCTCTCTCTTTCGCACGCGCAGGCCCTTTCCAGACTGCGCAGATGTTTGCCGGTATCAAGTTCAAGGCTTTTCGCTAACACCCTAAACTGCCATTTGCGCAGCTGATATATGCTTGTCTTATTAAGACTGCCTGATAAGACTGCGCAGACGTATTCCGGTAGCAAGAGCTACGCCAGCATGTACACAGCTTTAAATCGACGTTGATTCAACGTCATGTGTTTATGCCGAGCGCATTCACGTAGCCTCTAATTTCTCTGTTGTGATTAAACCAGCTTTTATTTTTTTTCGGCACTCGGACGATCTCGATCCGGCAGACTTGGCAGACTGTCCCGCAGACTGACTTGAGTCTTCTTGTTCACACATTACGATTTAACAGTCAGTGTCAGCTTCAGAACCCCCTCCATTTACCCTTGAAAAGAAACTTGGAATCTCTTTCATACTCTCCAGACTGCGGAAATCTGCACGTGCTCAAATCATCAGTGAAGATACACAACAGGTAAATGCGCACGATATAAACACACAGAAGTAAACAAATGGAAACGATTCTACATCATGTACAAAGTGAGGATTCGGGTCGGTCCGTGCAGGCAGCTGACTGCTTGAGTATTTATGGTCGGCCAGCACAAAAATCGACTTATTGTCGGACCCTTTTTGACATCCTTAGCCTCCTACTGTAGTAGAAATCAGGACAAGCCAGATCAGCATATATATATACATGTATACGTCAATCATTATGATTTTTTTTCATCAACTATTAAATGTGGCGTGCCTTTAGTTGATCCGGACCTTTGCCAATTTATGGGTTTTTAAAAGTGCACCGAGATGGACTAAGACAAACACGCACGAACACGCACACTATTGTCGCCAAGTGTTTTGCTACACAAAGTATCTGACTCGCACGTAATTACTCTAAATACTGGGGTAAAAGAGTCTAAGCGAAGAGCGTAGATCCTGATCACACTGCGCCTTAGGCAAGGTGTCATCATAAGTGTTCTTCAAGTTAGGACCCATAGAGTAACTGGTTAAATTGTCACAGTATTTAAAATGATACGGTATAGTACACGGTATAAAAAGAGCTGCCCAGATACAGATTATCATGCGCACATACACAAACCCTTTTTTAGTCTTGCTAAATATAAATTCTTCAAGATTTTGTAATTGGCACTTTGGTACGTATAATTCTTATTTGCAGGAAAAGAACGGTGTGTTTGTCGTCTTTTCTTTTTTTCTTACTGCGATTTCTTGCTACTGATGCCTCTTACCAGACCAGCGCTCAGCTCCAGACACATACATGTAGGAGTTATTACATGGGAACTGCAATGAAACTTGCGGCGTAGGTTGGTTGTTATTCCATGGACGAAGTGTGAATGCCAAAACCAGACTGTGCATGAGCGCAATCTACTCTGGGCATGCGCAGTTGTACCCATACCTCGAATTAATCATTATCTGAAAAAGGCATCGTATTACATCTGCGAACCGCAAAGCCTTAGACCAGTCTGCGCACCTAAATAATAATGATTTTGCAAAGTAAGCCTTTTGGTTTATATTCTCTTGACAAACTGTGAATGCTCCAACTAGACTGCACATGAGCGCAATCTACCCTAGGCCCATACGTCGAAAAAAACGGGACAGTGTTCTACATCTGCGAACCACATAATAATCATTGTGAATGTTTGTAAATGCACATGGTATGATAATTGAGCCGCGACACGAGAAAACCAACAAAGTGGTTGTGGGCACAGCGCAGACTCAGATCAGCCTGGGGACCCGCCCAGTCCGATAAGAGTCTTCGCAGTGATCTTAAAGGGTAGCCAAGGGTCTCAGGTACCTCCACGCGGGCAGCGAAGACTGATCAGACTAGGCGGATGCCCAGGCTAGTCTGAGTCTGCGCTGGGCACACAACCACAATGTTGGTTTTCTCGTGTCGCGGCTGATGCGTATGTTCGCTGATCGGATGTGTTTTAACGTCCATTTGAAACGCGGGCTGATTTATATTACTGCACATGCGAGTAAGGTCGTAAACTCGAAGCATAAATTGAATTGGGAGCTGCGCATGGTCAAATAAGGACTCGTGGCAATTATGCCAGTGGTCTGTCTTAACGCTCCTGCAAACTTTGAATGCACATACCATGCATGTGCATAGGCTGGTTGGTGCTCTGCGTTTGACAGATTTTGTCAGAACGTTTTTCATGTCGTTCCGACAATTTTTTTTGCAACCCCGGTTTCTCATCTCCCGTTCATGCATCATTATCAAAAACTTAAAAATAAAAAAAAGGAAAAAAGAAAAGAAAGACAGGATGAAAGAAAGTACACAATACCGCACGCGCTTAAGCGCGCATGCACATTTCCACTAAATAGGGAAAGTAGACTCAGTTTAACCTGCGCACCCCACATTCTCATAAACTCGATCGTTTTCGGTTATGTAAATATGTACAGACTCCTCGGGATCAACAAACAATGCAGATACAGAGGGCGCTGATCAGATTACACAGTGTAGACTGATCTGGGTCTTCGCTGTTTGCACCCAGTTCAAAGCACCTTTTCCGACTGCACGGCGCAAAACACTAAGAGTCGCACGTGCGTTAACGCACGTGCAGATTCCCGCCAAAATAACCACCATTTAGTAGTAATACAGCTGCGGCGGGGCCAAAGTCCTAAAGCAGAGATTTTTTGAGAGAGTTTTTAGTTTTGGAAGTTATAATAGTGGAGATAAGTAGAGAAAAAAAAGATGTCCCAAACTTGTGTTTGAAATTATAGAAATTCACTTTCTAAGGGTGCCTAGGCCTTATTAACTTTTATTGCAAAAACTGCCAAAACTTCATAAAGCTTGCATCATTTAAATTGAATGAAATAAGTTAAATGAAAAACAGAGCTTTTATCATTTTCGGGAGAATGGTAACACATCGATCTTCTACAGAAGCACGAAGTTTCTCGCATCCCATCCCGCGTGAGTATTACCGCAAATATCATGCATGAAGCTTGAAACCTTCGCGCGAAACACTCCCAAAACACTTGCAAAAGTCTCTAGAAACTAGCGCTGAAAAGATGAAAATTTCGGCGTGATGCGAGATCTATCGAACTTTCGCGGCGGGTGTATTTTGTTTTAATATTTTTATATATCTACATCATCGGGTAAAACTACACACACGACTTGTGTAAAAGTTGACTACATGTATGACTGCACACATTTCAAACATCGCTAGAGGCGTGGTCGCCAGTCGTCGCGGAGCAATCGCGCCGCGTCTAGATAGGCGCGAAATATTCCCACGCCGCTCCCACGCTGCGCGGCGCGGCGCGGAGCGGGCGTGGAGTGGCGCGACGAGGCGTGGAAATAGCGCGGGAATATCGAGGGAACAGCGTGGGATTTAATCTTTTTCACGCTCCACTACACGTCACGACGCGTAGCGATTGATAGTAAGATGTCGACGGCTGTACTGTATCTGCCCCTGCCCCATGGCCACATGTTTAAAATCACTAAATTTGTATTTGTATGGATTGGTAAATGATTTATAGGAAGCTTATTGTAAGTGATCAGGGTAATGAAGTGTTCTGTCATGACAAAGACTTTTATCCGTATTTAGTGGGGTTAGGATGACCCTGCCCTGGGGTTATACAGAGAAAAAATAAATCTGGAAAAATCGGTGTGAAAAAGGTTTGCAGGGGCGGGGTATCATGCAGTCATTTGCTTTTATTCGACTTCGTTTTGTATGAAAAAATGGTTTCTGTTCGATATCTTTTGAAAGCATTGGTGTATTGAATTCATATTTTATACACAGGTATATGATCATTAAATACAGGTCAAGTTCGATGTTGGGCAAAATACGTCGATTATTGTGGGAGTTATGGCCCTTTTTCGACTTCATTTTGTATGAAAATGAGCGCTACGAACAATGTAAACATGCGGTCTTCATTAGTGGTTGGGGGATTCAGGGCCGATGTCGGTAGACCGCGGTATCACTTATAACGCAGTTCGATTTTATGTCTCCCGGCACCCGCGTTATAACGGCGCTCCAGTGTAGTCATTAGTTTTCATGACTTTTTTGGATTGTGGAATACACAGTGTAGTCAATAGTTTTTGTGTCTATTTTGGATTCGTATGACGTCATCAGCTGTCCGGACCGATTTGGATTTCAAAATTTCTGTAGCCCTGGTTATATCCTCAGGGTTTTGTGCCCAATGGCTGTATTTAGGGCCTCACTCACTGAGAGTGACTCAATTTTACAGCCAGGGGGAGGACTAGCACAGAAATTTGAGCAATGGTCAGGATTAACTCTATGAGTGTGGCCGGAGTGACATTCTAGAATACAACCATTACCATTTGAAAATAAACTCAGTTCTGTTTTGTCTTATTTCAGAGCATATGCCATAGAGAAGCGGGTAAAAACTCCAGAAAAATATTTATTTCCATGTTTTGAGACCATTAACTGGTATGCTGCCAAACAAGTCTTAGATACAATGAGAGGTATGTGTCTACTGGAGGTTTGAGAGCCTGATTATAAAATGTATAAATGAGCCGTGACACGACAAAACCAACAATGTGGTTGTGGGCACTGCTCAGACTCAGACAAACCTGGGCATCTGCCAAGTTTTATCAGACTCTTCTTTAAGTGCTCAAAGTGTAACTTAGGGTCTAAGCTACTTCCATGGGGACAGAGCAGACTTTGATCAGACTGGGCGGATGCCCAGGCTGATCTGAGTCTGTGCTGGGCGCACAACCACATTGTTGGTTTTCTCGTGTCGCGGCTCATAAATGTTTTTTTCATGAAAAATTTCAGCTGTCAATTTCTTATTTCTGCATTAAAAAATGATATTGTGACTGTTCGTTAAAATTGCTTCAGTTAGATGGTTCTAATGAGAGATTTTAACAAATGTTTTAAATGGTGGATTGAATTGTCTTAAAATTATCTTCAAAAAACTCTCGAAAAATTTTATCCCCCCACCCACCCCCACCCACCCCCCACAACCACAGACACAGTCACATACATAATTTTGAATTGTACATTTATTTTACAGTTCATTGGTTCATTGACTTGGTGTTCCATTTATTTCTCCATACTTCTGTACTTATATATTTATAAGAAGGTCATCATGGTTTGTTTATCCTTACATGCTGAAGAAACACCATACTCCGGTCATCATTTATGATCTAACTTATGTTTAATGAGTCACTAATTTCATGATTTTCTTTACCATGGTGATTTGAGTGATAGAGTCAAGTTTCCATTAGCGATGCTGTACTGTCTTCCGAAAACTCTTGTTATGCTTAACATGACAACAGACATGATGCCTAATGCTCAAGATTAAGAAGGGGTTACATGGATAATTTAGGGATAATTATGCAGATTACTCTATAAAAACGTATGTTGTGACCCATCATTCGAACCGCCTTGCCGAGACGGTTCTAATGAGGAGTCACAACATATGTTTTCATTTAGAAACAAGAAAAATTATCAAGGAGTTATCTTCAGATGCCGGCTCTGTCTTGAGCTCTGAATGTCTTCTATCTCCAGACTACATAGAAGAAGGGAAGAGGCCACCACAATATGTTGTTGATGGAGCTAAGGCCTTGGTCTTTCATTTAAGGTCTTGGACACAGAGAAAAGATGTAAGTTCTCTAACAGTTTTAAGATACTTCATACCAAATACATATTAAAACAATCAGTTCAGGTGAAAAGACATGTACATGATGTACAATAGTCACCATTATTAGTGCACTATTTAAGAAGCATTCTAGTGTACATAATTTTGGGTATTTTCTATATAATCTAATACTGAATTGCACTTGTTCAGAGACAACTATATTTTCACATACTTTTGACTTGAATAAGCTGACAGTTGTGAGGCAGATTCACACAAGCTTTGGTTTGTGCTTGATCATGCCCTTAACAGTTGGACTAATAAATGATAATGTTCAAGGTATAATTAAAATTTCAAAGTGTTCCGTGTGCTTATTATGGTGAATACAGTATATTCTTTCATAAAGGTTTTGATATTACGAGTCTCAGAAAGTGATAAGTTGCACTTCACCTGGTAACACATTCATTGTGCTGGTGACAAATTTTGTAATGGTAATACGTTTAGAATATTGCAAACTGGTCACTCCAAGTTTCTGAGTATTCCCTTGACTGCTAAATGCAATGGCTAACAGCAGTTTATTAACGTGCATGGGTACACCACTGTGATTTTTATTTGCCCGAAGGGCCATAGTGAGCTATTGTCATACCAATGCGTCCGGCGTGCGTCGTGCGTCGTCACGAAATTTGTCCGTCAACACCTAAAAACAAATATTCAAACATCTTCTTCTGTAAAACTACTGGTCCCATGGTTCTCAAATTTCACATGGAGCATGACCTGACTCCAGGGTCTCAGAATTGTAAAATTGGGTCAGGTTGAAAAATCCAAGATGGCCGCCGTTACTAAAAATAGCAAAAACACAAAAATAAACTTCTTCTCCAGAACCACTGGGTATATTTGTCTGAATTTTGGCATGGAACATCAGTGAAACCTTGGTATTCAAAATTGTAAAAATGAAAAAAATCTGTAGCGGAGTTTTGTCACAGTGACCTACTTTCTGTTTACGTGTGTAATTTTGCTCAAATGCCAATGTCAAAAAATGACCTATTTAAACAACTTCAAACAACTTCTTCTCTAAAACCACTGAGCCCATGGATCTCAAATTTCACATGGAGCATGACCAGACTGCAGGGTTTCAAAATTATAAAATTGGGTCAGGTCAAGAATCCAAGATGGCTGCTGTTACTAAAAATAGCAAAAACAACAAAATCGACTTCTTCTCCAGAACCATTTGGTATATTTGGTTGAAAGTTTGTATGGAACATAAGTGGGACCTTGGTATTAAAAATTGTAAAAATAAAAAAATCTATAGCTGAATTAGGTCACAGTGACCTACTTAGCGTTTACAAGGCCGATTTTGCTCAAATGTCAATATCTAAAGAAAATGCAACCAATTCTGGCCAGATTTGGTCAGAAATGGTTCTTGAATGGAATTATTTCAATTTTGTGCCAGATGACTATCCAAGATGGGCACCATGGGGGCCGTTACTAAAAATAGCACAAACATAAAAATGACAATTACTCAAGAACCCTTGAATGGAATTGGACCAATTTTGTGTCAGAATGTTCCTTGCATGAAGCCGTTTCGATTAATTGCAATTTGGCATTCCAAGATGGCCGCCATCTGGTGTTACTAAAAATAGCACAGACATAAAAATGACAATTACTCAAGAACCCTTGAATGGAATTGGACCAATTTTGTGTCAGAATGTTCCTTGCATGAAGTCGTTTCGATTAATTGCAATTTGGCATTCCAAGATGGCCGCCATCTGGTGTTACTAAAAATAGCACAAAACATGAAAATGACAATATCTCAGTAACCGCTGAATGGATTTTGACAAAATTTGTGTCAAACTGATTCTTGCATTGAGATGTTTCAAAAAAATCTAACTGTAGACCAGTCATATTGGCCTCTGTTACTAAAAATAGAAAAATGTGAAAATTAGAAAATCTCAATGGAATTGGATTAATTTTGTGTCAGAATGGTCCTTTCATTAAGCTTTTTCGATTTGTTGCATTTTGGCATTCAAAGATGGCCGCCATCTGCCGTTACTAAAAATAGCACAAAACATGAAAATGACAATATCTCAGTAACCGCAGAATGGATTTTGACGAAATTTGTGTCAAATGATAGTGGTCAAGGTACCCAAATCATAAGTCCGAACTCGTAGATCATTTAAACATAGACAATTCCGGAATATTTTAGATACACAGACATGGACCCCAAAACAGAGTTGTGATCAGGTGCCCGCGGGATAGTAAGCATCACCTGCCTATTATAATACACCCGCCATATCTATGTATCAAAATGATTCTTGCTTTGAGATGTTTCAAAAATATCTAACTGTAGACCAGTCATATTGGCCTTTGTTACTAAAAATAGAAAAATGTGAAAATTAGAAAATCTCAATGGAATTGGACCAAATTTGTGTCAAAATGGTCCTTGCATGAAGGCTTTTCGATTTTTTTGCATTTTAGCAATCCAAGATGGCCGCCATCTGCCGTTACTAAAAATAGCACAAACCATGAAACTGGCAATATCTCAGTAACCCCTGAATAGATTTTGATGAAATTTGTGGCAAAAGGATTCTTGCATTGAGGTGATTCAAAAGTAAATATATAAAGACCAGGCAAGTTGGCCTCTGTTACTAAAAGTAGCAAAACGTGAAAATGAGAAATTCTCAGTGGAATTGGACCAATTTTGTATCAGAATGGTCCCGTTGCACAATAGCCAGGTGAGCGATATCAGGCCCATTTGGGCCTCTTGTTCAAAGGGGAAACTTTGATGACTACCTGTTTACTTCCCTTGGTGATGGAACCACAAAGGGGAGCAAATGTTCCCTTCAAGAGTGAACCTTTGAGAAGTGAGGCATAAATGAAAATGAGAGTTGCTTTCCCTGAAAGTGTACCCGTACCCCATAAGTAAGGTACTTATGGTATGCAGTGTCTCTAAATTCTCCACAATTCAGTTTTAATGTGAATCAAGGTGGGACACTGTTAAGTTTTATGAGAGTCCATACCATTAGCTTATACATGTATTAAGTAATAACATATTAGTTGATATATTATATAGAAACAACATTTATCCATTTTTTTTTCCACTTCTCTAAAGCATATATCAATTCCATTTGGGCCACACCACTAGAAACGGTGCTTACGGTGTGGTCTGAGATCAACTAGTCAATTATCAGTCTGTATGATATGAAGTTGTAGCTGTTCACTATCATATTGGAGCCACGACACGAGAAAACCAACAATGTGGTTGTGCGCCCTTCACAGACTCAGATCAGCCTGGGCGATCTCCCACTCTGATCAGAGTCTTCAGTAACTGCTTACAGGGTAGTTAAGGGTCTAAGCTATCTCCATGCAGACAGCAAAGACTCTGATCAGACTGGGCGGATGCCCAGGCTGATCTGAGTCTGCGCTCGCCAAGCAACCACATTGTTGGTTTTCTCGTGTTGTGGCTGATATATTTATACAGTTGTAAGATGGGGCTTTCCCACTCTAAAATGACCACAGATATCCGAACCAATCTTGTGTAATTCTGCTGTAAGATGAGATTTTTCCCTTCCAAAACAATCCTAAAAATCCAGATCTGTCGAAGACAGATCTAGATTTTATGGATTGTTCTGGAAGATATGGTAAAAGCATAGGTTGTTGATGTGAATAGAGAAGACTGATAGTGGAACCACAGCTGTGAAGGCTGAGTAGGATCTTTTCTGTTCACAGTTGCTGTAAGACATCTTTTCTTCTTGGTATGGGTCATTTTTTGTCCATGCCTGTATCTGTTTACTGATTTTACCATATCTCTGCTCATAAATGCCCCCAGCAGAGTTTCTGTTCACAAGTACTGTAAATGGAATTGTTGAGACAAAATTTGGATAAAAACATCAAATTTTGGGGCTTAAGCTAGTCTTTTCCATAGAAAAAGTGAATGGGGGCTTTATTGAGAGAGGGGCATTCATTAGAAGAAATGTGGTATGTATGCTGGTGATGAAATTTATGAGCCTTCAAAACGTCTTTCAGTCTTAAATACACCAGGAATGAAATTTATCTTTTAGAAAATAAAGACTAGTTACTTTTTTCAGTTTTATAGCTGGTCTGTAGCAAACTACAGGAAGAGCAACTGCTGTCACCCTGGTGTAGGCATCAGTGTTGGCATCTAACAGGTGTTTTGGTTTAAGTTCATATTACTTGTACTTGGACAAGTGCAAGCTAGGCAAACTATCCTGTACATGAATTGTGTTGCATTGACAAGGTTTAAAAGAACGTTTAAACACCCCATCTAGTGTAATAAGCAATTACATGTACAGTGAAGTGTGCTCAAATTCAGTAGCACCAAAGTAGCTTATAAGCACTAAAAATACATATACATCACTGGTTTTCCCATTCATCAGTGATTTCCACAAAATTTGTATAATAGGCTAGGTGCTCTTGCTCAGACACGATCTAGAACTTAGTACAATGGCAATCCAATTTAATTTTTAGCTCACCTGGCCCGAAGGGCCATAGTGAGCTATTGTCATACCAATGCGTCCGGCGTGCGTCGTGCGTCGTCACGGAATGTGTCCGTCAACACCTAAAAACAAATATTCAAACATCTTCTTCTGTAAAACTACTGGTCCCATGGTTCTCAAATTTCACATGGAGCATGACCTGACTCCAGGGTCTCAGAATTGTAAAATTGGGTCAGGTTGAAAATCCAAGATGGCCGCCGTTACTAAAAATAGCAAAAACAACAAAATAAACTTCTTCTCCAGAACCACTGGGTATATTTGTCTGAATTTGGCATGGAACATCAGTGAAACCCTGGTATTCAAAATCGTAAAAATGAAAAAAATCTGTAGCGGAGTTTTGTCACAGTGACCTACTTTCTGTTTACGTGTGTAATTTTGCTCAAATGCCAATGTCAAAAAATGACCTATTTAAACAACTTCAAACAACTTCTTCACTAAAACTACTGGTCCCATGGTTCTCAAATTTCACATGGAGCATGACCTGACTCCAGGGTCTCAGAAATGTAAAATTGGGTCAGGTTGAAAATCCAAGATGGCCGCCGTTACTAAAAATAGCAAAAGCAACAAAATCAACTTCTTCTCCAGAACCATTTGGTATATTTGGTTGAAAGTTTGCATGGAACATAAGTGGGACCTTGGTATTAGAAATTGTAAAAATAAAAAAAATCTATAGCGGAATTAGGTCACAGTGGCCTACTTAGCGTTTACAAGGCCGATTTTGCTCAAATGTCAATATCTAAAGAAAATGCAACCAATTCTGACCAGATTTGGTCAGAAATGGTTCTTGAATGGAATTATTTCAATTTTGTGCCAGTTGACTATCCAAGATGGCCACCATGGGGGCCGTTACTAAAAATAGCACAAACATAAAAATGACAATTACTCAAGAACCCTTGAATGGAATTGGACCAATTTTGTGTCAGAATGTTCCTTGCATGAAGCCGTTTCGATTAAATGCGATTTGGCATTCCAAGATGGCCGCCATCTGGTGTTACTAAAAATAGCACAAACATAAAAATGACAATTACTCAAGAACCCTTTAATGGAATTGGACCAATTTTGTGTCGGAATGTTCCTTGCATGAAGTCGTTTTGATTAATTGCAATTTGGCATTCCAAGATGGCCGCCATCTGCCGTTACTAAAAGTAGCACAAAACATGAAAATGACAATATCTCAGTAACTGCTGAATGGATTTTGACGAAATTTGTGTCAAAATGATTCTTGCATTGAGATGTTTCAAAAATATCTAACTGTAGACCCTTCATATTGGCTTGTTACTAAAAATAGAAAATGTGAAAATTAGAAAATCTCAATGGAGTTGGATTCATTTTGTGTCAGAATGGTCCTTTAATTAAGCTTTTTCGATTTTTTGCATTTTGGCATTCCAAGATGGCCACCATTTGCCGTTACTAAAAATAGCACAAAACATGAAAATGACAATATCTCAGTAACCCCTGAATGGATTTTGACGAAATTTGTGTCAAAATGATTCTTGCATTGAGATGTTTAAAAAATATCTAACTGTAGACCAGTCATATTGGCGTCTGTTACTAAAAATAGAAAAATGTGAAAATCAGAAAATCTGAACATATTAAGACACTATAAGTTTTGCCATGTTTGGTGTTACTAGAGCTTCAGATAAAGGTAGAATCTCAATGGAACTGAACCAAATTTGTGTCAAAATGGTCCTTGCATGAAGGCTTTTCGATTTTTTTGCATTTTAGCAATCCAAGATGGCCGCCATCTACCGTTACTAAAAATAGCACAAAACATGAAACTGGCAATATCTCAGGATTTTGATGAAATTTGTGGCAAAATGATTCTTGCATTGAGGTGTTTCAAAAGTAAATATATAAAGACCAGGCAAGTTGGCCTCCGTTACTAAAAGTAGCAAAATGTGAAAATGAGAAATTCTCAGTGGAATTGGACCAATTTTGTATCAGAATGGTCCCGTTGCACAATAGCCAGGTGAGCGATATCAGGCCCATTTGGGCCTCTTGTCATACTACCGCTCGGCCACTTAGATAGGCAAATTAAACATTTCCTGCAAATTAAACATTTCCTAAGAAACATAATTTCAACATAAACTTTGATTCTCTTCCTTTATTTTTGCAATACAGCTGAACAACTTACTAGTGAGTCTTTCTTGTATTTACTGGCAAAGATACCTTCATGTTTATAGCTCATACTTTAGCTGTATTAATTTTATGCTTGCTAGGACCAAATTTCAGCAATTTAACAATTTTGGTGAAATTCACAAATACTAATAATCACTTTTGTGGCGTTTACTTTCTAATTCTTTGTAGAATTTTTTTTTATTATCTTTTCAATTTAAGCAAATTTTCTTAGGGCAAAAGTTGCAAACATTTGTATGTTGCATACATTTGTATGTTTACTAGGAAAATTTAATGAAGATAAGTATTTTATACTGAGGGTACAACATTACCGTGGACTTGTATTCATCCCGAAGACCTTGCTTTTAAATTGAATTTGCTGTTTGTTGTATAAAATAATCTTATTTCAGATAAAAATAACTATAAAAGTGTCTGTCATATAAAGAATTATTATAGAATATTGACTGTATATCTGCATCAAATTAAATCAGTTTTCAGGAAAGCAATCGCTTTGTTCCTACGAAGCATACATTTGGGGCTAATACCTTGAATTTCATTTTTTTCTTTTTTTTATACCCCGCCACACGTTAGTGGCGGGGTATCATGTTTTCACATTGGCTGTCCGTGTGTCTGTCCGTCCATCTGTCCGCAGTTCGTACGTCCGTCTGTCCGTCAGCACTTGGTTTCCGTGCGATAACTTAAGTATTTATCAACGGATTTCCTTCAAATTTTGCATATGCATTTGTATCAAGAATGTCTCGCTTTGGATTGTAAATGGGCAAATTTCGTTAATTTCTGACAGAGTTATGGCAATTATCAATATACTAAAAATGGTTTCTGGCCTCTAGTTCCTTTACTACTTGGAGTATCATGATGAAACACTTCACAAACATGATCGAAGTAATAAAAGCTTTATATGAGCACAGAAATTTTATCATCGGGGGTTATCTTATCGTTATCATATAGCCCTAGGGCTATATACATGTATAAAATCATGAAAAATTCCATATAAAATCAGAGTTCGAAGCAATATTTCTGAAATGTACAGTAAATGATCAGAGTGATGAAAGCCTCCAGTGATGCTCAAATTTACCCCATGTGAGTTATCTCCCCCTGCCCCCCATGCTATATACATGCATAAAATGATAAAATCTGTATAAATTCATGTGAAACAGATTTTCAGAAATATACATCTGATGATCGAAGTAATGAAAGCTTCTTTTGGTGATTAAAATTTGACCCTTATGGTTTTATCTGCCCCTTCCCCATGGCCACATGTTTAAAATCACTAAAATTGTATTTGATTAGAGTGGTAAGTGATTTATCCAAAGCTTATTTTAAGTTATCAGAGTAATGAAGTGTCCTGTAATGACAAAGACTTTTAACCATGTTCAGTGGGGTTAGGCTGCCCCTGCCCTGGGGTTATACTGAAAAACAATAAATCTGGAAAAATTGGTGTGTGAAAAAGGTTTGCATGGCGGGGTATCACGCAGTCGTTTGCGATGCTTTTATTTAAGTGTCTTAAATGGTCACTGGTTTTGTCACGTGATCACCATATTTGGATGTCACGTGACTGTCTGACTCCTGGAACACGGCAGCTTACATCTCATTGTAAGTTGTCGAAATTTTGAACAACAATATTAGTGAAAGTTTGTGGAATTTATGGCTTCTTAGGTAAGGGTACCCCCATTTTAGGGTCAGATGAGCTACTTTTGTAGCATGAGAAGGGTTAAATTTTCTATCTTGTATGTGTTACATTTTTGTGTTTGAAGTTTAATATCATTAGGCAGTGGCGCTGGCGGGGGGTATACATGAGCCCCTGCTTACTTGCTCTAGTTCTTTTTATTTACAATGTCCACAATCAGAAAGTTTTGGATTTTATGGCCCATATTTTGTCTTTTAGTCATATTGAGTCAGTATGATAAGATTAGTTGGAAATTAACTATGCTTATTTTATACACATTTTTTTTATTATTACCGGTATAAGATATGATATTAATCAGTTGCTACTATTATTCCTTCAATAGAACATACTACAATTCAATTTTCACTTACACCTAGCACTCACATATTATTTATAAGTGGCAGCTCTTTGTGGGATACTTGCTGTTGAGCCAGGGTCATGCACAATGGCTTGTAATATATAATCTACACAAGCAGATATACACCTGTACCTTTTGTACTTTCACTGCTTGTAAAAAAAGCATTGACTTTTCTTTTGCTTTGAAGAGTTGGGCCATGCCATGAGAACTGGTACCTTACATTAGGCACTTAATAGAGATTTTGGACAGATTAAGGGAAGCAGGTGTCACATGTCATTTTGCCTCCCATTTCAAGTTGGGTTCACTCTTTAAAAAAAACAGTTTGCTCATCTATAACAAGTTCTTTCCTGTAGGAAGTTCTACATTGTCCAGGGAATAAACAGGAAATTACAAAAGTTGTTCCGCTCTCTTAAGATATAGAAAAACATGGAGATGACAAAATATTACATGTAATATTGTGTGTAGTAGAAGACTCAACAAATCCTTGACAAAGGGCTTTGTGAAACTAAAACTGCTATTGGCCTGCTATGAACACATGAGCCCTGTACTTCTAGTGAAATTTGCAACTGTGCCTGGATTTGTAGACTGAATTTGGATATTCCCACATACAGTAAAGTGCCAGTTCTTGTGAAATGAGTCAGGTATATTTATGAACTGCTATAAACGTGAAGGTCTTGCCTAGTTCTGATGTACTACTACTCTAGAGTGGATGGGTTGATTTTTTGTCTTGTAATTTGCCGCTTTTGTTACAAGTATGCCTGTATAGTTCTTTATCCTACTTTAAAACCTCTTGTCTTAGCTCATAGAAAATCACACTTATGCCTAAATACAACAAGTTCTAACTTTAGTGCCGCATTAGCAACCTATTTAGCAAGGCTTTGCAGAATTTATAGATTTGCAATATGAGTTCAGATAAGGGTTGGAATTGATGACAGTTTAAGATAATTTCTATTCAGTCGCCATGAAAAAAATACTGTAATGTTGTGGACTAGTTTTTGGTTGTAAGACTGTTACATATTCACCCCAAAACAACCAAAAAAATCTACATCTGTCTATAAGATGGATCTAGAATTTAAGATTGTTTTGAAAGGTAAAACTCCCTTTTAACAGATTAATACAAGACTAATTTAAGCATTTAGGGTCATTCTAGAGGTGGGGTGGGGAATCTGTCTTATAGCTGAATTTTATCAGTCTACCTTTATCTGAAGCTCTAGTAACACCAAACATGGCAAAACTTATAGTGTCTTAATATGTTCAGTTGGCGGAAAAATTCTGACCTAAGTGAATGTGTGGGTAACTGTCTTCAATTTAAGTTTAAAAGTGACACAATTTTTTTAAGCTTT
The DNA here is from genome assembly GCA_963989385.1 of Ctena decussata. Classification (NCBI taxonomy): domain Eukaryota; kingdom Metazoa; phylum Mollusca; class Bivalvia; order Lucinida; family Lucinidae; genus Ctena; species Ctena decussata. The sequence goes on along the minus strand of OZ022507.1, from coordinate 35,486,838 downwards.
TGTAATGCATAACTCCAAATGGTAGCTTCTGTGTCTACCATTTTCATACCCATTTTCATCAAATTTGCACCTACCGATGATGAAGCCAGTGGGCGGACCTAATATTCCATGAAGCACAAAGCACTTCTTGTAGAATTTTAGTGACGACCACACGATGAACGCTGAAAAATCCGATTTTTATTCTTATATTTACACTTTACTTTTAGACCCTTCCTGTGGAGTTTTCCTTGTAATTTAATGTAAAATATGTAAGATGTGTGTCGAAAAAAAATGTAGTAACCACGTATTCGGCCATAACTTTGAACAGCCGTCGCCATAACTTGGGGTCAGTCGAATGCTACGTGGACCAATCAAGATGTTTGTTTACCTCAGACATCGCTTGACGACAACGTGACATGATCAATTGTCGTTTATCGGTGTATGAAGCCAGTTGCTCTAATAAGTTTACCTATGGGAAGTCAGTGGCAAGTGTAAATATTATGGTTTTGTTTTGGACAAGACAGGAGTAGCACTATACAGTCAAACTTCGATGGCTCGAACTCGCAGGGACCACCAAAAAAAGTTCGAGCGATCGGTAGTTCGAACCATTGAAGACCAACTCACAAGGTCCAGCCGTTTGTATTATGCTTTTCTATCATAGCAAGGGTGACTTCCTGTTTATTGATCGGTCATAATTTAAGCCACATGGTGCCTGCAGAAATCTCCGATCTGGGTATCCCCCGTTGCCGGGTCCTTCACCAGATTGAACGGGACTGACATACTCTCTTACAAAGGACTGCAGGAGTGAATGATGGGCCCTAATTTTGTTACGTACTTAAACACAACGGCAAAGGCAGAGACGTAAATTTTGGCACGTTTTACTCAATTTCGGTGTGAAATTTTAATTGAAGAAAAATATTTTACCATCTTTAATTTTCATATGCCGCCTCATTAGCCCAGGATGGTAATACGCGTTTAAATAGATAAGACCAAGCTATACAATCAGCTTAAATTGACAGCCGCTCAGCATTTATCAATTGACCAGTTGATCAAAGGGCGGCTTTAATTGAGCTCACGCCAATCAAGTATACCTGTGGTTTCGGCAAACTCTTTGTCAATATCAAAGCATCTTATGACAATGATCAAACATCTGAGTGACCGTTATTGAAATGGAAATTATTTACAAAGTAATTAGTGCGAGCCATCGGTGGGTTTTAACATAGAAAATGTACCCTAGGGACCGGGTTTGGGGTTTGAGCGTTCGAGCCATCGTAGTTCGAGCCAAAGGTCGCAGGTTACGTTAAAATGAATGGTAGTTTTGCCGGGACTGGAAAGTCAGTTCGACCGAAGCATAGCGTTCGTGCCTTCCGAGTTCGAGCCAGTGAAGTTCGACTGTATAAGGAGGATTAACTTCAACAGTGTCATTCTGTCTCTTGATCACATACTGTCAACACCTCTAGTCAGCCAATCAAATGATCATTACTGGTAATTCTAGTCATCTGATTGGTTGAATAAATTTTCACACCTTTACCTGTACAGGTAAATATGCTGTGAGAAGGGAACCAGACCCCCCAGCAGAGAAGTCCTGTCTTTAAGACTCTCTGAATAGCTCCCTCTTCAACCCTATTGCACTAAGAACAGCCAAAACTGTTCTGAGTGCAGTAGGGTTAAGTATAGAGTTTTGGCTCTTATGAGTGCGCCGGGCCGGGTAGCGCAATCGGTAGGGCACCTGACTCATAAGTCAGAGGTCCTGGGTTCGAATTCCGGTCTGGCCACATACTTTCGTTTCTCCTTCTGCTGATTCAAGAAGGGCAGTTGTCAGTTACTGGCGAAAGTATGTGCACTTAGTACTGGTTAACCGCTTAGGAGGTCTAAGCCTGCCCAGGAATAGTGTGGTTAGGTTAACTGACCGTCCCGACATGACCTTAGTTGTTTACCGTGGACGTTAAGCATCAAATCAACCAACCAACCAACTTATGAGTGCAAGGTGTATGGAGAAAAATAAGAGCTTGGTGAAATTTATGTCTGCCCTGTATACCGAGAGTAGCCTGATACTTGCGAAATAGCAGCACACTTTTAGTATTTGTGTAATAATATAGAATCCCTAATGCATGCAGCATTTCCTGTACATGGTTAGTTAGTTGTATGAGAGCTCAGAAAAGGGATGTGAAATAATTGCATGCAATCCTATAGTCTTGACCACACATCTCTGAGCTCATTTATTCGTTTCTTCATAAGTAGTGATATTGTGATTAGTTTTCCATAATGGTATATGAATACACTTTCATAGTTTAACTTCCATATTTACAAGGATGACAATTTCAAAAGAATAGTATTTGCGGCACTGGTACAGGTAGTTAAATTTCTTCTTAAAGGGCAAATTTTTATGCTCTTGTCATAATAGTGGAAGAGTATTAAAGTCAGTGTTACTCATGTCCATTAAATGTGTAAGCATCCATTCTTGACCATCAGTCATGTTGGAACCATAACACTTAACCATATAGAATTTATTCATATCAAGATACTGTGCCATGAACAAGGTAGACAACTCTTGTACTTCTGGTATTTGAGTTTTCTGCCATTGCCAGAAATCCATGTCTGGGCCATAACTCCTGAATCATATGAAAATTTAGTCATGGGTTTATTTTATGGAGACATTGAGCTACACACAAGGAAAACAACTGGCAGTTTTTGAATTTCCTGCACTTGCCAAAACAGTGTATCTAGCCATAACTCTTAAATAGTATTGAATTTCACCCTAAAACTTATAAATTGATTTATTTCATTGAGTTGATGTGTCATGAACAAGGAAGACAATTCTTGCTGTTATCAGCCCTAGCCATAAATCCATGTCCAGGCAATAACTCCTGAATTTTATGAAATGTAGCTTTGAAAAAGCAGATTGGTTTGTCAAACCAAGACAGTGTGTTATGGACAAGAAAGAAAACTCTCACTCTAATAGTGTTTTAGTTATATGCTTTTTTCAAAGACAGAATCCATTTTTGGGTAAAAAGAAACAACATGAAGCTTGATATGGTTAACATGGAAGTGTAATTTAGTTTCTAATTAAGTCTTGTTGTCTACAGTATGTTGTTTGTTAAATTGTAGCCCTAGTTGTTGTTTTCAGGATAAGTGTTCATCCTTTGAACTGCAAAAAAATACATGTACAAGTTTTGTTAGTACACGTATTATGTTTATATCTCTTTACCTGTATCAGAGTATAGGAAGAGCTGTTGATGTCACCTCAGTGCCAGCATCTGCATTAATCTTTGCTTCAAGAGATATGTATCTTTTAACTAATCTTTTAGTTAATTTTATGAAGCACTAATGGGAGCTACTTTGTCCAGTGACAGCCTGTCTTCACTTCCTCCATAGAGAAAGGAACATGATGTGTACATCCTCTTAGAGAAAAATAACCTAAAATTTATGCCCAACTGATAATCAGACCAGATGTTTTCGCCATTCCCTAATTATCTGGACACTGCAGGTATCATCTAAACATGCTCTGTGAGCTACTTTTGCCATTAACTCTGGTTCCCGGTAATTAATACAGGTAATTCAAGCATATTTTTATCAGCGGTGCTACTGAAACCTGATTCACGGTATTATTGCGCCGCTTAAAGAATGTCTCATAAAATACTCTAGAAAATCGCACATCCAATGATAAAGTTTTGTCTACTTTTATTAGCTCACCTGTCAAGGTGAGCTTATAGTATAGCCTTGGTCCCTCGTCCGTCGGCGTCGTCCGCGTCCACACTTTTAAACATCTTCTTCTCAGAAACCACTAGGCGGATTGAAGCCAAATTTCATATGGAGCCTTAACAGGATGGGGGAACGAAAGTTTATATATTTGGCCCAGGTCACATGACCAAGATGGCCGCCATGCCCATATATGGTAAAAAACCTTTAAAAATCTTCTTCTCCAGAACCACTGGGCCGATTGCCTTGAAACTTGGTATGTAGCATCTTGGACTCTAGTACTACAAAGTTTATATAAATCATGACCTTGGGTTGACCTTGAACTCTTTTATGGCAAGGTCAAATTTGGTCCCTTAGGCTTTTGAATGGGAAAATCTGAAAAAGTGCATTTTTCTGTTGCTTTTGTGCTCTGTGATATGGAAATGTAGTCAATTTCAACTCCTATGGATATTAGAGATCAAGGTCATTTAGTGACCTTGACCAAATGTCATTTTTCCATTGAGTGTCAACATTTTCAAACATCTTCTCCTCAGAAACCATTGGGCTGATTGAAGCCAAATTGCTTATAGAGTCTTTACAGGATGGGGGAACAATAGTTTATATAATTGGCCCAGGTCACATGACCAAGATGGCTGCCATGCCCATATATGGTAAAAACCTTTAAAAATCTTCTTCTCCAGAACCACTGGCCCGATTGCCTTGAAACTTGGTATGTAGCATCTTGGACTCCAGTACTACAAAATTTATATAAATGATGACCTTGGGTTGACCTTGACCTATTTTATTGTAAGGTCAAATTTGGTCCCTTAGGCTTTTGAATGGGAAAATCTGAAAAAGTGCATTTTTCTGTTCCTTTTGTGCTCTGTGATATGGAAATGTAGTCAATTTCCACACCTATGGATATGAGAAGTCAAGGTCATTTAGTGGCCTTGATCAAAGGTCATTTGGCCATTGGGTGTCATCATTTTCAAACATCTTCTCCTCAGAAACCATTTAGCTGTTTGAAGCCAAATTTCATATAAAGACTTAACAGGATGTGGGAACGATAGTTTATACATTTGGCCTAGGTCACATGACCAAGATGGCTGCCATGCTCATATATGGTAAAAACCTTAAAAAATCTTCTTCTCCAGAACCACTGGCCCGATTGCCTTGAAACTTGGTATGTAGCATCTTTGACTCCAGTACTACAAAGTTTATATAAATCATGACCTTAGCTTGACCTTGACCTGTTTTATGGCAAGTTCAAATTTGGTCCCTTAGGCTTTTGAATGGGAAAAGCTGAAAAAGTGCATTTTTCTGTTGCTATTGTTCTCCGTGATATGGAAAGTCAGTCATCGTCAACCCCTACGAATTCTAGAGGTCAAGGTCTGTGTCGTCGTCATCCGTTGTCAACATTTTCAAAGGACTTCTCCTCAGAAATTACTGGGCTGATTGAAGCCAAATTTCATATAGAGCCTTAACAGTATAAAGAAACAAATGTTTATATATTTGACCCAGATCACATGACCAAGATGGCCACCATGCCCATATATGGTAAAAAACTTAAAAATTCTTCTTCTCAAGAACCACTGGGCCGATTGCTTTGAAACTTGGTATGTAGCATCAAGGTTTCTAGTACTACAAAGTTTATATAAATGATGACCTTAGGTTGACCTTGACCTATTTTATGGCAAGATCAAATTTGGTCCCTTAGGCTTTTGAATGGGAAAAGATGAGAAAGTGCATTTTTCTGTTGCGATTGAGCTCTGTGATATGGAAATGCAGTCAACTTCAACCTCTATAAATACTAGAGGTCAAGGTCATTTAGTGATTTTATAGAAGTGGCCATGGTGGAACAGTTTGCACACTCACTATCCAATCCTATAGAATTGCAGTCTGTTTATTAGCCTGCCTGAGCCGAAAGCTTTCATTTTGGCCACTTGACCTGAGCATATACTGGCAGGTGAGCGATCATTGCCCTTGGGCGACTTGTTCTAAATACAGTCAGTGTTTTTGAAGACATATTTTTGAAGTATCACACGAAAATAAGTTTGCATTACAACTGGAACTATTTTTTTATAAAGGCTGTAAAAGAGGGAATACTGTTTAGCTGGTTCCCGTGCCATTACCAAATTGTTATATTACAAAATGCTTAAATTTTAACGTAGAAATCCGTTCAAAACGCCCAAACAACATAACTTTTAACGAGGATTTCGATCTAGTCTATATCAAGATTAGGATGCGGGATATTTATGTTTTACTTTTAACTAGAGAAAATTGGTTAACAGATTATCTTCACCACCTGGGGCACTGCTGCGAAATAGCATAATTCTGAATCATTTATTGGTATACCGGAGGATTATACGACCTGTTTCATTAGAAACACATATGAAATCGATACCCCGAGTAACCCGAGTTTATATAGCAGTAAGTCGGGTCGGTCGGGGTCAATTTTCTAAGAGCATGTACACAGCATGGTTTGTAAACAGAAGACATAAACTGATTCATTTAATATAATATCCGCTGTTTATAATACTATGCTGACAAAATGTGTACATGGATAAGTGCCTTGAATTACATGACCACTGTCCTTGAATAACATTACTACCATAACCTTTTAACTAGGAATATAGGTTGTACTCATTAGCTTATGGAGCGGTGCATGGCCCAGTTGTTAGAAATGCTTTGTTAAAGTGTAGAAGGTTGTGGGTTCAAATTGCCTTTCAACTGGGTGGCAACTGGAAAACTCTTTGGAATACATTCTCTGTCAGCCCAGCAGTAAATGGGCTTCCTTTTCACATCATGGAAAGACAAGGCAGTGAAAGGAGAGGGATTTGTTCAAGTCATCCATACGCATTTATAATGCCCAAGATATGGATGGAGGCTCTAATTTTCACTGCTCCTATGGCCACTAAGTTGTGGGAAAACTTTACTGCTGAATTTCAGAGTTTATTTAGGGGATAACTGTACTCAAAATTGTCATTTGGGGAGGTAAATCGTCAGTCTTATGGTCTGAAATTTCATTTTATGGCGACGCATCAGCGGAGCCGTAAAACACAATTTGTGACCATAAAACCGATGATTTACGTCCCCAAATGACAATTTTTATCCCCCGACCGAAAGGTTCGGGGGATATAGCGATGAGCCTGGCGTCCGTCCGTCTGTCCGTCCGTCCGTCCTCCGTCCGTCCGTCCGTAAACATTTTCTTGTCCGCTCTATATCTTGAATACCCTTTGGAATATTTTCATGATACTTCAGAGTTATGTAGAACAAGTCATGACGATGTGTCGTGTACAAGAAAGGTAACTCTTGCTATTGTACTTTTTGAATTATCTCCCCTTTGGTGATTTTTTTGGCAGATTCGTGTCCGCTCTGTAACTTGAATACCCTTTGGAATATTTTCATGATACTTCACAGAAATGTAAAACAGATCATGATGATGTGTCGCGAACAAGAGTGACAACTCTTGCTTTCTTACTTTTTGAGTTATTTCCCCTTGATAGTTTTAGGTGTGATTTTTTGGCAGATTCGTGTCCGCTCTATAACTTGAATACCCTTTGGAATATTCTCATGATACTTCACAGATATGTAGAACAGGACATGATGGTGTGTCGTGAACAAGAATGACAACTCCTGCTTTCTTACTTTTTGAGTTATTTCCCCTTGATCATTTTAGGTATGATTTCGTGTCCACTCTATAATTTGAATACCTTTTGGAATATTTTCATGATACTTCACAGGTATGTAGAACAGGTCATGACGATGTGTTGCGAACAAGAATGACAACTCCTGCTTTCTTACTTTTTGAGTTATTTCCCCTTGATTGTTTTAGGTGTGATTTCGTGTCCGCTCTATAACTTGAATACCTTTTGGAATATTTTCATGATACTTCATAGATATGTAGAACAGGTCATGACGATGTGTCGCGAACAAGAATGACAACTCTTGCTTTCTTACTTTCGGAGTTATTTCCCTTTGATGATTTTAGGTGTCCGCTCCATAGCTTGAATACCTTATGAAACATTTTCATGATACTTCACAGATATGCAGAACAGGTCATGACAATTTGTCTCATACATGAATGATAACTCTTGCTTTTATACTTTGTGAGTTATTTCCCTTCGGTAGTTTGAGCTGCTGTTTGAGTCTCTGCTCCATATCTATATATATATAACCCTGGCCAGCTCCAGAATTTGAATAACCTTGTACCTTTTAGAATATTGATTATCATGCTGTGATATCTTATCAGTGTTCCTTAATCTCTCTGACCCCTCCACATTCCCGTGCCCCCTCCGGCACCCCTCTCCTGCAGTGCCCCTCCCCCCCCCCCCCCAACCACCACCACCACCACCACCAAAAAAAAACTTTTTTTTTTCCAGATTTGGATTCTTTGTCCAAATTCACTTACTAGAGAGCTCAAAATTAGGTTTGTAAAAAAAATCTTTAATTATTTTTTTAAAAAATCTTCTTCTCCAGAACCACTGGCCCGATTGCCTTGAAACTTGGTATGTAGCATCTTTGACTCCAGTACTACAAAGTTTATATAAATCATGACCTTAGCTTGACCTTGACCTGTTTTATGGCAAGTTCAAATTTGGTCCCTTAGGCTTTTGAATGGAAAAAGCTGAAAAAGTGCATTTTTCTGTTGCTATTGTTCTCTGTGATATGGAAATTCAGTCATCGTCAACCCCTACGAATTCTAGAGGTCAAGGTCTGTGTCGTCGTCATCCGTTGTCAACATTTTCAAAGGACTTCTCCTCAGAAATTACTGGGCTGATTGAAGCCAAATTTCATATAGAGCCTTAACAGTATAAAGAAACAAATGTTTATATATTTGACCCAGATCACATGACCAAGATGGCCACCATGCCCATATATGGTAAAAAACTTAAAAATTCTTCTTCTCAAGAACCACTGGGCCGATTGCTTTGAAACTTGGTATGTAGCATCAAGGTTTCTAGTACTACAAAGCTTATATAAATGATGACCTTAGGTTGACCTTGACCTATTTTATGGCAAGATCAAATTTGGTCCCTTAGGCTTTTGAATGGGAAAAGATGAGAAAGTGCATTTTTCTGTTGCGATTGAGCTCTGTGATATGGAAATGCAGTCAACTTCAACCTCTTTAAATACTAGAGGTCAAGGTCATTTAGTGATTTTATAGAAGTGGCCATGGTGGAACAGTTTGCACACTCACTATCCAATCCTATAGAATTGCAGTCTGTTTATTAGCCTGCCTGAGCCGAAAGCTTTCATTTTGGCCACTTGACCTGAGCATATACTGGCAGGTGAGCGATCATTGCCCTTGGGCGACTTGTTCTAAATACAGTCAGTGTTTTTGAAGACATATTTTTGAAGTATCACACGAAAATAAGTTTGCATTACAACTGGAACTATTTTTTTATAAAGGCTGTAAAAGAGGGAATACTGTTTAGCTGGTTCCCGTGCCATTACCAAATTGTTATATTACAAAATGCTTAAATTTTAACGTAGAAATCCGTTCAAAACGCCCAAACAACATAACTTTTAACGAGGATTTCGATCTAGTCTATATCAAGATTAGGATGCGGGATATTTATGTTTTACTTTTAACTAGAGAAAATTGGTTAACAGGTTATCTTCACCACCTGGGGCACTGCTGCGAAATAGCATAATTCTGAATCATTTATTGGTATACCGGAGGATTATACGACCTGTTTCATTAGAAACACATATGAAATCGATACCCCGAGTAACCCGAGTTTATATAGCAGTAAGTCGGGTCGGTCGGGGTCAATTTTCTAAGAGCATGTACACAGCATGGTTTGTAAACAGAAGACATAAACTGATTCATTTAATATAATATCCGCTGTTTATAATACTATGCTGACAAAATGTGTACATGGATAAGTGCCTTGAATTACATGACCACTGTCCTTGAATAACATTACTACCATAACCTTTTAACTAGGAATATAGGTTGTACTCATTAGCTTATGGAGCGGTGCATGGCCCAGTTGTTAGAAATGCTTTGTTAAAGTGTAGAAGGTTGTGGGTTCAAATTGCCTTTCAACTGGGTGGCAACTGGAAAACTCTTTGGAATACATTCTCTGTCAGCCCAGCAGTAAATGGGCTTCCTTTTCACATCATGGAAAGACAAGGCAGTGAAAGGAGAGGGATTTGTTCAAGTCATCCATACGCATTTATAATGCCCAAGATATGGATGGAGGCTCTAATTTTCACTGCTCCTATGGCCACTAAGTTGTGGGAAAACTTTACTGCTGAATTTCAGAGTTTATTTAGGGGATAACTGTACTCAAAATTGTCATTTGGGGAGGTAAATCGTCAGTCTTATGGTCTGAAATTTCATTTTATGGCGACGCATCAGCGGAGCCGTAAAACACAATTTGTGACCATAAAACCGATGATTTACGTCCCCAAATGACAATTTTTATCCCCCGACCGAAAGGTTCGGGGGATATAGCGATGAGCCTGGCGTCCGTCCGTCTGTCCGTCCGTCCGTCCTCCGTCCGTCCGTCCGTCCGTCCGTAAACATTTTCTTGTCCGCTCTATATCTTGAATACCCTTTGGAATATTTTCATGATACTTCAGAGTTATGTAGAACAAGTCATGACGATGTGTCATGTACAAGAAAGGTAACTCTTGCTATTGTACTTTTTGAATTATCTCCCCTTTGGTGATTTTTTTGGCAGATTCGTGTCCGCTCTGTAACTTGAATACCCTTTGGAATATTTTCATGATACTTCACAGAAATGTAAAACAGATCATGACGATGTGTCGCGAACAAGAGTGACAACTCTTGCTTTCTTACTTTTTGAGTTATTTCCCCTTGATAGTTTTAGGTGTGATTTTTTGGCAGATTCGTGTCCGCTCTATAACTTGAATACCCTTTGGAATATTCTCATGATACTTCACAGATATGTAGAACAGGACATGATGGTGTGTCGTGAACAAGAATGACAACTCCTGCTTTCTTACTTTTTGAGTTATTTCCCCTTGATCATTTTAGGTATGATTTCGTGTCCACTCTATAATTTGAATACCTTTTGGAATATTTTCATGATACTTCACAGGTATGTAGAACAGGTCATGACGATGTGTTGCGAACAAGAATGACAACTCCTGCTTTCTTACTTTTTGAGTTATTTCCCCTTGATTGTTTTAGGTGTGATTTCGTGTCCGCTCTATAACTTGAATACCTTTTGGAATATTTTCATGATACTTCATAGATATGTAGAACAGGTCATGACGATGTGTCGCGAACAAGAATGACAACTCTTGCTTTCTTACTTTCGGAGTTATTTCCCTTTGATGATTTTAGGTGTCCGCTCCATAGCTTGAATACCTTATGAAACATTTTCATGATACTTCACAGATATGCAGAACAGGTCATGACAATTTGTCTCATACATGAATGATAACTCTTGCTTTTATACTTTGTGAGTTATTTCCCTTCGGTAGTTTGAGCTGCTGTTTGAGTCTCTGCTCCATATCTATATATATATAACCCTGGCCAGCTCCAGAATTTGAATAACCGTGTACCTTTTAGAATATTGATTATCATGCTGTGATATCTTATCAGTGTTCCTTAATCTCTCTGACCCCTCCACATTCCCGTGCCCCCTCCCGCACCCCTCTCCTGCAGTGCCCCCCCCCCCAACCACCACCACCACCACCACCACCACCACCAAAAAAAACTTTTTTTTTCCAGATTTGGATTCTTTGTCCAAATTCACTTACTAGAGAGCTCAAAATTAGGTTTGTAAAAAAAATCTTTAATTATTTTTTTAAAAAATCTTCTTCTCCAGAACCACTGGCCCGATTGCCTTGAAACTTGGTATGTAGCATCTTTGACTCCAGTACTACAAAGTTTATATAAATCATGACCTTAGCTTGACCTTGACCTGTTTTATGGCAAGTTCAAATTTGGTCCCTTAGGCTTTTGAATGGAAAAAGCTGAAAAAGTGCATTTTTCTGTTGCTATTGTTCTCTGTGATATGGAAATTCAGTCATCGTCAACCCCTACGAATTCTAGAGGTCAAGGTCTGTGTCGTCGTCATCCGTTGTCAACATTTTCAAAGGACTTCTCCTCAGAAATTACTGGGCTGATTGAAGCCAAATTTCATATAGAGCCTTAACAGTATAAAGAAACAAATGTTTATATATTTGACCCAGATCACATGACCAAGATGGCCACCATGCCCATATATGGTAAAAAACTTAAAAATTCTTCTTCTCAAGAACCACTGGGCCGATTGCTTTGAAACTTGGTATGTAGCATCAAGGTTTCTAGTACTACAAAGCTTATATAAATGATGACCTTAGGTTGACCATGACCTATTTTATGGCAAGATCAAATTTGGTCCCTTAGGCTTTTGAATGGGAAAAGATGAGAAAGTGCATTTTTCTGTTGCGATTGAGCTCTGTGATATGGAAATGCAGTCAACTTCAACCTCTATAAATACTAGAGGTCAAGGTCATTTAGTGATTTTATAGAAGTGGCCATGGTGGAACAGTTTGCACACTCACTATCCAATCCTATAGAATTGCAGTCTGTTTATTAGCCTGCCTGAGCCGAAAGCTTTCATTTTGGCCACTTGACCTGAGCATATACTGGCAGGTGAGCGATCATTGCCCTTGGGTGACTTGTTCTAAATACAGTCAGTGTTTTTGAAGACATATTTTTGAAGTATCACACGAAAATAAGTTTGCAATACAACTGGAACTATTTTTAGCTCACCTGAGCCAGAGGCTCCGGGGGAGCTTATAGTATGGTCAGGCTCCGTCGTCCGTCGTCGTCCGTCTGTCCGTCCGTCCGTCCGTCCGTCGTCCGTCAACATTTTCAAACGACTTCTCCTCTGAAACCACTGGGCCAATTGTAACCAAATTTAATATGTAGCCTCCTGGGACCTTAGGAATGAAAAGTTGTTCAAACGGTCCTGGTCACGTGACCAACATGGCCGCCATGCCCATATATGGTAAAAACCTAAAAAAATCTTCTCCTCCAGAACCAGTAGGCCGATGGCCTTGAAACTTGGTATGTAGCATCAGGTACGCGAGTACTACCAAGATTGTTCAAATTATGACCTTAGGTTGACCTTGACCTTTTTTACGGTAAGGTCAAATTTTCTACTTTGTGCTTTACTATGGCAAAATGCTAGAACATAAGATATCTTGGAAACTGTTGAAAATTTTGGGCTAAAAATTAGTATCTACAGTCATCTTAATGAGGTCATGAAGATTTATGAGTACAAGAGGTCAAGGTCATTCTTTGACCTTTGACCCAGAACTCTCATATTTTGACAATTCCAAACAATCTCCTCAAAAGCCCCTAGGCCAATTAAAACCAAATTTCATATAGAGCCTCCAGGAGTTGAGGGAACAAAAACTTATTCATACGGTCCAGGTCACATGACCAATATGGCTGCCATGCCCATATATGGTAAAAACCTTTGAAAATCTTCTTCTCCAGAACCAATTGACCGATGGCCTTGAAACTTGATATGTAGCTTTGGGTACTCGAGTACTATCAAGGTTATTCAAATTATGACCTTTGGTTGACCTTGAACTTTTTTACGGCAAGGTCAAATGTGGGAAAATGCTAGAACATAAGATTTCATGGAAAATTCTTAAGATTTATGCCTAAAAATTGGTATATACAGTTATCGTAATGAGTACATGAAGATTTGTGAGTACAAGAGGTCAAGGTCATTCTTTGACCTAGATCTCTCATATTTTGACAATATCAAACAATCTCCTCAAAAACAACTGGGCCAATTGTAACCAATTTCATATAGAGCCTCCAGGGGTTTGAGGGAATGAAAATTAGTTCAAACGGTCAAGGTCACATGACCAACATGGCCGCCAGGCCCATATATGGTAAAAACCTTTAAAAATCTTCTTCTCCAGAACCAATTGACCGATGGCCTTGAAGCTTGGTATGTAGCATTGGGATCTACAGTACTATCAAGATTGTTCAAAATGATGACCTTGGGTTGACCTTGGCTATTTTACGGCAAGGTCAAATGTGGGAAAATGCTAGAACATTAGATTTCATGGAAAGTTTTGAAGATTTATGCCTAAAAATTGATATCTACAGTCATCTTAATGAGTACATGAAGATTTATGAGTACAGGAGATCAAGGTCATTCTTTGACTTTTGACCCAGAAATCTGTCATTTTGACAATATCAAACCATCTCCTCAAAAGCCCCTGGGCCAGTTTTGAAACCAAACTTCATATAGAGCCTCCAGGGGGTTGAGGGAGGGAATTTTTTTTCAAATGTCCAGGTCACATGACCAACATGTGTTCCGTGCCTATATATGGTTAAAACCTTTAAAAATCTTTTTCTCCAGAACCAGTTGACCGATGGCCTTAGAGTAACTTACCCTTGAGTACTGAGGCTGAATGGACTCGGGTGAGCTACAGGACCAATGGTCCTCTTGTTTTATAAAGGCTGTAAAAGAGGGAATACTGTTTAGCTGGTTCCCGTGCCATTACCAAATTGTTATATTACATAATGCTTAAATTTTAACGTAGAAATCCGTTCAAAACGCCCAAACAACATAACTTTTAACGAGGATTTCGATCTAGTCTATATCAAGATTAGGATGCGGGATATTTATATTTTACTTTTAACTAGAGAAAATTGGTTAACAGGTTATCTTCACCACCTGGGGCACTGCTGCGAAATAGCATAATTCTGAATCATTTATTGGTATACCGGAGGATTATACGACCTGTTTCATTAGAAACACATATGAAATCGATACCCCGAGTAACCCGAGTTTATATAGCAGTAAGTCGGGTCGGTCGGGGTCAATTTTCTAAGAGCATGTACACAGCATGGTTTGTAAACAGAAGACATAAACTGATTCATTTAATATAATATCCGCTGTTTATAATACTATGCTGACAAAATGTGTACATGGATAAGTGCCTTGAATTACATGACCACTGTCCTTGAATAACATTACTACCATAACCTTTTAACTAGGAATATAGGTTGTACTCATTAGCTTATGGAGCGGTGCATGGCCCAGTTGTTAGAAATGCTTTGTTAAAGTGTAGAAGGTTGTGGGTTCAAATTGCCTTTCAACTGGGTGGCAACTGGAAAACTCTTTGGAATACATTCTCTGTCAGCCCAGCAGTAAATGGGCTTCCTTTTCACATCATGGAAAGACAAGGCAGTGAAAGGAGAGGGATTTGTTCAAGTCATCCATACGCATTTATAATGCCCAAGATATGGATGGAGGCTCTAATTTTCACTGCTCCTATGGCCACTAAGTTGTGGGAAAACTTTACTGCTGAATTTCAGAGTTTATTTAGGGGATAACTGTACTCAAAATTGTCATTTGGGGAGGTAAATCGTCAGTCTTATGGTCTGAAATTTCATTTTATGGCGACGCATCAGCGGAGCCGTAAAACACAATTTGTGACCATAAAACCGATGATTTACGTCCCCAAATGACAATTTTTATCCCCCGACCGAAAGGTTCGGGGGATATAGCGATGAGCCTGGCGTCCGTCCGTCTGTCCGTTCGTCCGTCCTCCGTCAGTCCGTCCGTCCGTAAACATTTTCTTGTCCGCTCTATATCTTGAATACCCTTTGGAATATTTTCATGATACTTCAGAGTTATGTAGAACAAGTCATGACGATGTGTCGCGTACAAGAATGGTAACTCTTGCTATTGTACTTTTTGAATTATCTCCCCTTTGGTGATTTTTTTGGCAGATTCGTGTCCGCTCTGTAACTTGAATACCCTTTGGAATATTTTCATGATACTTCACAGAAATGTAAAACAGATCATGACGATGTGTCGCGAACAAGAGTGACAACTCTTGCTTTCTTACTTTTTGAGTTATTTCCCCTTGATAGTTTTAGGTGTGATTTTTTGGCAGATTCGTGTCCGCTCTATAACTTGAATACCCTTTGGAATATTCTCATGATACTTCACAGATATGTAGAACAGGACATGATGGTGTGTCGTGAACAAGAATGACAACTCCTGCTTTCTTACTTTTTGAGTTATTTCCCCTTGATCATTTTAGGTATGATTTCGTGTCCACTCTATAATTTGAATACCTTTTGGAATATTTTCATGATACTTCACAGATATGTAGAACAGGTCATGACGATGTGTTGCGAACAAGAATGACAACTCCTGCTTTCTTACTTTTTGAGTTATTTCCCCTTGATTGTTTTAGGTGTGATTTCGTGTCCGCTCTATAACTTGAATACCTTTTGGAATATTTTCATGATACTTCATAGATATGTAGAACAGGTCATGACAATATGTCGCGAACAAGAATGACAACTCTTGCTTTCTTACTTTCGGAGTTATTTCCCTTTGATGATTTTAGGTGTCCGCTCCATAGCTTGAATACCTTATGAAACATTTTCATGATACTTCACAGATATGCAGAACAGGTCATGACAATTTGTCTCATATATGAATGATAACTCTTGCTTTTATACTTTGTGAGTTATTTCCCTTCGGTAGTTTGAGCTGCTGTTTGAGTCTCTGCTCCATATCTATATATATATAACCCTGGCCAGCTCCAGAATTTGAATAACCGTGTACCTTTTAGAATATTGATTATCATGCTGTGATATCTTATCAGTGTTCCTTAATCTCTCTGACCCCTCCACATTCCCATGCCCCCTCCTGCACCCCTCTCCTGCAGTGCCCTCCCCCCCCAACCACCACCACCACCACCACCACCACCACCACCACCACCAAAAAAAACTTTTTTTTTCCAGATTTGGATTCTTTGTCCAAATTCACTTACTAGAGAGCTCAAAATTAGGTTTGTAAAAAAAATCTTTAATTATTTTTTTAAAAAATCTTCTTCTCCAGAACCACTGGCCCGATTGCCTTGAAACTTGGTATGTAGCATCTTTGACTCCAGTACTACAAAGTTTATATAAATCATGACCTTAGCTTGACCTTGACCTGTTTTATGGCAAGTTCAAATTTGGTCCCTTAGGCTTTTGAATGGGAAAAGCTGAAAAAGTGCATTTTTCTGTTGCTATTGTTCTCTGTGATATGGAAATTCAGTCATCGTCAACCCCTACGAATTCTAGAGGTCAAGGTCTGTGTCGTCGTCATCCGTTGTCAACATTTTCAAAGGACTTCTCCTCAGAAATTACTGGGCTGATTGAAGCCAAATTTCATATAGAGCCTTAACAGTATAAAGAAACAAATGTTTATATATTTGACCCAGATCACATGACCAAGATGGCCACCATGCCCATATATGGTAAAAAACTTAAAAATTCTTCTTCTCAAGAACCACTGGGCCGATTGCTTTGAAACTTGGTATGTAGCATCAAGGTTTCTAGTACTACAAAGCTTATATAAATGATGACCTTAGGTTGACCTTGACCTATTTTATGGCAAGATCAAATTTGGTCCCTTAGGCTTTTGAATGGGAAAAGATGAGAAAGTGCATTTTTCTGTTGCGATTGAGCTCTGTGATATGGAAATGCAGTCAACTTCAACCTCTATAAATACTAGAGGTCAAGGTCATTTAGTGATTTTATAGAAGTGGCCATGGTGGAACAGTTTGCACACTCACTATTCAATCCTATAGAATTGCAGTCTGTTTATTAGCCTGCCTGAGCCGAAAGCTTTCATTTTGGCCACTTGACCTGAGCATATACTGGCAGGTGAGCGATCATTGCCCTTGGGCGACTTGTTCTAAATATAGTCAGTGTTTTTGAAAACATATTTTTGAAGTATCACACAAAAATAAGTTTGCAATACAACTGGAACTATTTTTAGCTCGCCTGAGCACGAAGTGCTCAGGGTGAGCTTTTGGGATACCCTGATGTCCGTCGTCCGTCGTACGTCCGGACGTCCGTCCGTCAACTTTTGCTTGTGTACACTCTAGCAGGCACAGTTTTGATCCAATCTTTCTGAAACTTTGTCAGAATGTTTATCTCCATAAAATCTAGGCCAAGTTCGAAACTGGGTCATGTCGGGTCAAAAACTAGGTCACTAGGTCAAATCTTACTAAAACCTTGTGTACACTCTAGAAGGCACAGTTTTCATCCAAAGTTCATGAAACTTTGTCAGAATGTTTATCTTTATAATATCTAGGACAAGTTCGAAACTGGGTCACGTCGGGTCAAAAACTAGGTCACTAGGTCAAATCTTAGAAAAACCTTGTGTACACTCTAGAAGGCACAGTTTTCATCCAAAGTTCATGAAACTTTGTCAGAACGTTTATCTTTATAATATCTAGGACAAGTTCGAAACTGGGTCACGTCGGGTCAAAAACTAGGTCACTAGGTCAAATCTTAGAAAAACCTTGTGTACGCTCTAAAAGGCACAGTTTTCATCCAAAGTTCATGAAACTTAGTCAGAATGTTTATCCTCATAATATCTAGGACAAGTTCGAAACTGGGTCACGTCGGGTCAAAAACTAGGTCACTAGGTCAAATCATAGAAAAACCTTGTGTACGCTCTAGAGGACACAGTTTTGATCCAATCTATATGAAACGTTGTCAGAATATTTATCTCCATAAACTCAAGGCCGAGTTTGAAACTGGGTCAAAAACTAGGTCAGTAGGTCAAATCTTAGAAAAACCTCGTGTACACTCTAGAAGGCACAGTTTTCATCCAAAGTTCATGAAACTTTGTCAGAATGTTTATCTTTATAATATCTAGGACAAGTACCAAACTGGGTCATGTTGGGTCAAAAACTAGGTCACTAGGTCAAATCATAGAAAAACATTGTGTACGCTCTAGAGGACACAGTTTTGATCCAATTTTTATAAAACATTGTCAGAATGTTTATCTCCATAAACTCTAGGCCAAGTTCGAAACTGGGTCATGTCGGGTCAAAAACTAGGTCACTAGGTCAAATCTTAGAAAAACCTTGTGTACGCTCTAGAAGGCACAGTTTTGATCCAAAGTTCATGAAACTTTATCAGAATGATTATCCTCATAATATGAAGGACAAATTTGAAACTGGGTCATGTAGGGTCAAAAACTAGCTCACTTGGTCAAATCATAGAAAAACCGTGTGTACGCTCTAGAGGACACAGTTTTGATCCAATCTTTATGAAACTTTGTCAGAATGTTTATCTCCATAAACTCTAGGCCAAGTTTGAAAGTAGGTCATGTCAGGTCAAAAACTAGGTCACTAGGGCAAATCTTAGAAAAACCTCGTGTACGCACTAGAAGGAATAGTTTTGATCCAATCTTCATGAAACTATGTCAAAATGTTTATTGTCCATCTATATATGCCCCTTATGAAACTGAGTCACGTCAGATCAGAAACTAGGTCACTAGGTCAAATCTAAGAAAAACTTTGTGTACACCCTAGAGGGCACAGTTTTGATCCAATCTTCATGAAACTGTGTCAGAATGTTTACCTTAATGAAATCTAGGTAAAGTTTGAAACTGGTTTGTGTCGGATCAAAAACTAGGTCACTAGGTCAAATATAAGAACGACCTTGTTTACGCTCCAGAGGGCACAGTTTTGATCCAATCTCAATGAAACTTTGTCAGAATGTTTATTCTTACAATATCCGGTTTGAAACTGGGTCATGTCGGGTCAAAAGCTAGGTCACTAGGTCAAATCTAAATTAAGTTATGTTGCAAGAATCAGAACTAACATTGCAATGATGCCAGCCACAAACTCCTTGGAATACATTAGTTTCACTACAGTGAGATAATGATGCTACCATTCTATCATCTGTGTTTGCCTAGTTAAGTCTAGTTCAAATCCATCAAAGGAACTCAACATGAACGGGAACTTTTCGGAGAAGCGACTCTGCCATTTTCAGCTCACCTGAGCCTTACAGTATTGGTTTTAGCTGCCTCTTTCATCCATCCATACACATTTTCAAACATCTCTGAAACCACTGGGCAGATCAAATTTCATATGGAGCCTGCACATGGGTCAAAGGATTGAAAGTTCTTCAAATGATCTTGGTCACATGACCAAGGTGGCCGCCATTCCCATGTATGGTAAAAACTCTTATAAATCTTCACCAGAGCCAGTGAACTGATTAATGCTCAGGTGAGCGATTCAGGGCCACCATGGCCCTCTTGTTTTATAAAGGCTGTAAAAGAGGGAATACTGTTTAGCTGGTTCCAGTGCCATTACCAAATTGTTATATTACAAAATGCTTAAATTTTAACGTAGAAATCCGTTCAAAACGCCCAAACAACATAACTTTTAACGAGGATTTCGATCTAGTCTATATCAAGATTAGGATGCGGGATGTTTATATTTTACTTTTAACTAGAGAAAATTGGTTAACAGGTTATCTTCACCACCTGGGGCACTGCTGCGAAATAGCATAATTCTGAATCATTTATTGGTATACCGGAGGATTATACGACCTGTTTCATTAGAAACACATATGAAATCGATACCCCGAGTAACCCCAGTTTATATAGTAGTAAGTCGGGTCGGTCGGGGTCAATTTTCTAAGAGCATGTACACAGCATGGTTTGTAAACAGAAGACATAAACTGATTCATTTAATATAATATCCGCTGTTTATAATACTATGCTGACAAAATGTGTACATGGATAAGTGCCTTGAATTACATGACCACTGTCCTTGAATAACATTACTACCATAACCTTTTAACTAGGAATATAGGTTGTAATCATTAGCTTATGGAGCGGTGCATGGCCCAGTTGTTAGAAATGCTTTGTTAAAGTGTAGAAGGTTGTGGGTTCAAATTGCCTTTCAACTGGGTGGCAACTGGAAAACTCTTTGGAATACATTCTCTGTCAGCCCAGCAGTAAATGGGCTTCCTTTTCACATCATGGAAAGACAAGGCAGTGAAAGGAGAGGGATTTGTTCAAGTCATCCATACGCATTTATAATGCCCAAGATATGGATGGAGGCTCTAATTCTCACTGCTCCTATGGCCACTAAGTTGTGGGAAAACTTTACTGCTGAATTTCAGAGTTTATTTAGGGGATAACTGTACTCAAAATTGTCATTTGGGGAGGTAAATCGTCAGTCTTATGGTCTGAAATTTCATTTTATGGCGACGCATCAGCGGAGCCGTAAAACACAATTTGTGACCATAAAACTGATGATTTACGTCCCCAAATGACAATTTTTATCCCCCGACCAAAAGGTTGGGGTTATATAGCAATGAGCCTGGCGTCCGTCCGTCTGTCCGTCCGTCCGTCCGTCCTCCGTCCGTCCGTCCGTCCGTCCGTCTGTCCGTCCGTAAACATTTTCTTGTCCGCTCTATATCTTGAATACCCTTTGGAATATTTTCATGATACTTCAGAGTTATGTAGAACAAGTCATGACGATGTGTCGCGTACAAGAATGGTAACTCTTGCTATTGTACTTTTTGAATTATCTCCCCTTTGGTGATTTTTTTGGCAGATTCGTGTCCGCTCTGTAACTTGAATACCCTTTGGAATATTTTCATGATACTTCACAGAAATGTAAAACAGATCATGACGATGTGTCGCGAACAAGAGTGACAACTCTTGCTTTCTTACTTTTTGAGTTATTTCCCCTTGATAGTTTTAGGTGTGATTTTTTGGCAGATTCGTGTCCGCTCTATAACTTGAATACCCTTTGGAATATTCTCATGATACTTCACAGATATGTAGAACAGGACATGATGGTGTGTCGTGAACAAGAATGACAACTCCTGCTTTCTTACTTTTTGAGTTATTTCCCCTTGATCATTTTAGGTATGATTTCGTGTCCACTCTATAATTTGAATACCTTTTGGAATATTTTCATGATACTTCACAGATATGTAGAACAGGTCATGACGATGTGTCGCGAACAAGAATGACAACTCCTGCTTTCTTACTTTTTGAGTTATTTCCCCTTGATTGTTTTAGGTGTGATTTCGTGTCCGCTCTATAACTTGAATACCTTTTGGAATATTTTCATGATACTTCATAGATATGTAGAACAGGTCATGACGATGTGTCGCGAACAAGAATGACAACTCTTGCTTTCTTACTTTCGGAGTTATTTCCCTTTGATGATTTTAGGTGTCCGCTCCATAGCTTGAATACCTTATGAAACATTTTCATGATACTTCACAGATATGCAGAACAGGTCATGACAATTTGTCTCATACATGAATGATAACTCTTGCTTTTATACTTTGTGAGTTATTTCCCTTCGGTAGTTTGAGCTGCTGTTTGAGTCTTTGCTCCATATCTATATATATATAACCCTGGCCAGCTCCAGAATTTGAATAACCGTGTACCTTTTAGAATATTGATTATCATGCTGTGATATCTTATCAGTGTTCCTTAATCTCTCTGACCCCTCCACATTCCCGTGCCCCCTCCCGCACCCCTCTCCTGCAGTGCCCCCCCCCCCCCCCCCCCCACCCCACCCCCCACCACCACCACCACCACCAAAAAAAATTTTTTTTTTCCAGATTTGGATTCTTTGTCCAAATTCACTTATGAGAGAGCTCAAAATTAGGTTTGTAAGGCTTGTACTTTAGAAGTTATTCACACATTTTGAAGGTTGAATGTATCGTATGCTATACATTTGTGTATATGGTGGCTGTTTGAGATATTACCTCTTTTTAGCAGTCAAGCATACTGTTTTAGTCTGAGTGTTAGATAATCATGCATCTGTTAACAGTTAATGTCAATCAGAAGCATAAAAGAACGACAATATATTACTAATATGTGTTTTGAAGTGCACCCTTTTTTCCAAGGCCCATGGGGTCTTTGGTCGGGGGATTTGCCATCTCCTCTGATGGCTATTTTTGTTACAGTTATCCCCATTCTAATGCACTTTATCATATTTCACTTTTCAAAGTCTACTGCTTTACACCCACAGCGAGTGCTTTCAGTAGCGTAAAACCATACGTCAGCCAATGAGAAGCGACGTTTCTTAATGAAGTCAGGTTTGCTACAGTGTCGCAATTTTTTGATGTTATCCAATCAGATGTCACGTTACATTCAGTGCATTAGAATTTTGTTTAAATAGACTGTTTTTACTTTTAATATAAATACAAAGCAAGCAAAACTAAGCTAGAAATAGAATCATATTTATGTTTTGCATCAGACAAACTCGTAGGACCTCAGTATTTATATTCATGTAGTAGAATTGATGTATTTATTTCTTTTTGTCTTGCAGTTCATCAAAACAGCTAAACATGACGTACCAGAGACCATACAGTATGGCAGATTGCTGAAGGAACTTGGAAAAGTTGTGAAAACCTATGTGGAAATTATGGTAACTAGGTCACAGGGCTATACATAACAATACTTTATCATACCAGTTGTCTAGTTATACTCTTGTGTATGAAGTGGATTTGGAGGTACAGTAGGCCCTCTTTACAATGACAGCATTTGTTCCCAAAAATTTTGACGCTAAACTGAATTTGCTGTTGTAAAGAATGCATATTAAGAAGAACTTGGCCATTCTGTGCATATCAAAATGACATTATAAAGAATTTTGCTGTTGTAAAGAGCGCTGTTGTAAAGAGGGTTGACTGTATCCTTTTTAGCTCACCTGTCAAGGTGAGCTTATAGTATAGCAATGGTCCGTTGTCCGTCGTCCGTCGTCGTCGTCGTCGTCGTCGTCGTCCACACTTTTAAACACCAATATCTCCTAAACCAGCAGACCAATCTTGATCAAATTTTATGTGTAGCATTGTTGGGGTGAGGGATTGACTGCATTAGGTTTAAGGGCAGATTGGGTTGGAACTCTGGTTGCCATGGCAACATATAGCTCCCATAGACTTATAATGGGAAAAACTTCAAAAATCTTCTTCTCTGAAACCATGAGGCCCAGAGCTTACATATGTAGTATGTACCAATGTCTAGTGGTCCCCTACATAAATCCTGCCAACCATGCCCCTGGGGCCGAAATTGGCCACTCCCCAGGGGTCATTAGCTGCCATAGACTTACAATTGGAAAATCTTAAAAATCTTCTTCTCTGAAACCATGAAGCCCAGAGCTTACATATTTAGTATGTACCAATGTCTAGTGGTCCCCAACATAAATCCTGCCAACCATGCCCCTGGGGTCCAAATTGGCCACGCCCCGGGGGTCATTAGCTGCCATAGAGTAACAATGGGAAAATCTTAAAAAATCTTCTTCTCTGAAACCATGAGGCCCAGAGCTTACATATTTAGTATGTACCAATGTCTAGTGGTCCCCAACATAAATCCTGCCAACCATGCCCCTGGGGCCCAAATTGGCCACGCCCCGGGGGTCATTAGCTGCCATAGAGTAACAATGGGAAAATCTTAAAAAATCTTCTTCTCTGAAACCATGAGGCCCAGAGCTTACATATTTAGTATGTACCAATGTCTAGTGGTCCCCTACATAAATCCTGCCAACCATGCCCCTGGGGCCGAAATTGGCCACTCCCCAGGGGTCATTAGCTGCCATAGACTTACAATGGGAAAATCTTAAAAAATCTTCTTCTCTGAAACCATGAGGCCCAGAGCTTACATATATAGTATGTACCAATGTCTAGTGGTCCCCTACATTAATCCTGCCAACCATGCCCCTGGGGCCGAAATTGGCCACGCCCCGGGGGTCATTAGCTCCAATAGACTTACAATGGGAAAATCATAAAAAATCTTCTTCTCTGAAACCATGAAGCCCATAGCTTATATATATAGCATGTATCAATGTCTAGTGATCCCCTACTAAAATCCTGCCACCCATGCCCCTGGGGCTCAAATTGGCCACGCCCCAGGGGGTCATTTGTTTATATATAGCTATATAGCTTAAGAACCTTCAAAAATCTTCTTCTTTGGAACCATGAGGCCCAGAGCTTATATATATAGAGCATGTTGCAATGTCTAGTGGTCCCCTACATAAATCCTCCCAACCAAGCCTCTGGGGTCCAAACTGGCCAATCCCCAGGGGTCATAAGCTCCTATAGACTTATGATGGGAATAACTTCAAAAATCTTCTTCTCTGAAACCATGAGGCCCAGAGCTTACATATTTAGTATGTGCCAATGTCTAGTGGTCCCCTACATAAATCCTGCCAATCATGCCCCTGGGGCGCAAATTGGCCACACATCGGGGGTAATTAGCTCCAATAGACTTACAATGGGAAAATCATAAAAAATTTTATCTCTGAAACCATGAGGCCCATAGCTTGTAAATATAGCAAGGATCAATGTCTAGTGATCTCCTACTAAAATTCTGCCTCTGATGCCCTTGGGGCTCAAATTGCCACACCCCAGGGGGTCATTTGTTTATATATAACTATATAGCTTAAGAACCTTCAAAAATCTTCTTCTCTGGAACCATGAGGCACAGAGCTTATATATATATAGTATGTAGCAATTTTTAGTGGTCCCCTACATAAATCCTCCCAACCAAGCCTCTGGGGTCCAAACTGGCCACTCCCCAGGGGTCATAAGCTCCCATAGACTCATAATGGGAAAAACTTTAAAAAAATCTTTTTTTCTGAAACCATGAGGCCCAGAGCTTATATATTTGGTATGTAGCAATGTCTAGTGGTTCCCTACATGAATCCTACCACCCTTGCCCCTGGGGCCCAAATTGGCCATGCCCTAGGGAGCCATTAGCTCCCATAGACTTACAAAGAGAAAATCTTAAAAAAAAATCAACTTCTCTGAAACCATGAGGCCCAGAGCTTACATATGTAACATGAAGCAATGTCTAGTGGTCCTCTACATAAATCCTGCCAACCATGCCCCTGGGGTCCAAATTGGCCACGCCCCGAGAGTCATAAGCTCCCATAGACTTACAATGAGAAAATCTTGAAAAATCTTCTTTTTTGAAACCATGAGGCCCAGAGCATATATATGTAGCATGTAGCAATGTCTAGTGGTCCCCTACATAAATCCTCCCAACCATGACCCTGCGGTGCAATTGGCCACGCCCAGGGGGTCATAAGCTCCCATAGACTTACAATGGGAACATTTAAAAAAATCTTCTTCTCTGTAAAAATGAGGCCAAGAGCGTATATATGTAGCAGGTAGCAATGTCTAGTGGTCCCCTACATAAATCCTGCCAACCATGCCCCTGGGGTCCAAACTGGCCATGCCCCGGGGGTCATTAGTTCCCGTATACTAACAATGGGAAAATCTTAAAAAATCTTCTTAAACCATGTGGCCCAGAGCTAACTTCTTTAGTACATATGTAGCAACGTTTAGTGGTCTCCAACTTAAATCCTGCCATCCATGCCCCCTGGGGTCCAAATTGGCCATGCTGCTCCCATAGACTTATAATGGGAAAGACTTCAAAAAAATTTTTCTGTGAAACCATGAGGCCCAGAGCTTATGTATTTAGTATGTTGCAGTGTATAGTGGACCTCTACATAAATCCTGCCAATCAAAAACCTGAGGTCCAAACTGGCCACACCCTAGGGGCTTGTTTGTTTATATAGAGCTATATAGCTAAAGAACCTTCAAAAACTTCTATGAAACCATAAGGCCAAGAGCTTATGTATTTAGTATGTTGCAGTGTATAGTGGACCTCTACATAAATCCTGCCAATCAAAAACCTGGGGTCCAAACTTGCCACACCCCATGGGGTCATCAAATCCTATAGAATTGCAGCCTGTTTATTAGCTTACCTGAGCTGGAAGCTTACATTTTATAACTCAGGTGAGCGATCGTTGCCCTTGGGCTACTTGTTTCATTGTCTAATCTGTTAAAGGATGGGTCAGCCAAAAATGGATACCTCCAAATATAGTAAGTTCGAGTCAGTTAAACATTACGGGGTATAAATGATCACCTGTATACTCACTCTAGTACTTCGTTATAAGAAAATCTACCACTGCCAAAAGGCTTATACTAACTTTGAGTGCACAGACCAGCCTGGATACTTGAGCACTTTGATCAGCATTTGTGCATTATATTCATTTATATTTTAGAAAGCCAACTGCATATTCTCTGAACAGAACATGTGTAGTCCAGGCCCCGAGGTTATAAAACTTTTTTCGTGTACTCAGCTGAGTATGAACTTTTCTCTGCTGATAAAAATGATAATGCCAAGTTTATCAGCAGAGTAAATTTTATACTCCCCTAAATTGAGCATGAAAATAACTGTACTTATCAGTAATATGCTATTTATTGGTAGGTAAAATTTCATAGCATGAAACAGGTTTTATAGCCTCAGGGCCAGTTTTGGCATATACAGTCATTATATGCTGGAAGACAGCTTGTATCTCTCCAGGGCTTATTTCTCTTATGAAAACTGTACTCTGACAGTAGCTGTTCTAATATGAGCCGTGACACAAGAAAACCAACAATGTGGTTGTGCACCCAGCGCAGACTCAGATCAGCTTTGTCATCCACCCAATCTGATCAGACTCTTTGCTAAGTGCTGAAAGGGTAGCTAAGGGTCTAAGCTACCACCATACGGACAGTGAAGACTCTTGATCAGATTGGGCAGATACCCAGGCTGATCTGAGTCTTTGCTGGGGGCACATGCCAATTTGTTGGTTTTGTCATGTCACGGCTCATTATTTATGAAAATTAAACAAAAACTGAACAGGTTTCTCCATATCAGGAAGTGTAGTACTGCCCTAAATCACATGACTAGTGTTCTGCTTTTATATGTTCTAAAATGAAGGCTATATTGATTCATAAGTTACATGAAACATCACTCCTATGATGCTGTTTGTATTATTCTACATAAACTAATATGACTGATCAACCCCAAATTTGAAGAAAAAAATTTTTTGATACTGGTTGGCTGTGTGTCAAATTGTGCTTGTAGAATAGCAAACAGTGCATACTCTGATCAGACTGCTCATAAAGGAGCAGTCTGATCTCAGTTTACACTGTTTCTCATTCATATTTGTCCCAGTATTTCTTGTCATCAGATAAAACACTTGTTTTCATAAATCCTGAAGAGTGAATTTTATGAAAAGAGAATTTCATGAAAATTGAATGATGAAAATTTACAGAAACCAACTACGGCCAAACAGAAAACAGAGAAGAAGAGAAAGAAAAAGAAAGCTGTGGCAGTGAAGAATATTGAAGGAATTGATGTTCTTCATGAGCACACACAAAATAAACTACAGCAGATGGAGATGGAACAGAGGAAAAATATCTATAATTTTGAGGTGAGATGGGTAAAAATGAATATTGTAAGCTTCCAGGATACACACTGGGTCAACTCATTTTGATCACCTTTGTCATTACCCCATTGTCCGGAAAATGGCTTTTATGTTTCTAGTACTTAATACTGAAATCAGTACTATGAGCACAACACTTGTTGATTGGTCTTGTGTTATGCTATTGAAATGCATGTATTGTCAGCTGCATCAACAAGTGGTGAATTGAGGTAAATCAAGCATCAAATAAACTTTTACTTTTGATGTATGCCATTGTGCAGTATCTAAAATTTTCAAGTATAATTATGTCACATAACTGTCTGACTAGCTGCCAGAATAACTGTAGGAGTATTTCAATTCTCATATCGACGTTGCCCCCGCACCTCAGCGGAACAAAGCCATAGCCGCAGTAACGGGGCAGAATAACTGTATGACTAGCTGTGCCTTATGTAAACATGTGAGGTAATTTAAGTAGTTGGTCGGAACAACCCACTGTGAGTTTATAGATGATAATGTAATTGTATGGTTGGTTGTGAATGCACTCTTCAAAACATGCTATGATCCATCATCTTAAGGTATTACTTATTGTTATTATGTCCCCCCACCAAAGGTGAGGGGGGACATATTGTTTTCAGTGCAGATCCCGGGCGTTGGCGTCGGCGTCCCTGTGACAGATTTCTTGTATGCGGGATATCTCTTGAACCAATGGATGGAATTTGACCAAACTTGCATGGATACATTATTGGGACAAGTTTAAGAGCTGGTTAGATTTTGGTGACCTTGACCTCATTTTCAAGGTCACTGGAGGACATAGATGACAATTTCTTGTATGCGCGATATCTCTTGAACCAATAGATGGAATTTCACCAAACTTGCATGGATGCATCATTGTGACAAGTTTAAGAGCTGATTAGATTTTGGTGACCTTGACCTCATTTTCAAGGTCACTGGAGGACATAAATGACAATTACTTGTATGCGCGATATCTCTTGAACTAATTGATGGAATTTCACCAAACTGGTATGGATACATCATTGGGACAAGTTTAAGAGGTGATTAGGTTTTGGTGACCTTGACCTCATTTTCAAGGTCACTGGAGGACTTAGATGAAAAATTTCTTGTATGCGCGATATCTCTTGAACCAATAGATGGAATTTCACCAAACTTGCATGGATGCATCATTGTGACAAGTTTAAGAGCTGATTAGATTTTGGTGACCTTGACCTCATTTTCAAGGTCACTGGAGGACATAAATGACAATTTCTTGTACCCACTATATCTCTTGAACCAATGGATGGAATTTGACCAAACTGGCATGGATACATCATTGGGACAAGTTTAAGAGTTGATAAGATTTTGGTGACCTTCAACTCATTTTCAAGGGCACTGGAGGACTTAGATGAAAATATCTTGTACCAGTGATATCTCTTGAACCAATGGATGGAATTTCACCAAAATTGCATGGATACATCATTGGGACAAGTTTAAGAGGTTTTAAGATTTTGGTGACCTTGACCTTATTTTTAAGGTCATTGGAGGATTTAGATGACAATTTCTTGTAACCACTATATCTCCTGAATCAATGAATGGAATTTCTCAAAAATTTCAGGGATATATCATTGCGACAAATTTAAGAGCTGATCAGATTTTGCTGACCTTGACCTCATTTGCAAGGTCACTGGAGGACTTAGATGACAATTTCTTGTACCCACTAAATCTCCTGAACCAATGGATGGAATTTCACCAAACTTGCATGCATACATCATCAGGACAAGTTTAAGAGCTGATTAGATTTTGGTGACCTTGATCTCATAGTCAAGGTCACTGGAGGACTTACATGACATTTTCTTGTACCCACTATATCTCCTGAACCAATGGATGGAATTTCACCAATCTTTCATGGATAAATCATTTGGACAAGTTAAAGAGGTGATTTGATTTTGGTGACCTTGATCTCATTTTCAAGGTATAGTCATCTATGTAGGATATATTAAGAACCAGTGGATGGATTTTCTCTAAACTTGTCTAGATATTTTACTTGTTCAGGCTTTTTATTCATTAGAGGGGATGGGAAAATGGGCTGGTGGGGGGACATCAGTTTTTCTCTGAAAAACATTTCTAGTATTAATCCTAATATTGGGACATCTAAAACCCATCAATTTTCCATTTGTCCCAGTACTTAAGTTATTACGGTAGATTACAGTTTCAAGTCCACCAAATTATCATGCAATATAATAATTAAGATGCATTCACTTTGGTTTACTCCCGTTTCGCCTACTCCCATTTGGCTACTCCCGTTTTGCCTATGATTTGTCCCATTTCGCCTACTCCCAGTTTGCCTACTCTAAAATATATCACTATTCCAGTTTCGCCTACTCATTTTTTTTAACATACAAATGGTAGTGAAAAATATTTTTTTAATATTTTGTTTATTTACATCCTTATATTAACACATTTAAAAACATGCTGCATTAAATATTTCATCAAGAATGAAAAAAAAAATAATAATGAATAACACAGTATAGACAGGAGTTGCTTATAAGCTTAAAATAAAGGTCCCACTTCTCCTCCCTCCCCATGCTTAAAAAGTATTAAAAACCCATGGTAAATAGAACTAATACAAGAATATATACTTCCTAGTTAAAGTCCAAGCTGTTTTGAATTTTAAAACATATGTAAAATAATGATATGTACTTGCTATACAAGCTCACAGTATGAGATAATTATAAACAGATTACACTAATTTATAATCCTTCAGTAATTATCAATCAGCCAAAGTCCTGATTAACAGGTACTATAAAGATAGGTTTGATAAAAAAAAAATTAAAAAACATGTACATTAAAACAAAATAAATAGATGAATAAAAAATATAATATAAAAATATTATAGAAAAATAATAATGATAATAATAATAATAATATAAAAATAATAATTATATAATAATAATAAATAATATAAAAAAAATTCATTGAGTAGGCGAAACGAGAATAAGGTTATATTTGACAGTAGGCAAAATGGGAGTAGGCGAAATGGGAATAGGCGAAAAGGGTTTTACACGAAATGGGAGTAGGCAAAATGGGAACATCCCTTCACTTTCTTAATGCTGACCTTTCTTGTGTAGCTTGAATTTCAAACTCACAGACTACATGTAGAATACCCTAATGTGCTTATGTACTGGGACACCTAAAACCATTAATTTTCCATTTGTCCCAAATGGAAAATTAATGGTTTTTAGGTGTCCCAATATTTAAGTCCATTAGGGTAAGTTTTGTTGTATACTAGGATGAGGAAGATCTCTCAGCAAGTTCAGCGATGAGAATTCCTAAAGCGGGGGCATTCTTTGACTCCTCACTGAGCCAGGACTCCTCAGAACAGGAATCTCCAGAGAAAAAACCCAGATCACTCACACTGAAAGTCTCAAATGGCAAAATTGTCAGGTCAGTAAAACTATAGGTTTATAAAGGACTAGATAGAAGGGGTACTAGAAGAATTGTCATGCCTTCTTTCTCTGCTAAAAAACACATGCCCTTAGATTTTTCCTCACGATTGTCAGGAATTTTTCCTGTTTGCAAAATGTTGATAAGGTAATCACAGTGTGGCCCCTCATCTGAGAATGAACAGAAATTGATGTAATCATAAAAATTGTCTTTTGGCGGAGCTTGCAATTTAAGGTCTATAGGTACACCTTTTGATTTTTCACCAGTATATCAAAGGGAGTCAACTTTTGTTACTTCCTGTTTGCTTCCCTGCATGATGAAATTCTTCCAAAAAAGGGGTGGGGGTTCTACACTTTAAGGAAAGAATTTGCTCCTCAAGGAGCAAAGTCTTTCCTGTAAGAGTTGACCCCTATTGAGAAGGGAGTCATAAGGCAGCGTTGCTTGTCCAGAAAGTATACCCATACACCATAATTTACAGCATTCGATTGCTCATTATTTTGTACAACCAGTCCACCACAACTGTCTGTTATTGCTGACTTTCTCACAGTTATCTAAAGTTATTTATTTTTCTGAACTAGTGAGAAGAAACAGAGGACAAGTAATAGAGGAGAATTCCAGCCATTGGTCGGCAGCAGCGATATAGAAGACAGCGATGAGGAAGGACTTGTTGTTGATGAAAATCCTAAATCTCGAAGAAAGAAAGCGGATACACAACCTATCAAGCTCAAGCTTTCCAGTAGGCACTCATTTAGAATTGATATTTTTTTTTTGATTTGACCACTAATCTTAAAGGCCAGTCTGCTGGAGGTGTGGTTATCTGAAATTTAATGGGTTCAGCTAGGTCAGAGTCAGGTCATCTCAGAATGTAAACAGAACATGCACATGTTGAAATCAGCTGATCAGGTATAATCTCTATAACAAACCATTCAAGCTACAGCCATGTGCTTTTCTGTTTTGAGTTTGTTGTGGTCAGGTGGCTGGGGTCAAAGGTGAAAGGAGCAGTCTCTATAAGGCCATTTTCATGGCTAAAACCGATTTTCTTTAAACTTTGTATACTTTAACTGATATGTATTGACTGTCTTATGGTGCAATTCCAGATTGTTTGGTTCTTTGGTTTTCGCTGTATGCACGATTTAAGTGGATGGGGGTAATTGGTCAACTCTTAAAAGGGAATTTCTCCCTAAGGAGCTCCCAAGGAGCAAATTCTTCCTTTTAAGAGTAGATTTCATCGGGGAATGGCTACATCACCCAGGGAAGCAAACAGGAAGCCACAAAAGTTGTTTCCCTTTGTAAAAAGATGTGATAAAAAACACATGAGGTATACCCATATACCTTAAGGAGCATGCTTGGCTTTGAAATTTTTGCATTCATATTGATTTTGAAAGTTATTAGGGTAAAGTCGGGTAAATTCATACAGCAGGTAAATTTGGACAGTGACATTGTTTCCTTTATATGTCAGATGTTTGGAATTTAAACAAAATTAACAGGGCAAACAGTGAAAATCCTGATGTGATGGCTCATTATGAGCCATCTCACCTGGATTTTCTCTCTTTGCAATGGTTATGTCCGAATTTACCCGCTCTCGGAAGTTACCCGACTGGACCCTATAATCTATTTCTTGTTTCAGTTCACAACAAACCGTCCGCAGATACCTCCTCCACAGTCAAGAAAGAAGCATCAAGTCACCAATCAGAACCTCTCAAACATCTTCAACAGCCAATCAGCACTCATGTCTCATTTCCTGCACCAAAATCAAAATCATCACTATCACCAGCAATTTCATCTCCACCATCATCAACATTAGCGTTATCATCCCAACTCTCACAGTTGCAATCCGATCTCAAATCAAAAGAAAGACTGTCAGTTAAACCAGAACACCCTGCCATAAAAAGTGAATTGACACTCAGTGATATAATTAGCCAGTCGGCATTAAGTCAGGGGGTTTCAACTCTGGGTAGTAAGTTGGAACCCGTCAGTGATTCAGGGGAGCCAGTGACAGTGGAGCAGGCATTACGGATGAACATTCCGACAATACGAGGGGGGTTAAACGGAAGTATCGCAGATATTTTGGAGGCCAGTGGTTATGGCACTGAAACAGCTTTTTCTGTGGATGATGACATTAAGTAAGTATTGGTGATTTATTTTGAGATTAAAGGTGAATGGGTACCCTTACAGGGGAAGCAATTATTTCATTTTTAGCTCACCTGGCCCGAAGGACCATAGTGAGCTATTGTCATACCAATGCGTCCGGCGTGCATCGTGCGTCGTCCCGAAATGTGTCCGTCAACACCTAAAAACAAATATTCAAACATCTTCTTCTGTAAAACTACTGGTCCGTTGGTTCTCAAATTTCACATGGAGCAGGACCTGACTCCAGGGTCTCAGAATTTTAAAATTGGGTCAGGTTGAAAATCCAAGATGGCCTCCGTTACTAAAAATAGCAAAACAACAAAATAAACTTCTTCTCCAGAACCACTGGATATATTTGTCTGAATTTTGGCGTGGAACATCAGTGAAACCTTGGTATTCAAAATTATAGAAATGAAAAAAATCTGTAGCGTAGTTTTGTCACAGTGACCTACTTTGTGTTTATGAGTGTAATTTTGCTCAAATGCCACTGTCAGAAAACGACTTATTCAAACAACTTCAAACAACTTCTTCTGTAAAACCACTGACCCCATTGGTCTAAAATTTCACATGGAGCATGACCAGACTGCAGAGTTTCAAAATTGTAAAATTGGGTCAAGTCAAGAATCCAAGATGGCCGCCGTTACTAAAAATAGCAAAAACAACAAAATCAACTTCTTCTCCAGAACCGTTTGGTATATTTGGTTGAAAGTTTGCATGGAACATGAATGGGACCTCGGGATTGAAAATTATAAAAATGAAAAAAATCTATAGTGGAATTAGGTAACAGTGACCTACTTAGCGCTTACAAGACCGATTTTGCTCAAATGTCATAATCTCAAGAAAACGCAATCGATTCTGGTCAGATTTGGTCAGAAATGGTCCTTGAATGGAATAATTTCAATTTTGTGCCAGTTGACTATCCAAGATGGCCACCACGGGGGCCGTTACTAAAAATAGCTCAAACATAAAAATGACAATGACTCAAGAACCCTTGAATGGAATTGGACCAATTTTGTGTCAGAATGTTCCTTACATGAAGCCGTTTCGATTAATTATGTCTCCCCCCTTAAGGGTCGGGAGACATATTGTTTTTCCCCGGGCGTCTGTCTGTCTGTCCGTCCGTCCGTCCGTCCGTCCGTCTGTCCGTCCGTCCGTCCGTCTGTCCGTCTGTCCGTCTGTCACAAATGGTGTCCGATCTATAACTTGAAAACCGCTCAAGCTATATTCGCGAAACTTCATATAAATATCAATCAACATGAGACGACGTGCAGAGTGCAAGAACGGTAACTCTGGCATTTATACTTTTTGAGTTATTTCCCTTGGAACTTAGTCCATCACAAAATCGTGTCCGTTCTATAACTTGAAAACCGCTCAAGCTATATTTGCGAAACTTCATATAAATATCAATCAACATGAGACGACGTGCAGAGTGCAAGAATGGTAACTCTGGCATTTATACTTTTTGTACTTTTTGAGTTATTTCCCTTGGAACTTAGTCCAGCACAAAATCGTGTCCGTTCTATAACTTGAAAACCGCTCAAGCTATATTCTCGAAACTTCATATAAATATCAATCAACATGAGACGGCGTGCAGAGTGCAAGAATGGTAACTCTGGCATTTATACTTTTTGAGTTATTTCCCTTGGAACTTAGTCCG
The DNA here is from genome assembly GCA_963989385.1 of Ctena decussata. NCBI lineage: Eukaryota > Metazoa > Mollusca > Bivalvia > Lucinida > Lucinidae > Ctena > Ctena decussata. The sequence goes on along the minus strand of OZ022507.1, from coordinate 35,451,914 downwards.
TCACAAAATTGTGTTTCAATTGTGTCCGCTCTATAACTTGAAAACTGCTCAAGCTTTATTCACCAAACTTCATACAAATATCAATCAACATGAGGCGATGTGCAGAGTGCACAAATGGTAACTCTGGCATTTATACTTTTTGAGTTATTTCCCTTGGAACTTTGTCCATCACAAAATTGTGTCTCAGTCGAGTCCGTCTATAACTTTAAAACCATTCAAGCTATATTCATGAAAGTTCATACAAATATCAATCAACATCAGACGACGTGCAGAATGCAAGAACCATAACTTTAGCATTTATACTATTTGAGTTATTTCCCTTAGAACTTTGTCAGTCACAAAATTGTGTCTCAGTCGTGTCTGCTCTATAACTTGAAAACCATTCAAGCTATATTCACGAAACTTCATACAAATATCAATCAACATTAGAAGAATTGCATAGTGCAAGAACCATAACTCTTGCATTTATACTTCTTTAGTTATTTCCCTTGGACCTTTGTCAGTCACAAAATCGTGTCTCAATCGCTTTATTACTTGAAAACCGGACAAGCTATATTCACGAAACTTCATACAAATGTCAGTCAACACTAGACAACCTGCAGAGCACAGCATTTATACTATTTGAGTTATTTCCCTTGGAACTTTGTCATTCACAAAATCGTGTCTCAATCGTCTAAGCTCTATAACTTGAAAACCGTTATGCTATATTCATGAAACTTCATACAAATATCAGTCAACATATAAATAGACGACATGCAGAGCACTGTAACTCTTGCATTTAAATTTTTTGAAAAAAAAACTAACATTACATGACATGCAGAGCATAACAACTATAACTCTTTACTTATTATGAATCCCTGCCTCAGGGTAGGGAAACATATTGTTTTTCCCTTGGCGTCTGTCTATTAGTCTATCACAAAATATCTTTACTGGATACGAGCTCATTGTTTGCATGAAAAATGACCAGTATTTGCATTAGAAATTGTATTTAAAGTTTCCATTTGAAATTGTATTTAATGACTGATCCTTTTGACATCAGAAAGGGGGGAGACATCTGTTTTTTCGTAGAAAAACAATTCTAGTTGCAATTTGGCATTCCAAGATGGCCGCCATCTGCCGTTACTAAAAATAGCACAAAACATGAAAATGACAATATCTCAGTAACCACTGAATGGATTTCGACGAAATTTGTGTCAAAATGATTCTTGCATTGAGATGTTTCAAAAGTATTTAACTATAGATCAGTCATGTTTGCCACTGTTACTAAAAATAGAAAAATGTGAAAATTAGAAAATCTCAATGGAATTGGACTAATTTTCTATCAGAATGGTCCTTTCATTAAGCTTTTTCGATTTTTTGCATTTTGGCATTCCAAGATGGCTGCCATCTGCTGTTACTAAAAATAGCACAAAACATGAAAATGACAATATTTCATTAACCGCTGAATTGATTAAGATGAAAATTGTGGCAAACTGATTCTTGCTTTGAGTCCTTTAAAAAATTAACAAATATAGACCCGTCAAGTTGGCCTCTGTTACTTAAAATAGCAAAATATGAAAATTAGAAAATTACAATGGAACTGGACCAATTGTGTGTCAAAATAGTCCTTGCATGAAAGCTTTTCGATCTTTTGCATTTTGCCATTCCAAGATGGCCACCAACTGCCGTTACTAAAAATAGCACAAACTGACAACATCTCAGTAACCCCTGAATGGATTTTGATGAAATTGTGGCAAAATGATTCTTGTATTGAGATGTTTCAAAAGTAAATATATAAAGACCAGACAAGTTGGCCTCTGTTACTTAAAGTAGCAAAATGTGAAAATGAGAAAATCTCATTTGATTTGGACCAATTTTGTATCAGAATGGTCTTGTTGCACAAAAGCCAGGTGAGCGATATCAGGCCCATTTGGGCCTCTTGTCAGTTTTGCCTTCCATTTCAATGGGATCAACTCTAAGGACAGAATTTGCTCCCAAAGGAGCAAAATTTGCTCCCAAGGGAGCAAATAACCCAAGGGAGCAAATTTTTCTTTAAGAGTAGATCCTATTTTTGAAAGGGTTTTATACAAGGAAGCAAACAGGAAGTCACAAGGTTATCCCCTTCATGAAAATGGCAGAAAAGCATGGAGGTGTACACATACCTTAGACCACAGATTAATTTCATTTAGAAAAGGAGAAGGGGATGAAGATGGAGAGTGGGGTTGGGGGAGAGAGAGTGATTTGAGTTCTTGGAAAATTTTGCTTATTTAAACCATTAACACAGACTGGGAGAGGTTTTGCAAAGTTTGAGATTGCTCAGTTTATTTTCAGACTTTCAGTTAAAATGAAGACTAAGTTTAAAACATTTTGCATGTTCAACTTTTCCCATACATTTTTGTTAGCTCGCCTGAATGAATTCAGGAAGAGCTATTGTACTACCCCCGGAGTCGGTTAGCAAAATGTTAAAGTTTTACGTTAAAGTTTTTTTTATGTGATGGGCAAGGCGCTGTCAGGCGAGCTATCCTGTCCCTATGACAGGTCTTGTTTAACATGCTGTCTGCTGAAGGAAAAGGTTAGTTTTTGATAACATTGAAAACCCAGATCAGACCGATCTGAATGAGAGTTTGAGCAGGGTCTTTACTGTATGTCTTTATGAACCACCCTCTCAAAATGATACATGACTAGTCCAACTTCAGGGTTCGAGGTTATAAAACTTGAGTATAATCTCAAACTCAAAATAAAGCACACTGATTGGCTGCTTCCGAGCATGTGCTCGGAAGCAGCCAATCAGTGTGCTTTATTTTGAGTTTGAGAATGTACTTAAGTTTTATAACCTCGGGGCCAGATGTAGAAGATTCTGTCATGGAATTGAATCAGCACTTCAAGGTGAATGGAAACACTTGAAGGGGAAGCAACTCTGCCTTGTTTATTTTTGCTTCCCTTTCTAGTGGGGAGTGTGGGATGGGTGAACTCTGTGAGAAAAGAATTGGCTCTCCTGGAGCAGAGTCTTTCCTTTAATGTAACCCCCATTTTGCAAAGGTTTTGTCATCCAAACAGGAAGCAAACAGAAAGTCACAAAAGTTGTCTCCCTTTGAAAAAATGGTGGGAAAATATGTTGGTGTACCCAGACACCTTTAAAGTGAATAAGAGAAGTGTTTTGAGATTTATAAAGTTTATATTTGAATATTTCTCTAGCCGGGCACCATCTCCCAGTATGAGGGAAGCAATTCAGGGTATGTTATCTATGAGCCGTATGGGTGGCCTAAGTGGCATGCAGTTATTCTCCCGGGCAGAGAGTCGGCGGCAGGCCATCAAGATGAGAAGTTCTCTAGCAAATGAAGATGAAGAGGAACAGCTTTCAAAGTGTTACCAGGATGATGAATATGGTAGGCAGCTATATTTGTTGCACTTGCTATTAGTATCTTACCAAAACTGCTTATTTGTGCATGTGCATTACCACAGACCTTAGACAATTTTTATTTGTGATACAAATACACGTAAAACATCATAATGTTAGAGCTACAAATGATATAACTATTCATTTAAGTTCCCCTTTGCAATCATCAGGGTGTCATCTCAATTTCTTTAGAAATTTGATTGGTTGATTGATTGTTTTGGGTTTAATGGCCCTTTGAGACAGTATTTCAGTCTAAATCAGGCTGTCTCCCAGAGAGAGGGAGAAAGAAGAGAGAAATGACAGACAAGAGCAAAAAATGTCCAAACAACCCCCACCTGCACCTACTGCAAGCACAGTAGGCCCGTGTCCCACTATTATCCAAATCAGTAGGACGCCCGGCACGGGAAGTTATCCATCACAACATTTTATGCCCCCGAAGGAACTTTGGGTGGCATATTAAATTGCACCGTCCGACTGTCAGTCCGTCTGTTACAAATCGTGTCTCAGCGATAACTTTAAAACTACTGAAGCAAATTTGATGAAACTTCACAGAAAGATAAAGCATAATGAGAAGGTGTGTCACGCGCAAGACTTAGGTCCCTACGCCCAAGGTCAAGGCCACAATTGGGTCAGCAGTCAAATTGGGTCTCAAAATCATGTCTCAGCGATAATTATACCCCCGGCATACGAAGTATGACGAGGGGTATATAGCTTTCGCCGATGTCCGTCCGTCCGTAAGTTAACATTTGCATTAAAGTTTTTTGAGATCTTATATTTTCCAAACCCTTTGATGGATTGAGTTTATATTTGGCATGGTGATAGATAATGGTCCAAAGTTTTATCATGTACCACCCCCAACCATGCCCCGTGACCCGAAGGTCAAGGTCACAGACTTTGATTATTCATGTTAAAGTTTTGCGTTAAAGTTTTTAAGATCTCTATATAATTCAAACTCTTTGATGGATTGGGTTTATATTTGGCATGGTGATAGATAATGGTCCAAAGTTTTATTATGTACCACCCCCACCCATGCCCCGTGACCTAAAGGTCAAGGCCTTAGACTTTGATTATTCATGTTAAAGTTTTGCGTTAAAGTTTTTAAGATCTCTATAAAAGTCATACCCTTTGTTGATGTGGCATAATGTTTGGCATGATGATAGATGTTGGTCCAAAGTTTTATTCTGTACCTTCCCCACAGATGCCTGTGACCTAGAGGTCAAGGTCACGAGCTTTGACTTTTTATGCTTAAGCTTTGTGTTAAAGATTTTAAGATATTATATCATTCAACTTCTTCATTCAGTATGGTTTAAATGTCCAAAGTTTTATTTTGTACCACACTACACATGCCTGTGACCTAGAGGTCAAGGTCACAGACTTAGACATTTTTATATATGTTTTATATTAAAGGTTGCTAGATCTCATATCATACAAATCTTTTGTTTGGTTTGGTTTATTTTTGGTATGATTATAGGCATTGGTCTAAAAATTTACTCTATATCATCCCCACACATGCCTTGACTCAAGGTGAAAGTCAAAGACTTGCTTTTCCATGATTAAGTTTTGAGTTAAGTTTAATTTATTGGCTTATTTTTCCCATCTTTTTCTATAGGACCTTTGATATGTGACTTTGTTCACCTCTAGGTTGCAACAGGTTTCATTATCTGGATGCTGCTGTTGACATAAAGTCAAGGTCACATACTTTAACAGTTGCATCAATGTACTGCTTTATTTCAGATATCCTTCAATGGAACCTTTTGATATATTGCTCGGTTTACTGTCAGCTTGCAGCAGATTAGTTTACATCTTCTGTATGCTGCTACTGACCAAAGGACTAGGTCACATACTTTAAAATTTGTATCTTATATGTGTTAAATTTTTGTGTTTAAAGTTTAATGCTATTAGGAGGTGGCACTGGCCGTGGGTATACATGAGCCCCTGCTCACTTGCTCTAGTTTTAAAAGAACGGAAGCAAATTTGATGAAACTTCACAGAAAGATAAAGCATAATGAGAAGGTGTGTTGCGCGAAAGACTTAGATCCCTATGCCCAAGGTCAAGGCCACAGTTGGGTCAGAGGTCAAATTATGTCTCAAAATTGTCTTAGCAATAATTTTAAAACTACTGAAGCAACTTAGATGAAACTTCACAGAAAGATAGAGCATAATTAGAAGGTGTGTCACGCACAAGACTTAAGTCCCTACGCCCAAGGTCAAGGCCACAGTTGGGTCACAAGTCAAATTGTGTCTCAAAATTGGCTCTCAGCGATTACTTATAAACTACTGAAGCAAATTTAATGAAACTCCACAGAAAGATGAAACATAATGAGAAGTTGTGTTGCACATCACATTTGGGTTGCCAGGTTCAAGGTCAAGGTCACAATTGGGGAAAGGTCAAATCTTGCCTCTCTGATAGCTTAAAACCTGCTTAAGCTAATGTCATCAAAAGAAGGTATGTTACACACAATATTTATGATCCCAAATTCAAGGTCAAGGTCACAGTCTGGGATCAGAGGTCAAATCATGTCTCAGCAATTACTCAGAAAAGTACCAAAGCAAACTTTAAAGAAAGATAAAGCCTAATGAGATAATTTACCATGCACAAGACATAGGTTCCCACACCCAAGGTCAAGGTCATAGCCAGAGATCACAGGTCAAGTCATTCATCCTCCATTACCTAAAAACTTCTGAAGTAAACTTCATTAAACTTCATGAAAAGGATATGCCACAAACAAATTAGCGTTCTGTTGCCCGAAGTCAGAATCATAATGAAATGGTAACGTAAAGACAAGTAAAGTATAAGTTATGTTAGGTGCGACATTTAGGTTCCCACACCCAATGTCAAGGACACAACACAGTTTGGTTAGTGGTTGAATTAAGTCCCCTTGAATCCTCTTAAACTTCCAAAGTGTATTTAAACATTACAGAAAAGTAAACCGAAATGAGAATGTATATCATGTGCAAGACTCAGGTTCTATGCCCAAGGTCAAGGTCACAACTAGGGCTCAAAGGTCAGTTTAAGGGGCCTTCGGGGGCATTTGTTACACACTGTAACATTTCTTGTTAGAAACATCTAAATCAGTTGTCGTGAGAAATATGCCACAATAACAGAGGTAGGCAGGCAAACAGCCACTTTATTCTCAGTTTTTTTAGCTCACCTGAGCCAAAGGCTCCGGGGGAGCTTATAGGATAGCCAGGCTCCGGCGTCCGTCGTCGTCGTCCGGCGTCCGTCGTCCGTCCACAATTTCAAACGACTTCTCCTCTGAAACCGCTGGACCAATTGTAACCAAATTTCATATGTAGCCTCCTGAGGACTTAGGAACTAAAAATTGTTCAAACGATCCTGGTCACATGACCAACATGGCCGCCATGCCCATATATGGTAAAAACCTTAAAAAATCTTCTTCTCCAGAACCAATAGGCCGATGGCCTTGAAACTTGGTATGTAGCATTGGGTGTGCAAGTACTACCTAGATTGTTCAAATTATGACCTTAGGTTGACCTTTACCTTTTTTACGGCAACGTCAAATTTGCTTCCTTGTGCTATTATATGGCAAAATGTAAGAACATAAGATATCTTGGAAACTGATGAAGATTTTGGGCTAAAACTTGGTATCTACAGTCATCTTAATGAGTACATGAAGATTTATGAGTACAAAAGGTCAGGGTCATTCTTTGACCTTTGACCCAGGACTCTCATATTTTGACAATTTCAAACAATCTCCTAAAAAGCCACTGGGCCAGTTGGAACCAGATTTCATATAGAGCCTCGAGGGTTTGAGGGAATGAAAATTTATTCATATGGTCTAGGGGACATCACCAACATGGCCGCCATGCCCATATATGGTTAAAACCGAAAAAAATCTTCTTCTCCATAACCAATATGCCGATGGCCTTGAAACTTGGTATGTAGCATTAAGTGAGCGAGTTCTACCAACACACTCCAGACTACCAATCCAGGGGCCGCAAGATCGATCCCCCGCTTCTCCGGTCTTTCGGATGAGACTTTAAACCGAGGTCCCGTCTCCATATGACCTCGTTGTTGGTGGGACGTTAAACCCGAGTTCACTCTACCAACACTTTTCAAATTATGACCTTGGGTTGACCTTGACCTTTTTTACGGTTCGGTCAAATTTGCTTCCTTGTGCTTTTATATAGGAAAATGCTAGAACATAAGATATCTTGGAAACTGTTGAAGATTTTGGGCTAAAACTTGGTATCTACAGTCATCTTAATGAGTACATGAAGATTTATGAGTACAAAAGGTCAAGGTCATTCTTTGACCCAGGACTCTCATATTTTGACAATTTCAAACAATCTCCTTTAAAGCCACTGGGCTATTGAAACCAAAAACCTTCAAAAATCTTCTGCTCCAGAACCAATTGACTGATGGCCTTGAAACTTGGTATGTAGCATTGGGTACTAGAATACTATCCAGAGTGTTCAAATTATGACCTTGGGTTGACCTTGACCTTTATTACGGCAAGGTCAAATATGGGAAAATGCTAGAACATAAGATTTCATGGGAAGTTTTGAAGATTAAGGCCCAAGACTTGGTATATACAGTCATTTTAAAGAGAACATGAAGATTTGTGAGTACAAGAGGTCAAGGTCATTCTTTGACCTTTGACCCAGAACTCTCATATTTTGACAAGTTCAAACAATCTCCTCAAAAACCACTGGGCCTATTGTAATTTAATATCATATAGAACCTCCAGGGGGTGAGGGAATGAAAGTTTGTTCAAATGGTCCAGGTCACATGACCAACATTGCCGCCATGCCCATATATGGTAAAAACCTATAAAAATCTTCCTTCTCCAGAACCAATCGACCGATGGCCTTGAAACTTGGGCTGTAGCATTGGGTACACCAGTACTATCAAGATTTTTCAGGATGATGTCCTCGTGTTGACCTTGACCATTTTATGGCTGGGTCAAATATGGGAAAATGCTAGAACATAAGATTTCATTTGAAGTTTTGAAGATGTTGGCCTAAAAATTGGTATATACCATCGTCTTAATGAGTACATGAAGATTTATGAGTACAAGAGGTCATGGTCATTCTTTGACTTTTGACCCAAGACTCATGGACAATTTCAGACGTAAGTAAAACCAACTTTGCCAATTGTTCAGGTGAGCGATTCAGGGCCTCATGGCCCTCTTGTTTATAAATGTCTTAAATGGTTCTCAGTCAAATCATGTGAAGTCATGTGAGCTATATTACATCTTTTATAAATGGCGGCAGATCTCTTGCCTACAAAGCATGAAAATATGAGCAAAATTGGTTTAAGTGTAAGGAAATTATATTTTCAGAGGAAAAGAGTCAGATTTGGAAAGAGCTCAGTATGCTACTGCAGTGTTCCTTTTCAGGCCATTCTGGGGCCGAAATTTGGCCCCATTCCCAAAGGCAAAACACCTCCTTTCTTCCGAATTGGCTGGGAAAAAATCCCAATTAGAAGCTGAAGAAAAAAGTCCGTTTTTATGACTGCCACGAAAATATATGACATTGCAATTTTCACCATCTCTGGTGTGAAAAATATGCCCAAAATGAGGTAAGATGTGTGTAAATATTGATTTTCAAGACATCAAGTCAACAAAGCACTCATTATTTTGGTCTGACTTCTCTCATTTGCACAAAATTAAGACCAAATTTTTACACTTGTCCATTGGGTAACAAGAACTGACTTTTGAAAAACAACAACAAAATAATAATACTGGTATATTGCATATGCTGTCATTTTGCTGAATAATTTATTTTTTGCAGAATGAATTACATTTCTAGGTTTTATCTTGTATAACTAATTCTTAATTTTGTAGAAAAGTATATTTAATGACAGATTTTATTTAGGAAAGTGCACTTATTTTGGCCAGCTTTTGCCTATCATTAAATTCATTTTACATGGGAGCAAATCAGTTGTATTAAATATACATTTTATAGATGTGTTTTAATTTATTTAATGGACATGATTTTTCCCAATTTTGTGTTTCCATGCATAAATTTTCCCAATGCTAAGGGCCCCGGCCCCATTCCCAAAAAGGTGAAAAGGAACACTGTATTGGTTAATGGTTAGTGAGTACCTTCACCATATGTTTTCATTGAAACATGAAAAACAATTTCTCTAAATATGGCTTATTTTACTGCTTTATCTTTCAGTTTATCCAACTCTAGAGATGGATGATGAAGAAACAGAACAGTTACTGAAGGCTCATGGGAAACCTGCTAAAGATGAAACTTGGAATCCAAAAGGTAATTTAGGTTTCAGATAAATCACTCTTGTTTTTGTATGTACAGTCCAGCTCATGAGCAACAGGCTACAAAAATCAGAAAGATTCAATATGACCTTGGATGTAATTGTAACAGTACATCAGTTGCTAGTATTTATTTTATTCCTGTGACTTGTTTTCAGTTTAAGCAGTATGTGTTTATTTTACTGCAAGAATACAAGAAGTTTGAGCCCTGGATCTGATTATGATAACATTATGTGAGTCTGACACAAAGTAATATTGATGATTTAGAGGTTGTTTTGTAAAGGTCACTGATAAAAATTGTCACACTTTCTAGACCATGTGAGCTTGACTGCTTATAGTGAGATCTCGCTGGAGTCAGTTACATATTTTTATGCTTGCGTGTGAGTATATGTATACATTTATTTGGTTTTATTGCATTCAGTTATGTCAAATTTTAAAATTAGTAAAAGTGCAGTTCTTCTCAAACTGTGTAATCATAGTGATATGCCTGTTGTATGATACTTCATAGTACACATTTAAAATTAAACAGTGATTTGATTTTATACTTCTGCAGCCAGGGTAAATATACAAGTGCCATTGGGGGAGCGTCAGAAGAGAGAAGGGGCCAGAAGAGAGTCTGTAGAAAACAGTCTGGCAGCATCTTCAGCTAAAATTACTAGTCAGCCGGTAATATAGTTAGTTTCCTAAAGTTATGCACGATTTACCAGTTATCGGTGGTCTTACACTTCACTTGCAATCTAACTTTTGAATGATAACAAAGTATGAAAATTAAAGCTTCACAGCAATTAGTTGGGTGTTGTCTTTAAATTTATCAACTAAATTATAGCTGCCGATGACCATTAATACATAAACAGAGAAGACATTATGCCCTGGGGCACATCTGACTCCCCATGACTGATGTACCAGTTATCGGTGCAATAGTATATACAGACTAATTATCCATGCTAAAACTTTATGGTAGCACCGTTTATTGCCATATTATGACGTAACATGACCTCAAGTTTAGGGAAATAGCTTTGCAGCAGACGAATTTAAGCATCACAATGCTAATTCCATGTTTGTTTGTAGGTACATGAAATTTATGTATGCTTGGATTTGTTTAGATTGGTAAATATTTATGTTCTTGGTCTGAAACATCAGTTACAATTACAGACCTTACTTTCAACAAGTTTTTAGTTTGAAGTAGAGCAGGAGTTTCTTGTTCATGTTTATTTCTATTATAGTGGAAGAAAACCAAAGGGAACTCAAGAAATTCGGATTATTTCTGATTGCACCGATAACTGATAACCACCGATAACTGGGTGATTGACCATACTAGTCAACCAGTGAGGCGGTTAATTTTGTCTCATAAAATTACTTGTCAGCCAGTAAGAATGTTAATTTTTGCTTCCTAGAATTACTAGTCAGCCAGTAAGACAGATAATTTTGTTAGTTATTGATTTTGTATAATAAAATTACTTGTCAGCTAATAATACAGTAATTACTAGATAGCTGGTAAGTTTATTTTGCTCAATAAAGTCACAAGTGAGATGGTAAGAGAGTTGATTTTGTTTCTTAAAAGTACTAGTCAGCTGGTAAGGCAGTTAGTTTTGTTGTCGTGGCAGGAGTGACATAGGAATCACTTTTGGCCGGGGGCAATATTGTTGTCATTGTTGTTGTCATCATGAAGGTATGTCCACTGTGTTAAGGTCCATTGAAAAGAGCTTTTGGCAGTCTTTACATAGCCTTAGCAGAGCTCTTATATCTCAAAATTACATTTCAGCCTACCAGTTGGCTGTTAAACTTACTAATTTTGCTTTATAAAATTTTTAATCAGCCAATAGGATTAATATTGTCTTGTCAACTGGTAAGACAGTTATATCATCAATTTAAATGGTTCAGATTTAAGATTTGCAGAATATTGAAGCAATACAAATTGTTTGTTTATAATTATTTGGAGTTAACATTTATACATGATTTTGTATGTCTTTGTTTTTAACAGAAAGTCAAACGACCATACAAGAAGAAGCCAAAGCTGGAGGTGAATGTGTACGATGCCCAGCCTGGCACCTCATCCTGTCTCTCACCACCTGCACACTCAGGGTCAGCCTTCAGACCAGGTCTTAAAATACCTGGCAATTCAACTATGGACAGTCCTACTAAATGTAAGATTTCTATTAAATACACTTGAGCCGTTCTCTGTGAAAACCAGGCTTAATAACATAACATAAAATTACGTTGTGAATGGATTAAAAAAAAAACACCAAAATAAATGATTTTTGGGAAGTCTCTTTATTTTCATTAAAATACCTTAGGCATTGCGATATAACAGAAAGCCTATGAATTCAGACAAAATCCAGTTATAAATATGACATGTGTTGCCATGACAACGCTTATTCCATGGTTACCCCAAAGCCTTGAAAACACATGGTATACCATCACATGGACCTATCATTTGAGCATGCAAATTGTCATGTGTGCACTATGAAATACACATTAAAAATGAGCAAACTCACTTTTTGTCCGAGTTATTTTGGTTTAAACTTTATTTCCTTCGTATAACAAACACACATTCAATGCACATTTTGAAATGAATACATATATTATACAAAAGGGATCCAGAAGGAAGTCAAGAGACTTATTTGAATCTGTATCCCTCAATTATACAATAACACAGAATATATACTATCTATCGTGTTTGTCGACTGAATCTACTTGTCTATTTTAACATATATATTGTCTCGGTATCTATGTTTATGTGTGCATACCCACAAGCAGGGGCACCACGAAGTGTATTGATGCTCCTGCATGTGGATACACACATTTTGGTTTTTGCTATAATAGATGAAAAAGAAAGAAAGAAAGAATGATACCAGTGTTTTACAATAAGTCCAAATAGAGCTCCACGGGGAATGGAGTTCAGTATATCTCGTTGGTTGTGTACGGACTAAGGAGTTTTAAGTATTCAAGTAAATGGGTATTTAAGTATTCAAGTTGCCCTATATAAATATGTAGATGAGTCATGGTCACTGTTGCTTACATTAACCTCAGGCGGGTCTTCTAACTAAATCATATTCAAATTTATATCAGAAGTGATGTTTTAGATATTCAACTCAAAATCTTTTAGATTTAATTATGAAGTCATGCACCGCTAAGAATATTTTCTTATTATCAGAGTCTGTTAATTCGGAACTACCATGAAGAAGGATATTTAGTGTTGGGGGACAAATCAATGAGATAGTGTTGATGAGTTCAGCTCGCAGGTACCTATATCGGTGGCAGTCCAGAAGAAAATGTTTATTATCTTCGACAGCTCCACATTCGCATAGAGGACTGTCTACAATATTTTTTGAGAAAAGATGCTGCCTTAATGAACTGCAATTCAATCTCAGTCGTGCGTGATGTATCTGTCCTGTTCTTATGCCATCAAAGAAAAAGGATGGCGGGGGTTATTTTGTGTAACAAGCACCGAAAGCTCGTTCAAACAAATGTAATGATGGTTATGTCAAAACATACTTGCATGATATTAATAACGTCATAAAAAGGAACTGCACTACCTGTGTGCTTCTAAAGTCTATATCTCAGTAATGAATAATGGTAACCATCTCAAATTTTCAGGAAATGTTTAGAAAAGCTAATACATATACTTTTCAGTGATGCAGATAGTTATTTTTTTATTTTTATGTCACTAAGCCCGGTTTTCACAGAGACAGGCTCATTTACAATAGAGCAATGGAATTAAGTCAGGTGTCTAATGTTTCAGTGGTTAAGGTGAACAAATGCAGCTCATGTTTATCTGCCTTGTTTTCTTTAGGACTGGTTTCAATATAAGAAGCACCCCCATTTGACTGGGGTGTACCATCCTGTTTTTATACGCCCGTTTTGAAAAAACGGACGTATTATGGCATGGCGCTGTCCGTCCGTCCGTCCGTCTGTCTGTCCGTCCGTCCGTCAACATTCTTGTGCGCACCATATCTCGGAAACCGTTTGAGATATCTTCATGAAATTTTGTAGGCATATATATTGGGATGGGGCAAAGTGTCGCGTATAGTAATGGTTGCTCCCTCTTTCTTAGTTACAAAGTTATGCCCCTTTGATTATTTTTTACCCTACTAGTCTTGTGCGCGCCATAACAAGATAACCGTTTGGAATATCTTGATGAAACTTCATAGCAATGTGTATGAGGGTCTGATGATGTGTCGCGTATAACAATAGTTGCTCTCCCCTTCTTCGTTTTGGAGTTGCATCCCTTTGATTAGATTTTTAGGGTTTTTTTTGTGTCTACTAATCTTGTGCATTCAATAACTAAGTAACCATTTGGTATATCTTGATGAAACTCTAAAGCAATGAGCATGATCACAAGACGGTGTGTCACATATAAGAATGGTTGTTCCCCCTTACTTAATTTTGGAGTAACGTCCCTTTGATTAGTTTTTAGCTCACCTGAGCCAGCGGCTCCGGGGGAGCTTATAGGATGGTAAGGCTCCGTCGTCCGTCGTCGTCCGTCGTCGTCCGTCCGTCCGTCCACAATTTCAAACGACTTCTCCTCTGAAACCGCTGGGCCAATTGTAACCAAATTTCATATATGGCTTCCAGAGGAAGGGGGAACGAATAGTTGTTCAAACCGTCCTGGTCACATGACCAACATGGCCGCCATGCCCATATATGGTCAAAACCTAAAAAAATCTTCTTCTCCAGAACCAATAGGCCGGTGGCCTTGAAACTTGGTATGTAGCATCGGGTACATGAGTACTACCAAGATTGTTCAAATTATGACCTTGGGTTGACCTTGACCTTTTTTACGGCAAGGTCAAATTTGCTTCCTTGTGCTTTTATATGGGAAAATGCTAGAACATAAGATATCTTGAAAACTGTTGAAGATTTTGGGCTAAAAATTGATATCTACAGTCATCTAAATGAGTACATGAAGATTTATGAGTACAAGAGGTCAAGGTCATTCTTTGACCTTTGACCCAGAACTCTCATATTTTGACAATTTCAAGCAATCTTCTCAACAGCCACTGGGCCAGTTGAAACCAAATTTCATATAGAGCCTCCAGGGGATGAGGGAATGAAAATTTGTTCAAACGGTTTAGGTCACATGACCAACATGGCCGCCAATGCGCAAATACCCAACCCCACTCTTTAACGAGGTCGATTAGATATTGCTATTTCTTTTCTGCGGGAGCTCGTATGTATATGTTAATCTTTACAATTACCCCCTGCTTCCCACGCCTCCTGCGTTTATCCTGCGTGATGGTATTATATGTAATATTGACGGTTGTAAAACTTGAAAAGTCTGTGGATTTCAATTTTTGCTATACTATCATAATTGATAAGGCACTATTATTTCAGAGTCCGGTGTAAGTTTTTGGTTTGAATTTTGTTCGCAAAAAAACAAAATTTTGTTACATGTACGTACGTTTTATTTTGCGGACAAAATGCGAAGCACAAATTAATTCCGAGTAAAATTGCTGTTTGTAATTCATGACAATTTATTTATGTTTTTTTTTCAAATTAGTTTTGTTTGCTTTGGAGCTCTGATGCTCTGAGAAGAAATAATAATAATAATAATAATAGAAACAGAGATGCTATTTTTCCTATGTCGTTATCCGTAAAAATTCGTCACATACCGAAGTGGTTGTGGTCGGGCGATGGTGCCGGGTAGTTTTCAGTGTCAAGGAGTCCGGCTAATTTGAAAAAAACAGTGGAGCAAGGGGCTACTGTGCATGCAGTAGGTGCGGGTGGGGATTGTTTGGACATTCTATTCTCCCCTAGCAAGGCTAGCATATCATTTCTTTCTCCATCTCTGGATGACGGCTCGATATACAATGTAGACTGAAATATTTCAGGAAGCGGAAATCCTTGGGGTTCCACTACACACAATCTATCAGTATCACTCTTCATTCTAATATGACTTAAATACTGTTGAAACGGACATAAAATCAAAAGTCATCCATCCATCTCATGCGAGACTAAATTCTGGCCTGTTTTGGTAGCCTCCCCACAACAGCAATTCAACGAGGGATCATAGATTTAAGAGCAATTTATTTTTTTGCACTAAGTTAATTGCTTTAATATTCTTTTATAGTAAAAAGTGAAATGCACTTTTGTTTCCATTTGAATTTTTGACATCTACATGTAAATAAATAAATTATATCGAACACAAACTCTCTAGAACACAGACTGACTCGATGCCAGCTGGCGCATCTTATGGATTTGTTCCCTTGAGCCTCATGGGAAACCTCGTTTTGAGGGCGGAAAAAGACCAAAAAAAAAATAATAAAGAAATGAAAATAAATAACTATAAATATATGCACGAATATACCACGTACAGAATCGCATATTCCGAATGCTCCGTAACGACTTAATTGAACCAACCGACAACAACAGATGATTTGAAGAACAAAGTGAAATGTCATCGGGAGCTTCGTTAAATATTTGAAAACAGCCATTGTGAAATGGCAATAGTGGAATTTGTATAAAAGCGGAAGTACACTTTTCATGATTGAACATTGATAGTTTTTATATTTAGATATTTAGTTGTCTGAAAGAAATGTACATTAACATGAAAACATTCTTTCATTGATGCACGTTTCAAGCACGGCTCGACATGCAGCTAAATTATCCTTTCGTTCATGCATTGTGTGGCCAAATTGCGGGGAGCTGCAAGTGATAAAAATATTGGTACGTTATCGCATTCCACCAGTCCATGCCATTGATCTTTGATGTGTACACCCAGATCAGACTGCTGCTGGGTCTAATTTGTGTGCTATTCCATCTGCATCTTTGAGGTACATTGCTACAGTGAAAAAATCTTCAAGTTTAGGACAGTTATGGTAATTATTGTAGGTTTTCCCAATGTTTAGATTTTGTTACTTTACGGTTTTACGGTCCCTGTCTTGATCACTAGTAAAACTAATGATTACAATACCCATACTCGGTGAGACATATTTGGTTTGCTTGCATCATCAAGCGGGGAAAAAAACATTATTCGGTGTAGCCTTTTAATATAGTGCGTAAATCGTATGCAATTCATAGCTGAAGTCCGGTGTGTGTGATTGGGCAGCCGGGGGGGGGGGGGGGGGGGGGGCTATGGACGGATTGATGATTGCGATTTTAAATCCTTTTTACCCGTATTTCAGTCATATCAGGACAACGGGAGGGTAATAATGAAAGACTGTGTGCAATACAACCCCGTTTACGGTTGAAAAGATTTCTGCATTCAGCGGACCTCGAATCTGTCATCGCTAAATCAGCAGGCCAGGCCCTTAACCTACTGGGCTACTTGTTGGGGGAAGCGGCGGAGCTGTTTTTCGGGGCGAGAGGTGTGTAACGGGCGGGGAGGCGGATTACAGCAAGGTCAAATATGGGAAAATGCTAGAACATAAGATTTCATGGGAAGTTTTTGGCCTAAAAATTGGTATATACAGTCGTCTTAATGAGGTCATGAAGAATTATGAGTACAAGAGGTCAAGGTCATTCTTTGACCTTTGACCCAGATCTCTCATATTTTGACATTTTCAAACATTTTCTCAAAAGGCAAAGGGCCAATTGTAATCACATTTCATATACAGCCTCCAGGGGTTGATTGAACGAAAATTTGTTCAAACGGTCCAGGTCACATGACCAACATGGCCACCATACCCATTTATGGTATAAACCTTAAATATTTTTTCTTCTCCAGAACCAATACACCAATGGCCTTGAAACTTGGTAAGTAGCATGGAGTACTAGAGTACTACCAAGACTGTTCAAATGATGACCTCGGTTTTTCCTTAACTTTTTTTTGCGGCATGGTCAAATATGGGAAAATGCTAGAACATAAGATTTCATGGAAAGTTTTGCCTAAAAAATGGTATATATGGTTGCCTTAATGAGTACATGAAGATTTATGAGTACAATAGGTCATGGTCATTCTTTGACTTTTTACCCAAGACTCATATTTTGACAATTTCAAAACATAAGAAAAAGCCACTTTGCCAATTGTTCAGGTGAGCGATTCAGGGCCTCATGGCCCTCTTGTTTAGGCTAACCCATTCCCCTATAACTCCTTAACCCTTTGAAATATTTCAATGAAACTTTGTAGGAATGTGTATAATAATGGGGTAATGTATCATGCGCATAAACCACAACTCTTGCTTACTTCCTGAATTATCTGCCCTTGCATCAATATCCGTTCTACTCTGTATCTCCTTAACTGTTAGAAATATTTTAACAAAACTTTATGGTGATGCGTGTATTGTCAAGGGAAAGTATTGCAACGAAGAGTTTATGAATTATCTCCCTTGTTTGACTTTGGCGTTTCACATCTTCTGAGCTGCTTCACCCTGGAACCTGATTTTTGGTGTACTAATAGTATTTGATGTGTTGTTTTGATAACATTGCAGTCATTAATTACAGAGTTGTTTCCCCTGTTTTGTCTGCCTGTCCATCCTTCTATAAACAGTCTTGTTCATTCTGTAACTCCTTCATGACAATGAAACGGGCGTATTATGCGCCGCTTGCAAAGCTCTTGTTATGCCATATTTTAAAGGAGGAACAACTTTTGTGACTTCCTGCTTGCTTCCCAGGATAACAAAACCCTTCCATAAAATGGTCTACTCTTAAAGGAAAAAATGGGAGCAAAGTTTTTAGCTCACCTGAGCACGTAGTGCTCAAGTGAGCTATTCATATAGGCAAGCATCCGGCGTCTGTCCATCCATCATCTGTTAACATTTGACATCTCCTCCTAAACCACTGGGCCGATTTGGCCCAAACTTCACAGTAATGATCCTTAGTGGCTCTGACTGAAAGTTGTTCAAAGATTTGAAATCCAAGCAGAACTCTGGTTTCCATGGCAACAAATAGGAAAATTTTGAAGAAAACCTTTAAAAATCTTCTTGTCAGAAAATACAAGGGCCAGGTCTGTCTAATTTGGTATGTAGCTTCATCTAGTGGACCTCTACCAAGATTGTTCAAATAATGCCCCTGGGATAAAAAATGGCCCCGCCCTGGGGGGTCTTATGTTTTACATAGGCTCATATAGGGTAAACCTTAAAAATCTTCTTATCAGAAACTACAAGGGCCAGGTCTGTCTAATTTGGTATGTAGCTTCATCTGGTGGACCTCTACCAAGATTATTCAAATTATGCCCCTGGGGTAAAAAATGGCCCCGCCCCAGGGGGCCACGTTTTAACATAGGCTTGTGTAGGGTAAATCTTCAAAAAATCTTCTGGTCAGAAACTACAAGGGTCAGGTCTGTCTAATTTGGTATGTAGCTACATCTAGTGGACCTCTACCAAGATTATTCAAATTATGCCCCTGGGGTCAAAAATGGCCCCGCCCCAGGGGGTCATATGTTTTACATAGGCTCATATAGGGTAAATCTTAAAAAATCGTCTTGTCAGAAACTACAAGAGTCAGATCTTCCAGATTTGGTTTGTAGCTTCATCTGGTAGACCTTTATCAAGATTATTCAAATGCCCCTGGGGTCAAAAATGGCACCCCTGCCGGGGTCACATATTTTACATAGGCTCATTTAGGGTAAAACCTTTAAAAACCTTCTTGTCAGAAACTACAAGAGTCAGATCTTCCAGATTTGGTTTGTAGCTTCATCTGGTAGTCCTTTACCAAGATTGTTCAAATTATGCCCCTGGGGTCAAAAATGGCCCCGCCCCAGGGGTCACGTTTTACACAGACTGATATGGGGCTTAACCTTAAAAAATATTCTGGTAGGATACTACAAAAGTGATCTTTCAGATTTGGTTTGTAGCTTCATCTGGTAGTCCTTTACCAAGATTGCTCAAATTATGCCCCTCAGGGATAAAAAATGGCCTCGACCTGGGTGTCACATGGCCTCCATAGGTGGGGCTTAAGGCCTCCATGGGTGGGCCTATATAGGCTTCCACCCACCCCCACCACTCCCCCATCCCACATGAAGCCAAAGGCCTATAAAACAGCAAGCTGCTATGCCATGCCATTTTCAAGCATCAGTCCCTGCTCCCCCCACCCCACCCACCCTTCACCTCCAGGGTTCGTACAGACCTGGAAAAGTCCTTGAACTTGAATTTAGTCCTGGAAAACTCCTGGAATTTCAAAAAAGTGCCATTTGTCCTGGAATTGTGCTGGAAGTTTGTAAAATTGCCCTTGAAAATGAGAAAATATCCTTGAAGATTATAATCTACTTTGATATAATGTACTTTGATTCTTTCCGATTCCTTTGGATTTATGTGATGCCCGAAAGAAGAACGAGTTAAAATCGCTGGAAAGGCTGGAGTGCACCATGCAAAACTGACCCCCCGTCGGTATTCTCCGGTAGTCCCGGTATTTATCAATGCTATTGTGAAAATTTTCTGGTTTTACGAATGAAGCGCGACTTCTTCTTTCGCCGTGACTGGTTTGCTAACGTGTCAATTTTATGCAAAGTTGAGTCCTTGAAAAATGAAAAATGTCCTGGAAAAGTCCTTGAAAAGTCCTGGAATTCTGTTCTTGTATTTCTGTACAAACCCTGACCTCAGGCAAAGGCAACTCTAAAAGCCACCATGCCGCTGTCAAGTACCAGTCCCCTTTCTCTTTCCCTCTTCCCCCTCCTGCCCCTCCGGTCAAATCCCCCATGGCCTATAAAGCTTTACAGGCCAACATGCCATTATCTTTGCCAAGCACCAGCACCCCCTCCCAAGGGCTGTACAACTGAGCTACTTAAACCTCCAGGCTACCATCCAATAACAGTCATGTTTGGACAACTTGTAAACTAGTCCAATGTAGAGGAAGATGATAGTCTTTTCAGTTGGAACGCAGCTCCAAGGAGTAGGGATATAATCAAACACATAGCAACGGAATTTCGTTCGAAATTGTCGCCATCAAAATGGCTATCGACGAACCCCATAGTACTTTAACGCCACCATACAGATTAATCAAATCGCCCCACCGGTTGAAATTTTAACAGCACTTTCCTGACTTCCATTATTGAATTTTTCTGTTAAAGTAATTCCAGGACATCCTTTTCCGCCTGTGTAATTATTGACGAAACAGTGCCCTTTACGTCAGCGTCAAACATGTAAACAAAAAATACGATTTACAGCTTATTCGACTTTCTCCAAAACGCAGACCTATGCCATGATAAATATTGATATATATTCTACTATTATGTGAAATTTCAGAAAATTTGGTTTTGGAACATTTTAAAATTGCAAAATAACATATGACCACCCGGTTTGAAAACAAACCGAAAAATTAAATGGCGTCGAATTCATGCCAGCCTTACGCGCTAAGTTTTCACTGCCAAATTTACAAACTCACAATTCGGCCTGTCCGTAGAAACGTAACACCTCTCACTGATTAATCTTCAACCAAGACCGAATAAAACAGTCACGCAAATACATATTTATTCATATTTTATTTTCAGATACAATAATGTCAACTCTCACCTCTATGCTCTGGCAAATCGTAAACACAAGCTTATGACGTGATTTTGAATCGATTAGAAGTTTGTATAATCATGGCTTAAAAGACGGACTTAATCAGCAATTGATGTTCATTTAGGTACAGTTCATGCTATCATTCAGGATTAGCCTTTTCCTCATAATTGAACGGTAATTTAACGGTTATTTCTTTTTTTTAATTAGCAGATCACGCGCTTGATTTCAAAAGTCAAATAAACGGTTGTATGTGAGTAGCCTGGGAGGGATGAGGAATGCCCCCTCCCCCCCACCCCCCACCCCTTCGTGGGACGGTTATTGGCGGTTAGAAGCAGGAGTGTAGGGGTTATTACACTTTACGCACAATTATGTTTATCCTTTGAGAGCAAGAATAAGAGGTGGGCCCCAAAGATACTTTATATTGCCGCTACTATTGAAATTTTGTTCAATTTACAAATACCAGCATCATCAAATATGGCGATACCTGTTGAAATTTTGTCTATATATATTTGACAAAATTACAATACGCACCTGGCTATTAGCGTACAGGCAGTTACGCCTTTGAGAAGAGTTAGCAGTGCACTGTATGCATGCGATGTTTTTGCATTGCCTGTATAAGTTTGAGAAACTCGTCAGGCATCTGAGTGTGTGTGTTGTGTTTTTTTTTTTTTTTTTGGGTGGGGGTGGGGGGGGATGGGGGGGGGGCAACATTTACGAATCTGCAGGTACACGGATAGATCTACATAAAATAATAGAATAGAATAGAACATTTATTTCTCCAATTACGAACCCTTTCCGTTATGCAGTCACATATAAACAAACAACATAATCATTCACTAATAATTCAGATCGTGTTTTCCTATTTCTCTATTAAAATGACTGATGTTGCCTCACATTAGAGTTGTCTTGGCGAGTCGGTTCTATATACCGCTGCAACACGTTTTCATGGATAACTGGCACAAATTATCGTAGACTTATTATCAAGACACAACTTTATCCATTTCCTGTTAGTTTTCCTGAACTGGGAGACTCTTCAAAAATTTTTGCTTTCAAAGGAGCAAATGCTTTCCTTAAAGAGTTTACTTCCATTGGAAAGGTAGGACAAATCAAAAATTTTATTGCCGAGATGCTTCCCCTGAAAGTGTACCCGGTGGCCCTAGGCCCACACATTTACATGTACACTCTCAATTTCTTTTCAGTTCCTTCCAATGCTTAACATGTTCACTATCATTTGTATGCCGACTAAAATGTTAATTGTCCGGTTGACTAGCAGGCCCGGGTATCTTGCAGGTCACCAGAAGATTTGATATTTTTGCATTTACGAATCGTCCCGAAGGCACATGTAAAGGGCAATCCAATACACTTTATACTCAACTCTGGGCTTAATCATTATTCTTCATACTCTGCGTCCTGAAATTAAATAATTGGGCAGTCGATTTCCGAATCGAATAGGACAAAAGTCGAAATACATTCATTAGGCAATGATAGGAATTGAGCTAACGGCCTTCAGATTCTCATCTGAACACTCTAAGCTACCAAATGTGGTGACGTGCGGGAAGGTTTTCACTTTTTCCCTTACTGTAGTATTTTCTGAGCGTCAGTAAGTACACGGGTGACCTGCAACAATCCAAGACTAAGATAGCTTGCACCACAAATGTTATAAAAGTTAAGATGAACAGCTTGCAAGTGTGCATTCTATTATGGATCTTGGCTGGTAGCTTTTTTGTTCATGCACATTTTGCTAAATGAAGGCAATGATGGGTTGCTTGAATAAGTATACAAAGTTCATGGTTCATGCGTATTTCAACAGTTTCTCACACGCACGCTATTTTCAACTTTCAAGCAGATTGTTTAAGTATACTGTCAATGGTCTTTAAGCTTATTCGGGATGTGGAATTTGCCAAAGTGGAGCGATTCGTATACAGTTTAAGTTCATGTAACAGTACTTTGCTTCCACGGAATAAATGGCTGTTTTTGTGCCACGTGCCAAACGTCGGATGGCACGTAGCAAGCCTCCAAATTTTCCCCACACCTCCCACATCCGCACACCCCGACACAGTTTCATGCTCATCATCGAACGCACGAAATGCTCTTCGTAACTTAATTCAGAACGGAAAGAGTTTGCTTGCAAGCCAATCAGGGTTTTGCTATTCGCTTATATATACAGTTTTGTATCTTGAAGCAGTCTTGTTAGACTAAGCAGATTTTGCTGTTATCATATCCGACAAGATTCCTCTTTCCCTGTTGCGGCTCAGCTGTTGGTAAGATTCAAATGATTGTAATAAATCTCAGTATGTGTAACAACAATGAAGCCAAATCGGGCAGAGAGAGAGAGAGAGAGAGAGAGAGAGAGAGAGAGAGAGAGAGATAATACGCTGTCACAGCAACGACTGCTCAAGTCATGTTTGGGACCTATACATCACTCCAGGCATCAGTCAAGATGAATTCCCCTACTTCCCTGGCCCCCACCCTCGTCACCAACCGCCTCCTTCCATCCCCACCTGGCTTGTTTCTTTCTAAGTAACTTGAGCCGCGACGCGAGAAAACCAAAGATGTAGAGATAATCCTGGGCATCCGCCCAGTCTGACCAGAGTCTTTGCTGTCTGCAGGTAGCTTAGACCCTTAGCTACCCTTAAAACGCTTAGGGAAGACTCTGTGCAGACTAGGCGGATGCCGAGGCTGATCTGAGTCTGCGCTGGGCGCACAACCACTTTGTTTTTTTATTTTCTCGTGTCGCGGCTCATATGTTCTCTGTAATTGTTGAGCAAATTATAAAATCAGATCGTAAATTTTTCGAAAACTAGACAAACAAAACGACAAGAAAGAAACTCTTTACTTCGTACTGGTGCATTTCATGTCCGACTTATAATCTGTTTACATGGCATGCGGACTGGCAATCTAGCGCAAGGCAATATACGTCATTTATTTTATTACGTCACAACACTGACCTTATTACTTATTTGACAGAAAACAGATGACTGTTTGAAAGATAAATAATATTAGAAAAGGATATTATTTTCACAAATTTGAGTGGCAGAACGTCAGATTTGTACAATGCCAATCAGGTCAGCAGTCAGGTAAGGTACGTTCTACCAGTTTGTAGTCTTTTTTGGCTAACTAAACTCCGTAATTTTTCTCCTCTTCAAGTATTTAGCAATCTGAGCTAATGTTTGACAAGCTGTCGACCTCAATTTTCTGTCTAAATTGTGGCTGTCCGGCAAGTATTGCTGGTGCTCATATCACGTGCTAGACCGTTTCCTGAGCGTTAAAACTGCAGATGCCATCTTTTATTTTGCAATTTAAAAATGTTCCAAAACGATTTTGCTTGAAATTTCACATGCAAATAGAAGAAATAATAAAGTTTTCGATGGCATGGGTGTGCGCATTGGAGAAAGTCTCAGCTTTCTGTAAATTATGTTTTATGTTGATACAAGTTTTCGGTAGCATCAAGATAGAGTATTGTCATATGACGATGAATATTTTAGCATTTCGAGCAATTTTGGCCCTGAATTTTGTTGAGAAAGCCTGCTTAATACTAGTTAGCAAAACATTTTTATGTGTTTAATTAATTTTATATACCAAATACCTCTAAATACATTTGAGAATAATGGGAAATTTCGTCAAGAACCATGTTCGCCATTTTTTGGGCCTATTTTTTATGTGGAAGGTTCCACCGTTGTAAATACAATCACCGCTTTTCGAGGGTTTGCGTTCCAACTGTTTAGAATGAGTATGTTGCATTCAACTGATGATGATAGAAGACTACCACTCAGGTGAGCGAATTAGGGTCCTCTGGGCCCTCTTGTTTCTTTAAGAGTTGATTTTGCTTCTGTAGGGGCAAATTCTTTATTTGAAGAATGTATCACAGTGGAAAAGGGGGTTTAAGTCAGAAATAAAAATCATTAAATCAGCGTATTTCTTCCCGTTTCAGCGCGGAAACCCAAGAAAGGGCAAGCTACAGCAAAACAGAGACTTGGGAAAATCTTGAAGATTCATAAAATGGGAATGTATTGATCTGACAGACCATATTTACACACTCAGTACTGTATTTGTAATGTTTGCAAGGAGAAGATTTCATAATTTAACAATTTTTCTTTATCTTAATGGGCATTAATTAATATTTGCTGATTTTCATCCCAAATATTCCATTATATTGATGAGGATTTACATTTTTAGGGTGAAAATCAGAAATATTGATATACGTGAACATCTCTACAACTACAGTACTTCATAAATGGATTTTAGTTGTTTCCAGTATGTCCAAGGGTGAAGATAAAGAAGTCTCTGAACAGTAAGGTATGAGAATTGGGATTCGAACTAAAGACCTCTTGACCCAAACTTGGGGGCTGTGTGATATGATGGAGGTGTGAGATTGAATCTTTCTGATGGCAAAATTCTCATATGATCATTGTTCGAGAACAGTAGCTTGTAATGTCACCCTTCCACTGACTTTAAATCACTGAAATACTGTTAATATGTGTTGAAAAAATGGTAACTTATCCGTTGTCGTTGAGAAATATTACTTAGTTATCAACTTTGCAAGTAATGTTATCAAGGGCTCCAGTAAGAAACATATTAAATGATAATTTCAAAAATAATTTTCCTATTTTTCCAGAAAAATGATTTCTTATTTCTTCATAAAAATATATCTTGGGGATTCTTGTTAGATTCACCTCTAAAAATATATTTTTAACATGAGATTAGAAATGTCACAGTGAGGCAGTTCTACTGAGATGTTACCAGAACTTGAGGTGAGGGATTATCTAAAATAGTTATTGTGAGGAATTATTTCTCATTTCTCCACAAAAACATATGTTCTGACCCCTGATTAGAACCGTCTTGTTGAGACGGTTCTTATGAGGGGTCACAACATATGTTTTGATGGAGAATTAACAAAAATTATCCTAGATTTATCTCAAATTAATCTCCCTATCTCCAGCTCTGGTGACATGTCAACAGAAGTCTAGATAAGAGGGGTATTTGATGATAATTGAAAGATAATTTTCTTTATTTCTCATTGAAACCATATGTTGTGACCCCTCATCTGAAACGTCTCGTCGAGACGGTTCAGATGAGGGGTCACAATATATGTTTTTTTCCAGAATTAACCAAAATTATCCCTAATCATCACCAAATACTCCATCTTATCTAGGGCTCCGATGTCAAGATAAGCAACATTACTTTGGAGTTATCAAATACCTTTATTTGGAGGTCAGTTCAGATATCTTGTGAGACCACCACATACTTCAGGAAAATTGTTTGATTTAAATTGTACATATTGTATTATTTATTGAACTGCTTGAGACTCAGCAAGGGAAAACTTACAAGTTGATGTATGCTAACAGCAGGGACTTAGAACTGCTGGTGTAGTCTGACCAGGGTTATTCTGTGTTGAAGAGTTAGTGTAGTCTGACCAGGGTTATTCTGTGTTGAAGAGTTAGTGTAGTCTGACCAGGGTTATTCTGTGTTGAAGAGTTAGTGTAGTCTGACCAGGGTTATTCTGTGTTGAAGAGTTAGTGTAGTCTGACCAGGGTTATTCTGTGTTGAAGAGTTAGTGTAGTCTGACCAGGGTTATTCTGTGTTGAAGAGTTAGTGTAGTCTGACCAGGGTTATTCTGTGTTGAAGAGTTAGTGTAGTCTGACCAGGGTTATTCTGTGTTGAAGAGTTAGTGTAGTCTGACCAGGGTTATTCTGTGTTGAAGAGTTAGTGTAGTCTGACCAGGGTTATTCTGTGTTGAAGAGTTAGTGTAGTCTGACCAGGGTTATTCTGTGTTGAAGAGTTAGTGTAGTCTGACCAGGGTTATTCTGTGTTGAAGAGTTAGTGTAGTCTGACCAGGGTTATTCTGTGTTGAAGAGTTAGTGTAGTCTGACCAGGGTTATTCTGTGTTGAAGAGTTAGTGTAGTCTGACCAGGGTTATTCTGTGTTGAAGAGTTAGTGTAGTCTGACCAGGGTTATTCTGTGTTGAAGAGTTAGTGTAGTCTGACCAGGGTTATTCTGTGTTGAAGAGTTAGTGTAGTCTGACCAGGGTTATTCTGTGTTGAAGAGTTAGTGTAGTCTGACCAGGGTTATTCTGTGTTGAAGAGTTAGTGTAGTCTGACCAGGGTTATTCTGTGTTGAAGAGTTACAAGAAATAAAAAGAGAATAAGTTCAGACTAGGTTTTGTTGTGTGACTAAAGCTTTTGCTGTTTGCATTATGCAGTTTAAGTATTCTAATAATTATCTTTTATCTTCAGATAAAAGATTATTGCAATGCTTTCAGGGGAAGCAACTCTATTTTTTTTGCCTCCCCCTCAATATAGGTCTTCCCTTAAAAGAAAGAATTTTTCTCATATAGGAGTCACTTATTTCCTTTAAGTGTTGACCATGTTTTGGAAGGGGAAACAAACAGGAAGTCACAGAAGTTTTCCCTCTTGGTGTTAATGGAGAGAAAAAAATCTGTATACATAGACACATAAACAGACTCATACAAGCTGCAACGCGAGAAAACCAACAATGTGGTTGTGTGCCCAGCACAGACTCAGATCAGTCTGAGCATTTGCCCAGTCTGATCAGTCTTCGCTGTCCGCATGGAGGTAGCTGAGACCCTTACCTATCCTTTAAGCGGCTAACGAAGAGTCTGATCAGACTTTGTAGATGCCCAGGCTTATCTGAGTCCCAGGCTTATCTGAGTCTGCGCTGTGCGTACAACCACATTGCTGGTTTTCACGCGTCACGGCTCATACATAATTGAATATGGACAACTGCATTTGACCATTTCAGCTGATATTTCATTAAGCTGTCGGTTGTTTGACAGTGTAGGCCCTGATCAGACTTGCTTGTTCTTGGAGTACAGTTCTACAATGTCCGTTTAGGCATATTTGCAGTACCTTGTAGAAATTGTACACAGACAACAAAGTCCCTGATAAGACTACAGAGCTGTGCATGACAGTCTGATTAGCTGTTTTTATATGTCAATTTCTGATATTTTCTCTGCAGTTTACCAAGTCAGATGAGTTCAAATGTTTCTACTGCAATTGTATATATGTACATAAAAGACAAGTCATACTACAAAATGCATTAGTTTTATTTTGTTTCATTTTTTACCAAGATCTGTTGGGAAAATTGGTCTTTGAGAAGACTTCTCTCCCATATATTGACACATTTTCCTTTCTAGAAATAATGACTGAGCCACGACACAAGACACACTGGTTGTGCATCCAGTGCAGACTCAGATCAGCCTGGGCATCTGCCCAGTCTGATCAGAGTCCTCGCTGTCCGTATGATGGTAGATTATACCCTTAGCTACACTTTAAGCGCTTGGGGAAGACTGATCAAACTGTGTAGATGCCCAGGCTGAACTGAGTCTGCGCTGGGTGCGCACATTGTTGTTCTCGTGTTGTGTCTCATATGGTATTCTGTCCAAAACGAATTGTCCAGAGAGGAAAACATTAGCGGAATATTTAAGAATAATTCTGATATGAGTTTGCCCTTTTTGCCATAAAACATATATTTTGTTCTTCAATGGCAGTTCACTTGAAGAGGTACAACATGTTTTCATGGAATATCAACAGAAATGGCATCAGAATTTCTTTTAAATGCTCCCATTATCTGAAAGTTTTAATATTTCTTCCTTGAATCTGTGTTTATTTCTGTGTTCCGCCTCTTTCTTGACTGTCTGTCCTTGAAAAATGTTCCTGAATAGAGTCATGGTAGTTTTATTTTGCGTACATACTCAATATTTACCACCACAATCATTTATTCCATGGAAGTTTCTGTCTTTGAATTTTTAAGATTCAGATAGAAACTTCCATGGAAGAAATGTTTGTGCTGGATGTATGTGTGTTCAGTCAGGGAATGTCTTTGAAGTACTGTCAGCCAACAGTGCTGCTCCTTATTAGAAGTCTGCAGTTGATCTGGCCTTGAGGTTATAAAACTTGAGTACATTCTCAAACTCAAAATAAAGCACACTGATTGGCTGCTTCCGAGCACATCGGTGTGCTTTATTTTGAGTTTGAGATTATTCTCAAGTTTTATAACCTCAAACCGTGGATCAGCTTGGCTTACTGGTACAGGTAAATACGTTACACTGTTTGCAGTGCAATTTAACAAAGGATAGCCAAGGTTGTGAATAAAGTTTTGTTGACATCAGCCTTTCTCTTTTCATGAGTCAAGCTTTTCATCTAAAGATACTTCAAGCCAGGGCATTGTTTTTTGTAAAATCATTTGTTTTATACCAAAAATGTATAGATAGGCAAATCAAAGAGTTTCAACAAGTCAAAAAGTTTGTACTGTCTGGTAATATATCAAAGAATTGCTGTCTTAACACTTTTGCTCCCAGCATCCTGAAGAAAGCACCAGTTCAGTGCCAAGCATTTTTCCGATAAGCCCAACCTGTTTTGTGTTTCTGCTTTCGGTAAAATGAGAAGCTCCAAATGTTATAAATCAAAGTGTTGATTACAATCTAAATAATCAAGTTAGAATAAGCCCAGAGGAGTTATTATGCTTCTATGGTAATATCCATATAGCAAAAGCATAGTACTGTAATGGGTTGCAAATTTCGACTTTAGTCACGCGTGGCAGCATAGGGCGTAGGGTAAATTCGACAAAAGTGCAACTATCACTGTATTTTTCTGACTTCACATTGTACTGTGAAAATTCTAAAATGTTGGGACAGTACCAGTTTTTGGAATTTTTAAGGTAAATGAAATGTTTTAAATGTTGATGGTAGGTTTGATTTTTATTAATCTTTAGTCTTCATGTACACAGAGTGGAATATATGTTAATATCAAAGTGTGAAGAAATTGTCAGGGAAAGTTAGAAGTATTTTTGTACATACTGTAAATGTTAGTAGAATATTTGTATGATTTAAGGTCTGTGGTCAGTCTTACTTGAAAATATTTGTCTCCCTCAGAGCTCCAAATAAGGTGGGTTTTTGAGGATAATTCTAAGATAATTTTACTTATTTCTCAATAAAAAATTATGTTGTGATCCGTCATTAGAACAGTCTCAGACGGTTCTTATGACGGATCACAACATACATTTTTTTGGAGTAATATGAAAAATTATCCCTAAATTATCCCTGTTACTCCTATCTGAAGCACTGTCCCTACTCTTAGCAGAAAGAATTTTCTCTTCTTAGAAAGAAGTGTTTTTCCTTTTTTATCCCCCGACCGAAAGGTTCGGGGGATATAGCGATGAGCCTGGCGTCCGTCCGTCCGTCCGTCTGTCCGTCCGTCCGTCCGTAAACACTTTCTTGTCCACTCTATATCTTGAATACCCTTTGGAATATTTTCATGATACTTCACAGTTATGTAGAACAGGTCATTACGATGTGTCGCGTACAAGAATGGTAACTCGTGCTATTGTACTTTTTGAATTATCTCCCCTTTGGTGATTTTTTGGCAGATTCGTGTCCGTTCTGTAACTTGAATACCCTTCGGAATATTTTCATGATACTTCACAGAAATGTAGAACAGGTCATGACGATGTGTCGCGAACAAGAATGACAACTCTTGCTTTCTTACTTTTTGAGTTATTTCCCCTTGATAGTTTTAGGTGTGATTTTTTGGCAGATTCGTGTCCGCTCTGTAACTAGAATACCCTTTGGAATATTCTCATGATACTTCACAGATATGTAGAACAGGTCATGACGGTGTGTCGCGAACAAGAATGACAACTCTTGCTTTCTTACTTTTTGAGTTATTTCCCCTTGATCATTTTAGGTATGATTTCGTGCCCGCTCTATAACTTGAGTACCTTTTGGAATATTTTCATGATACTTCACAGATATGTAGAACAGGTCATGACGATGTGTCGCGAACAAGAAAGACAACTCCTGCTTTCTTACTTTTTGAGTTATTACCCCTTGATGGTTTTAGGTGTGATTTCATGTCCGCTCTATAACTTGAATACCTTTTGGAATATTTTCATGATACTTCACAGGTATGTAGAACAGGTCATGATGATGTGTTGCGATCAAGAATGACAACTCTTGCTTTCTTACTTTTGGAGTTATTTCCCTTTGATGATTTTAAGTGTCCGCTCCATAGCTTGAATACCTTTTGAAATATTTTCATGATACTTCACAGATATGCAGAACAGGTCATGACAATTTGTCTCATACATGAATGATAACTCTTGCTTTTAGACCTAGTGAATTATTTCCCTTTGGTAGTTTGAGCTGCTGTTTGAGTCTCTGCTCCATAACTGCATAACCCTGGCCAGCTCCAGAATTTGAATAACCGTGAACCTTTTAGAATATTGATGATCATGCTGTGATATCTTATCAGTGTTCCTAACTCTCTCTTACCCTCCACATTCCCGTGTCCCCTCCCGCACCCCCCCCCCCCCCCCCCCCCCCCCCCACACAAAAAAAAAAAAAAAAAAAAAAAAAATTCCAGATTTGGATTCTTTGTCCAAATTCACTTACTAGAGAGCTCAAAATTAGGTTTGTAGGACTTGTACTTTAGAAGTTATTCACACATTTTGAAAGTTGAATGTATTGTATGCTATACATTTGTGTATATGGTGGCTGTTTGAGATATTACCTCTTTTTAGCAGTCAAGCATACTGTTTTAGTCTGAGTGTTAGATAATCATGCATCTGTTAACAGTTAATGTCAATCAGAAGCATAAAAGAACGACAATATATTACTAATATGTGTTTTGAAGTGCACCCTTTTTACCAAGGCCCATGGGGGTCTTTGGTTGGGGAATTTGCCATCTCCTCTGATGGCTATTTTCTGTAAGAGTAGCCCCCATTGCAAATTGGATACATCTACATCTACTAGGACAGAAAATACTGTTCTGTCAAACCATGAAGATATATCTGTACACCTCACTGCAGTGGCATGCCATATTTTTTTTGGTTACAAGACGGGGGGTGGGGGCAGGGGGGATGGTGAGGAGTGGGGTTCCCTTCCAAAACAATCCCAAAGATATAGATCTATCTTGTAAGACATATCTAGATCTTTGAGATTGTTTTGGATGAGAAAAATCCATTTTATAGCTGAACTACACAAGATTGATTTACATACATGCAGTAAATGAAAGAGTAACCTCCTGCCTAACAACCAAATAAATATGGTAACAGAAGAAGGGGATCTTCTGCTTTATGTAACAGACGAAACACTTGTACATCAGTATATCCTTGCAGTCTAGTTAATGTCCTCCCAGCACAGAAAGTATGGGTCAGCAGGCACATATGACATACTTAACTTTACATGGTGGCATTAAATAGATTGGCATACATCTTGATAAGATTTTGTATTTCTGCTATTAACCCTTAATGTGCCAAAAAGCAGATGACAAAATTTACGTCTGCAGAATTTAAAAAATGTTTCGTGTAAGCGATATCATATTGAGAATTCAAACACTAGAGGGCAAAAAGTGTAGATTCAGATGAGGTGGCTCTTCATGAGCCACCTCATCTGGATCTACACTGTTTGGAAATTTAACTTTTTTAATTTTTGGTGCTTTAAGGGTTAACTTTCTGTTTGTACCATTAGATTATTTGTTATGATGCTTGTAGCTGGGCAGATATGTGAAATAATTGTGCACTTTATGATAAAAGCGTGAAATTTGGCACAATGCTAGACAAAGCTATTCTAAGCATTTTCAGGGTGGATGCCAAGCCGGAAAATTCCATTTATGGCGGCCATCTTGAATTTCAAAATGGCCGCCACTGAAACTGCATTTTATGACAAACAGAATCGGAAATCATTAGAAAAACCAGTTTTGTGTTTCTGAACATGTTTAGCTGAACTTTCTCCATGATTTTCTCAAACTTGTCTGTTATTCGGCATTTCTGATCTATGCTCCTGGGCGTAGACATGACACTAATCGATAATTACATGTTCATAAGTATAGAAATGGAATACAGTGAATCACACTTCCTCACCCCCTGGTGAACAAAGCCTTTCAAAATATCATTGTTTTGCAGATTTTTAAAATTCTTTTTCTAGTGAACAAAACTTATCAACTGGATGACGATAGCAATTCTTTTACTTGTTATTTTTTTCTTATTGCTTCAGTCTACATAATAAATCATTTTGCCTAACTCATAATTTATAAAAGAAGCGAAAACATAGTTCAATCCTAAAATGTATTTGAGTTTATTTTAATGCACAAAGTTATATAAGGATTTAAAAGGAAAAAATCATATTCGATGTGTAACGTACATAACAGTAGCAAAGGCACTAACAAACAACAATAATCTAAATAAACCAATATTGATGGTTGATAAATGTGGTCCCTACTGAACTAACACTATTATTCATTTTCAAATTATGCTCATATTAAAGAGAACAGATTGGCTCCTTTTGAATTAGTCAATACAGCACTGAAAAATTACTTGAATCTAGAACAAAACATTTTTGTAAGAGTCCATACAATTTTTAAGAAAGACTTCGAGAAATAGATACATGTGTAAATGGTAACTAGTGTATCCTCAGTTTGATCTGTATTTCATCTTAAGTAGCCAGAAGCATATGCCACTATATTGGAAAACCATCGTTGTATGTTTTTAACTATAATTATATGATTTAAACATGTATCTTAAGGTAGGTTTAGTGGTAACGTTGAGTAACACAATTGTAGTTTGTATATAATTGCTAGTGGTGTCAGATAATTAGAATTGCAAACTGTTGTAAAGAGTCAGTTTCAGACTGCAGCTAGGCTTTCAATGCTTTAAGTGTTAACCTGTCAACTAAATTCAGATATTCAGGTACATGTAGTATACGTTGATTTTCAATATTTCCTGTAGTACAACAGGAAAAACAAAGATCTTTACAAATGGCATACTCTGGCTCTGACTCATTTAAAACATAGTTTTGCAGCAGCTTCACTATAATAACCTTTTAATGACACATTCGACAAGTAAGTATTTTGATCAGGGTTAAGGTTGAATATCACGTTAAATGTGTACCTGAGAGGTAATAAACGTTATCTGTTTGTATACATGTAGCTATCATCATTTATACTGCCGCATATTACTGTTAGGAAAACGAAAAAAGTGCAATCTTTATAGTGAGGCATGGAAATTAGAGCTTTCCCATCATCTTCTGTTAACGAAGTATAACTGTCACTATAAAAAGACATAATCTTTCCTGATCAGGTAATTTTGCACCACCATGTTTGCATATTACGGCTTACTATTATCAACACCTAAAATATTACAACAGCATAATCACTTTCAAACAACTTGTAATAAATTATTTATTGAATTAGTATATTCTTCTATATTGTCAAGTTGTATTGAAAACACTGTTCATAAGCAGCAGAACTTCATCATCAATAAATTATTTACTCCCCACCCCACCTCCCCTACCCCTTTCCCGAAATGATTACAACAAACTAGGCAAAAAGATTAATTAGAATAACATTTAATTTGGTTAGTCCCTGATATGTATAGGTATAACTTATTTTATTTGTGTCTGCTCTATACATAACGATTTACTACTTATAAGGCGTGACTAATTAGTAAATTGCCCAATAAAATGGTCGTATACATTACTTGTTATGTTTGTTCTCGTTTAATTTCTAGTCATACTGCAGGTTCATTTAGGAGATGAGGAACTGAGATTTGCATTTAAATCCCTAAGTAGTAACATTGATGTTGATTAATATATGTAGTCTTTTTTCATTTGCCATTGCATTTTGTGCTGTTGGAACACTGCAGATTATTATTACTTGTAAAAATAAAATATTTGCCAATAACAACAACTTAAGATCCCATATATAGGAACCCCTCAAGAAACTGTTGAATATATAAGCATTGATAAGGTAAGAAAAAATAATAAAACAAAACTGCGGCATAGAATGAAGATTGTCGTAAAAGGAAGAATTTATCAAAACTAGCTTCAAATATCCACATAGCCTATTACTCAACTCCTCGTATCATTAGCTTTCAGTTCATGTTTCGATATTTTATTCCCAAAGTCCTGCTTAAGGCATCAGAGGTAGGAGCATTACAAAATAGACAACGTAAAGCTGTGTTGTAAAACATGTAGTATTTTGACATTATGCAGTATTTTTTTTATTTTATATGATGGTTTTAGTGAGAAATGGCATTTCTTGTGTAACGTATACTATGTAACGTATACTACCCATAGAACCTTAACTAAAGTAAATGTGCTCTGCAACCCAAGTTTACATGTAACATTCTGTTCCCAAAATCTTCAAATGTCTGTTTATATTTCTCTTATCAACAGTCTTTCTTTTATTTGCACTTAATATGCTACATTTTTTCAATAAACACTGTAACACAATGCTCTTGTATGTTTTGTAGAATACGTCATACTAGACGCTCTACTAAATTAACACTTTTGGGGCGCTGTTTTTATAAGACTGACTGTTGACTGCTTATCTCTTGACTTTACTTCTACATAAAGTGCTGTCCTACAACAGCAGGGCTTTATTTTCTCCACAGTGATGTCTCTGTTCTTTTATTTAATTTAACTTTTTTAATCATTTTTTATAATAAATATCATGTATGCTAGTATCATTAAAAGGATGACAAAACAGTTAAGTAGTTAGGCAAGTACGTTATTAATAATGTTAATTTAGGTAATAGAATGCCAGAAAAGAGTGAATGTCCTCAGAGCTTTTCATGTCTAGAAACATTATTAGTTTGCAGTATCCTATTTTTCGTAACGTATAAAACACACGTCATGTCATCTTTAACCTAACTTTTAAAGTGTCAGAGGTCTCAAGAAGCAACGTTTCTTTAGAACTGAAATATTTATAATATTTTTGAGACACAGTGAAGAAAGTTCAAAAGTGGTATTATAATGGACTTTTATGACTAAATGTTATCTACGTTACCTCCGGTAGTTGAAAATGATAAAAAATCATGCAGACTGTAATTATTCCACTATTTGAAGATAGGAAAAAAGGGTGAAAGGCTGACAGAAACAAAACCAAATATTTCTGCATTCAAATTATATGGTTCTATGGAAATATAAATATGTAATTTACACATGTGGGCTTAACCCATAATCAGAGGGTTTACATGTATAAACCAACACAATTTTAATACGAACTTCTGCAAACACTACTCTCTAGAGTTCCTCCATATGACAGGGGAACTTTTATCAGCTCAAAGTCTTTACAAAATGTAATGGGCTCTGATCAGTATGAAACTTACCTATAAGGAAGACGCCATTTTGAAAAATCAAGATGGCCGCCGAAATAGGCAAAATTCAGCTTGGCATCCACCCTGAAAATTCATATTTTGGTCCAATCTAACTATGTACCAAATTTCATGCTTTTATCAAAAAGTGCACAATTCGGCCAAAATTTGTTACATATCTGCCCCACTATTGTACATACTGTCAGACTTAAAATAGGAAACATTGGCAAGTTTAATTTTTGTGAAACCGTGTAGATGTGAAGTTTCATGAACACAAGACGATCATGAAATGCTTGTCAACGATATCAATGCAAAGAGCCAATATAAATGAGAATTGCAAATTCAAAACGTGATAAGATTAAGTCATGAAAATACGCACTTTGAGCAAAAAATTCTCATTTCTTGCTTAGGAATTTATAGAATGCTTTCAGAAATTAAAGTGACAGTCAAACCTGTCTTAAGGGCACCTCTATTAAGCAAAACCCTAACTTAAAAGGCAAAAATTTCATATCCCAAAGCATGACGGACACT
Organism: Ctena decussata; assembly: GCA_963989385.1. NCBI lineage: Eukaryota > Metazoa > Mollusca > Bivalvia > Lucinida > Lucinidae > Ctena > Ctena decussata. Next base: position 35,415,279 of record OZ022507.1, on the reverse strand, counting down.
TGGCTCCAAGTGCATGCAACTATAGTTACGTACTTGGGGAACGTCGTTAGGAGAATTGAACTGAACTGAACTGAAATCCCAAAGCATTTTCAGGGTAAATTGACCTGTATAAAGCAAACAACTTTCTTAAGCAAGCAGTTTTGGCCCTTTCCCTTAAGACAGATTTGACTATCAGTATTTGAGTCATTAGAGTCAGATTAGGGTTTTAATATTTCCAGGCACCAGAAGCAAAAGTCAATGCCAGTAAAGGATTTTTCTTTTTGTATTTATTCAGTTATAAGACGGAAGTTTGCCCTGCCCAAATTACCGCCAGTATGTAAATCAGTCTTTTGTAATTCAGCTATAAAATAATCATTTTCTCTTCCAGAACAATCTCAAAGATCTAGATCTATCATACAAGATGGATCCAGATCTTTGAGATCGTTTTGGAAAAGAAAACCTGTTTTGTAACTGAATAAGTATGATATATTTAGTTTTGCTTGATTCATTGTTTAAGTGCTGCTGTCAGATGTCTTTTAACATTTATATTCATTTGCAACATTTTTCTTCCTTTTTCTTTACCACAGTTATTTGTTGTAGTTCTAGGGTTTTATTCGTACCTTTATTATTTTATTAGATATATTTTTACGTAAAAGGTAGACAGTGACAATTACAGAGATTGTATGTTAGTATATGTTACTGTGACAGCTGGAAGTTGTTTTCTCATTTTAATGAATTTAGAATGACCCTCTCTAATGGGCTAGTTATAGAAATCATGCCGTTAAGACAGCTTTACATTCATTGTAACAGATCTTAGCAATAACATCAACAGTGATGATATGATTCATGTCAGTCCATTTTGTAAATTGTCATACATATTCAGTTCATGCCATTTTGATGATTAGCATTACATAGGTCCTATAGCTGATTTGTTGACACCAGCTGGGAACTTTTTTCTTGAAGCAAACTGGCATGAGTGACATTGTGACCAATGTTTCTCTGGTCTGTTTACATGTGACTGTATATTGAAGTATAAGTTCTCAAAGACACATGTAACATTTATTCAGATATTTTTTTCCTTGAAATTCTGTATACCATATTAATCCTATTAAATTCCCCAGGGACATTATATTTTATAAAAGGGGGCATTATTTAGGGCCTAAATGGTAACAAATCAGATTCTCACCAAAATGCTTTGCATAAACCGTATGTGATTTTAGGCATAGAAGAATAATAGCTGCGCTAAGAGATCACACAGCCAGAGAAAAATTGCATGAAATACCTCATGGACCATGATGAAGTGAATATACAGTCATGTGTAAACTAGAACATATGAGGATTTTGTGCTGGAAGTTTGCAGTTTTGGCAGGTCCGTGTGACAGTATTTTGGCAAAGTAGGGTGGGGGCTTTGACACTAGGGGCAATTATTAGGATAATATGGTAAGCCTTGTCAAGTCCATAAGAAGTGGATAACTTCTCATAAAGCTACCAATCACTGCCAGATCATTTGAACCGTGATACGACAAAACCAACAATGTGGTTGTGCGCCCAGCGCAGACTCAGATCAGCCTGGGCATCTGCCCAGTCTGATCAGAGTCTTCACTGTCTGCATGAAAGTAGCTTAGACCCTTAGCTACCCTCTTAGCGCCAAAGGAAGACTGATCAGACTGGGCAGATGTCCAGGCTGTGTCGCGGCTCATTTCTCTCATCTCTCATCTTGGTGAAACACAAGACCAGCAGAGGCATAGACTAGCATATCTGTTTCGCCTGATCAGGGCCCTTGATTAAAGGTGAACAGAAGTATGCTCGTATTTTTTGCTAAAAAATATGGAGGAGCTTTTACAATTCAACTACTCCTCTTATTTTTTGGAAAAAAATGGAGGTGTTAATGCATAGTTTGTTTGAAAATTTAACGTCCCCATAACTAATGATATTTAGTTTAGTTTTGAACTGGGCTGAGAGTTTCATGTGACAGAGTGTGATTGTGCATCATGTCAAAAATAAGGCAATGAATATGATACAAATTTTTGTGACAAACAAACGAGCTGAGTCCAAACAGAACCAACAAAGTGGCATGCCAGCCCAGCAAAGATAAATCAGTCTGATCAGTCTTCACTGTTGGCATGGTGGTAGTTTAGACCAGAGCCCTAGATAAGCGGAGTATTTGGTGATAATTAGGGATAATTTTTGTTAATTCTGGATAAAAACATATGTTGTGACCCCTCTCCTGAACCGTCTCGACGAGACGGTTCAGATGAGGGGTCACAACATATGTTTTTGATGAGAAATAAAGAAAATTATCCCTCAATTATCATCAAATACCCCTCGTATCTGGAGCTCTGGCTAAGACCCTTAGCTACCCTTTAAGCACAAACACAGACTCTGATCAGACTGGGTGGATGCTTAGGCTGATCTAAGTCTTCGTGTGGCGCACATGCCACTTTGTTGTTTTTTTGTCCTATTCAAAGCTACAATAACCATCAATACACCATTGTGCTAGTCTGATCAGACTCATTGTATATTTAAGTTTGATTGTAAATGACATAGTATAATATAAATCATGACAGAATAAATATCATACATTATTTGAGAGTTGTTTTTCATAAAGATTTGCTGGATTTCTAAGCAGTTTCCTCCAGACAATATTTGTGGAGCATGCTTTGGCTGTGTGAGACATTCCAAAAAATTCCAAAAAAATTAGGATACCTAGTGTAGTTGTCTGGAAAAATTGAAAAGTTTTCAATAAAGTAATGCATCAAAATGATGCAGATCGAATGGAATGGTCCTCACCATTTGTACAGACCGTTCTGTAACTTGAATACCCTTTGAAATATTTTCATGATACTTCATCACCTCTGATGATGGCTTTATGGGGAGCATTTTGGTGTTTTGGCAGATAAAAGGACATGGCAAATAGTGTAGACCCTCAGAAACAGTCTGTTCTGAGTCTGCATTGTTTGCAAAATCTGGGTATATACTGTTTGTCGGACATCTTTCACCTATGGGAGGTTAAGTTGACTTGAAATTTTACAGTCCTTTCAATGGCATTTCAGTCATATTGAGCCACTAGGGTGACAATGAAAGGCTGTGTGCAATGGAACCCGGTTTTTGGTTGAAAAGAAATTTCCCCTCCAGTAAGATTCAAACCCAGATCACTAGCTTTGCAGACCCAGGCTTCACCCACTAAGCTACTGGGGCTCCTAGTTGATAAAATTTGCAGGATGTAGCTATTGTGCTTTACTGGTAACATAGTTTGCATCAGTATAATTAGTGGGGACCTCATATCTGAAGTGAGGTATCCTCCCTTTGAAGGCTTACAGTGAGTGATTGAGTGAACTTTGGATTGATATCCCACCAACTCAAAGGTTATATGGTGATGTAAAGCGAGGTATTGAACTTGCAACCCCTGGATTGGTAGTCTAGTGCATTACCATGAGGCCACCGCCAACCTTGAACCATTGATGGCTTAAAGACAAAGGAACAAAATTACAAATGTGCATCTGTTTACTGAAGGATCAAAAAGTACATAAAAAATAGAAGTATAAAAAGAATCCAGAATTTATGTTTAAACTTACAATACCAGCTTTATTTTGCAGACTAAATTTCTGCCTTTTAAATAAAGGTTTGCTACATACTGCAGAGCGAAACAAATCTTTTTCACTTCAGATGCCAAAATCTTAATGTAAGTTGCATGCTACTGTGAGGGTTTGTATGAAAGCACAGAAATGTCACAGCATACCAAGATTAAGAGATAAGGCTACACTTTCAGGGGAAGAAATTCTACCACTTCCTTTTTTTGTCACCTTTCTCTGTGGGGTCAACTCCTGTTGGAGCAAATTCGTAGCTTTAAGAATAGGCCCATTTGGAAGAGTTTTATATTCCAGGGAAAAGAACAGGAAGTCACAAAAGTTGTCTCCCTCTATAAATTGAGACATTTTGTTAGCTGCAATAGAAAGATAGTTTGAAACATCAGCTGATTTGATTGATTTGATGCTTAACGTCCACGGTAAACAGCTATGTTCATGTCGGGATGGTCAGTTAACCTAACCACACTATCCCTTGGCAGGCTTAGACCTCCTAAGCGGTTAACAAGTACTAAGTGCACATACTTTCGCCAGTAACTGACAACTGCCCTTCTTGAATCAGCGGAAGGAGAAACTAAAGTATGTGGCCAGACCGGGTTTCGAACCCAGGACCCCTGACTTACGAGTCAGGTGCCCTACCGATTGCGCTACGCGGCCCGGCGAAACATCAGCAGAACTTACTTAACTAAATATTATGCTACTATGGAAATGCGTCAAAGCAGTACGACATTTAAAATGTCTATATTGAATGAGTCAGAAAATTATCAATGAAAATATTTTCATCTATTTAAATCATCTCATAACTTCACACTAAAAGATTAAACTTAATTGTCCCTCTCAGAGTTCATGTACTAAGTACATCATTTTAAGACTCTATCGTTAGTTTTATAGGCTGAACCAAGCGAAAATAGTTCTTAAAGCATGTGTACCCAGCAAAGCCTCAGATCAGTCTGTGTGTGGGTCTGCATACTCTTATAAGGGCTTTTGCTATATGCTATATGCTCTATGGCCAGTCAAAGATCCAAGAATTGTTTATGCAGACAACGAAGAATCTATTCAGAATGCACAGATGGGTAGGCTGATCTGAGTTTGCCAGGCACATGTCACAAGACACCTATTTGCTTGACAGATCTCATGATTCTATGCCACAATACACTTTTCAATGACAAAACAGCACTTGGAGCCCTTTGGACAAAAGAACTGTCATCATTTTATCAAATCTTATAGAGATTATAGACCATAGGCCACCATATACCCCCCCCCCCACACACACACAAACACAAACACACATCCATTCACCCCTTGTGGGATTTTTGGCTGGTACGGTTTTTTAAAACTTAGTTGAGTACTTAACAATAGTTTCCATGTTTATTATATTTGGATCCCTTGTAAAACAGGTGCTACTCTCAAAGAAAAGGATTTGCTCCCCTCTGGAAGCACATCCTTTCTTTTAAGCGTCCCCCCTATGCAAAGATAGCCAACTTTTTCCAGATCAAAGTGATCTCCCTTGGCATATCAATCCATCTTAATATTCCTCTTAAGACTTCTTCAGCTCTAGAGCCTTGGCAATGAGCTCAGCAGTGGTTGTATGCATGTATTCACGCTGTTTCTGGAAATTCTCTATCACAATACTCCGTGACTTGTCCCAGTCATACAAATCTCTGAAAAAAGAAACCAAAAAAAAAACATTTACATGATCAGAAAACAAGATTAACTAAGGCTGTAATAAGCTTAAGCCTTAGAGTGCTAAAAGGCAAATGACAAAATTTATGTCTGCAAAATTTTGAAAAATGTTTAGTTGAAACTATATCATACTGAAAATCAAAGACCAGAAGGCACATAGTGTAGACTCAGATGAGGCAGCTCCTCTGGATCTACACTGTTTGCAAAGTCAACTATTTTTGTTTTGGGCACCTTGCGGATGGAAGTGTATGATAAATCTCCAAGGAAATCACTTTTATATAGTAAAATTTACCTCCCTCTTATAGTGGAGCAAATATGATTGCGTAAGTGGCCTAGAAAAGGGAGATAGTGGTCTACGGAGTGTAACATTTGTTTTCATATTTCAAAATGATCGCCTTGGTCTGTAGTTTTAAAATTTAGCGTTTGCCACCTTGGCAAACCTTGCATAACTCTGTAGTCGCCAGTTATTTACGTTACCACATTAAATTTTGAATATCAAAAATATTTATTGAAGTCAAAAGGGAGTTTGCTTAAACATTACAAATGTATCAAATGTCTATATTTTTTGAAGGAATGGTTAATGTACTATAAGTTAAGTTACTTTAGAAACAATTTAGAACTTTATGCTGTTATTTTCGTGATAATATATAAAGTACCTCTTGAAAATTTAAAATACAAACTTAAATCGTCGCATTTTACGATAATTCTGTGACAAAATAGCCCAAACTGTTCAATTGTTCTAATCGTCCAACTAGCAATTTTCAATATGTTTCTAGCAAAACAAGTTTGAGACCTCTGGCTCTATACTTTGTCAACAATGTACTGTAGACCATGGTAACACCTATTTCCTAATGGAGGCTGAAAAGTCATTTTCATACAATTATTCGTGCAAAAGGTGGCTAATAAGCTATTTCAAACTATCTAAAACTAACAAATTGGGTCTGTTGCAATAAGATTCTGTTAATATGATATAAAGCAAATGTTTAACAAGAGGCCCAAATGGGCCTTATATCGCTCACCTGGCTATTTTGCCATGGACCATTTTGACACAAAATTGGTCCAATAACTTTGAGATTTGCAAGAATCATTTTGCCATAAATTTCATCAAAATCTATTCAGTGGTCACTGAGATATTGCCATTTCATGTTTTGGGCTATTTTTAGAAATAGCAGATGGAGGCCATCTTGGAATGCCAAAATGCAAAAAAATCAAAAGCCTTCATGCAAGGACCATTCTGACATAAACTGGTCCAGTTCCATTGTAATTTTTCAATTTTCACATTTTTCTATTTTAAGTAAAAGAGACCAATTTGGCGGGTCTATATTTATTAATGTTTGAAACATCTCAATGCCAGAATCATTTTGCCACAAATTTTGTCAAAATCCATTCAGGGGTTACTGAAATATTGTCATTTTCATGTTTTGTGCTATTTTTTAGTAACGGCAGATGGCAGCCATCTAAGATTGCCAAAATGCAAGAAATTGCAAAGGCTTCATGAACGGACCATTCTGACACAAAATTAGTCCAATTCCATTGAGATTTTCTGATTTTCACATTTTGCTATTCTTAATAACAGAGGCCAACATGACTGGTCTATATTAAGTTATGCTTGAAACATCTCAATGCAAGCATCATTTTGCCACAAGTTTCGTCAAAATCCATTCAGGGTTTACGAAGATATTGTCAGTTTCATGTTTTGTGCTATTTTTAGTAACAGCAGATGGCAGCCATCTTGGAATGCCAAAATGCAAGAAATCGCAAAGGCTTCATGAAAGGACCATTCTGACACAAAATTAGTCCAATTCTATTGACATTTTCAAATTTTCACATTTTGCTATTTTTAGAAACATAGGCCACATGACTGGTCTATATTTAGTTACGTTTGAAACACCCCAATGCAAGAATCATTTTGCCACAAATTTCGTCAAAATCCATTCAGTGGTTACTGAGATATTGTCATTTTCATGTTTTGTGCTATTTTTAGTAACGGCAGATGGCGGCCATCTTGGATTGCCAAATCGCAATTAATCAAAACGTCTTCATGCAAGGAACATTCTGAAACAAAATAAGTCAAATTCCATTCAAGGGTTCTTGAGAAATTGTCATTTTTTATGTTTGTGCTATTTTTAGTAACGGCCCCCCTGGTGGCCATCTTGGATAGTCAGTTGGCACAAATTTGAAATAATTCATTTCAAGGACCATTTCTGACCAAACCTTATCAGAATCCATTTGTGTTTTCTTGAGATATTGACATTTGAGCGAATTCGGTCTTGTAAACGCTAAGTAGGTCACTGTGACCTAATTCTGCTACAGATTTTTTTGATTTTTACAAAATTTAATTGCAAGGTCCCACTTATGTTCCATGCAAACTTTCAACCAAATATACCCAATGGTTCTAGTGGAGATGTTGATTTTGTTGTTTTTGCTATTTTTAGAAATGGTGGCCATCTTGGATTCTCAACTTGACCCACTTTTACAAATTTGAAACCCTGCAGTCTGGTCATGCTCCATGTGAAATTTGAGACCCATGGGTTCAGTGGTTTTAGAGAAGAAGTTGTTTAAATAAGTTGTTTTTCGACATTGGCATTTGAACAAAATTACCCTCGTAAACAGAAAGTAGGTCACTGCGACAAAACTACGCTACAGATTTTTTTCATTTTTACAATTCTGAATACCAATGTTCCACTGATGTTTCATGCAAAAATTCAGACAAATATACCCAGTGGTTCTGGAGAAGAAGATGATTTTGTTATTTTTGCTATTTTTAGTAATGGCAGCCATCTTGGATATTCAACCTGACCCAATTTTATAATTCTGAGACCCTGGAGTCAGGTTATGCTCCATGTGAAATTTGAGAACCATGGGTACAGTAGTTTTACAGAAGAAGGTGTTTGAATATTTGTTTTCAAGTGTTGACGGACGACGCACGACGCACACCGGACGCTTTGGTATGACAATAGCTCACTATGGCCCTTCGGGCCAGGTGAGCTAAAAACTATTTTTAACCTTACAGCACAAATTTTAAGCAAAGTAACATACCTACCAGATTGTTAATGTTTGCGTAAAGGGACTATCATTCCGGCCAGGAAAACACTCTTTTGAAATTCTGACTTTTAAACAGCCCAGTTGTGATAACTATGTGCTTTTTTATCGTGAAATGAAATTTTTGCGTAGTAAAGTTGGCTACTTGGGCAGCAAACAGATGAGTGTTATTTACATGACATGCAAAGGTGAGATTGTCCTACAATTAGAAATAAGCCTTCTTGCGTTAACCTGTATATGGAACACCATTATTTTTTTCCATTAATATCCAAAACACGTTTAAAATATCCATTATATCAAAATAACTGATCGTATCATAAAGTTTTGTATTCAGAAAGGTAACGTTTGTAACCGTTATTTGAAAACAATCTCTGAGATTAACTGTTGCTACAGCCAAATGTGCCTAGGCCTTATTAGTTTGATTTAATATTTTGAAAGCGGCAGGTTCGACTGGTTAAGACCCACCACGTTTGATTTATCAGTGACATTTCCACGGCGGTGCATCTGTTTTGGTCTATTGATGTTATAGTTTGTGTTGTTCACTTACCAGTAGCCTTCAAAAAAATTGTTTTGTTTTGTCTGTTTATTGGCCGTAGGTCTGATGCATATAGAAACAAAAGAATATTGGTGAAAATAGACAATTTGTGTTGCAGGGTATGTTTGATATAGGCTAGCTTTGTGGTCATCTGCATAGAATGGACTGGATGTTTATTGGCCACCCATTAGTTTCATTTGAGTACATGTCTTACTTTATGTTACTATTTTCAGTTTGGTGTTGTGGGATAATCGTGGCACTAGTTGAATCAATTCCTGATCGGAGCCCTTTTACATTGTTAACCTGTTTTGACCATTTTCTATAAAAGCAATATATAAAACTGTATTTAAAATGCTTTGGCCCTACAGCATATATTTAAACAAAGGTAACGTATATAACAGGTAAAAAACTAAGAGTTATTTTACTCCACTGCACCTAGTGTAAATTGTCATGTGGCCACCATGAAGCGCTTCCTTGTACTTCAACTAAATGGAAATTAAGTATTATCTGGTCATTTTAGATAATCTGGGCTCATTCTGAGTCGATTTGAGAAAAAAAAAGGAATTTAGCTGAAGCTGGTGCTAGGTTGCATTGGAAATGTTGCAAATTCACATTCCTGGATGAGGTTGTTGTTTTGTTTTATTTATTTATTTTTTATTTTATTTTTTGTGTGATCCATTCCTTATTTCCAGGAAACCTTTCTTTCTTAATTTAAATAATCAGTCCAAGAGTTTAAGGTGCCTAGGTACACTATTACGTGAAATAAATCTGCAAATTTTACTTTAGTCTTTTTCTTAATGGGAGTAAACTCTAAAAGGAAAGAATTGGCTACTGTAGGAGAAAAGTGTTTCCTGTAAGAGTAGACAATTTTGGAAGGGTTACATCATCTACACATGTAAATAATACACATGTAAATAGGAAGCATCTACGGGAGCATAGCAAACTGTAGTAAAACACTGAGGTGTGTCCATTCACAATTATACAATACTATTTCCAAAATATACTAAAGACCATGTGGAAGCAAGGAACACACAGGAGAAAGAACATAGCTGAATCGATTATTTGATTCCTTTCAAGATCTGGCACGGATAATCTGATTATGACATATTGTTTACTATTTTAAAATCATTATCAAAATGACCTTTTAATTGAGTAAATGATGATTTACTTACTTTGAGTCCTTGTTTTGGTATTAAAAAGGTAACGTATACAACATTCAAATGTAAATGATTTGTCAGATTAGAATTATGATACTTTATGATATCATCTGTCTGATGTGATGCAGAAAGATGTAGCATTGAAAGTGTATCAGATCTTGGGAGGACCCTTTTACTGTAAACAAGTTTCATATTAATGCTCGGGTTACAAGGTGCAGATAATAACCGCCTTTAAGTAAACATCTAAAACAGGCATAATACTAATACAAACTATGCATTATATAGAAAAAATTGTGGGTAATTATGTAACTGTCTTTGGGACTATAATTATTTAAAACAATTGTATAAAATATTTAAATCCCTTCAGAGATGTATGACCATACAGCTGTTAGGTTAACTTTCAGCACCTCAGTGTTTGCTTTCAACATTTGAGTTATAACTGAGGGTGGTTACTTTCTGCACCTTGTTACTGTCGCATTAATATGAAAACTTCTTAACAGTAAAAGGGTAATCTGACAACTTGTTTACTGCTGTACGCTGTATGCAGTATCTTTTTGACCACCTAACCAAGGAGTCGAAGTTGGTGAATTATCATTGACTCGAATTAAATGTCATTTGATGATGATTTCAAAGTAAAAAGGTTACCCCCGTTAGACAGGGAGGCCAAGAAAGTCATACTTATTTCATTTCACACAATATCCATTCACCTTAAAGTCTGGTGGAATGATAAAAGCTTAACAAAGGTCTGAAGGAAGATTCTCTGGAAGCAAGGAATGCCTCAGAGAAAACAAAATTAGCAGCCTTGGTTAAGCTGAGTGTGTGCCCAGCAGTGTAATGTTGCAACAATGCCAATGCCCCCTAGCACCAGCTTCAGCTAATTTCTTTTTTTTTTCAAACTGACTCAGAATGAGCCTAGATTATCCCAAACATTAGTTTCAATAAGATGAGGTACGACGGAACTTTTCATGCCACGCATACGGAACTTTACACTTGCTGCAGTATAATTAAATGATGAGGTACGACGGAACTTTTCATGCCACGCATACGGAACTTTACACTTGCTGCAGTAGAATTAAATAACTAACACTTTTAAAATGTTATATACGTTACTTTGATGAAAATGTATGCTTTTAGGCCAAAAAAACTTAAACTTCGCTTTTGTATATTGTTTTTAATAGGAAAAAGGTCAAAACAGAGAAAGTAATGTACAGGGGAAGCAATCAGGAATTGATTCTTTCTGTGAAACCATCCACTGGCGATATCAAATTGAAAACAGAGCATAAAGTTATAAGACTAGTAGTCAGACGATACTAGCCAAATAAACATCCAACCCATTCCATGCAAATAATCACAAAGCTAGCGTTAACTAAACATAATTAGTCACACAATCGCCTATTTTCACCCATTTCTGTTCTTTTCTATATATAGCTATATATACAGAATGATGGCAAATATGCCAATGAAATAAACTGATTTTTGAAGATTACAGATAAGAGGACAAGACAAACTATAACATCGATACACCACAACTGATGCTCCGCCTTGGAGCTGTTAATAATGAGTTACATTGGGGAGCCTTAAACCAGTCTAATGTGCCTTTAAAATGTATTTATTTCAGCTCAAAATAATAAAGCTTACACATATTTAACAGAAGTATTATTTAATCTCAGGGACTGTTTGGAAATAAAGGTTATTAACGTTACCTTTCTGAGTACAAAACTGTAAGTTATGATTAGCTAGTTTGACACTTTTGGTTTTGTTTAAACGTAATTTTGGCTATTTATAAAACATATATATATTCCATGTACAGATTAATTCACAAATGCTTCATTTGAACATCAGGTCAATCTCAGCTTTACAAGTCATGTACATAACACTGTTTTCTGTGTAAGTAGGCAATTAAATTCTCATTTTACAATAAATAACAACTATTGTCATCACAACTGTGTTGTTTAAAAGTCAGAATTTCAAAAAGGTATATTCATGGAGGAAATGATCTATGCTTTACTCAAACATTTTAATCTGTAAAGTACGTTACTATGGTTAAAATATGTATTGCAAGATCAATCTAAAAATGTGAACTGTTGTTTTGTATGATATATAACATGATCTTATTGCAACAGGGCCAATTTGCCATTTTAGATAACTTATTGGCCATCTATCGTACGAAGAATTGTGGGAAAATGACTTTGCAGCCTCAAACAGGGAATAGGTGTAATCATATTCAAAAGTACGTATTTGACAAAGTATAGAAGCTAGAGGTCTCAAATTTGTTTTGTTAGAAAGGTATTTAATGGGACAATTAGAAAATGAGACAGTTTGGGCTATCTTATCACAAATTGTTTGTAAACGCAACAACCTAAGTTACATTTTAAATTTTCGAGGGGTACATAATATATTGTAACAAAAACAACAGCACAGAAGCTCTGAACCATTTTCTAAGCAGCCTTATTTATAGCATATTTATCATTCTTGCAGAAAATATTAATATTTGATACATTTATATTGTTTAAACACATTTCTTATTGACTTCAATAAATATGTTTGATATTCAAAATCTAACAGGGTAACGTAAATAACTGGCCACTGCAGAGTTATGCAAGGTTTGCCAAAGTGGCAAATGCTGAATTTGATAACTATAGACCCAGGCGATTATTTTGATATAAAAAAACAAATGTTACACTCCGTAGACCACCCCCTTGAAAGATAGCCCAACATATTTGCTCCACTACTAATAGGCATAACATAGACAGAACAGAATTTGTTTTACAGTGCAAATTCTTTGCTTTAAAAGTGGCTCCCATTGAAGATAGAGATTATTTTTGGAGAAAAAGAGGAAAGGGCATTTATTAGAGCAGGCTTAGGTATCAGGATTAACACAGTATCTAGTATTGTAATAGTTATTCATAAACCATGTTTACAGACACCCTTCAAATCCTAGTGAAAATGTTATGCTTTGCATTAGCATTTGACACCCTAGAGAAATATTTTCCTTATCTTTGACACTGGTGTTGATTAGCCTTTATGTTCTACCTCAATGAACTAGAGCAAGTGAGCAGGGGCTCGCATATACCCCAACCAGTGCCACTGCCAAATGAAAGCATACTTTACCACAAAACTTCAATGCTAATGCTATACATGTACAAAATTCAAAGTTTGTGACCTTGACCTTACGTCAGCAGCAGCATCCATATGTGTAAACTAGTATGAAATAAACCTAGTCATGTATCATTAGGCTCCACTCAAGTATTTAGAACTATAACCAACAAGAGCTGTCGCCTGACAGCATAGCTCGCATGAATTGGTGCTTGCCCATCACACAGTCGCTATGGTGGTGTGGCTTGCTATGCATAAAACTTCAGGCAAGTATGTCCATAATGACAACATGTAAAAGCTATCTCAGAAATAAGTCTTACAATAAAAAAAAAAAAAAATCCACATGAAATTTCAAAAGTCCATGAGCTTGTCAAAGAACTGAGGGGTGGGGTGAGGTGGGGGGGGGGGGGGGGGGGGGGGGGGGCAGAATGTATCAAAACCCTGACTCATTATCTAACATCAGCCTAAGTATTAGTATCAACTGACTCCATCTTGACACTGTAAAATTATGTCTTCATTAATATAAAACTTTAACCAAAATCTTTAAGACAAAATTGTAAGTTGATGACTTTGACTTCAAGGTCATCCACAGGGGTAAGTATATAGTGTTTTGTAAAAACTCAAACAAATGTCTGACATCAGTTCAAGTGTAAACTAAATCTATGCCAAGCATTATGAATCAGTATGCAATTGGAAAACTTAAAAAAAAAAAAAAATCCTACGTCCATGACCTTGATATCAAGGTCACTGAGCGGGGTTGGGGTAGTAGTCTGTAAAACTTTAGACTAGTATCTAACTACAGTGCAAATATCAAAAGAATCCATCCATGTGTTCAGGAGATATGAGTATTTAAATACTTTAACCAAAACATCCAATCGATAAAAAGAAAATTTTCTATGTCCATGACCTTGACATCAAGGTCACTGAGTGGGGTGGGGTGGTACCTTGGAAAACTTTGGACCAGTATCTAACTACAGTATAAGTATCAAAAGAATCCATCAATGGGTTAAGGAGATATTGGGCTTTAAAACACTTTAACCAAAACATCCAGTCCAAAAAAATATATTTTTCTAAGTCCATGACCTTGACATCAAGGTCACTGATTGGGGTGGGGGTGGTGCCCTGTTAAACTTTGGACCAATATCTAACTACAGTGCAAGTATCAAAAGAATACATCCATGGGTTAATGAGAAATAGGTCTTTAAAATTTTTTAAACAAAACCCAATCAGGACGCCGACGCCAGGGTGACAACAATAGCTCTTCCTGAACTTTCGTTCAGGCGAGCTAAAAATTATACAACAAATGGCTAAGTCCTAGTTATTGACTCCAGGCCCCACCCATGAGCCTGACCCTGCAGCTTAGGTAGTCCATATCAAAAGTAATGCTATAGAGATATCATGAACAAAATATAGAAGAATTCTTCAAAGCAGTTACAGTGATATGAGCAATCAAAACTCTGACATAACCAAAATGCCTAAGTCCTAATTACTGACCCCTGGCCCCACCCTGGGGCACAACCCAGGGGCTAAGATAACTAACATTGAAGGTAATGCTATAGAGATATCATGAACCAAATATGAAAAGAATCTGATATGAAGTTACAGAGATATGAGCAATCGAAAAAGGTTTAACACAAAACTTTGACATAAAGTTGACGAACGGACTGACGAACAAATGAAAGGACAGACGAACGAACGAAGGGACAAACGGATGGAATAACAAAAACTATATACACCCTGACATACTTCGTATGTCGGGGGGTATAATAATTTAAACTGCTAAGGCAATTTTCTTCATCTTTTTGATATGTTAAATTAGCTTAACCTATCAGTGGTAAAAACGTGTCAGCACAAATCATTACGAAAAATGCTTCAACCTCCACATTCAATGATAGAATGTGGCTTGATGTGCAAATACAGATCCAAGTAACTGACAAAAGGTATGAAAAACATGTCTTTTTTTTTTTTAAATCAACAAATCCCTCCAAAGATACCGTTTCCTTTTCTGGTTCCCCATTGAGAGTTGCAATATAAACAAAAGTGGAATAGTGATTGGGGTTTCCCCATTGAGAGTTGCAATATAAACAAAAGTGGAATAGTGATTGGGGTTTCCCCATTGAGAGTTGCAATATAAACAAAAGTGGGATAGTGATTGGGGTTTCCCCATTGAGAGTTGCAATATAAACAAAAGTGGGATAGTGATTGGGGTTTCCCCATTGGGAGTTGCAATATAAACAAAAGTGGGATAGTGATTGGGGTTTCCCCATTGAGAGTTGCAATATATACAAAAGTGGGATAGTGATTGGGGTTTCCCCATTGAAAGTTGCAATATAAACAAAAGTGGGATAGTGATTGGGGTATCACACTTGTACATTGTAATTTTACCATTTTAGTTAAATGAATGAAATCGAAAGTAGGTCATTTTAGTTGCCAACTAAAAAGACCTAGATAATTTTTCAAACCTTTTCTATGTGAAACTCAAGGATGTTTTCTTTGTTTTAAGTTGGCTGATAGCGATCATTTACAAAACTGAAACTATGGTGAGAAGCTGGCAGCGATACCCCACGACAAAATTTTCCATGCTGATAGAGCAATGGGGCCTTTCAAGCCATTGTTTTAGTAACAAACAGCAAACCTGCAGAACAATGCTTTGAATGGATAACACAGCATACTGATCTAAGTATGCAGACACTTTAGCCATTTTTCCAACTGACTCTACAGTGTGTGTCTCATCAAATTTTCTGAACCTGTCCATAAAACGTGAAGACCCAGATTAGACTGTTCCAAGGAGCAGTCTGCTCTAGGTCTACAATGTTTACACAGGAAGTACTGTCTGAACATGTAATATTTTGGCTATATCAGATGCCAGCTGTTAACTTACTTGTAGATTGGTCTGACAAATTTCATACGTCCTTGTTCATTAACAAATTCAATAGCTCTTGAAATGGCTTCTTCCCATCTACATTTGATACACAGCCTCAACCATCTGAAAAACAAAAGTGGATGGATGTTTGATTTAGGGTTTTAAGAAGGCATATTTAAGCACATGAGTTTTATCAAAATGGCAACAACTCTAGACGTGGGTCTGCACTGTTTGTTCAGGCCTGTCTATCACAGTATACAGGTTGTACTTACTTGAATCTGATTTCTGAATTCTTCACATCATTCAGCTTGTAAGTCTTTTCCATGGATTTCATCTTTCCAATAGGTAAAGGATCCTGAAAATGGTAAAAAGATATACTGTATGATTTGTTGGAAGAAATATGAAGCACCATAATAGGAAGAATTCCACCCACAACATGCTATGCCGCACCTGCCTCAGGATTCCACAGCTATCAAAGGCATCAGAGCCAAAGGCATCAAAGTATCTTTATTTTAGTACTTAGGGTAGAGTCGGGTAACTTTGGACAGGGGGTAAATTCGGACATACCATTGCAAACAGTGAAAATCCAGATGAGCAGCTCATAATGAGCCGTCTCATCAGGATTTTCACTGTTTGCTCAGTTAATTAAGTTTAAATTACAAACAACTGAAATATAAAGGAACCAATGTCACAGTCCGAATTTACCAGCTGTCCGAATTTACTGGCCTACCCCATGGACTCAGTCGCTGATTATTACTCTCCCAAAAAAGGGCAACCTACAGCTCTGCCAGAACTACAGAACTAACAGCCTCATCAGTCATTCAAGCAAAGCCATGCTGAAAGTTATCTTGAACCGGCTTAAGCCACAAGCCAAAGAGATAATTGCAGAGGAACAGGCTGGGTTCCGAGCAGGAAGGAGCACCACAGAACAGATCTTCAACCTTAGAATCCTGTGTGAAAAGTATCTCCAACATCAGCAGAATCTGTACCATGTCTTCATTGATTTCAAAAAAGCTTTTGACAGGGTATGGCATGCAGCCTTATGGGCCACCATGAGGAAGTACAATATCAATGCAAACCTAGTTCGTACCATTGAGCAGCTATACGACAAGGCTACAAGTGCAGTCCTGATAAATGGCAGCACAGGAGAATGGTTCAGAACAACAGTTGGAGTAAGACAAGGATGTCTTCTGTCACCCACCCTCTTCAACATTTTTCTCGAACGGATCATGTCTGATGCTCTGGAAGAACATGACGGAAAGGTTAGCATAGGCGGCAGAAATATTACCAACCTACGGTTTGCCAATGACATAGACGCTCTTGCTGAGGAAGAGCAGGAACTAGCAGCTCTAGTTGAAAATCTCTACCAGACCTGCACAAGGTATAAGATGGAGATCAGTGCTGAGAAGACCAAACTGATGACAAACAGCGCAGATGGCATCCAGAGGGAGATCAAGGTAAAGGGGCAGAAGCTGGGTACTGTAAGCAGCTTCAAATACCTTGGAGCAGTTGTCTCAGATGATGGCTCAAAACAGGAGGTTCTCTCAAGGATAGCACAAGCCACTTCAACTCTTGCCAAGCTGAAACCAATTTGGAGAGATAACAACATATCTCTTGGATCAAAGGTGACACTTATGCGCTCCCTTGTCATTTCCATATTTCTGTATGCCTGTGAATCATGGACCTTGACAGCAGAGTTAGAGAAAAGAACACAGGCCTTTGAGATGAGATGCTACCGAAGGTTACTGAACATTTCGTACAAGGACCATATAACCAATGAGGAGATTCTCAGGAAGATCCAAGCAGCCATTGGAGAATATAATGAACTCCTGATGCTGGTCAAGAAACGGAAACTAAGGTGGTTCGGTCACGTCTCAAGGTCTTCTGGTTTAGCAAAGACAATTCTTCAAGGCACAGTGAAAGGAAAAAGAAGAAGAGGTAGACAGAAGAAGAGGTGGGAAGACAATATCAAGGAGTGGACTGGAATGGATTTTGCCAGCTCAACTAGGGCAGCTGAAGACAGGACAAGGTGGAAAGGGATTGTTTTGAAGTCAGCTGTGGTGCCCCAACGACCTAGTAAGGTTATGGGGATAGAATAGAATAGTAAGAAGCTTGTATGACTTGTAATTTGAGAGACAATGGAAAAATGGGACTGACAAACTTACAGTATACATGACTGTGGCCTCTCAATGAAAATGTCATCATGAACAAGTGGTTTGCCCCGTACTGGAAAGGCTGTTCTAATGACAGGCCACAGCATATATTAAATAAGCCGCAACATGAGAAAACCAACAATGTGGTTGTGCACCCAGCGCAGACTCAGACCAGCCTGGGCATCTGCCCAGTTTGTTCAGACTCTTCGTTATGAGCTCAAAGGGTAGCTAAGGGTCTACCTCCATGTGGACAGCAAAGACTCTGATCAGACTGGGCAGATGCCCAGGCTGACCTAAGTCTGCGCTGGGCGCACAACCACTTTGTTGGTTTTGTCGTGACGCGGCTCAATTATCATGGTGCAATTAGATGATTATGATAGCTGCAACTGTTTTCAGGGTAACAACATTTGGTCATCCAATAGAACCTGGATTAAACAAGGTGAAAAATAAAAATTTAAAAGCCATACAGTACACATTAACATATATTCAGTAATATGTAATTTATATCGCAAGCATGTGAGTCTCCATAGTTACAAATTTGATCCAACCTAAATTGATGCTAGGCTGAATTTTCTCGGGAATACTGCTCTCGTTTTTAGAGTTATGATTTAAAAAATATCATTTAGTTGTATCAGCTACAGCCTTATCCCATTTTGTACTATTTCCAATTCTGCTAGAATGGCTTTTGTACTATTTCCTGTTCTGCTAGAATGGCTTTTATACTATTTCTAATTCTGCTAGAATGGCTTTTGTACTATTTCCAATTCTGCTAGAATGGCTTTTGTACTATTTCCTGTTCTGCTAGAATGGCTTTTATACTATTTCCCAGTCTGCTAGAATGGCTTTTGTACTATTTCCTGTTCTGCTAGAATGGCTTTTATACTATTTCCTGTTCTGCTAGAATGGCTTTTATACTATTTCCTGTTCTGCTAGAATGGCTTTTGTACTATTTCCCAGTCTGCTAGAATGGCTTTTATACTATTTCCTGTTCTGCTAGAATGGCTTTTATACTATTTCCCAGTCTGCTAGAATGGCTTTTGTACTATTTCCTGTTCTGCTAGAATGGCTTTTATACTATTTCCCAGTCTGCTAGAATGGCTTTTGTACTATTTCCTGTTCTGCTAGAATGGCTTTTATACTATTTCCTGTTCTGCTAGAATGGCTTTTATACTATTTCCTGTTCTGCTAGAATGGCTTTTATACTATTTCCCAGTCTGCTAGAATGGCTTTTGTACTATTTCCAATTCTGCTAGAATGGCTTTTATACTATTTCCTGTTCTGCTAGAATGGCTTTTATACTATTTCCCAGTCTGCTAGAATGGCTTTTGTACTATTTCCTGTTCTGCTAGAATGGCTTTTATACTATTTCCCAGTCTGCTAGAATGGCTTTTATACTATTTCCTGTTCTGCTAGAAAGGCTTTTATACTATTTCCCAGTCTGCTAGAATGGCTTTTATACTATTTCCTGTTCTGCTAGAAAGGCTTTTATACTATTTCCCAGTCTGCTAGAATGGCTTTTATACTATTTCCTGTTCTGCTAGAAAGGCTTTTATACTATTTCCCAGTCTGCTAGAATGGTTTTTGTTCTATTTCCTGTTCTGCTAGAAAGGCTTTTATTCTATTTCCCAGTCTGCTAGAATGGCTTTTGTACTATTTCCTGTTCTGCTAGAAAGGCTTTTATACTATTTCCCAGTCTGCTAGAATGGCTTTTGTACTATTTCCTCCCATTCTACCAGAATGGCTAGAATTATGGATATATCCCACTCAACTTGTTTAAATTTTAAGAGAGTTATAAGAACTGATTAAACTTCCCACTATTAAGGATTTATTAAGCCAGTCTAAATTGCTTTAACTATTTTTGGTAACTATGGTACAAACCTTGTGACCAAGAAGAATGGCTAGGAATTCCATAACCTGTGGAGATGTGAGGTCAGAATAATCAGATTCACTGAACTGTGACAGGTTATTTTCATCTGCTTCTATCCATTTCTGTGCAAGAGCCTCACATTTTACTCTTAGTGTGGTGTCATACCTGAAAATTAACAAATAATCTATAGGTCAATGGGTACACCTTTAGGGAAAGCAACTTTTCCGTTTGCAATTTTTCTACCCTTCTCAATTGGAGGGTGGGGGGTCAACTCTTAATGGAAAGACTTTGCTCTTTTGGAGCAGATTCTTTCCTTTAAGAGTAGACCACCTTTTTGGCTTCATCCTCCAAGAACACAAACATGAAGTCACGGAAGTTGTTCCCCCTTGCAAAAATAACAGAAACGCATGGAGGTGTACCTAGACACCTCAAGTAAAAGGAACCTTTAACCCTAACTGTGGTTTTCTATTTTGTCAAGGAATTGTTCATAAAACTACTGGCTGAACAGTGAATAATTCTGACCCTCATTAAACAGGAGTCTAGTCCTTGTCACCACTGTATGCTCTGGTATTTTTGTTCTAATATTTAATATGTATGGTACATTTCAAGATTATATTTCTATCATTTCATGATACTGGAAATTAACATTATACTCAGTACTACGAGTATATTATGTGTGATAACCAACAGTTTGCATATATAATAACATTTCCCATGCACAGGTTATCAACTTTGGCAGGCTGATAACTAAAAACCATTGACTGAAATGAGGCTATCATGTCCATGCATGATGTTTGGTGGGATGTTGATGTGACCCTGTGTATGACATCAGTAGGGCTGTTTAACAGAAGGTTTCCGCGGAAAGCTCTGTCGCACCTGGCAAGGCCTAGCCTGATGATGCTGCATGTGAAATCTGAGACCCATGGGTGCACTACTTTCTGAGAATAAGTCATTTGGGTCAACGTAAATTGAAGTGAATTTTATTAGTTTTGCTATTTTTAGTAATGGCGGCCATCTTGGATTCTCAACCAGGCTGAACTTCAGCATTCAGAAGCCCTGTAGTCTGGTGATGCTGCATGTGAAGTTTGAGAACCATGGGTGCAGTAGTTTTTGAGAGTAAGTAATTTAGATGGAGTTAAATGTTAGGGTCGAAGTAAATATAAGCTAGGGAAGTAAATTAAGAACTGTTACTGTGACCTAATTCCACTACAGATTTTTTTCATTTTGATAATTCTGAATACCAAGGTCCTGCTAATGCTCCATACAAAATTTTAGCTAAATATACCATGTGGTTCTGGAGAAAAAGTGAATTTTGTCAGTTTTGCTATTTTTAGTAACAGCGGCCATCTTGGATTCTCAACCCGGCTGAATTTACCATTCTGAAGCCCTGCAGTCTGATTATGCAGCCTGTGAAATTTGAGAACCATGGATGCAGTGGTTTCAGAGAATAAGTCTTTTGAATGGACTTAAACGCTATGGTCAACGTAAATGTAAGGTAGGGTCGACGTAAATTAAGAACTGTTACTGTGACCTAATTCCGCTACAGATTTTTTTCATTTTGGTAATTCTGAATACCAAGGTCCCACTAATGCGTCATACAAAATTTCAGCTAAATATACCAAAAGGTTCTGGAGAAAAAGTGAATTTTGTTGGTTTTGCTACTTTTAGTAACAGCGGCCATCTTGGATTCTCAACCCGGCTGAGTTTTACCATTCTGAAGCCCTGCAGTCTGATTATGCAGCTTGTGATATTTGAGAACCACGGATGCAGTGGTTTCAGAGAATAAGTCTGTTGAATGGACTTAAACGCTAGGTTCTACATAAATTGTGAACGGACGGACGGATGGACGGTCTGACGGACAAACGGACGGAAAACCGGACGCCTATACTGCACCTTGCTAAAGCAGGTGCGACAAAAAGGACACACATTTTTTTTAATTTCAGACATGATTTTGCAATTTTTTCATTTATACTTGATGATATATGGAAATAAAACTTAGTACACAAATCGTAACATGCCATATTATTTATCACCCACTTTTAATATCAACCCTTGAGTCTTCACCATAATCAGCCATAAAGCGAAACCTCTCAGGCTAGTAATCATGTTTCTGGTTGAAACATCAGGGGATAATCCAAAATGCCATGTGATAATCTCTAACTATAAGTGGAGAAACTATAAACTGTAATATGTAGAATTAAATACCAACTCTGGTTTAACAGGAGGCATGCCAACTCCACTGAACCAAGCTTCCCAGTCAACTTCATCGAAAACTCCTGCCTTTCCCTGAAAGTAAGGTTATTAAGGTACCTATATTATCTTTTTAAGGTGTATGGGTACGCCTACATGTTTTTCCACCATTTTTCCAAAGGGGAACAACTTTTGTGACTTCCTGTTTGCTTTCCTGGACAATGCAGCCTTTTCAAACTGGGATCTACTCTTAAAGGAAAGAATTTGCTCCCAGAGAAGAAAATTCTTTCCTTTGAGAGTGGCCCCCAATAAAGAAGGGAGGCAGAAATGAAAGTGGCAGAGTTGCTTCACTTGAAAGTGAACCCATTAACCTTAATACATATTTAACATTCCATTCCCACTGCAAATACTTATAAATAATGGATAAATTTTGACAGCTGTAACAGTGACTGTAAGACTAAATATGATAGGCTAAGTCTGAATGATGGCTTCAGCATAAAAAGACCATTTTCTAAACTAAAAAACTAAAACTAAACTCTTAACTTCATATATTCAGATTCAGCTTGTCATTCAAAAAAAAAAAAAAAGCTGTACCACGAGTAGATGTCTTAAATTATATTATTACATAAATACCTGTAGGCTGTCACATGTTTTACCAGGCACAAATCCATACATTAACAAGGCAATTCACATGCTGATAATGACCGGCTCTGCAGCTTTTCTTATGCAAGTTTCATGACAATACCCCATTAGTACAGAAGCAAGTGGGTACTTTGCAGTTGTTTCTATCCATGAAACTTTTGTTTGCAAGATTTATACAGATTCGGATACTGTAAAAATTAAAGAGCAGGGGACATTTAGTGAACATGATTTTGACTTGTGAACTGCTGCTAAAGGTTTGACAAAAATGTATGATAGCACCCATAGCCTGAAACAAGGATTTTTATACACCCATCGAAGAAGGTCGTATTATGTTGTATTATGTTGTGCCCTCTGTCCGTCCGTCCACTTTTTGTGTCTGCTCAATATCTTGTTGAAAGATTTTTTTTGAAACTTGGGTCAAATATTTGCCTTATCGAGACAATGTGTAGAACTCATACTTCAATGATGTCCGACAAAGGTCAAGGTCACACTTAGCGGTCAAAGGTCAAAAGGTAACATTTCATGTCCACTCCATATCTCAAGAACCGTTTAAGATTTCTTCATGAAGGTTTGTACAAATATAAAGCACCATCAGATGATGTGCAAAGAAAAAAAACTATAACCCTATTCTCAGTTTTGACAGAATTATGTCCCTTTGTATTTTTTGTATTGTAATTTTTTATTATATTTGTGTCCGCTGCATATCTCCTTAACGCTTTGAAAGATTTTTTGTGAAACTTGAGTCAAATGTTCACCTTATTAAGGCAACGTGCATAACTTTTATTTCAACAATGTCCGACAAAGGTCAAGGTCAAACTTAGAGGTCAAAGTTCAAAAGGTAACATTATTTGTCTGCTCCATATCTCAAAAACTGTATAAGATTTCTTCATAAAAGTCAATACAAATATGAAGCATCATCAGACAATGTGCAGAGAAAAAGAACCATAACCCTACTTTCAGTTTTGACGGAATTATGCACCTTAGTATTTTTCATATAGTAATTTCATATTAGCTTTGTGTCTGCTCCATATCTTGAAAACCATTTAAGATTTCTTCATGAAAGTTCGTACAAATATCAGATGATAAGCAGAGAAAAAGAACCATAACCCTACTTTCAGTTCTGATAGAATTATGCCCCTTTGTAATTTTTGTCTAGGAATTTCCTATTAGCTTTGTTTGTTTTGAAGTTTTATATCTGCCGTATTATTGAAGATTTAAGCTACTGACAAAGTTCTGTCATCTCTTGTTTTCTTTCCAACTTTAAGCCCCAATGGGCATATATTGCCCCGCTCAGCAAAGCTCTTGTTATGGAAATGCACAATGTGTGTAGGTATTCGCTAGCTAATGCCAATGAAGCTGAAAAGTAGTGCCTAAACATATTCCTTAGGTTTGTAGCACGTGGTTGAATTTATGCAGTAATAGTGATTTCATTGCATTAACAAAATTATGCTAGGTCCCTCAGGAGCTGTTGAAAACCTGGCCTTCAGCCTCTGTTTTCACCACTTCCTGGCAAATGTTAATGCATGAAAAAACATGTTTGATCCCTACATGGTAAAATAAAAACATTTGCAGGAGTCTCACAAAAATAAAGTGAAATGGGCTGTTCAGATCTTACCTGCCCTGCAAAATACTTGCATATAAAGTCTTTCCATTCTTGTGAGTTGAGAGACTTGTACTTGTATTTTTCTATGTAAGCTCGTAGATAACCTTCCATGGCCTCTAAAACAGTAAAATAAAGTATCCTGCTTACACATCAATAACTTGCTGGTAGTCAAAGCCAATATAAGCTATCACAGCTTCTCCAGGCACATTTGGAATATGCTAAACATCACAACGTTTCAACCATTTCTATGAAAAATTCTGTCATGTTACAAACTTGGTCAGTCCACTTTCTTCAGTCAGGGAATGTTTTATATAACTCTAGACAAGGAGCTGATCTGGGTTTTCACTGTTTGCTCAGGCATGTTGATATTTTTATAAGTATTCTGTATGTATTCTTTACAGGATGAAAATCATTTAAGGACTAGATCAGCTCTAGCAGTGAATTGTTGAGTAACACTTTACTGTTTCGAAGTCAGTTGTAAAGTAGATCATATCACAATTTTTATTAGGGCTTTTTAATTACATCCTTGGGCAGGACTGGAAACTAATTAAAGTTTTGGTTGTGAGGGTTCGAAGCTAGAATTACTATCATTTCGTATAGTAAATAAAATTAATTTTCCTTTGTAGTGCCCCTCACATATAGATCCTGCCCAGTGAGTTACTTTAACCTGGAATAGCCCTTCATATGAAAAATGAGACATTAAATCATATAAAGTCAAGAAATGTCATCCAAACATTACAAAAATCATTATTAATTGCCATTTACTTCAGCAACTAGACTCAAATGCTGAACCTTACAGTGAACTGTTGCAAAATAAAGCATGCAAACTTTCTGAGCCACAGTGCACAAAGCGGCCAATAACAAATAAGTGAGAGCAAAGACTGTGTCTCGAGCCATATATGCCTAACTCACACAATGAATGAAAATCTTACAGAAATTTGACAAACTGGTCCTGGTTGTTAAAAACTAACAGCATTGATAGTTAAAGAGATGTTATATTTTAAAAAATATTGTATGCAAAAACACTGCCATTTTTTGCAAAAAGAAGTGAAAAGCTTTTTCTCTAAGGATTTGCGGAGCAAAAGCTTCTCACTTTTTTGGGGGGGCAAAAAACTATTAGCACACTTGATTATATGTGTGTGAGAATTAGCAAATCCTTTACAAACAACTTCATTTAGTAAACAATGCTATGAACAACTGGGCCCTAAATTGATACATTCTGTATTTCAAATTTCTGTGATTCTTTGTTTCACACTGTGAATAATGGCATATATGCTCACTGTGATACTTACCAACCCCACCCACCAATGTTTCCAGATAGTACAACAGAGTGTGTCCTTTCTCATATGGCACTGTGGAAAATGCATCATCGGGGTCAATCCCTATCATATTTGGCACCAACTTCGTATATGGATGTTCAGGTCCCAGAACATCTTCTACCTGAATATCAAAATGATTTATTATCATCGGGTGTAAGAAATTACCTATTTACAGTATTTAGTTTTAAGATGTTTCCCCTATCAAAACCATCCCAAAAATCTAGATCCATCTTATACGATCTTATAAGATGGATCTAGAGTTTTGGGATTGTTTTGGAAGGGAAAATGCCATCTTACAGCGTAATTACACAAGACAGACTTAGACATTTCTGGTCATTCTGTAGAAAAACAATGACTTAGACATTTGTGGTCATTCTGTAGGAAAAAAAACTGTCTTACAAGCAAATAAGCGATATCAGTAAATAACAGGGGCAAGAGGCCCTGAATCGCTCACCTGAACAAAAAGGTTAAAGGTCATACTAGGGTCATCATTTGAACAAACCTGCTAGTTTGCAACCATTTCCAAATGGTTCAGAAGAAGAAGTTTTTGAATATTATTCTATGTATTGCTATGGTTCAAACATTGGACTCCCTGGGGCCGGGCCATTTTAGACCCTGGGGCCATCATTTGAATAATCTTGGACCACTTAGCAATGCTACATACTAAATTTCAAGCATCTGAGCCAAGTGGTTCTGAACAGTGACCTACATAAATACAGTGACTCGCGTCTTCACCTTTCGGTCCAAAGTGGCGTGTCGCGCATGCGACTGCAGCGCCTCCTACCGGATCGCCATTTTTAATACATGCTGAAAAAGCTTGCATTTCTGTCAAAAGTTAACGGCGTGCATCGCCCATTTTATCGGTGTTTTCATAGTGAAATTATTATGCAACGATAAGATAAGCTTTGAATTTTATAATGATGTATTAGAATATAAGTTTTGTGATGATTTTGCTTGGTTTTGGAGTTCATTTTTAACGATGTAAATTGAGAAAATTTGGTCACTCGAAACAAAATGGCGATGACGCTGTGAAAACCATCCCTTCTTTTATGATGTACTCCGTCGTTGATAAGGTGTGGGGTAATATTTCAGCATTAGAAAACGAAAGGGGAAGGACCAAAATGTTGTTTAATATCATTTTCATGACAATTATTTACTATTTTGATGGTCTTATGACAGTACAGAAATAGGCTTATTTAGGAAAGTAGCGAAAACCGGCAAATCAGGATGTTCAAAACCCCACTCCCCCGTTTTTAAATAAGGCTCCCAAAATAACTATTTTTTAGCCTCGCAATTATATTTTTTCATAAAGTTGAATGCCTTACAAATTGTTTGAGTGCTATTTTATGCAATTTCGTGCCGATTTAATGGGTCAAAATAATCTTAAAATAAAACTTGTTTTTCACAGTTTTCACCAATCAACCATGAGTTCAGAGGGTTGGTTAGTTATGCATCGAAGAATTTGTCAGCGACCAAAGTTTCTTATTTTACATCAATACAAATTAACCCCAAAACCAAGCAAAATAATTATAAAACTTACTATTCTAATACATCATCATAAAATTCAAAGCTTACCTCAACGTTGAATAATATTTTGATTACGTAAACATTAATGAAATAGGAGATTCACGTCGATAACTTCTGATAGAAATTCCAACCCACTTAGCTTAATTAAAACCTATGTCACTGACTTACTTCAATTTTCAATGCATGCATATTCTCCTAAGTAAGAGAGAGCCAAGATCAAAATCCTCATCCAAATGCAAAATAAAAAAAGTTTCCCGTATTTATATTGAAAAGTTGAAAAGCCCTCCCGCCCGTTTTTCGTTGTTGTTTTTTTTTTTTTTAAACTACGTCAAGTAAAACTACCGTATAAAAACTTGGCAAGTTTGGTATCAAAATTTCGGAAATTAAGTACACAATTTAACGCAAACGTTTGTAAGAACACATTATTTATACAGATAAAATAAAACAATGATAATATAAAAATAGCCATCAGAGGAGATGGCAAATCCCCCGACCGAAGACCCCCATGGGCCTTGGTAAAAAGGGTGCACTTCAAAACACATATTAGTAATATATTGTCGTTCTTTTATGCTTCTGATTGACATTAACTGTTAACAGATGCATGATTATCTAACACTCAGACTAAAACAGTATGCTTGACTGCTAAAAAGAGGTAATATCTCAAACAGCCACCATATACACAAATGTATAGCATACGATGCATTCAACTTTCAAAATGTGTGAATAACTTCTAAAGTACAAGCCCTACAAATCTAATTTTGAGCTCTCTAGTAAGTGAATTTGGACAAAGAATCCAAATCTGGAAAAATTTTTTTTTTTTTTTTTTGGGGGGGGGGGGGGGGGGGGGGGGTAAGAGAGAGTTAGGAACACTGATAAGATATCACAGCATGATCATCAATATTCTAAAAGGTACACGGTTATTCAAATTCTGGAGCTGGCCAGGGTTATATAGTTATGGAGCAGAGACTCAAACAGCAGCTCAAACTACCAAAGGGAAATAATTCACTGAGTCTAAAAGCAAGAGTTATCATTCATGTATGAGACAAATTGTCATGACCTGTTCTGCATATCTGTGAAGAATCATGAAAATATTTCAAAAGGTATTCAAGCTATGGAGCGGACACCTAAAATCATCAAAGGGAAATAACTCCAAAAGTAAGAAAGCAAGAGTTGTCATTCTTATTCGCGACACATCATCATGGCCTGTTCTACATATCTGTGAAATATCATGAAAATATTCCAAAAGGTATTCAAGTTATAGAGCGGACACGAAATCAGACCTAAAACCATGAAGGGGAAATAACTCAAAAAATAAGAAAGCAGGAGTTGTCATTCTTGTTCGCAACACATCGTCTTGACCTGTTCTACATATCTGTGAAGTATCATGAAAATATTCCAAAAGGTATTCAAGTTATAGAGCGGACACGAAATCATACCTAAAATGATCAAGGGGAAATAACTCAAAAAGTAAGAAAGCAAGAGTTGTCATTCTTGTTCGCGACACACCGTCGTGACCTGTTCTACATATCTGTGAAGTATCATGAGAATATTCCAATGGGTATTCTAGTTATAGAGCGGACACGAATCTGCAAAAAAAATCACACCTAAAACTATCAAGGGGAAATAACTGAAAAAGTAAGAAAGCAAGAGTTGTCATTCTTGTTCGCGACACATCGTCATGACCTGTTCTACATTTCTGTGAAGTATCATGAAAATATTCCAAAGGGTATTCAAGTTACAGAGCGGACACGAATCTGCCAAAAAATCACCAAAGGGGAGATAATTCAAAAAGTACAATAGCAAGAGTTACCATTCTTTTACGCGACACATCGTCATGACCTGTTCTACATAACTGTGAAGTATCATGAAAATATTCCAAAGGGTATTCAAGATATAGAGCGGACAAGAAAGTGTTTACGGACGGACAGACGGACGGACAGACGGACGGACGGACGGACGGACGGACGCCAGGCTCATCGCTATATCCCCCGAACCTTTCGGTCGGGGGATAAAAATATTTCTAGATGCAAAATAAGCGGTCGACAGAATTATCGATTTTTTACAGCCACTCACCTGTCCAGCGGCGCGACAAGCGTCTATTGGAAAAATACCTTTATTTAACGGGAGATGCGAGTCACTTTATATATAGGTCACTGTTCTGAAGAAGAAGATTTTTGAATATTTTTCTATGTATTTCTATGGTTCAAACCCAGGACCCCATGGGGCAGGGCCATTTTTGACCCTGGTGCCATCATTTGAAAAACCTTGGTAAAGGACCATTAGGCAATGCATCATACCAAATTTCAAGCATCTGCACTAAGGGGTTCTGGAGAAGAAGATTTTTAAGTATATTTTAATTTCGAACCCAAGACTCCCCGCCCCAGGGCCATTTTTGATCCCAGAGCCACCATTTACACAAACCTTGTAGAAGGCCACCAGGCAATGCATCATACCAAATTTCAAGCATCTGAGCCAAGTGGTTCTGAAGAAGAAGATTTTTATTATTTTTCTATATACTTCTGTGGTTCAAACTCAGAACTCCCTGCTGCAGGGCCATTTTGGACCCTTGGGCCATCATTTGAACAAACTTGATAAAGGACTACAAGGCAATGCTACCTACCAGAATTCGAGCATCTGAGCCAAAAGGTTCTGAAGAAGAAGATTTTTTAAATATTTTTCTATGTATTTCTATAGATCAAACCCAGGACCCCCTAGGGCGGGGCAATTTTAGGCTCTGGGGTCATCATTTGAACTAACTTTGTAAAAGACCACTAGGCAATGCTACATATCAAATTTCAAGCCTCTGAGGCAAGTGGTTCTGAAGAAGAAGATTTTTTAAATATTTTTCTTTGTACTTCTATGGTTCAAACCTAGGACTCTCTGCTGCACGGCCATTTTGGACCATGGGGCCACCATTTGAACAAACTTGGTATAAGACTTCTAGGCAATGCAGCAAACCAAATTTCAAGGGTCTGAGCCTTGCGGTCCTGAAGAAGAAGATTTTTTACTATTTTTCTATGTATTTCTATAGTTCAAACCCACGACCCCCTGGGGCAGGGCCATTTTGGACCTGGGGCCATCATTTGAACAAACTTGGTGAAGGTCCACTAGGCAATGCTACATACCAAATTCCAAGCATCTGAGCCTTGCAGTTCTGAAGAAGAAGATTTTTGAATATTTTTCTATGTATTTCTAGGGTTCAAACCTGGGACTCCCAACCCTGCGGCCATTTTGGACCCAGGGGCCACCATTTGAACAAACATGGTAGAAGACCACTAGGCAATGCTACATACCAAATTTCAAGCACCTGAGCCACGCAGTTCTGGAGAAGAAGATTTTTAAGTATATTTTAGTTTCCAACCCAAGACCCCCTGCCCCAGGGCCATTTTGGACCCTGGGGCCACCACAATGCTTCATACCAAATATCAAAGACCTAGGCCTAGGGGTTTCAGAGAAGATGTCATTTAAAGCAAATTTTTGACGACCGATGACACACGACGGACAACAGACACTGAGTGATCACAATAGCTCACCCTGAGCCTATGGCTCAGGTGAGCTTAAAAGACACCATAATAACTATATGAGCCAGGACACGACAAAACTAACAAAGTGGCATGAACATCCAGCAAAGACTCAGATCAGCCTGCACATCTGCTCCATCTGATCAGAGTCTTTGCTGTCGGCAAGGAGCTTGCTTAGACTCTTAGCTACTCTTTAGGTCCACAGTGAAGGTGCTGATCAGACTGAGTGGCTTCCCTGGCTGATCTGAGTCTTCACATGGCACACACGCCATTTTGTTGGCTTTGTCCTGTTGCGGCTCATATGTTTGGTCGGGATGTTCCCATTTCACCTACTCCCATTTTGCCTACTCCCATTTTGCCTATTCCCAGTTCACCTACTCCCATTTCGCCTACTGTCACATATGACTTCATTCCCATTTCACCTACTCGAAGAAAATTTTTCAAATTATGCTTTTTGGTTTTCTTATTTTTTTTTTTTTTTTGCATTTATTTATTTTGTTTTAATACATGTGTTTTATTATTATTATTTTTTTTAATAAAACCTATCTTTACAGTACCTATTGATCAACACTTATAATGTTGATTGTTCTGTTCTGTTCTGTTCAATTCTCGTATCGACGTTACCCAAGTGGCTCAACGGTACGTAACCATAGTTGCACACACCTGGCGCCGGGTGTCCGTCCAATGTCACTCAGTCTGTAAATGTCTCGTCAGTCAGTGCCGCCCAACCAGTATTTATGCATAGATGTTTGCCTTCTGCGGCTCCAAGTCAGGTTCCGTCCGGGAAAGGAGGCGCGCGCCACATGAAAGCCACCCCAGCGGAGAGTCCAGGGAAACACAGGCCAACCCCGCCCGCAGAGGAGGAGCACACCGAAACCCAGGTCCCAACGAGAGAACACGCAGGCGTTCCTTAGGTTTCAAGGATGGGACCTGTTTGGGTCCCATATTACTTGCAGCCCTTAATTTTAACCCTCCCCCGTATCCAAGTAATTTGGTTCTGGATGGAGGTCCCTTATTCTGACCTTACCATTAGGTGGGGATTGACGCAGTCACAGGTAGGGACCTTTCCAGGTACCTTTGGGGTTGTTGCACTTCTATTATTTCGGTCGAGTAATTTGCCAAGTGATGAGTGCAACATTAAGTTTGAATTTTGAACTCCCCCGTCAATAGTGAGCATCTAGCGTGGTGCCGGCTTTAGGGTGCTAGCGCCTTGCTCATTAATCATTTATGATCCTAAGGGAATTAAAAAGAGCAAAAGTTAGTTGGGAATGGCATAAAGTTGTTTTGCATAGGGATGGGTCTCGCATTGTATGGTCAAGCTTATAAAAAAAAAAAAAAAAAAAAAAAAAAAAAAAAGTTGTGGCTGTTATATACTAACCCCAGTTAGTTAAGTATATAATATTGGTAAGTTGATGGGCCGTTAGTAGGTTTTATTGTGAGTATGATGATGCCACCATAGGGCGCTCGCTATTAAAATCACGCCTCACCCAGGGGTGGCAGAGCATCAAGTTTGGTTGTTAGTATGTTTTGCGTGCGTGTGTGCCTGTTTATTTTGTGCTAGCACAATGTGCGTGTACTTGTTATTTTTGCGTGCTTGCGTGTTTGCGTGTATGCCGGCTTGCGTGCGTGTTTGTGTGTTTATGTATGTGATTGCGTATCTGTCTGTCTGTCCGTCTCCATCCTCTTCTTCTGGGCTGTCTCCACCGTTGTTGTGTCTTGCATCCATCGTTGTTTCGCTGCCGCGCCGTAACTTTAACAGGCATGCCAAGGTAAGACTGGCGGAGTGTCATTACCCAGAGAGACAAGGACGGTCCTTAATTGGTTATTGCTTAAATTCCTGTTACTCATTTTGTTGCAAAAATACCAATTTAGTTGCCTAAGTGCGTAGGTTAATTTACCCTAGTCTTATTGGAATATAAAATGTGTTGCTCACCTATGTTTTGGCCCCTCATGCGTCAGCTCATCTTTTCTTCCCCTCTGTTCTTCTTTTTGATGGCAAAATAGCCGAGGCGTCTCCCCCTGCCGGGGCGCCGATGGGATTACCTCCCTTGCCCTTTCCTCATTGAGGGGGCACGCGCACCGTCTCCCGCGCGCGTCGCGTGCAACAATATTGTCCAAATGTAATGATGGATTTCTATGTTTACTGCCACGTCGCGACAGGGTCTAGCCGCGCGAAGCCCCCCCTATCCCGGATAATGGTCTCGTCCACATTCTAAAGGGGATGGTTCCATTCCTTATTCATCCGGGGAAACTTACTATCCCTTATGAAGCCCGCCATCGGCCCCCCCGCGAGGATTTTCCGAGTTTAAGGACGGAATTTCCATTTTTTGTCGCCTTTTTTGTTCAAAAATTTGTCTATGCGTCATTTCCCCCCCACCTGCGGGGTGGGGTCGTCCACATTTTTAATTGGCACACCCCCCTCCCCGCAGGTAGTGGGAAGGGGGCCAACCCATATCTGAGCGATTTATGTTTTTATTTGTTCTATTATTGCATTTTGAAATTTATGCCTCATTACATATAGGTGTTTATAGAAAATTTTGAAAGAAGAATTTTAACCCATACTAATGTTTGCCTTTTGTTGTCTCTTTTCTGTTTTGGTAGGGTTTAGCGTCTGATGTAGATTACTAATTCCCTATATTACTCTAAATTCCTAATATAAATAACTAAATTCCTAAATTCCTAAATTCCTAAATTCAATTTATACTGTAATACTTCTTCTTCTTTCTTCATTCGAGTGCCTGTGATTTATTAATTTCGGAGTTGCAATTTCGCTCTGTGATCCTAACTAAATTCCTAAAATTCCTAAATTCAACAAATTCCATGTAAGTAATTCTTATGTTTTTAGTACCTTTTTTCTTGGTACGACTGTATATTAAACATTTTCCCTTGATCTGGCTTAAATGTAAGTCGTCATTGTGCTCACCCAAAACGTCCGGGCGGTTCACTTCTTATCACACGTAGACCCGGATCAGACGCTCCTCACGTGCCGACTCAGAGATACGTTAACCTACCCGCCTCCCAGACTAATCCATCTACGAGGATGGACGAGTCCATTTTAGGCCCAACCTTACAACCGCCCAGACGCTTCCGGTGAACACGGTAATTTGTATGTTATAAACTCGCAGTGGAGATCATTGACCCTATAATTGGCCAGGTGCGCTTTTGTTGTATTATCACGTGCTTCCACACCTGTGCTCCCCGTGGAATGCCATTCAGCCATGAGAGCCCGCGATATTGATTTTTGTTGTAAAATAAATATTAATAACGCGCACCAATTTTTGTGGTCTAAAAATGTTGGATGCTGTATTTTCTATCTCGGCCTTCGGATGTGCTTGGGGTTTTCGGTAATGTCCGAGTCTGTATAAGAGCTTTCGGTCCACCTCCACTGCGCGTCTCTCTGTACCTCTGTACGTCTGTTTACTGTGGTGTACAACTATGTCTAGTCTACTATTAGCTCGGCAGTCGGTGGCACATGCGTTGGGGACTTTTATATCCTGGATGCTGCTCTGAGCCGGCCAACAAGTGATTGGGAAAGAGCCCCACCTAGCATGTGACCGGCTCCCCACATCTTTTTAGATCTGCAGAACATTATGCCACCGCTCGTCGAGCCTAGTCTGTAAGTGTCTGTAATAAAGTGGTTCGTAGGTCTGTCATGTTTTAGTGCTTTGCCTCCGAGGTGTAGGTGTAGGATCGGACTGCGCCAACACGTATGGGGTTGTTATTATTAGTGTTAGCCATTATGTCCACTTTGTTTCATTTTTCCCACTTAATGTTGATTGATAATTGCTGAAGGATTATAGACTGGTGTAAGCCTATTGATGATTAGTGTATATTTGTGAGTACATATCAACAAATGAAATATTTTGAAACTGGCATGACTTTAACTGGAAATTATATATTCTTCTTCCTTTTTTATTTATCGTGAGTTTTATTTAAACTAAAAGAAGATGGAGGGAAGAAGAGAGGGAGCCTTATTTGAAGCTTATAAAGATTGCTGAACTTTCTATACCGTGTGTTTTCATTAGTATCATTTTGTTTCTGTTTATTTTATTATTTATTTCTTTTTTTAGATGAAATATTTTATGCAGCACATTTTAAAATGTATTTACACAAAAGTGTAAATAGATCTAAATACAAATTGAAAAGATATTTTTCATTACCATTTTTATCTATAAAAAGAAAGATGAGTAGGTGAAACAGGAATAGTGGTATATTTTAGAGTAGGCAAAATGGGAGTAGGCAAAATGGGAGTAGGTGAAATGGGACAAACCATAGGCAAAATGGGAATAGGCGAAATAGGAGTAGGTGAAATGGGAGTAAACCGTTTGGTCACATGCACAGGCATCACTTGGACCAATTTTATGTTTTTTACACCTAAAAACAAAGTTTAGGGGTTTCCCCATCAAGATATTCAGGGGCCATTACTGTATGCAGTCTTAATTGGAATCTTGACTACTGTAAAACACTTTATTTAGTGGCTGTAGCATTTGGCCTTTTTCTATAAACAGACCTTTTGGCAGATTTTTATTTTGGCAGTATTGTGATTTACGAAAACGAAAGTAAAAGAAAAACTGTGATAACTGCTGTAGTCCCATAGGCCAGTTCTAAATTTTATTCTATTATTATGTGGCTGACTGATTGACTGATTTGATGCTTAACGTTCACGGTAAACAGCTATGGTCATGTTGGGACGGTCTGTTAACCTAACCAAACTATTCCTGGGCAGGCTTAGACCTCCTAAGCAATTAACCAGTACCAAGTGCACATACATGTACTTTTGCCAGTAACTGACAACTGCCCTTCTTGAATCAGCGGAAGGAGAAACGAAAGTATGTGGCCAGACTGGGTTTCGAACCCAGGCCCTCTGACTTACAAGTCAGGTGCACTACGCGGCCTAGCTATGTGGCTGACTGCAGTGATTACAATTCTATTCTATTATAACAAACAAACCCGTTTACAAATAATACAGATTATTGTGTTGCTTCTGATTTAGTAATTTGGCTAAGGTAATAAGGACATGACATGTCTACATGTAATAAACATCGCCACAATCCATTATGACTGCTTGGACTTTGTTTGTACTAGTGCATATGATGTGCATTTGCTTTGATGTCATAATGGAGGGAATACATCTCTAAAGGATAGGTTTTTCTCTTGATCAGCAGTTAACCGGTGGCATTTTAATTGGCATTTTTCTCCTTTTTCTGTCAAAATAAAGTGATTGCCAAATATAATTGTTTTATAGTAATTTATCTAAACTCAGAATGCAAATATGCAGGAGCAGGTTAAAATGAAAATTTCAGAATGTACACACGTATTTGTCTTGTAGGCAGTTGCACCCTTAAATGCACTGCAAGAAAAAAGTTACTGAAGATTTCTACTGATCAATGGAGCACTGGCCGTCTTCTCTAAGTACACTTAAACATGCACAAAAGAAAAAGGCCATATGCTTTATGTTTGTCCAAATTTTACCTGCACTTCTTTTAAATCATGTGATTTGTTTGTTCTGGTTTAACCTGCACTTCTGTTGGTGCATAGTATTATTTTTACTATGTTAAGAAATTATCTGGTAAAGTTAATTGACTGCTATGATATGGTCAATTGGCCTACTTTTTTCCGACCACCCCATCTAATAAGAGCTGTCCTTGTACAAAAAAGCTCACATAAATTCGTGTTTGACTATCCATAAAAAGCTTCAATCAAAACTTAACAATGGGTGGACTGCTGATACCGATGCTTATACTGGAGTAACTGCAACAGCTCTTCCAGAACTTTCATATCCAAGAGAGAATGTTTATTTTGCCCTCAGAATGAAGCTATTCTACTTGTTCCAGCCTGCCCCAGAAGAAGAGAAAATGCATACTTGCTATTATTCTAATACAGAAGTTAACCTACAGTATATTTAAGGGCATCCCAGCCTTGGATAGCAGAAAAATGTCTGTATGGCTCACCATCTCTGAGAAGGGCTATAATCTTTCTCTCCACAAACTTAGTGTGTCCTTCATTCAACCTGTTTGGAACAGTCATGTTAAATAAGTGCTATCTCTTTCCCAGAACCACAACCAGTGCAGACTCTAGACTAAGGAGTCTGATCTGGGCCTACGCTGTTTGCTCAAACACTTCTGTCCCAATATTCGGAGTCATTATGGTCTACTTAGGATAGATAATCCAAAATCTCAGAACCATTCTTAATTTTAATGGGAACATTTCCAGGGGAGATAAATCATACTAATCTGAAGTTATCTCCCATTCAATCATAGGGGACTTCTCTTAAATGAAAGAATTTGTCCCATTTCCTATAAAGGTAGCACAGACTCGTCTTAAATGAAAGAATTTGCTCCCCCTATTCTGGAAGGCTTCATTGTACAGGGAAGTAAATATGAAGTCACAGAAGTTGTCTCCCCTTGTAGAAATGGTTGAAAAACATGAATATGAATTTGTTCCCCCTGAAACAGTCCCTTTTCTACAGCCCTATACAGGCATTCCTAAGAAGATATTCCCTTATGAGTAAAAAGGATAAGATAGACGTACAGTGTATTTAAGAGCATCCAAGCCTTGAATAGCAGAGAAATGTCGGAATGGTTCTCCACCCCTGAGAACTGCTGTAACTTTTCTCTCAACAAACATTGTGTGGCCCTCATTCAACCTGTGAATATGCAGAATAATACCATAACAACCCTTAAACTGGAACAGAAGTGCCTTCGCACACTGTGTAAATTCTGATCAGGTATTTACAAGAATTTAGACCTGGGTCTCCACTGTTCCCCATTTTGCCATTGTGAGAAAGCTCTCAAAACTTCCCTTAAATATTCAGACATCAAAAACAGTTCTGTAAACAATGAATTAAGATGAATGGGTACTGTAGGACAAGCAACTCTGCCATTCTCATGCTTTTGCATCCCATCTCCACAGAGGTCAATTCTTAAAGTAAAGAATTTGCTCCACTGGGAGGGTTTGGTTATCCAGGGCAGAATATAGGAAGTTACAAAAGTTGTCTCCTTTGGAAAAATGGGAGGAAAAACATAGAGGTGTACCCATACATCTTAAGAATAAATTACCTGTTTACGTAAACTTCAGTTCTGGATATATAATTTGCATGTTCCTGTGTTAGCAAGTTTTCAAACTTCTTTGTGATTTTATTCCTGTTTAGGTTATCATCAAGTTTCATGAAGATCTCAGAAGAAGATAAGGACCTATGCTAGTTACTACCATGGATGAATGGATAACTTGTCAATTTACATCCTTTTCAACAGTATTTTAGTCATATCAGGATGATGGGAGGTGACAATGGAAGACTGTGTGCAATGAAACCCTGTTTTCATTTCAAAAGAATTCTGCCTTCAGTGCAAAAGCAGCCCAGAACCACTAGTCCAGCACTTAACCCACTGAGCCACCAGGGCTCTTACAAGCAGCTTCCAGCTGTGAGTCCATGGGTTGCTTCAGTTGCCACACCTACCAAACTTCTTAAGCAATTTGCATATAAGGCATATCGAGGGATCAAGCTAGAGAGAGACTAGACAGAAAGTCCACTTACAGGACAGAGCTTCTCTCTGTTATGAACTGAAGAAGTTTAAATGCACAGAATATAAAGGTAATGATGAAAAAGATGGACAGAAAGGGGTTGCCTATAAGGCCTTTTTCTGCCTGAGAGCAAAATGTTTTATTTTCAGCTGATGATTAGCCTATAGTGTTCGCTATACTGAATCATTAGTGGTTAAGCTCCGTAAGCGCTACTTTTGGAATAATGGGATTATTAAAGTGGGTGGGGTAATTCAGTATGGACCAGGGGAGTCATATTATAAGCTATATTTCTCCTTAAAATTTAATGGCATTCATATATACCTTCCTTTATAAGTTAAAATAATGTCAATTTCTACAAATCAAAGTACAATCTTATGTCTGCAGAATTTCTTTAAGATACACTTTCATTAATTTTGGTACTTTGAATTCAATAATTTCTACCTTATCTCTGGTACCAATGGATGACTGCTTATCAACTTACGTGGGTTTGCCATTGTCAGAGTGCAAACTGTTGATTAAATTTTGGTGACCTTGACCTTTGTTTCAAGGTCACAGTAAGACGTATAATGTCAATTTTAAGTCAACTTTTGACCATGTCTATACATTAGCTCCTGAACTGATATGGAATTATGACCAAAGTGGCCTATATTACAAATTACAAAGTTAGAGCACTAGTTATGATTAAATGGCCATGACATAATCTTCAAGGTCAAGGTCAAGGTTACACTAAACAGAGTGAAACCTTATAGGCACCCCCCTTTAGTCAGATCTCTAGCTTGATCCCGGAGCAGTGGTAGTGTTGTGGATGACACACTAGACTAATAATCCAGGGTTGACGGTTTGATCCCCAGTTTCTCCAGTCTTTCAGATGAGACTTTATAAACTGATGTCCTGTCCATATGACCTATGCATTGGTGGAAACTGAAGCCTGAGTTCTCTCACTCACTCACTACCTTGATCCCTGCATGTTGTCATTCCCTGCCTTGTAAATGCCACATCTGAAATTGCTTGAGGCTGGTCTGAGCCTCAGAGAATGTTTATCCCTGAAAACCTATGGCTCAGGTGAGCTAAATATTCCTGGAGGGCTGACAAAGATCCTAATCAGACTAAGCACTCACCAGAAATCCGAGCCTGTTTTATTAGTGACAAGGTTTCCTGTCCAGCTGTGAGCTAACTCATGACTTATCACATCTGCCAATGACCTGTCTCCAGCCTGAAATGCAGATAAAAAAAAGAAAGAATTCCAAGGTATGCAGTGTGTCAACTATCTGCACATTGTCACACAGCAGACTAAACACAAAATTCAGCATAACTTTTGCATTCATGCTCAGCAGGGATTGTGCCTTTAAAGTAACATTCTTACCAAAGCATGGGTTGTGTCTTAAAGATATCGTAAAAATTCTAAGTATCAGGAAAGATAGATTGAGCAAAAAATGCAGAACCAGATCAGACTGCTCTTCACTGTTTCCTATTCTATATGATTCTGGAACTTTTGCATGCATTACCAAACTGCAAAACCAAACTGTTCCATGTTTAGAACAACTACTGTAATTATTTTAGGTGTCACAGTTTTTAGAATGTCTATTCTTTTATACTTTTCAATGAATTATAGAGATTTCTCGATGAAATCGAAACTGATAATCTCAGTGTTTCAAACAGTGAAATTATCACTTTCGATTTCACTGTTTTCAAAAATAGGATTTTTGTGAAATCGTCCCATTTATTTGTTGATTGACTAAACCTTATCCGACCAGACATAGATTACGTCACACATGTTTGCACGTCATAACAACATTAATGACATCACTAAACGCGCCAACATAACATTGTTAGCCCACGAGGCGCCAGGCCGCCTAAGTCTCCTGTAGGCATTCTTTCTTAGCAAATTTTCAAATTTCTTGAGATCCGTTTATCAAAATGAAATGATAAGCTATTTTTCAGTTGCAAACTGTGTTTACAACCAAAATCATACCCAATAAACATGCTGGAAGCATCAAATTTGAGGCAAAACGGCTAGAAAAAAGTTGTGTTTCTGTTGTGATGGCTGACGCTCTTGAATAAACAGAATTATTGCGATTTTCAAGCTTGAAAGAAATAGAAAATTTGACTTTTTCAGTGTAAGATGAATTTTTATTTCACTCATGAACACCGAAAGTGGTATTTTCACTCGTGGCTTCGCCACTTGTGAATATACTGCATTTGGTGTTCATTGGGTAAAATAAAAATCAATCTTACACTGAAAAAGTTAAATATCCTCTATTTCTCTTACCAATAATGTAGGTGTGACAAAAGTCAGACATGGATTTTCCATTCCTCCATATGGAAATGAAGGGGGAAGAACCAGCAAGTCATATCGCCCCCAGACATATGGTCCCATTAACTTCTCAGCATGCTTCATCATGGACTCTGTCTGTATGAAAAGACAAAGTATGATTAACAGTGAATCTTCCAGATTAAAGAGAATGTCTAGAAATATATGTACAGCACATTAAACTATAAACACAGAAATGAAAAGAATATATTTATCATGCATCTGCTGCAAAATTCACCTGATAACAAGGGTATGATAACATGATGTGATATCATGTCACTGTAGAACTGCGCTTGCGCGAATGTTATCAGGCGATGACTAAAGAAGCGATCTCTGAAGACGATTGGTTACATACTGACGTTGGCTGTGATATCAACGTCCGATTGGTTAAATGACGTCACCGAATTACGTCATAACGCATTCGCGACGTCAGCAAGTTCGAACAAAACTGCGTTTGTTTTTCATTTCTTTGCCACTATTTATGCCTTAAAATCTTCTTATGATGCAAGATAAATAGAAAACCATGTAAGTGTCTTTTGATATCAAGTTTATCAGGCTCGACCAGAAACACGTCAGACTGGCTCGGCAAGCCTCGCCATTCCTACGCTGTTTCTGGTCTCGCCTGACAAACTTGATATCAAAAGACACTAACATGGTATTCTCTATTTATCAGGGCTGCTACTTATCCTCCATTTTGAAATTCCCTAACCTTTCGCAAAGGTTTTCTAATTTTCCATACCTTTCTATTGGTCATAATATTTACATGCATTACATATAATTGGGGGTTACTCTTAAAAGGACAAAAAAAAGGTTGCTACCTCATTTTTCTTTAACAGCTGCCGCAATAAACAAGGAGTTATATTCTTGTGCACATGAACTATCCCTTTGTCCTTTCCCCTTGACAAGAATATATACTGTATCTTTTCTGACAACTGTCAAAGCTGTTTGCTTTAAAATTCCATGAATTTTCAAATTCGTGACCAACCACAAAGTTCCCTAACTTTTCCAAGACTGGAAACCCTTAAGTACATACATATTATGATAGATATGCTTGAAAAACAGTGTAGACCCAGATAAGACTATTTCTAGAAAAGAGACTAGTCCGGGTCTGCACTGTTTATCATTCAGTTAACATATTATATTACATCTCATAATAGAGATTTGTTCATATTTTAAAGCTGGAAAATTTTATTACAGGTTAACACGTGATAAATTAATATATCAAGTACTAAGCAATTCAAAATTACCTCAGCAAATTCATAGGCAGCTTTGTCAACATATTCTTCCTCTGACCACACTTTTGATATTGAACCAATGTCTCTGTTGAAACAAAAAACATAAGATGAAGCAGAAATGTCATTACTCTGCTAAAGTCATGATGAATTTACAGTTTGATTTTTTTTTAGCATATTTACCAATCAACACCTATTTGTGTGTCTTTGAATACCTGTACCAGCCTATAGGATATATTTGCACAGCTTTACCACGTAGTGGAAATATTCACAAAAGTTGGATGGATTGGTGACTTGTGGTTTTAGTCCTTTTCAACAGTATTTCAGTCACATCAAGACGATGGTAGGGTGATAATGAAAGGCTGTGTGCAATGGAACCTCATTTACGATTGGAAAGATTTCTGCCTCAAGTGGGGCTCAAACCCAGGACTGCTAGATCTGTAGGCCAGG
Organism: Ctena decussata; assembly: GCA_963989385.1. NCBI lineage: Eukaryota > Metazoa > Mollusca > Bivalvia > Lucinida > Lucinidae > Ctena > Ctena decussata. The sequence goes on along the minus strand of OZ022507.1, from coordinate 35,373,004 downwards.
GCTTAACCTACTGTACTACTGGGGCTTCTCACAAATGATAGAAATTAGAAATTGATGACTCAAACATTTGCAAAGGATTGGGTAACATATTAAAGTGATAGCACTAGATCCAAAATAACAATGAATAGAATTATTATGAGCACAGGTGCATACACCCATAAACTACCCATAAATACAAGAAGAACACTCCCCAAATTATAGCATATCTCATATATTAGGACTATTACCAAGTTACTTAGTGCAAGATACACACAGGACGCAGCATCAGATTCCTGTATTATGAGGCACTACAATATTGGTGTGAGCGGAGTATATTCATTGTTTTTGTGAGCATGTACATACCTTGAGACTATATCTCCTGCCACAATAGCTATGAGGTAACTAGGAATGGGCACTTTCTGTTCAAAACTATGAATCATTTTATTAGAATCAACTGGATCTTCAGAGACACCTTGACTAACACCACTCATTAATACTGTGATTGGCTTTACACAGGATACCTACAAAATACATAAATATTCATATACTGATGGCCTCATTGAAGCTAAAAAGGTAAAGGCTTCCAATAGGGGGCTAGAGGTTACAGGCCCACTGTATCTTGGGCACAGCATATGAAAAGTGGAACCCATCCCTCTCCTTTCACTGCCTTATCCATCCCTGATTCATAAAAGGTACCCATTTACTGCTAAGTTGACATACTTTTCCAGTCAGTGACTAGTCCAAACCACTTGACAATAGTGCCTCTCTGTTTATGCTCAATAAACACATTTTTTACAGGGAATGAAGGAATGAACAGAAACTGCATCATAATTATCATCATAGTTATCATCAAAGCTTCTTCTTATATTGGACTAAGACAATGAATGAAGTTTGAGACAGTTACATGGAAAAGGATCAATTGCTCAATGGTAAATGTATATCTTAATAAGGTACAAAGTTAGGTTTAATACTTACTCTTGCAGAATATGGACATTTAACTGAGGGTGTATCTTGGCAAGGAACAATACTTCTGCAATGAATAGCCTGAAATAACAATATGACCTTTCTCTAAAACAGTGCAAACTCTCTACAACAGTCACCCTTGGAAGAACATCAAAGTGACTGTTCTTGTGAGGTGACTGCTATGTAGAGGCAAAATAATACAGTAAAACTCTCGGAAATCTTAAATTTGTGCTCAGTTGTTCAAAGCGTTGTTAGTCAAAGATTTGTAATCAAGTATGCAAACATTTTTGCTGAAAAATGGTGAGGAGCTTTCACACTGCAAAAACTTGAAAAGGTAATGTCTTGTTAACTTACCAGGTTGTAAGTTTTGAACAACCAAGCCCAGTCTGTTACAGGAGCCTAAAAGTGGAAGCTATTGCTTACAGGTATGTGTTTGTGGAGGTTCAACTCAAATTCTGTGACAGGTTTATTTCATTAGACTCTAAATTCATTGTATACTATAGTAAAGTGGTAAATTTTCACCAGTACCACACCCAGCCCCATTCCCAGTTTCGTAACAACTTACGTACCAATAATCTCTTGTGTATACATACATATACATGTTAAGTCTCACCAGATAAACTCTTGTAGAATTTTGCCCTGTCGAGAACCAATTATTATTATTTGTATACATGCAAAGAGTTAAAGGCTTGGAAGAAACATTTGTGAAAGTCTCAATTTCATCAAATTTCATTGAAACATGCATGTGATCTCATAGGCGGCAGTATAGGTCGTATGGTATGAATGTGTATAATACTGAGAATTCAGCTGATCTGATGAGTTTTTTTTTGTGTACTGTTTGTTCCATGATTATAACAGTTTAGTTCTGGGTGCACTAATACAAACTAGCAAGACTGAGCACTATTCAAATTGGACAATACAAAAAGTATCACCTACCTGACACTGACTAAAGAGGTAAGGGTGACGTTTCCCGGCTGTCTGGTTCTTTGGCAGCCATTGTAAGGCTGAGGCCTCGGGACTGCTTTCATATGATATCACAACTGTACATCTGAAAATCAGGACAAAATACCCTACCGGTATTTAACCTAAATATTCAGTCATGTATTTCTGTAACTAACCCTACCATCTTTAAATCAGGTCAAGTTCATTCATCTAATTATTAGATGTTCAACAAACATAATGGCACTATACAGTGCAATGGATGACTTGTGATTTACGTCCGTTTTAACAGTATTTCAGTCATATCAGGATGATGGGTGGGTGATAATGAAAGGCTGTGTGCAATGGAACCCCATTTACGACTGAAAAGATTCCCCCCACCACAGGGCTCGACCACTATACGGTGCATCCCTGATCAGACAGTTCTCTTGCAGTAGTCTGATCACAGGCTTAATGTAACTGTTTGCTCAATCATTTCTGTCAGATATTTCAGGCATATCAGTAACTGTCAAGCAAAGCAAGTCTGCTTATTTGCAAGTTGCCTCCCTTCTCAATCAGGTCAACTAGTAAAAGAAAGGAGCAAATCCTTTCCACTATCAGTAGACTCCATGTTGGAAATTTAAGCTTTCTCATCCAGGGAAGCAAACTAGAAGTCACAAAAGTTGTTTCCTTTTGTAAAATGGCAAAACCCATGGAGGTGTATTCATATACCTTAAGATTATTATGGTTACAAGAAAATCCTCAGCTAACGGTGCTCATTCAGCAATCTGGTAAGTATCTATCAGTCATATCCTGTCCATCAAGCCTTCAATATCTTATTACACAGGGACTAGAGGAATGGGCCTTTACATGATTGTTAAAATAAATGCTCACAAGGACAAAACTTGACACAGAAATTGTCTACTACTTCCACATGATTCATCTCTCAGTTGCCTGCGTACAAAGAGGTGACGCTTTCAATACAATCATCAGAACAGTTCAACATACCACAGTTATTCCCCTATAAAATGGGATTTTCCACTCTCTAGAATGATGCCAAATATCTAAATCAGTTTGTGAAATTCTGCTATAATATGGGGTTTTCCCATCCAAAACAAACAGTCTTAGAAGACAACGGTTCGTAAGAAATAGATTCTTCTAATTAGAAGGCGGATCTAGATCTTTGTGATTGTTTTGGAAGGGAAAAGCCTCTGTCTTTTAACTTGATAAATACAGTACTGGTGACAGATATACCAGTTCCCAATGGGTGTTCATGTATCACAAAGCAGAGACAGATTTCACAAGAATTACCGTAAAAACTCTATATACTGGGACAGTTAGGTCTGAGCAAACAGTGCAAACCCAGATCAGACTGCTCCTTGAGGAGCAGTCTGATCAGGGTTTACACTATTTGCAATCCCATTTGCATGTTTTGGACACATTACTGCACTGTAAAACCAAACCGTTCCAATTTTAGGACAATTATGGTATTTTTTTTGGTGTCCCTATATATAGAATTTTATGGTGATATATACAAGAAGCTCTTACTTTTTGCCACAGTCTGGTGGTAATCTGATTTCTAATCTTGAACCGAAGGCTTCATAATTGTCTCTCAGAGAATAGTCTAATGCCTCACCCCCATCTTTGTCTGTGACACTAGAAATATTGAGCTCTTTGGAGTCTAATACCTGTGGACAGTAAAACAATGAAAAATTAATGAGCGTGAATTAAATTTTTACAAAACCTCATAAATGCAATTTTGCACAATAAAATTTTATGTCTGATTTTTTGGTCTACTCTAGGAGCCAATTCTTTCCTTTTACTGATAACAGACCTTGAAATGAAAAAGCCACTGTCATCCTGTAAAGCAAAAAGGAAGTCACAAAAGTTGTTTCCCTCTAAAAAGTGGCAGATGAAACATTGTGGTGTGCCCAGTCACCATAATTATTCTATAGTTTGAAAATGTCACAGTTGATTTACTTTCTAGCAATCTGTCCTAAAATTGCTGGTGAAATTACACAAAGTGCAGATCCTGGTCAGCCTGCTCCTAAGGAGCAACAGATATAAGTCTACACTGTTTGCTCAAACCTTTATATTGCAATATTTACACTAGCCACTGACTTCCCATTGGTGAACCGTATAGAGCAACTGGCTTCATACACCGATGAACCGATGATCATGTGACGTTGTCGTCAAGCGACGTCTTAGGTAAACAAACGTCTTGATTGGTCCATGTAACGTTCGATTGACGCCACGTTATGGCGACGGCTGTTTAACATAATGGCCAAATACGTCGTTTCTGTCTTTTCTTCGACGCATACTTTGCATATTCTACATTAAATTACAACGAAAACAGCACAGGAAGGGTCTGAAAATAAAGTGAAAATATAAGAATAAAAATTTGATTTTTTAGCGTTCATCGTGTGAAGAAGCCAGTGGTCGTCGCTAAAATTCTACAAGAAGCGCTTCGCGCTTCATGGAATTTTAGCTCCGCCCACTGGCTTCATCACACGATGAATGCTGAAAAATCAAATTTCAATTCTTAAATGTGGTTATTTTGTCCTAGAATACACTGTCATAAAAGTAAACTTTAAACCTACCAGTTTGTCAGCAGAATCTTTTTGCTTTTCAACCATCAACTCTGCACATCCAGTCAAAACTTTTCGGTCAAAGTCAACATCCCAGATGAGTGATATATAAGTAACTAGGCATTCTTCAGGATTAGAATGAGAATTTGGGTCTGTGACACTCAAAGCTTCTGTCTAGAATAAAAAATAAGAATGAAAATATACCCTAAAAATTCTAAATATTCGGGCAGCTAAGTGACTAGTCTGAGCAAACACTACAAAAAGGGCTTGATATAAGACCCCGTGCCAAGACTGAATACAGTATTTCAATTCGGACACACAAACCCTTTGTACAATCATACAATGGTGTCTTTTCTCCTTTGAAAGTATCTTAATTAACCCTAATCCCATGTACGTTTTCTTCACAGCACTGAAACTTTGGATGGTTTTAGGTCTAGTGGGGCCAAACAAAAAATGTCTTGTTTCCGGAAACGTCACCAAAAAAAATATGGTCGGTAGGTAGGAAAAAAAATTTTTTTTAGAGAATTTTTTTAAACCTTCTCCAAACAAATTTTCGCTTACCGAGCACATAGCTGTGACTCTAAACCCCTTTTCAAATGGGTGGAGTTCTTCTAAAACTGAATTCACTGAGCGTGAGTGTGCAACGCTTCTGATGACTGATTTTTTCTTCGAAACATGCTGGCATTTCTCAATGTGAATCGCCAGCAACGACGACGCCATCTTGATGGAAAACACGATTGCAGTAATGGCGGTATGCGCCGTTTGGCTTACTGGCGAACGCCGCGGGACTTGTATAAAAACTCGGACTACCGAACCGGAACTACCGGCAAAAACGAAGGTTGCCGAATTTTACCCATAGCGAGGCACCTTAAAAAATTTCGAGTCGGGTCCAAAAAAGGGGTCGCTCGGGTTTCCGGAAACAAGACATTTTTTTTGTTTGGCCTGGTCAGAATATTCTCTTTTATTTTTATAGGCATCTCAGGGTTTATTAATTGATAGTATAAAAAGAGTATATTTATCAGATCAAACAGTTCTGATGAAGAGCCTGATTAGTTAGTTTGTCCGAAAAAAATGGATACTGATCGAATACATGTACATATACAGTGTGAATTATACCTCTATGATACCTCTATGATGGTTGTTGGGCTCTGAAGTAAGGAGGTGTCTCCTTTTTAAGCCCGGCTTTGTTCGGGAATAATTCAGTCACTGGTACTTGATACGCTTTCTTAACTTTTAAATGAGCATCCTTATTAAAAGTACTGATATTAATGTTCATAAGATTCATTGAAATATGCTATCACATATTACTGGTATCAATATTGGTACATTACTTCATGGTTCCAGTATAAATCCAATTTTGACTTGAAATCATTTACATCCTTGGAATTTACAACGTATGACGGTAGAGCATTCCAGTCATTGATGATTCTTTGTGAAAACTGCTGTAAGCGGAATGTTGTTTGACAGCGAGGTTTGTCTAATTTGAAATTATGTCCACCTGTGGCCGAGTTTGATACAACTGTGAAAAATCTCTCTGAAGGAATGTCTTCAATTTCATGTACTATCTTGAAAGTCTGTATCATATCTCCCCTTCTTCTACGATGTGCCAACGTTGGTAGTTTCAGTGTTTTAAGTCTTTCAACATATGTCAAATCCTTGAGCCGAGGAACAAGCCTTGTAGCCCTTTTCTGAACCCTTTCAACACTTTCAATATCCCTTCTTAACTGTGGGTACCAGATTGTATTACCATATTCGATGTGCGGTCTTACTAGCGCCTTGTACATAAGAACAAACGACAGGTTGGGAACAAGCTTCAATTGATCTATAGTAGATCATTTGGTCTTTTTTAGATCAATTGATCTACCAAAATGCACTGAAATACGAATTTTGAGCTCTGTGTATGCCCATCATTGAAAATTGCAAAATTCTTTTATGACTGAATTGTTACTTTAGATGATAGAAATTTATAAGTGTGATCAGGTAAAATTTTCGTCAGGGAATTTTTGGCAGAAAAGTATTTTTTGATTTATACACCTGCTAATTTTCGAAATTACTTGATTTTTCTGATAAGTGATTTGTTATGCTAGTTTATTTTAAAGATTTATTGAAGCAAACATGAGAGTTGTCATTTTTGGAATCAACAAGCACTCGTTTAAGCCATTTACTTTTTTAAAAACTCTGTTTTTAGCCTTAAGAATCGGAAAATATAGTGGACATTCCGACCTGACACTGTATTCAACAAAAGTGAAAAATTCTGGCCTGTTTCACTACAAAATGATTTTTTAATCATAAAATTGTGTGTTCATACATTTTCTTCCCAGGTTTGGACCAAATTATCTTGGTTTCAGACTCAAATAGTTGCACATGAAATATGCAAAATTTGGAAAAAATTTTGTTCAGACTAGTGCAGACTACTTAAGAAGCGTGGTAGCTCAGTGGTTAGCGCACTTGCCTCTGATGCTAAAGGTCCCGAGTTCGAACCCGGGTAACGGCGTTTGAATTTCGGTGTCCGAACACGCTTCCTTAATGTCATTTGCAGGGATGACATTAAAAAAGTGTGCTGTCCTTCGGATCGGGACGTTAACTGGAGGCCCCCTGTGCAGGGAGAGACATCCCCTGTGCAGGTTAAAGATCCCTTCTGTAGTTACATGGCTACAAGGAGGTTCATCCTGCAAAATTGGAGTGTACATCGTACACCTGCTCATAATCCTCGAGAGAGGGTGTAGCAGTATACGAAGAAAGTGCTGTAAATTTTAGCCTTGTGTACCATATGCTTATTGCTGATGCATAATACCAATTTTCCATTACTTTTTTCTTTTAATTTATCTTGATTCAAAGTGATAACAAGAAATCTTGATATAGAATTCATTATGCGACTAATATTTATAATTCATTGGGATTATTGCTCTTTTGTATCAAAATGACAGCTTGCATGTTTGCTTTAACAAATACTTTTAAATAACCAAGCATAAGAAACAATTTACCTGAAAAAAAAATGAAAGAGTTTCTAAAATTAGCATATAAATTTATAAAAAATGCTTTTTTGCAAAAAAATCCCTGACGAAAATTTTATCTGATTACACTTATTAATTTCTATTATCTAAAGTAACAAATCAGCTATAGAAGAATTTTGCAATTTTTAATGATGGGCATGCACAGAGCTCAAAATACGTATTTCAGTGCATTTTGGTAGATCAATTGATCTAAAAAAGACCAATTGATCTACTATAGATCAATTGAAGCTTGTTCCCAACCTGAACGAGTCCTGTTGTTCTGACAATCAAGGAAATCCTAAACACGTACACTGCATTGGTACATTTAATAAGCCTTGAAAGGATGAGATATACGTGTAAATAAACTATTTATACTTACAGCTTTTAGAGACATCACTGTTTCGATTGCCGTCAAATAAAGTAAAAAGTTGGTTAGTCATATGAAACATCTACTTTCGGTTTGTGTCTCTGACACCGTATTGGTACGGTAATTGGTGGTCGTTTCGCACCATATCGTTTCGCATCGAGGCGTTTCGCACTTTCCTATTCTCGATCGATACTTATTCTCATACTTTTTGCAAAAGTTGTACACTCAGAGGGTTGTGATGCTTTTTAGTTTTCAGATGGTTCAGTATTTTTCAGATGGTTCAGTATTGAAATGATATGACCACAGGAGCCTGGTTGCTTATATCCAACAATTATTCGTTAAGCCAGTATAGGTTTTGTCTCTAGAATATAAGCATTATAGACAGAAAAGCCCGGTTGTTAATGACAATTATTAATTAACTAAGTAATATATAGCACTTTTACTGGGAAATCGGTCTGTATCATACTGGTGACGTTTCCGTTTTCATACAGTATGACTCCGCTTAATACAGCTTGACCTCCTACCTATACGGTTGACCTCGTGTCATATTGATTAAAACCTTCGACCTATACGGAAATCCACGCATCCGATTGGTTAAAAGTTCTGGTCACGCGAGGTCAGCTAAAAGTTAATTAATAAAAATGTCATTAATCAAGTGATTTCGTATTGGCCCAGTGGTACTCGGACAAAACGGACCATGGACAAAACGGACCAGACAAAACGGACCACGGTTAGGACAAAACGGACCACGTTTCAGGACAAAACGGACCACGTTTCAGGACCAGACGGACCACGCTAGAAGACAAACCAGACCATTAATTGGTGTCAGTTAAAATATTATGGAGTATATAATTACCAAAGACAATGTTAAATGGTCACAATTATTTGACTACAGTTCATGATCTCAACTATCTTTGGTTGTCGCAACTATCTAATTAATTTAATGGTAAGATCTTTGTCTTTAAAGCATACAAATTTCTTTATTAGTGTTGCAACTAAAATAAAACATGCTTTCTCAAGATTAACGGAAGGTCTGAACGTGGTCCGTTTTGACCTTAAACGTGGTCCGTTTTGTCCTGAACGTGGTCCGTTTTGTCCCAAGCGTGGTCCGTTATGTCCGTGGTCCGTTTTGTCCGTGGTCCGTTATGTCCCTAATTCGGCCCAGTTACAGGTCCTCGGTCAGCTGTATTGGCCCTCGGCCTTCGGCCTCGGGCCAATACAGCTAACCTTGGACCTGTAACTGGGCCAATACTAAATCACTTAATTAATAACATCATAGTATCGTTGTTGGATATAAGCAACCGGGCTCCTGTGGATATGACTAATAATGAAAATATAGGCGAAGTCACGGTTCCCGTTCTCTGCACATTGACTCAATCGCTTGATTACTGTTTCATCAATACTCCAATCTAGGTCTTTAGAATTACGGACAACTCGCCCCAAAGACAACTCGCCCCAAGACAACTCGCCCCACGAAAATCTCGCCCCAAGACAACTCGCCCCACCTTCAGGTGACAACTCGCCCCACATTCTGAGACAACTAGATCTACCCAAAGACAATTCACCCCAAGACTACTCGCCTCACATTCTGAGACCACTCGCCCTTCTAATTACCTGGGGTAATGATCAGAAAATGATCGTCTTCAGTATCGAGAGATAGATAGATAAAGAATTCTGCCCCTGACGACGCCCCCCCCCCCCCTTTCAGAAGGGATATCACCAAAAGTTCAAAAGACAGCTTGCCCTACCTCATAAATCTGTCAAAACCCTGTCCCGCTAGGCACTAAAGGGGACAACGATTGCAATAAGCATTGATGAATGTCTGTAGCATGCCCCACAGCCACAGTTTGATTACAATTACGCTTCAAATAACAGTGTTATTATCAACATAAAAGCGATCAAGTCATTTTCAACAATGAACAGCTTAACTTTAAAAAGTATGAGTTTGGAGGGCAACATCTATCTATCTATCTATCATATCTAGCTAGCTAGCTAGTTATCTCTTTCATGTTAGTTGTTGGCCCTGACAAGGGTCTTTTTGTGTGTGTAAGCAAGAAAGTTTACATTTGCTCGAAACATCTCTCAATAGATATGACCAATTGCAGTACCCTTGGATAAGCTGTGTTCAGGATCTGGGACAAGAACGTAGATATTCTAGTAAGGTGAGTGTCTGAGAATGTGGGGCGAGTTGTCTTCTGAAAGTGGGGCGAGTTGTCACCTGAAAGTGGGGCGAGTTGTCTTGGGGCGAGATTTTTGTGGGGTGAGTTGTCTTGGGGCGAGTTGTCTTTGGGGCGAGTTGTCCTGATTCCGGTCTATAGACCACGGGCACTTGTTTCATAAAAAAAGCCAACCTCCCTTTATCACTATGTGATAGTGTATAGGGTATGAGTGGCTCACATTGCTGCAATGCATGAAACGAGTGCCTGTGCTATAGACCCTATATTACCTGTGTAGTGATACTAGTACCAGGGTAACTTGATACGTTGTATGTGCAGCAAGATTGTATGGGAACTTATTTATTTTTATATTTAAAAATGCATTCATTGATAAGTTACGGCTTGCACTGATAATTCATGATTAAAAATTCTTTGAAATCAGTGACGTTATTGATAACTCATGAATATGTCTTAAGGAATGAATTTAATTTTTCTGAGGTTTATCGAAGTGTAAACTACATTGGGTCACGTGCAAAGTGAATGAACCCCGAAGGTTCATGTAAACTTTGCTAGTGACACAATACCTGATATAGTTTACATTTCGATAAACATCAGAAAAAGTAAGTTCATTGCTTATATTTACATTCATTTCAAATAAGCGCTAAAATTGAAGCAGTAAAACATGTAAACGCAGTTTTTCTGCTAACAGCAGAACCTCATGCATGACGTCATGACGTTGCTGACGTCCAATCAGGTTGTATAATGTCATTGTTTATTTTACGTCACTGACGTCGCGTGTCTCAATGTAATTATTTAAGGAATGAAATTCATTTTTCTGAGGTTTATCGAAGTGTAAACTACATTGGGTCACGCGGAAAGTGAATGAACCCCGAAGGGGTTCATGTAAACTTTGCTAGTGACCCAATTTAGTTTACACTTCGATAAACCTCAGAAAAATTAAGTTCATTGCTTATAATTACATGCGCTTCGATCAAAACGTAGATGAAAAATCTAATATGAGCGCTAAAACTGAAAAAAGTAAAACATGTACACGCAGTTTTTCTGTTAATAGCGGAGCAGCGTGAATGACGTTATGGGGTCGCCGACGTCCAATCAGATTGTAGAGAGCCGTTGTTGATTTTGACGTCACTGACGTCGCGTGGCTAAGTGTAATTATTGGAATGTAAACTACATTAAGTCCCAATGGTTTACTATAGAGCTTTTCAATAAACACACCAAGGATGTAATTATTGGAATGTAAACTACATTACGTTCCAACGGTTTACTATAGGGCTTTTTAGTAAATACACAAAGAATGTAAATATTGAGATATAACGAGCAAAACTCTAAACCTTATAGATTCCTAAATGAATAATGATTACCGGTATAATTGCATCATGAGGAAATACCAGCATCATTCTTCAAATCATGGTTTATCATAGCAATGGACATTAACAAGGCGAATGGGAACACTTTCAGAGAAGTTAAATCTTATCAAGAAGAAGTAACAGTTGCCTCTTATTTCATTTGGGGACTTTTCTGAAAGGAAGAAATTTGTTTCTTACAGTAGGGCATCTCTGAAAGGAAAGAGTTTGCTCCAAAGTAGAGCATTTTATCCTTAAGAGTTGCCCCCATTTTGGCCATCCATGGAAGCAAATATGAAGTCATAAAAGCTGTTTCCCAATGTAAAAATGACATACGCGCATGGTGGTTAATCTATACCTATACAGATAAATGAAAATTCCGTACTCTAATATAGTGACGTTTCTTCTTTTATGATGAATTGCTAGCGAAAAAATCCAAATCATATTACCGCCGTCTAATGACATAAGTGAGCTGATCTAATGATTCTATTCTTTGTTGTTTTATCGCGACTTAAAGAAATATAACATAAATAATGATGGAATGATCTTGAAAATTATGCATGCCCAAATATATATTGTCCCCACCTGTAGTTGCTATGGTGGCTGGTTTGTGCCATTTCGCGGCCTTCGGCCTCGGGCCAATACAGCTAACCTTGGACCTGTAACTGGGCCAATACTAAATCACTTAATTAATAACATCATAGTATCGTTGTTGGATATAAGCAACCGGGCTCCTGTGGATATGACTAATAATGAAAATATAGGCGAAGTCACGGTTCCCGTTCTCTGCACATTGACTCAATCGCTTGATTACTGTTTCATCAATACTCCAATCTAGGTCTTTAGAATTACGGACAACTCGCCCCAAAGACAACTCGCCCCAAGACAACTCGCCCCACGAAAATCTCGCCCCAAGACAACTCGCCCCACCTTCAGGTGACAACTCGCCCCACATTCTGAGACAACTAGATCTACCCAAAGACAATTCACCCCAAGACTACTCGCCTCACATTCTGAGACCACTCGCCCTTCTAATTACCTGGGGTAATGATCAGAAAATGATCGTCTTCAGTATCGAGAGATAGATAGATAAAGAATTCTGCCCCTGACGACGCCCCCCCCCCCCTTTCAGAAGGGATATCACCAAAAGTTCAAAAGACAGCTTGCCCTACCTCATAAATCTGTCAAAACCCTGTCCCGCTAGGCACTAAAGGGGACAACGATTGCAATAAGCATTGATGAATGTCTGTAGCATGCCCCACAGCCACAGTTTGATTACAATTACGCTTCAAATAACAGTGTTATTATCAACATAAAAGCGATCAAGTCATTTTCAACAATGAACAGCTTAACTTTAAAAAGTATGAGTTTGGAGGGCAACATCTATCTATCTATCTATCATATCTAGCTAGCTAGCTAGTTATCTCTTTCATGTTAGTTGTTGGCCCTGACAAGGGTCTTTTTGTGTGTGTAAGCAAGAAAGTTTACATTTGCTCGAAACATCTCTCAATAGATATGACCAATTGCAGTACCCTTGGATAAGCTGTGTTCAGGATCTGGGACAAGAACGTAGATATTCTAGTAAGGTGAGTGTCTGAGAATGTGGGGCGAGTTGTCTTCTGAAAGTGGGGCGAGTTGTCACCTGAAAGTGGGGCGAGTTGTCTTGGGGCGAGATTTTTGTGGGGTGAGTTGTCTTGGGGCGAGTTGTCTTTGGGGCGAGTTGTCCTGATTCCGGTCTATAGACCACGGGCACTTGTTTCATAAAAAAAGCCAACCTCCCTTTATCACTATGTGATAGTGTATAGGGTATGAGTGGCTCACATTGCTGCAATGCATGAAACGAGTGCCTGTGCTATAGACCCTATATTACCTGTGTAGTGATACTAGTACCAGGGTAACTTGATACGTTGTATGTGCAGCAAGATTGTATGGGAACTTATTTATTTTTATATTTAAAAATGCATTCATTGATAAGTTACGGCTTGCACTGATAATTCATGATTAAAAATTCTTTGAAATCAGTGACGTTATTGATAACTCATGAATATGTCTTAAGGAATGAATTTAATTTTTCTGAGGTTTATCGAAGTGTAAACTACATTGGGTCACGTGCAAAGTGAATGAACCCCGAAGGTTCATGTAAACTTTGCTAGTGACACAATACCTGATATAGTTTACATTTCGATAAACATCAGAAAAAGTAAGTTCATTGCTTATATTTACATTCATTTCAAATAAGCGCTAAAATTGAAGCAGTAAAACATGTAAACGCAGTTTTTCTGCTAACAGCAGAACCTCATGCATGACGTCATGACGTTGCTGACGTCCAATCAGGTTGTATAATGTCATTGTTTATTTTACGTCACTGACGTCGCGTGTCTCAATGTAATTATTTAAGGAATGAAATTCATTTTTCTGAGGTTTATCGAAGTGTAAACTACATTGGGTCACGCGGAAAGTGAATGAACCCCGAAGGGGTTCATGTAAACTTTGCTAGTGACCCAATTTAGTTTACACTTCGATAAACCTCAGAAAAATTAAGTTCATTGCTTATAATTACATGCGCTTCGATCAAAACGTAGATGAAAAATCTAATATGAGCGCTAAAACTGAAAAAAGTAAAACATGTACACGCAGTTTTTCTGTTAATAGCGGAGCAGCGTGAATGACGTTATGGGGTCGCCGACGTCCAATCAGATTGTAGAGAGCCGTTGTTGATTTTGACGTCACTGACGTCGCGTGGCTAAGTGTAATTATTGGAATGTAAACTACATTAAGTCCCAATGGTTTACTATAGAGCTTTTCAATAAACACACCAAGGATGTAATTATTGGAATGTAAACTACATTACGTTCCAACGGTTTACTATAGGGCTTTTTAGTAAATACACAAAGAATGTAAATATTGAGATATAACGAGCAAAACTCTAAACCTTATAGATTCCTAAATGAATAATGATTACCGGTATAATTGCATCATGAGGAAATACCAGCATCATTCTTCAAATCATGGTTTATCATAGCAATGGACATTAACAAGGCGAATGGGAACACTTTCAGAGAAGTTAAATCTTATCAAGAAGAAGTAACAGTTGCCTCTTATTTCATTTGGGGACTTTTCTGAAAGGAAGAAATTTGTTTCTTACAGTAGGGCATCTCTGAAAGGAAAGAGTTTGCTCCAAAGTAGAGCATTTTATCCTTAAGAGTTGCCCCCATTTTGGCCATCCATGGAAGCAAATATGAAGTCATAAAAGCTGTTTCCCAATGTAAAAATGACATACGCGCATGGTGGTTAATCTATACCTATACAGATAAATGAAAATTCCGTACTCTAATATAGTGACGTTTCTTCTTTTATGATGAATTGCTAGCGAAAAAATCCAAATCATATTACCGCCGTCTAATGACATAAGTGAGCTGATCTAATGATTCTATTCTTTGTTGTTTTATCGCGACTTAAAGAAATATAACATAAATAATGATGGAATGATCTTGAAAATTATGCATGCCCAAATATATATTGTCCCCACCTGTAGTTGCTATGGTGGCTGGTTTGTGCCATTTCGCGGCCTTCGGCCTCGGGCCAATACAGCTAACCTTGGACCTGTAACTGGGCCAATACTAAATCACTTAATTAATAACATCATAGTATCGTTGTTGGATATAAGCAACCGGGCTCCTGTGGATATGACTAATAATGAAAATATAGGCGAAGTCACGGTTCCCGTTCTCAGCACATTGACTCAATCGCTTGATTACTGTTTCATCAATACTCCAATCTAGGTCTTTAGAATTACGGACAACTCGCCCCAAAGACAACTCGCCCCAAGACAACTCGCCCCACGAAAATCTCGCCCCAAGACAACTCGCCCCACCTTCAGGTGACAACTCGCCCCACATTCTGAGACAACTAGATCTACCCAAAGACAATTCACCCCAAGACTACTCGCCTCACATTCTGAGACCACTCGCCCTTCTAATTACCTGGGGTAATGATCAGAAAATGATCGTCTTCAGTATCGAGAGATAGATAGATAAAGAATTCTGCCCCTGACGACGCCCCCCCCCCCCCCCCTTTCAGAAGGGATATCACCAAAAGTTCAAAAGACAGCTTGCCCTACCTCATAAATCTGTCAAAACCCTGTCCCGCTAGGCACTAAAGGGGACAACGATTGCAATAAGCATTGATGAATGTCTGTAGCATGCCCCACAGCCACAGTTTGATTACAATTACGCTTCAAATAACAGTGTTATTATCAACATAAAAGCGATCAAGTCATTTTCAACAATGAACAGCTTAACTTTAAAAAATATGAGTTTGGAGGGCAACATCTATCTATCTATCTATCATATCTAGCTAGCTAGCTAGTTATCTCTTTCATGTTAGTTGTTGGCCCTGACAAGGGTCTTTTTGTGTGTGTAAGCAAGAAAGTTTACATTTGCTCGAAACATCTCTCAATAGATATGACCAATTGCAGTACCCTTGGATAAGCTGTGTTCAGGATCTGGGACAAGAACGTAGATATTCTAGTAAGGTGAGTGTCTGAGAATGTGGGGCGAGTTGTCTTCTGAAAGTGGGGCGAGTTGTCACCTGAAAGTGGGGCGAGTTGTCTTGGGGCGAGATTTTTGTGGGGTGAGTTGTCTTGGGGCGAGTTGTCTTTGGGGCGAGTTGTCCTGATTCCGGTCTATAGACCACGGGCACTTGTTTCATAAAAAAAGCCAACCTCCCTTTATCACTATGTGATAGTGTATAGGGTATGAGTGGCTCACATTGCTGCAATGCATGAAACGAGTGCCTGTGCTATAGACCCTATATTACCTGTGTAGTGATACTAGTACCAGGGTAACTTGATACGTTGTATGTGCAGCAAGATTGTATGGGAACTTATTTATTTTTATATTTAAAAATGCATTCATTGATAAGTTACGGCTTGCACTGATAATTCATGATTAAAAATTCTTTGAAATCAGTGACGTTATTGATAACTCATGAATATGTCTTAAGGAATGAATTTAATTTTTCTGAGGTTTATCGAAGTGTAAACTACATTGGGTCACGTGCAAAGTGAATGAACCCCGAAGGTTCATGTAAACTTTGCTAGTGACACAATACCTGATATAGTTTACATTTCGATAAACATCAGAAAAAGTAAGTTCATTGCTTATATTTACATTCATTTCAAATAAGCGCTAAAATTGAAGCAGTAAAACATGTAAACGCAGTTTTTCTGCTAACAGCAGAACCTCATGCATGACGTCATGACGTTGCTGACGTCCAATCAGGTTGTATAATGTCATTGTTTATTTTACGTCACTGACGTCGCGTGTCTCAATGTAATTATTTAAGGAATGAAATTCATTTTTCTGAGGTTTATCGAAGTGTAAACTACATTGGGTCACGCGGAAAGTGAATGAACCCCGAAGGGGTTCATGTAAACTTTGCTAGTGACCCAATTTAGTTTACACTTCGATAAACCTCAGAAAAATTAAGTTCATTGCTTATAATTACATGCGCTTCGATCAAAACGTAGATGAAAAATCTAATATGAGCGCTAAAACTGAAAAAAGTAAAACATGTACACGCAGTTTTTCTGTTAATAGCGGAGCAGCGTGAATGACGTTATGGGGTCGCCGACGTCCAATCAGATTGTAGAGAGCCGTTGTTGATTTTGACGTCACTGACGTCGCGTGGCTAAGTGTAATTATTGGAATGTAAACTACATTAAGTCCCAATGGTTTACTATAGAGCTTTTCAATAAACACACCAAGGATGTAATTATTGGAATGTAAACTACATTACGTTCCAACGGTTTACTATAGGGCTTTTTAGTAAATACACAAAGAATGTTAATATTGAGATATAACGAGCAAAACTCTAAACCTTATAGATTCCTAAATGAATAATGATTACCGGTATAATTGCATCATGAGGAAATACCAGCATCATTCTTCAAATCATGGTTTATCATAGCAATGGACATTAACAAGGCGAATGGGAACACTTTCAGAGAAGTTAAATCTTATCAAGAAGAAGTAACAGTTGCCTCTTATTTCATTTGGGGACTTTTCTGAAAGGAACAAATTTGTTTCTTACAGTAGGGCATCTCTGAAAGGAAAGAGTTTGCTCCAAAGTAGAGCATTTTATCCTTAAGAGTTGCCCCCATTTTGGCCATCCATGGAAGCAAATATGAAGTCATAAAAGCTGTTTCCCAATGTAAAAATGACATACGCGCATGGTGGTTAATCTATACCTATACAGATAAATGAAAATTCCGTACTCTAATATAGTGACGTTTCTTCTTTTATGATGAATTGCTAGCGAAAAAATCCAAATCATATTACCGCCGTCTAATGACATAAGTGAGCTGATCTAATGATTCTATTCTTTGTTGTTTTATCGCGACTTAAAGAAATATAACATAAATAATGATGGAATGATCTTGAAAATTATGCATGCCCAAATATATATTGTCCCCACCTGTAGTTGCTATGGTGGCTGGTTTGTGCCATTTCGCGGCCTTCGGCCTCGGGCCAATACAGCTAACCTTGGACCTGTAACTGGGCCAATACTAAATCACTTAATTAATAACATCATAGTATCGTTGTTGGATATAAGCAACCGGGCTCCTGTGGATATGACTAATAATGAAAATATAGGCGAAGTCACGGTTCCCGTTCTCAGCACATTGACTCAATCGCTTGATTACTGTTTCATCAATACTCCAATCTAGGTCTTTAGAATTACGGACAACTCGCCCCAAAGACAACTCGCCCCAAGACAACTCGCCCCACGAAAATCTCGCCCCAAGACAACTCGCCCCACCTTCAGGTGACAACTCGCCCCACATTCTGAGACAACTAGATCTACCCAAAGACAATTCACCCCAAGACTACTCGCCTCACATTCTGAGACCACTCGCCCTTCTAATTACCTGGGGTAATGATCAGAAAATGATCGTCTTCAGTATCGAGAGATAGATAGATAAAGAATTCTGCCCCTGACGACGCCCCCCCCCCCCTTTCAGAAGGGATATCACCAAAAGTTCAAAAGACAGCTTGCCCTACCTCATAAATCTGTCAAAACCCTGTCCCGCTAGGCACTAAAGGGGACAACGATTGCAATAAGCATTGATGAATGTCTGTAGCATGCCCCACAGCCACAGTTTGATTACAATTACGCTTCAAATAACAGTGTTATTATCAACATAAAAGCGATCAAGTCATTTTCAACAATGAACAGCTTAACTTTAAAAAGTATGAGTTTGGAGGGCAACATCTATCTATCTATCTATCATATCTAGCTAGCTAGCTAGTTATCTCTTTCATGTTAGTTGTTGGCCCTGACAAGGGTCTTTTTTTGTGTGTAAGCAAGAAAGTTTACATTTGCTCGAAACATCTCTCAATAGATATGACCAATTGCAGTACCCTTGGATAAGCTGTGTTCAGGATCTGGGACAAGAACGTAGATATTCTAGTAAGGTGAGTGTCTGAGAATGTGGGGCGAGTTGTCTTCTGAAAGTGGGGCGAGTTGTCACCTGAAAGTGGGGCGAGTTGTCTTGGGGCGAGATTTTTGTGGGGTGAGTTGTCTTGGGGCGAGTTGTCTTTGGGGCGAGTTGTCCTGATTCCGGTCTATAGACCACGGGCACTTGTTTCATAAAAAAAGCCAACCTCCCTTTATCACTATGTGATAGTGTATAGGGTATGAGTGGCTCACATTGCTGCAATGCATGAAACGAGTGCCTGTGCTATAGACCCTATATTACCTGTGTAGTGATACTAGTACCAGGGTAACTTGATACGTTGTATGTGCAGCAAGATTGTATGGGAACTTATTTATTTTTATATTTAAAAATGCATTCATTGATAAGTTACGGCTTGCACTGATAATTCATGATTAAAAATTCTTTGAAATCAGTGACGTTATTGATAACTCATGAATATGTCTTAAGGAATGAATTTAATTTTTCTGAGGTTTATCGAAGTGTAAACTACATTGGGTCACGTGCAAAGTGAATGAACCCCGAAGGTTCATGTAAACTTTGCTAGTGACACAATACCTGATATAGTTTACATTTCGATAAACATCAGAAAAAGTAAGTTCATTGCTTATATTTACATTCATTTCAAATAAGCGCTAAAATTGAAGCAGTAAAACATGTAAACGCAGTTTTTCTGCTAACAGCAGAACCTCATGCATGACGTTGCTGACGTCCAATCAGGTTGTATAATGTCATTGTTTATTTTACGTCACTGACGTCGCGTGTCTCAATGTAATTATTTAAGGAATGAAATTCATTTTTCTGAGGTTTATCGAAGTGTAAACTACATTGGGTCACGCGGAAAGTGAATGAACCCCGAAGGGGTTCATGTAAACTTTGCTAGTGACCCAATTTAGTTTACACTTCGATAAACCTCAGAAAAATTAAGTTCATTGCTTATAATTACATGCGCTTCGATCAAAACGTAGATGAAAAATCTAATATGAGCGCTAAAACTGAAAAAAGTAAAACATGTACACGCAGTTTTTCTGTTAATAGCGGAGCAGCGTGAATGACGTTATGGGGTCGCCGACGTCCAATCAGATTGTAGAGAGCCGTTGTTGATTTTGACGTCACTGACGTCGCGTGGCTAAGTGTAATTATTGGAATGTAAACTACATTAAGTCCCAATGGTTTACTATAGAGCTTTTCAATAAACACACCAAGGATGTAATTATTGGAATGTAAACTACATTACGTTCCAACGGTTTACTATAGGGCTTTTTAGTAAATACACAAAGAATGTTAATATTGAGATATAACGAGCAAAACTCTAAACCTTATAGATTCCTAAATGAATAATGATTACCGGTATAATTGCATCATGAGGAAATACCAGCATCATTCTTCAAATCATGGTTTATCATAGCAATGGACATTAACAAGGCGAATGGGAACACTTTCAGAGAAGTTAAATCTTATCAAGAAGAAGTAACAGTTGCCTCTTATTTCATTTGGGGACTTTTCTGAAAGGAACAAATTTGTTTCTTACAGTAGGGCATCTCTGAAAGGAAAGAGTTTGCTCCAAAGTAGAGCATTTTATCCTTAAGAGTTGCCCCCATTTTGGCCATCCATGGAAGCAAATATGAAGTCATAAAAGCTGTTTCCCAATGTAAAAATGACATACGCGCATGGTGGTTAATCTATACCTATACAGATAAATGAAAATTCCGTACTCTAATATAGTGACGTTTCTTCTTTTATGATGAATTGCTAGCGAAAAAATCCAAATCATATTACCGCCGTCTAATGACATAAGTGAGCTGATCTAATGATTCTATTCTTTGTTGTTTTATCGCGACTTAAAGAAATATAACATAAATAATGATGGAATGATCTTGAAAATTATGCATGCCCAAATATATATTGTCCCCACCTGTAGTTGCTATGGTGGCTGGTTTGTGCCATTTCGCGGCGACAAGACGAAAAGACGCCAGGCGAAAAGACGAAAAGACGAAAAGACGCCATGCGAAAAGACGAAAAGACGAAAAAACGCCATGCGAAAAGACGAAAAGACGAAATAACGCCATGCGAAAAGACGAAACCTGCCACGCGAAAAGACGAAATTTCAGCGCGAAAAGACGAAAAAAACGAAATGCGAAAAGATATGGTGGCTGGTTTGTGCCATTTCGTCTTTTCGTCTTGTCGCCGCGAAAAGACGCCAGGCGAAAAGACGAAAAGACGTCATGCGAAAAGACGAAAAAGTGCCATGCGAAAAGACGAAAAGACGAAATAACGCCATGCGAAAAGACGAAACCCGCCACGCGAAAAGACGAAAAAACGCCATGCCAAAAGACGCCATTTGAAACTCTTATTTTGTCGTCTTTTCGCGTGGCGTCTTTTCGTCTTTTCATCTTTTCGCCTGGCGTCTTTTCGTCTCTTCGCATAGCGTTATTTCGTCTTTTCGTCTTTTTGCGTGGCGTTATTTCGTCTTTTTGCATGGCGTTATTTCGTCTTTTTATCTTTTCGCGTGGCGTTATTTCGTCTTTTCATCTTTTCGCATGGCGTTATTTCGTGTTTTCGCCGCGAAAAGACGAAAAGACGCCATGCGAAAAGACGAAATAACGCCACGCGAAAAGACGAAAAGACGCCATGCGAAAAGACGAAAAGACGAAATAACGACACATAAATACCCTGTTATTGATAACTTTATTGATATCATATACTTAGACAGTTTGTCTGAGTAAACGGTGAAGACACATATCAGACTACTGCAAACACAGATCCTGATGCAGTCTGATCATGTTCGCACTGAAATGTTATTTGATGTTCTTTTTCGACGTATAAGAATTATTAGGATAGACTATAAAAGTAATGTGGAGTCGGCAATATTTTCGGTCAGTATGGTACCGTTTTCAATTAAGGTGTATAAATATCCTATTCTTAGACGAAGTCTAATAAAATCATCGTTGCCGCCAAAACTTGACTTGATCTCTGTATAGAAGAGAGCATATGTCATGGAATTGTTATTCACCTGTCAGAAGATTTAGTTACATTACAAGAAATATCTTTGAAAAAAAGATATAAGACGAAGTGACATATTTGAAACAAATAATATTTTTTTTTTTATTATTTCTGCTCAAATAAGAAACTGGCTGCAAGCAAGGTTTCAGAATACGCCCCGCAAAATTATCTGCAATCAATGTTTTAAATACACTATACGCCTTTAATAATTAAAATGTAAAAAAGGACCAAAATCTAATGGGGTATCCATGAGAAATGTTTACTGTGATTGAAAAAAATCCAAGTTCAAAACCCTGTCGCTATGTCATAATAACAAAATAAAAATTGGCTAAGTTCAAAATGCTGTAAATTTGTCAAAATTATTTTTTGAGCAGTCCTCTTCTTAATGTACATCTTCAATATGTCTGTAACAAATCTGCCAAGTATAAAAAGGGTACATTGAATGCCCACGGAGGAGTTCATTTTACAAAGTATGCACTAGTAACCATTATTCTATATGAGTATTGGTCGAAAATGGACTAAGATCAAAATGATAGAAATTTGACAAAAATCATTTTTGGAACATTGAGATTCTTCATGGATATCTCTTCCATATCTCTGTAACAAACCTGCCAAATGTTAGAGTACACTGAAAGGTCTAGGAGGAATTTCACAAAATGTGCAGTAATAGATATTTTGCAATATGTGCAATAGTCAAAAATTAAGTCAAAAATTATTTTTTCTGTAAAATAAATCTTCATACACATGACCAATATATCTGTTACATACCAGGTATCAGTTCAAACATTTTCAAACAAAGGCGCTTGATACTCTTTCATCTATTATTAGGTAACAACAATTTCCTTGAGGTCTGAGAATATTTTGATTATTGTAAATTTAAGTATAAGATGGCCACCAACAGAGCCTTCCTTACGAAATGAAATATAAGCTCCATACTGCTTATTTTTATTATTATTTTATCATACATGTGATATCTCCCTATTTCCGAGGGATTTGCCTATATTTTGCCCATTTCCTATTTGGAATTTCAGAATTTCCCCATATATGTCTTGTACATCTCCCTATTTGGAATTTCAGATCTCCCTACCAAAATACAAGAATTCCCTTCTTTGTTTAATCATTCTCCCTATTTGGAAAAAAAAGTAGAGGAAAATCTCCCTATTTGTCTTCTCAGCTCTAATAATAATAATATCAGACATGTGATACAGCTCAGAAAAAGTAGAGGAAAATCTCCCTATTTGTCTTCTGAGCTGTATCACATGTCTGATATTATTATTATTAGAGCTGAGTATAGTGAGACAAATCACCGCGGCCTTTACCTGTGTTGGTGGACAATTTGTCCCCAAGGATATCATCAACTCAGATTCACGTGCTTCAGTGCTATTTCCTGTACTACAGTATGTTGTGTGTACTTTTGTTTACTGTTGTTTACTGTTCAGTTTTCTCGATTGTGTTCCATTTGAACACAGAGGAAATGTTGTCTGTACCAATACAACAAACATCAAAAGATTTACGAAATACATAAAACAAAACAAACAACAAATTCGACGAATTTATGTCCCCCGCCTTGGAAACTAGGTCTCCACTGTATATACACTTAGTGTTTGAGCTGGAAAAGCGGCTAAGTAAAAAATGTGAAAAAATTAATAAAGAAAATAATGTGAGGATTATATCCAAACCACATGCATATCTTCAGACCATGATCAAAACACTTGTGAAGTTTCAAAGGAATCGGCATAAAACTGTAGGAGTTGCACACACAAGGTACCCACTATGTATTCACTTTGATAGTAAAATTGTATGAAAAATGGCTAAGTTCAATTTGCGAAAAAAGTAATAAAAATAATGTGAGGATTATATCCAAACCACATGCATATTTTCAGACCATGACCAAAATACCTGTGAAGTTTCAAAGGAATCGGCATAAAACTGTAGCGGGAGTTGCGCACATAAGGTACCCACTATCTAGTCACTATGATAGTAAAACGCCTAAAAATGACTAAGTTCAACTTGTGGAAAAAGTGACAAAAAATAATCTCAGGATTATATCCAAATCACATGCGTATTTTCAGACCATAACAAAAACAGCTGTAAAATTTCGAAAGAATCGGCATAAATCTGTAGGAGGAGTTGCGCACACAAGGTACCTACTACTTTAGGGGGACGGAAGGACGGAAATAAGGACGTAAAGACGGAAGGACGGACGGACGGAAGGGCGGAATGCCGAAAACTATGTCCCTCCGCTTTTCTTCGAAAAGGCGGGGGACAAAAACAAAAAGCACAGTACGGAAGCGGAATCCGCATCTCAAAACTACAGGGACCTAAATCGTCTGTTGTGTTTGGGCAGCATCTGCAACAATATACATGGTGTTGGATCAATATTAAAAGAGGAAAACGGCCATGTAATGATATGAATTTATTTCTGACAAAACTAGCGGTCCCGGATCTGATTCTTGCTGAAATCTTTTCAATCGTAAACGGGTTTCCATTGCACACAGCCTTTCATTAATGATCACCAGCTCATCGTCCTGATATGACTGAAACACTGATGAAAAGGAGCAGCACCTTGACATTCTGCCACATCCTCCCTGTAGCATTGACCTTGCTCCGTGAGACTCTTCTATACCTAGTTAACAGTATAATTAAGCAAGCGTTCGAAAGGGCATTTTCGGACTAGCTGATTAGCTTGAAAAAGTGAATAAATGTGCACGGAGTATACTTTAAAGGTTTGGATTAGGTACTTTTTATGAGGAAATTCTTCTTAAGATTTCCTGCCACTGTAGCCACTACTTTTCCAATGCCGTTCGTACATATAGCCAGCTTAAAATGACTTATTTTAAAATCATTGATCAAAATAATCACACCTACTTTTCAAAATATGCAGAAGACATACCCAGGCAATAAAGTAAAATAATAAAAAAATGAATACCGGTGAATATAAGTAATACAGCCTTTATCCAAACTTTTGACTGCACCTCGAAGTTATTCATCTGTTGCTTCGTAATTTCCTCTGTCTTTACACATCTAGATGTGAATGTTAGGGACAAGTATATAACTGGGGGCAATGGTAGCATAGTGTCTACAATCATAATTTCTAGTCTAAATATGACAGATTCGCGAATACATCAAAAATGGATAATGTTGTGGCGTCTGAACTAGGTTTGCAACCTGTTTGCATATGCCCCCAAAACGTGTATCCGGTCTAAAAGGGGTTAAAACAGCATTATGGACAAAATACACGCTGCTGTCATTCCCATAAGTGTGAGAATGTATAGAAACAGTAGAAAATTATTGCATGATTGTCTGACGTGAATCTTCTGGCCTGTTGAGTCGGATATTTGGAACTCTTTTGAATCTTCCAAAACGTACTTTTCAGAGGCTGAAAAACAAATTAAAGACTGCTGTATGGCGCACTGACAAAATAATTGTCATTAGACTGCATTGCTGCCGGCCTGCTGTGCGGTTAAATGTAAGTAAGAGTACATAGACTGTGCATAGTTTTTCCTTGAAAAGAAATCAATGCACTGGTAATGATTATCACATTTATTTTAATTTCAAATCATTTAGCATCAAAAGTGGATCCAGTGTGCACAAACATGTACACTTCCTAAATATTACCATATATACAGAGAGAGAGAGAGAGAGAGAGAGAGAGAGAGACAGACAGACAGAGTTTCAAAAGTTGGTAGTTTTATAAATAGGCCTATTGGCGTATTTTTTACGCTTTCACAGTATTATGTATAAATTTACCGAAAATTGACTTTGTTAGGGAGTCTTTTTTCTTTTCTTTTTTTAAAGTATAAAACAAGTTTCCGCTCAATACAAGTACCTTATGATACTTACAGTCCTTTTTCCTACACCTTTTGAGTTCAAAAATGATTTCCCATAGTATCTGTACGCCAGTACATACTCCTACAGTTATGACACCAAACTGTCGCTGTTGAGACGGGATAATACGAGAGAAGAAAGCAAAGAAGAATGTCACAGCTGAAACAATGAGAAAATCAGATTGTAAACACCCAGCGGACACATGACGTCAAACTGACGTCAAACTGACGTCGATGCGACGTCAGTACGTCGCATCGACGTCAGTACGAGGTCATTTCAACGTAATTTGCCTGCTGGGAATACTTTTCACGTAGAACTAATCTTTACACAACTAACGTCGTAAGCAGTGCCGTAAATTCATTACATACAATCATGTGGTCCCATGATTCGAAATATATGAAACGAGTCTTTTGGTCACGTTATATTTTATTTTATTTATTTATTTATTTTTTTATTTGTTATTATATGACAGACAGAATTTCACACTCGTGACCAAAAGACTCGTTTCATATATTTCATATGAAATGGCTAGCTGTGTTAAGAATCTTTTTTATTGCATATCTGCCGCTATTTTTTCTTTGCGGCGGAGGGTGGGGTGGTGGAAGTGGGAGGGGGAAGGGAGAGAGGGAGAGTGACTGGGGAATAAAAAGTAATAATTCATGAATTTTTGAATTTATTGAAAGAAAGATTTCCTTGTACATGCCGTTATGTCTTAGGCCCATAGCCACATGAGCGTCGCGCAAATTTAATGGGGAAATGCATTCGGAATTATATGTAAAATAGAAGTCACGGTTAACAAACAGCGGTTTTACTGGACTTGGAAATTCTTTGGCCTTTAAACTATTGTCAATTAACCTCTGCTTACCATGTTAACAGTTATATATGGTTGCTGTATTCAACATTCTTACCTGCTAAGATATGAGATAATTTCCCCATTAGCCAATGTCCCCAGTTGAATACTGGTCGTATCTTCGCCTCTGGACCTGGCCGGAATAGCCCAGCTAATACCTGTAATGTGCTGGCCGCCATCAGTGCTATACCTAGGTAGCTGTGGACCTCTGATACCTGAATAAGTTTGATAGCATTATAATCCAAGTTTTTGGCAGAAGATATAAATACAGGATGGCTTGAGTAACTCAGAGCATTCTGTATGGCATGATTTTAGCAAAATAAAATCGCATGTATATGCCCAGTGACGTTGAATGTTGAATCAAGGTTTATTCTACCTTGTGTGCCCAGTGGGATGCTTATGCTGTATATTTATGACATTTATTCAGTTACAGTTCTTTATTTAATGGCATTCTCTTTCCATTACATCTGGGTATGAACTAACACCTCTATTGTATTTCATCCCGGTATTTATTTATTAACTTTCTTTCTCACTATTACTATCACAGTATTTCTGATCATGTACAAACCGCTTTATTGTTTTGTCTCATCTATTTACAGAGCCCGTACTGCTTCAGACTGCATGGTTGCCTGTACCGTGTCTACGCATCTGTTCTTACATGACCCGCAAATATCGTTATTCAACATTTACTTGCATTTGGATAATAAATGATTCTGGCTAAGTTAAAAGCATGTTCGTCCAGAAAATACATCTTCTTTGATAGATTAATGAGTAAGCATGCTATTACTCTATTTTTAATTGTACATACACCCATTTCCTTCCCGAAGTAGTAAAATGAGTTAATGGACTGTCGATTGCTTATCTGTTAACTTGGTTTAGATCATAGGAAAATTCTTCGTCTGTACCTTGGTCAGTTCTCCAACATGAACAAATATGCTCACGAAAGCTGCGGCAGTGCAACACCATGCTAGAACTGCGCATGCTCGATGAAACTGGAATAAAGGTTTATAAGGGCATACAAAAAGATTCAAAATGAACTCAGTGACTCCAAAGGACCAGACATTGTAGAATCTGCACTGTGATGAAGTATGGTGGGAGGTTTTACAGCCGCCACAAGGCACTTAACACCAGGCACAGTGAAGATATGAGTAAGCTCTGAAAAATATGTCCTTTGAAAGCAAGGAGTATATTTAAGAAATTAAAATAACAGACTCCGTCTAACTGAGTCTAATAATGACCAGTAGCCAATGTGCAACACCGGCCTTTCAAGTAAATTAAACTAATTAATGGTTTGGTTTAAACATAGTTTATTTCAAAGACACAGGTGTTTATCGTTACAGCAATATTAGAATATCAAAACTAAAGCATAAGCTTGTTTCCTTAATTAATGTTTACATTAGTTCATCAATCCAGAACATTGTAAGTAAACTAATCAACAATTAATTGTGTATACTATCAAAATTATTAATCCAACAAAGTTATATAAAATACAGCATAAAAATATTATATCTACCTGCAACCAAACTTTGTTACCAAACATTTTGCTAGCGCCACAACCTGTCTTATAGTGTCTAGCTAGAACAGTAGTGATACCAACAAACAGAATCCAGGCAACGAACATCAATATTCCTGAAAAGAAATATTTAAGGAATGAGTTTCATTTTTCTGAGGTTTATCGAAGTGTAAACTACATTGGGTCACGTACAAAGTGAATGAACCTCGAAGGGGTTCATGTAAACGTTGCTAGTGACCCAATGTAGTTTACACTTCGATAAACCTCAGAAAAATTAAGTTCTTTGCTTATATTTACATTCGTTTCAATCAAATCTTTCATGAACAAGCAAATTCGGTGAATTTATATCCCCCGCCGAAGTTTCCCTGATTTGTTTATGGTTTACTTTAAGTTACATAAAATTTCGTTTACTGGTTACTTAGTTACGGCTGAACTTGTGGTTTGTAAATAAAATCAGAGACAATAATCTGGGATAAGTGAGGCATAAGTTGAATCTGTTCTTAAACACTTGTCTCAGCATCACTGCACTTTGATGATGCATTTTTAATTCAGTTTCAAGAAATTTTGTTCACCGATACCTTAGTTATGGCTAATTTGTGGA
Organism: Ctena decussata; assembly: GCA_963989385.1. NCBI lineage: Eukaryota > Metazoa > Mollusca > Bivalvia > Lucinida > Lucinidae > Ctena > Ctena decussata. Next base: position 35,344,383 of record OZ022507.1, on the reverse strand, counting down.
TTTTAAATCCATTCAAAGGCATTAAATCATGCACTACTGGAGTGACTATGACAAAACTTAATGTGCCCTGCTGGGTCATGCATGACAATACATAATTATTTTAAGTTTCATGAAATTCCATTCATTGGTTACTTAGTTAGGACTCAATTTGTTGATTTCAAACCAATTCAAGGGCAATAACTCATTGCTTACTGAAGCAATTCTGACAAAACATAAGATGCATCTATGTGATATGGTGATACATATTTAGTGTAAGTTTCATAGAATTCTATTCATTGATTACTTAGTTATGGCTGACTTTGTCAACCTTAAATTGATTCAAGGGCAATAACTTATGCACAACTGATGCCTTGCTGACGAAATGTTATGTGCATAACCACGTTATAGTGATACATATTCAGTTTAAGTTTCATGATGTTTTGATAATTGGTTACTTAGTTATGACTCATTTTATTAATTTTAATTCCATTAAAGGGCAATAACTCATGCATTACTGATGCCCTTGCTGACCAAACTTTAATTGCATAACCGAGTTATGGTGATACATATTCACTTTAAGTTTCATGGAGTTTTGATAATTGGTTACTTAGTTATGACTCATTTTATTAATTTTAAGTCCATTAAAGGGCAATAACTGATGCATTACTGATGCCCTTCCGACGAAACTTTATGTGCATAACAGTGTTATGATGATACATATTCAGTTTAAGCTTCATAAAGTTTTGATAATTGGTTACTTAGTTATGACTCATTTTATTAATTTTAAGTCCATTAAAGGGCAATAACTCATGCATTACTGAAACCAGTCTGATGAAACTTCATGTGCATCAGCGCATTATAGCGATACATATTTATTTAAGTGTCATGAAATTCCGTCCAGTGGTTACTTAGTGATGGCTCCGGACGGACGGAAGGACGGACGGATGGAAGGACGGACAGACAGAAGGACGGACAGACAGACAGACGGACGGACGGACATGGAGAAAACTATATCCCTCTGCCTTCGGCGGGGGATAAAAGGTTAGCGTCGAGTATTCCAAATTCGTGAATATTCTAATTTCGTGACGTAACTGTTCTCGCGCTTTTCTCATGTGATTTTGCCGCCACAGATAAAAATAGGCTGTCGAACGCCTCTCAACTGTCAACAGAAACGAATCTAAACTATCTTCATCAAACTGTGTTTCAAGCAGGTCAGACATTTACAGTCATCAAGAAAACTTGATAAAAAATCCATGTTTCTACTATTCCCAGTCTGGAGAATAACTAAAGAAGTGTAAAACTCTAAAAATCTAAACGAACATCTACCGGGAATTCAGTGTCGGTTTGTTTACAACATCGTGATCCAAGACACCGGATTTTTTTAGCCATAATCTAGGATAAGACAAAATAATTTTGTGATTTAGGTCAATGGGGGTCCCTTATTTACAATTAATGAAATATTTTATTTTCGCAAACAAGAACTTGGGATTTTCTCAGCAGTTAGGAACTGAAATATCTAAAAAAAAACTAAAGAATATCTGCCCCAAAAGTAAATTGTGAATCAAATTTGCGTATATCTTTCTTCTCTCGCATTTTAGTATAATACATTTTGCTTTTTACTGTGTTGTTTGAAAATTTGTATTCAAGTTTCTGTTTTTTCTATTATCTATCACTATTGCATATTTTTCATACTTTAAAACAGTCAAACTAAGTTTTCATAAGTTCTCACTGACGTAAATAATTGCAAATCACAAAAAAAATAAAAAAAAATGAACTGATGTGACCTTATTATTAACCACTAATAACCAGGAATCAGCAGTCTAGATGACGTCACGAATTTACAATACAGATAATGGCGGCATTCATCGGAAACTATGCATGTGAATTCTAAGTTGTTTGCAACTCAATCAATTGTTTCTAAAGTTCCTGAATTCTGGAAAGGGCGAGGAAACAATAAGTCTTTGGGGTAAATGATATATTATCTTGCTTTTCATTGAATTCTTTTCGTGAATGCTGTTTGGGAGCTTAGCGTCACGAATTTAGTATACTCTAGAATATATAAGCGCTAAAATTGAAGCAGTAAAACATTGTACACGCAGTTTTTTCTGCTAACAGCAGAACGGCGTACATGACGTCAGGACGTACATGACGTCCAATCAGGTTGTAGAGAACCATTGTTTATTTTTACGTCATTGACGTCGCGGGTCTCGATGTAATTATTGGAATGTAAACTACATTACGTTCGATTGGTTTACTATAGGGCTTTTCAGTAAATACACCAAGAATGTAAATATTCGGAAATAAGAGCTAAAGAGGCCCGGTAGTTATTGATCTTTTACAACCATATGAGGCATTTATTTCTTAATAAAATCCCCATGCACAATCTTAGGATGAGTAGGATTTTAATAATTTGTATTGTGCCTGCACCAGTAATAAGATTATTGATAATAATGACATAAATAAAACATATGGCCGACAGTTAATGATTACACCCTTGAACATATATATAATGGACATGTCCATGTTAAGATTTATCTTTCTTTTATACTTTCCAATGAATTATAGGGATTTCTCTGTGAAATCGAAACTGATAATCTCACTGTTTCAAACAGTGAAATTATCACTTTCGATTTCACTGTTTCAGAAATAGGATTTTTGTGAAATAGCCTCAAGTTTTTTGTTGATTAATTGGCTAAATCTTATCTGGCTTGACAAAAATTACGTCACGCATGTTTGCACGTCATTACGACGTTAATGACGTCACTTAAAGCGCCAACGTAACATTGTTACTGCACGCAACGTCAGGCCGCCTAAGTCTCCTGTAGGCATTCTATCTAGGCCATTTTTTTTAGATCTGTTTATCGATATGATAGTTGAAGCTATTTTTCAGTTGCACACATGTTTACAACCAATATCATACCCAATAAACACGCTGGAAGCATCAAATTTGATGCAAAACGGCTAGAAAAAAAGTTGTGTTTCTGTCGTGATGGCTGACGCTCTTGAATAAACAGAATTATGGCGATTTTCTAGCATAAAAGAAATAGAAAACTTGACTTTTTCAGTATAAGATGGATTTTTATTTCACTCATGACACCAAAAGTGGTATTTTCACTCGTGGCTTTGCCACTCGTGAAAATACTGCTTTTAGTGTTCACTCAGTGAAATAAAAAGATGGATTTTTATTTCACTCATGACACCAAAAGTGGTATTTTCACTCGTGGCTTTGCCACTCGTGAAAATACTGCTTTTAGTGTTCACTCAGTGAAATAAAAATCGATCTTACACTGAAAAAGTCAAATATCCTCTATGAAGTAGTTGAAGAGCAAGAATAGCATTGAACGGGCAATACTAATAATTGAACCGCGACACGACAAAACCAACAATGTGGTTGTGCGCCCAGCGCAGACTCAGATCAGCCTGAACATCCGCACAGTCTGATCAGAGACTTCACTGTCCACATGGAGGTAGCTTAGACCCATAGCTACCCTTTAAGTGCTTAGTGACGAGTCTGATCAGACTGGCCGGATGCAGAGGCTGATCTGAGTCTGCGCTGGACGCACAGCCACATTATTGGTTTTCTCGTGTCACGGCTCAGATTTATTATGACTCTAAAGCAGAGTGTGGTAAACTGGCTGTTCGGGAATCTGGGGTGTTTTAAGATAGTCACTTATTACATGTAAATATTTATGTTCAGTGCTTTCTTGTTTTTTAAAAAATATACGCCCTGGACACGATACAAATATTGTGAAATTAAAAAAAGTCAGAATAACGACCAGCACTTTAATGATAAAAGAGTAACTATTACAGATCTGAACCGAGGACATGGTATCATTATAGCAAATTAGCTGAAGAACAAGAGTCCTTAACCATGAACTGTGAAAACGTAGCCTCAAACGGCAGGACTGTGATCTCGGGCAATGCACCAAATGTCGTAAATATCAACACAATTACTGATACAACCAAGTGGGCACAGGACCTCGAAATGGGTCGTACTGACGTCGATGCGACGTCAGTCCGACGTTATGTCGACGTCATGTGCCTGCTGGGAGTAAGTACATAGCTTAAGGAATGAGCCAGGTGTAATCGAGATATATACTTCAAACAGATATACTGCTTATTGCATAACATACCGTGGATCTTTGTGAGCAGTGGTAGAGATGAGCCACGAATTATTACTTTTTCATGGAAGTCAACTTTAGACTCTGATAAAGCCCGGGCCCCAGCGTGGTAGATCTGAACTGCAGTGTCTGTATAATAAAACATAATAATAAATGAACAACAAAGTACAAAATACAATTCAAAACAAATAAAAAAGGGTGAAGAAAAGGAAAACAGAAAAGCCATTGACGGCATTGGCAAAGAATAAGGCCTTATTATTTGCCAATGCCGTCAATGGCTGTTCTGCTTTCCTTTTCTTATTCTTTGCCAATGCCGTCAATGGCTTTTCTGATTTCCTTTTCTTATTCTTTGCCGGTGCCGTCAATGGCTTTTCTGCTTTTCTTTGCCAATGCCGTCAATGGCTTTTCTCCTTTCCTTTTCTTATTCTTTGCCAATGCTTTTCTGCTTTTCTTGTCTTCACCCTTTTTTTTATTTCTTTCGAAAATTGGTCAGTGTAGCAGTTCTAGCCACTTGCTTTATACGTGTACATATATGACGAATAATGTAATACAGACCTATCATCGGATATACGTTTTCATAATCAGATGCGCATGCAATTCCGGATATGTTTTATTCTTTCAGACAATAACTGTTTACAGGACTTTAGAAGAGTATAAAAGCAAAAAAGTGTATGCTTTGACCGGAGAGTGCTACAATGAAACAGAAAATACTGTTCCTAGATATAAGCTGCATGCCTTAAATTCAAAATTGATAAAACGGATAAAGTTACTATAGCTTCAGAATATAACGCAAAAATTATTGATACAGTGCCGAATACGATCTAGTTACCCGCAGTTATGACCTCACGTGTAAAAAGTGTCACTGGTGCAGCAGCATTTACTGATGAACACTTTCGAGCATTTTCAGCTAGGCTGATAAGTCTTCACACCAGTTTATTTCCCTATCAAATAACTTGCTGCCTTTCTACATCTTTACCAGACTTCGATTCATGATGTATTTACGATTTTATTTCTGGATGAACTGCCAAAATGCAGAATATGTAGCGTACGCCACTGTAACCTAGACATCAAATATATGAACTTGTATAACAATTGATAAATTGCTAGATGACGGCTTTGAAAATCCTTCTGTTATACAAAAACTGACATTTATTAAATGCCCCCACTTGCAATCACAAATACATACAAGACAAAACCAACAATGTGGTTGTGCGCCCAGCGCAGACTCAGATCAGCCTGGGCATCCGCCCAGTCTGATCAGAGATTTTGCAGTCCGTATGGAGGTAGCTTAGGCCCGCTACACTTTAAGCGCAAATCAAAGACTCTGATCAGACTGGGCAAATGCCCAGGCTGAACTGAATCTGCTCCTTGCGCACAATCACTTTGTTGGTTTTCTCATGTCGTGGCTCAAATCTATTATATGTTTCTTACTTTCATAAACAGCTCCCCAAGCGAGAAGTATGTAATACTCATTATTCAGATCGTAAGTATCATTGCCCCAAAATTCTGTAAAGACTTCAATTGATCTTGGTCTGGTGAGTCGGCATTCCAACTTTCCATCGGCCTGTCTAATGGACATCTCTCGAAATCCCGTCTAGCAGAAAGAAAAGGAAAGAAAAAGAAGCAGTTACAAACAACCTTATACCATCCTTAAAACAGAAAACAAAAACTTTAACACACACTATTTCGCTATGGCAATTGATTGGTTGCTTTACGTCCGGTAAACAACTATGGTCATGTCGGGACGGTCAGTTAACCTAACCACACTATTCCTGGGCAGGTTAGACCTCCTAAGTGGTTAACCAATACTAAGTGCACATACTTTCGCCAGTAACTGACCTTCGGAGAAACGAAAGAATGTGGCCAGACCGGGTGTCGAACCCAGGACTTCTGACTTATGAGTCAGGTGCCCTACCGATTGCGCTACGCGGGCCGGCCGCGCAACGGTAAAGTCTTCACTGAAAAGGGTGGTATACAATTATTATACCATGACTTGTCCGCCTGTACGGGAGATAAACCAGTCGCTAAAGCTCGTGGATTGTCTCCTCATACAGGCGGACAAGCCATGGTATAACTATTACTTATAAATGGGCGAACAAAATTATAGACGCATCCGCAAAGGTAATGTTTCTTTGGTTTACGAGTTTTGGTAGTCAGACCACTTCGAAATTGAGTAGTGAGTGCATGCATGAATGTCTGACCGTTTACAGGTTCTCCTCAAAGATTTTAAGAAACAGAATAAATGAACTCATATTTAAAACTACAGACTTTTCGCAAAGTTCGCCGGGTTTCACAAGTTGAAATCAAATAAATCGGCCTGAATAGTATCAGTAAATGCAATCCTGTGTACCTGATTGTTAAACATAAATTATTGTCGAAGGATTAGCAAGTTAATCAAAAGTACAATTATGCCGATTTCAAAATTACTTTGAACTGTCAATGAAGGTTCTTAGATTATTAGACTGTGGTATGAGTAGTACTGTAGCAATAAGCAAAGACTGTAAAAAAAATACAAGAATTCTTTAGAAACGAATTATATTACCAGAATTCAGAATGACTGGCATTGGTACCACTGCTTACCCTGTACGTTCTTGTATAGTACTGGAACGGATTGTATCCATTTTGGACCGTTAAGAGCCCATTAAAGCCCGTGCATCCATGTACAAGATCTTTTCCCTGTAAGGATATAGTGTTCCCCATGTTCGAAGTGATAGCCAATACATGAAGTGTTATAAATAGGAAAACAAACGTTAATATTAGTGCCACAAACTTGATTTTAACTTTATTTATTCAAGAAAAGTATACTAATAACGAACACAGTTTGAAGCTTTATAGAAACCATGTTCTAAGTTTACAAAAAAAAATCATTTTACGCACTCTTCGTAAGAACATATTACAAAGAGAAATTATTTTGAATTGCATAGCCAGTTGTTTATATTGTTATATTTGTTATCATTTGAGATGAGGAAACTGAAGTTCACAATACCTTTCATATAAGTGTATTTAGAGCTTAAACAAGATGTTATTGTTACTGGAATAAACAGGATATACTGTTTGAAAGCGGAGTCATATGGAGACGGTTAATATGTGAAACCTCTATTTTCAACCAAAATATAATCTACGTTTTGAACCGCTGGAAATCCAGTTTACAGTACTTTGTCAAACTTATTACAAACCATGACTGGATCATCTGAAAATCCGACAGCAATAAAATCTGCCCTAGACACAGACATCTCGAAAACAAATTCATCTCCCTGTGCCTCGTAAGTCACAGCGGCCCGGCAGTCAGATCCGCTACAGGTCGTGGGATAGTAGAAACAGCCTTTTGTTCTTCCACAGGCATTCCAGTCAATGGATTCAAAGTCAGTGGACTCCTGTAATATGATCTCAAAATAATCTGCTTACACTTCAGTGCACAACGGCACAAATTCTACTGCATTTCTACACAATATTGAAGCAAATTTATGCCATCAAGAAACTTTTTAGAATATCAAATATAATCAGTATATTCTATATATATTTCTGCATCAAGAACAACTGTGCACATACTTTTGCCAGTAGCTGACCACTGCCCTTCTTGAATCAGCGGAAGGAGAAACGAAAGTACGAGGGTTGTTCAGGAAGTTCTGATTCTCAACGCATAACTTTGTTTAACGACATGCTGGGGGCAAATGCTTTGCATGTATTGAAAGCTCTATATTTTGCCTTTACAGTGATACCAAGCACTATACAAAGATACATTTTCTTATTGAGGTACCACGCATTTGATTATGCCCCAGTCATACCACTGGCTTAAAGTCGTATGTGAATTTATTTTTAGTGTGTCATTCAAGTCAAATATCATCGTAAATACAAAATTATTTTTCGTCAGGTGTTTGTCAATCGTTGCCGTCAATATCCATTTAAAAGTTAGAAGGGTGGAGAACGTTTCCGATTCATTCCTTGCAAAGCAATGCACAGATCTAATGACGTTATTGAAATCGACGTCAACGCCATTTTCTAAAGCTGTGACAACTTCGATTTTTACATTAATTTTAATTTTTCGACAATTTCGAATTGGAGTATGCAAAAGCTTTCCTGACAAGATTTTGAATGCTAAGACATTAATTTTTGTTACAAAATTATGATAACCTTAGTAGACAGGGGGAATTTACTACTACATAAAATGCAGATAATCCAAATTTACGGGACAGTATGGAACCTAGATTAAATATAATTTCCGCGATATTTACAGGAAACAGTTGCCTAGGGCTTGTGTTTAAGTAGCAATGACGAAAAAAAAATTAAAGACTGCTTATATACGAACTACGACCTTCTAAAGTAAAAATTTGCAGTGGCTGTAGGGTATACCTCTTTCAAAGACGTTCAAAAATATGTCCTTTAGAAAATATATACTGCGTTTGCAGAGTTGTCTTGGCACGTCACAGCTCTATATAGTTTCGCTATCAGAAATTCTGTCTTTATAATGCTTATCAAAATATGACGTCACGATCAGAACTTTCTGAACATCCCTCGTATGTGGCCAGTTCGATACCCGGTCTGGCCACATACTTTCGTTTCTCCTTCCGCTGATTCAAGAAGGGCAGTTGTCAGTTACTGGCGAAAGTATGTGCACTTAGTACTGGTTAACCGCTTAGGAGGTCTAAGCCTGCCCAGGAATAGTGTGGTTAGGATAACTGACCGTCCCGACATGACCATAGCTGTTTACCGTGGACGTTAAGCCTCAAATCAATCAATCAATCAAAATCAACAACAACTGAGAGAGAAAAAATACACGTAAATAAAATGAAAGTAAAACTGTAAAATTAAACACAAGAATGGAACATTACGAAATATATCAAGCACAGAACAGAATAAAGTTAATTGACTTCTACATGACACATCGTCACACAAATAACACAAACATTAACTACTATATTGTCACGTATTAGAACATAAGTTTTAGAGATTAAAGCAGAAGTCTTTCAAACATTTGCCCTTAAACGAGGATGAACAAATTAAAGGACTTTTAGCACAAGTTTGATAAGCGTGCTTAGTAAATTGACTCTAAGATTTTCAGGCTAAGTTGAAAAAAAATCTGAGGACTGTTTTCGCAAGCCAAGAAATGCGGGAAGTGACAGTTTACCTGTTCGGCTGGTACTACATTCAGTAGAGGTGTTGCAGCTGTTAACACTGGGCTGGTTAGGTCTATCCAGAAGGTTTCGAAATCAGCAACTACCATGTATCTGTCAATGTACAGAAAATGAAAATGATTTTTATCTTCAATTATCTTTAAGTTTGTAACATCTTTTTTTATTTATTTAATTTCCTGACAAGCACAGAATGAAAGGGAGAATGACTTGAAATGCAATGGAAATCAGATATAAAACTAAGGAGTGGATGGAATAATAATAAATGCTTCGGTACGAATGATAGCTCAAGATTTGTATAGACAATGCAAAGAAACCAGATACGAGTTACAATGAGACAACTAGAAAGAGAAAATGCACCGTTACAAGAGGGGTCAGGAAAACATATATATCATCCAATGTCGAACGGAAGCATGACGTCATTGCGTCCCTACCGCGTTATTGCTAGAAACGCATACGATCATACAGAAATGAAAACGGATGCACTAACATTAATGGAACGTTGTTTTAGGCAATATTGCAATTGTGTGTCTACTGGGAGAAAGAAAACGAAAACATTGAGAGCAACAAGACAGAAAGAATAGTCACTTTCTCGAAAATTCTCAAATTACTGCACTAAAGAACGTTATAAATGACCAATACATGTCTGTGAAAAAACTTGCTTGAAAATCACATCCCCCTCGTTGGTTTCTGGCGGTTTCCATGAAAACTGCAGCTCCGTGATGCTAACGTTGTTAATGTGTGTCAACATGACCTGGAATGAAAAAAAAGAAGATACAGCTAGATTTCTAGATACTATTATTTAGTAAATATTCATAGTTAAGGATAGTTGCTAATTCCAACGATATTTATCTGTAACTTTGGTACTTAAAAAAGAATGACATTATATTTATTGCTACTATGGTGATATTTGAAAAAAAGTGAAACATGTAACATGAAAACGAAATATACTACTGAAAAGAAAGTTTGCATCTCCTTCATTTTTCCATAGAGCTAATGCAAAACAGTCATATTTAACCTGTGTAAAAGTCATATCATGTGAGTAGCGATGAAACACGTTTTTTTTTGTATGATTAGCAGTTTAATGTTTCTGTATCATAGATATGAAGAAGCTGGTCTTCAGTTCCGTCCGTCTTGGTAGATATAGGCTTTTAAAGAGTAAAAGCCTAATTCAGGTTGATTTTCAGTACCATATGGTTTGTTATATATTTAAAGAGCCAATACCACTAGTCAGTCAGAAACGTTTTTCTACCCCGGCGTGGGTCAGTTCTGTTCTCAACTTTGCTAGGTGTTTACAGAGACACAAGTATATGTGATTTACAGAAACCATAAAGCAATACAGAGGCATTTCTTTCTTGTATAACTCTTGGAAATAAGTAGTTTCAGCATAATATCGATGGGAAAAATATGGTAATGCAAAACTTCTTTTGAGTAGTATATATTGTTACATAGTAACATTAGATTTCGAAAAAAAAACCCGAAGAAAATAAGAAAGATAAAGTATAATGGCACGTAAAGCTAGTAAATAAGAAATACTGTTTTTGCATAAAAACATCTGATGCAAAGCCTCACATTTCTAAACAAAATGAATAAGGTAAAGGTTAAGAATGACTGATTCGAAAAAATGGTATCTCTCGCCAGCTTTGAGAAAAAGTGTTAAACCCCGTTTGTACTTGGGAGCAAACGGACTATATAATAACTGTCATAATTGCATGGGTTGGCAACTTGGGAGATGCGACGCAAAAAAAGTCTCAGAGCTGCATAACAAGTGCTTTCTGATCAGGGTCTTTCATTCCAACACAAATTCTCTTCTGTTAACATTTTTTATTTTACGTTTTGGTTATTTGTAAAGATATCAGAATATCAATATCACTTCAATCACGTCAATATTTGCACCAGCGCTATGTCCATGGCAACGTTCCAGTGTTATATACACTGATCAAATGTTGTATCAACAGCCTGGCGTTGCATCGCTATTGATGCGACATTTTAATGCACTGACGAATAAAACGCGACGTCTGATTGGGTCTCGACAATACATCTTCAAACGGCAAACCTCATATGACCCCAGCAGGCACATGCTGGGACTCCGATGATGACGAATAATGGAACCATATGAGATATATGCCGATTGAACATGTTCTGAAACTGGGCGGCATTATGAATCATCGGTATGGTTAGAGTCTGGTTATATCTTGCTTTTGACCACAGTGCGCACTTAGAAATGTGGAATCGCGAAAAGTGCACCAGAAAAGGAATAACTGTATTAAAACTTGTTATTTGGGAAGGTAAGATGGTACATTTCATTAAAACGAAATTTGTGACCATAAAACCGACGCAATACCTTTCCAAACGACAATTTTGAGTACAGTTATAATAGTTTCATCATTGTGTGTATATGTTCTGCGCAAAGTAGGAATCGGTACAATTCCGGAATTGTCTTGCGCAAAGTGGGAATTCTTACCTTGCGCAAAACAATTCCGGAATTGTCTGTGCGCAAAGTGAGAATCGGGAAAAAGTGAGAATAATTAAGATGGTACTGCGGTTAAGAATATATATTTGCATTTATTTGTTCTGATATGGTCATCTTTTTTTGTAATTAAAATTCTAACAGAATTCTAACAGAATATATGAGCCTCTGGCATTAAAAACTATTTTCAATATGTTCCTTACATCTGTTCAAAGTTTCAAATCGATTCCTTAAGACTGTGGAAGAAACTGACTACACAAACTTGTCATCTTAAATCACCCATATCAGAAATATTATTAAGTTCGGGAAGGCAGTCCAAAACATTTTTTCTCCTTTTGTGAAAACACATGCACAATATCAGTATTATCTGTATAAAGTTTATTGATCCCTTACAATTTTTGAATTGATGATATAAATTTGTCATCCGGGATATAACCTTAAAATCTTTAAGTTTAAAAGACCGTAATTTTGTCAAATATTTTAGTTTTCCAAAAGCTCATGCACATCTACGTATGTCACAGCATGTGTATAAAATTTCAAATCAACTGCTCAAAACTCTGGAAAGAGTTGATAATACTATCTTGTCATCCTGTATTAGCTAAAACCAGAAAAAAATCTAAGTATGCGCGTCGGTGATTTTAGCATAAATTATTCCTCATTTAAAGGTTCCTCATTTAAAAGTCCATTCCATGCTACTAATATCAGATGAATATTCGATGCTCACTTTGCCCTAAAGATTCCCACTTTGCGCAGACACATTTACCTGTTCGATAAACCACCAAATCCCTTGCGCAATTCTAGAATTGTACCGGTACAATTCCGGAATTGTAACACAAAGTGAGAATTCCCACTTTGCGCAGGACAATTCCGGAATTGTACCGATTCCTACTTTGCGCAGAACATATATATATACAAGGTTGAGGTCTGATTCTTACATCTTGTTCGGTGATGCAGTATGTAGTCTCTGCCTTGTCTTCAGGGAAGTTGGTATAGGTACCAAGGGGCTTTTCTTTGTCACCCTCTACACGATGGGCTATAACTAGGAACCCCTTAAAAGGACTATGATCATCTGCTGACAGAACCACTGAAATGACAAAGAAGTATAACCAGCCCCAGATCCAAGGGTTGGGCTTGGGAATTTAGCCCGCCACCTTGGCCGCTGTTTTATGTAAAATATGTAGGCCCCCAGATAATAGGCAGTATCTGATGACAGTTTGAGATAATGTATTCATGTGGTTAAATTAAAATTATGTTGTGAAATCTCATAAGTATCGCCTCGGCGAGGCGATTCTAATAAGATGTCACAACATATATTTCAAGGCAAAAAGACATTATCAAAAATCCTTATCAAATTGATCCCTAATTATGTCTTATTTTTTCAAGCCCCCACGCCCTCGCCCCTCCCCTACATTCGCACCCCACCCCAAACACACACATATCTCGGCACCTCCCAGCCCCATAAATTATCCAGAGCCGCACCACTATGTGGTGGTCTAGATCCGGGCCTGATAAAGTCTTATGGCGGAACCCATACCAGTGGAAATGACTACAGCTTACCGGACACAAAACTGCTAGCTTATAAAAAACAGTTTTGGGTTTTTCTCTATGTGTTACCCCAAATTTTCATGAACGCATAATCCTCTTTTCTTTTCTTTTTTTTAAATAAAACGTGCTCACTTTAAATTACATCAGCTCTGTTATATTAGAATTAAAATAGACACACCATAACAAAAATGATTTAACTTCGTGGCAACAGCACAGGTAAGCAATTCGATAAACGCGTAGTTCTGATACTTTCAAAGATAGCCTTTGCACTGCACACCACTTTACGAGCAAATTTCTTAAGAATCAATTACCTTTATTTTTCAGATAAATATATATATACCAGCAGGGAATATCCGAATTAGGCTATTATGGTCTGAAGTCGCTGGCTACGTCAGCCCAAAATACATACCAGTCACCTCCTGGGACGGTGAGTAGGTCGGGGTCTCGTACCGCAGTTTGAAAGGGCATTCTGATGTCTGAGGCTTCCACAACCCATGCACATTATGAATATTCAAACATACACCGGGAGGGGCACCGTAGCTATAGCCATACACTGAAACAAATATTGTACTGAAATGTTTTCATATATTGTACGTCCCTTTCAAGAATATTTCACTTCGCTAAGCAGAGGTGCATGGCCGAAAACTAGAGTTCCCAGGGATAAACCACTGACCTCCCGCAAGCAGAAAGCGGCTTTCTCACATATGCGCCAACCCACAGCGGTGAGTTTACTAAAACGACTATAATGAAACGGAAATACATGTGCCTGCGCAACTATTGTAGATCCACGGATCCGGACAGAAAACTTGTTGGCCAGTCTAATTGGTATTACTACGCAGTACTCTATACCACTTTAAGAAAACTTTAGGCAGTGTTCTAATTTAAACCCCAACTCCTCCGCCTTACCCCCTCATCATCCCTGTCCCGTTTTGGTATGTACTTAAAGTTAATGTTAGAAAAGCACATAATAACTTAGGCCTACAAACAACACAGCTATGTAAAGTAGGTTCTTTTTCCAAAACTCTTTCGGCCTTAAAGGGAAAAACATAATATACTCAAAAAAAATATTAAAGGGTCAAACTTTTACCCTGCGATTTCTGGAACATTTCAAACATATGGTAAAATAAATCATTTCTACCTTCCATTTTATTCATTTTACAAGTTTATACACATGAAGCTTGAACCTATTGTCTTGACCAAGGCTAAGCTTTAAGTCAACCTACCCCTAAAATGAAAGTTGTTTGAATTCCCATAGAGAATTGATAGTGTGTCAGTTTGGTCGGGAATAACTTCTAAAATTGCTATGAGTTTTAAACTTCTTATAGCTTGCTGACCTTAAAAATGATTAAACTTGATGACTATCGAGCAATTTTTCAAAAAAATCAGGAATTGGCGAAATCGAAAATTTTGGTGAATTTGTTCCCTATGGACTTCAAATAACTCTGATTTTGAGGGTAGTGTGAATAAAAGTCTGGACTTGGTAAAGATATTGGCGACATTTTCAAACTTCATGTCTACAAAACTTGTAAAATGAATGAAATGGAAGGTGGAAATGATTTATTTTACCAAATGTTTGAAATGTTCCAGAAATCGCGGGGTAAAAGTTTGACCCTTTAATATTTTTTTTTGAGTATACATGAATTTGATAATTCAGATGAAAGTATATATATCAAGAAGATAATAGTCATGCTCACCGAAAACAAAAGATAGTTTAGCAAGATAAACAAAACAGCTAGGCAGTTTTCATGAAATGTTGTGTTAAGAACAATCAGATACAAGATACAGATACAGATACAAATTTTATTTAAAGTCGGATGTGTTTACATAACAAGTAACATTAGCTATGAATAGCTATTAGACCGACTAACATATAAAATATACATGTACATTATAAGAGACTACTATATCAATATTTTCAATTTTACATGCATGGATCATGTAAGACCTGTAAGAGAGATAAGATAAGACAGTAGTGTATACATATAAAACATATAAGACATATAAAGGATACTAAAACAGTACATGCTCAAACAACACTACAATGATATATAAGTGTTATATTATTACTGTGCTCGGCAAGGGCCTGAGCAGAATAAGTATGTTGTGACATTGTGCTAGATGGTGGCGCTTCGCGAGTGGCAGCTAAATTTACTAAACATCAGGCTCCACCCCACCATCCAGCCAATGTTCGAGATCAGATCCGAGCCCAGCAAAACAAAACATATTCTACCTTTGCTACATGCCTTTTATCCTAGTGTAAATACGAAAAACGAAATTATTTATGCATCAAGTGTCCCCGCAGAACATACAAGCTACAAGACGAGGACCCTTGAGCCGAAAGCGAAAGTGGAGAAAGACAAGAAGCAAAGATAGATCTACCAATATCAACTAGAAAAGCACATAAAAGCACAAGTTAATAAAACAAAGCACAACTAAACTAGCAAGCACATAAATCATAGATTAACAAGGAGCAACTAAAAGCACTAAATCATACAATACAAAAGCACTGATATATCATATAAACCAAGCACAAAAAGGATAAGGAAAATTGTTTAAAAGCATGCAGAAGGCTAAGATGCAGAACAAAAAGAGCAGATACAGCCCCCTCCATTCCAGGCATTTATTAAGCTTTTAAAGTGATTGAAATTGTGGGCCTCTCTGAAATGTTGAGGAAGAGAGTTCCACAATTTCGCTGCACTGGAACGAAAGGAGCTGGAGCCGAATCTTGTTGTTCTTACCTGTGGGATCTCGGCCATTCTTGTGTACCTTGTGTATTAACTAGTAAGTCACTTTACCATGAACCCAGTCCGTGACTGTACTGGCATAGATCGTATGAGAGATGAAATGGGACTGGCATAAAATATATCATAACTACTGTTGATGGATATTTACATCACAACCGTGTGAAAATTAAAGAGCCAATCTTAGACGTCTTTGTTTCGATTCATTTTAAAAAAAAGATTAGACGGAACGAATCAGTTTGGAAAAAAAGAGAATAACTTACTTACCCGAGAAATTTGTAATTTGCAACCAAATTAGTATATGTAAAACCGACCTAACGAATAATACTGACATGTTTAATAGTCTGTTTCGTCCTGCACATCAGTTGGTCTTATTTACGAATCTTTTGCGGTTGAGTAAAAAAGAAGAAACTCTTTTCCGCTTAAGGTATGGAAAGCTATTTGAATGCTTGTTTACGTCGTGAACCTCCTATCCACACAACATACAAATCAATGCAACCTCATAATGAAATATCATTAAGTATGATTTTTTATTAAATCGTGTTTTAATGAAATAGACTCGGAAGGAGCGCATTTAGTAGGCGTTTTCATTAACATATCGTATTTATTCGGCTATAAAATGGTGTTTTTCCATCTCTAGAATGACCCCAAACATCTGAATTAGTCTTAAAAATTCTATTTTTCCCCCTTCAAAAACAATCCCAAAGTCTAGATCCGGATCCAGATTTTTTTAATAGTTTTGGAAGGGAAAACCGTATTATAACCGAAGAATTATGATAAAGAATAAGTTCATGCTTAAGCAGTTTGTAGAAAGCTATCGCTTATCGAGTTCCCCAAAAACAACAACAACAACAAAAAAACCCACTCAGTAACTTAATGTCTCCAGTTTCTAGTCAATGGGGCAACCCAGTTGTCCAATAGAATTTTCGAACATGTCTGACTGCTTGTTTTAGAACATGATTAAACGTTAAATTTTAGGATTTTATAAAGTGTTATTCATTTAGTTAGTTACTTTATCGTATTTTATTTTCGAATTCTCATTGGCCAGAAACGCTTAACAGATTTATCCAAATCAACACGACTCAAAGCTCTAATTCGTAAAACTAGACATTTGTGAAATTGTCCGTGTTTGTGGCAGTATATAAACGCCAACAACTATAGCAATACATTTAAATCATTATCAAGACGATATGGCATTATCTATTTTAATTTCAAAACGATCGTTATATATTTTTTTTAATATTTACTATATAGGCAGGCATGGCTTGCCATAGAAACTACTGATGTGACTCTTTAATCCTGCTTAATACGGATT
The DNA here is from genome assembly GCA_963989385.1 of Ctena decussata. Lineage (NCBI taxonomy): Eukaryota > Metazoa > Mollusca > Bivalvia > Lucinida > Lucinidae > Ctena > Ctena decussata. The sequence continues at coordinate 35,327,083 of OZ022507.1, read as the reverse complement.
TTTAAAGAAAGAAAAACAAATATTTTTGATACAGGTTCCAAATTACAACCCATCGTTAATGTATTCGAAAACTCAAAAATGATAATATGCGTCGGACTACGTGAAAAAAAAGGCCAGAGAGCATGACGACTCAGATCAGCCTATAAGTTTACGCGGTCTGATCAGATTCTTCCCAGCTTCATGGATTCTGAGTATTCGAGGTAGCGAATAGTGAGTACTCTGATCTGACTTCGTGTTGGGCAGGCTGATTCAAGTCTTCATTACTCGCATGGCCTGTACAGCCTGTTTACTTGTGACAATGCTAGCTATGTGATGCATAAAGGTCATATACTGATTTCTTTTGACCGATCCCGGTACCGTGAGATCTTCATCTTGCCGTGTACCATAAAGTACTTATATACCAAATCCACGGTATGAAGGCAAATTTTTTACTTACGAGACATTGCGGGAGACTGCGCGCGACAAGTAAACAACCTTTTTTTCTGACAGTTTTCTTCAATATATCTGCACTTACAAAATATTTTACAGATCTGTTTTACAATGATGTTAGGCATATTTCCAACTATCTAAAAACGTTTATGCGCTGAAGATACACTCGCTGTGTTAAGCCTTATTTTGAGAACAACATGTAGATTTTTGCATTTTTCTTTTATTTCGCCAGAATGCAGCATGTACAGTCTTTATTCCTTTATCATCTGCAAAACTGAACCCATCTGCAGGTGGCCTACTTAGTGCTCTTTGCAACCACGGTTAAGTCAGATTCCAACTTTATACGTTACAAGAATAAACAGCCGTGTTTCAAAGGAGGGGTCTACTTTTTCGCATTTACGACCATCTCAGCATTCCGTTTAAACAACTACGACCATCTGCGCAGCAAAATTCAAATCTTGACACGACCATCAACAAATCATCCGTATTTCGAAGTTTTGCATTAAATCACGTCTTTTCCTCAACCTAGATAGCAGTAAAGCGTTGCAAGACAGTTTTGCCGAACTCTCATGGCTAAAATAACCCTCATCCACCCTTTAAAATAAAATTTCATTCGAAAGCTATTCGAACGTCTTATAACTATTTTAGCCATAGTATTTCGGTAAAACATTGTCTTGTAACGCTTTACTGCATATCACGACATGTGCTCGGAAGCAGCCAGTCAGTGTGCTTTATTTTGACTTTGAGAAAGATAAAAAAATCACGGACATATTGTGGAACATTGACCACGTGCGATTTTTTTTGTGGGACTATGGAACATCCTAAGTTGTCGTCGCATTGGCCAGTTATACATTAACAAGTTACTTTTGAGTGACATACTTGGTGTGGCTCGGAAAGGTTAATTTGCTTACATTGTCGACCAATCCGGTATTGTACAAAGTGGCTGTCGAACGAGAATTTTGTCGAAAGCATACCACTAATTGTAAATAATACTATTGTTTATGATCTACGACCGAGTAGTTACTGCTGTCGATAGGCACGGTCGACAGCTTCTTTTGCATGAATTGAAATTGACTAGCTCGGACACAGCTCAGCGAACTGGAAATGCCATGTGTAAACACTGTAAGGTTTCCTTGAAATTTTTTAAATTTGGTTTTGTGGTTGTGATGATATAATAAAGTTTGAATTTTTAAACAGTTTGCATAAATTTACATAAACATTGTTAATTGTTCAAGTTAAAACTCTGTTGACACTGCTCAAATTGATCTCAAGTGCAAAATCAAAGTTTTCTTTTTTGAAACTAGAAGTCTTCAGACTTTCATATGCGCTAACCAAAATGCCGAAACTATGGTAGCAAAAAGTTCGAATATGAAGATTTTATACCAAATACTTTGAGCGATCATGACCTAATTTAATATCATTCATTTTCGTTCTGACCAAAACGATATCGGCATCATCCGTGTGATTTTTTATATCTTAATCCGCTTTAGAGCTCTGTTTCGGTGTTGTTCATCATATAGTCTTTTCAGCTGTATAAAAAGACTTGCAAAAGTCATTTTATACAGATGAAAAGATTATATAATGCACAACAGAGAAAGGGCGACTGGCTTGAAATACCATGAGAACCCTTCATAAAAAAAAATAAATAAAAAAATAAATAAATAAAAACACGGCGCTGTTTCGGTATAGAGCTGTTTACAGACTAAGATAAGACTGCTTGAAAGTAAACCATTTAGTGCCAGTCTCATAGGGGGTCTTCTCGCCAGCAGACATACTAAAGCACAAATTTTAGATGGTCGTTTTCACATTTTGTTGAAATAACTTGGAACATATGCTGGTTTCTCATTCCACTGCCTTCAAGTGCAAATATTTTAATACCTCCTTACTGCTTTTGGAAATTTTCACGTATCTTCAAAAAGAAAAAAAAAACAACACTTGTTTCAATGAGACGAATAAAAAGAAAACTGCCGACCTATAAAAGCCCGCCGGACGGGCTCTGTCAGTTGTACTGTATATTTTGCCTATAAAAGTGGTCAAAAATGACATTTCGGATTACTTCAAAATTTCCATTGAAATGTGTTGTTCTAAACTCCCTTTAATTGGCACAAAAATTATATTTCGATTATTCAGCACACATTCTTATTTATTTATTTATTTTTTTGGTGTGTGAGTAAAAAGCAAATGGATGGAGAATGGAAAAAGTTTTATAAAAATACTTCCCCTACCCGTGCCTCAGCAAGCCACTTTGCATGTGTGTATGTTCTATCAATTACACATTATATGTGGCATGCTCTGATAAAGGGGTTGTTGGGAGAGATAGTCTACAGCTGAAAAACTGAAGAGTGGGTGGAGTGGGATGGGTAATTTGACCGTCTGTGTCTTTAAACAAAGAGCATGTTTTATTTAAATACTTTTGCATGCAGATATAATAGTGTTTACTTCATTTTGTACGTATTAAAAAATCAGTTAATACTAAGAAAAATTAAACAAAATTTATAGATGCATTTTAAACGACCGAAAATTTTACCCCTCTTGAAAAGGTCTGTGGAAGTTAGTAAACGTGATATTTAGTTTTTTCAAAATCAATATTGAAACCCCTTTATAACGAATAAGTCGACCTGCTAATGTCAAAATCATGAGCATTGGCTTCCCAAGCTGTAGTAATTTGACGAAAAACGGGCAATTTGAATTGAAACTGTCAGAAACGGTGTTTTCTGACAAGGCCAAAATTTTGTGTTATGGCTATTATTTCTTAACCCAAGGCGACAATATTTTTTTGTGAAATTTCACATATACACTCAAGATCACCTTTGAATGTGAACATAACCATTGAATGTGAACTATATACCCTTATTGCTTACCGGTGCTCTGCTTACCCTTTTTAGCTGTTACAGGGGTTCGTTGCATTTGGTATGATAGTGTATTCAATTTATATATTGTCATGATCATACTAAACTGGAATATTAAAGGGTTAGTGCACTGATATTGGGGAATATTTCCTTCGTTGGGATATTGAAGGACTCGAGCTTGCGAGCGTCCGTATATATCCCAAAAAGAGACATTATTCACCAACATCAGTGCTATACCTTTTATTATACAGCTATAAATATTTTCACCATTTCAGTCTCATTTTGAACAATTTGGCACCTCAAATACTGTTGTTTTTTATCAACAGTGAAAACAGAAAATCAGACAGTGATACCATTTTCGCACTAGTTGCTGGATTGCAATGAAAGGTGTCAGAAAACCAAGTTTTTCGAAATTAAATTACCTGTAATTTTTTATGATCAAACTGAGACTTAAGAACTTCAAAAATTAATCTGATTTTGCTTCATGTCATATCTCGCATGACGTCAATAACAAATGACGTCATCTACTTTGACGTCAGCCGTCGTTAACATTTCAGAACGACATAAAGTCTGAGATTTTTAATTTAATTCCAAACAAAAGTATCATACTAATATCTAATGTTATCATAAAATCTAATTTTAGGTACAAGATGTTAGGTATAAGATGAATGAAATCGCCAGTTTAGCATGTCTTGGTTACTCGGTAAGACCCTCACTCGGGGTCCCCCGTGGAGTCTTCCTTTTCTTTCCTTCTCCTTTGTATATATTTATATTTATTTATCTATTCATTCATTTTTTTATTCTTTTCTGTTCTGTCTCGTTCATAGCTGCACACAAGGGTGGGTTTAGATGCCGTGACTGTGACATTAATTTTACTTCCTTACTCAATTTCTTATCATTGCAAAGTGTGTGGTGACGTTCATTAGAACCGCTTCGGTGAGGCGGTTCCACTGGGGGCTACGGCTCATCTATCTTTAATAGATGAAAATAATTGACTCACTCAGAACTTTCCCCGGAGCCCGCCCTTGATTGCAACTCTTTACGAGATTGTATTTTGTCTTACTGGCAATATCTTGCGAACACCTTCCAATATGCTCAAAATCATTTTTTTTTCTCTCCATCTCTCTGAAGATGCTTATTTATTGTATCACGTTTCCTTTTCATTGACATTGCTCAACTAAACATTATTTATTGTAGCTGACATCCCAAATCACTCATTATATGCCATAACATTATTGTCAAACGGGATACAGATTTACATAAGTCGTTTGACCTTCTTCTGGATCCCTTTTGTATATTCTTCTGTATATGTCTTGCCATGTTTACTGTATTTATATTGTCAGTCTATACAAATAAAATAATGTTTATACTAATGAAATCGAATTGCAGATACCTTATGTTCTAACTTTTATCCCTATATAACATATCTGATATAATATATAAGATGTCTGTAAGCATAAAATAAAACTTGAAAACTAGATAGATATCTGATTTTATATCTTATATATTTTATTTGATATAAACATATCTGATATATTTTACCGGTATTAGATATCTTAAATAATATATCAGACATCTTAATTGATAAATAAGCTATCTGATTTATCCAAATGTATAAAATTTATTATATAGGAATATGAGATAAATTGTATATTAGATATTTTATTTACCATATCAAAAGCCTAATACAGTATATCAGATATCTGTAACAGTGAATAAGATATCTGATTAAGCCCAATATAGTAGATTTCTTATAAAAAGCATATGAGATGTATGATATTCTATATTAGATATATGCTATATTTTGATAAATCAGGTATCTTATTTATCAGTCAAGACATCTAATATAGTATATAAGAAATCTTATATTGCATATCGATCAGATGTTTTTCATAGCATATCAGATGTTTTGTATAGCACTTATATATCTTAGAATCTATTCAGTTATATATTAATTTCATATAATATAATATAGTACATCAGGTATCTTTAACAGTTAATAAGATATCTGAATTTTTTCTAATACAGTAGATACCTTGAAAAGGTATTTGAGATATTTGCTGCGTTATATTAGATATGCTCTAAATTTTGATAAATCAGGTATCCGTTTTATCATTCCAGATATCTGATAAAGTATATAAGATATCTTATATTGTATATCAATCAGATATCTTATATAGCATATCAGATATCTTGTATGGCACTCATTTATCTTATATACTATATCAGATATCTTAATTTTCATATAAGATATCTTAAATTTAAGATATTTATTCGTATAAGATATTTCAAACACAGTATCAGATATCTTATATATAATAAGATATCTAATCTGTTATAATAGATATCTAGTTTATAGAATAAATATAAAAGGGATTGCCATGTTTGACCATGTGTGTGCCCAAAATATAACCTTTCAACAGTGACCTATATATTTATAGGTCACTGCTTTCAATAGCCTAATTCCTTTATCTGAAGACAGATTTCACCAGGCTAAAGAGTTGGCCACGAATAAAGGCTTAGATCATTCAGCTGGAAGTCAGAACAGTTTTCGTGGATGTAAATTTTTTGGATGAGCAGAAGGTGGCTTGTGGTGATGCTACAATGAAAACTTTCAACCTTTTAACCAAGTTCGAAGATAAAAAAAAATCTGACGCAATCATGATAAACTTACAGTTTTCGATTGTATACTGTGATAGCGGGCACCTGCTTCCGGCCACAATAGATCACGTGACTTGACAATATTAAAATCAAAATGGTGGACATTGTAGACGTTGGCCTCAACAAGTGTGCTTCAGTGTCCAAATGTAGGTAGTCAGTCCTATATATAAGACTGAAAGCGGTAACTATGAAGAGCAGATGTAAGACTTAATCATGTGAAAGTGAGACAAAGAGCAACACTGTGTTGAATTGCAATTGTTATTGAAATTAACAGGATTTACTCGCGCGTGCTTTCGATCAAGGTAGAGGATATCCGATTGGCCACGAAAATTGTTTATATTTTTCCATGGCAACGGATTTAAGAAAAATCTCATCGTGTAGGTGACTTATTATTTATTTTCTTTCTTTTCATAGCTGCTCAGTGTTCTGTTTAATAAAGTGTAGTTGTTGTTTATGTAGATAAAAGTGACCGGTATTATGAATGAAAAAATAAATTCGTAATAATTTTATTGCCAGTCAGGCATGAAACTCAGTCCCAAACTTCGATATGTTAAAAAAGATGAATGAAAGTGTTAGGTTTTTGGTTTATTAAATGCTTTTACAGGTTTTGACCCTTAGGGTTGCTGTGAAAATGAATTGGTAACATTTTTTTTTTTAAAATGCACTGTGAAATCATTGAAAAATATTAAAGCTCTCAGATAAAATACACAAATTCACAATTTCAGTTTTATAAGTGAGGTAGCATTTTATTACTAAAGGTTTGGGGTTTAATAGGAGGGATTCCATATCCTGTATCATCTTAGCCAAGCTGACGTGTAATGCCTGTATAATGTATACAGGGCCTGACAAATCCATTCAATGTCCGACTGCTCGGGACAAGTTAAAAATTTTGCTGGGCATGTAAAAAATTTTCTTCCTTGCCCAGAAAAATGTATAAGATATATAGGGAAAACCTGTGTATTTCAGCTTTTTCTGGCAGAAGCTGTCAACCGGACAAGTAGATCAAAGGACTAGGTATGATTTGGGCCATATTTGGCCCCCTCATTTATGAATTTTCAAAATTGCACTTCTTAAACTTCTTTTCATGTCATTTATGAGTTTAAACCTTTAACCATCAGTTCTGATTAAAATAATCCATATTCTAATGATACTTAACTTCTTCTGAGCCTCTAAATGTACCTATCCTTAGCCGATTTTGGCAGTTTCGACCATTTTCTGCTTGCATTTGGGCCAAAAACTACCTGAGCGCAGGCAAGTGCACAGCTGATTTTTTGCGTAATGATGCATTTTAACAGCGCCAACAACGTGTGAAAAATTCAGCTGTGCACTTGCCTGCGCTGACACCTAATTTTAAACTTTTCTACGTGAAATAACGTCATTGACAACTGTTGTCTTGCAAGGACGCGCATGCAGCCGGAACTCTTTTGACAGTGAGGGTAGACAATCTATGGATCGCCAAGATATATTACTAAATAAAACAACCAAAACAGACCGCTTTACTCTTTTTTGGTAAGCAATACCAGGACCAATGATGCAAAACATAGTTTTTCGCTTCTTCATTCATGACGACGCTTGACCTACTGTCAGAAACAACTCCAGATTCGGAAGGATACATGCAACTGCAATGTTGCAGTCGGGACAGCGCATAAAAGACGGGACCGAAAGACGGTACTTGTACTACCGCTGAGCCACTTGGGGAAAGCCGTTTGAAAAATTGAAATAGTAATAGTAGTAGTACGATATTTGAATTCATATATCAATTAATTGTTATTGGTGATGGGAGATGTGCGTGCGTGCGTGTGTGTGTGCGTGTGTGTGTGAAGGGTAGCTGGGATTGGGGGATGGGGGTCATAAAAATTTTTGTCACCTATCTGGGGACGGGGGGTGGGCGGTGGGGTGCGGGGGGGGGTTGGAAAGAATAGGTAAATTCTAGTGAGACTTGCGGGGGGAGGGGAATCGGAAAAATTTTGGTGAACCATATGAAAATGTAGCCGGACCCCCCCCCCCCCCCCCCCCCCCCCCCCCCACACACACACACACACACACACACACACCTGATAAAAAGGACTCGTCCCTTAAATTGCATGTTAGAGTTGCTCCCATTTCATAAATTAAACCAAGTAACATCAAAACTGAGAAAAGAAGGGATTACGCCTGTTTTTCAGGGTAGATCCTAACTATCCAGAACAAGTCTGGGACATGTCTAACAAAAGAATGACAGACTCTCAGTCGATGGATAGAACATTGCTCTGAGCTATAGGCCTACAATCATGAGTGTTATGGCAACAATGCATTTCTGGACTGCACTCAGCGTCAAAAAGAAGATTTAAGGAGAAGAACTATATGAGCATTTTGCTTCCGTTCGCATCCTTATTTTATCACAATATATGTTGAACATATTTTTTTTTCGAAAAAATTATGTTTAAACCAAAAAGATCTAAAACTGATCCTTTGTGAGGAAAGTCCGCCGTAGTTGATAATAGAACCATAGTAACAGCTAAGCTATGGAAAAGTATGAGCAATGCATAATTCAATCAAAAGAGTCATTGCCCTTTGTTTCCAATATCTACAGCTGTTTATATAATATGACAAAGATTGTGAATTAACCAGTTACCGGTATTACGGTATGAATAACTCGGTGTCTTAGTTACCCCACCCACTCTCATACATGAAATACACGACTAAATCATTCTGCTGATTAGCTTCAATTAAGAGTTTATATTACATATATGGTTTGCATACTACTAACTTAAAAATCGTGCGAAAATAATGAACCACACGATTAAAACAAGTATAAAACATGTATGAAAGATATATTATTTCTTGTTTCGCTTCATCTATTTCTTTGAAAATCGTTGCCATGGAAACGGGTAGGGTAAAATAATTATTTTTTATTGTGTTTATATAACAACGTTTATAAAAGGAAGCTCATAAAAATATGGCCGATGTTTGCAAAACTAAGTCAGCAGTTATAAAAAGATATGTGTTCATTACCATTAACTACTATGCAGTTTCAATGTAAAGCATAAGTTATCCCCCTTTTTCTTTCTTAGAAATATTTTTTTCCTTCGAATGCAAAATATGTTTATTTTCTTTATATCCTTGTTGTTGTATAACCATTTCCTACTATTTTCAACTGATCAACTCTCAAGAATAATGGAAATTTTATCCATACCCCCCATATTTTTTTTTGAATATTTTTTCTTCCGTTTTCTTTTAGACTAATATGTACTATTCAGTGAAAAGTGACTGCTGCACATGAATTGATCTTGAGAGGAAAGGTTTACTTAAATTCCATTGAAAGACAAAATACTGCAATTGTGGCACGCCCCTAAAACCTTAATTTTTGATCGAAAAAACTGTTTGAAATAGCGTTCCTGTAATCCGACAATTTCAGTGATCTATCATGCACGTGATAAAATGCAGACCAGTAACTGTGAAAGAGATTTAGTGTTGAAATTACATACAGTATGTGATCTGATACTTATCATTTACATTTAAATTCCTTTCCTTGTTATATAAGGCAAAATGTATCCCTACCCCCTAAACTTTGCTAAAAAGCAGGACAGAAATGCATGAACAAACGAATGGCTGTAACTTTCCTTTGTACATGCCGTAACATCTCCATTTTCTAGATTTATATTGTTGACAAGGTGACTAATGAAAAAAACAATATTTGAATAAATTTTGAGAGGGGGCCAAATATGGCCCAAATCATACCTAGTCCTTTGATTTGTCGGGCCCTGCGTATATAGTCCACATCATAATGCAGGGCTTTAAGAACATATACATATAGATCTACACTGCACAAATGACTTAAGAAAACAAAACATGTTTCCAGTTCCAGTTTCCAGTTACCCTACTGACCCAATTTTTGTGGGGGCCTTTTCAAACATTTTTGCGGCCAAATGAGATTTTTAAGTCTATTATTTTTACTGTTTTTAAAGATTTTTACACATTTTCCATACAAAAAAAGTATTTGAAAAAAACTTTGCCTACCTACCGACCCTGAATTTTTGAAGCGCTAAAGGAAAACAACCCATTTTTTTCTTTGGCCTTGATTCGGATGTTTTTGATGCAGGCATGCAGTGGTGTTTTTTGACACTATACAGGTGTTATTTCCGATCTTTTCCCCAAACTTTTTCTTAATTTTTGGCAGTTTTACATGTATATCTAAATTTTTGTTGTCTCAGCTCTGGAAAATAGTATATATTATTTTTCCAGTTAGAGGTACCTGTAGGTGTTTTCCCTTTCTTGAGATACATGTATGATGTATTTTCTTCCAGCTGTTCATAATACTCCTTATGGCCCAAGCACCATCAGATGGCAAATACATGATAATAGATATGGTCACATAATACAAGCAAATGCTCTACAGTGTAAAAGCAAGAATGTTCCAAAAGAGAGAGAGAGGTCGGTCATTGAAACTACCTTGTTCCAGCATAATAATTATGCTGGAACAAGGTAGTTTCAATGACCGAGATTGTCCGTATGGAGCTCTGAACCAGGTAACACACATGTCGGACCGCCTACCTGTCATTATTTCATGCCTTGTATATATGTTGTATGACGATAAGCTGTATATGCTTAAGTCTGTTAATAAAGGTTCTGTTCTGTTCTGTTCTGTCAAAAACGATTATCAAAATAACGCCCACTCGTAGATTCAACCTCTTACGGCAGTCTGCAAAACAACTTATCAAATCACGATGACTGAGCTTTTGGATGAAATTTTTACGATCGCGAGAACGTAACTGACCTGCATGTGTAAGGCGCATGCCGACTTTAAAAGTTTATGAATGTATCCATAACACAGAATACTGAAGCATGTATTGACAAACTTTACCCGAAGTTTTTACGAAACACAACATTCATATTAACGCTTGCCCTTACAACGGAAGGTCTTGTCATGATCCATAACTGTCGTCAATGGACTTTTTAGGAATACGAACGTCTTCCGCGAAAAGTGTTGATTCAAAGCGAAGATACACTGTTAATATTAATGGTCGCTATTTCCGACGTGTTATGATCTACGCTCTGGTAATATACATTGTTTTGATTAATAGTACTATTAAAATACGAATACTGAAACGTCCATTTCACCGATTTCTTAGTTGTATCGTCATATCGTCATGCAACCCAGTGCGAAAATAATGCTGTACAGTGTGCACAGAAATAGCGCATTCTGATCTACGCGATTATATATTCGGTATAATACTAACGGTAGCGTTGATATACAATTACCTGCTCGTTTATGGGTCAAGCACGTTTTCTCTTTGATGTAAAGATTGCGAGTATATACGCGTGCCGTACGCAGTGTCATTTTAACCGTGAGACGGCTAAAGGTACCTGAGAATACACACCGATAACTAACAGTCGTATCAGCCAGCGCAACTAGGCAGTCAGACCGGTCTTTCTTGTTCGCATCTAACATGAATAATAATGAAAATCGACCTAGCGATAACCGAGTTCTTCGGTGGAAGCGTGTCATTATACTTCCGTAAGTCACCGTATTTCCGACGCGGCCCATTCGGCGGCAATGAAAGGGAATATTATGCAATAGCAGACAGTGCAACCATTGTAACTTAGGCGAGTCGTCAGTTTTTAGAGTGCTCAGGACTTGCGTATTGTTCACAAACAAACAGGAATGACTCTGATTAGACTGCGCAAATGCTCAGGCTCCCTTCGTAGAACAAAAAGTTCACTACAGTATGGAAGAGAGAGAGAGAGAGGGATGTGTAAAGGAGGGAGGGAGGGGGAAAGAGGTAAAAATAACCGTGCATGTCATTCCTAAAAACTTCGGACTTCCAAAAATTTCTCTCAGTACGTCCAAATCTGACTCCATGGAAGTCTGGACTTCCAAATTTTGAAAGTTAGTGGAAGCCCTGGCATATAATTATGAGCATAAGCCATGTATTGCCTTTATTTCAAGAAATGAATGTAAAATAACCAGCTTGAAAGCTAGGAGCAAATTCTTTCCTTTATGAGTTGAGCCTTGCAGAGAAGAGGCAAGATAGTAGAGTTGCTTTTTCTGCAAGTATAATCACTGAACCTTAATACTCTTTACTAGAGGTATTATGGCAGTGGCTGATTTACTTACTTTAGACTCTAAATTACACCCCTTTCGTAAAATGCAATGCCCCTGGGGCATTTAATAGGATTAATACGGTATGTTAGATATGAAATCCAGATGTGTTCTGGTAATTTTCCTTATACGAGGAGAGAAGCCCCTCTTATGTTCTGGTAATCCACCTTATAAGAGGAGAGAAGCCCCCTCTTGTGTTCTGGTAATCCACCTTATAAGAGGAGAGAAGCCCCCTCTTGTGTTCTGGTAATCCCCCTTATAAGAGGAGAGAAGCACCTCTTGTGTTCTGGTAATCCTTATAAGAGGAGACAATCACATCTAGTGTTCTGGTAATCCCCCTTATAAGAGGAGAGAATCACATCTTGTGTTCTGGTAATCCCCCTTATAAGAGGAGAGAAGCACCTCTTGTGTTCTGGTAATCCCCCTTTGATGTATAGGAGGAGAGAAGCACTTATTGTGTTCTGGTAATACCCATTATAAGAGGAGAAAAGCACCTCTTGTATTCTGGTAATCCCCTTATCAGAGGAGAGAAGCACCTCTTGTGTTCTGGCTATCCCCCTTATAAGAGTAGAGAAGCCCCTCTTGTGTTCTTGTTAACTTATCCCCCTTATAAGAAGAGAGAAGCGCCTATTGTGTTCTGGTAATCCCCATTATAAGAGGAGAAAAGGACCTCTTGTGTTCTGGGAATCCCTCTCAGGGTTTTCCCTCGGCCTTGTATTTAAGGAGTTTTTGGGACCCATACACCAATTTTTTAAGGGTCCAATGCCTAAATTGAAGGGTCCGGTGCTCAGAAAAATCTTATAAAATGTCCCAATCAAACACCAGAATTTTATAAACATTACCTTCTGAAAAGCATTACTTTGTATTGTGCCAAGTATAATATAATTTTTATTAGAATTCTTCACTTTGAATTGGTACTTTGATTTTGTTTTGGGAGTCCAAGTGGATGCATAATTTTTTTCCTGAGAGTCCCAGACATCATTCTGGGGGTCTAAGTCTCTCAATCTTGCGTCCGGGAAAACCCTGCCTCTTTTGAGAGGAGAAAAGCACCTATTTTATTCTGGTAAACCCCATAGAAGCCCTCTTGTGTTCTGGTAATCTCCCTTATAAGAGGAGAGAAGCCTGTCTTATGTTGTGGTAATTCCCCTTATAAGAGGAGAGAAGCCTCACTTGTGTTCTGGTAATCCCCCTTATATGAAGAGAGAAGCCTCTCTTGTGTTCTGGTAATTCCCCTTATAAGAGGAGAGAAGCCTGTCTTATGTTGTGGTAATTCCCCTTATAAGAGGAGAGAAGCCTCACTTGTGTCAGGGCCTGACAAATCCACTGTCCGGCTGCCCGGGACAAGTTAAAAATTTGGCTGGGCAAGTTAAATATTTTCTTACTTGCCCAGAAAATGTATAAGCTATATTGGGAAAACTGAAGAATTTCAGCATTTTGTAGCAGAAGCCCAGTACCGGACAAGTAGATCAAATTTTTATTTGTCAAGCCCTGTGTGTTCTGGTAATCCCCCTTATATGAAGAGAGAAGCCTCTCTTGTGTTCTGGTAATTCCCCTTACAAGAGGATAGAAGCCTCACTTGTGCTCTGGTAATCCCCCTTATAAGAGGAGAGAAGCCTCACTTAAGTTCTGGTAATCCACCCTTATAAGACAAGGTTGGCCGGGAAATACCGGTGGCGGGAATTACCAGCGGTAATTACCGGTAATTCCCGTCCTGGGAAATACTCCCAATTTGGCCAAAGTGGGAAATACTGGGAAATATGAAATTTTAGAGCTGTTTTTTCCTAAAATATTCTAACATATTTCTTGAAATTTAAGTTGATAGCACAATATTTGTTATCATTTATGTGCATATCATGCAACTAAAGTTATAAATTGCAGGACTGGTTCATGCCAGAGGACACAGCAGAGGATTCTTGGTTGTTTCATAGGCAATAATTTCAAAGAAAACTGCCTTTAAAATTCTTATTTACAAAAAAGCCAAAAAAACAAACAAACAAAAAACAGACTGTAAAATCCCTTCTTTAATTACTAACACAAGATCTTTTTTTATTATTTAGTTCTCATACAAAGGTATATACTAAACTGAGCTGCAGTTTTACTTTAACCTTTTTTCTAGTTTATCACTATCACTACTGCTTTCTGCAGGCTAGTTAAACTGTATTAAGTTTGATCAAACCAAAATATGAAAAAAAAAACTGTGAAAGTCTTCAAAGCTGGGCATAGAGTCACAACTATTTCACAAAAAAGTGTATTGTCTTTTTTCCCCAAAGGCTTCTCAAGACTTATTAACTTTACTTCCTATTGTAAATAATGACCAAACACCACTGAAGGTGTGAAAAATAATTGGTTATTTTGATTCAACAGACAGGTGACAATTACTGTAGGTACTTTTAATCTAAGTGCGTTATAACAACTAATCAACAGATAGAGATAACTGTGCATTTAGACTCATCTTCAGACAGTTTGTATAAGAAAATAATTTCTTTGCATATTCAGATCTAGACAATATTGTATCTGTATCTTTGTTTAATGGTTAAATATTGGGATGATAAATTATTTTTTGCTTTGCATAATAGTTGTATTGCTGTTATAAAATATATTTGAAAATTTCTGGATGGCAAGGAACCAATTTCCCAGTAATTACCGGGAATTCCAAGTATTTCCCGGGACTTACCAGTATTTCCCGCCGTCCTGGGAAATATGAGTATTTCCCGCCTTTTTGCCAACCTTGTTATAAGAGGAGAGAAGCCTCACTTGTGTTCTGGTAATCCCCCTTATAAGAGGAGAGAAGTCTCATTTGTGTTCTGGTAATCCCCCTTATATGAAGAGAGAAGCCTCACTTAAGTTCTGGTAATCCACCCTTATAAGAGGAGAGAAGCCTGTCTTATGTTCTGGTAATCCACCCTTATAAGAGGAGAGAAGCCTCACTTGTGTTCTGGTAATCCCCCTTATATGAAGAGAGAAGCCTCTCTTGTGTTCTGGTAATTCCCCTTATAAGAGGAGAGAAGCCTGTCTTATGTTGTGGTAATTCCCCTTATAAGAGGAGAGAAGCCTGTCTTCTGTTCTGGTAATTCCCCTTATAAGAGGAGAGAAGCCTCACTTGTGTTCTGGTAATCTCCCTTATATGAAGAGAGAAGCCTCACTTAAGTTCTGGTAATCCCACTTATAAGAAGAGAGAAGCCTCACTTGTGTTCTGGTAATCCCCCTTATAAGAGGAGAGAAGCCTCACTTGTGTTCTGGTAATTCCCCTTATAAGAGGAGAGAAGCCTCACTTGTGTTCTGGTAATTCCCCTTATAAAAGGGGAGAGAAGCCTCACTTGTGTTATGGTAATCCCCCTTATAAAAGGGGAGAGAAGCCTCACTTGTGTTCTGGTAATCCCCCTTATATGAAGAGAGAAGCCTCTCTTGTGTTCTGGTAATTCCCCTTATAAGAGGAGAGAAGCCTGTCTTATGTTGTGGTAATTCCCCTTATAAGAGGAGAGAAGCCTCACTTGTGTCAGGGCCTGACAAATCCACTGTCCGGCTGCCCGGGACAAGTTAAAAATTTGGCTGGGCAAGTTAAATATTTTCTTACTTGCCCAGAAAATGTATAAGCTATATTGGGAAAACTGAAGAATTTCAGCATTTTGTAGCAGAAGCCCAGTACCGGACAAGTAGATCAAATTTTTATTTGTCAAGCCCTGTGTGTTCTGGTAATCCCCCTTATATGAAGAGAGAAGCCTCTCTTGTGTTCTGGTCATTCCCCTTACAAGAGGAGAGAAGCCTCACTTGTGCTCTGGTAATCCCCCTTATAAGAGGAGAGAAGCCTCACTTAAGTTCTGCTAATCCACCCTTATAAGACAAGGTTGGCCGGGAAATACCGGTGGCGGGAATTACCAGCAGTAATTACCGGTAATTCCTGTCCTGGGAAATACTCCCAATTTGGCCAAAGTGGGAAATACTGGGAAATATGAAATTTTAGAGCTGTTTTTTTCCTAAAATATTCTAACATATTTCTTGAAATTTAAGTTGATAGCACAATATTTGTTATCATTTATGTGCATATCATGCAACTAAAGTTATAAATTGCAGGACTGGTTCATGCCAGAGGACACAGCAGAGGATTCTTGGTTGTTTCATAGGCAATAATTTCAAAGAAAACTGCCTTTAAAATTCTTATTTACAAAAAAGCCAAAAAAACAAACAAACAAAAAACAGACTGTAAAATCCCTTCTATAATTACTAACACAAGATCTTTTTTTATTATTTAGTTCTCATACAAAGGTATATACTAAACTTAGCTGCAGTTTTACTTTAACCTTTTTTCCTAGTTTATCACTATCACTACTGCTTTCTGCAGGCTAGTTAAACTGTATTAAGTTTGATCAAACCAAAATATGAAAAAAAAACTGTGAAAGTCTTCAAAGCTGGGCATAGAGTCACAACTATTTCACAAAAAAGTGTATTGTCTTTTTTCCCCAAAGGCTTCTCAAGACTTATTAACTTTACTTCCTATTGTAAATAATGACCAAACACCACTGAAGGTGTGAAAAATAATTGGTTATTTTGATTCAACAGACAGGTGACAATTACTGTAGGTACTTTTAATCTAAGTGCGTTATAACAACTAATCAACAGATAGAGATAACTGTGCATTTAGACTCATCTTCAGACAGTTTGTATAAGAAAATAATTTCATTGCATATTCAGATCTAGACAATATTGTATCTGTATCTTTGTTTAATGGTTAAATATTGGGATGATAAATTATTTTTTGCTTTGCATAATAGTTGTATTGCTGTTATAAAATATATTTGAAAATTTCTGGATGGCAAGGAACCAATTTCCCAGTAATTCCTGGGAATTCCAAGTATTTCCCGGGACTTACCAGTATTTCCCGCCATCCTGGGAAATATGAGTATTTCCCGCCTTTTTGCCAACCTTGTTATAAGAGGAGAGAAGCCTCACTTGTGTTCTGGTAATCCCCCTTATAAGAGGAGAGAAGTCTCATTTGTGTTCTGGTAATCCCCCTTATATGAAGAGAGAAGCCTCACTTAAGTTCTGGTAATCCACCCTTATAAGAGGAGAGAAGCCTGTCTTATGTTCTGGTAATCCACCCTTATAAGAGGAGAGAAGCCTCACTTGTGTTCTGGTAATCCCACTTATATGAAGAGAGAAGCCTCTCTTGTGTTCTGGTAATTCCCCTTATAAGAGGAGAGAAGCCTGTCTTATGTTGTGGTAATTCCCCTTATAAGAGGAGAGAAGCCTGTCTTATGTTCTGGTAATTCCCCTTATATAAGGAGAGAAGCCTCACTTGTGTTCTGGTAATCTCCCTTATATGAAGAGAGAAGCCTCACTTAAGTTCTGGTAATCCCACTTATAAGAGGAGAGAAGCCTCACTTGTGTTCTGGTAATCCCCCTTATAAGAGGAGAGAAGCCTCACTTGTGTTCTGGTAATTCCCCTTATAAGAGGAGAGAAGCCTCAGTTGTGTTCTGGTAATTCCCCTTATAAAAGGGGAGAGAAGCCTCACTTGTGTTCTGGTAATCCCCCTTATATGAAGAGAGAAGCCTCACTTGTGTTCTGGTAATTCCCCTTTATAAGAGGAGAGGAGCCTGTCTTGTGTTCTGGAAATCCCCCTTATAAGAGGAGAGAAGCACCTCATGGGCTCTCACTCCTTTGGTGTGCGTAATATTTTCAGTTTCTTTGCACACCCTTGCCCCTGGCATACAAAAGTGTGTATTTGGGTATTTAAAGTTTGTTGCTTGTTATGTCCAGTTTCATTAAACTTTTACATCATTTTTTTCAGTTAACCATTTTGATAGTGCCATATGCTTAGGCAATGTTACTGGCCTGAGGCATACATTAGCAGTTGCTCTCAAGCTCTAATTTGTTATATAAGGGATGTTGTATGAAAAATATCCAACATGTCAGACCTTGCATAAAGTTCTCCAAGGAACAGTCTGATCTTAGTCTACTCTGCTTGTTAACAGTTTTATAAAGTCTGAAATGTCCCAAGACAAAATGACTTACCAAAAGATTCGAAGGAGGAAAATTTTTTAATGCAATTATGAGGGGGGATGCAGGGGGTTGTCTGTCTGTCTGTCTCTCTTCCTTTTCTCCCTTCTTCCTCCCACTTTCTCCCTCCTCCCTCCCCATCTCTTCCTTCTCCCGTCCTCTTTCTGCTTCCCTACCCCTAAACTTTACAAAAATTTTCAGTTTACTACCGTAAAATACATTGATTCACTTTGTTTCCTAATACAACTTGATACTGCCAGTCATTTTGGTACACTGCCATGTTGTAGACATCACTTGTACTCATTATTCTTGTATGCACCCCTGCAAAACTTTGATATTTTTAATGTTTCGAAGGCTTAGATAACCAGTAATTACAAACTTTTCATCGCACTGTTAATATTTCTGCTTCTCCCATCCATACATCTCTCCCTCCCTCCCCTTCTTGCCTCCCTTTCCCTCCACCCTTTCTCCCTCTCCCTCCCCCTTTCTACCAGCTCCTGCCCCCTTTCTCCCTGCTCCCGCCCCCCTTCTCCCTGCTCCCGCCCCATTCTAAATTCCACTGCCCTCCTGCCACCCCTGCACCCCTAAATTATGTTGTCTAAACACATAATTAATAATGATTACTTATAATTAATAATTATTAATATAGTACTGGAAAAACAAATATCGTATTGATCCTAATAAATGCCACTGCTCTAATTAATGCCCCTGCCTCTTGTCTGAAAATGGTGTTATATTGCATAAAGTTCTGTTTGCTTCTCTGGAAGAGGTAGCTCCATTGTTAAAGGAAAGAATTTTGCTCCTAGAGGAATAAATTCTTTCCTTTAAGAGTTGACCCCTCCTGAGAAGAGGGGCAAAATAGTAGAGCTGCTTCCTCTGAAAGTATACCAGTTAAATTTTATATTGTGTATCAGAGATATTTTGGCAGTGGCTGAATCTCTTAAATTTAGGCTCTAAATAATGCGCCTTTCACAAAATGCAATGCCCAGTAGCGTTCAATGGAATAAAACGGTTAAAAAAGAAGCTGATTGTACTGTAGCCGACTGCACTGTATTTGAACTGTTTCTGCCCTACAAACATGGTTCGAAACATAGCTGCAATGTAATCTTTCTTTTGTATGGATTTTGTGATCAGATAATCCTATCTTGACAGTATTTGTTATCACAGCCTGGATTGTGGTATGCGTGATCCGATATAATGTCACCTTTCAAATTAAATCTCAGTTAACAAGCTCAACTCCACATTGTAAACAGAGCGCTAATCTGGCAATTTATTAAAGTGTGTACTGAATGCTCTGTAAATGATCATGTGTTATCTGCATGGTGAAACAGCAAACCTTTTTTTTCCGCATATGTTCTAGTGTTTAAATTCCTTAAAAGGGTGTACAACAAAATATGGGTTGCCAGTAGTTGACTTAAACAGTCCTTTCATGGCCCACCACCTCCTCTGCATGGAAGTGTGATCCATATGTTATGACTGGAACCTTTCAGTTGGTTGCTCAGAAAAGGTCACTTTCAAGTGCCCTGTTTGCAGTCTTTCACTTTCATTTACCATAAGTTTATGAGATGGTCAAGGCACTGTCCGGCCAGCTACATTTATATGTACATGAACCTGCAATAGGCCTATGATACGTATAACCAGACTAGACAAGACAAATTCAGTTTAACTACAAAATATCAGGGAACAAATGTTGTTGTTGTACAGAGGGTCCACTGTATCAGAATGAATTTTCACGTGAGAGTTTTCTTCCCATTTGACCAGTTTAAGTGAGGTTTTCTGCAACAAACAGCGCAAATCTTTCAAAATCTGAAGAGAAAATAAACCCTGCAGCTATGACAACTCCTGATGTAACTGATGAGAATACATAGAAGCTTATAATTATAAGCCTGGGGAATACATTATTCTGCAAAATTCTTGCTTTATGCAGAATTAAATTAGGGTTTAACCCATTTTACACTTAAAAGCCATGTTGGGGACATATGCAAACAGTGCAGACCCAGATCAGGTGCCGCAGAAGGCTGCATCTGATCAGGGTCCACAGTGTTTGCTTATAGGATTTTTTTTACAAAATACATGTATATTAAAAGTGAAAATACATGTACCGTAATCGCCCCATTTACCGCACATGCCCCTATAACCGCACACCAAGGCCATTTCTGGAAAAAATGCACAAGCGCACACTGCTTTTTATCCCCTCACACCACGAAGTGGTGAGGGGATATAGGTTTTGTCCCGTACGTAAGTACGTACGTACGTACGTACGTATGTTCACCTTTTGTCATCGCTCTAGCACTTACATTTCTCAACGGATTTTGAAATAACTTCACACAAGTGTAGGGCATGACAATTTCTCGAGCAAGTTCGACTTTCAGGGTGCTGCGCCCAAGGTCAAGGTCACTGTGGCTATTTTTAGAAAAACTTTGTCAGCGCTCTAGCGCCTACATTTCTCCATGGATTTTGAAATAACTTCACACAAATGTAGGGCATGACAATATCTCGAGCAAGTTCGACTTTCAGGGTGCTGCGCCCAAGGTCAAGGTCACTGTGGCTATTTTTAGAAAAACTTTGTCATCGCTCTAGCGCCTACATTTCTCAACGGATTTTTTAAATAACTTCACACAAATGTAGGGCATGACAATATCTCAAGCAAGTTCGACTTTCAGGGTGCTGCACCCAAGGTCAAGGTCACTGTGGCTATTTTTAGAAAAACTTTGTCATCGCTCTAGCGCCTACATTTCTCAACGGATTTTGAAATAACTTCACATAAATGTTGGGCATGACAATATCTTGAGCAAGTTCGACTTTCAGGATGCTGCGCCCAAGGTCAAGGTCACTGTGGCTATTTTTAGAAAAACTTTGTCATCACTCTAGCGCCTACATTTCTCAACGGATTTTGAAGTAACTTCACACAAATGTAGGGCATGACATTATCTGGAGCAAATTCAACTTTAAGGGTGCTACGACCAAGGTCAAGGTCACTGTGGCTATTTTTAGAAAAACTTTGTCATCGCTGTAGCGCCTACATTTCTCAACGGATTTTAAAATAACTTCACACAAAAATAACTACACACAAATGTAGGGCAAGACAATATCTCGAGCAAGTTCGACTTTCAGGGTTATGTGCCCAAGGTCAAGGTCACTGTGGCTATTTTTAGAAAACTTTGTCAGCGATCTAGTGCCTATATTTCTCAATGGATTTTGAAATAACTACACACAAATGTAGGGCATGACAATATCTCGAGCAAGTAGTCTTGTGTGAGGGGATTTGTATCGCCTGCGATGCCTTGTTCCTTTTGAAACTCACAAAATGCATCAAGTTCAACTTACCATAACTGTTTCAACAGCGACAGTGTTTTCAGTTTTGTTTTCCCGACGCAATGTGCGAAGAGAGCAACTTTATCGGTCTAAATGTCAATCGGGCATCCTCCCCGATATTTACGAAGTTGGCTGAAGTGTTATGATGTGTATCGGTACGAGTGCGAACAGCGGACTCGGATCAGCTTACACATCTGCACCGTCTGATTAGCGTATTCTCTGTCTGCATCAGTAATGGGAATGTACATGTTGATCCGAGAAGGATCGAGCTTACAAAGTTATGAGGTTGCGGCGGTGCGCAGGCTGAACTGAGTCTTTGCCTTTCGTACATGCGAAAAGGCGCCATTTCTCAAGAGCAATTCTTGTCATATATACCGAAAATGTGCACGTGCGCCAAAGTGCGTTGGGAAAGATACATGAACGACAGATGAGAAACTCGGGTTGCAAAAGAAATAAATTATCATAACGACAAACTCTTGTTTCCTGATAAAATCAGTCTGAATACATGCGCAAACTGAACGAAGCGACCAGCCTGCGCATATGCATGGTCTGTGCATTTAAACAAAGTTCGCGGTAGCCATTGATTGCTTTATCATTGGCATACCTGGCCCATGGGCCTCAGGACACATTCGATCAGCAAACACCCGTATCATACAGTGCATTTGCGAACATTGACCAGTCTTACAAATCTCCAGGATTCGCCGATAGTTTGCAAATAATTGTTTTAAGATGCGCAGACATGTCTAAGGCTTTGCTGTTTGTACATGTAATACAGTACCTTTCTCATGACACATTGCCAATATTTCTGCACCCTTGGACGTAATATAGGACAGACAGAAATAGGGAAGATCAAAAGGACCGCATCTTCCAGAATTAGAATGTGTGTGTTATTGATAGAAGCCCGTGAATTTAAAGCAGACCCCTTGCGGTGAATGAATAGCCAGAGCACTTACAAACTTACCTGACGTGTTTAAACAATCACATATTAGGTCATCGTAAATGTGTTGAAATACTTTCCTTTCTTTCGGAATATTTATTTGGAATATTGAAGAAGGATGAAGAGAATGAAATACATGCATAATGAGGGCATATTTAATACTGAGAGGTATGAGATATAATTTGCGACTTGACATGATATCGTTTTTCTCCCGGAAATTGGCAATTCAAATAGTTCGAACACTAAATATTTTCATGACACTTCGAACACCCCGATCAGTATTGCCGACTATTTCGACTGTTCGTTTGTTGTTTTTTCGTTCTGAGTGTGCGGTTATTAGAAACGTTTTTAACCACACTTTTTGTTGCAATTTTGAAAAAGTTAAGCGCACCGTGCGGTAAATGGGGCGAATACGGTATATTAAAAGTGAAAAAAATCATCAGAAACCCCTAAAACAAAAATGAACCTATCCCAATGATAAAGATGGACAAGCCCACAGGTCTAAAGAAGGTAAAGGTAGATTTATTGCGCATACATGCTGTACATGTATACAAAATTTATTCAGCTACAAGCAGCAGGGCATTTTCCTTCTCCAAACATGTAAATAAGATTTGTTTTCCCATTCGAAACAACCCCTAAAATCTAGATCCATCTTGTAAGAGATGGATCTAGATTTTAGTGATTGTTTTGCTTGTTGTATTAAACAGTATTGGAAGGAAAAACAAACATATACAGGTAATACAATAAGTATTCTTTTTCTTGGCTAAGATGACTATTGACATCTGAAAACTTAAACATGTATTTTTTTTTTTTCCAGAATAAAGATGGAATCCCTTATGGTTGGTAATTGTGCATATGGACAAGTCAGTGCAGTAAGACAGTGCAGCATGATTCAGTTCACTCCATAGAGTCTTCATGAAGACAGGGTATAACTAGGTTAAGACCTTGAATTGGAATTAAATTGTGAATTATTGATTAAGAATTTCAATCTGGCATGCTACCATACATTGTGAAATTGTTCAACAAGTGCTACCATACTCCTTAGTTAGTACCAGAATCAGGATATGAAAAATCATTTTCAACTTTTTCCAGTAGGAGTTGATTATCTGTTTGTGCTTCTTTTTGAAATTGTTTAAATACATATACAAGTGCCAAAACCTGCTAGACTGCCTTAAAACTTTAATACTAGTTTAAAAGTTTGATACATCTGTAGAAAGAAATAAAAGCATCGCTAGAGGAAATGCATAGATTCTTAGGATATTTTGTGACCATAAATAATGCAGAAAAAACAACAACTGCACTGTTAAGCAGTGCTTTAATAATGTTTGTGCAATAATTTGAATTTCTATAATTCCGACCTAGTGAAGCAGAATTGTAAAGGAAAGTTCCATAATGGGGAATATTCTGAAGAGGGGGAAGAATGAAGATCCTGACTCAGCATGGCAGGAGCAAAACAGAGAAATGGAACGCAATCCTGCATACAAGTTTGCTAATTTTATTAAAGGTGGCAAACTGATTGATGCATACAGGAAAAGAGGAGTGGTGGGTGTGCAGGAAATAGCAAGAAATGAGATCCCACCATTTTTATACAACGGTGGTAAGGGAGGGACAATAACAAAACTGGATTATGTGAAATGGGCAAGACGAAAACAAGCAAAGAGAACGGTAATATATTTATTTTGTATGTAAAGTAACTCTTAGGTGAATGAGTACACCTTGTTTTTCTGACCTGGGTCCGAGGTTATAAACCTTGAGTATAATCTCAAACTCAGAATAATGCACACTGATTGGCTGCTTCCGAGCATGTGCTCGGAAGCAGCCAATCAGTATGCTTTATTTTGAGTTTGAGAATGTACTCAAGTTTTATAACCTCGGGGCCTTTGTGCCTGTATTAGAGTGCAGAAGAGCTACTGTTGTCACCTCGGCTTCAGCACCTGCATTAATAGATGTTTTGGCTAAAGTTATTGATGGGGAAGGCAGTATCAGGCGCCCTTTCCTGTTCATAGACAGGTCTTGTTGAAAAGGGAAACAATGTCTGTGACTTCCTGTTGGCTTCCACATTTGAAGAAGCTGTACCCAAATGGGGTCTAAACCAAGAGGAGCAAATTCTTCCATTTTAAGAGTTGATCCCCAGGGAAAAGGGAGGCAATTAAAAGAGCAGTGTGGGGTATCCACAAAGTGTACTCGTCACCTGAAAAGAACTTGTATTCATACAATGGCAATTCATAAAGTATGGTAAAAAGTTGTATGAAGAATTTGCAATTTCAAAATATTTTAAAATGATGTCAAATTCAAACACATTAATGGTAAAATATAGTATACAGTAAATTATTATGAGTTAATTCAGTTCTGTTTTTGTCAGATACTTTCCTAAAATATGCATGTACGTCAAACGATTTCTAAATTCGGCATTAAACAATATTCAAGTGGCTTGAAAGAAACCTCCTGTATTACACATAAGCTGCTATAACCACTTGCTGCCATTCAATATTTTTAATGTTTACTGTTGTTAAACTAACCGTAATGATCCTAACATCATGTATTGGGACAGGAGTCATGACACAAAACACTGTTGACCCAGATCAGACTGCTCCAAAAGGAGCAGTCTGATCTGGGTCTACAGTGTTTGCCATTCCACTAGCAAGGTCTTGTCACGTAGCTGGATTGTGTAAAATCAGTTTGATTTGAATTTTTTGATAATTTTAATTTTGGTGAACTGCGAAGCCATACTTATGCCAATTTTAAGGTAGTTACAATAATCAAAGTTTGTTATTGATTAGAGTGGTTGTGATACAAATATTTTGATTGATCCGTTCATGGGTCAGCTGAGTGAAATGTCCCACTTAGCAATATGTAGACAAATGTCAGAACTCTTGATAAGAGAGGTAGCTAGACAGCTTGTACGAAAAGTACAGGAAGAGCTATTGTAGTCACTTTGAGGCTTTTCACTGGCTTCTCTGTTGTCATTTTGAACAATTTGACTTAGGTTTTGAGATGAACTAGGCTGTTATTTTACAGCTCATGTTGATGAAATTCTGAGGTGTATCTCTGTGGAATCTCAAAAAAACTGGTCCTGTTGTGCATGTGGCCTCCGTTTAGAATTAACTCAGAGAGGGTTTTATGCCCCCAACTTTGAAGAAATTTTGGTGGGCATATATTGGTTCTGTCCTGTCTGTCTGTCCATCTGTCATTTTATTGCCTACATGTAAATCTAGGACTCAGAAACTGCATAAATGGAATAAAAATACCTAGAGAACTGCTTGTGCTAAGTTCCTGACATTTAGTATAGTATACAGTGTGTAATCCTGTTTAAAGTTTTTAGAAATTTCATAAAAAACTGAATGAATTACCTGTGCAAGCTAAAATATGGCTTTGTCAACAAAATATGAAGAGAACCATTTGAGCTATGATCCTGATATTTGGCATACATCTTGAACTGTACATGTATGTAGATGAACTGAGAAAAAATTTTGAGGAAATTTTGTAAAAGAAAATTCACTGAATTTTGCCCCTTCAGTCTTATGTCAGGGTTTGTCACATGTAGTGGCAATTAGCATATGGGTATAGTGATTGGCAAAAACATTCTCTAGCTGTAGAGAAGTAAAAGAAAATATCCCAAAATACGAGGGTCATCCAATAAGTCCTGCAAACGCCGCCATTACTGCTTTAATAATTGAGGTAGGGTAGTCAAATAACACCATTCACAGCTCACATATGTAATACACATATGTGCTAAAAATCATACATGTGACATTCCTTTTTCAGATATGGGAGGGTTTTGAATGTAAAGGTGTAAGCGATACCGGTGAAATTGCACAAACACAACGTCTTTTACAAGCGGTGGGGGAAAGAAAATTCCTGCGTATATTCTTAAAATTCTTTCAAATTACTAGAATTCATGTTCTAAAGTACTCGCCTTATTTTCAAGAACTCAAATAAGAGACAGTTATCATTTCACATCACCAAACAAATGTGGTTGCTAGGCAACAAGAAAATATTACAAAACTTTAGCAAAATTCTAGTTTTTGACGTTTACCTCTGGTTTCTTAAGGCTGCAAACGATATTAAACAAGGCTCGAAGCTTATATTTTTTGTAATATCTACATTTCAGCATCTCGGGACTATTCTTTGATAACAAATTAATGGCAGTTTAGGAAGCACTTCTTTTGCTGTGAAAGCCTCTTCTTCATATACTCATTTTATATTATACTTTAGCTGCCCGAAAAAACATGGTGATCTTCCTTTGAACAATAATAATATCTTCACTGACGGCAATATCTTAACCTTGGTACCGTGTACATACTTCAGTATTCTTTTACGTATCTCCCAGCAGTCTTCAGATATTTACAAGCGTTCTGAACTTAGCTAGGGGATTTTAAACAGACAACTAGAAGCCACCGCAGCACCTATGATGGTAGTGTTCTTCAGTTGCCTAGCAACGCCATTTGCAAGATCATGACGTTTCTGGAAATTGTTGAATGGAAAGAAAGGAAGATGCAATGTAGGAATGTGGATTGCTTGATTCGTTATTAATTATCATTTGCCTGAAACCTGACCGTTTGCAGGACTTATTGGATGACCCTCGTATCATTGCAATTTTCCATAGAAATACATTGACATTTACGTAGAAAAGCAAGGCCAAGGGGATTTATTTTAGATAAGGATCTGCTTAGTGTTTGTTTTTCACTTATTTTCTTAAGCTTCCTTGTAAGACCGCAGTATCCTGTTCTGATTTAAGTTGATATTACAATGGTTTGAAATCTTATTAATCACTGAGAACTAGCGGAGAGAGTAAATCTGTATATGTGAATACATGTACCAAAGAAAATATCAAAGAAAAGGCAAATATGTCTATGTGAGTATGTATGCTTGGACAATACAATGGAACTTCAGATAAATAAAAATGACCTGTCTGTCCCAATAGTAATTTTACTGATTTATTCACGAGGCTATGATAGTAAGGTACTCCTGATAAGAAGGGATAACAGAGATATTTGTGTTCATATTTCCATAAAAATGTTTTGATCCCTCATTAGAACCGTCTCGCTGAGACGGTTCTAAGGAGGGGTCACAACCTATATGTTTTCATCATAAAATAAGAAAAAATACCTCAGAAATACATGTATCATCAACCCCCCCCCCCCCCCCCCCCCCACACACACACACACACTCACACTCACACACACACTTTATCTGATGCTCAGATAGAAGCTCTCAGACCTAGAGCCCTAGATAAGAGGTAGTATTGGTGATAATAAGGGATAATATTTGCTAATTCTGCATAAAAACATATGATGTGACCCCTCATCTAAACTGTCTCAATGAGACAGTTCAGATGAGGGGTCACAACATATGGTTTCAATGAAAAATAAAAAAAATTAGGAAGTGGCTATTGACAACCGGTTGTCACTAACCTCACAGGCTGCTGACAACCGGTTGTCACTAGCCTCACAGGCTAGTGACAACCAGTTACTATAAATCCTATTGTTTTCAAATAGGGTCAAGTCAGGTAAATTCGGACAGCAGGTAAATTCGGACATACCTTTGCAAACAGTGAAACTCCAAATGAGAGCCGTCTCATCAGGATTTTCACTGTTTACCCACTTATTTTTGTTTTAATTCCAAACAACTGACATGTAAAGGAAACAATGTCACTGTCCGAATTTACCTGCTGTCCGAATTTAGCTGACTTGACCCTAATAAAACTCAAGATATTTTTAGAATATTAGTTTCATGGTATTACTATTATATCATGATATTTGTTTCAACTCTGATCAAGTTTTAAGTGTAGGTTCCTGAACTAAAGATACCAAATCTGTTCACAAAATAATTTTGTCTTTTTCTGTGAGATATTGAATACTCTTATTTTTTTAAAATTGTAGCTAGTGAGAAAACCGTTGGATTTTGTTGAAAATTGTCGTTTTTCTCTGGTTTACTTTTTAGGTTTAAGCAATGCCTTGGAATTCCAGTTCTAAAAATAATTTTGTCTTATGCCTATAAGTGCGTAATTTCTAGCATTATTCTCCAAAAGGTCATTTTCTCTCTTGATGTGAGTTCTCTTAGAGGTCCCGGCATGACAAATGGTTTAATACTAGCCCAAAATGCAGTGCAGCATTGTGTAAGCTGCATTATCTATTTTTGGCATGAACTAAAAATAGCGCTAACTGATGTGCGAAGCAGAGTTAGGGAACCCCTTGCAAAACGACTTACCAAATACTTATGGCTTTACACTTTTCAGTGAAACTTATTTATTTCCTTGTTATAAGTGTTATCCGATAATTTAGAAAAACAATCATGAAAATGATGATGCATTCCATACTCCAGGAACAAACCTTTAAGTTGATTGAAGAAAGCAAGAAACTATTAAAACAATCAGATGTACATTTCTGTGGTTTTTAGCTCGTCTGAACGAAAGTTCAGGAAGAGCTATTGTTGTCACCACGGCGTCGGCGTCCGCGTCCGCGTCGGCGTCCGGATTGGATGTTTTGGTTAAAGTTTTTTAAAGACCTATATCTCCCTAACCCATGGATGGATTCTTTTGATACTTGCACTGTAGTTAGATATTGGTCCAAAGTTTAACATGGTACCACCCCCACCCCACTCCTTGACCTTGATGGCAAGGTCATGGACTTAGAAAATTGGGAGTTTTTTGGGACTGGATGTTTTGGTTAAAGTTTTCTAAAGCCCAGTATCTCCTTAACCCATGGATGGATTCCTTTGATACTTGCACTGTAGTTAGATATTGGTCTAAAGTTTTCCAAGGTACTACCCCCACCCCCCTCAGTGACCTTGACAAAGTTTAACATGGTACCACCCCCACCCCACTCCTTGACCTTGATGGCAAGGTCATGGACTTAGAAAATTGGGAGTTTTTTGGGACTGGATGTTTTGGTTAAAGTTTTCTAAAGCCCAGTATCTCCTTAACCCATGGATGGATTCCTTTGATACTTGCACTGTAGTTAGATATTGGTCTAAAGTTTTCCAAGGTACTACCCCCACCCCCCTCAGTGACCTTGATGTCAAGGTCATGGACTTAAAAAATTGTCTTTTTATTGATTGGATGTTTTGGTTAAAGTTTTTTAATGACACATATCTCCTGAAACCATAGATGAATTCTTTTTATATTTGCACTGTAGTTAGATATTAGTCCAAAGTTTTACAGAGTACTACCCCAGCCCTGCTCGGTGACCTTGATGTCAAGGTCAGGGACTTAGGAAATTTGGTCTTTATTAAAGTTTTCTAATTGCGTACTGATTCATAATGCTTGGCAGAGATTTAGTTTACACTTGAACTGATGTTAGACACTTTTTTTGAGTTTTTACAAAACACTATATACTTACCCGACTGGATGACCTTGATGTCAAGGTCATGGGCTTTGAGTTTTGTCTTAAAGATTTTGATTAGTTTTATATTAATGAAGACATAATTTCACAGTGCCACTATAGACTCAGTTGATACTAATACTTGGACTGATGTTAGATAACGGTTAAAGGCTTTGATACATCCTAGCCCTGCCCTCCTCCCCCCTACCCCTTAGTTCTTTGACCTCAAGCTCATGGACTTTGAAATTTCATGTGGATTTTTTTATTTTTATTTTAAGACATTTCTGAGATAGCTTTTGTTTATAAATGTGTTGTCATTATGGACATGCTTGCCTGAAGTTTTATACATAGCAGTCCACACCACCATAGCGACTGTGTGATGGGCAAGCACCTATTCAGGCGAGCTATGCTGTCAGGCGACAGCTCTTGTTTTTTTATTATCTACATTATTATTGTCTGGAAGTTATTGGGTTATTCATACAAATAGCTAAAAGAATTTATGCATCACATGCACACAAATTATACATTTACCTTGATGGAAAAAAGGTTTTACATAAATTTTCCAGTTACCATTACATGATCTTCCCTGCTGTTCAGTCAAGCACATTTGTTTATTTACTGATTCTATCCACTAGGAAAAATAAACAACGAATTTATAATAAGAATACAAGTATAACTACTATGATCATTGAGGCAATTGTGCAAACAGAATTAGCACATAAACATTCAGAGAAAATTTGTAAGTGGTATTTTGAGTTAGTTCCCTTACAAAGTATGATTTGAGTTACTTCCCTTGGAAAATCTATTTTTAGAAGATATCTCTTCTCCATATTTTTGCTTTTTTATTTGCAGATATTTTGTTGTTAGTTGTGATTCATATGTAGCTTGATTTAAAGCATAAACCTATTGAGAATTACTTGTGATGTTTTTACAATGAACCAATGCCTCCTGTCCTTTAAAATGCATATTAATTTATAAGCTGGTTGTCAGCAGCCTCACAGGCTAGTGACAACCGGTTGTCTCTAGCCTGTGAGGCTACTGACAACCGGTTGTCTCTAGCCTGTGAGGCTACTGACAACCGGTTGTCACTAGCCGTCGCCAAAAAATTATCCCTCAATTGTCACCGACTACCTCTCTTATCTAGAGATCTGCAGACCATTAATAATACTTTCTCCGCACAGGTGCAAGTTCCCAAGCTAAAATCTAGAACTATTTCCGGGATACGTGCAGCCAAACAGATAACCTGAAGCCTCATCAATATCCTATGTTTGTTGAACGACAAAATTGATTTCGATTGCAAGAATCATTAAACTATTGATCAATTCTCTTTAATGTACTCAAGTTCCAAATGAATCTGAACGTTTTAATTAAAGTCCCATAAATGAACTCCAGCCTTATTTGAGCAAAGTAATAAAACGCAGCATTGGCTTCATTGAATGAGGATTAAATGCATATTTTACGTATGTTTTTGCTGATACATGTAAATGGCATTGTATTAGCACTGATGGCAAATTTCCTAAAGTTCATACGTAGTTATTGGCTACTTGTAGCATGCCCAGTTTTGTCTCGCCTGGTATCTGGCAAGAATCCACATATCCACTAGGCAGTTGGACTGATTAGAATTGCCTCATTCTGGTCCGTCTCCATGGACATGCAGGCTGATCAGAATATGCTTTACGTAGATTTCATCCAAGGAGTCATAATGCCAAAAATATCATGGCTTCAGCATTGCTGCAATTTATATCTAGTAGCATCTTCGCAAGCCATGGGTACTAAGTCCACTTTGTTAGTACCCTTGGCTTGCGAAGATGACCTAGTAGCAATTTTGAAACATGTTTGTTTGTGGTTAAGGCATCTTTTCTTGTTATTTGTGCAGTATGGCTCACACATAGATTTGTTAAAGATTAATATTAATCTTTGATCCTGTTAGCATAATAGTTTAAAAGTTGATATATTGTTTTGTATCAAGGAACATTATATTGATTTGGGTATTCAGCAAGTAAGAGGATTTTACCAAAATCTGATTTGAACTATAAGTATTTGAAATTTGAAGGGTAAAATGAAAAAAAGTGCCATATTGCAGCATGTGCAGACCATGATAATCAGTTATTCCTGCACATTCATACAATCCGATCAGTTAGTCCGTGAAAAACTGCTGAATAATAAAGGCAAAGGCTATGATAGTTTCTAAGGTTGACTCATGTGCATTCATTTTCGACCTTACACATATAACACGTATTGTTAGCTCGCCTGAACAAAAGTTCAGGAAGAGCTATTGTTGTCACCCTCGCGTCAGCGTCGGCGTCTGGTTCCGGATCGGATGTTTTGGTTAAAGTCTTATTATGTGATGGGCAGTGCGCTGCAGGGGAGCTATCCTGTACGTGGACAGGTCTTGTTTTATAGTGTTTTCAGCGGGAAATAGTCTTTTTTGTGCTGATGTGCTTTAAAACCCATATCACTCACTCACTAAGGTTGATTCATCACTGCATGGGTGCATTATTTAATTTAGTTCATTGCCTCTCATTTGATAAACCAAATTGTTTTTGTATAAAAGAAAATCAAAAGTTATACTAATAGCAATAAAGACTAAATCTAAATCTTTTATTAGCTCACCTGTGCCAAAGACTCCAGGAAAGCTAGTAGTATAGGCAGTGATATTTTCAGCAACCCCTCCAAAACCACTGGGCCAGTTGGAACCAAGTTTTGTATGGACATGATGGAGCCTCCGGGCGTTAGGGAATAAAAATTTGTTCAGGGTCCTGGTCTTATTACCAGCATGGCCACAACAAAATTCTCCTTCTTCAGAACATTCTTCAGTTATAAGATGATATTTATACTCCTCCAAAATGATCTCAAAGATCATTACAAGATGGGTCTAGATCTTTGGAATTGTTTTGGAAGAGAAAAACCCATTTTATAACTGATTTAAACAAGATTGATTTACATACTTGCTTTATTGGAAGGATAAAATCCCATCTTATTATGGTTTTTAACCCATTGCATTCTGGGTATTTTTTGTTGTTTGCTGAAATTGTCTGCATCAAAAATCAAGAATATTTTGACAATATTGGTCTAACTAACTCTTGTACAAATGATAACTAGGCAGCAAACAGTTTGGATCTCAGATCAGGCCCCACAAAATGTGGGGCCTGATCTGGATCCAGACTGTTTGCCCAGATACCCCTAAAAGGGGTATCTCGAATGAAATGGGTTAACCAAATAAATACAGCATTTATTCAATCATTTTCAGGGCTCAACAGTTTGGGAAACCATGACAGATGAAGAATTATTAGCGGAGTTTGAACTTGCCGAACGAAACAGTTTAAACAAGGTCGCAGACAAACATGAAGCATGCTGGGACCTGGAGAAACGTGGTGGGGTGGGGGAAACCCCAATACATTTATTGTATCTCACAGACAGCCCAGAACATTATGAAGTCGCCAAAATTGTTATCAATATGTTTCCGAAGCTGGCTTTGGATTTTTATGAAGCTGATGAATATTATGGTGAGTACCCAGTTGATGCTCCTTTTTTCCTCCCAGGCTGGAAGAAAATGGGGCAATCTAAGTGCCCCAGATTAGAAGGGGTAACAGGGATAATTTAGGGATAATTTTCCATATTTCTTCATCAGGGCCGCATAGCGCAATCAGTAGGGCACCTGACTCATCAGAGGTCCTGGGTTCGAAACCCTGTCTGGCCACATACTTTCATTTCTCCTTCCGCTGATTTAAGAAGGGCAGTTGTCAGTTACTGGCCAAAGTATGTGCACTTATTACTGGTTAACCGCTTAGGAGGGTTAAGCCTGCCCAGGAATAGTGTGATTGGTTAACTGACCGTCCCGACATGACAATAGCTGTTTACCGTGGATGTTAAGCAACAAATCAATCAATCAAATCCATATTTCTCCATAGAAACATACTTTGTGACCCCTCATTAGAACCATCTCTGTGAGACAGTTCTAATTAGGGGTCACAACATATATTTATGCCCCCGAAAGGACTTCGGGTGGCATATTAAAATCGCACCGTCCGTCCGTCATTCGGTCCGTAACAAATCGTGTCTCAGCGATAACTTATAAACAACTGAAGCAAATTTGATGAAACTTCACAGAAAGATAGAGCATAATGAGAAGGTGTGTCGCGCACAAGATTTAGGTTCCCACGCCCAAGGTCAAGGTCACAATTGGGTCAAAGGTCAAATCATATCTTAAATCGTGTCTCAGATATAACTTATAAACTACTGAAGCAAATTTGATGAAACTTCACAGAAAGATAGAGCATAATAAGAAGGTGTGTCGCATACAAAATTTAGGTTCCCACTTCCAAGGTCAAGGTCACTGTCTGGGGTTAGAGGTCAAATATTTTCTCTGTGATTACTTTAAAACTACACAACTGAATTTTATCAAATTTCACAGAAATATAAAGCATAATGAGAAGGTTTGTCACATATGATATTTATATTCCCAAACCCAAGGTCAAGGTCACTGTTGGGTGTTAGAGGTGACTACTGAAGTAGATTTCATCAAACTTCATAGAAAGGTAAAGCATGATAAAAAGGCATCTCACTTGCAAGTTTTGGGATTCATTGCTCAAGGTCAAGGTCCCAATCAGGGTCATAGGTCAGTCTAAGGGGCCTTCGGGGGCATTTTTTACATACTGTATCATTTCTTGTTCTAATGAGAAATATGGAAAATTATCTTTGAATTATCCTCAATAGCCCCTCTTATCTACAGCTGTGCAAGGTTTGACTGCCTTTGACCGTTGGTTGCATGTTCCTGAGCTGAGCAAACAGCTTAAGACTTAGATGAGACTGCTCTTGATCAGCGTTTTCACTGTTTCCCACTTAGCCTTCAGTTAGTTGACAAAAATGTTAGGATACCATTATGGGACAGAGATTTTTCTTTTTCCAAAAAGAAAAGATAAAAAAATCTGCATCTAGACTTTTAGATAAACTGGCATACCTTAATCAACTGTTTTAGCATCCTGTGTGCTGAACTTTTTCAAAATTTACTTTCTTATAAGCACACATTGCAACGAATTATTATATTAAAAGAGAAACAAAGTTAAAGGCTAAGCATAGGAGAAAAGCTGCTTATGGTCACAGAAGGATAGTGAAAAACGAAAGATTCTATAGCATTTTTCAGTTCTTGTAAACCAGTAAACAAAGGGATAAACCAGTGAAAATATGTGCCCTTATAGTTATATGCCTCATAAACTAGCTTGATGTGCACTTAAAGCTGCATGTTGGCTAATTAGGTTGGATGCGGTATCTAGATTTTTTAGACTGGTTTGGAAAACAGAAAAACGTCTCACTCACATAAAGCTAAATTACACCAAAGATTTACATATTTAGGTTAATTTTGGAAAAGATCTCCCTGGGTTAAAATACAGTACAATTTATACCATATTTGGTTATGGTGTCTCAATATTTTAGTTGACTACAGTATATCCTGTTACTCCCACACCATGTAGGGTATTGGATCAAATCAGGATTAAGGGTTTTGAGCGGACATAGTACGAACTGTGTCACAAGAAAAGAGCCCCAAGATCACAAACCTTTTTTGGGCAGAAGTTTGCTTTTTCTGGAGTTTCCACAAAAACGTGCTATGGCATTACATCAGGATTATCTTCCTGTGGCGATAAATGGGGTCTCTCAAAAGGAATAGAAGGTGAAAAAAAAAATTTCTTCAGTCTTATAAAGAATGACAAAAATTTGTTATTGCCTGTCATCAGAACTGCTCAAAGCCCAGAATATGGTTTTATCATACTGATCACGTCAATCCCAGCAGGCACATGACGGCAGATGAAGTTGTACTGATGTTGATGTGACGTAGTGGCATCACATTGATGTCAGTATGACATCATTTTGACATCTTGCCCGCTGGGATGCCACCAAAAGTTATTTGTAGTGTAAAAAATCTTTTTTATGTGACACATCTCTACAGTTTAATATCGTTACTAGTAAAACACTTTAATCTTTATGTTTACATTAGTAGCTTTAAGCAGCATATTGGTAAAATTTTACAGGTACCATGATTATTATAAATATTAGGAGACATTAATGAGTAATTGTATTTGTCCTAAAAAATATTGAAACACATAACCAGTTACTTTAATTTGCGTAAAACTTGAATAAATTGATCAGGTTTATTTTAATATTTGTGATTTGACAATGTTTACCAGATTTTGGGGTGACACTGTTAATACAATTGTATTTGTCCCGTTATTTGGGCTTTCACATTGCTGTCAACGAATTATTACAAGTATGACATTGAAAACAGCATGGGTGTTTAATTTGCTGAAGATCCTTGAGACTTTATTTGTATAAGTGTAATTTTGTTTTATTTAAATATTAAAACATAACTGCAGAATTGGGTCAAGAGCTTCTCATGTATGAGCCTCAAGATCAGCTCATATTTATTAAGGCCCCGCCAGACGAAGTCTACGGAGGCCCTATAGTAATCACCTTGTCCGTCCGTCTGTCTGTCTGTCCGTCCGTCTGTCCGTCCGTCCGTCATCATTTCATGTCCGCTCAATAACTCTGAAACCGATAAAGATATTTTCACGAGACTTGGTACAAATGTAAAGCATCATTAGACGATGTGCAGAGAACAAGAACCATAACTCTGCCTACAATTTTTACTGAATTATGCCCCTTTGAAATTTTGAGTACAAAAATCGTGTCCGCTCCATAACTCTGAAACTGTTAAAGATATTTTCACGAGACTTGATATAAATGTAAAGCATTATCAGACCATGTGCAGAGAGCAAGAACCATGACTCTGCCTACAGTATTAACTGAATTATGCCCCTTTGTAATTTTGAGTACAGAAATCGTGTCCGCTCCATAACTCTAAAACTGTTAAAGATATTTTCATGAGACTTGGTACAAATGTAAAGCATCATCAGACGATGTGCAGAGACCAAGAACCATAACTCTGCCTACAGTATTTACTGAATAATGCCCCTTTGTAATTTTTGTCCGTCCGTCCGTCATCATTTCGTGTCCGCTCAATAACTCTGAAACCGATAAAGATATTTTCACGAGACTTGGTACAAATGTAAAACATTATCAGACGATATGCAGAGAACAAGAACCATAACTCTGCCTTCATTGTTTACTGAATTATGCCCCTTTAATATTTTGAGTACAAAAATCGTGTCCGTTCCATAACTCTGAAACTGTTCAAGATATATTCACGAGACTTGGTATAAATGTAAAGCATCATCACCCGATGTGCAGAGAGCAAGAACCATAACTCTGCCTACAGTATTAACTGAATTATGCCCCTTTGTAATTTTGAGTACAGAAATCGTGTTCGTTCCATAACTCTGAAACCGTTAAAGATATTTTCATGAGACTTGGTACAAATGTAAAACATTATCAGATGATGTGCAGAGAACAAGAACCATAACTCTGCCTACAGTCTTTACTGAATTATGCCCCTTTGTAATTTAGAGTACAGAAATCGTGTCTGCTCCATAACTCTGAAACCGTTAAAGATATTTTCACGAGACTTGGTACAAATGTAAAGCATCATCAGACGATGTGCAGAGAACAAGAATCATAACTCTCCCTACAGTTTTAAATGAATTATGCCCCTTTGTAATTTTGAGTACAGAAATAGTGTCCGCTCCATAACTCTGAAACCGATAAAGTTATTTTCACGAGACTTGGTACAAATGTAAAGCATCATCAGACAATTTGCAGAGAACAAGAACCATAACTCTGCCTTCATTGTTTACTGAATGATGCCCCTTTGAAATTTTGAGTGCAGAAATTGTGACTGCTCTATAACTCTGAAACCAATAAAGATATTTTCATAAGACTTGGTACAAATGTAAAGCATCATCAGACAATATGCAGAGAACAAGAACCATAACTCTGCCTACATTATTTACTGAATTATACCCCTTTCATTATTTACGGAATTATACCTGTATATTCTGTATTTTGAGTACAGAAATCGTGTCCGCTTCATAACTCTGAAACCATTGAGAGGTATTTTCATGTGACTTGGTAAAAATGTCAAGCATTATCAGTCAATATGCAGAGAACAAAAACCATAACTCTGCCTACAGTATTTACTAAATTATGCCCCTTTGAAATTTTGAGTACAGAAATCGTGTCAGCTCTTTAACTCTGAAACCATTAGAGATATTTTCACAAGACTTGGTACAAGTGTAAAGCATCATCAGGCAATTTGCAGAGAACAAGAATCCAAACTCTGCCAACATTTTTTACTGAATTATGCCCCTTTGTAATTTTAAATATAGAAATCATGTCCGCTCTATAGCTTTAAAACCATCAAAGATACTTTCATAAAACTTGTACATAATATAAAGCATCATCAGACAGTGAGCAGAGAATAAGAACTGTAACTTCATCTAAATTTCCCCTTGGTAGTTTACAGTCTAGAAAACCTGTTTGCTCTCTAACCTTAAAACTGTTTAAGATATTTTCACAAAACTTGGTACAAATATAAACATCATCAGACAATGTGCAGAGAAAAGGAACCATAACTACACCTTCCCTCTGTTATTTTAGGTATGAAGATCTTGTCCACTGTATAACTTTAAAGCCTTTGAAGATATTTTTATAAAACTTGGTACAAATATAAAGCATCATTAGATGATCCGAAGGTGTGCAGAATGCAAGAATGGTAACATCAGTTTCCTGCTTCACAGAGTTGTTGCCCATGTTTTAATCAATCATGATTGTGTATATTGCCCATATCTTAATGACACTACCAGAGGCTTAATTTCAAACAACATATTGAATATGAAGGAACAACATGATAATAGAAAGCTGGTATTGTTATTTCTGGTTGGGCACATATGACTTAAATGTCATCAACAGTTTCATAAAGGCGGGGCCCTATTAGTTACCATGTTTCTAGTTTCTCCTGCAATTACTAGAAGCAAGCAATTTTAAGGTAGCGCTTTGCTGGCGATGGTGGCAGTAGTGTATGTTTCATTGAGTTTTGTGTTATACCCGTAAGTGAATAGTGTTGTATGGTGACTAAACTACAAAAGAATATAAAGCAGATAAGCATCAGATACTCATTTCCATTACACCCTATTTATTTGTTTATAATTAGGGATCCCCCCCCCCCCCCCAAAAAAAAAAAACGATCTTAGATATGTAGATCCATCTAACAAGACATAAATATTTGGAATTGTTTTGGAAGAAAAAAACCTATCAAATAGCCAAATTACACAAGACTGTTGAGAAAGCCCTTTTTATAGCCAAATCAGTAGGGAAGTTTAGTCTCAATGGTAGCCATCATAAGCCACTACACGATAGCATTATTGCCAAATAACCTTATACTGAGTAGCATTAGAATGAAACTACTTTTTTATTAAGATATTATGCGTAGACCTTTTTTCTATGTTTTTCCACAGTTTTACTAAGGGGGACAACTTTTGCAGCTTCATGTTTACTGTCCTGGATCAAGCAGTCTTTCCAAAATGGGGTCTTTTCTTAAAGGATAGAAATTGCTCCTGTTAAAGTCTTTCTTTTAAGAGTTGACCCTTATAGATAAGGGAGGCAAAAAGTAAATAGAACAGTTGTTTTTCCTGAAAGTGTACCCATTCCCATAAAATTTCTCCAGGTGAAAGTTCCCTACATCTTGCTGTTGTTTATGGTGATCTTGAGTCAGTGAGGCTGCTCGTGTCAAATGGTGCTGACGTTAATCAGAGGGCCACAGGGCGGTTCTTCCTTCCAGAAGACCAGAAAAATGGCATTAAAGCGGAAACCACATATGACGGTAAGACTTTTCAGAAAGACTGCAGATAGGCAAATAAAATGTTTTGGAAGACATTTGAGCACTTAGTTCTTAATAAGAATAAATGCATGATTTTTTTTTAATGGAGGAGGGGGTTCATGGCCTTGTCAACCTTATTTTATCTTTTTCACGCCAATACATGTATAAAGATGGTTGAGGTGATGTTTAGGAATTCGGATCACAACCAGAGTCAAGCTCAAACAGATAAGATCTGGCGTTTGAGCCCAAAGTGCTAGCTCCTTTTCCAACATGACAGAACTGTTTTAAAGAATAAAATTGTATCTCAATACTTTCAGTTGATATGAATTAATCTTTTTTTAAACTTTTGAAAACTAGTGACAGAAAATTGATTAGTCATCATAGTAATCAGTCAGAGCCAAGTTGTTCAAAGCATTACTAACTTAACAAAGTCATATTAGTCAGGGATAGTGCACATAAAATCAAGTGTGCTAAAAGATTTTACAAAAAAATCACAAAAAAAAGGAGCTTGTGGGATGCAAAAAATGGCAGTGTTTTTGCATGCAATATGTTTGAAAATGATAGGTCTTTTACCTAACAACATTATTAGTCTGGAAGAAGCCAAGAATATCATTTCAGGACTGCTTGTATCTCTTGTTTGACAAAGCTAGCAAAATTAGCTTTTGTAATCATTTTACTTTAAAATATTTGGAGCTTGTGATTTTCAGGTTTTGCTTACTACGGAGAATATCCTATTGCATTTGCAACATGGTTTGGCTGGATGGACATATACGACTACCTCATAGACAATGGTGCAGACCCCAACCTGCAGGACTCGTTTGGAAACACGTCAATGCATATGGCAGTCATTGCAGATCAGCCAGTAAGACTTTTCAGAACCCTAGATAAGAGGGAGTATTTGGAGATAATTAGGGATAATTTTTTATAATTCTGCATAAAAACATATGTTGTGACCCCTCATCTGAACTGTCTTGATGAGACGGTTCAGACGAGGGGTCACAACATATGGTTTCAATGAAAAATATAAAAAATTCTCCCAATTTTCATCAGCTACCCCTCGTATCTAGAGCTCTGTAAGTGATAAATAACAAACTGAGCCTTAAAGCTATGGGTACCTTTCCAGGTTAGTTGCCTTTTTTAGGGTGCTTTTGCGAAGCAAAGGAGGGCTTATGCTATACCCCCCGGCATTGAAGTCTGAGTATCTGTTAGGGTTAGCGTCAGTGTCCTCGTCGGTGTCTGTGATCAGGTTAACCAATGTTAACAATTGCAATTAACTTGATGTTTAACTCGATATTTTACAAACTACTGGAGCTACAGTCATCATACATGGTTCATATATGCATTCATATGACTGCAGCAACTGCACGTCAAAATTATGTGTCCTTGACCTATATGTCATGGTTGACTGACTTTGCTGTTTGGCACCATTTTAGGGCAAAACTTTTAGTTTTAATGATACCTTTTAGACAAGAGAGTTTATACTTGGTCAGATAACATATTCCTATAATTGCAGCAGCTGCAAAGCATCCATGCTGACTCCTGTGCCCTTGACTTTTATTCATGGTCCATTGATTTTGCCTTATATTTTCAACTTCATATCTGACAAAGTGGATCAGTCTGATTTTGCAAATGACCTCATATTATTTATAGATCTCTGGGACCTACATTTCATGGTTCAGTGATTTTTGACTTATTTCTTGAGCACTTTTTAGTTGATTTCCATCATAGATTGGATAATGGTTCAGTCTGACTCTGCAAATGACTTAATACTTTTTTTTTAGGTCACTTTGACCTATATTTCATGATTCAGTGATTTTGCCTTACCGTGATGACCCTAGATATTTGGACAGACAGGTCTGAGCAAACATTGTAGACCCAGATCAAAGTGCTCCTGAAGGAGCAGTTTGATCAGGGTCTCCAACATTTGCCATTCACTAAGCATCATTTGGATGCATCAATGTGTGTAAAATCCTTTTTATGATAATTTTTTAACAATAATTGATTGACTTTTTGGTGTCCGAAATTTTAGGGTCATTACGGTATATCTCCAAAACTGTTTAAGAGATTCACATCATAATTGGCAACGTGGATTGATAGTCTGACACTTTGAAGGACTTGAGGTCACTCTGACATACATATCATGCTTCAGTGATTTTGCTTCATATTTTAAGCACTGTTTAGTGGGTTGTCATCATATACCTGGGATAATGGTAATTCAGTCTGACACTGCAAATGACCTCATATATTTGTAGGATTTTGTAACTGTGAGAATCAGGCACCCATGAGGCACGCTTCGCTGTCTCCTGACAACTCATGTTTCAAAGGGATACAACTTAATAACTTCCTGTTTGCTTCCCTGGTAAACGAAGCCCTCTCGAAGCAGGGTCTATTCTTTTTCAAAGGAAAGAATTTGCTCTCAGGGGAGGCTCTTCTTTTTCTTGAAGAGTTGATCCCAAGGTAGCCAAAAATGAAAAGAGTTGGTGCCCTTGAAACTGTTAAGCTGAGCACTTATAAAGGCCAATTATTTCAGGGAAAAATTTAGGGAGCAATTTTTTTCCAATCAGAGTAGCTCTTCTTTGAAAATGGATTTGTCTACCAGGGCCCAGTTGTTCAAAGCATCATTAGCCTACTGAGCCCGTTAAGAGGTCAACTCGTCAAGTGTTTTATGATTTTATGGCCAAATACACTGATAATTTTTGTTAGTTAGAAGGTTTTGCAATGCAAAAGCTTCTCACATTTTTTTCAACAAAAAATATTGGCATATTTGAGATATTAACGTTTGAAATTTCAACAAAACGTTAACTAAGGAAGTTGTTAGTTTTGAACAACCGGGCCCAGGAAAGTAAATATACTATGTTCTGTTATATTATATGTGTCTCTTCTATGTAGAGCATTTTCTATGGACTTGGAAATAGAGATGCAATAGCAACTTATGCTGTCGTAAAATTGTGAAGTCAAAGCTTCAAAAGGGCAATAATATGCAGTATACTGCATAAATTGGACAGAATATAGTATGAACACAATGTGCACATTGAAAAAGTGAAACATCGATTATGACCAGTTGTGATTAGTTAATTACTCATATGCTGCAAATGAGTAATGATTGAGTAATGGGATTAATCATCAAAGCACTAGTAAAGCCTTAATGCTTTAAGTGCCAAAAATGAAAAGAGTTAATTTAATTTTGCAAACAGAGTAGATTCAGTTGAGGCAGCTCATCAGAGCTCCAGATAAGGAGTAACAGGGATAATTTTGGGATAATTTTCCATATTGCTCCATAAAAACATGTTGTGACCCCTCATTAGAACAATCTCACCAAGACAGTTTTAATGAGAGGTCACAACATATGTTTTCATTGAAAAATAAGAAAATTATCTCAGAATTATCTTCAAAAAACCCACCTTATCTAGAGCTGTAAGCTCATAATGAATTTTTTGACACTTC
Source organism: Ctena decussata (assembly GCA_963989385.1). Taxonomy (NCBI): domain Eukaryota; kingdom Metazoa; phylum Mollusca; class Bivalvia; order Lucinida; family Lucinidae; genus Ctena; species Ctena decussata. The sequence continues at coordinate 35,284,283 of OZ022507.1, read as the reverse complement.
AAAGGTCAAACAAAGTAAACTTTAATTCTAGACAGTGAATGTAGATTTCTTACATCATTAGGCTAAAAAGCTCAGTGATGCAAGTTTTGCAGAGAAGCTTCCTAATTATTGTGACCAAGGAATTTATATATTTTGAAATTCAGTATCATAATGGTTCAGGTGTGCACAAATATATAGTTATACAACACAGTGATTGCATAGCTGGTAAGGGTAATAACCAGGTAACAACATGTCATGATTAATACTATGAAATAAGATGTATAAAGTGTCTCTTTACGTCACCCCCTGGGAAAATTGCCAGTCTTTTATTCCCAGATCATTCACAGAAGAGAAAGAGAAGAAAAAAAAAGAATATAATCTTGGGACTCCAAATATGCTAGGGTTTTGATAGCAATGTATAAATAATTTTATGTTTATTCTCAATGCAAACATATGTTGTGAGCTCATTAGCACTGTCTCTCTGAGGCAGTTCTAACGAGGGGTCACCGCATGTTATATTGAAAGATGAGAAAATTAATCCCAGAATGGCCATCAAAATATGAACCCATATAATCTGGAGGTTTGTAAACTGCTAAATTATTTAGACTTAGATCAGCAGTAAGCAAGGTTGATGTCCTGAAATCATCAATTATTATTTTTGGCAAAGGACGTATTAGTGTCGAAATTGCCTGGAATCATTCAGCCAGTTAACTAGCTGTAATTTATGGTACACTGACCCTGATTAAAATATTTTGAAATCTTGTGTCAAATGGAGACTCTTTTCTGCATATTAACCCTAAATATTAAGAAAGGTACCCTAATGTGCTTAAATATTGGGACACTGAAAAACATTAATTTTCCATTTGGAACAAAAGTAAGTAGGAAAGTTCCCAGATCCCACCAAAGACACCATGTGGGAAAAAGACAGCACATTATTAGTCACCACCAAAGACATCACCAGTGACGGCCATGTGAGTGGCCATTTTCCATGTAGGTGGTCATGGGGCTAGCCTTAACATCACAAACAATATATCAATATATTAGTAACAGACTCACTTTCATTTCTCCTTCAGCTGATTCAAGAAGAGCAGTTGTCAGTTACTGGTGAAAGTAAGTGCACTTAGTACTGGTTAACTGCTTTGGAGGTCTAAACCTGCCCAGGAATAGTGTGGTTAGGTTAACTGACCGTCCCGACATGATCATAGCTGTTTGCCATGGATGTTAAACAATAACACAACAACAACAACATCAGTAACAGACATAGCAACAAACAACACATAAAACAAACAAGAAGAACCAAAACGGAATTGCCGCCTTGGGACGGCTAGTAATGAAATTACTGGGGGGCTAATAATGGTTTGCAGTCGTTACCAACCCTCCATTTTAAATGGAAAATTAATGTTTTTTATGTGTCCCAATATTTAAGGTTTTTAAGATATGTCTGACCAAACACTGAAGACCTAGAAATGACTGCTTCTAAGGATTCCCATAAAAAGTTGTTTGAATGCAAGAAAAGTAAACTGCACTCACCTGAATGACATTGACCTTCCTCAGATAGTGAAAACATGGACTTGTTCAAATTTAAAAAAAAGCAAAAAAAACACTATCAACATGTATTTTAGTGTCCCTGTATATAGGGTAAGTACTTCAGTGCATTAAAGAGTCATGTGGTCAAGTGGTTGGAGGCACTCGGTTATAGTGGCAGGTTCAAATCTACGTTTGGCCAGCTAGCAACGGGAAAACTTTCTGTCAACCCAGCAGTAAATGGGTACCATTTTGGAATCAGGGAAGAATAAAGGTATATATATAATAGTGAAAGGAGAGGGATGTGTTCTGCCTTTCATATGCTGTGCCAAAGACATGTCAGGCCTCTAATGTTTAACACTACTGCCCCTATGGCCACTAGGCTATGGGAAGCCTGGGGCCGTATTCATAAAATGACTTAAGCCGTTGCTATGATGTTGCTAAGGCTGAATTTCTATAAAGGAGATTACCTACAACTATGAAATTTCCTCTGGAGGAACAGTCTTTGTAAGACTGTTCCTCCAGAGCAAATTTCATCATTGTAGGGAATCTCCAACATATAAATTTACCCTTAGCAACAACATAGCAATGACTTAAGTCGTTTTATGAATACGGCCCCTGTGTCTTTACTATTATATGCTTTCATGAACATGTATTGTTATTGAATAAATTGTAAAAAATTGGCTAATTTATTTTTGCAGGAGATGTACAAATATATGTTGAAACATCACAAGAAGCCAGCAAAGATAGATATCCGTAACAAGGCCAACTTAACTCCACTCACACTTGCCAGTCGACTCGGACGTCATAAAATCTTCAAGGAAATTCTAGAGCTTAACAGCATAGTAAGTTATGGGACCTAATGCCTAGCGTCTCATAATATGGGTCTCAGCAAAAAGTGTAGACCCAGATCAGATAATGCAGAGCGTGGCCAGATATCTTGCCCTGTGGCTAATCACTACCACGTGTCTACTCTAAATTTTTTAACATATATAGACTTACATTCACCAGTTATGTCTTATAAAAATATAACAGAGATTTCGAAGTCAATAACCCAATACATTGATTGAAAAGTAATGTTTTCACAGCCTTATCCTACAGCTAATTGTTTGGCATTGAAAATAAATGGCAAATTATCCACACATATACACTACAAAATTGTGTCCAGAGAACAGATACCTTTTTCCATTTTAAAATATATTGTGAATATCGACAGTTTCTTAAATACTTATTTTCGCCAAAAGAAATATAATACATAAATAACACTCACAATGTTTTGAATTTGCTTAGGACTTTGATGTATTCCTGCTTCTAAAGGATCAAACTATTCAGCACTTATTAGATAATATTTTATATATTTATTATAATAAAAATATTTCATTGACAATAAAAACATGCTGTGACTCCCTGACTGAGATAGTTCTAATAGAGGGGCCATAACCTGTTAAGATGAACATAAAGAAAATATTGCAGAAGTATTATTGAAATCTATCATGATTTTACGAGGCCTAAAGCAGGTTTTGTGCATAGACTGTGTATAGAATCAATGCATATCTTTTATCATCACAATAGCCATTATATGAAATAATAGTTACATTTCCTGGGACTTCATATATCTGTAATTGCCCTGATAAATCTGTGGTTTTAGGTGACTCGATACACTTTCAGGGGAAGCAACTTTGCCATTTTCATTTTTGTTTACCCGTCCCAGTGGGGTCAACTCTTAAAGGAAAGAACTTGCTCCCCTAAGTTGACCTTATTTTGGAAGGACTGCCTTATCTTAGGAACCAAATAGGCAAGTCACCAAAGTTATTTCCCTTTGTGAAAATTGTGGTAAAACATGGATGTGTGCCCATACACCTACGTTATAAAGTTCTGTAAGTATCAAGGCACTTTTACCAGTTACTGTTATTATTAGCCTTTATTTTGTACCAGTTGATTTTACTATCAGATTATGTGACTGAATTTCACTTGTGAAAAGACAAACCATTAATGCTAACAGTGAAGACCTTCATCAGACTGCTGTCTGATTGGAATCTACACTTTTTGCACAGGCCTTGCTGTCTTAATATGCAGGGTTGTTGTGGGTATTTTTCCATGGGTAGCTGGGCATTATCTGGGACAGTTTGACAGCTTTCATTCAGGTTTGTGGTTACTATTAAGGCATTTAATAAAAGTGTAGTCTTTTCATTGTTTGGCTTAGGTCTCTCACTATTGCTTTCACCAGGAGCACCAGTTTTGCCCCATCCTTGCTTAATGACCTGTTTGACATAAGTGAAATATTCTTGAATGGATGTTAAAATCCATGTAAAACTATGATTATACCCCTGGCAAACATAACAAAGTCTGTTCATCCCTTTGACTGTCGATCTTTTTGTCAGCTTTTGTGTCAGAGTTTTGCATTAAACCTTTTAGATTGCTCATATTCAGATGGTGGCGCTAGCTGGGGATATACTTTGGCCCTCAAGCTGCCCTGGCCCCACTTATTCTGTCAGAACATACGGATTTCATGATTCAAACTTGCCTTATTAAAAACTTTGACCACAGAGTCTGATCAGCCCTTCATTATTGCCTAGATCATTTGTTCTTATATACTATAAAACACTCGCATTAGTGGCATGTAATTTGGCAGTATTTATGTACATTCAAAACTTTAATTTGGTGGATTTATGGTTTCTGAAAAGAAAAGTGAATTAACGATTTTGTCTTTATCGGCTATATGAGCCAGAATTCTACATAGTGATTTGTGTTATATGGGAGGATGCAATTCTAACTTGTTTAAATTTACTTGACTGCTTAAATAGGTTTTTGAGTTGCTTTTGATTTACATGTTTTAATCATTCCTGTTTGATGGATGCATGGTCAGTAGTCAGCTTCGGTAAACAAGACCCTAAGTATGAAAGGCAGGGCCAAAACATGTTGATTGATGTAAGACCTGTCACAGACGATTAACTCTGATTGTCATGGCTGATATAATGATCATTGAGTACAACAAATATACTTAGCTTCGGTACTAAATGGCAGTTTATCGGCAAAATACAATGGCCACCAAATGGAAGCATATTACAGTTGAAAGCAATGGTCTTGTGCAACCTTGTCTATACTATAGCTGTTAATTGGGATTTTTGGAATCTGAGCTGTATTTATATGTTTATACTGGACTAGTCGGTCTTACACTAATCCATTTTTATTCCCAATTAAAAATATTGATAGAAACTTTACGTCATAATGGCTATTTGCTGTGCAATAAATACGTAAATCAGCTATGACCTTTTGTCGAGTTTCTAAATGATTGGCCGATTTTCTAATTAACAAACTGTTCAGCTGTGAAATGTTTGGGCTGCTGCTGAGACTCGTGGTCAATCAATATGTTAATATTGATTAACCAATAGTGCTAAGTATTTGAACAGAAGGGCCTGGGCAATCAGTGTTGACCCTGATCAGACTGCTCCTAAGGAGCAGCCTGATCTGGGTCTGCACTGTTTGTGGCTTTGACAAATTGCCAAATAGTTAGAAAAGTTTTTTTTCCAAATTTTAAGATAGCTACAGTAAATTGTTAAGGTGCCGGGTATTTGCGATACTTACCGTGTTTCTCTGGCTTCATAGTCTGTGGAATGGTCTTGTTCTAATTGTAAACAAACCTTAGCGACAGAAAAAGCAAACATTGGGATTTCTGCCATCTCAAAATGTGTACCTTTTGGTCTTTTCAAATGGGGAAGAGGTGGATCAGCCTGCAACTACGTGCACTTAATCAGTATTTTTTTTTCACATCAGTTACTAATCAAAGAATCACTAGAAATTATTGATGGGAAATTGAAATCTAATATGGACACCGATTTTCATTTTCACTGTTTGTTCATCCTGTTTTGGTATTATTGCATTTAAAGTGGGTTACATGACATTACCTAATTTTGCATAGTAACCCAGTAACACAGTGTTTGTTAGCATATTAGGTTGTATTTAGTTTTGTGCCGATTATGTCACTTTAATATGCTGTTTGATTATGTCACTATACTGGTTGATGGAGCAGATTTTAATGAAGCCATATAGATTTGAATTAAAATTCATACAAAACCGTTTGTACAGATTATTTATTTTCGGAAATTTATGTTTTTTTTCCCACAAGTCAAGTTGGTCTTATGGTGTGTGTTTTAATATTGTCAGTATGATCCTGAGCTGTCCACATATAAGAGTAACCATAAAAACTACTACTAATTTGTGTGGGAGATGGCACAGACCTGAATAGCGAATAGGTTTTGGTGACCTTGTCTCTTTTCAATGTCACAGGAGGACTTGAAATGTTGATTTTTCTTATGTCTGCATGGTTCTGTTGTATTGGTTTGTAGATTTTCACCAGACTTGCATGTATACATCATTGAGACAATTAAGCCAAAGAGCTGGTTATATTGTGATGACCTTGACCCCATTTTCATGGTAGCAGGTGATCTCTCTAAAAACTAGACAATTTTGATGAACCAGTGGATGGATTTTCATCAAACTTGCATGGATATGTTATTGTGACAAGCCAAAAAGCTAGTTAAGTTTTGCTGACTTTTACAGAATTTCAAGGTCACAGGAGAACATTACCTTAAGTTAAGAGCTCTTGACACTGCAGGGAACACACTGATAGGGGGCAGTTGTTTTCTCATATAAAAATGTTTCTGTTTACATGTATTGCGGAACAAAACATTTTCATTTGCCCAAGAGGGACTGCGTTGATATGTAATTATCAGATGATGTACCTTCCTAGAATTTTAACTTTGGTAATCTGATTTGACCCTCGGGTTCAGACCAGTGATTTGCTTGTCATTATTTACAGTGGTCTCATATTCCTACTATTATTGGCATATCATATTGTCAGTTCCAAGATACGTACCATAATTTAAATAAATACTTTTAAGCACTTCTATCATTTAACTTGATTTTCCTAAAATTAGAACAAATATATTTTAACAGTCAAGCCATAATTCTGTAACTATCATCCGAATGGCAAACGATCAGACTGCTCCTTATGGGAGCAGTCTGATTTAGGTCTACACTGTTTGCTTCAACATTTCTGTCCCAATTTTTATGGAAGCTACAAAATTATTTTGCTATTTTTGGTATTCTTAGATCTTTGGTTTGATTACATTGAAGGAAAACATGAAAGAGAGGCTGCTTGAAAAGAACTATCATTTGATACTCTTATTATGATTGAAGCTATTTTGGTTTCAGTTATTGACAATTTTCGAACAGAAAATTTTTATGAAGGTTATTACCTGGACTACCATTACCATTACCAATACCAGTTTCATTATAAAAATGCCTTTTCTTTATCTGCATAGTAAATACTTCTATTCTTCTGAATCTGTTGCTGCTGACAAAACTGCCGGATTTTATTGAAAATTGTTGTTTTGCCTAGTTTATTTTCTTTGTTGGAGTTCCTTGACTAAAAATAATTTTGTCTCTTGTCCGTAAGTGTGTGACCTGTGACATCCTTTGACTTATCAATTACTATTTATTATAATGAGCTCTTGCGGAGTTTCCAGCATGGGGAATAAGTAAACAATATCACAAAATGTAATGCAGCATGACATCAGCCACGCTGTCAGTTTTTGGCAAGAAGTAAGGAAATACTGCAAATTGGTGTGCAAAGCAAAGGCAGGAAATCCCTCACAAAACAACTGATTTAATACTTTTCACTTTTATTGAAACTTATTAATATCCTTGTTATAAATGCATTCCAATAAATTTGAAAAAATATCTGCAAAACTATAATGCATTTGAAACACCATGTAATGCATTTGAAAGGCCAGCAACTTTTAATGGGGTGGTCAGGTTCTGTGATGGTGCTGTGTGACTTTCAGTGCGGGACATCCTACTAATTTGGATAACACTAGGGCAAGGCCGGGCTGTGCTTGCAGCAGGTGCGGGATGGGGTTGTTTGGATGTGTTTAGTCTCAGCTATCTTATCTTTTCCTTTTTCCTCTCTCTGGGAGATGGCTTGATATAGACTGAAATACTGTATCAAAGAGCTGTTAAACCCAAAATAACCAACCAACCAGAAACCTTAAGGTACTCACAAATTTAACATGCTCAGACTGTTAGTTCGGAGCAAGACAATATCATTTTGAACTATAAGCAACCCTTTGGATGGCCCTTTCCCTGTGTTGCACATTACATATAGATAATGGACCTTCATTTCTATTTTCAGGAGTTCTGGAGATACAGTAACGTGACATGCTCAGCATATCCCCTTACAGAGATAGATTCCATTAGTCCTTCAGGGGAGACAAGTAAGTTGTAGGTTCTGGCAGAAAGCTCCAGGTCCCATGGTCTCACCACATAGCTTTTCTCAGTTGTGAGCTTCAGCCAGATAAACTATCATCAATGGTTTTAGGAAATTCATGTTTTCCTGGCTTCAGCTGATTTTGATTGCTGACCGTATAAAATCTAGATTATAAAATGAAAAGTAAACTTGTATAGTCATACAGTACATAAAACTGTATATTAACCCTTTCGCTGCCAAATATATAGTGAAAAGTTCCCCTCAGCGCCAAATATTTTTTTCATATTTTGCTATCGCAGGGTTCAGCTATTAAATCTTACATTTCTCATGAATTAAAGATGGTATGAAGCTCAAACTTTGAGCACAACCAGTTTAATTGTTTTCCAACAGTTTGCAATAATATTATTCCAAATTTCTTGAATTTTACGGCCTATTTAACAGATAATAAGTGATCAGGAGCACATATATGTATTCTAGAGGCTAAACCGTATTTTTCTAAAGAATACAACTTTGACAAATAGCAATTTTATTACAAATTCTATTGAAACATTGTATTTAATGCTCTCCATGTCTTAGAACCTGATTTCTCAATAGGAGGCATTGTTCTTGGGTCATGTCTATATTCTAGCACCCGTTATATTAGAAATGCGTGCTTCAAATGGCATTTCAGGTACCTCCTATTACAGTTTTCCAACATATTTGAACCTCAACACATATTTTGTATGATGCTAAGATACTATGGCAATGTGTATAAAATTGTCAATGTACTCATTTCGTTCCAACACTTTCATACAAAGGTGCTACTTTACCCCACCCCCCCAGAAAGCAGCGCCAAGTACAGAAATTCAGATGTGGGCCAAAATGTCATTTTATCTCAGCATATATTACGCTAGAGTCAACAAAACTTTGTAAACTATAGTTTATTTACTCACATTATCCATACCCTTCAGTGCCATTTAACCATATATCTTCAACATCTGCTCCCTTAGGCAACCAACATTTAGCTTCAGACGCCATTTTGAATGGCAAAAACACAACTTTTTCCCTTTTTTGAAAACACGTTTTCACTATCTATCTACTTTCGTTTTTGTTCATTGTTTGGTCTGTTTACACACCGCATATGACCTTTGGATTGATTTCCAGTGTATTGTGAATTTCACCACATCGTGAAGCTTACTTATGGTTGGTTAAAAACAAGTACTAGCTTTGTCGACGCAAGTCGCCTATGGCAGTCGGCCAGGTAGTCGACTCCAGTTGCCTACGGCAGCGAAAGGGTTAAGTAATATGTAACACTTCATATTTGCCAGGCTTCTATTGCATAGCTTTCAAAGTACATGTGTTATTATTTACTTCTTATTGAAATGTCTTAAATGAAACAATGATTAGACTTGTTGCATTTCATTTCTCATTGAAAAACAGGGCGGAGTCCAAGAACCTTCCTGCACATCAGCCAATAAATGGCATTATTTTGACATATTTGCTTGTTGTTACGTGTTTTTAAGCCACAGTTGTGGTAAAAGGTCCCAACTTTCACTGTTTCTAGTCTGACATCAACAATTCTTAGTCTTTCATTCTCAAAAAACCCATGTCAGCATAGGATTCAGAAAGTGTAGAATGAGAACAAATTAGAATGTAAATAAAAGTATTGAACACACTATTTTGAATTTTCATTGGACCATGAAAAATATAAGTTAATTTTCAGCAAAAAGCTATTTGGTCTTCATGGACAAGAAGTTAAGCTGATGTTATTCCTTGCCCAATGAAAGCTCAATATTGAGCTTTCATTGGGCAGTGGAAAACATTGGATAATTTAATGTCTACAAGAGGGCCATCAGGCTTCACAGACATTAAACTAAGCTAATGTTTATCATTGCCCAATGAGGGCTCAAATACTGTCTTCAGTTCTTAAAATCTGCATAAAGCAAGTCTTTACCAATTGTATATTTACAGATTATAATTCTGCTCTGATGATAGTGATCAATGGAGAGGAAGACGATCACTTAGAAATGTTGGAGGGTGGGGTAATGAGACAGCTGCTGGATGACAAGTGGAAAACTTTTGCCAGGGTAGGATTTAAGAAAAATAAAATACAGTAGTTTATAAATGCATTTGATTAGTCGCACATTTACAGTAATTGTAATTCAGATCTGTATACAATAATGGAAGCCTGGATGCCTACCACTTCATATGAATCTGACATGTCTAATATTTCGTGTCATCGACATTTACAAGACTCTATCCTTCTTTTAGCTATATTGTCCTATTTAGTAGGCTGGTAATTCTTCTTTCAGAAGCCACGCCTACTTTAAATAGGTATGTATCTTTTCATTAACTGTAAGTTTAATCACAGACTTATTGTGAGACATTGGTTTAAACTTATTTATTTCATTCAAGTAAACGTATAAGTACTAGTACAAGAAGTTAAAGGATTTGAACGGAAGCTATTGAAAGCTTATATATATCATCTCCTTCAGATAGGACGGCTTGTAGTTAAAACATATACATGAAATATTATTGTGAGACATTGAACACATGCAATTTTGTTTGTTGGACTATATTACTTGATATGTAGTTGCTGCATTGGTCAGTTTTACACTATCAGGTGATTTTTGATTGACATGCTGGGTGTTGCTTGGAAAGGTCTGTTCATTTTAAGTGGTGGTTTTTACCAGATTTTTAACCCCTTAAGAACTCAAAAATGATTACAAACTGCTTAATATGCTTGCTTCAGAAGCAATCAGTTTTATCCAGTTCTTATTTGGAAATTGTGCATGATATTTCACCTTGTATATGCCTGCATATATTGTAGATACAGATGTAATTGCAGTATTTAAATATTTCATGGGAGAGAAATCTATCTAAATTAACCTCCCTTTGGAAAAGTCTGAAAAACGACACAGTACACCACTGGTTTCCAAAAGATGCAGGTCTTTGGCAAGCTCAGGCTTTGAAAAGCATAGCAATTCTTTAGTTGATAATCAAGTTATGGGACTGAATACTCAGCTATTCTGCCTAAAAGCTTTAATGCATTTGAACCTAATTTGTTGTTTCTTTTTCAGAGGAGGTTTTTCGAGAGGTTAATTCTTACCTTCATCTACCTATCACTGATCAGTGTTGCTATATATCTACGACCAGCATCAGGGCTCCTAGACTATAATGAACCTAAAGATGCTGTAAGTTGAGGTCATTCCATATTTTTTTTCTAGTAAATGCCGCAGGGCATTACTGACCGACAAACAGAATTACTACTCATCAGGTCAGTGCTAGAGGAGAACTATTTTTCAATTCTACCACTCAAAAATGACAAAAACCGATACTTTTCCTTCAGCCTTCCAAACCTTTTTGTCTGTGATGTTTTTGCATGATCCCTCTAATATTCTTCTGTGTAACACAGATATATATACTAATACCCTTTTTCGTGCAGTGTAACACAGATAAATGTACATTTTTCTGACAATTGTATTGTGAAAAAGAGACGCAGTCTGGCATAAAGAAACGTCATCAAAACGTGACAAAAAATTTTCATTAGTTACCAATGATGTCAGCAATTGGACTCACACACTAGGAAACAGTTAATTGTTGCAGAATAAAGCGCAAACATTTTCCATTGCTTCTATACTCACATTGTGCTAGAATTAGATATTTGTTTTGGGGAACTAGGTAAATTCGGACAGTGAAATTGTTTCCTTTATATGCCAGTTGTTTGGAATTATAATAAAATTAACCGGACAAACAGTGAAAATCCTGATGAGACGGCTCATTATGAGCCGTCTCATCTGGAGTTTCACTGTTTGCAATGGTATGTCTGAATTTACCCGCTGTCTGAAATTACCTGACTTGACCCAAGTGCTATGTTTGATTTCTATTTTTCAGATTCGTTTTACCTGTGAGATTATTGTATGTTTATTCACTGTGGGATATATTGTACTAGAAGTTGTAGAAATTGGATCTCAGGGGGTTATAGGATTTATAAAAAATTGTGTAAGTATACTAAACCAGCAGTTTCAGGATTTAATTCCTATTTTCAAACTTCCCTAGGAAAATTTGGGTTCTCATTTAAAGTGGTCATTATGGTTATTTCATAAATTTGATAAATGACTGTGAGTCTAAGATTCCATTTGCAGTTTAAATGGGATTTCTTTGCCTTAAAACTTACCATTTTTCAATAGAAAACATAACATAGTCACGGACAGCATTTTTACATTTCACTCCCGTAACCAAGTGTTACATAGCATGTGGTTGTATATTTATGGTATGAATTGGTAGCCTCTAAATAACACTGACACCATATGATAAATGATTTTCCAGAAAATTCATTTTGAGGAGAATCTTCTCCTCAAAATTTTGATTCATTCATTGCTGCATTTGCCACTATGCTCTTTTAACATGACATTTGTTATCTGTTATATTGCCATCTGAAATTTAAAGTGGAATTTACTTTTTAAAACTACTGTAATAAACTTGATTATTGTCTTGTCTGCAACTAGCAGAAGCAACGCAAGACATAGGTGTTACTTTTACAGTGCCATAGGCGGTGTCGGTGGCAACTGGAGCATAAACTTTCGTTGGATTTTCTGTTATTTGACAACATGCAAACAGTTGAGACACCACTTTGAGTGGCATTCTTATTAAAGAAAAAGTGTAAGGTAACAACGTTAATATTCGAGTAGACTTTTGTCTTAGTGTTTTTGCTATGAAGAGTTTTCCTGCTGATTTCATGGTAACTTTTAACATATTTCTCTATGAAAACATAATGTGGATCTTCATAAGAACTGTGGGTGTTCTAATGACGGGAACAGTTCATATGCTTTTATGGAGAATTAGCAGAATTTGCCTCAGAATCACCATTAAGGTGAATGGGTACACTTTCAGGGGAATCAACTCTGCCATTTTCATTTTTGCCTCTTTTCTAAAATGGGGTAACTCCCTCGGGAGCAAAATTTTTCATTTCAGAGTAGGCCAATCTGCAGGGCTTCAGTGTAAGCAAAATGGCAATCACAAAAGTTGCCTCCCTTCACAAAAATGGAAGAGACAGTGAAGATGTACCCATACACCTTAAAAACTCATGTTGACTACACTTGACAGCTATTCTCTTTCATTTCATTACAGCGGCATGCTCCGGCCCATACTGTGTTCCTTTTATCATGTGTGATAATATTAGCATGTATACCATTCCGTTTTCTACATCTACAACAAGTAGAGGATATTTTGTTAATTCTTGCCATTCCTGGGTCTTGGTTTTTCTTGCTCTTTTTCGCAAGGTAAGTTCTGATATATTGCAGCACTTTGTTTAGTGTGAGTCATGACTATGGGTTGTGTTTGTTTGAGTTGGAAGATTATGATCGGTTATGCTTGTTTTAGATGACTCATATCTAAGGATTGTGCTTGTTTGGGCTATAAATATAACTACAGTAGAACTTCAATGGCTCAAACCATGAAGGCTTGTTTACCGTGCCTGGCTAGAACTCATTCCTATGTCCCTTGAGGTGAGTTTATACAGAAACTAACCCTGGATGGCTGGAACTACCTTTGGCTGGAACTAATTTTTATGGTCCATACCTGTTTGAACTATTGAAGTTCTGCTGTAGTTGCTTTACCCATGAGAACAACCAGACACCTACAAAGAAGCTGCACACCTTTACAGTCCAGCTAGAGTTTGCAATGGATAGTTATATGTTGCACAATGATAGATTTATTCTGACTAAGCAGCAAACAAGGTTTAGTTTGACCATGCAGCATGCAATAGGTGTTACAAACTATGGGAGATAATCAAAGTACATAGTTTCAAATAGGTATAGATAAATTTTGTTTTCTTTAGATGTACATACGCAGCTAGAGCTCCAGAGAAGGATGGATAGTTTCTCCCTTCATGAAAACGTACCTTGTGACTCCTCATTAGAGCCGTCTCACTGAGGCAGTTCTATGATAGGGCAAAATATTTTTATGATTGAAGATTAACAGAAATTATCAGAGCTAACATAACTCTTTTATAACTGTAGCTCTGCAATAACTATATATGGCAAAAGTGTATGACTACAGTTTCATGTTTTCAAGCCATGTTTTTCAAAGGGAGACAACTTTTATGACTTCCTATTTGCTTCCCTTTTTGACAAAAGCTTCCAAATAGGGACCAACTCCTAAAGGAAAGAATTTGCTCCTACAGGAGCAAATTATTTCCTTTGAGAGTTGGTCCTGTTGAAAAGGGAGGCAAAGATGAAAATTGTGGAGTTGCTTCCCCTTAAGATCTATCCACATACCTTAAATTCAGTCAGTGTTAAATTTTGTCACCAGACTGACATACTGATTGGAACTGATACTCCAAACTGTTATTTATCAAAGCAATGAATTTTACAATTGTAACCAGGTTTCCCATGAAGCCTAAAAAAGTTTTGTTTGTTATAGGCATCATAGGTGTGTTTTTTTCATGCATCAACATTAATATTTGCTGTGTCCCAAAGAAGTTGTTAACACACAAGGCTTTCTCATAGCCACATGTATGTTTCAGAGGGTATCCAGACACTGGTCCGTTTATAGTCATGTTTTATGTCATGATGAGAACCGACGTCTTGAGGTTCTCCATCATTTGGGGGATTTTCATAATGCAGTTTTCTGTTGGTAATTAAGAGTGATTTGACCCCCATTTTAATCTTACATTCACACTGTGGGCCATTTTTGCACAGACTTTGAGGTTCGTGCTCACACCTGAATGATAATTTTAATCATGTTTTCACAGCACTAGCACTAAGTCATACATTCAAGAAAAAGCATAAAACAATTATATGTAATTGAATGGATATTTCTGTAATTTGCCTAAAGTATTATGACTTCTAAACCAGTTACTTTTTGAACAGATGATTTTAATAGTATAAACCACAAAAAGTTGCAATTTCTTCAGTAGTATAGATTTGGATCATAGAGATTGTGGTTTGAAAAGCTTATAACAGCTCATTTATTTCATTAATTCACTTTTTACAGCTGTATCAAACCATGCATATGTGCTAATAAACTACTCTAACCATATATGAGAGTATCACTAACACATATCAGATGTATCTGATATTAAAAATTAATGATTTAGAAATACATTAATATCTGCATCAGCTATTAATCATTTTGAATTAAGCTTATGCAAGGGAAAAATAGCAAGTACGAATAGGCTTTCCTGGCCAGCCTATACATCTGTACTGTCCTACCAAAGAAGCCCTACCTAGTTTTTTGTTTGCTTGAAAATTTCAGGAGCAGTAAGTTATTGTCTTGCTATAAAGAAAAATATGGTCTTGGCATAGGTGGATCATAAATAACTAATATACCGTTATATTTTTTCCCAATCAGGCCTAAAAAAAAGTCTAGATTGCATTCTATTAGCATGTCTCTTTTGACAGTTGGATCAGGAAGCAACATAATGATAACCTTAGAGCTGACATAACTGACATATTTTACATATTGCAAAGTCAGGTTATATGCTTGATAAGAAGTTCTGTTAAAAGTAAGAGATAGGTGGAAGGGCATAGGAAAACTGATCTTTTTTGACTTTCCACTATAATAAAATGATTCACTCAGCATAGATTGTTGATACAAACAGCAAAACTCAGATCAGAATCCATGATGAGCAGGCTGATAAAAGGGACATTTGAGTCATGGCATGAAATAATTGGTGCTTATGGCCTATATGACCAGCAAATCAGATCAGCCTGCCTATATCCCATCCAGTCTGTCTGGTCAGAGCATTTGGTGTTTGCACAGGCAATGATTATACCCTGAGACATACACAGGCATAAAACTAAAGACTATCTAGAATGCATGGATTCACAGACTGTTTTTAGTGTTCCCAGTTTACTGGCTACACTAAGCAATCTTTTTGTATGTCATATAAAATGTACATTATAAAAATGGTCATTTCCATTTTTCCTTGAACATTCATCTTTCCAATAACAGTCAGACCTGGCATGTGCATCTGGCATGACATAGCCTTCTTTAGCATGACATAACCTTCAGTGGAATTTTTCATGTATTTCTGCAAGTGTTTAAACATGTATTTCTGCAAATATTTTGACATGTATTTCTGCAAATATTTTGAAACACTTTTGTTTCAATCACTGTTAATATGTAATGTTGCCATTTTCTTGCTCATACTAATCATCAGCACTGTTTGTTCCCATACTTACCAAAAATATTCAGCTGAATGTTCGAGTGAACGGTGCCGACCCATGTTTTGCGTGGGCTTGTACTTTTTGCCAACATTTTTAAAATATCCCTTGCAAGAATTACTTATCTATTTTTACAAGGGGCCAAGGGCATGTAGAATTGAGGAAAACAATACGTAAACCTACCAAAGTGAGATGACCAATGAGAAAAAAAAAAAGAAAAAAAAAAAAAATGCCTGTCTTGAATTATTTTAAACTTTTAGTCTAGACTTCCTTCATTAAAGAAAACATATGGTTAAACCTCTTTGCTCAAATATTCACTCATGCTAGAAGAATTGGCAGTCAATCAAGACTGACTTTGAGAGCAAAATTTTAAGGGAACACTGGCAAGCTAGAAATCAGGCAATTTCTAATTGTATTTTGGGGAAATGTTTAGCACCAAATTTGCCAAAAATATTTTTGCAATGGGAAATGTTCCATTTTTGGCTTCAAATTTTGGTCAGGAAAATCCCCGTTTGGAATTATCCAAATTCAGAGATAGAATTTTTTTTATGTTATTATGAAAGCTGTAGTACCTGAATATTTATGGTAGATACTATTTGTTTTAACAGGAGTGTGCCACTAACAGGGCCTTTTGTGACTATGATTTATAAGATGTGTATTGGAGATCTGTTCAGATTTGGACTCATTTATCTTATATTTCTCATTGGTTTTACACAAGGTAGGTTCTAAGTGGTTTGTCATAAGACATTCCATTTACCAGGTACATGTGTATTTACCAGTAACAAACATTATGTGTACAGAAACTTTTGCAACTTTTGTGGCAAGGTAAAAAAAGATTATAAGTTTTTCTTTGCAAGTACAATTTTATGAGAGTTTAATAAAGATTTGTTTATTTCTGCTTAAGATCTTTTCTCTGATGTCTGTGGCCATCAGCAGAGTATTGTTTAATCAACTTTGAAACTGCACAGCAAAGGTCATTACATAAAGTGTTGCTGATGTTTTATCAGCTGGCAGTTTTAGTTCCATAGAAAGTTATTTGTCTAGACATAAATTCCATTAAATTTACACCTTAGAAATGATATGACCTAACACTTATTCCATCAAAGTTAAAAAAATTGTGGAAACTACAATTAAAAAAAAAAAATTCTGAAACTTTCAAACAGATATTTAAATTTTGTATTATTGTTAATTTGTCCAAATTCCATAAGATTTCAACCTTCAATTTTATTGTTCAAAGTCATGATTCAAAATTGTTGAAAAGGATGTAAATCCCCAAAAGTCTACAGCCATCATGATTTAAATAAAGTCAATAAATGTTGTAGACCCCTTCATGTATGGGCAAATACCGTAACTTTCTGTAATATTTCAGGATTTTATTTTTTATTCCGAGACATCAATCAAGAGAGCTTCTCGTCACTTCCAACTACAATCATGACGCTGTTCCAGATGACCTTAGGTGAATTCAAGGTAAGTAAAACCGTCCAGAAATTCAGAAACCACAGATTTTTTGTTGAATCATAATAATTTTTTTCAAGGAAACTGAGTATATGATAGTCCTTTCCACAAAAAAAGATAAATTTTGGAATCATATGAACTCAAATTGTGGCAAATTTACAATAGAGCCCTTTTTGATATATAAAATCATTAATGCAAAATTGTTGACATATTACTTTTGAAGTTATGGCAAATATAAACATCACATCTTCTTTTTATTAATTAAAAACAGGGACTATCAAGTATTAATATGCAGTGTGACAATTTGTCAATGTTATGTGGTCTCTGTGATGCATACAGCATACAAGCATCATGCATATCATTGTTAGTACAATAACAGCTTAAGTGTGCATATTAAAGATTTTTTTTTTCAACCAAATGACTCATTCTCAAATCATTAGATATAGTGACATTTTAATATTTCTTATGCCACCCTTGCCAGAAAATGCAAACTTTAGCACAAAATAGTTCATAATGTGTAAGGTCTACATAGATGAGGATGGTATAAATTGTTAAATAGAGGATCTTACATAAGTGCTCATGTATTGTTGAATTTATTAAACGAGTTGGGGAAAAAGATAAGATGTGAGGCTTGCCGAGCATCTTATTGGTTTTCCCCAACGAGTTTAATAAATTCAGTAATACAGGAGCACTTATGTCAGATTCTGTTTATCATATGACACTAAAATAGGATTTTATAAGCAAAATTTATACTAAAACGTCACGATTTCACCATTCGAAAAGGCGATGTTTTATGCACGTCAACGCATAACGTTACGACGTAATTTGCATATTTAATCCACTAGTGGATTATCGTTTTTAATGCTTGGCTTTATTACACTCTCAGATGCGACGTCATATGATAAACCATGGTTGTCCACATGTAACATGGAATTAAATGACTTGAGAAAATGATATGTTGGAGAAAATCTGAAGTCTCTGTTGAAAGTTTGTAATGTCATGAAAAAATTCGCAGAGCAGTGTTTGCCATGCTCCTATATAAATGACGTCATAGGTCTGTAACCATAGCAACTATGGAATTGCCAGCTGTTGTTCCTAGTACATACGAAGAATGAGGTATCAGTGACGTTACTTTGACATCAGTATGACATCTAAGTTGCTATGGTAACAGATCTATGATGTCATTGGTATAGGAGCTTGGCAAACAATGTATGCCATTCTCCACCAATTTTTCAATGACATTACAAACTGAAGTTCTTCCAACAGAAGCTTCAGTTTTTCTCAAACAAAAATTATTCTCAAGTCATTCAATTCGGTGTTATGTGTGGGAGATAATTCAAGGGCTAAAACTCATTGGTTGTATTATCCCACAGGCAGAAAAACCATGATAATGAGCCACAACACGAGAAAACCAACAAAGTGGTCGTGCGCCCCGGCGCAGACTCTGATCAGCCTGGGCATCCTCCCAGACTGGTCAGAGTCTTTGCTGTCCGCATGGAGGTAGCTTAGACACTTAGCTACCCTTTAAGCTTTTAGCGAACAGTCTGAGCGGACTAGGCAGATGCCTAGGCTGATCTGAGTCTGCGCTATGCACATAACCACATTGTTGGTTTTGTCGTGTTGTGGCTCATATAATCGTTACTTGTCACATACATCAATGTGCATTTGTCATGTCAGTTCACCATGTGTATGTCTGTTGTTTCTAATCCCTGATCAGCTTACTAAAGGAGGTTCAAGCAAGGTATTGAATAGGATTGACCTGTCTAAAAAATTCTCTTATTCCAAGACAGATGGTTTGATTATGTTGTTTATTTTTCATGTGACTGTGACAATACTTTATTTTACTCTGACAATACTGTGACTGTGACAATACTTTTTTTTATTTGACTTAAACTATTTCTATCATGACTCGACTTAATTTTTTCTCAAATGGCTTCAAAGAACTTTTAAAGTGCTTTGTTTCTTATGTGTGGATCATATACTGTTCTAGTTCTCTCACATGTTTATGTGACATGTCTTTCATATTTCAATTGTTTTGTGTGTTTTTTTCTTTCATGTGTGTTGTCTTAGACATGGTTAGACAAATTTCAAACTTTTTCAAAGAGTGCATTTTGAAGCATTTCTATACTTTTATTCTGTACTTTACATGTTTAATGTTTTGCTTCTTACATTTCTTATGTGTTGTGTTAGACATGGTTAGAGAAATTACAAACTCTTTCTTAGAGTGCATTTTGAAACATTTATTTTATCAATTCTACACTTTTGCTATTTGTCTGTTATACTCTACTATTATGTCCCAGGGGGGCATATTGTTTTTGGTGTGGATCCCGTCAGCATCTGCATCTGCATAGCTTGTCGGCATTGTATCTCCTGAATGGATGGATGGATTTTGACAAAACTTGCACAGAACTTTTATTTGGGGGGGGGGGGGGGGGGGGGGGGCAGGGAGGGGTGGAGAACTGATTAGATTTTGATGACCTTGACCCTATTTTGAAGGTCACAGGAGGTCAAAGAATGTTGAAAAATGCCTTGTCGGCGCCATATCTCCTGAATTTTGACGTAGTACGTGAATTTTGCACAAATATATTACTAGGAAATGAAAAAGAACTGATTAGATTTTGGTGACTTTGACTCTATTTTCAAGGGCACAGGAGGTCAAAGAGTGCTGAAAAATGACTTGGATGCACCATATTCCCCGAATGGATGGATGGATGGAATTGAATTAAACTTGCACAGATATATCACTGGGAGGTGGAAAAGAACAAATAAGATTTTGGTGACTGTGACTCTTATTTTCAAGGTCACACAAGGTCAAGGAGAATTGAGAAATGGTTTGTCTACATCATATCTCCCGACTGATGGATTCAAAGATGGATTTGAATCAAACTTGCACAGATTGATGTTTCATTGGGAGATGCAAAACATGTGATTAGATTTTGGTGACCTTGACCATATTTTTAAGGTCACAGGAGGTCAAAGAATGTTGAAAAATGCCTTGTCTGCACCATATCTCATGAATGGATGGATGGATTTTAACCAAACTGGCACAGATATATCACTGGGAGATGGAAAACTGATTAGATTTTGGTAACTTAGACCTCATTTTCAAGGTCACAGAAGGGCACAGAATGATGAAAACTGGTTTGTCTGCACCATATCTCCTAAAAGGATTGATGGATTATGACCAAACGTAGACAAGTATATAATCAGGAAGTGAAAAAGAAAGATTAAATTTTGGTGACCTTGACCCTTTTTATAAGGTCACAGGTCTAAACTTGGCAGCAGTTAGGGAAAATGATAGCGCTGGAAAAGGGCAGGTGGGGGTACATCTGTTTTTGTCAAAAAAACATTTCTAGTTATATACATACATTTTCAATGTTTTTGTTTTGTATGTTATTCTTTTATATGTGTTGTCTTAGACATGGTTAGAGAAATTTTAAACTTTTTCTCAGAGTGCATTTTAAACATATTTGTCATTTCTATACTGTTGCTACATGTATTTGTATTTTATGACCTATCTAAATTTTCTTTTGTGCAATCATTATTTGTGTGTGTGTGTTTTTTGGTGTGTGTGTGTGGGGGGGGGGGGGGGGGGGGGGAGGGAGAGGTGGGGGGGGGGGGGAGAGGTCAGGGGTCAGCAGTTAGATGTTTGGTTTTCTCAAGTCCTCTCACTCAAACCAAACAGTGCCAATACTTGACTGGCATTGCATAAAAAGGTAAATTATCTCCTGTGTGTTGTCTGATTAGATTCTTCCCTTTTCAAGTGTACAATGTAATGAAACCATAGAAAACAAAATATCATTTACAAGTGAAAACTGCGGTCTGTTTGCACAGATGTGCAGATAATTTACACATTCACTATACCATAATGTTCTTAAGTAATGGGACACCTAAAAAACTTAATTTTCCATTTGTCCCAAAAGGAAAAAAAATTATTTTGGGTGTCCCAAAATTTAGGCACATTACAGTATGTTCATTTCCTAAGGCCCCTGTTCAAATAATGCCAATTTTATGTAGGATTGTTTGAGCATGCACACTGTTCACATGCCACAAAACAGGTTTTCAGTTAGGCACCCAGAGTGTGAGGGCATTCTGTACTACCGGCACATCTGTCAGGTGTAAAAAAAATCAAATTCTTCTAATGGGTGGCTGCAAAACTTGGTTTAAATTGCTGCATAATTGCAGGTAAATTGCACAGATGCATACAATTACCATATATTTTCAGTTATAAGATGGGAGTTTATCCTTTCAAAGTTAGTGCAGATATATAAATTAGAATTGTGTAATTCAGCTATAAATGGGGTTTTCTCTTCCCAATTAATCACAGAGATCTAGACTCATCTCATAAGATGGATCTAGATCTCTGAGATTGTTTTGGAAGGGAAAAATGCTGTCTTAAATCCGAAGAATTGTGGTAAATTCTAGAGCTGAGAAAACGTTTAAGCAAGTGAGAAAAAGTCAAAGTTTAAAACAATTTGGTATTTATTTCCACATATAAAAAGATAATTGTGTACTGATGCAAATATACTACCCAATTTACTCTAAATATTCAGTCAGTTTGTCAGAAGGGAGTAGATTTAGTTCAGACTGCTTCTCAGTATAAGCGATATTTGGACACTTCAGTCTTGAAACAGACTTTTTAGCTCACCTGAGCCAGCGGCTCCAGGGGAGCTTATAGGATGGTAAGGCTTTGTCGTCTGTTGTCCGTCCGTCGTCCGTCTGTCTGTCCACATTTTCAAACAACTTCTCCTCTGAAACTGCTGGGCCAATTGTTACCAAATTTCATATAGAGCCTCCTGGGACCTTAGGAATGAAAAATTGTTCAAACGGTCCTGGTCACATGACCAACATGGCAGCCATGTTCATATATGGTAAAAACCTAAAAAAATCTTCTTCTCCAGAACCAATAGGCCAATGGCCTTGAAACAAGGTATGTAGCACCGGATACGCGAGTAACTACCAAGATTGTTCAAATTATGACCTTGGGTTGACCTTGACCTTTTTTTTTACGGTAAGGTCAAATTTGCTTCCTTATGCTTTTCTATGGCAAAATGCTACAACATATGATATCTTGGAAACTGTTGAAGATTTTGGGCTTCTCCAGAACCACTTGGCCGATTGCCTTGAAACTTGGTATGTAGCAACTTGGAGCCCAGTACTGCAAAATTTGGTCAAATTTGGTCCCTTAGGCTTTTGAATGGGAAAGGATGAGGAAGTGCATTTTTCTGTTGCTATTGAGCTCTGTGATATGGAAATGCAGTCAACTTCAACTTCTATAAATACTAGAGGTCAAGGTCATTTAGTGATTTTATAGAAGTGGCCATTATGGAACAGTTTTCACACTCACTATCCAATCCTATAGAATTGCAGCCTGTTTATTAGCCTGCCTGAGCCGAAAGCATGCATTTTGGCCACTTGACCTGAGCATATACTGGCAGGTGAGGGATTGTTGCCCTTGGGTGACTTGTTATTGTTTCTGATAGCAAAATTTGAATGTTGCTCTGTCACAAATTATTAACATAAACATAAATTAATTTAAATGAACTTAAAAATATGTATCTTATCTTGATGTTCATTACAAACTTTGTAAGACGTTTCGATTCCTTCTACGAAATAATTGCTAAGTCTAAATTGGCCTTTAATCAATAAATATGTAGGGGTGGGGTAATTCAAGGGCAGATAACTTACCTTTCTTATTTTTAGCTCACCTGAGCACGAAGTGCTCAAGGTGAGCTATTGTGGTTGTCCGTACGTCTGTCCGTCATCAACAATTTCTTTAAAGGACATCTCCTCCTAGACCAGTAGGCCAATTCCAAAATAATTTCACACAAATGTTCCTCTTAACCAAAATTGCTAAAATGGTTCCGCTCCACTAAACAAAATGGCCGACTCATGGCCCTGAACCAAAATTGTTAAAACGGTTCCACTCCACTGAACAAGCTGGCCGCCAGAGCTAAAAATAGAAATAAATCTTTAAATGACGTAGAGGGCACAGTTTTGATCCAACCCTCATGAACCTTTGTCAGAATGATTATCTTGATAAACTTTAGGCCAAATTTGAAACTAGGTCATGTCGGGTCAAAAAGTAGGTCACTAGGTCAAATCTTAGTAAAACCTTGTGTGCACTCTAGAGGGCACAGTTTTGATCCAACCTTCATGAAACTTT
Organism: Ctena decussata; assembly: GCA_963989385.1. Classification (NCBI taxonomy): domain Eukaryota; kingdom Metazoa; phylum Mollusca; class Bivalvia; order Lucinida; family Lucinidae; genus Ctena; species Ctena decussata. The sequence goes on along the minus strand of OZ022507.1, from coordinate 35,260,744 downwards.
GTCAGAATGATTATCTAAATGAAATCCAGGCCAAATTTGAAACTAGGTCATGTCGGATTAAAAACTAGGTCACTAGGTCAAATCTTAGTAAAACCTTGTGTACACTCTAGAGGGCACAGTTTTGATCCAATTTTCATGAATCTTTGTCAGAATATTAATCTTCATAAAGTCTAGCTGAATTTTAAAACTGGGTTACGTCGGATCAAAAAATAGGTCACTAGGTCAGATCTTAGAAATACCTTGTTAACACTCAAGAGGGCACAGTTTTAATCTAATCTTCTTGAAACTTTGTCAGAATGTTTATCTTAATAAAATCTAGGCAAATTACAAAAAAGGGTTATGTTGTATCAAAAACTAGGTCAATAGGTCAGATCTTAGTAAAACCTTGTGAAAACTCTAGAGGGCATGGGTTGTCATGTTATTTCAACATAACTCAGGTGAGCGATTTAGGTCCATCATGGACCTCTTGTTATAAAACAGAAGTGTTATGCACCAGTCATTTGCAACCACGGCCCCCCTGGGAGCCGGGGAATAGGGGATATTGACTTTTCATTCTACAAAGCCCTGGTATATGCCCTGCAATGTGGGGACATTTTTTATGTCAAATCCCTGGTAAAGGTCTCTGACCCCAAGAGGATCATATAAATATGAAAATCCATATTCTGACAATGTGTTGCGGTAAATTTTGTTATTTTCCCCACTGTTTTGGCGAGAATCAAAAGCCCGGCATATCCAGGGCACCGCTGGGACATCTCTTAGGTAAAAGCACCCTACTTAAGCCCCGCTATGCCCCCGCCATCCCTTGCGGTTGCAAATGACTGGTGCATTATGATAATGTTTCATAAACTAGACATTATGACAATTTGTTAGCTGTATGATTTATGCCTTTCAGCCCAACCATTCCAGTATACAACAACACAATTAACCTGAAATCGGCAGCATGAGAAGCTACCAGCAGATGTCCATCTCACACAGCAGCAATGATGTATCGGCCATCTATGTCATAATTAAGGCCATATTAATTTATTAATATGAGTAGCATTTAGAAGATTGTGGTACTTGAAACTACTTCTACCAAAAAGTCTCATACTAACACTATCACTGAATTTTGACAAAGTTTGCCGATGTGACCTTGCTGCTAGTTGATTTGAGACTTTTGATAGACAGCTAAAGCTGCTGCAGATATTAAGTTGTGTTGTGGTATTGCTGGAATGGTTCGATTGAAAGCCTACATCGCATATCTAACGATTCGTCATTATCTAAAGTTTATGAAACTTGATCGCAACAATTCCATTTAATAACGTAAAGCAAATTATCTGCCCTTGAATTACCCAACCCCCACACTTTTGATTATTAAAGCGCACATTGGATTTAGACATTATTTTGTAGAAAAGATCAAAACAGCTTACAAAATTTTTAATGAACATCAAGATAAGATATACATGGACATTTCTTAGTTTAGGTGAATTAATTAACGTTTCTATACACTATTCATGGCTAAATAACATTCAGAAATTGCTATTAGAATTGATGAAAATGCAACATAACATTAGCTGGGCCGGGTCACATTACTGGACATTTCGTTGGTGGCGTGTGCATGAAACTGGTTAGACATAAGTCATTTGAATTGTTTTGTTCGATAAAATCACAAATATATTAAAGTCAGTTAGTGTGAAATTGCAATATTTACACTTGCCACTGACTTCCCATAGGTGAACCCTCTAGAGCAACTGGCGTCATACACCGATGAAGGCCAGTTGATCATGTGACGTTGTCAGGCGACGTCTTATGTAAACAAACATCTTGATTGGTTCTTGTAGTGTTCGACTGACGCCACGTCAGGGCGACGGCTGTTTAACATTATGGCCGAACACGTCGTTACTCACTTTTCTTTGATCCATATTTGGCCTATTCTACACTAAATTACAGCAAAAACGGCACAGAGAGGTTGACAAATAAAGTGTAAATATAAGAATAAAGATTTGATTTGTCAGCGTTCATCGCGTGAAGAAGCCAGTGGTCTTCGCTAAAGTTCTACAAGAAGCGCTTCGCACTTCATGGAATTTTAGCTCCGCCCACTGGCTTCATCAGACGATGAACGCTGAAAAATCAAATTTCAATTCTTAATTGAAGAAAGTAAAATAGTAAAGAGAATACAACATTTTTCAGGGAACTTCATCCCTCGTATAGTATATATTTTTCCATAGTCAGCTTTTTAATATGTACAGGGAACCCCAGCATAAGATGTCCAAGTGAATGGAACAGCTATAAGCATTCTGTGGTGGTGGGTTATAAAAAGGATGAACAGTGTAGACCCTGATCAGACAGCTCTGTCTGATCTGGTCTACACTGTTTGCTCAGTTATTTAGTCAGATATTGAGATTAAATGCATTTACTAATGTTGCATCTTAATTCTGTATTTTAGTATGTTTCTTCAATGTGTTTCAGTATCATGACTTTGACCTTACACGATATGCCTTACTGACAAAGCTTGTGTTTGCTGTGTTCATGATACTGGTTCCCATCCTCTTGCTGAACATGTTGATAGCCATGATGGGAAACACCTACCAGTCAGTGATTGTCAAATCAGAGAAAGAATGGAGGAAACAGGTAAGGAGAGTCAACTCTAGTGAAATGAGAAAGGGGAGTTAACTGTTATAAGACATTAAGGGAAAATCATTGATAAAAATCTTTTAAGCAAAAACATTTTCTGAGGAATATATTATAACTTTTGGTTCAAACAATATTTTATTTTTCAACTCATTTACACTCATATCATTTACAAGAAATATATTGGAAAACAGGTGCTGATAATAGTGGCAAAAAAAAAGAAAAACAGATGACAAAATTTTCATCTGCAAAATTTTCAAAAAAATGTGGTCAGGCTACACTGCAGCTATAAAACCTAATATAATGGTAAGAAATACTTTCATCAGTTTGCATCTTTGCCTGAAAATGTCTTGAAAATATAAATTAATGCACAGTAATAAAGAATGATATGGAAATAGAGGGAAGGCATGTAATGGCACAGTCCCCACACAGTAATGAAGTTAGTGACCCTCAAGGCAACATTCTGATATTGTGTCATTGCTTTCCAAAGTAGCATCTGCACTGCTCCAAAGTAGTACTAATGTCTGCTCACCCATGGTTATCTGATCTTTCAATATTTTGATTGTCATTTATGGGGTCTAAGGAGCAGCTGTAGTATAGTGGATAACACTCCAGACTACCAATCCAGGGGTCGCAGGATCGATCTTCCGCTTCTCCGGTCTTTCGGATGAGACTTTAAACTGAGGTCCTGTCTCCATATGACCTCGTTGTTGGTGGGACGTTAAACCCCAGTTCACTCACTCACTCACTCTGGGGTCTAAACAAGAGTGAAGTTCTTGTCTGACATTGCACATACTGCAAGTCTTCTATATAATTGGAACAAAGAAGGATTCACATGCTCACTTGCTCTAGCTATGACGCTGGTAAGTCTGGGATAAGTGTTCATGTTTCTCCATAAATATGAGAAGTGATTGGGTACACCTTATGTTTTTCTGCCATTTTTACAAAGGCAAACAACTATTGTGGCTTCCTGTTTGGCAAAGCTCTTCTAAATAAAGTCTTAAAAGGAAAGAATTTGCTCCTGGGTTTGCTCCTGGGGGAGCAAATTCATACCCGTACCTTTAAGAGTTAACCCCTGCTGAAAATGAAAATTACAGAGTTGCTTCCCTTAAAAGTGCAGCCATTCATCATAAAATGTACTTCATATTGCAGTGGGCCAAAATAGTTGTTGTTTTAGAAAGGGGCTTTTCCAAGAAAAAGCTACAGGAATTTCATCGGGAATATTCTATCAAATTAGCGGGGCCTTCACCAGATGACCCGACAATCAAAGAAGAAATACGAGCCCTTGTTGTTATCAAAACTTCCCCCAAGACTAAGGCACGACAGAGGAAGATTGCTGTAGGAAATTGGAAGGTTAGTAAAAAGCACTTTGGCATTTTTCTAAGTTTTAAACCAATTGAACCAAGGGCTCTGTACATGGCCCAATTTTTGTGCTCAAGTATCCATTTCTTATATTTACAGTCAACTCTTGATATATCAAAGTCAAAGTTCATCTCCAACTTTGATGTCTCAGAGTAAATTTTCTGGTGCCAGAAAATTTACTGTGAGATACCAGTAGTTTGAGATAATAGTAGTTGAAAAGTAAAAAAAATGGGAAGTGTGACAAAACTGTATGCTTTGATATCAGAGTGTACATTGAGTTATCAGTGTTTGAGATAATCAGAGTCAACTGTACTATGTATTAACTAAGCACTCAAGCTGTTGTTGATTTTTAGCTGAGGCTGTCAAGCCCATTTGGTACTCCTTGTTGTTTTTTTTGTCTATGGAAATAAAGAATTTGTCAGCTATTATTCAAACTTTGCTTGTAACTGTGCTTAGACAGGCTTGTAACTGTTCAGACAACAGTTATCATAAATATGTTTCATATTTGATATCGGGAATTCAGTAAGAAGATTTAATGCTTAAAGCACTAAAAGTGAAAATGTTTGAATTAGCAAACATTGCAGATCCAGATGAGGCAGCTCATCAGGGGCGTATTTGATTTACCTGAATCAGAAACAGGATTCCAAATCATGTTTCTGTTTCAGTGTTCTATTTGTGTGAAACAGAAACATCATACCGAAACAGATGAATCATACCCCATTCATGTTTCAAAGTGATTCAAGAGCATCCAAAATGGCGGCATTGGGAGGAAACATACCCGAGTGCACAGATGTTTTACTTTAATGTGAAGAGCATGCAAATCATTCCCCTACAGCGATCTTCGAAAGATCATTGGAGTTTATTCAGCCTCCAACCAATCAAATCCAGGAAAAAATATTTTATAGAAACCAGTTTGAATCATAACATCGAAACATAGTGTTTTTAAAGTGGCAGAAACAGGATTATGAAATCATGATTTTGAATCCTGTTTCTCTTTCTAGTAAATCAAATGGTTTACACTGTTTTCAATCTATTGGTTGAATTCTCAGTATGATATAGCTTGGATGAAAAATCTTTTGGAAAATTGCAGTTTTAAATTTTCTTGTCTGCTTGTTGATGCTTTTATATTGGAATGCATAAGGATGTGCATTAAGTCATTCAACTTGCACTAATGTCAAACTGACTTTATAGCAGAAGTATGTGAAGGATGTAACATCAGTTTGTTTTTCTGTGCTGCTGACTGATTCAGTACTGTACAAAATGGCCGTCGACATAAGCTATACCAATACTGGTGAATGAATAGGGGTGACTATTGCAGGCCAGAATGACTATTGCAATACTATTGCAATACTGAAAACACTATTGCCGATAGTATTGACATTGCAGCTTTCCCTATCAATAGTGACTATTGCCAAGGCTACTATTGCAATATATCGATAGTCCGATGTATTGTTACAGCCCTATAAATGAAACTATTGAAAGTGGCTGTCAGCCGAGCTGATACTATTGTTCTTTGCTTTGGTCAGCAGCCACTTTTGCATGTACAGTAACTGGCTGACTTAGTTGACAGCACAGATAAGAAAATTAGTATTACACCCATATTCATAAATGTGATTGATTAATAGAGACACCTTCACTTATTTCTCTCGTAATTACCCAAAGTAAGTAGACTTTAAAATTCAGGGATATGTCAACAACTGTTGCTGAAATGGAAAAAAGTGTAAAGCCTGATCAGACTGCTCCTAAGGAGCAGTCTGATCTGGGTCTACACTGTTTGTAGAGGCATTTATGACGGGTATTCAGATCATTACATCATTACGGAGTGGTTAAACCTTGCATGGCATGAGTGGTGGCATATTTCATAGAGCTTGAAAAATGTCATTATAAAGGATCTGTCTAATCTCTCTAATATATCCACCCATTTTAAAGTAATAATGGGGCTGATAAAGTTTATATTTAGAACATTTTTTTTATATTTAGAATTTGAACTATTATGAAAAAATGTTAGTTGTACTTTTAATATTTTACATCTATTCAAGTTTGATCTAATTTATTGCTAATACGCCTGCATTATGTGCTATATTAAAGTTATAAAATTTTTATTTCTACCTGTAGCAGATATGAATTTCATTGGCTGAGAAATAACATTAAGAGATGACTGAACTTGAAACGTGAGAGATATGAGCTGCAAATAAATTAGAACTTTTCAGTTAAACTGTGGGATGAGTTACATTTTTAGCGTGCCTTTGAGTGAGCAAAGGGGTTCTAATATGATACCTTTTGTGTGTGTCTCCATGCATGTGCTCCTCATCTTGTGCATGATTAAAAGTTTCACTTGTTGCATTTAGCTCAATTTCTAAATAACTGAAAGTGAGGGTCTTTAAACTTTGTACATAAATAATAACAATTGGGGAAGGTGAAAGGCTTGGTTCACCTGTTGTGTTAGGCTCAATTTCTACATACTTAAAAAGGGATGGAGACTTCATACTTGTATCACAGTAGCATCTGTAGAAGAACAACTGAATGCAGTGATCCATATGGGGCCATAACTTACTCATTTTATGGTTTATTATGTCCACCCCCCCCCCCCCCCCCCCCACAAACTTGTGGGGGTGGGGTCGCTATGGGATATTGTTTTTGGGCTTCAGCTTCAGCATAGCTTCTTGTCTGCACCATATCTCCTGAAGGGATGGATTTTGAATAAACTTGCACAGGTACATTAAATAGTGGGGAAAGAGCTGATTAGATTTCATTGATCTTGACCTTATCATAAGAAGTCTTAGAATGTTGGAAAAAGGCTTGTCTGCACTGTGTCTCCTGGAGGAATATATAGATTTGTATTTCTGGGGTCACAGGAGGTCAAAGAAAATTGAAAAATTGCTTGTCTGCACCACACCTCCAAAAGAGATTATGGATTTTGATCAAATATGCACAGATATAACACTGTATGGTGGAAAAGAATTAATGAAATTTTGATGACCTTGACCCTATTTTCAAGGTCATGGCAGGTCTTAAAATGTTGAAAAATGGCTTGTTTGCTCCATATCTCCTGAAGGAATTGATGGATTGTAACCAAACTTGCACAGATGTATCATTGGGACATGGGAAGGAATAAAGAATTGAATAGGATTTGGTGACCTTGACTCTTTTATCAAGGTCACAGGAGGTCTTAGAATGCTAATAGATGGCTTGTCTTCACCCTTTATCCTGAAAGAATTGGTGGATTCTTACCAAACTACCACGGAATCATCAAATAGAAAATGGGCAGAACTAATTCAGTTCTAATGACCTAGACTCTGTTTTCCAGGTCATAGGAGGTCTTACAGTGTTAAAAAATGCTTATATGCACACAATATTCTGAACTGTAAATATGATTCCTACTAATCAAGCATTGAATTATCAGTGAGAGAGGATTCATATCTGATTAGGTTTTGGTGACCTTGACCTTATTTTCAGGGTCACAGGTGGATTTGTCCTTAAAATAATGATATCTCTTGAACCAGTGGATGGCTTTTATGAAACTTGTCAAGATATATGTTTTGGACAAGTTAAAGACTTAGTTAGGTTTTGTTAACTTTGATTCTATTTTTAAGGTCACAGTTGGATTTTCCCTAAAAATCCAGATAAGTGTTGAACCAGTGGATGGATTTTCACCCAACATGGACCGGTATATTGTTGGGCAAGCCAAAGATGTAATTAGAAACTTGTGATGCCTGTTTCTTTTTTAAGGTCACAGGAGGACTTTAATGTGGCTTAGGTTTTCTTAATATCTAGGGAAATGACACTGCTGGGAAAGCACAGGTGGGGAAACTTCTGTTTTTGTCCCAAAAAACATTACTAGTTGACCATAGAAAACAGGTTCACTAGTGGCAAAAACGAAAGTGTGTCAGAGTTGCTTCTGAAAGTGTGTCCAGTCACCTTGAAACTTTTTAAAATATTCCCAGTTCTGTTATATGACCTGAGAGAAATAAAAAATTCTGTCTGTCTGTAAATGCAATGTCAAATTATCAAACAGTGAGTTGAAGATTACATGAGCTACTACACAAGAAAACTAAGAAAGTGGCATGTGCGCCGAGCAAAGACTCAGATCAGCCTGGGCATCCGCCCAGTCTTATTAGAGTCTTCCCTGTCTGCATGGAGCTACCTTAGACCTTAGCTACCCTTTAAGTGCATAGTGAAAACTCTAATTGGGTGCACATGCCATTTTGTTGGTTTTGTCGTGTCGCGGCTCACATAGTCTTGTTGAGGTGAATGGATACACTTTCAGGAGGAGATTTCCCTTTTGTCTCTTCTAAAAGGGGGTCTACTGTTGAAGGAAAGAATTTGCTCAAGTAGGAGCAATATTTCCTTTAAGAGCACAGGCTTCCATTTGGATCAGCTTTGTCCTCCAGAGAAGGAAACAGGAAATCATGACAGTTGTTTCAGAAAAATATGGAGGTGTCCCCATACACCTGAAAAAAGTTTATCCACACTGAGCTTCATTAGTTTTCTTGTTTTTCAGAAACTGGGCAAAGAAATCATTATCCAGTTGAAGGAGCAGAAGCGAAGTGGCAAATTAGGTCCCTTGAAGCTGCACAAGGTGTCACGGAAACAAAGTACCCTCGCTGGGTCACAGTATAACTCTGATGATGATGACGACAAGAAATTCTCAAATATCACCGCTCAGTTAGCCTGGGAGAAAGACATTGACCTTACAAAAGGGCAGGCATTTTTAAAGGACCCGGCAGTCATTGAAAATACACCAAACACTTTTGACAATACAGATAGTAAACTTGGTGGTAACAAAAAATCTGAATCTCCTGCTAAAAAGACAGGAACAGAAACTCCAACTCCACCACCAACCATTCCAAATGGCAATCCATTAAGACCAATTAGAAAATATGTCAAAAAGCCAAATGGCACGCCAAAAACCAGCCCAAAAGTGCAAAAACAGTTTCAGTTTAATCGTGTTAGTCCACTTCCAATGTATAAAATAGACACGGAAGAGGATGGTGATATTGAGACAAGTTTGAGAGAAGGATTTAGTCCTGTGACTCAGAGAGCAATTAATCCAGATGTTAAATATGAATCAGTGCTACAATCAAGTCAGATTGTTGAAGAAGAGGAAATTGAACAGGTTGTTATGAAGCCAGATGATGGATATGTTAGTCATGCATCACATGACACATCACATGACTTCAGAAGTCCTCCAGTGCATGATGGGAGGACAAGGGAGGGGAGTGTTGATTCAAGAGCTAAATATGATCAGTGGGTTGATGAACTAATTGAAACAAGCCCTGGTTCTTCACCAGGCAAACAAAGTATTGATTCTCCTGATAGTAAACATTCAAAAGGTAAAAAGCACAGAAAGAAGGATAAAAAGGAAAAGAAAGATAAAAGCAAAGGTAAAGATGACAAAACTGATGGCAGCATAAAAACAAAAGAATCTAATAAATCAAAAGGTGGCAAAACTCCAACATCTGATGATGTTTTGCTTGTGGATGATTCAGATTTTGATGATGAAAGTGTTTTATGATGAAATTGATGTAGAAATTTAAGCCAAGATTGAAATGCTTTTGTTATGAGTCAAGTGTTGCCAAGGATATTATGTTGAAGAAGCTATAGAAACCTGCTTACCTTGTGGGGCCATGGTTGCAAAGGCAACAATGTTTCGATGAAGTTGCTATTTAATGCATAGTTGATAGATGATTTTGTTGTGAGTCCTGGGTTACCAAGGAGACAAGTTGTGATGAATTTGCAGAAACAGAGGATTGAGGGTTGTTTTGTTGTCAGTCAAATATTGCCTCCATCAGATGATGTTTTCACACAACATTGTATCAGCATATATGCAAAGTTTTGACATAGCATGGGTGTCTGTACCACTTTCAATGTTAACCTGTAATGCGCAAAAAAGCAGAGGACAAAATTTACATCTGCAGAATTTCAAAAAATGTTTTGTCTAAGCGATATCATATCAAGAATTCGCACTAGAGGGCAAATAGTGTAGATTCAGATGAGGTGGCTCATTATGAGCCACCTCATCTGGATCTTCACTGTTGGCCAATTCAACAATTTTAATTTTTGGCGTTTTCAGGGTTAATTGTGGGCTGTTTAGTAGATTGGTCAGATTCCATGAGAAGTTATTGTTTAAACTTGGACTCTTGTGTCCCGGGTTTGAATCAGGTTGAAATTGCATGCTTCAGCCTGTTTCAGACTTTAAACACACAGGAAAGCAAATTGATATACAGATCAGTTCATGACTTTTGAAATAGTGCCTCATAATTGTCATCATTAAGGTGAATGGGTACACTTTCAGGGGGAGTGACTTTGTCATTTTCCATTCGCCTCCCTTCTCAATAGGGTCAGCTTAAAGGATGGCAGAGCAAATTTTTCCTTTTAAGAGTAGACCCCACATTGCAAGCCTTTGTTGTTCAAGGAAGCAAGCAAACTGGAAGCCACAAAAATTGTTCTCCTTTGTAGAAATAGCGTAAAAAACCTAGAGGTGTATCTTTACACCTTAATATATGCTTATTTGTTTGTTTTTATGCCCCCAACTTTGAAAAAGTTGGTGGGGCATATTGATTTTGGCTTGTCCGTCCATGTGTGTGTGTGTGTGTGTGCGTCACACTTTTCATGATTGCTGTAACTTTAGAACCCTGCAAGCTAGGGTCTTGAAATTTCATATATGGATTTCTCATGGAAAATTAGCTGACACATATTTTTTTTCTATTCGCAGTTATGCCCCTTTTTGGAGTTATGCCCCTTTTAGAAAAATGAAATAAATATCTTGTTGGCAAGATATCTCAAAAAGTATTTGAGCTATGGCCTTGATATTTGGTATACTGATTGGGTATGAGAAGTAGATTACCTGATTAACTTTTGAGACAATTCCGTAAAATATTGATGGAGTTATGGCCCTTGTTTGAATTTGGCATTTTTCCAACTTTTGAACCACTTGAGCTAGGAAGCTGATTTTTGGTATAGTAGTAGTTCTTGGTGTGTTAAATACTTTAGTACAAGTGAGGTAACTCTGCGTTCATTATTTACTGAGTTACTTCCCCTGATGTTCAGTACTTATGCAGCAACTGAGTTCAAGAACCATTAGGAATAGGGTTTTGAAATTTCATATATGGATTCCTTGTGGAAAATTAGCTGACCCGTATTTTTTTTCTTTTCCCAGCTATGCCCCCTTTTTGGAGTTATGCCCCTTTTAGAAAAATGAGGTGACTATCTTGTTAGCAAGATATCTCAAAAGGTATTTGCGCTATGGCCTTGATATTTGGTATACTGATTGGGTATGAGGAGTAGATTACCTGATTAACTTTTGAGAAAATTCCGTAAAATATTGATGGAGTTGTGGCCCTTATTTGAATTTGGCATTTTTCCAAGTTTTGAACCGCTTGAGCTAGGAAGCTGATTTTTGGTATAACAGTAGTTCTTGATGTGCTAAATACCTTAGTAAAAGTTAGGTAACTCTGCATTCATTATTTACTGAGTTACTTCCCCTGATGTTCAGTACTTATGCAGCTACTGAGTTCAAGAACCATTAGGCATAGGGTTTTGAAATTCATATATGGATTCCTTGTGGAAAATTAGCTGACATGAATTTTTTTCATATCCCAGTTATGCCCCGGTTTTGGAGTTATGCCTCTTTTAAAAAAATGAGATAACTATCTTGTTAGCAAGATATCTCAAAAAGTATTTTAGCTATGGCCTTGATATTTGGTATACTAGTTGGGTATGAGGAGTAGATTACCTGATCAACTTTAGGGAGAATTCCGTAAAGTTTTGATGGAGTTATGGCCCTTGGTTGAATTGGCATTTTTCCAACTTTTGAATCGCTTGAGCTAGGAACCTGATTTGTGGAATAGTAGTAGTCCTTTATGAGTTTGATACTTTAGTACAGGTTAGGTAACTCTGCATTCGTTAATTATGGAGGTATTAAAAGTATTTGAGCTATGGCCTTGATATTTGGTATACTGATTGGGTATGAGGAGTAGATTACCTGATTAACTTTTTGGACAATTCTGTAAATATTTATGGAGTTTTGGCCCTTGTTTGAATTTGTCATTTTTCCAACTTCTGAATTACTTGATCTAGGAAGCTGATTTTTTTTTAACAGTAGTTCTTGATGTGTTTAATATTTTAATAAAGATTAGGTAACTCCTTTTCAGACTTAGACATTCTAAAGTTTGACATCTTTAGAAGCAAGCATATGGTTGGGGGCATAGTGTTTCACAAACACAGTTTCTAGTTTCATTTACATGGAATCCGTTCCTTAGAAGATGGTTATGCTATAGTCCCCAGGAAGACAATCATATATGTAAGTCATGTAGCAAGAAAGATAACTATTCCTGTGCTGGCAGCAGAGTTGTCCTGGCAGGAAATCACCATTTGCCAGCAGTGCAGAACCTGGTGAAACAGTTTCTTACCAGAGTCCGAGGTTATAAAATTTGAGGTTAATCTCAAACTCAAAATCGGAAGCAACCAATCAGTGTGCTTTATTTTGAGTTTGAGAATGTACACAAGTTTTATAACCTCCAGGCCAGGATGCATTTGGTCTTAATCTTTAGTTTGGGCATAAGACTGAGGTGATTTTATATCAACATTGACTCCCAAAAACAAATCCATCATTTTCATTATTTGATGCATCATGTTTCTGACTATCCGTTCCTTTTTATTTCATTATGACATTATTTGCATTTGGGGCTATGTTCTTTAGATAGATCTAAGATGGAGACCTCAGCATTTACCTGTTATGAACTTGCCCATCTTTGAGTTTGGGAAAGGTCCATTTATCATATCAGGGTATTTACATGTTTGCTCTGTCATTTTGTCAAAATGTTTGGGGAAATATGATATTGTTTTTTATAACATTATTTGCATTTTCTGGCTATTCTATTATTATGACATAAGGCTATTTCTAATTTGCATTTTGTGGGTGTGCTTAATATCAAAACTGTGTTACAGAATTTTGCAAAACTATCATGCTTCTAAATTTTTTTTGTTAATAACATGGTGTAACTGGTTTAACTTCTTTTTTCTCTCTCAGTGCCTATAGTTCTTTTTATCTGATCATGATTCAAGGTGAAAGGGTACCCTTTCAGGGCTAGAAACTTTCATTGTCGCCTCACTTCTCAACGGGGGTCAACTCTTAAAGGAAACATTTTACTCCTTCTGATAAGGGCAAATTCTTTCCATTCAGTGATTAAAAGGCTTCTTTATTTAGGGTAATAGTCTAAAAAAATGTGTCTCCCTTTGTATAAATGGTGAAAACAAACTTGGAGATGTGCTCATACTCGCTTAAATGTGCATTTCCTGGCCATGCCTATTGTCATGAATTAATTTTGTATTTTCTTTCTATTGCTGTATAATACACAAAATTACTTGCAGCGTTTGCATTTTAATGGTGCCTGTTATTTTCTGGCTGTGCTGTTTTACATAAGTCCATGTATTTTCTGATAGTACATATTTATATGACATTATTTGTTTGTCAGTCAAAATCTACATGATTGCAATTTTGTTTTTAGCTCACCAGAGCCGAAGGCTCCGGGGGAGCTTATAGGATAGGCAGTGGTCCGTCGTCGTCGTATGTCGTCGTATGTCGTCGTCGTCTGTCGTCGTATGTCGTCCGTCAACACTTTTAAACGACATCTCCTCTGAAGCCACCTGGCCGATTGGGCCCAAATTTCTTCTGTGGCATCCATGGGATGGGGGATTGAAAGTTTGTGTTTTTTATGAAAATTGGCCTTTTAGTTTGGTTGCTATGGCAACTTAGAGTTCCCATTGAGTTATAATGGGGAAAATTGAAAAATGGCATTTTCTGCCAAGCCATTGCAGATATGTTGATAAAACTTTTATAGAAATGTTCCTTGAGATGTCTTCTATCAGCTATATATTTTTTGGGCCACTGCTCATTTTATTGGTTGCCATGGAAACCGAAATGCAAAAAAAATGGAAAAAATACTTAAAAAATTATCTCCTCTGAAGCCACTGGGCTGATAAGGCCCAGATTTCATCTGTAGCATCCTTTGGCTTGGAGATTGAAAGTTTGTGTTTTTTATGATCGTGGGCCCTTTAGTTTGGTTGCTATGGCAACTTAGAGTTCCCATTGACTTATAATGGGGAAAATTGAAAAATGGCATTTTCTGCCAAGCCATTGCAGATATGTTGATAAAACTTTTATAGAAATGTTCCTTGAGATGTCTCCTATCAGCTATATGTTTTTTGGCCCACTGCTTCTTTTATTGGTTGCCATGGAAACCGAAATGTAAAAAAAAAAAGGAAAAAAATATTTAGAAAATTATCTTCTCTTAAGCCACTGGGCCAATAAGGCTCAGATATCATCTGTGGCATCCTTGGGCTGGGGGATTGAAGGTTTATGTTTTTTATGAAAATCGGCACTTTAGTTTGGTTGCTATAGCAACATAGAGTTGCATTGACTTATAATGGGAAAAAACTGAAAGCATTTACTGCCTAGCCATTGTGTATATGTTGACAAAACTTTTATAGATTGTTCCTTGAGAAGTCTCTTATTAGCTATGTGTTTTTTTTTGCCCACTGCTCCTTTTATTGGTTGCCATGGAAACCAAAATGCAAAAAAATGGAAAAAAAAATACTTAAAATTTTTTTTATCTCCTCAGAAGCCACTGGCCGATAAGGCCCAGATTTCATCTGTAGTATCCCTAGGCAGGATGATTGAAAATTTATGTTTTTTTTTTTTTTTAAATCGGCTCTTTAGTTTGGTTGCTATGACAATTTAGGGTTGCATTGACTTGCAATGGGGAAAATTAAAAAAATGGCATACAATAGTTATATTTTTTGTTATCAACTCAGCCGACTGTCAGACTGAGACTTTGTAGTTGTATATTTTGTATTAGCCTGTACGAATTGACAGCAGTTTTGAGCCTATACAAATTTAAAAGCAATTTTGAGCTAGAGATCTGGTGAGCTTTGTGGCCCGTGGGCCTCTTGTTTACCATGACATATTTTGCATTTTCTGACTGTCTATTTTCTTGATGTTCAAATATATTTACATGCATTTATTCATTTTCTGACTCTTCTCTTTAACATGACATAATTAAAAGGATCTTTTGGGTCTATTACACAAAATTATTTAAATTGTGTGGCAATGTATATCAACACCACATCATTTCCTTTTCTGTTGTTGCTTATAATTGCATTTAATTCATGACATAATTTGCTTTTTATGCCCGTCCCCCCTTTAAAACTGTTTGGTTCAAAGAATGTTTTATTCATGAAATTTTGAACAAGGAACAGAGACAATAGATCAAGATTTGATCGAAAGCCCAAGGCTTGTGAGGACCATCTCCTGCTGTGTTTGAGAGGGGTGTAGTGTGTATGTGTGTGGGGGAGGGGGGGGGTATGCTGTTTTCACATTATCCGCCTGCCCATTTGGCTTTCTTTTGTCTGTGTTTTAACAGAAATGACTAGCATTTTTCTGCATTTTTTTGGCAATCTTATAATCATAATATAATTTTGCATTTTCTGGATGTACCTGTTGCACTAAAATTTCTTGCATTTTCTGCAGTTTTCTGAAGCCTGCTATCATGGCATTCTTTCCATTTTCTGCTATCTGTGGGGTACAAAATTACTTGCATATTCTGGCAATGCATGTCATCATGACGTGACTTTTCTTTGTTGCCAGCTAGTCTTGTCATGACATAGTTTGCGTTTTCTACTTGTGATTGTTATTATGATCCAGAGTAACTACCATTTTAATTTAAAGGGCATTTATTTTTCATGTTGATTTTTAATTTCATTAGTCATTGCTAAAATTATTTTATTGTTTTTGTCATTTTTATCAATTTTGTTACATTGTAGATATATTGTTAATGTTATGGTGAATGGGTATACTTTCAGAGGAAGCAACTCTTCCATTTTCATTTTTGCCTCCCTTGTTAATCCGAGTCAACTCTTAAAGGAAAGAATTTGCTCCCTTAGGAAAGCAGACAGGAAGTCATCAAAGTTGTTGCCCTTTTTAAAATCATGGAAAAACGTGGAGCTATACCCACACACCTTAATTTGTTTTTGTTGCTGGTGATGGGGGTATTTTGTGCTAAATAGTGTAAAAAAATGTTTTCTTATATGAGATCTGTTTTGTTATAGTTTCAGAGTATAAATTTTGTTACATTTGTCAATGCAAAGTTTGTATGGTCATTATTTGTATGGTGATTTTTAGAATGAGCAAAGCTTTGCTGTTAAGCTGCATCATATGAACAGTGCCTTGTAATTATCCCCCGCCAAAGGAGGAGGGATATTGTTTTGTCCATGTCCATTTATCCTTCTATCCATCTTGTATTTCCATCCGTCCATCATCTTTGCGTCCATCTGTCTGGAGCATTAACTAGGTAACCATTGAACGGAATTTCATGAAACTTAATAGAAGTATATATCATTATAACGCACTGATGCACTTCAAGTTTTATCAAATTGGCTTCAGAAATGTACGAGTTAACACCCTTGAATTGATTTAAAATCAATAAAATAAGCTATAACTACGGAACCATTCACCGGAATTTCATGAAACTTAAAATAAATAGCATCATAACAC
This sequence comes from Ctena decussata, assembly GCA_963989385.1. NCBI lineage: Eukaryota > Metazoa > Mollusca > Bivalvia > Lucinida > Lucinidae > Ctena > Ctena decussata. The sequence continues at coordinate 35,244,219 of OZ022507.1, read as the reverse complement.
AGCTGTGCGCATAAAGTTTCATCAGAATGGCATCAGTAGTGCATGAGTTATTGGCCTTGGAACAATTTGAAATTGATAAATTCAGCCATAACTAAGAAAACAGTGAATGCAATTCTATGAAACTTATAATGAATATGGCTGATCATAACACAGTCGTGCATATTAAATTTTATCACAATCGCTGTAGTAATGCATGAGTTATTGCCCTTGAATCACTTTAAAATCAACAAATTGAGTCATTTAGCACCAGGTTAATAGCATTTCATGAAACTTGAAACAATATTGTATTGTCATTAAACGACAGTGCACATCAAGGTTTGTCTTAATGGTGTCAGTAGTGCACGAGTTATTGCCCTTTAATTGAGTTAAAATACCACAAATTGGCAATAACAAAGGTCCCAATGAATGAATTTTTTTTTAATCTGAATATAAATATGATTTATCATAATGAGGTGATGCTGAGGCAAATTTTGTTTAGAATGATCTCACACATGAGTTATTGCCCTTGATCTTAAATCCGTAAGTTTAGCCGAACTATGTAACCAGTGAACAAATTTTTATGAAACTTAAAATAAACCATACACAGCTTCGAGTTACTTTGGTGGGGGATATAAATTCAGCGAATTTGCTTGTTTATACTTGAAGTAGCTTGTCATACCATATACTCAGGTCTTGACAGAATGGCCACACCACTATCTGGTAATTTTCTAGAAGCTTCAAATTTTAGTAAACAGCAGAGCTCCAGATATAATGGGGTATTGCAGGTAATTTTGAGATGATTTTTCTTATTTCTGAGTCAAAAAAAAAATGTCACTTATCATCGGAACTGTCTTTGCCAGACAGTTCTAGTGATAGGTCACAACATAAGTTTTTATGGAGAAATATGGAAAATTATTCCTATTTCCCTTTCTTATCTGTAACACTGATTTAACTGCTCAGACTTGGTGAGTGTTCTGGCTGATCTGGGTCTTCACTGTTGGTTACGGAACCAACATATATTTTATGTTGCATTTTCTCATTATGCTTTATAGAGTATAATTTTGATGCAAACTGTGATATTTGATTAAAAAACTGTTTTGAATGCTGTTTTGATATGATGTTCATATATACAAGACAAATGAACCATGTCATGAGAAAAACCTGTTATATGAGAGTATATGGCTGGTCTATAAGAAATGCTGAATACATATGAAAGGGAACATACAAAAACTGGCATTTTAGAAATACTTGTGCTTAAACATCTTTCTACAAATCAGAGCCCAGTTGTTCAATTTATTGTTGGCCAAATAAACTCATTAAAGATGGACTCATGACACACCAAATACACTGATACACTGAAATGTTTGGGATATATTCTGCTGCAAAAATTGAGTATATTTTACATACAGGTACATGTATTACATGATAGAAATTTTCAACAAATTGACTGGTAAAGGTGTTGGCTTTGAACAACTGGATTCAGAATTGCAATATGCTATGCATAGACCATTTGAACTGCTCTTTCAAGTCATGATGTGCACAGGGTATGCACTTTTTAGGTGTAAGTACATATATCTACAGTTCAGCTATATATGGATAGCCTGACCAGACTGCATATGCTCCGTGCTGTTCTGATCATGATGGGTATGCATATGCCATAAAGTTTACAGATACACCTCCATGTTTTTCAACCAGTATTTGTAAGGGAAATAATTTCTGTGACTTTGTTTCCTTCATGGACAACAAAGCCCTTCAAAAATGGGGTCTGTTCTTAAAAGGAAAGAATTTGATCCTAGGGGAGCAAATTCTTGAAAAGGAGCAAATTCTTAAAGAGTGGAACTGCATTGGAATGGAGGCCTGAATGAATGAAAATGGCAGAGTTGTTGAAAGTGTAAGCATTCATCATAAGGCAGATTATTAACTCATGACATGCTCATAACTAGGTTATATTTCTAATGCCAAAATATAAAGATCCTACAAAGTTTACTGATTTTAGCGTGAATGTGTCAAAGCAAAGAAAGGCTATACCTATAAGTATTTAAGTTTTACTTGTTTTTGTACTTTTATGTGATGAGGAAATAGGTCCTTCCAGTCAGCCGTCTATGACCTTGATCCAAATTTTACAGTATTCCTCAAAATTATTGAGAATTGCATTTTGGCACACAATTGCTAGCCAAACATGTTCAACAATATTTTAAACACGTAAAATACAATAAAAGAACCTCTGTTTCAAGTTGGATATGCAAAAATGTCAATATGATGCATTTTTATGCCCCCGAAGGAACTTCGGGTGGCATATTAAAATCGCACCGTCCGTCCGACTGTCCGTCCGTCCGTCCGTCCGACCGTCCGTCAGTCCGTCCGTCCGTTACAAATCGTGTCTCAGCGATAACTTTAAAAGTACTGAAGCAAATTTGATGAAACTTCACAGAAAGATAAAGCATAATGAGAAGGTGTGTCGCGCGCAAGACTCAGGTCCCTACGCCCAAGGTCAAGGCCACAATTGGGTCAAAAGTCAAATTGTGTCTCAAAATCGTGTCTCAGCGATAATTTTAAAACTACTGAAGCAAATTTGATGAAACTTCACAGAAAGATAAAGCATCATGAGAAGGTGTGTCGCGCACAAGACTTTGGTCCCCACGCCCAAGGTCAAGGCCACAGTTGGGTCAAAAGTCAAATTGTGTCTCAAAATTGGGTCTCATTGATTACTTATAAACTACTGAAGCAAATTTAATGAAACTTCACAGAAAGATGAAACATAATGAGAAGGTATGTTGCACATAAGATTTGGGTTGCCAAGTTCAAGGTCAAGGTCAAATCCCGCCTCTGTGATAACTTAAAAACTGCTGAAGTGAATGTCATCAAACTTCACAGAAAGGTAAATTATTATGAGAAGGTATGTTACACACAATATTTATGATCCCAGATCCAAGGTCAAGGTCACAATCTGGGGTCAGAGGTCAAATTATGTCTCGGCAATTACAATTATTCAGAAAAGCACCATAGCAAACTTTAAAGAAAGATAAAGCCTAATGAGACGACATAGGTTCCCATACCCAAGGTCAAGGACGCAACACAGTTTGGTTAGTGGTTGAATTAAGTCCCCTCGAATCCTCTTAAACTTCCAAAGTGCATTTAAACATTACAGAAAAGTAAAACGAAATGAGAATATATATCATGTGCAAGACCCAGGTTCTGTGCCCAAGGTCAAGGTCACAGCTAGGGTCAAAGGTCAGTTGAAGGGGCCTTCGGGGGCATTTGTTACACACTGTAACATTTCTTGTCTTTCGTCAGTGGTAGGTAAGGATGGGCTAGGGTACACCCCTGTAAAAATTTGTCCCTTAATTTCGACTATATTTTTCTATACCACCTTTGCTAGAAATAGACTATCTCAGATGAAATAATTTATTTTCTCCATTATGCAACACCATCTACATTACTAATGTTGCCTTTAATATTTTGCATGATTTAAAGTTACTAATTCCAGTTTCTGAGTCAGGGACTGGCTGTTATATTATAGGAAGAATATTGAAGGCATCAGGAACAGCAAAAAATCTGATTGGTTAGTGATCTGAACGGAATATTTTTGGCAAGGTATAGATAATCATGTCAAAACTCATATCCCTTAATCACACCGGGTAGGCGGCAATCCTGAACATCACGGCAATCCAGAACGCGGTTCAAAAAAACTTAAGTGGCTGTTTAGTGTAGGCTGACAAAACCTCTCTTTTGAGCTAGAAGAATGTGTTAAAACTTAGGGTAACTATTGCACGATTTTCAGATATGTTCAAGATATGCTTCACGAATTTTGGTCGTTGAATCCTCATTAATTTGCATGTAGTTTAGGCGTAAATGCAAAGTTTGTGACTTTTAAACCCCACAAACAACAAAATAGACCAAAATCCTCAAGTCTGTTACATGTTGTGATCGTTTTCGCGATAGTCAGCTAAAATTGAATGTATTCTGGATAGACTGTGCGTATTCAACTGACTCTGTCTTGTACACAAATGAAGTTACATCGATTTGAAAATGACAGGGTAGAAAACGGTGGCAATCGAAAACGATGTTCATGGCAATCGCCGAACGTCAAACGACCATTTGACAGACAATCGATGAACATTTATACCTTCAGCAGTTTTGATTCGTCTTTTTCCTACAAACGTAACCAAGAATCAGTAGAATGAGTTTATATATTTATTTATTTATTTATATAAAATGCTCCAGGCATTAAACAGGCAACAAATGTACACTTGGGATAAATACGTCAGATGTCCTACTATCATGGTAAATGTTGTTTCCAAAACTGATTAACTTCTGGAATCAACACAGTAAAACACCAAGCTTATTCAACCATCAATATTTTGACCCATTTCGCTAATACTCCTGTACTCCTGATAAATGGCCCTTGTAAGGTTCTCTAAAAACATAAGCTGTGGTACTCATCATAACTGCCCCATGTATGCTTTGAGTGTAAATTATAGAAAATAATATTCAAATCTGCAAACCTCTACTTGCTCTGTACGTTACAGGAAAACGTGGACTAGTCATTAATGTGATATACTGTTTGTTTTGTAGGACAATCAATTCATTTGTATTCTCGTTTGAAATTCAAACTTAGAGACACGTATCAGGTACCTTTGAAAGCATAGAAATCGCCATTTGACGTGTATGATGTCGCCCAGTGTGGTACTGGCTAGTATGTGGTTTGCCATTGATGAGTTCCATGCATGGTATACGATTCCTACATATGTAAATGTGTCATTCCAAGGCATTATATTCTAAATTCAACCATGGTATTGCCAAGCATGTTACTGGCTTGCATTTTTTTGTTTGTTTTTCCCCTTAAAATATTCGAATCACATGCATGGTATTGCCCACCATCGTATTTGCTAGCCTAGGATCACCATTTGACTACTTCAGTGCTTAGTATTGGTCATCATCGTATTGGCTAGCACAAGGTTTGTCATTCGACGAATCCCACGCATGGTATTCAAATCCCATGCATGCACTTACTATCCATGGTATTCAGTAGCATGTGGTTCTTCATTCGGCAAATACCATGCATGTTATTCGATCCATGCATGACACTGCCTAACATGGTATCGGTTAGCATGGGGTTTAAAGTTCAACGAACTCCATGCGTGATATTTGAATCCCATTCTTGGTATAGCTATGCATGGTATTAGCTAGCATGAAGTCACTCACAATTTTACGAATCCCGTTATTGTCTTGCATGTGTTCCATGGTGGAATAATTATGCATATGATGCTGGCCAATACTATGCATGTAAATCGTCAAATGTTGATCGTAGGCTAGCAAATACGATGGTGGGCAACACCATGCATGGTATTCGTCGTATGGAAAATCCCGTACTTCCAATACCATGCTGAAAAAAACATGAATGGGATTCGAATACTATATATGCACAGGATTCATCGATTGCCAATTCCGTGCTAGCCAGTATCAAACTGGGCAATGTTATACATGGCATTCGAATACCATATATGGGATTCGTCGAAAGACTAAAAAATGCGAGAGAATACCATACTTGGCAAACTCACCAATAGGACTTGAATAACATACATGGAATTCGTAGAGAGGCCAATCCCATGCTAGCCAATACCATGATGGACAATATCATGTAAATGCTTCGAATATCATGCGTGGAACTCGTCAAACTGCTATCTTCAGGCGCGTCTGTGCACGGAATTGCCCAGCAGGGTATGACTAGCATAGGATGATTTGTCAGTTGACGAATCCCATACACAGAACCCAATCCCATGGGCAGTACTGCCCAGCAGAATTGTGGGTAGCCTGGGGTTCGCAGTTCGAGGAATGTCATGCATGGTATCTGAATGGCATACATGTATGTGTTATGCTCAGTATGGTATCGGGTTCGAATACCATGCATAGGTTTAATCAAATGGCTATTACCATGCTAGCCAATACCTTGCTTCATGCTTAGCAATACTTTGCATGAGATTTAGATACCATACATAAGATTCGTCGAATAGCCAACACGTGCTACCCAATAAGGTATTGAACAATTCCATTGCGGAATTCGAGTACACGTACCATGCCTGGGATTCATCAAATGTCAAAAAGCAAACATACGACCCAATGTCATGCTGTTCGTTCAAATTCCATGCATAGATTTCATCGAATTACGAATCCCAAGCTAGTCAATACCTTGCTAAGCAATACTACGCATGGAATTTGAATACTGGTATGCATGAGATTTGTCGACTGGCTAACTCCATATTAGCCAATAACAAGCTAGGCAATACCATGCAGGGGATTCGTCGAATGGCGAACCCCATGTTATCAAATACCATGCTGTGCAATACTATGTATCAACTCCGAATACCATGAATAATGAACCTCATGCTAGTAGACATCATGTTGTGCAATTTCATGCATGGAATTTGAATACCATTCATGGTATTCATCGAATTGCGAATTCAATGCTTTCCAATACTATGCATAAGATTCAAATACCATACATTGGATTTGTCGAATGGCAAACTTTATGGTATTCGATACCAAGCTTGACAATACCATTCATGAGATTCGTCGTTAAATGGCAAATCCCATGCTAGCAAACTGATGCAGGGAATTAGATTATTGATCACTTTGTGTTTTGTTTTCGGAGAGAGCCTGCCAACAGCTATAACAATAATCACAACAGCAACCATAGTAGAATCTGTTTGATATAGGAGAAAGATGGGTATTTACAGCAATAATACGTGTACTGCGCTTCGTTGTGTTTTTCGAGAGTCTGGTTGAGACAAATACCGTAAACAAAGACAGCAATAAATACAACGGCCTCCACAACAAGTCAATATCAAGAACAACAATTTCAGCGACAAAAACAAGCAAAAGGCTTTTACCCATATAAAATGTATTTGAATGTTTCCAGGCATAAATCTTCTTCAAGACATACATGGATTTCAATGCAATCTCATGTCTGTTAGCAGAAACACTCAATCTTGAGGGTGCATGTCATTAAATGCAAAATAATGCAGCCTATTTTAATCTAGAAACAGTTTGTTTTTACAGCATTTTCGTCATCGATTGCCATGCCCTGTGTTAGTCGATTGCAACCGAGTTTAGGAAAAGACGTTTTCGATTGCCAGAAATTTTCACCCTTGCATTTTCATCACCCTCCCAGTACGATCAAAATTTAACTTAGACCCTAGAACTTTTACAGGTGTTTAGAGAAGACATTCAAGTATATCAGAAGACTATGCTTTATTTAATTTGACCTTGATTAATTTAGAATATGAGTCAGAAAACCGAATTGCCAGTCTAAAATTGCGTGGTTAAAATGTAAGTAGGCATTGCGACATTTAGTAAAGATCTTGTGAAGTAAATTCTTTTTCAGGGGAATTTTCAGACATACTGCTTTAGATCCGTAATAAATATTTTACCAAAAACCTTTAGATTAAATGAAATAAAACATGTTAAACTGAGCTACCCTAAACAATCGCGTAAATTTTTGACCCGCGTTCAGGATTGCCGCGAGTGTTCAGGATTGCCGCCTACCCGGTGTGTTAATGCACGTTTACTAAGCCTTACAAAAAATATGGTTTTGTGCCGTTTCCGTCGAGATTTATAGAATAAGAATGTATCAGAGTAACATACCCTCTGTCAAAATTGCAATTTTCCCCAATTTCGGGCACTTTTTCGAAATGAAGTCACGTGTTTGAACGCCAGCAGCATCTACAGCTGACAAGCTCACACAAAATTCTGTTTTCAGTTCGCCAACACCTTATCTCTAGATGAGAAAAACATTCAGAAATCAACTGACTTGTCATTATCTTTTCCACAAATAACGATTTTATTTGGTTAGGGTACATAATTTTCCAGTCCGACAAAAAATCTCTGGGTGGCACAATTCAAGGGCATATAACATTTGTGACTCAAACATATGAGTAATACTGGTACGCTAAAAAGTTCACAGAGGGATATTGTTAACTAAGTAAACAGAGATATTAAGTATATACATGATCTGTCAACTACCAGTGCTTAATTTTCACTTTGCAAAAAATTCTCAATAATTTTGAGGAATACTATAAGAGTTCACTCACTTCTTTACAGACATTGACAGGATCTTCATACCTTGTAACTTGAGTGTCAGGCTGCAGTAATGCTTGCTTCACTGTCTTCTGACAATTCTTGTCTCCAAGTAGATTCTGTCTGTGGTATGTGATTGGAACCATTCCAGATTCTTTTCTCCGTCCATCATGTTTTATATACAGAGTTATTAATGAGATGACATACATTTTTCCGTCCACTATAGTTTATTTCTAGAGCTGCTGAATTTATTAAGAAGATTATATTTTTGCATCATTATGTGTTCAGGTGAATGGGTACACTTTTAGGGGCAGCGACTCTGCTATTTTTATTTTTGCCTCCCTTCTAAATAGGGATCAACTCTTCAAGGAAAGGAGCAAATTCTTTCCTTGAAGAGTTGAACCCCGTTTAGGGCTATGATTTTCAGGGAAGCAAACAGGAAGTCCCAAAAATTGTTCCTCTTTGTAAAAATGGCAGAAAAAACATGGTTGCATACCAATAAACCTAAGGGGTATTTTTTTAGAACAATGACTGGCCAAATTGAATGTGATATGAGTTAAGATCTAAGCTGCTGGTACCCAGTTACATAGTTACCCAATGGAATTTTGTCAGTTTAATGAAATTTCAATGTGCAACTTAAAGGTATGGGTGTGTTATGAATCTACCAGAATGAGTGAAGGAACACACAGTTTTCTCCTACAGTTGATTAAATAATATGTAGTGGTTTAAATCCAGACTTCCCATCAAATGACAAAAGTAATTTTTTGCCATATTGTTATCACCTGTTGATACTTGCCTCTGAAAAGCTTTCACATGATAGATACTTAAAAGGTATCAATGAAAAAAAAGAGGAAAACATATGCAAAGAAGTCCTTTATACGAGGGATGATCCAGAAATTCGTGGACACAGTCCATAAAATCCAATTGAATAAGTTATTTTTTTCTAAACTTAACCAATGCTTCTCTATATATGACTGAATAATTTCTAACAATATCAGGTAAATTCAATGAATATTGGGTTTGGCATCTACATTTGAATATACCTGGGGTTGTCTGTGCGGCGCATTCCAGATTTTTTTTGCAGGAAAATACAAAATTTTCTTTTGAAAATAATTAAATATATTTTTAAATTTCGATATAAAATTTCAGTCAGAACTAACATAGCATTTCCCAATCTCAAACGATATGAATATTTATTATTCTCATTTGACATGACATTCTGTTCAAACAAAACAGTCCACCACCCACTTACATGACAGAAGAAAATGACGTTTTTCCAACGTCTGCACGCAAGCAGTTTGTCTAAAGGTTGACATAAAAAGACACCAAACCAATGGAAACAAATCTTATTTTACACAAAACATTACGAGACAAACACGTTTTAAGATACTGTGTAAAAGAGTGCTAAAAATAAATTTCGAGCCATATTTTCGATCCTTCGGATCGCAAAGATGCACTTATTCGATGAAAAAGTAGATTTTATACCTCAAAACTGAGCCCAAAAAATGTTTATGCGATATCAGAAATTGTTCTTTATAAAACCTGATGGAAAACTTTGGATTATCTTATTGCTCTATTCCTCGTATTAAATAAATGCTGATTTTAGTGTCATGATTTCTTCAGTGGATCTTATCAGCTTCACATTTTGAGCACTAGCATATACCTGACGTCAACGTGACGTTGTGGCGTGCGCCGCTCAACCTAGGGTAACTGAACCAAATCCATTTTATTTGAACCCTTATAGATATATGATTCAAAATTTACATGTGTGTTTACCAACAGTGTGGCAATGGGCATGTAACATTTCATCGATGGGCCTTTTTAGATTCCTTAGTTATTTAGGGTGTCCACAAACTTCTGGATCAACCCTCGTAGTACCATTTAATTCAGTTAAAAGATGGGAGTTGTTCCCTCCCTGTCAAAATGATCCCAAGAATCTAGATTGGTCTTTAAAGATGGAACTAGACTGTGTTGGAAGGGAAAAAACGTCTTTACTGCAGAATATCATAAGATTGGTTGATCATTCAGGGGGGAAAATCCCATTTTATAGCAAAATTAATAGGGTAACAGAAAGTTTTGGTATTTAGTAAAGAGTCTCATTTTGATCTAGTTTAAAAAGTCAGTGTAACAATGAGGGGAATAATTTAAATGTCTTTACAATTATTGAAAACAAGACTTGAATAAATATTTAAAGCACCAAATATGAAAATACGTATTGGTAGTTTAATTTGCAAACAGTGTAGGTCCACCTCATTTGTAGCTACACTGTTTGTCTCTAGTGTTTGAATTTTCAATATAATAAAGCTTCGATATTTTGCAGACACAGATATTGTTTTCTGCTTTTTTGGGATTTTAAGGGTTTACAATGAAATTTACCAGCCAATTATACAAGTACATGGATATACCAGTCTAGTGCTACAGACAATGCATTTATTTAACTGCTGAATGAAATAAAAAGTTGTACAACCGCATACACCAATATTGTGTCGGAGATGTTCAAATATAGTAATCTGTGATGTTTGTACAGTTTATTTTGCTTAGGGGAGAGTCGGGTAACTTCGGACAGCGGGTAAATTCGGACAGTGACATTGTTTCCTTTATAAATCAGTTGTTTGGAACTAAAACAAAAATAACTGGGCAAACAGTGAAATTCCTGATGAGATGGCTCATTATGAGCCGTCTCATCTGGATTTTCACTGTTTGCAATGGTATGTCCGAATTTACCCGGTTGTCCAAAGTTACCCGACTCTCCCCTACTTCTTAACATTGTTTTCAAACTGACAAAGTTCAAGTCATCATTGAATGCATTTGTATATTTTATCATTTTATAGTAAAATATTAAAAGCAAACTGTTATTACCTGTATTGTTAAGTGAAACAGTCAACCTGAATAAAGACATGTTATGTTGAATAAGTTTCTCTTGTTGTTATTCATTTGTCATTGTTCCACCTAGGCTCTGAAAAGACGGAAAGGTTCCCCAGATGCTTGGAAGAATTTGGGGTGACATTTACAGCCTTTTCTGTGTGTTTTCCTTGTTTTGAAAGTTCTCTCTCTGCTCAAACTATTTCTTGCTCCCAAACTATTTCTTACTCCCAAACTATTTCTCACTCAGTTTGGACCCTGTCTTCACACTGGTCTGGCATTCAACACAGCCAACGAAGTCAACGATACAGAACCTGCTTTTTCTGCTCATCAGTTTAAGTTTGTTTCAGAAGTATAGTCTCACGGACCATCCGACCCCCTACTCTTGAAACAGGAATCAAAAGTTTACCTGTATTGATATGCATCTTCAAGAAATACTTGGAAACAATTTTTGGGCTACAACGACCAGACAACGAATTGGTGAAAAAACTTATTCAAGCACTGCACTTATACTAGACGGAATTTCTTCGAAAATCTGGTCTGACTAAGAGGTCTAACAAACTGCCGGGTCCGTAAGAATGATGGTTTAAAATTAATGTAAGAAGTATGCGAAAACAATCTAGTTTTATAGTTCGTTGGCTGTGTTGAATGCCAGACCAGCGTGGTCTTAGTCTCATTAGAGGAACTGGAGAGGTGAATACTGAATTTATCCAGCAATAAAATGGGTGCATTTCCCTCTATGAAGTGACCCTAAATATGTAAATCAGTTGGACGAATACAATGACTGCTGTAGGATGTGATTTCTCCCCTTCAAAAACAATCACAACATTCTAGATCTGCCTTATAAGACTGATCTAGATTCTCAGAGTTGTTTTAGATCCCTATCTTATAACTAAACAAATAGGCAAGCTTTGTAACTATGTTAACTGGGGTGCCTTAGCCAATTCTGTAATCATCTCTTATACATGGAAGAGAAAAAATCTTTCCAGTCATCAACGATTCCATTGCACAGCCTTTATCATTATGATACCCCATCATCCTGACATGTTTGAAATACTAAAAAACAGCCATCAGAGGAGATGGCTAATCCCCCGACCAAAGGCCCTATGCGCCTTGGTAAACAGGGTGCACTTCAAAACACATATAAGTGATACGTTGTCATTCTTTTATGCTTCTGATTGACATTATCTGTTTAACGGATGCATGATTATCTAAACTCAGACCAAAACAGTATGCCAGACTGCTGAAAACAGGTAAAATCTCAAACAGCCACCATATACACAAAGTATAACATATGATACACTCAACATTAGAAAATGTGTGAATAACTTCTAAAGTACAATAGACCTTGAGCTGACAATAGACCCCCCTCCCCCCTCAGGGGGAGTTTTGTACACTATAATTTTCTGAAACTACATTATATAAGAAACAAAATGACACATGTTAGCCCTCTGTACGTTGGGGCGTTAACGTATAACGTCAACGTCAATTACACTACCCAAATTTACATATTCACGTTATAATAGAAAATACGCATTGTTATACACATCTGAGTATTGGCCCTAAACAATGTCGAGTTTTGTCTGCTAGTACATAAATCGCTGTTTCAAGGTAATTGACAGTGTCAAAGATAAATTGACTAATCCGTATAACGTAGTTAACCTTATATTTGACGTTTTCCCCCTTCAGCGTGTATATACACGTAATATAAGGAGCAAATTGTAAGAATTGAAGTGTAGAGAAAAGTTTATGTCATATATATGACTATCTTAATATTCTAGTACATTAAAAGCAATCTGAAGGCTTACTAAACTCGTCAGCAGTCACGATAAATATGTAACGTATATAACCACAAAAAGAAAAAAAAAAAAAAAAGAATCAAATCAGACTAAATTGCTGAATTGGTGGACTGAAGTTTATACGTGCTCCATCAATCTTCTTCGATTCATGCCCAGCTTAGATGAGTAGCAGTAAGCAGTGGATATATTAAATGGGGACAGAAAATATCTTATTTTTGTAGAATTTAACCTACAAAATAACGAGAAAAGCTAATAAAGCCAACATCAGCTGCATTTTATCTTTCAATGTTTTCTGTATTATGACCTAAGTAGACACTGTTGTATATCTTAATATGAAAAACGCCAATGTTATGTGTCTTCAAACTGAAAAAGAACATCGGATAGTGTATATTTGAAAAGCAAACTAACAGTAACGTTATGTTACATAATTGTAATATGTCTGGGGATAAGATATGTAAGTAATCAGTTCTCAAAATTTTTGTTCCCGGGCGACTTGAATTATTCATTGATGTTGTTTTAGCTTACCACTGGTAGTCAGATGGCAAATTTAGCTCTTTAAAATACACAAGAACTCAGCAAGACACAGATAGATTGTTACAGCTGAAGCAGTTCGACCTTGCCTTTAATTCAGTCTCACTTAAAAGTGATAAAATTATTTTTTCTATTCTGAATTTTATGCATGGAATGAAGTAAGTATAAGTTGATAAATGCTGCAACTGATTAATATTTAGGTTTGGTCATGATGGGGATAAAAATAATTTCGCTACCTGTGCTGTTAGCTGAGCAATTCAATTACCCTACATACAAATATGAAACTGTGACTGCTAGCCGAGCCAATCACAAGAAGTATCAACTTGGCTGATAGGCTTTAACACCATTTTTGCTATGCTGTCAGTCGAATTGTCAGCCAAGAGCCTCTTTGCACAGTAACTGCTTTACATAGGTTAGCAAATATGTGTGGCTCCAGTGATCATAACTTAAAGTTAATTTGTAAACTACGTGAGCAGCTCCCATCAAATACATTACAAAATATTAACATTGTGAAAATTCAAGGATTAAAGAAAGTGAGATACTTAATAATGCATACAACATTCTGTCATCAGCCTGTTCAGGAGTTCTATTTTTCATTCTGTTGTTACAAATAATTAACTGGTCAGGTAATTTTGCAAACCCCATGGTTTATTCTCGCTTGTTGTTACTATCAAGGACTATAGGTGTTACGAAAGATAAATTTTGGTCAGACAATTTTCAATATGTAAGCAACTAAAATTGGTGTTTGGATATTGCCAAAATGCTGTATTCTCTAACAATAATCAAAACATTTGGACAAGGATGATTTGATAAGCAGTCAGATATCATAAATAAGCAGATTACAAGCATATTTATTGCTAAATAATATGGTACATGTAATACAAGGTCACAGAGATCAAATGCAGAAAGTTATTTAGGTTAGCCCTTCCTTGGCATGTACAGGTATGCACTATTACTATTACTTGATTGTTTGCTCTTCAGAAGTACTGTATTGCTGGTTAAGGAAAATGGAAATGAAGAATTTATAAACTCTCAATGAATAGTTGAATACGTTACTTGTTCAGTCTTTCTTTTCTTTTTTCTCAGCATAGCTACAATGTAGGTGAATACATTTTGAAGAAGAACAACTAAGATTTGCTCATAAATATCTGAACAATGATGACCAACATTAATATATATTCTGCCATTTGCATACACCACTTCATTATGTGGGAAGAGCTTACTGGAACACTGTCCCTAGAAAAAAAAACAATAAAAACATTTTTGTCCAACTAAACGTATCTATATGTCCTTTGGTGAATCGATTCTTTAAGAGATGATTGAATGTAACTAGTTAGATTCTTTAAGAGATGATTGAATGTAGTTAGACTTGAAAGAGCAAGAAACAAAAGCATAGAAATATAGATCATCTTAAACATAGCATTTATAGATTGCTACAGTATCGCTAGTAACTGCCCGTGTCTCTTTTTCTGTATTAAACATTTCTGATACTATTCTCCCAAATTCCTGGTTGACACATTATTGTTAGTTACATAAATGAACTGAATAAAGCAACGCATTAACACTACCATTAAACATTTTCAAAAGTATGTTTGCTTCTTAACTGTCACTGAGCAATGTTGTTTCTCTTGGTAACGTAACATATACGATAGTCTTACAAAAGTAAGTATACTCTGTCAGCAAATATCTATTTAGCTTTGATGCAGAACTGTATTGGATGAAGTCTTCATACTTCAGGTTTACTGTTCTGCTTTATAGGTTATCAGTGTGCATGTAAAAACTAATCAAATCCTGTCAACGAACAAGGTTGTACCACATTTTGTATTGTTGATTACTGATTATTTTATAGCTTTAAACTAAACAGGTCAAAATTGCTTAGGTTTTAACATTATCAAACTGATTGTATATCATTTTGTTTGAGGCCAATATGCAAAACCAACGCTGGCTTTTAATAGCTGTCGTTTTATTTGATCTTTTCTGAAGTTGTATGTTTTTTGTTTTTTTTCAGCTGTATATAACAAATTTCACGTATGTCACTGTCTTTAAAACTCAAATGTACAAATTGTAAAAGAAACAAACTTTGCAATGCCATAATGAAATACTTTGATTTTTGATATGATAACAAAGTAAACAGCAAAACCCGTTTTACTTGTGCAGAATATGTCAATGCCCTTAATATTACAATTTAAAGTACCGGTATACTGTGTTTAATCACGTATAAAACACACCTCATGAATCCCTAAAAGTAATAACTGAGAGAAGTGTTGATAGGTCCAGGTAAACAATATATCATAAGAACTCCCAGTCTTATATTTGGTATTGTTACATGTGGCAGTGAAAAAACAGATTAACGGTATTATAATGAAATATCTTATGCTAAATGTTATTTACGTTACTACTAGTAATAGCGAATGATAAAAAATGAATCAAAATGCATTTTTCTCTTATATTAAAAAATTCTTTAATGAAGAAACTGCTACCAAAGAAAACAAAATGATTCTAGGTTCAAATTATATGATTTTAACAAAAATAGCCCTAGGTAACGTATATAATCGATCATTATGCCGACTAAAATGCGTTCAAAATATTGTGGAACTGTTCCTTGCTGTTTAAATAGACTGACATATTCAATTTTACCATTTACAGTTGTTTTCGATTCCAACGATGTAGTTCAAGCACTTAAACTATACGGAAAGTGATAACATTTATAAGGGGGTGCTGTGTTCAACACCCTATTTCTCCCAAAGTATACAAGATAGGATAATAATTTTTGCTGATCTGAAAAGACCAATAAATTGTCTTTAACACAATAACAAATATATGGTCTAATATTAAAGGAATAACTTACAAAAAGAAAATATTCTGGATGGAAATAGCAATTTTAATGGGGTGTAAAGTTTAATGTCATGTATATTACACCATGTAGGCTAAAGTGACCTTTCAAACATCATAACTTTTAGTTCTTGGATTGTTCTATTAGACTCTATTAAAATTTTAAACATAGGAAAGTGACTTATATTTTTTTTATAATTTTTGATAATTTTTATGTTATGTTTTTTTTTTTAATGGGTAACGTTTGTAACAGACTGTTACAGCTTAACGCCCCACTCGCCAGAGGGCTAACATGCTGCAAAATACTTCTAAGATGCTGGGCTTTAAGAAAAGTATGGTCTACAAAACTCTCCCTGGGGGGGAGGTAAACCATATCTGGCTCATGGCCTACAAGGCCTACAAATCTAATTTTTAGCTCTCTAGTAAGTGAATATGGACAAAGAATCCAAATGTGAAAAAAATGCTTTTTTAATTGGGTGGGTCACAGGGGGGGGGGGGGGGGGGGGGGAGGGAAGCAAAGGGGTCTCAGAGAGTTAGGAACTCTGATAGGATATCATGGCATGATCATCAATATTCAAAAAGGCATAAGGGTGTTGTGGAGCAGGCCAGGGTTATACTGATATGGAGCTGAGACACAAAACTGCAGCTCAAACCTCTAAAGGGAAATAACTCATTTAATATGAATGCAAGAGTTGTCACTCATGTATGAGACAAATTTTCGTGACCTGTTCTGCATATCTATGAAGTTTCATGAAAACATTTCAAAGGGTATTCAAGTTATAGAGCGGACACGAAATCACACCTAAAACCATCAAGGGGAAATAACTCAAAAAGTACGAAAGCAAAAGTTGTCATTCTTGCTCACAGCACATCGTCGTGACCTAAATACAGTCAACTCTTGATATCTCGAACATTTATATCTCAAAATATCTTCTTGTATCAACGAATATGTTTCCTATTTTCATTTAAATTTGAACTCTTGTTAACTCGAACTACCGATATCTAAAAGTAAATTTATGTTACCAGAAAATTTACTTTGAGATATCAGTAGTTTCAGCTGTAATTTGACTTAGAGACATCCAGAGTTGACTGTATCTGTGAAGTATCATCAAAATATTTCAAAGGGTATTCAAGTAAGAAAGCGGACATGAAATCACGCTAAAAAAACATGAAGGGGAAATATCTTAAACAGTAAGAAAGCAAGAGTTGTCATTCTTGTTCGCGACACATCGTCATGACCTGTTCTACATATTTATAAAGTATCATGAAAATATTTCTAAAGGTATTCAAGTTATAGAGCGGATACAAAATCACACCTTAAACCATCCAGGGGAAATAACTCATAAAGCAGGAAAGCAAGAGTTGTCATTCTTGTTCGCGACACATCATCATGACCTGTTCTACATATCTATAAAGTATTTCAAAGGGTAATCAAGTTATGGAGCCGACACGAAATCACATCTAAAACCACCAAGGGGAAATAACTCAAATAGTAAGAAAGCAAGAGTTGTCTTTCTTGTTTGGGACACATCATCATGACCTGCTCTACATATCTGTGAAGTATCATGAAAATATTTCAAAGGGTATTCAAGTGACAGAGCGGACACAAATCAGCCAAAAAATCACCAAAGGGGAGATAACTCAAAAGATACAATAGCAAGAGTTACCATTCTTGTACGTGACACATTGTCATGACCTGCTCTACATAACTGTGAAGTATCATGAAAATATTCAAAAAGGTATTCAAGATATAGAGCGGACAAGAACTTGTTTACAGACGGATGGACAGACAGATGGACGCCAGGCTCATCGCTATATCCCCCGAACCTTTCGGTCGGGGGATAATAAAAGGACATAAAATCACAAGTCATCCATCTATCCTTTTAATCTTTTTGTCCATTCATATCAGGGAAACAACTGTTGTCATTTTATCTCCCTTGTCAGTGGAATTAATTGTTAAAGGAAGCAAATTCCTTCCTTAAAATTGCATTACTCGATAATTAAAGCCCATTCAGACCTTACTACTTGAGTCTAGCCTCCTCGAGTTTAAATAACAAACCAACCCACGAACTTCAGATTAAATGATGAAATCCCATCCAGGCACATTAACAAGGCTTACTTAAGTGGCGCTTATGGCGTATGCGAACAAACGCCCAGACCATGTCAGGTAAAGTCTTTGCTGTTCGCGCACAATATTTTATAGAATCTGACAAATTAAAAAGAACAAAACAAAACAAACTAAAGCCCTAGCTAGACTGCATAGATTCACTGACAGGCCCGGGTCCAGACCACCGCGTACTGGTGGGGCTCTGGATAACTGGTGGGTCTGGGAAGTGCCCAGATGTTTCTCTCTGTGACCATGGGGGCGAGGGGGCTATATATACATGACATAAGTAGGGATCAAATTCATGAGATATTTTAATGTCCTTTTGCCTTGAAATATATGTTGATATCTCATTAGAATCGCCTCACCGAGGCGATACTAATGAGATGTCACAACATATATTCTAATCTAACCACATGGATGAATTATCTCAAACTGTCATCAGATACTCATTATTATCCAGAGAACTATTTATTATACATAACACAGAAGCCCAGATGGCGGGGCTGAAGCCCACCTCCTGGATCCGGGGCTGAAGTCTGACTAGACTAAACTGCTTATAACATAGGATGGTCGAGCATTCAAGATCGAGTATTCCAAACGGGAATGGTCGACCATCCCTACAAGTCTAGCAAACCACAAACTCAGCTAGGTGCCAACATATTTTGTTAGCTTATTTTTCCTTAAATATGAATATGAATTATTAGATACTTTTCCATGAGCCGCGACGCGAGAAAACCCACAAAGTGGTTGTGCGCCCGATGCAGACTTGATGGATGAATGACCTGCGATTTTACGTCCTTTTCAACAGTTTTTCAGTTATATCAGGACATTGGATGGGTTGTTAATAAAAGCCTGTGTGCAATGGAACCCCATTTACAATTGAAAAGATTCCCACCTACAGCGGGGCTCGAGCCCGGGACCGCTAGATCAGCAGGCGAGCGCTTAACCCACTGAGCTACCGGGGCTCCTCCAAATACAGACTCAGATCAGCCTGGGCATCTGCCCAGTCTGATCAGACTCTCCCTTATGCACATAAAAGGTAGCTAAGGGTCTAAGCTACCTCCATGGGGACAGCGAAGACTCTGATCAGACTGGACGGATGTCCAGGCTGATCCAAGTCTGCGCTGGGCGCACAGCCACTTTGTTGGTTTTCTCGTGTCGAGGCTCAATTATAAATTATTTAGTGCGCCAGATGCACATTTCTCTTTTGATTTTTTTTCGGCGTCGTTAAAGCCCAAACTTTTTGAAAGAATAAGGTGATGGGAAGGTCATGGCAAATAATTTCGAGCCAGCCGTATGCGAGAGACATTGGCTGTCACAGAAGTATTCCGCGAGACATGGTAGCTGCAGAGATCAGGTGAGATGGATGCATGGATGACTTGCGATTTCAACAGTATTCAGTCGTATAAGGCCAACGTGTGGGCAATAATGGAAGGCTGTGTGCAATGGAACCCCGTTTACGACTGAAAAGATCCCCGCCTTCTGCGGGGTTCGAATCCGGGACCGCTAGAGCAGTAGGCCGGCGCTTAACCCACTAAGCTATCGCGGCTCCTGATCAGGCGAGAGACGCCTACGAATCAAGTCGCGAACGCAAGCGTACATGTACTCCACCGAGCCATGTCAACCCCCGCGTCCCGAGAAAGATGTCAGGCAAGGATTTTTTTGTTGTTGTCCTTCTTGTGTGTGTATGTGTGTGCGTGTGTGTGTTCCAACCTACACAATACAATGATGGTAAGCTCACGACAATACACACATTTACCGAAAAAGCTCGGGATTACAGCAGTTGGCACAATCAATCCCAGCAGGCACCCAACTTTGAATCAACATTGAATCAAAGTTGACTCAACGTCATACCAGTTTATCTTTTCGTGGAGCCTAGTAAACGTGCAGGTCCAAGCGCTGAGCCTGGTGTGTGCTTGTGTGTATCTATCTTTCCTTAACTTAGTCTCTCTCACCCATACACCACTCTTTGCGATGTCCTTTTCTTGGAAGTCTAGTCATCATTATTTATCACATTCAGATCTCAGTGCATTTTGTTTACTGAGATGAAAATATTTGTAAGTTTGCATGTCTTTGCTCAATTTTAATCAAAATACTGAGATTCTTTTTATTCTTTCTTTTGAAAATCAGCGAAACATCTTTGATCTTATCTTTTAACTCATTCATAACCATATTTACCCTATACATTGGATCACTTTAACCAGTTATTGTAAGTATCCTAAAATGAGAACAATATGAGTCGCAACATGACAAAATCAACAAAGTGGCATGTGCGCCCAGCGAAGACTCAGATAAGCCTGGGCATCCGCCCAGTCTGATCAGAGTCTTTGCTGTCCGCATGGAACCAGCTTAGACCCTTATCTACCATTTAAGCGCACAGAGAAGACTCTGATTTGACTGGACGGATGCCCAGGCTGATCCGATTCTATGTTGGGTGCAGATGCCACTTTGTGTCGCGGCTCATTTGAATTTAATCGGCGACGTCTCAAATGGCAAAACTGTGAAGACCCTGAGAAGTCTGATTACGGAAAATGTTCTTAGAATTCGTACACCTCATCCCTCATGAAAACACGGAAAAATTACTCTTTAAGATTTCAAAGATATTATTTTCCTGCATACAGTTCGGGAAATTGCAAACAGTGTAGAGCCTGAACAGACAGTCTGATCTTGGTCTGCTCTGGTTGCTAAGTACGCATTTTTGCAAGAGCCATTGATTTTTCTCAACTATAGGGCCTGCACTGTTTTCTCTGACATAGTTGTCCTAAATTTATGGCCACTACGGTCTATGACATTGTCCTATTTATAAAAAAAATGTTTTATTCAAATCGAAATATTTTGAATAGTCGTTTTGATAGAACATCCGCGTCTATTTTAAGAAGACCGACTTCTTACTTGCGAATTCACGTTTCAAAATAAAATTGGACCCATTTGAACAGGACACTAAAATTTGGTCCAATCTGTGAAATTGTGGTAAGGTATATCGTATAATATGTATTATATTTTATCATGTGTGGGTGACTTTAGAATAACCGCAGCATTTTGGGGGGATTTGAATAGGGTAAATAGATTTAGATGAGCCACTTGTGTCAGACGAAGGGCTCAAATTGAAAAGTGTTGAATAGGAAATACAGAGGTAAGTTAATATGATCTTTGTGTTTGGGATATTTATTGTGTTACACGTTGATCCGGAACGAACTGAAAAAGAGTCCTGTAGTAAGAGAGATAAAAGAAGTGCAAAATACATACGCTAAAAAGTAGTTTCCGTGAAAACGGAAGATATTTCTGAAAAAAAAAAAGTTTGATAAAGGTAACTTTTTTCTCTCTCCTCTGAATAAGGTAACATTTTCGTTTTATTCTCTAACTGAATATATCGCAGTTAACACGGGACAGAAATTATGGGGGTTATACAAATTTCCCTACCTGTGCTGCCGACTGAGCAAGTCGGTAACAGTAGATGCCACTTCAAAAGTGGCTGTCGACCAAGACAACCGACAACAGTATCAGTTTGGTCAGCAGCCATTAACTAAATTATCATTTACCGTTTTTGCCAGATGTGACAGCCACTTTGGTAGTACTGGATTGGTCGACAACACGGGTAAGCAAATTGGTATTATCCCGTAGTTTCATGTCTGAGTAGACAGTGTGGACACACATAAGATTACTTAGGGCAGTTTTCTGGTCAGGTCTATTCTGTCGGCCTTCCTACCAGCAAAGTCAACATGCTATTAAATGCATTTGAGTAAGGCGAAAGAATACACATCCAAGTATTTTTCGCCATCTTTACAAAGGAAAATAATTATGATATCTTGTTTGCTTCCCTAGACGAAACCCTTCCAAAGTCGGCTCTACTCCTAAAGTAACAATTTGCATCCTGGGAGCATTTTTTCTTTAAGATTTAACCCCACCAAAACGGGTCTACAACTAAAGGAAGAAATACACATACGGGAGCAAATTCTACTCCTAAAGGAAAGAAATGCTCAAAGGGAGCCAAAATCTTTCTTCAAAAGTTGACCCCATTGAGAAGGGAGACAAAAATAAAAAACGGCAGTGCATCCATTACAATAAAAACCCCACATTTATCGTAATTATGGTAAATACGAATATGGGAATATTGTAGGGTATTTTTTATTGTAATTTGCTACACCTTTTCATGCTAGTAATTTACTTTTTTAAGTAAAGCGCTACGGGACATTCAGCTTATTCATATTTTTCAATTGATAAATGCATAAAAATATACCAGAATAACCACACAATATGATTCAAGGACAGCTAAATGAGTTATGGGCTCTTGGATAAGTTTGCCCTTATCGGGGGGGGGGGGGGGGGGCTGTTTTATAAAGCTATCAGCTGAAAATCACACAATATAGACCCTGATCAGACCGGTCTTTTAGGAGCAATCTGATCTAGGACTGCTTTGTTTGTCATACTTTTTGTGTCCCGATACTAACATGCATCTTGTTTATGGTACTCTATGAACTAGATTTTTGTAAATACTCAACTATGAATAAGTTCAAAATTTTTACTTTATATCCTCTGTTAAGGTGTATAGGTACACTGCAGTGCTCCAGATAAGAAGGGATCACAGGGATAATTAAGGGAAATCCTCCATTGAAACATATATTGTGACCCCTCATTAGAACCGTCTCGCCGAGGCGGTTCTAATGAGGGGTCACAACATATGTTTTCGTTGAGAAGTAAGAATAGATGTCTCTGAATTACACTGTTACCCCTTCTTATCTTGAGCTCTGGACACTTGTTTCAAATAGAGAACAGACTGAGCTGAAAAGATCTGCAATCCTTTTCTGTCACAGAAGCTCATCTTAAGGCTGCTGTAAAAGGAAAGAATTTACTTCCATTTGGGAACTTTAAATGCGTGTCTTAAAATAAAAGTAGCATCGGGTATGGTATGGAACTTAAAAGTTGTGAGTGTCGTGATTATCTTAATATTTATGCACCCTTCAAATATGCAACAGGCTTTTCAGGAAAATAGCTGTATAAGCTATCAGCTTTCGTTCTAATCCTATTATTTAGTGTAACTGTCTTGTTTATATGTTGTAATGTGCAGTTTTGAAATAAAATTTGTTTAAACCAAATATGCAACAGGAAGCAAAAAATTCTCGACACTGTATCATATTTCAGTCACCGAAATAGTAAGGAGATGCAACATTTTTGTAAAACTTCACGCGATTTATCAAAGTGAACAAAGCTTTTTATTACGATCAGACTTTTTCACCTAAGGCTATCTGCCCCTGTCTCTGAGTAACGGATCTGCATAAAACCAACTTACAACAAAAGATCAGATTTTCAAAAGCCTGTTATTACTAAAATTTGGATATGCACAGCAACAGACAGGGGGCACTAGGGGTGTGACGAGGAGAGGTGAAAGACAGATGTTATAGTTTGAAAAAAAAATCTTGAACTATTATATGACATAATCCTTTCTTTTCCTTCAGGTCGCGAAAACTATTTAGCAAGCACTGCGATCGAGAAGATAATCACGAGATAAAACAAAGTCTCACAGTGAAAGAGACCAAAAAGTGTGTAACATGTTCTATAACAATGGTGTCGCTGGTAGTCAATGACAGTCAAACCATGAAGAAGCCTCCACTTGAACGTAAAGATACGTTAACTGACATTCTCAATGATGTAGATGGACTGCCAGATATTAATGCGCTCGACGATATTTGTGATGCAATAGATATTTGTGAGGAACGAGGTATTCCATATGATGAATTGGATGATCTTGAGGATTTTAAAGACAGAATTAGGCTTCATATTCTAAAATCCAAGAGATTGGAGTCTAGGAAAATTGAGGTTTGTACTTTTTGTTTCAACCAGTATTGTCAAACTGCACTATACGGACAAAATATATTAAGCCTTTTTTCACACACGCAGAGTTTCTTTCTAGAAACCTTAGCAAAGAAAGTTTGCCAAACATTTTGTGTTCACACAGAGCAAATTATTTGTCACAGAAAAATGTAACAAACGATCTTTGTCAACTAGACTTTGGCAATGAAATATTTGCTGCAGTGTTCACACGAACAAAGAGTTCTCGTCAAAGTTACCTGGACAAATAATCGTTACCTGTGTGAACGTTCGACTTTTCACATTTTCTTTGTTAAATATACTTTGTTCAAAATTAAACTGATTTGATTATGAGCAAAGTTTTCTTCATCTCCATAAGCTAGTTTCTTTGTTACATATTATATGGCAAATTTTCTGTTCACAAGAACAAAATTTGTTTGTCAGTAAACGTTACCATATAAATTTGACAATGAAAATGTGGCATATATTTTCATTTACTCGAGCGTATTTTTCTAAACCAAAATTCCTTTGTCACCGAAACATTGCCCGTGTGAACGAAGCTGAAGTCATGTGAGTTAGGTATGCGCATTGAAATCAGGCCCCGAGGTTATAAAACCTTTTCCATGCGCAACTCAGCTGATCATGGAACTTAACCTGCTAATAAATAGCAAATTATTGATAAGTACAGTTGTTTTCATGTTCAGTTTAGCTGAGTATGAAATTTTCTCTGCTGATAAATATGAAACTGCCAACATTAGTTGGCATTTTCATATTTATCGGCAGAGAAAATTTTATGCTCAGCTGAGTTGAGCATGAAAAGAAGTTTTATAACCTCGGGACCAGGGGCCGGTTTCACAAACGATCTAAGCCAGAACTCTGTCGCTGTTGTTATGACTTGATAAAAGCAAAAGATTTTTGGGCTTAGATCGTTTCTGAAATCTTACGCCACATGTCATAATAAAAGCAAAAGCATAACATAGGTTATGTAGTTTCACTAAAACTCTCAGCGAGAACCTGTAGCTAATACATGTATTTTGTTATACATGTACTTCGGTGATAATATTTATGTGAGTTGCTAAGTTGTAAGTTAATTGATCGAGCTTCGATAAGCTAATGATAGGGCATTAGAATTAACAGAATTGTGGCCTTTTTAGAGGAAATATGGATACCTGAGAATGCGTCATAAATGTAGAATGTTTAGTTACTACATAATGCCACTGCATACCATAATGTCGTTGCCGTATATCTTTTATTTAGATGCATCTTCAGCCCTTTGTCAGCCACCTCCCGTCATCAGCAACTTGATAACAGATCTTACTCTTAAATCTGTTATTAGCTCACCTGAGCCGAGTCCGTCCACCATTTTCAAAGATCTTCCCCGCAACCGCCAGGACTATCAAAATAAAATTTCACGTGAAGCCTCAGTCAAAGTTTGTTCGCGGGGTCTGGGTCACATGACCAATATGGCTACCACGACCAGATATGGTAAACCCCTCCAAAATCTTCTTCTCCAGAAGGCCAATGACCTTGAAACTTGGTATGTAGCATTGGGGACCCGGGCTAAATATTTTCTTTTGCCATGATCTGGAAGTTTCTAGATGTTTTATAGGTTGAAAATTAACAAGTTGTTTAAATAGCACTTTAGAACTTTCTAGAAAAATTTTGAAACTTTGGAAAACTTTATCTAGAATTCCATTAATAGTTTCTGGCATTTTGCTTTTTGAAGTCAAAAGAGGGTTGAGCCAAGTTCCGTAAACTTAGAGATTTTTCAAGATATTTCAAGATTTTTCTAGAATAACCTATTTTAGAACTGAAGAAAATCGTAGACTTTTCTGTTGGAAACATAAAAAATCTTCCGGTCTAAAATTATGTCAGAACTGAGAACTTTTTTTGAAAAAGAAAGGCTCGGGATAATTCATGAATATTCTTAGAAAATATTATAAAGGGCAGAAATTGTCGTACTGTATCTTTATAACCTTTCACCAATCCACAGTTAAAATTTTTTATAACTGGAATTTGAATATATTGGACTTTTTTGGAACTTTGTGCTCATAAAAGTAAAAAGTATGCAAAGACCAGGAACTGAAACAATCAAAATCCAAATCCAGCCCTCAAACCATAGTTGGAAACAACTAAGATTACAAATAATCAAGATACAGAGAACATATGGCCAACCGAGTGAGCAGCTTGTTCCCAAAAGGTGGCCACTCAGCAACCCAAACCGAACCAAAAATACATAAGGTAAAACATCACAGAAACTCTGACACCAAAAACAGGCAACAGAGAACCACAACAGAACTACCGCCTTGGAACGGTCAGTAATGAATTACTGGGGGGCTTAAATCGATTTTACAGGCCCAACCTCACCCTCAGTTTCTGAAGTGGTACAAAACATTTAGTTGGTTGTTCACCTGACTCTGTTTACTTGGATCAATAACTTTAAAGGACTGTGTTTGAAATACTCTGAGGGACATTTAGGATAAAATCAGGTACTGTAACTTAAATTCTGTTTGATTTTAATTTACATGTAAATAAATTTGTAGATTTAAAGCAAGCTTGTTGCTGGTTTACTTCTATCTTAATTGTTACCATTGTCAAATCTTACAACATTGCTACGTTATGCTCTTATATGGGTAAACGCTTAAACAGTGGCTTTTTCAGAAACCATTTAAGTTTAAGGTATAACATTTGGTATATATGGTCAACTAGATGAGCAGATGAAGATTTTATGTTGCTAAAGGTCAAATTCATTCTTTGACTTTTGTTCAAGGTCACTGAGATCCTGTCCCCATCAACATTTTCAAACATCTCTGAAAATGAGCCGATTGAAGCCATATTTTACGCAGAACCTCCCTGAGTCAGTGGAACAAAAGTTTGTTTGGGGTGGTCTTGGTCACATGACCAAGCTGGTCGCCACGCATATGAACTTGATATGTAGCATTCTTACTAAGTTTATGAAAATGATGGCCCTGCTAATACATTGACCTAATTTATGGCAAGGTTAACTTTGGAATGCTATGCATTTGTATGGGAAAATTCTTTAATAATTGATTTCTCTAAAATTATTTTAGCGTAAAGTATTATATTTAGTGTATATGATTGACTAAATGAGCAGATCAAAACATTATATTGCTAAAGACCAATGTCATTCTATGAACTTTGTTCAAGGTAACTGAGTTTCTGTCGTTTGTCAGCACTTACAAACGTCTCTTCTGAAGCCATCGGGCCGACTGAAGCCACCAGTATATTTCATGTGTCGCCTATCAACCTTTTCAAACATCTTCTCCTCTGAATCCGCTGGGTCGATTGAAACCATGTTTTACACAGAGCCTCCCTGGGTCAGGGGAACGAAGGTTTGTTCAGGTGGCCTTGGGCACATGACCAAGATGACCGCCACTCCAACACATGGTAAAAATACTTAAAAAATATCTTTCTCCAGAACCGAAAGGCCAATGACCTTGAAACTTTGTATGTGGCAACCGGCACTCGGGCCATAAAAAGTTTGTTCAAATGATGACCCTGCATTGACCTAGAGCTACTTTATTAATTTACGGCAAGATCAACCTTAGTTCATTATAATTTTATATTCGAAAATGCTTTAACATTAGTTTTTTCAGAACCTACTTAAGTCTAAGATATAATAATCGGTAATTGTGGTTAAATAAACGAGACCGGTAGTTTGTATAAGGCGCCTCCCTGGGTCAGGAGAACGGCGGTCTTGGTTACATGACCAAGATGGCCACCGTGCCCATATATGGTGAAAACTCTTAAAAAATCTTCACCACAACCAAAAGGCCCGTGACATTGAAACTTGGTATGTAGCATTATGGGCTCGAGCTCAACAAAACTTGTTCAGATGATGACCGTGCATTGACCTTGAACTAATTTATGGCAAGATTAATTTTGGTACGTTATGCTTTTGTATGGGAAAATGCTGAAACAATATATTTCTCAGAAACTACTTAAGCCCAAATTATAATATTCGAAGTATGGCACATGCTCCTTCTTTCGAATGCGTTCTCTGCTTAAAGGAACTTCTTGAGATGTTAATTTTACATCACTGCAGCTGGCGTTGCGCCGTGTGGCGGCCGTAAAACGTCTCCCTGTACATCAATCATAGTGCAGTTGATATTTTATTTTTACCCTTTGAGATGAAAAGTACGAAAGCCTAGAAGGATCACATCCAAAGAAAGAAAAAATAAATTTTCTCGTTATAACGAGAAAATTATCTCGTTATAACGAGAAACGTAACGAGAAACGTATCTCGTTATTACGACATAGTTTCTCGTTATAACGACTTAAGTTCAATTTCAAAAGAAAACAAAAAAAAAATTCTCGTTATAACGACAAAATTATCTCGTTATTACAAGAAAACTATCTCATTATTACGACATAGTTTCTCATTATAACGAGTTAAAGTCATTTTCAAAAGAAAAAAATAAATTATCTCGTTATAACGAGAAAATTATCTCGTAATAACGAGATAATTATCTTATTATAACGGGATATTTATCTCGTTATAACGAGATAATTTACTCATTATTACAAGATATTTATGTTGCAGTACCAGTGGAAGTGATAGTAGTAGTTGTACCAGCAGCAGTAATAGAAGCAGTATTAATAGTTGTTGTAATAAGAGTAGCACTACTAGCTGAGTTTATTGTAGAACACACACGTTGCTACTTAAATTTAATCAAAACGTGTTTTAATCTATGTGTTTGTGTTGGTATAAAATATGATATTTATGAAACGAACCTTCGGCGAGTTTCATAAATTTCATATGAAATGATCACGAGTGTAAGATTCTGTTTATCATATGACCCTTAAAAAAGGTTTTTTTCGCCTTCACGCGACACGAGAAAACCAACACAGTGGTTGTGCGCCTAGCGGAGGTTCAGACCAGCGAGGGCATCCGCCCAGTCTGATCAGAGTCTTCGCGCCGCATGGCGGTAGCTTAGACCCTTAGCTACCCTTTAAGCGCTTAGAAAAGACTCTGGTCAGACTGGCCGGATGCCCATGTTGAGTCTGCGTATTGCGCACAGCCATTTTGTCGGTTTTCTAGTGTCGCGATTATGATAAAACATTTGATATTAACACACATACCTACACCCTACCCCTGAGTGGGATGAGATGGACATGGCGGGGGTGGGGGGGGGAGGGGGGTGGGGGGGAGAATCAACACGTAAAAAGCAGAAAACTTCCATAGAATTATAGGAGCGTCGGTAGTGTAGTGCATAAGGCGCTAGTCTATCTATCCAAAGGGAGCATGTTCGATCCCCCGCTTCTGCAACTTCCGCTATAGCCACTACAGCTACTCGACCTTCGCTTCTATTTCTTCCACTGCCGCCGACACTGTGTCACAGTTAAAGGAGTGGAAGTAATACTAAGAAAGGGAGCATTATTACTACCACGTTGACTGGAACTATGCTTCTGCTGCTAAAAACAACAACTACTATTCTACTACTACTACTATTGTTACTATTACTTCTCTCCAACTACCATTTTTACAACACACTTATGTCGTTATAACGACTTAAGTATCTCGTTATAACAAGATAATTATCTCGTTATTACGAATTAGCTATCTCGTTATAACGAATTAGTTATCTCGTAATAACGAGAAAATTATCTCTTTATAACGAGTTAATTTAAGAAATAGATCAGCTCTAGCAGTGAATTGTTGAGTAATAATTCACTGTTTTGAGGTCAGTTGTAATGTAGATCATATCACGAGCGCGGAGCGCGAGTGATATGTGACCCGTCGCGCAAAAAGGGACGAGTTGGGTGTCCTATAGCGAAATTTAGTTTTATGTCTCAGTGAATAAGCAAATCTAAGAGCATTCGGAAAATATAAAAAAATTGGTGACTGTTGGCCATTTTTGGGCTCAAATTGTCTGCAGAACGTAGGTACCGTCATGAATCGTCACAAATGTTTTGATGACGTTGTGGTGACGTCGCAAAGTAAAATCGTTCAGAACTTGTAACTGATAGATAAAGTAAATGTTTGTTTTGTGTGCCGTCCTTGGAAGCTTTGTTTGCTGAATAAATATTCCGAATCATGCTTCTCGGTGACTTCTTCCTGCAGGTATGACAAAGAGATCACACACTGGCATCAAATTAAACAAATAAGCATTTTGATTTATTATCAAGTGACATGCACATAAATGAGCCGCGACGCGACAAAACCAAGACGGTGGTATTTGAGCAACACGAAGACTCTGGTCAGCCTGGACATCCGCCAAGTCTGATCAGAAGCTTAGCTGTGCGCGTAAAGGATGGCAAAGGGTCTAAGCTACTTTCATGCCGTTGCATGCGTCGGCGAAGATTGATCAGACTAGGCGTTAGCCTAGGCTGATCTGAGTCTTCGCTTGGCACACATGCCACTTTGTTGTTTTTCTATCCAACTATGCGCGATGGTTTCTGCAATTTTTACGGGCGCCCGTAAAAATAACGGGAAATGGACTGGCAGCTTGTTT
This sequence comes from Ctena decussata, assembly GCA_963989385.1. Taxonomy (NCBI): domain Eukaryota; kingdom Metazoa; phylum Mollusca; class Bivalvia; order Lucinida; family Lucinidae; genus Ctena; species Ctena decussata. The sequence goes on along the minus strand of OZ022507.1, from coordinate 35,213,752 downwards.
CTAGTTATTCTACCGTAAAATCTTCGGATTTTTTACAAGGTAATGGTAACGGATGGTATTTTCCTTGTTTTTGTCCAAAAAGAATGCAATTGCTTGATAGAACCGCCTCATTCGGCGATTAAGCGGTTTTAACGAGTAGTAACCATCTATGTTTTGAGACCGAATAAGTAAAATAATGCCAAGTTCACGAAAGGTGTAGGACAGTCTGACAGAGTCTAGTAAACATCCTCGGCAAAAATATTCTAAAATTTCACGCGTACAACATCATTTACCAGTTTTGGTTAGACCCTGAATTCTAAAACTTTTTTTGCGAACTCGAACAATGCTCCACTTTTCCCTCTACAAAGTTGGGTTTTCAATGGTGTTCATTACACGACCTTGTCAACATGGTGCTCGCATTATTTTCTTCCTTTTTTTTTTACATGAAATCAGTCCAAATTTCAATGAAAATGCCTGGAAAATTATAGAAATGACTGTTTTTTTAAGGAAAATGAGTAGCATGGCGTCATTCCGCAAAAAAAAAAAAAAAAAAAAAAAGAATGGAAAGAAAAAAAATGGACCAGTTCACGTCTGCTTATTATCTCCTGAAGCACAATAGCGTGTTGTGAATAGGAAATATTGAGGGGATGTCTGGTTGCGCCGGAGGGGACTAGAAATTGGAATGACACAAAGATTAGTGAACCAGTTGAACCGAGATTTATTTTTTTCCCGTGTCAAGTCTCAAAAATCGGGGAATGTCATGAAAGCAACCCTCTATTGATTCTCCCATAGGTGTGAATCGAATTTGAAACCAGATTCTATGTTTAACAGCAGAAATCCGTTTTGTCCTGGAGCAAGGGTAGTCAATATTATGCCATTTTGACGGATTGCGAACAAATTGGATACATATTCCTGAAGTTGTCCAGCGTAAATGATTCCATCCATCACCATAACTTTAAAAGGGCTTTAATGTTAATGTTCTTTACCGACCGAACAATATTTCGTTACTATTCGTTGCCAAGAAAATGGGCATTTTGTTGAATTTTATGATTAAGGGGATCGGATGTGCTTAAATGGATAGGTTATAATTGAGGGGAGTGTGAAATATTGGTTTAGTGTTTGTCCCTTTTGAGTCATTATATATGTTTCTTGGGCGAGGTGAGGCTTGGTTGGCAGGTGCCCTGGTACGCAGGTTTTGGTAGATCGGTTTGTATAGGGTAGGCGATGTGTGTATAGGTATCTAATCTCCACCTTCGGAAGTTAGACTCACTTATCTTCTCTACTCTACTTTTCTCTGCTCTACTCTTCTTTACTCTACTTTAGGCGGACAGTGCAGTGCATTACAATGCCGTATAGTAAGCTGTTAATTGTAGTACTACGTTACTATTAATTTCAGTTCTGTACATTGTTCCTCCTTCCAAGAGGACAACCGAGTAGACCAGGCATCGCCGCCACGGTAAACTAACAGGAAGCCATGAATGGGGGAACCGCAAAAGCTGTTTCCCTTTACATGAAGTAAACCAAGTTCTAGCCTCCTAAGCCTGTTTCACATCAGCCTTACGGCAGCCGCACGGCCCTGAGCGATCACATTTCTGGCAAAAATCGCTGGATCGCGGCAGCCCAAGATCGTCGTATGAATTTTAGACGTCGCAACGTCGCAAACTGAATTCTCAACATGCACATTATTTCTGCAATTTTTTTGGCAATCTGTGGACGCCGCAAGGCTGCCGCACAACAGTCTTGAGACAATCGCACGATTGACTCACGATTTTGCAGGAGTTCGCAAGTTTGCAGGCGGGGCTGCTGTCAATCATTTCTTGCGTTTGTCTTCCGGCGGTCGCAAGACAGCCACACGAGCATCTTACGACAGTCGTGCGTCCTGACAGAATGCTATCGCAAGAATGTTGCGAATCGTAAGACAATCGCGCAAGTCGCACGGCAGCTGTATGACAGCCGCACGGCCGGCGCACGACAGTCCTACGATTGTTGCGTCACTTGCGTCTCCCTTGAAAGTAGATCGGTACTCATAGTCTAGACTCCAGAGAAGAAGCATGCCCCCAGCGAAACCAGGGTCCAGGGTTTTCCCGACCAACGCCTCGCTCGTCCTCTTCTACCTTGCCGTGCTCGGATGAGCAGCGCCCGGATGGCGGCGTGACGCTCTTCTTCATCACGGAGCCTTCTTCTTAGAAGGAGAATACGCTGCTGTGGGAAATAGCCAACAGATTCCAATGTGGTGTCGACAATCGACGGTGACACTATTGCGGGTGGTGCTCTTGCATTTTATTCGTCATTCGAGGCTTCGAACGATGAACATACGGTCATCGTTAGACATTCGTGAGACAGCCTTGCGAATTCTTGTTCGTCGTACGATGCCCGCAAGATTTTTGACAAATTCTTACGACCGTCTCACGGCAGTCTTGCGACAGTCTTACGGCAGCTGCACGGCCATCTTGCGGCAGCCGTACGAAATGTTTATTTTTCCTAATTTTAAGCTGCAAAATCGTGCGACCCGTGAGGCAGACGTACAAACATCGTACGGCTGCCTTGCGATCTCTGAGACCACGGTGGACCCGCCCAGATACACTGCAAATTTGTCTGCGATCTGTCTACGGCACCCATGGCCTCCAAAATCGTACGAACAAAAAATCGCACGGCTGATGTGAAACAGGCTTAATAAACAGACGCACAATATATTATGGCCATCCTATGCAGCATTAAACTCGTACAAATAAAGTTGTTCGGGCCATATAAATATACAAATTAGCTGATACAGGATTAGGATTTCTAATAGTTTGAAGAAAAAAAAGAAAGAAAGAAAATGAGATTCGAACTTACACGGGACAACTCTTATGTCAAAAGCTCAGCGGACGAAACCGCTCGGCTACCTTACCACATGACACAATGGGCAGAAAATTAAAACATATAGCTACGAACACACTGTACATCTTTCCTTTTTTTATGCTAATTTTCTCTTCCTCCTTCCCCAATCATTAACTAAATCTAGGGTCTCTTTATCACCATCTTCTAAGCTTAGGAAACAAGTATCGGAAAGGAAATTTGACTAAAGTTGTTGTTCGACTCATATTTCCGCGGCATCAAAACTTCAATACTCTTCCAAGGGACGCAACTTTATTTACGTCAAATATTTGACTGGCTGGCGGGAATAAAAGCCCCAAACAATAAAGCTCGAAACGATTGACAAAAACGCGGGCACCTGTTTATCGCGCAACTGAAATAAATAAGTCGTGACGTCAACGTTGAAACGTAATTTCTTGAAACAACGTCATCCACCCAACTCGTCCCTTTTCGCGCGACGGGTCACATATATCTACTTACAACTGACCAATTAATAGTGAATTATTACTCAACAATTCACTACTAGAGATGAACTATTTCGATTCTAACGCTCTAAAACGCTGAAAAAGTATTCTTTTCATTCATATTCTCCAAACCTTCCTGCCAGCGCGTTCATGCTCCCGCCAATATTCTTAACTGTACCTAAGATAAATGTGCGTTTTTATGGCGATTTTAGAAAGAAAAAGAGACGTTACACCGTCTAACGTCTCAAAACGTCACAAAATTACGTCAGTAATGCAAGTGACGTCAACAATTAGTCTCACGCGCTCCAACACAGTGAATTGTTGCAGAATAAAACACAGAAACTTTCCATTGCTTCTATAGGCGCACTGTGTACGAATATCTCGTAAAAACGAGATAATTATCTCGTAATAACGAGATAATTATCTCGGTATAACCAGTTAGTTATCTCGTTATAACGAGATAATTATCTCGTTATAACGAGTTAATTATCCTGTTTTAACGAGTTAGTTATTTCGTAATTTCTGGTAATAAAGTTCAAAATTGGAATATAATTACTTATCAATTACTTATTATCGCCACTTGCACTTGGGCTTCTGTCGCTAAGTTATGGTAGTGCAGAGCGGTACAAGTCCAAGTGGTAATGGTATTACTTGTTGTTATGCCCCTTACTTCGAAGTAATTGAAGGGGCATCTTCCTTCTGGGTTGTCCGTTCGTCCGTCTGTTCGTCACGCATACCATATCTTAAGAACCATGTATCCTAGAGTTTTGAAATTTCACATTTGGATTCATCATAAAAATGGAAAACTTTATTGTTTTTTTCTCTTGTCCGAGTTGTCCCCCTTTTTAGAGTCACGCCCTTATGAAAATTTTTTAATGAAATCTTATAAGCGAGATATTTCAAAAATGTTTTAGCGCAAGGCTTGAAACTTTGCCGCCTTATTTAAAATTATGAGTAGATGAACTGATTAGATTTTGAACAAAGTCTGTATCATTTTCCCTGAGTTATGGCCCTTTGAAAATTTTGTAGGATAACTAGGTTCACAAAGGCAGTCTTCTATGGTACATGTTTTATTGTTTTCCTTAGGTAGATGTATTGTGCTTCTCGGATCAAGAAAAGTGTGTGTGGTGGTAGTGGTGGTGGTGGGGGGGGGGGGGGGGGGGTGTTGGCGGGGGTGTCATGACTGTGATGTGTGACCACAATAATAGACGGATTTTACCTAACATCGAACTTGACCTGTATTTTACGATTATATACCTGTGTAGAAAATATGAATTCAATACACTAATGTTTTCAAAAGATATTGAACGGAAACCATTTTGTCATTCAAAATGAAGTTGAAAAAGGGCCATAACTCCCACAATAATGGACGGACTTGACTTATCATCGAACTTGACCTGTATTTTATGATTATATACCTGTGTATACTGAAATATGAATTCAATACACCAATGTTTTCAAAAGATATCGAACGGAAACCATTTCGTACAGGACGTACGTACAGGACGCACAGGACAGTGGCGATACTACATGCTCCCCTCCCCACCCCATTTTTAATGGCGGGGGCATAAAATAATATTTGAGCTAGGGACTTGAAACTTTGTCAGCTGATTGCAGCTGCTAGTACATTAACTTATAAGGTTTTCGGCATTTTAAAGTTGTCAACAAGATATCACAATAAGTATTTGAGCTAGAGACTTGAAACTTGGTTAGCAGATTGAAGAGTGTAAATATATTCATTGATTACCTTTTGCACGAATTCATTCATTTTGTGGAGCTATGTTTATATATATTTAGCACAGACCATTTCCCGTTTAGGGTCAGGCATATGCTTTTTACAAACAGCTGTTCTACGACAACTGCATATTTAAAACAGATTTATGACACCAAATAAACAAGAATATTTGCCTTGAATGAAGTAGTAGCAATACCACCACTAGGATTTTACTGCCACATCATCTCAAACAAATCGGTAGGGCACCTGACTCATAAGTCAGAGGTCCTGGGTTCGAAACCCGGTCTGGCCACATACTTTCGTTTCTCCTTCCGCTGATTCAAGAAGGGCAGTTGTCAGTTACTGGCGAAAGTATGTGCACTTAGTACTGGTTAACCGCTTAGGAGATCTAAGCCTGCCCAGGAATAGGGTGGTTAGGTTAACTGACCGTCCCGACATGACCATAGTTGTTTACCGTGGACGTTAAGCAACAAATCAACCAATCAATCAATCGACTCAAACAACCACAATTACGTCAACTGCTATATCGACTAGAGCAACGCCAATATCAACTTCATCTACTACTACTACTTCTACTCCTATAACTATTACTGCCACCATAAAATTATAAAAAAAGATAGTAATTTCGCGCAGTGGTCGAATGGTTGAAGGCGCTCGGCTATGGTGCAAAAGGACGCGGGTTAGAATCCCCAATGAACCAGCCAGAAACAGAAAGTGGGCTTCTAACACCCACTGTCCCTACTACCACCAGGCTACGGGAAAACTGCACCTTATCTCGTTATAACGAGATAAATATCTCGTTATTACAAGATACGTAACTCGTTATTACGAGATATTAACTGGTTATAATGAGATAGTTTTCTCGTAATAACGAGATAATTTTTTCGTTATAACGAGAAAAATTTTTTTTTCTTTTGAAATTGAACTTAAGTCGTTATAACGAGAAACTATGTCGTAATAACGAGACACGTTTCTCGTTATAACGAGATAATTTTCTCGTTATAACGAGATAATTTAATTTTTTTCTTTTGAACATGAACTTAACGCGTTATAACGAGAAACTATGTCGTAATAACGAGATACGTTTCTCGTTATAAAGAGATAATTTTCTCGTTATAACGAGATAATTTAATTTTTTTCTTTTGAACATGAACTTAACTCGTTATAACGAAAAACTATGTCGTAATAATGAGACAGTTTTCTCGTAATAACGAGATAATTTTCTCGTTATAACGAGAAAAAATATTTTTTTCTTTTGAATTGAACTTAAGTCGTTATAACGAGAAACCATGTCGTAATAACGAGACACGTTTCTCATTATAACGAGATAATTTTCTCGTTATAACGGTTATATTTTTTTTTCTTTCTTTGGATGTGGTCCTTCTGGGCTTTCGTAGAAAAGATATATTGTGAGAAATGAGAAATTTTTATTGGTTTAGTCTCATACTGCTGATCATAGATTGACACTATTCAGTCTTTTAATCGACTGCCTTTTTAAACTAAAAAAATCAGCATGTTTTCTCTGGCTTTCGTCGCCAGATCATGTCAGGGTCACTGATGAGGCTAAGTCGTGCCACGTCTTCGAAGTATGGCTCATGTTCCCTCTTTGGAATGTGTTCTCTGCTCTTAAAGGAACTTCTATTAGATTTTAATTTGACATCACTGCAGCTGGTGTGCAGTGTGTCGGTCGTAAAATGTCTCCCCTTACATCCTACATAGTGCAGATTATATACTCAGCGTCAATGAAAACGCACCAGTTTGGAACTTATGGCACATTATGTTCGTTTAATGTTTGGTTTTATGTAATAGACAATTTGGTTAATCTTTATTTTCTTGTATTGAGAAAGAATGTTTGCAAATAAAATTTCGTTCATCAGTGGGTGCTATCAAGCGTGGCGTCAATACTGACGTATTTGAAAACAGTCGATATCAAATGACATTTAAAGCGTAATAAATCCATATTTCGTGCTCTGCCAGACTCTTGATTGCAAATGAATCGTTTATTGGAAGGTTTCTTCACATAAAATCCACTTTTTCTCCATTGAATTATGACGTGGTTCGGCGAATAAGGGTGACGTTATCCATGTAACGTCATGCTCTGGCTGGGTAACGGTTGACGTTTGCCCCACAGAACTTCTGAAACTTTGTTACTACTACTTATCTCAGCATTTTAGGTTGCAAAAAGTATGAAATTTACCTTTAGTTACTTTTGTCTGTCCTTGTTTGATGAACGTGACAATAAAGTGACGTTTGAATCCAAATCACTTTGTTGCATTCGGTGGTCTGGATTTCTTTTCTATGGTAAAACGCCATAGAAAAGAAATAGGGCATCTATACTCTAGCAAAATCCATCATTGAGGAATTGCCGCCATGTGAAATTATGGTAGAATTCGGTTTTCTTGATTTCAGAGCTTATGTTACGTCACACACTCACAGCGTCCCTTCAGGCAGAATGACATCATGGGCGTAATAAGATGATCCAATATGATAGCTATACCCTGTTGATTTAGTATGATCATTGCATTTAAGCATGAATTTTACATTTTAAGACTGGTGCGTTTTCATTGACGCTGAGTATATTTAATTTTTGTACTTTGAGATCAGAGAATATATTCTGTAAAATCAGAAATTTTTGAATGGCTTAAACTCATAACCTGAATTATAGATTTAGTTAATTTGGACTCCTTTTTGATACTATTTTGTCTTTCTTAAAAATAAAAATATTTCAGTATGTTTTCTCTGGCTTTCTTCGGGTCACTGATGAGACTAAGTAGCCACGTAGTAGTATGGCTCATGTTCCCTCTTTGGAATGTGTTCTCTGCTCTTAAAGGAACTGCTATTAGATTCTAATTTGACATCACTGCAGCTGTCGTTGTGCCGTGTTGCGGCCGTAAAACATCTCCTTGTACATCATTCATAGTGAAGATTATATTTTCATTTTTGTCCTCTGAGATCAGAAAATATTTTGTGAGAAATCAGAAAATTTTGATTGGTTTTAATCCATTTGGACTTCTTTTTGATACTATTCAGCCTTTAAATCAACTGCCTTCTTAAAATCAAACAATTTTCAATATGTTTTCTCTGGCTTTCGTCGCCAGATCATGTCAGGGTCACTGCTGAGGCTTAAATAGCCGAAACTTCGAAGTATGACACATGTTCTTTTTCTTCGAATGTGTTTCTCTTCTCCTAAAGGAACTTCTTGAGATGTTAATTTAACATCACTGCAGCTGGTGTTGTGCCGTGTGGCGGTCGTAAATGTCTCCTTGTATATCATCCATAGTGCAGATTATTATGTCCCCCCCCCCCCCCACCAAAGGTGAGGGGGACATACATATTGTTTTCAGTGCGGATCTCGGGCGTCGGCGTCCCTGTGACAGATTTCTTGTATGCGCGATATCTCTTGAACCAATGGGTGGAATTTCACTAAACTTGCATGAATACATTATTGGAACAAGTTTAAAAGCTGGTTAGATTTTGGTGACCTAGACCTCATTTTTAAGGTCACTGGAGGACATAGATGACAATTTCTTGTACCCACTATATCTCCTGAACCAATGGATGGAATTTCATCAAACTGGCATGGATACATCATTGGGACAAGTTTAAGAGGTGATTAGGTTTTGGTGACCTTGACCTCATTTTCAAGGTCACTGGAGGACTTAGATGACAATTTCTTGTACCAGTGATATCTCTTGAACCAATGGATGGAATTTCACCAAACTTGCATGGATACATCATTGGAACAAGTTAAAGGGGTGATTTGATTTTGCTGACCTTGACCTCATTTTCAAGGTCATTGGAGGACTTAGATGACAATTTATTGTACCCACTATATCTCCTGAACCAATGGATGGAATTTCACCAAACTGGCATGGATACCGTCATTATTGGGACAAGTTTAATAGCTGCTTAGGTTTTGGTGACCTTTACCTTATTTTCAAGGTTGCTGGATGACTTAGATGACAATTTCTTGTACCAGTGATATCTCTTGAACCAAAGGATGGAATTTCCCCAAATTTGCGTGGATACATTATTGGGACAGGTTTAAGAGGTTTTCAGATTTTGGTGACCTTGACCTTATTTTCAAGGTCATTGAAGGACTTAGTTAACAGTTTCTTGTAACCACTATATCTCCTGAACCATTGAATGGAATTTATCCAAAGTTTCAGGGATACATCATTGCGACAAATTTAAGAGCCGATAAGATTTTGGTGACCTTGACCTCATTTGCAAGGTCTCAGGAGGACTTAGATGACAATTTCTTGTATCCACTATATCTCCTGAACCAATGGATGGAATTTCACCAAACTTGCATGAATACATCTTTGGGACAAGTTTAAGAGATGGTTAGATTTTTGTGACCTTGATCTCATATTCAAGGTCACTGGAGGACTTACATGACATTTTCTTGTACCCACTATATCTCCTGGACCAATGGATGGAATTTCACCAAACTTTCCTGGATACATCATTTGGACAAGTTTAAGAGGTGATTTGATTTTGGTGACCTTGACCTCATTTTCAAGGTCAGTCATCTATGTAGGATATCTTAAGAACCAGTGGATGGATTTTCTCCAAACTTACCTAGATATTTTACTTGTTCAGGCTTTTTATTCATTAGAGAGGATGGGAAATGGGCTGATGGGGGACATCAGTTTTTCTCTGAAAAACATTTCTAGTATTTTATTTTTGTCCTTTGTGATCAGAGAATTACGGAGCCCGGGAGGGGACATGGCAATACATATACTGATTTCGTTCCCACGAAATGCATTTCGTTCCCACGCATTACTTTTTCGTTCCCTCAGTTCAGTATTTCGTTCCCTCAAATTAATATTCCGTTCCGACGCTTTACTTTTTCGTTTCCACGCATTCCTTTTTCATTCCCTCAATTAAGTATTTCGTTTCCTCAAAATAGCTTTCCGTTCCCACGCTTTACTTTTCCGTTCCCTCAAAAATAGCATTTCTTTGCCTCAAAATAATATACCGTTCCCACGCATTACTTTTTCTTTGCCTTAAAATAATACACCATTCCCATGCATTACTTTATCGTTGCCTCAAATTAATAATTCGTTCCCTCAAAGTAATATTTGGTTCCTCCAAAACAACATTTCGTTTCCACGCATCACCATTTCGTTTGCAAGTTCTAATATTTCTTTCTCTTGCAAAATAAATTCGTGTCCTTAAAATAGTATTTTGTTATCTCGCAATAATATTTTGTTCTATCACAGTAGTATTTTGAGCGCCCAGATTACTATTCCGTTCACACGAAATGATATTTCGTTCCCACGATTTACTATTATGAGGCCTCGCAATGAATAAAACTACATCTATTTTTAGCTTTACACAGATCAGTGTATCATGGGCGTTGACAAGAGCTCTGTATATTGAATAAGGGCATTTTATAATGATAATCAGTTTGGTCAACATTATATTAAATCTTTGAACATGGCAATTGAATTACATGTACAGATTCTACCAACAATTTAAAAATAAGAAACTGAGAAAATGTAGCATCAGGAAAATTTTACGCTGGCACAACGTCTACCCAACGTTGGACAAACATTATTGGCGTTTCTGAACGTTGGGTCAGCGTTGTCCGAACATCGCGTGCTCACTCGGCGGTGTCGACCATCAGTTCGCGGAGTACTTGTATGGTTCACGAGGGGCTCTGGGTTCGTGATCAGTAGAGCCACGATTTTGTCCACATCTGTTACATTTGAAAGGTGGCTGGAGGGGCGCAGAGATGGTGATAGTGATGGCTGAATTGCTTCCACTGAAGGGGAGTCTGCTTTTGTGACTTCCTGTTTATTTCCTTTGGCAGTGTGACCATTTCGAGGGGCCTGCTCTGGAGGGAAGAATTTGCTCCAAGGCGAGCAAATTCTTTCCTTTCAGAATTGGCCCCAGTTTTTGGATTTGCAGAGACTGGGATGGCTGAATTGCATCCCTTGAAAGTGTACTCATTCACCTTATCATTTAGGGATTTGGTAAGACAGCTAACTCAGGGCCCGGAAATACTCCAGTAATTTAATAGTGACAGTTGGCATAATAACCTTTGAGCTATGGTAAAGCTGTGGTGTATCTCCATATTTTCCGCCAGGTTTCCACAGGGAGACAAGTGTTATGATTTCCTTCTTGCTTCCCTAGGTGACAGTGCCTATTTTGGCAGGCCTGCTATGGAGCGATAGCACTTGCTTCGATGGGGGCAAATTCGTTTCTTAGGAGTTGGCCCCGAATTAGAGGGGCCACAGAGATTGGGAAGACTGGCTGTAGTTAAGAACCTAGATAAAATGACAATAATAATAATAATTGTAATACAAAATTATGATAATAAAAATAATGACAATGTTGAATAGAAAATAATGATAAAATAAAAAATATGGTTGGCCTTCAATACAAACGGAGTCAAATTAAGACTTGTAACATTTAGAATAAAGCATTTAGCCTGGAAACCAGGCTGCTAAAATACACTATGGTTTTGCTTATACCACCACCGAATAGTTTTGTGAGAAAACGAAACGCTACTTCATAGGAAAGAAATGTTAATTTGAGTGAACGAAATATTATAGTAAGGAAATGAAATAGTATTGCGTAAGAAAGAAATGGTAACCCGTGGCCACGGAATATTATCTTGAGGGAACGAAATTTCAATCTGAGGGAACGACAAAGTAATGCGTGGGAACGAAATATTAATTTGAGGGAACAAAATGTTATTTTGAGCGAACAAAATTGTAAAGCGTGGGAACGGAATATTATTTTGAGGGAACGAAATGCTATTTAGAGGGAACGAAATAGTAACGTGGGGGAACGAAATATTATTTTGAGGGAACGAAATGCTATTTTGAGGAAACGAAAAAGTAAAGCGTGGGAACGGAATGTTACTTTGAGGGAACGAAATATTAAATTGAAGGAATGAAAAAGTAAAGCGTGGGAACGGAAAATTATTTTGATTGAACGAAATATTAAATTGAGGGAACGAAATCGCAATGCGTGGGAATGAAATGCATTTTGTAGGAACAAAATCAGTGTATATATTGCTATGTCCCCTCCCGGGCTCCGTAGAGAATATATTTTGAGAAGTCAGAAATTTTATATAGATTTAAAATCTTATCCTGGATCATAGATTAAGTTCATTTGGACCCCTTTTTGATACTGTTCAACCGTTTAATCGATTGCCTTCTAAAAATATAAACCTCAGTATACTTTCTCTGGGTATCGTAGCCAGATCATGTCAGGGTCACCGATAAGGCTTAAATAGCTGAAATTTCGAAGTATGGCACATGTTCTTCAAATGGAATGTGTTCTGTCTCTGCTCTTAGATTTGAATTCGACATCAGTGCAGCTGGTGTTGTGCCGTGTGGCGGCCGTAAAAATGTCTCCCCTTACATCATCCATAGTGCAGATTATATTTCATTTTTGTCCTTTGAGATCTGAAGATATATTCTGAGAAATCTGAAATGTATTATTGGTTTAGACTCTTATTTTGGATGTTTGATTTAATTCATTTGGACCCCTTTGTGATACTATTCAGTCTTGTAATTGACTGTCTTCTTAAAATTAAGAAAAGTCAGTAGGCTATGTTTTCTCTGTCTTTCGTCGCCGGATCATGTCAAGGTCACTTATAAGGCTTAAATAGCCGAAACCTCGAAGCATGGCACATACTTCTTTTTTCGAATGTGCATGTTCTCCGCTCTTTAAGGAACTGTTTTAGATCTTAATTTGCAATTTTATTTGTTTATGGCCAACATTCAGCAGGAAAAAAGCACAACAGAGGAACCCAGCCATTTTCAGGCTAACTTTTGGGTTAGGCTTAAGGTTCAGACGCCCAGGAGTTAAAGAAGCAAAATAGTGGTTTAAGTGGGTACGGACACTCATAGCATTGGTTCTCTTTTAACCTTAACATTAGTGATTCTCTTTTAACCTTAACATTAGTAGCCTCTTGTTTCAACGGACCCACTGAGTTAGGCTCAAATCACACCCTATTTAGTTCCGAAAGTATAAAAAGACATAATGATAATCATAAAAAGCAAAAAAAAAAAAAAAAAAAAATATATATATATATATATAGACTTAAATTGCGATCAGCCTTTATATTAGAGATTAGAGTGGGACATTAAACATTTAGAAATTGGTAATAGAACACTTTCTAACCTGAACAAATTTTTTTTTTGTTTTTTGTTTTTTGTTTTTTTTTTTTTGTTTTTTAGGGGGGGATTTCAGTGTATATCGGGTCGTCTTCCAGAGAGAGGGAGAAAGAAAAGAGAAATGATAGACGAGAGAAAAATCCCAAACAACCCCAACCCGCACCTACTGCAAGCACAGAAGGCCCTTGCCCTACTTTAGCCAAATAAGTAGGACGCCCCGGCACTGGAAGTTATAACCAGCACCATCGACCGGCCAGCACTCCCTAAACAAAAAGAACAGGAGATAAAGAAAAATAATCATATTCTATTCTATTCTATCCCATAGCCTTACTAGATCGTTGGGGCACCACAGATGACTTCAAACAATCCCTTTCCACCTTTTCCTGTCTTCAGCTGCCCTAAATGAGCTGGCAAAATCCATTCCTGTCCACTCCTTGATATTGTCTTCCCACCTCTTTTTCTGTCTACCTCTTCTTCTTTTTCCTTTCACTGTGTCCTGAAGAAGTGTCTTTGCTAAACCAGAAAACCTTGAGACGTGGCCAAACCACCTTAATTTCCATTTCTTGACCAGCGTCTGGAGTTCATCATATTCTCCAATGACTGCTTGGATCTTCCTGCGAGCCTCCTCATTGGTTATATGGTCCTTGTACGAAATGTTCAGTAACCTTCGGTAGCATCTCATCCCAAAGGCCTGCGTTCTTTTCTCTAACTCTGCTGTCAAGGTCCAAGATTCACAGGCATACAGATATATGGAAATGACAAGGGAGCGCATAACTTTCACCTTTGATCCAAGAGATATGTTGTTATCTCTCCAAATTGGTTTCAGCTTGGTAAGAGCTGAAGTGGCTTGTGCAATCCTTGAGAGAACCTCCTGTTTTGAGCCATCATCTGAGACAACTGCTCCAAGGTATTTGAAGCTGCTTACGGTACCCAGCTTCTGCCATTTTACCTTGATCTCCCTCTGGATGCCATCTGCGCTGTTCGTCATCAGTTTGGTCTTCTCAGCACTGATCTCCATCTTATACCTTGTGCAGGTTTGGTCGAGACTTTCAACTAGAGCTTCTAGTTCCTGCTCTTTCTCAGCTAGAGCGTCTATGTCATCGGCAAACCGCAGATTGGTAATGTTTCTGCCGCCTATGCTAACCTTTCCGTCATGTTCTTCCAGAGCATCAGACATGATCCGTTCGAGAAAAATGTTGAAGAGGGTGGGTGACAGAAGACATCCTTGTCTTACTCCAGCTGTTGTTCTGAACCATTCTCCTGTGCTGCCATTTATCAGGACTGCACTTGTAGCCTTGTCGTATAGCTGCTCAACGGTGCGAACTAGATATTCTGATATTGCACTGATATTGTACTTCCGCACGGCGGCCCATAAGGCTGCATGCCATACCCTGTCAAAGGCTTTTTTTTTAAATCAATGAAGACATGGTACAGATTCTGCTGATGTTGGAGATACTTTTCACACAGGATTCTAAGGTTGAAGATCTGTTCTGCGGTGCTTCTTCCTGCTCGGAACCCAGCCTGTTCCCTCGGCAATTATCTCTTCGGCTTGGGTTTAAGCCTGTTAAAGATTACTTTCAGCGTGACTTTGCTTGAATGACTGATGAGGCTGATGGTTCTGTAGTTCTGGCAGAGCTGTAGGTTGCCTTTTTTGGGGAGCGTAATAATCAGCGACTGAGTCCATGGGGTAGGCCATTCTCCTGTTCTCCAGATACTGTTACAGATATCTGTTAAACGATCAATCATGGTCTGCCCGCCAGCTTGAACAAGTTCCGCTGGTATACTATCAACTCCGGCAGATTTCCCCTTTTTTAGTGCTGCTACTGCAATCTCAACTTCCTCACGAAGGATCGATTGTTGATCTTCTTCTTGGGGCTGATTGCAGTCCAGAACCGCATTGTCACCGCAAGTCTCATGGTTGTATAGTTCTGAGCAATATTCTGTCCATCTGATGAGAATCTCTTGTTCCTCTGTAAGGCATTTCCCAGACTTGTCCTGGATAGTTGTGGATCTACCCTGTTTCTCTGAAGTTAGATCCTTCACCAGCTGGTATGCTTTCTTGCTGTTGTTTTTGTTCAAGCAAGTTTCAATCTCCTCGCACTGACTAGCTATCCAGTCCTCCTTCGCTTTCTTCACTGCCTTTTGAATCCTCTTTTTTGCTTCCCTGTATTCTTCTGCTCCTCCTGCTTCATACCTCTTCTTTTTCAAATTTCTCCTCTCATCACAAAATAATCGTGGACCCACATAAATCATAGAGTATGTCACACTGTAGGCCCTAACGTATGGTATGCAAAAAATATTTTGCAGAAAGTTTCACCCATAAGAGTATTTATACTGATTTTATGTGCCATTATTTTGCACCCTTAAATGCCTGTCTTTCTATGCAACTGTCGCAGCATGTGAATTCAAAGAGTTATGAACCGTTTTCTCGTCAAAACACACCTTTTTTTGGTTAATTATTTTCTGTTCTTCAAAGCCGGACACACTTGTAAGAATCTGTACCGTCTGTGAAATGAGATAATTGACTGGATGACAGACGCTGCAGATTCTGCTCAGAATTGGTAGCCTAGTGTATAATATTGGAACACCGTAGTACCACACCCAATTTCACATCAGCTATTAGTCGTGAAAATAAGCAGTCGCATGAGTTATATGCAGTCTTTCGGTTAACCTCGTTTCAGAGCTCTAGATAAGAGGGGTATTTAATGATAATTTAGAGATAATCTTTTTAGTTTTCATTAAAACCATATGTTTTGACCCCTTATCTGAACCGTCTCGTCGAGACGGTTCAGATGAGGGGTCACAACATACTTTTTTACGTAGAAATAACAAAAAAATATCCTTAATTATCACCAAATACTCCCTCTTACATGTATCTAGGGCTCTGCTCGTTTCACACTGGTCTGGCATTCAACACAGGTAACGAAGACAACGTACATGAATCTTGCTTGTTCCGCTCATCAGGATAAGTTTGTTTCAGAAGTATAGTCTCACGGACCATCCGATCCCCGGCTCTTGAAATAGGAATCAAAAGTTTTATTGAATTCGTATGCATATTCAAGAAATGCTTGAAAACAATTTTTGGCCTACAACGTCTAGGTAACGAATCGGTAAATAAACTTATTCAAGCACTGCATTTATACTAGACGGAATTTCTTCAAAAATCTGGTCTGACTAAGAGGTATGACAAACTGCCGGGTCCGTAAGAATAGTTGTTTGAAATAAATCTAAGAGGTATGCGAAAAAATCAAGTTTTATAGTACGTTGCCTTCGTTGCCTGTGATGAATGCCAGACCAGTGTGCGTTTGCTCTCGGTTCCTCCAAGGCCATATTAAAATACCATAATAAACATGTGCATTAGGGCACCTTTGAAATCTGAAATTTGAAATCAACAGATTCTCCTGCATTGAATTTGGGTGCCCTTTTTCTTATAAGAAGCCAATGGTAAAATTGCCAACGCTTACCCTGACAATCTAATTTGGGTTTCTCTTTTTTGTCCCAAATATGCCTGCTCCCCAATATTTGAATTTTGACGGCAGCTTAAATGACCTCTTATCTATGATTAAGGCTGATATGAAAAAAATACACAACACTTACAGGGGTTCTGTTATGAAAAAGATTCTTAACCTACTTCTGTCATAAAAAAAAAACTTGAAACTTTTAGACGAAATATAAGCTTATTTAATGACATATATTAGAGGGATATAATTTGTTGTTTATTGTTGCATTTTGATGAAAAAAAAAAATGAAATATAGTTATAATAATCGGTGTATCATATTAAATATAATCATTCTTTTCAGATTTTGCGGGCTCATAAACTATATAGCTTTATAATTATAACTATATTTTAGTATAAAAGGCGTTGACGTCTACATCTACATCTACATCTACCAATTAAGTGCATGGCCAATATTGGCATAGTCGCACACGTCCGGCTAATGCCGTTTTTTAAAAGATATACACCCTCAATATTTCTATTACTTTCAAAAATCTTACGAAAAACTATATCCTAGGCATGATAATGATCGCTTGTAAAAGTACTTTTATCTGCCTAATTTATGATTTGTGATGGTCACTGGAAGTAGGAGAATTTAAGTTAATAAATAAATTGGCGGGAATAGCGGATCGTGTTTCTCGCCAAAAATGAAGACTGGATACGCCCAGCAATCATAGTTAATCAGGGTAAAGTTATATCATGACTAATTTTAAGACCTTTCTTTAATCGCCTTCAGAAATTCTTTAATCGCCTTCAGTTATTGGCTGAAATGAACTCACGCGCACGGATTAGTAGTAGTAGTATTTCAATTCTCATATCGACGTTGCCCCCGCACCTCAGCGGAACGAATCCATAGCCGCAGTAACGGCGCGCCGAGCGTCCGTCCATTGCGCACGGATTAGAAATTAATGCTATTGTTAAGTTATTTACTCCACCAATCATAAAATTCAAAGCGTGCTTGCAGAAACGCCCTTTTATTGTCACCCATTTACTGCACGAATTTGGCGCAAAAAAATAACAAGACTATTTTTGTAAACTATAAACATTTGGTTACATGAGTACAAAATAATACACGTGCCAACCAATAGACTATTCAATAGACTAGTACAGGCAATATAGTTCCTACAGCTGACTTATAAATATATCTACAACCTATATACATAAATGTTACATATAAACAAATTGGCAAACGCCATACTTGATGCCTAATATTTATTATTGTGCATCTCAGAAACCTGGGTAAAATACCTTGAAATACGTGATTACACTGCGTACAAAGTGAAAATAGGAGAGGGCATGTTTTGAAAAGGCTATATACATATAATACAGCCTATCTACATAAGGGTACAAAGTGACACACGCCTTAGTTGATGTCTTCTGCTAATATTTATTGATGAGTATCTCAGAAAACCTGGGTACACTGCGTACATTGCTTACAAGTGAAAATAGAAACGGCCACCTTTTGTAAAGTCTATGTACATTGTCTACAACATATCTACATAAAGGTTACAGGTCGGCACAATCACATACTTGATGATTATAGATAATATTCTTACCCAATTCCTCGAAGTATGTGCTTACACTGCGTACAAAGTGAAAATAGAAGAGGGCATGTTTTGAAAAGGCTACATACATATTATACAGCCTATCTACATAAGGGTACAAAATGGCACACGCCTTAGTTGATGTCTTCTGCTAGTATTTTGCAATGTACGCAGTGTACCCAGGTTTTCTGAGACACACAATATAAAATATTAGCAGAAGACATCAACAAGGGCGTGTGTCACTTTGTACCCTTATGTAGATAGGCTGTATAACATGTGTATAGCCATTTCAAAACATGTCCTCTTCTATTTTCCCTTTGTACGAAGTGTACGCAGTGTAAGCACATATGTCGAGGTATTGCATAAGAATATTATCTATAATCATCGTGTATTTGATTGTGCCGACCAGTAACCTTTATGTAGGTTGGTTGTAGAAAATGTACATAGACCTTACAAAAGGTGGCCGTTTCTATTTTCACTTGTAAGCAATGTACGCAGTGTATCCAGGTTTCCTGAGATGCACAATATAAAATATAAGCAGAAGACATCAACTAAGGCGTGTGCCAGTTTGTACCCTCATGTAGATAGGCTGTATAAGATGTATATAGCCTTTTGAACACATGTCCTCGTCTATTTTTACTTTGTACGCAGTGTAATAATATATTTCGATGTATTGGAGAAGAACATTATGTATAATCATCATGTGCGAGATTGTGCCGACCTGTAACCTTTATGTAGATAGGTTGTAGACAATGTACATTAACTATACAAAAGGTGGCCCTTTCTATTTTTTTTCTTTTTTTTTTTTTTACCTTTTTACAGTCAACAGTAGGAACTATGTTGCTTGTACTTGTCTATTGAATAGTCTATTGATTGGCACGTGTGTTATTTTGTCCCCATGTAACCATATGTTTATAGCTTACAAAAATAGTCTTATTAATTTTTTGCGCCAAATTTGTGCAGTATCACAGCTCTGCCTCGGTAACAAAGATGTTTTCGCTGAAGCTTGTTTTTACAAGTCTTAATTGTGTTGGAAACAATTAACCAGTTTCCTAATTTTGTGATTATTTCATAATGAAATACGAGGGAGTATACTTAAGTAAAGCTTTCAAATAAACGAAGTGTAGAGGCTTTTTTTCCAACTTCACTTACATACGTATTTCCCGTTTAAGGTATATAGATATTAAATTTCAAGACTCTAAAAGGAAAAAGTCCCTGTATGGTGGTGTTCCCATATACCTTTAGTTATGTTTCATCGTCTATGAAGATGATCTTTTGTAAACAGTGCAGAGTGAGACTGGGCTGTCTTTGCTGTTTACCATTTTAAATATCTGCCTATTATTATAAAATAACCTTCGAATTGGTGTAAACAATATTTTTATTCAAATTAATGTACGTATACAAAACAATACAAATTCACAATAAGATAACCTATTTTACAGTAGATTGAAAGGGATTCAGAAGAAAGTCTTACGACTTGTATAATCTGTATCTCGTTGTTACTGTAGATAAAGTTCTATCTAATAAGTGATCTGAAATACATTAGTTCTACAATCAAATTTGAAACTGGTTTAACAAATATATGTATGAAAATCGGAGAATCTTCAGGAAATTGCGAATCTAACCACAAACATCAACATTTTCGAACAGAAGACTCTTCATACTACCAAATTTACAAATTCAAGAATATACTCAAAAGACTGCTAGGTTTTATTACCGGTCTTTCAAAGCTCCACGGGGAATAGAATATGAGTTTCTATTAAATATTCTGCATCACCATTAAACATAAATGAACAACTGAATAATATCACGGTTTAGTCGCCAGAAAAAAATGTTTTGATACAATATTAAAATTTATCATTATTATTATTAACATTATTATTAGGCCAAAACTTGGCTTCTCTTTTTATGTTTCATTTTTGCATACAATCATAATTTATACCTCATGTAATTTCAATTGTTTAGATTTGATCAAGAACTCTTGTACAGCTAAGAAAATTTGCTTATTTTCAATATGAGTCAAGTGTTTACTACCGTAAAGAAGTATGTTAGAAGTAGGCTGGCAAATAAGAGTAATTTTGTCAAAAAGGTCCTGTCTTAGACTATCAAAGCGATGGCAGTCAAACAGAAAATGATTGGTATTCTCGACTGCTCGGCGGCCACATAACGGATTGTCTATTATATTTTTTGGAAAAAAAAGATGCTGATTAAGGGAACTACAGTTTGTTCTTAGTCGAACATGATAAATCTGCCCAATTCTGTAACCATCAACGTAGTATGAAGGTATTTCCATGATATTTGAATTTAACTCATGCTTAAAAGTATCAATGCTTGGTAATTCACGTGAAACTTCTGGGAATTCTATTCCCTTATCACAGACGGAAGAAAATAATTAAAATACAGCTGAGAACTTGCATGAACAGTAAGTAATTCCGAGGAGTTCCGTAACTGATAATCAGTAGTACTTCCAATAGTTGGCGGTACTTAAGAAGACAAATAATCAGGGGACATATAATGTTGCGTTTTGTAAAACAAAAGAAGTCTACAGTTGGAACGCAGCTCCAAGGAGTAGGGATATAATCAAGCCCATAGCAACGAATTTTTGTTCGAAATTGTCGCCATCAAAATGGCTATCGACGAACCCCATAGTACTTTAACGCCACCATACAGATTAATCAAATCGCCCCACCGGTTGAAATGTTAAGAGCACTTTTCTGACTTCCATTATTGAATATTTCTGTTAAAATAAATCCAGGACATCCTTTTCCGCCTGTGTAATTATTGACGAAACAGTGCCCTTTACGTCAGCGTCAAACATGTGAACAAAAAATTACGATTTACAGCTTATTCGACTTTCTCCAAAACGCAGACCTATGCCATGAAAAATATTGATATATATTCTACTATTATGTGAAATTTCAGAAAAAATGGTTTTGGAACATTTTAAAATTGCAAAATAACATATGACCACCCGGTTTGTAAACAAACCGAAAATGGCGTCGAAATCATGCCAGCCTTACGCCGCCGTACATGTGGTGCAGGTGCATGCATCTTTACATTGCCGTATAAGTTTGAGAAACTCGTCAGCATCTGTGTGTGTGTGTGTGTGTGTATGTGTGGTGTGTGTGTGTGTGTGTATGTGTGTGTGTGTGTTTGGGGGGGGGGGGGCAACATTTACAAATCTGCAGGTACACGGATAGATCTACATAGAATAATCGAATAGACAAAAACAATTATTTCTCCAATTAAGGACCCTTTCGGTTATGCAGTCACATATAAACAAACAACAAAAACATTTACTAATAATTCAGATCATGTTTACCTATTTCTGTATTAAAATGACTGATGTTGCCTCACATTAGAGTAGTCTTGGCGAGGCGGTTCTATATACAGCCGCAACACGTTTTTTTCATGGATAACTGGCACAAATTATTCCTGTTAGTTTTCCTGAACTGGGGGACTCTTCAAAAATTCTTTGCTCCCAAATGCTTTCCTTAAAGAGTTCACTCCCATTGGAAAGGTTTGCACAATTCAAAAATACTATTGCCGAGATGCTTCCCCTGAAAGTGTACCCGGTTGCCGTAGGTCCTCACATTTACATGTAAACTCTCAATTTCTTTTCAGTTCCTTCCAATGCTTAACATGTTCATTTTTCATTTGTATGCCGACTAGAATTGTAACATTGTAATTGTCCGGTTGACTAGCATGCCCGGGTATCTTGCAGGTCACCAGAAGATTTGTTATTTTTGCATCCACGAATCTTCCCGAAGGCACATGTAAAGCGCAATCCAATACACTTTATACTCAACGCTGGGCTTAGTCTTCATACTCTGCGTCCTGAAATTAAATAATTGGGCGGTCGATTTCCGAATCTAATAAGACAACAGTCGAAATACATTCATTAGGCAATGATAGGAATTGAGCTAGCGGCCTTCAGATTCTCATCTGAACACTCACTTACCAAATGTGGTGACTTGCGGGAAGGTTTTCATGTTTTCCCATACTGCAGTATTTTATGAGGGTCAGTAAGTACACGGGTGACCTGCAGCAAGCAAAGACTAAGATAGCTTGCACTACAAATGTTATAAAAGTTAAGATGAACAGCTTGCATGTGTGCATTCTATTATGGATCTTGGCTGGTAGCTTTTTTGTTCATGCACATTTTGCTAAACGAAGGCTGTTTGAATAAGTATACAAAGTTCACGCGTATTTCAACAGTTCCTCACACGCCCGCTATTTTCAACTTTCAAGCAGATTGTTTAAGTATACAGTCAATGGTCTGTACGCTTATTCGGGATGTGGAATTTGCCAAAGTGGAGTGATTCGTATACAGTTTAAGTTCATGTACAGTACTTTGCTTCCACGGAATAAATGGCTGCTTTTTGTGCCACGTGCCAAACGTCGAATGGCACGTAGCAAGCCTCGAAAATTTCCCCACACCTCCCACATCCGCACGCCCCGACACATTTTCAGGCTCATCATCGAACACATGAAATGCTCTTCGTAGCACTTAATTCAGAACGGAAAGATTTTGCTTGCAAGCCAATCAGGGTTTTGCTATTCGCTTATATATACAGCTTTATATCTTGAAGCAGTCTTGTTAGACTAAGCAGATTTTGCTGTTATCATATCCGACAAGATTCCTCTTTCCCTGTTGCGGCTCAACTGTTGGTAAGATTCAGATGATAGTAATTAATCTTAGTGTGTATAACAACAATGAAGCCAAATCGGGCAGAGAGAGAGAGAGAGAGAGAGAGAATACGCTGTCACAGCTACGAGTGCTCAAGTCATGTTTGGGACCTATACATCACTCCAGGCATCAGTCAAGACGAATTCCCCCACTTCCCTGGCCCCCACCCTCGTCACCAACCGCCTCCTTCCATCCCCACCTGGCTTGTTTCTTTCTAAGTAAATATATGTTCTCTGTAATTGTTGAGCAATTTATAAAATCAGATCGTAATTTTTTCGAAAACTAGACAAACAAAACGACAAGAAAGAAACTCTTTACTTCGTACTGGTGCATTTCATGTTCGACGTATAATCTGTTTACATGGCATGCGGACTGGCAATCTAGCTCGAGGCAATATACGTCAGTTTCTTTTAATACGTCACAACAGTGACCTAATAACTTATTTTACAGGAAACAGATGACTGTTTGAAAGATAAATAATGTTTGAAAAGGATATTATTTTCACAAATTTGAGTGGCAGAACGTCAGATTTGTACAATGCCAGTCTTTGGTTTGGTTTGTTTCAAGGCCATAATTAGCCGCGCTGTCTCACTTGTATAAACTACTATAAGTAAAGTCAAATTAATGACTCACAGTAAAATCCTGTAATAGAGCGCATATATAGTAATTTAGTCACAGATAATAAAACATGCATAAGCATGCATATAAATCCTGTAAAGAATAGCCAGCAGTTAGTAAATGTTTTTTTTTTATTTTATTTTTTTTGGTTGTTTTTTTTTTTAATCAATATTTTCAATTTTTATACACATTTATATGAAATTTGCTTTATGGGCCCATTTATTCGTCTGGAATACTCAGTTTTCCCTTAACAACATTAAACCTGGCCGGTTCGACCATTACTCAGCACATTGCATTAAGATTGGCAAAACATGACAAAATCAAAATAAACATAACATGGCACACTCATACAATGTCAAAAAAGATGGATTTTTCAACATGGAAACTTGTACATCATACCAATATATTAAGTGTAGCTGAAACAGCCACTTCTAATATATTTCATGAAAATCAATAAGCTTTTATTCAACATAGAGCAAACATGACACACATTCATAATCCTCAATCAGATGCATTTGCTCTTCCTATAAGTGAGAGTAAAGTCTGTGATACCCATGAATGATGAGAACCAAAAAGCTCTTCGCAGGCCCAACCTTACGTTGACAGCATTGAATCGCAATTGGTTTCATGCCTATAATCATTGGTTATGGCCAACCACAGACCTTACATTCTTAGAATTTAAATGTTGCAAGCAATCTTGGTTGGAATAACACAACCTCATGCTCCAGCAACAACGCTGCCGCCCTTCCCGCTGTACGGACAGTCCACACTTGCAAGGAAGAGCAACAACGTCATAGTGACTGTTTATTCTGTTACAGTTAGGCTATCATGTCCTAACTGACTGTAAAATAATCATCCTACAATTGTTGCTTCATTCCTCGGTTAGATGCGTTTGTGCCTCCCACCAGCCAGAATAAAGTCAACAATACACATGTAATCTAACTAGAATAATGACATGAGTATGAAGTATTTTCTCCATTCAATACAGCCCAATTCTGCACTAAACCTCTTTGTTTGGGAAATGTTTATGTCCAGCTGATCCCATATCAGTGGACGTATGTCTTTTAAATCTTCATCATCTGTTACTGATAGAAGTATTTCCGTGCCAAAGTCTGCAATACCACAGCTTAGGAGCAGAGACTGTCTCAATGTCTCTCTTGGCACATTATAGTTTGGGCATTCAAGTAGAAAATGTTGCACATCTTCTATAGCTCCACATTCACATATTGGGCTGTCAGATATCCCAACTTTATTTAGGTATTCTTTCGATTTACAGTACCCACTTTGGAGCTGCAGTACAACTCTCTGATTCTTAAGCTTGTCAAACTCAATTCTGTTGAGCTTTACAGCAGGTCTGTGTGTAAACAGTTGCCTTCCTTTTTCTGACACTTCCCACCTTCGTTGCCATTTGATGTTAACTGACTCTCTTGCTGCTGATTTGACATCAGACTGACTTGCAACCCCTATGTCGCCCGTCATTTCTTCTGCTTCTTTTGCAGCCTCCTTGGCAAGCCTATCTGCGATCTCATTACCTCTTATGTTTGCGTGACCAGGACTCAACTGGATTTTTACCTGTGTACCATCCTTTTCAAGTATATTAAGAGACTGTTGAATGTCCATAGCAGTTTTCTTATAACTTTTATTATCGCAACAAAGCTGTAGGAATCCATCTGCAGACTGGCTGTCACAAAATATAAGGACAGTACCAATGTCCCGTACCTTCTTTTCCTCAATGATGAAATTGAGAGTTATTTGGATAGCAACAAGCTCACCAAGGAGAATAGAAGCCAATTTTTAAAACAGGCTGTTCAATTCTATTTCATCATTGTTGGGAAGAAAGATGCATGCACCTGCACCACATGGGCCTGGGTTGCCAGTCAGGCCAGAAGTCAGATGAGGTATGTTTTACCAGTTTTTAGTCTAACTTAGCTCACTAAACTCCGTATATTTTTCTCTTCTTCATTTTTTAGAAATCTGAGCTGATGATTGTCAAGCTGTCGAACTTACTTTTCTGTCTAAACTGTGGCTGTCTGGCACGTATTGTTGGTGACAGCCTGGTGCCCATACCTTGTAGAAGACCGTTTCTTGAGCATAAAAACACCACAGGTGCCAGCTTTCATTTTGCAATTTTAAAATGTTCCAAAACGATATTACTTGAAATTTCACATGCTAAAAGAAACAAGAATTCCGCGGAACGCTATGTCGCACCTGCTTAACACCTTTACTTTATGAACTTGATAAAAGTGTCATTTTGAAACATATGTATTCAAAATTCATTCAGTAGTTTATGGCATATTATCATTTTCATGTTTTGCGCTATTTTTAGTAACAGTGGATGGTTGCCATCTTGGATGGTCAATTTGAAAAAATCATGAAACAGCTTCATGCAAGGATCATTTTGATACACATTTAGTCCAATTCCATTCAGGGGCTCTTGAGATATTGTCATTTTCATATTTTTCTATTTTTAGTAACGGTGGCTGGCGGCCACCTTGGATCATCTCCATTTGCTTAAATTTCAAAGACCTCCATTTAAGGACCATTCTGACTACATTTGACCTAAATCTGTTCAAGTGGTCTTTAGATATTGGCGTTTTAGCAAACTCGGACTCGTAAACAGAAAGTAGGTCACTGTGACCTAATTCCTCATTTTGATAATTTTTAAAACCAAGGTCTCATTAATGCTCCATATAAAATTTCAGCCAAATATACCTACTGGTTCTGGAGAAAAAAGTGACTTTAATGTTTTTCCTATTTTTAGTAACAGCGGCCATCTTGGATTCTGGACCAAGCTGAATTTTGTCATTCAGAAGCCCTATAGTCTGGTCATGCAGCATGTGAAATTTGAGAACCATGGGTGCAGTGCTTTTAGAGAAAAAGTCATTTGAATGGACTTAAAATTTAGGGTCGACGTAAATGTGAACGGACGGACGGACGGACGAACGGGTTGACGGACGGACGGACTGACGGAAAACCGGACGCCTATATCGCACCTTGCTAAAGCAGGTGCGACAAAAATAATGAAGTTTATGATGGCATGGGTGTGTGCATTGGAGAAAGTCTCAACTTTCTGTAAATTATGTTTTATATTGACGCAAGTTTTCGGTGGAATCAAGATAGAGTATTGTACTTTGACAATGAATAGTTTAGCATTTCGTGCAGTTTTGGTCCTGAATTTTGTTGAGAAAAACTTCTTCATACTAGTTAGCAAAGCAATTTTATGTGTTGAATCATTTTAATATAGTCAAGGCCTCTAAATATATCTGCGAAGAAAGGAAAATTTCGTCAAGAACACTGTTCGCCATTTTTAGGGCCTATATTTGATGTGGAAGGGTCCACCGTTGTAAATACAATCACCGCTTTACGAGGGTTTGCGTTCCAACTGTTATGTTTTGAATTGATTGACTAGATTGATTAAAAGCTAAAAGATAAGATTCGGTAAGCAAAATTCAGATGGTTACAATTTTGTTAACATGGCAAAGTAGCACAAAACACATACAACATCTATATTCACCTATTTTCTATCTTTTAGGTATAAAACATATATCAGACTGACAGAGAGAATAAAATCAAACAGAAAAAAACTATTTTAGACGGCAATAGATAAAGCAGACTAAACAAACAAACCATATTATATACACACATAACGAAGGCACCGCCTTAGAACGATCACTTATAAATGACTGTTTGGGAAGGAGGGTATGACCTTAAATGGATTTAGAATCTCCAGCCCTCGTCCTTGTTTCAGTCAAGTTAATAAGACTAACCCATTGAAGCCTAGTGGACTCTTCTGTCTTTATATATTGGGTAAGTCCATTTGTCACTAAAGGCAGGAACCTCTGGCCCGGAGGTTATAAAACTTGAGTACATTCTCAAACTCAAAATAAAGCACACTGATTGGCTGCTTCCGAGCACATGCTCGGAAGCAGCCAATCAGTGTGCTTTATTTTGAGTTTGAGATCATACTCAAGTTCCCAGGTTTGGTTTATTTTTATAATCTGTATTTTGTTTTGAAGAGAAGTATCACTATTTCTTACGCAAAAAGTGTAGACCCTGATCAGATGCCGCGCTCTGTGGCATCTGAACTGGGTCTGCACAGTTGCCAATGCCCCTTTATGTAATACTTGGCATGTATGGTTAAAGCTCATTGGGCTTCAGATAAAGTAGTTTCCTTTGGAAATTCCGGGATAGATTTTGTAACTACATTGTACACAAAACAAAACCTGATCGTAACCAAATTTCATATGTAGCCATGTCCATATATGGTAAAAACCTTTAAAAATCTTCTTCTCCAGAACCAATAGGCTGATGGCCTTTAAACTTGGTATGTTGCATTGGGTACGCGAGTACTACCAGGATTGTTTAAATTATGACTTTGGGTTGACCTTGACCTTTTTACGGTAATGTCAAATTTGTTTATTTGTAGCTTTTATATAGGAAAGATTTCTTGGCAACTGTTGAAGGTTATGGCCTGAAAATTGGTAAATACAGTCATCTTAATGAGTACATGAAAATTTGTGTGTACAAGAGGTCAAGGTCATTTTTTACCTTTGACCCTGATCTCTCATATTTTGAGAATTTAACACATCTCCTCAAAAGCCACTGGTCCAATTGTACCAAATTTCAGGTAGAACCTCTAGGGTCAGGGGAACGAAAATTTGTTCAAACGATCTTGGTCACATGACCAACATGGCCGCCACGCCCATATATGGTAAAAAGCTTTAAAAACCTTCTTGTCCAGAACCAACAGGCGGATGGTCTTGAAACTTGGTATGTAGCATCAGGTACACAAGAACTACCAAGATTGTTCAAATTATGACCTTGATCTTTTTTTACGGTAAGGTCAAATTTGCTATATGGGAAAATGCTAGAACATAAGATTTCTTGGCAACTGTTGAAGATTTTGACATGAAAGTTGGTAAATACAGTCATCTTAATGAGTACATGAAAATTATGCGTACAAGAGGTCAAGGTCATTGTTTGACCTTTGATCCTTTACTCTCATATTTTGACAATTTCACACATCTCCTCAAAAGCCACTGGGCCAATTGTAACCAAATTTCATGTAGAGCCTCTAGGTGGCGGGGAAACGAAAATTAGTTCAAACGGTCCTGGTCACATAACCAACATTGCCACCACGCCTATATATGGTAAAAATCTTCTTCTCCAGAAGTAATAGGCGGATGGCCTTGGAACTTGGTATGTAGCATCAGGTACACCAGAATTACCAAGATTGTTCAAATTCTGACATCGGGTTGACCTTGACCTTTTTGCGGTAAGGTCAAATTTGCTTTCTGTAGCTTTTATATGGAAAAATGCCAGAACATAAGATTTCTTGGCAACTGTTGAAGATTTTGACCTGAAAAGTGATATATACAGTCATCATAATGAGTACACGAAAATTAATATGTACAAGAGGTCAAGGTCATTCTTTGACCGTGTCTCTCATATTATGACAATATCACACATCTCCTCAAAAGTCACTGGGCCGGTTGTAACCAAATTTAATATAGAGCCTCCAGGAGCTGAGCGAACGAAATTTGTTCAAACGGTCTGGATCACATGACCAACATGGCCGCCATGCCCATATATGGCAAAAACCTTTACAAATATTCTTCTCCAGAACCAGATGATCGATGGCCTTGAAACTTGGTATATAGCATCAGGTACTTGAGCACTATCAAGATTGTTCAAATGATGACCTTGGGCTGACCTTGACCGGTTTTAAGGCAAGGTGAGTATGGAAAAATGCTAAAAAAATAAGACTTCGTGGCAAGTTTAGAAGATTTTGGCCTAAAATTGGTATATACAGTCGTCTGAATTAGTACATGGAAGATTTGCGGGTACAAGAGGTCAAGGTCATTCTTTGACCTCTGACCCATGTCTCTCATATTTTGACAATTTCAGACATCTCCTCAAAAGTCACTGGGCTAATTGTAACCAAAGGACCTCTCGCAGTTTCAATGCAAATTTGCCTATTTTTCGACATATTACTGCAGCTTCCATGGGAAGCCAATGTTGATAATTTTAGCATTAACATGTAGAATTATGCATTATCAAGAAGTTTTCATATGATTTTGAAAACAAAATCACGTCTGCAGGCTAACTCTCACTGACTGTCTCAAGAGGGGTAAGTGGAATTTTCGGTCATCCAAAATGCATAAAAAAATCGATTTTTCTTATTTACTGAATTTTATTTTGTTAAACATGCTAAAATAAAGTAAACACTACAACTGCATATAGCATGCAGTAATATGTAAATAAAAAGTATGCTAGCCTGATTTTAAGATGCAATGGGTCTAATTCCCCCACCCACTTTCCAGAGTTTTTCAGCTGTAGACTATCATCCCCCCCCCCCGTGCCTCAGCTTGCCACTCACATATAATGTTTATATTGACAGTACACACATACATGCAAAGTGGCTAGCTGAGGCACGGGGGGGGGGGGGGGGGAGGGGGGAGGGGAAGTGGGGAAGTATCTTTATAAAACTTTTCCTATTTTCCATACATTTAATTATAAAAACTTTTTTACACCAAAAATCTCGGTCGATGTGTTTAGTAACCGAAAAATTGTTTTTGTGCCAATTATAGAGAGTTTCGAGGAAAACATTTCAGTGGAAAAAAGTTCAATTTTGCCTATAAAAGGCATTACAACTGTCATACAGCTGTCAGAGGTCCTTTCATACACAGCCTCTTGGGGCTGAGGGAACGAAAGTTTATTCAAGCGGTCTAGGTCACATGACCTACATGGCCACCATACTCAGGTGAGCGCTTCTTGTTTCAACAATTAAGTAAATCACAGTGGCGTTGGAAGGTTCTCAATATTTGATATTTGAAGGAGGGGTGGTGGGGGGGGGGGGAGGTAAACCTTAGACAACTTATTTATTTTTTTTTTGGGGGGGGGGGGGAGGGGCATGAGGAGCCACCATGCATTTCAAAATTATTGGGAGAGGGGGTGGTCCCTGCATCCCCACCCCCTCCCCCTCTTCCTACGCCTATGGAGAAGACAGTCATCGCTAAATCAAAGAGACCTTTGTTTGCACTCGGTGTTGCATGCAAAGATGAGCAAAACTCATGGAGGGCTTGGAGGGGTCAGTTTAAAAAAGTTACACACATTGAAAAACAATGCAAACACTTCCTACAGATTTTTTTTCTGCATGGACTTTTCAGCACTTATTGAATGTCATCTTTTTCATGTTAAACCTGCTGAGTGTATGAAAATGCACCTAGGCAAACCTGATACCCTATTAACCGTGTCATTACGTCATAGTGCATAATGTACCTTATATTGGCGTTCTCAAATGTAATGAAGAAACAAGATTTCAAGAAAAATTCGTTTCGGAACTTACATGACGTAACGTGGTGGTTAGATATTGATGACGTGAAATTATCACTCTATCTCTCAACTTATTTTCATCTTCCTCTGTATCTGATTATGTTTACAAGGTACAATTCATGAAATCATTTTATGCCCCCGCCACGAAGTGGGGAGGGGCATATAGTTCTGCCCTTGTCCGTACGTACCTACGTACGTCCGTCCGTCCGTCACACTTTGGTAGTACTGTTCTTGTCGCCGCAACTCCTTTAGTATTTGATACAGGGCTTTGGAACTTGCATTGCAGTTGAGACATGCATTGAACATGTGCATAAAGGAAACGGAACTTTTATTCAGGTTATTATTGCAGAATTATGTCCCCTTAAATGACATACCTATTTTGACTATATTCCTGTTGTAGTACTGTTCGTGTCTCCGCAACTCCTCCTACAGTCTTGAAACTTGCAACACAGTTCAGTCATGCATTGAATATGTGCATAAATGAAACAGAACTTTGATTCAGGTATTATTGCAGAATTATATCCCCTTAAATGAAATACATATTTTGACCATGTGTCCGTGCCTTATGTGCAAGCTCACCTTCTGTCATTGCTATAGCGACCTCATTTATTAACCGAGATTGATATAACAAACAAAGCTATATTGGGTATGACAATACCTCGCACGAGTTCGCGTCTCAGGCTGGTAGGGTCAAGGTTAAGACCCGTTGCTATTTTTAGAAAACTTTTTCATTGTTCTTGCGACTTTATTTATGGACCGATTTTGATATTACTTCACACAAGTATAATGACAAAAACTTAGATAAGTTTGCGTTTCAGCACTGCAGGTCAAGGTCACAGTTGCTGTTTTAGAAAAAAAAACTTTGTCATCGCTCTAGCCCCTTTATTTACTGATAAATTTTTATATAACTTCACCCAAATGTTTTAGTGTAACAATATCTTGGATAAGTTTGCTTTTCAGCACTGTAGGTCAAGGTCACAGTTGCTATTTTTAGAAAAACTTTGTCATCGGTCTACCCCTTTATTTACTGACAAATTTTGATATAACTAACCAAATGTTTTAGTGTGACAATATCTTGGACAAGCTTCTGATCCAGAATCTCAGGGTCAAGGTCAAGGTCACAGTTTCTATTTTTAGAAAATACTTTGTCATCCCTCTAGTGCCCTTTTTGGACCAATTTTGATATAACTTTACACAAATATTAAGCATGACAATATTTTGGACAAGTTCTATTTTCATCGTTGTCGATCCAAGGTCAAGGTCTCAGTTACTTTAACTCTAGCACCTTTATTTTGACAGCTTTTGATATAACTTCACACAAATGTTTAGTGTGACAATATTTTGGACAGATGTCCGATCCAGCATCTAAGAGGCAAAGTCAAGGTCACAGTTGCTAATTCTAGAAAAAAAAAACCTTTTGTTATTCCTCTAGCACCTTGATTTATGGACCGATTTTGATAACTGTGTAAACACATTACTTACCTGGTGAGGCATATGGCGGGGTATTCATTACCTTTAGTGACTGTCTAGTTTTTTCATTGTTTTTCTTTATTACCTAGAAGCTAGTAAGCATAAACATGTCTGAAAAAAATGCAATAAGAATTGAACAACCAAGGCTAACGTCATCAGTTTCTCACAGGTACGTTCCGTTACGTTACTGCGGCTCAGTGGCTCAATTCTTCGTCAAGTGGTCTACATGTACCATCTTATTGTTTAGCGTTCTTTTGAACTGCTGTTTTCACATAACTGGAAAGCATCTAAACGAGTGTGCGTTTACTTGCAAACTTGCAAACTGACGTCAGTGACGCTAACCAGTCTCCAAACCTTTCAAGCATGCGATTCATTAAAACTTAGGAAAATACATATCCGTAGGGGTGGTTGGGTGGTGCGATGGTGCTGGGTAAACTTCCAGTGCCGAGGCGTCCAACTGATTTTGATAATAGTAGAGCAAGGGCTTACTGTGCTTGCAGTAGGTGTGGGTGTTGGTTGTTTGGACATTTTTTTTCTCGTGAATACTTCTCTTCTTTCTCCCCTTCTCTAGGAGACGGCCCGCTATAGACTGAAAGACTTCTCAAAAGGCCGTTAACCAAAACAACCAATCAAACAACTACATATCCGTGATTTACAACATCAAACAAAGAAACCACGTGTTTCTGAATTTTACATTGTTTCAACAGAGTCTTATTTTCATGTCAGACCCCTTCCATGTCCTTCGCTTATTTCATATACATGTACATGTACCAAACTGAGTCCATAGATCCTGTAGTTTTGTGGCAGCTTTGTCCAAATACTGGTCTATCCTATAAAATTCAGTTTTGCTGTATATTTCAGCGGGGCAATGAATTATATAAAATCTAAAGAAATGATGAATATTATTTTTTGCATAGTCTTAAACTGTTTCTTGATCGAAAAGAAAGAATGATTTATGGAATAGAAACAACTAAAAGTCCGAAATTAGAAGGAAAATAATTTTCATTTTTAGACTGATATACCATATCAAACAATGTGTATTAAGGCCTAGCCATCTGACACTCACGAGATATTCGAGTGGGTGGGGTAAGGGAGTGAGATGCTGCCCTTCACATCGTTATTTTATATAAAATATATGCCAAAATAACCTTGATACTGAATGTTCTCTTTTGGCAAAACATGAGGCTGTGACACCATACCAAGTGCAAGCTTTGAAAAGATGAAGTTTGGAAAATGGCGTGCAGTCGTTTGATTATTTAAGACTCGTTGCTGAAGACAAATTTGTCTCTACTATTTCGTCCATTGTCTGTATTATTGCCAACGAGCCTTACATTTTTGAATTACTTCCCTAGTAATGAAATATCAAATAACATTCAACGTTGACTGATCAAAACACAGCGCGGCCATATTGGTGTTGTTCCTAAAATGTAAACAATGAAAATAAACGTTTAGATGACGGTGTTTGAAATCTTGATTGCACCAGGTGCAGGCCCCAGGATATAGAACAATTATATATCATTCGATGCATTTATTGTCCCTTCGATTTCGCACACTGTGTAAAATAAAAACAGGTGTCGGCGACTGTGTAAAACTTCGTCTTGTCGAAATTCCCAAAACACGAGCAGGCACGAGCATTATCACCAATGTATTTATCTGCTGCCTCTTTCTTGGTGCAGAAAGATCGTTCATTTTTCCAGAAGTTTCCCAAGAAACTTCCATATTTGATCTAAGTGGATAAAACGAAGAAGATTTAAGATATCACCAGTATTATTTTTCATTAATTTCACCGAACTACTTCTTTTGATGGTGTGATTATCCTTTTTGCGTGCTGCTAGCGGTGCTCAGGCATGTCGATAATCTCCGCTTTCGAAGCAAATCGAAAATAAGCCATCGGAAAGCCTTTAACGGAAGGATCAGCCTGTATCACAGTTTATTTAACATGTTTGACTAAAAGATTATCTATATATGTACAGAACGAGCACGATCGTATTTTTAGCAGGTAAAGCGCGCCTGTTTCCGTTGGTGTTGTCAATATAAACAAAATTTCTAGCCTGTCGTGTCAAAAGGTCGCCGATGCCATTCGAACCTCGTAAATGGGTAACCAAGACTATATCTGTAGCAAAGCAACCGTCCGCTTTTCTCCGTAATATACCCGAATGCACTCGTCATTATCCGTCAGTAAAGTGCATGGTATAACTTGAGTAATAATGCCAAAAAAATATACTGTCCGCTGTGGCGAAGTTGGTAAAGCAATAAGCACTACGAGTATATAATAAGTTTTGCATGGACATACCGTTGGGTCAGTTTTTTTTTCCAGCAGGTGGAT
Source organism: Ctena decussata (assembly GCA_963989385.1). Classification (NCBI taxonomy): domain Eukaryota; kingdom Metazoa; phylum Mollusca; class Bivalvia; order Lucinida; family Lucinidae; genus Ctena; species Ctena decussata. The sequence continues at coordinate 35,179,097 of OZ022507.1, read as the reverse complement.
TGGTCTTTTTTTCACCGATATAGCATATCGTGTGAAGATTTTTTAGCGGTTTATGGGTCTCATTGGCACTGAGCAATTTATTCTATCGAGCTACTATGTCGTTGCCCTGGTCGTATACTCAAATGATACATGAAGGTGTTCACATACATTTTCTCATTTTTTTCCTTTCCTCCTACATTTTGGACAAAGTTGGAATAACGCGTGGCGAATCTTCTACGAGAATTGAACCAAAAACTGTTGAACTCATATTATGGCTGGACGATTGCCTGCCATGAGCGAAACATAACCTAAACCCAGCATGCAGACTGACCAGGATTAGACAAAGCAGAAAAGTCAGCTCAAAATGTTGGTTGGTTGTTTTTAGGGGTTTTTTTTTCGACTCGTTTGGACAGTATTTCAGTCTGTATTGAGGCGTCTGCCAGAGAGAGGGAGAAAGAAAAGAGATGTGATAGGCAAGAGAAAAATATCCAAACAACCCCACCCGCACCTACTGCAAGTGCAGTAGGCCCTTGCCCTTCTATTATCCAAATTAGTTGGACGCTCCGGCAGGACTGCAACCAATCCCGCTGCTCAAAATGACAAAATTTATGCTTTCCCAAGGTCAGACAGAGATTCGGTTTTGTCACAGTCGAGCGTTATTTTTGGAGTTGCACTTGATGCTGAAGCGTCCATGTAGCTAAGTTGTTAGCGCTCCCGACTGTGGATCATTGGATCGAGTCCAGATGGCAGACAAGGCTCTGTTTAAACCTAACCAGTGCTTTATTGCACATAGTCTTTCACAATCACCCTTGAATCGTCCTGGTATGACTAAAATATTGTTGACTAGACGTTGAGCCGCCATTTCATTCATTCATCATGTGAATTCTCGTTTTGATACAAGAAACCCCTTTGGATTGTATAAATCCTAGCTATTAAGTGTAGTTTCACATAATTCGTAGTAAAACAAGAAGAGGGGAATTCGTTATTAGACTGAGTGGAGAACTTAAACTGAAATGAAATTGACAATAAATAAATAAAATAAATAAGTAAAAAAAGGCAAAAAGGGGGGCGAGGAGGGGGGGGGGGGGGGGGGGGGGCAAAAAGAAAAGGGAAATACGGGATTTGAATCACTGACTAAACATATTTAGTCTAATAGTCTACAAGCTGAACCTCTGGACCACATTGACATGTATCAAAATCGTTTTAAATGGTTATATATAAAAGTGTTCTAACTGATACGGAAAGAGCCGACTTTTTTCCGTGGAAAGCTGCTCAACCTATTCCAAGGTTTGGTCCATAATTAAAAGTGCATTGACACGACAGTAAACAAAATTTGATCTGTACACGTTCTTTTTAAGCTGTTGTTTATAACTGAGCCACATTCGCTCGTGCATGAAAAACAATTGTATATGGTGGATAAAATCATCCCATCCATGTGGTAGTCTATATTTCGATATCCCTTTATTTTTTTAAAGGCCCCATTGCTCTATCAGCATGAAAATTTTTAACAAGAGGTATCGCTGAAAGCTTCTCACTATAGTTTCGTCAGTGTAAATGACCGTGATTAGCCGGCTTTGAACAAATAAAACATCCTTGAGTTTCACATAAAAAGGGTTTGAAAACTTATTTGGGTCATTTTAGTTGGCAACTAAAATGACCTACTTTCGATTTCATAAAACGGTAAAAATACAATGTACATGCGTGGAGTCCCAATTACTATTCCGCCTTTGTTTATGTAGCATTGCTAGACGGGAAACCAGAACAGGAAATTGTATTTTTGGAGCGATTTGTAATTTTTCAAAACCTTGTTTTCTCTACTTTTTGCCAGTTATATGACTCAATATATTCACACCAACCCACATTTTATTAAGGTTGAACCGCTTTTGACAGTGATCTAAGTTTTGGCGTTTTTACCGCTGATAGGACTATGGAGACTTTAATATTTTGCATAGAATGTCAGTAATGAGAATCAGGAAAGCTCTTGATTTCATTTCCTCTGAAAAGAAGATTTTTGTTATTTGTGCAATATATGGGGAATTTTTACTTCTCTTAAAAAGAAAGAAAGAAAGAAAATAACAGGTGGTCAACAAGTGCAATTTGAGATTCAGTCGGAGCCCCGGTAGCTGTATATTCAGCGATGGCCTACTGATCTAACGGCACCGGGTCAGAGCCCCGCCCGAGGCTGAAATCTTCCCAAATGTAAACATCGTTCCACTGAACACAACCTTTCTTTATCACCCTCCAATCGCCCTGACTTGACTGAAATACTGATTAAAAGGACGTAAAATCGCAGTCATACATCTGACATGAAATGCAATCTCCAAAAATTCCACAGAGCTGGAGGAAAACATAACAGATATAAGTGAAAATTGATAGGATGGCTAAAAACTAATTTTCTTTCCCATCCGAATGGAATGCTGTGATATGTAGTAACTAGTTGTAATAGACGTTGAATCAACGTTGATCCACGTCATGACGTTGAATTGGCGTTGATTTAGGGGATAACTGTACTCAAAATTCTCATTTGGGGAGGTATAAATCGTCGGTTTTATGGTCGGAAATTTCGTTTTACGGCGACGCGCCAGCGGAGCCGTAAAACGCAATTTGCGACCATAAAACCGACGATTTACCTCCCTAAATTACAATTTTCTATACAGTTATCCCCATTCTAATGCACTTTTACGGATTTTCACCTTTAAAAATGTGCTACTTTGCACCCACAGCAAACGCTTTCAGTGACGTAAAACCAGACGTCAACCGATGAGAAGCGACGTTATGTAATGACGGGTTTCCGACAGTATATCGCAGGATATCTTGTCGCAATTTTTTTAATTTAAAAAAGTAACTTCACTTCAGGAACTGACGGAATCAGATCCCAACCCCTATCCCCAACACCAAAAGGAAAGATTGACAAAGACATCCCAACAAACAATAAATTACAAGTGATAAGCCGAGTCAGCAGCTCTTTCCCAAATAGGTGGCAACTCAGCTATCTTTACCAAACTAAATAATTTAGACCGATACAACAGACTAAGCAAATTATACGAAAAACATTTAACAACTATTTTTACCTATTTTCATTTTTCATCAAAGAAGGGTTAAAATGATAACACGATAAACCAAACAGCACCGAACATAAAACAAATGCAACCGCAACGAAAGTACCGGCTTGGGACGGTCAGTAATAACTACTGGGGGTTTAAACCGGTTTTACTGGGCCGAAACCTTCACCCTCACCCTCCGCCGCGGTGCACACAATTAGTTGGTAGTTCGGTTCGTATGGCGGTCCCCTAAAGTTGAAGTTATCCAATCAGCATGTACGTGCATTAGAATCGATGTTGATTCAGGGCTGCGTGCGCGATGGGAAGTTGTTATGGTTATCGTTGCTTTTACCTACTGGTGTCACTCCACTGGCTCGCGTGTGAATGGATTTGTTCCTGGCCAGTCGCCTGTCCGTTTTGAAATGGGTCCTTTAAATTCTCCGTGCCGGTCCGAACATCGGACTGGCATGGAGTGTGTGAAGGACTGTTCATGGGGCAGATGTAGCTGGCATGGATCACGCCTATCTCTTTTTGAGTGTTAGGGTGTAGCAGGAGTTGGTTGTGCATTGAATTTTATCTTACCTCCTATATAATAATTAAGAATGTTCCATCACACTCCGGTCACTTGCGTACACAATTTAATTATGGTTGTCAATTTCATGAGTATTCCAATTAGTGCTGATTCAGGCTGTTTAGTCACCTGATGAAATTAACACGTTTTACTCGAGATTTTGACAGTTATCACAACTGCCGAAAAAAAAAAAAAAAAAAGGAAACACAAAATTTATGAAAACCTAGGCTGCCCTCTTGTAGACTGACTATAAACAAGAAATATCTTTAAAAAAGAGAAACGTTGCTAGAGAAGAAATGTTTTAAGTGATAAAGTGCCGGGCACAGTACCTCGGTCGGGAGCGTGTCCGCTGCCAATGCTAGCAACCCTGAGTTAGATCCTCGCGTCCAGTACGTTCTTGCGTGCAGACTTCTCCCTCTCTTCCGTTGATTCAAGCAGAATAGCAGTCAGTTACGAGCGAAGGAATGTGCACTCAGTACTGGTAGTCTTGCACAGAAACAGTGCGGTTAGGTTATTACCTGCTCGACATTTTCCCATTGTTAACTGGGCCGTAAGCCCCAACAAAACCAAAAAAAGTTATGTTTTGATAACTTGATTACCCACGAATGAGCTATACCCGAATTGGTGGTTTTTAAAAGACCAAATAGTCAGTCCTCCGTCTTCTATTTTCTGTTAACCTTCTGAAAAGCTGTGTGTCAAGTCCAATACGATTGGCGACGGGCCGATCTGGTTATTATACTGGCCAATGGAATGGCGTAAAATGTGGGCCAATACTGAGGTTAGACGTTGCCTGACGGCAACGAAAAACGTACCATAATGCTTCTGATTTTCTTCAGGTCATTCGCAGCGAAAATATTTTGCTTCTAATTCTGCCAATTATGTATTTATATGAATGACAACCTGAGTGAGTAAGGACTTCTATGCTTAAGGCGTGAATTTTCCCCATGATTTAAAAGTTATACGGATCACTGACTTTTGCTTTGCATTTATGACTATGACTTGTAACTTGCATGACAAATGAATTTTCAAGTGTTTGTGTCTATGTAAAGTACGTTAAACATACGTTGACGTTGACGTCATTAATGAGATAAATTGTAAATTACCCTCAAACTGATCGTTGAAATAATGATTTATTGTATACATTTCACCCTTTTTTGACTTACATTACTTACATAACAGACAACACTGGATAGTTTTGACTATATGTATGTGACCTTGACCTCATTTCAAGGTCATGGTACAAAATATAATCCTTGAAGATCACAGTGCTACTGTTGACGATTCTTCTTCTTTGGCTTATTGAGTATCGTTCCCCCCGTGACCCAGCTTCCCACTCATATATATTGCGTACTTGCATCGCATAAGTCTGCTGCATGAAGAAAATGCTGGGTCACGGGGGGGGGGGGGGGGGGGGGAAGTACTTGTATTTTAGTTATAGTGATGCGTTCTCTTTTGGCCGCTTTGACCGAAAGTATAACTGTGGTTTTGCATGTTTAAATGCCAGTCAGGCGTAACAAGAAGAAAATCATTGCTTTGTATTGTGATATGCGTGTATTTAGCATGCATTTATGACAAAAATGTATGGAATGTTAACGACTGACTTCAATATTTTTATCACCTCAAAAATTGAGGTATGCGAAAACCTTGAATTAAGGGTAGGTACGGTCAGACTGGATTATCTCCCCATGTCTTTGGGTCTGAATCAAAAATGATCTGATTTCATACGGCTTACATATTTATGGAAGCTCCGGTAAGAAAAATTTGCACACTTTATACTTTTGAAAATTTGGACCTGTCGCGCCGGTCTAATGGGGAAATCCTCGCCTTAATCGAAGAAGTCCTTACATTTTATGTGCTGTGCCACGGTTATGCCCCTTTGATGGTAGAGTGAGTGGTCGTGATGCTAATGGAAAGTCACAGTATTATATCTATAGTTATTAAGAATACTGATACAGAATTGTGCAAGCAGACACTGTAGATCCAGATCAGATTTCATGAACTTCATTCATACTTAGCATTGCCACACTAAGACGCTCAACTCCTGTATTATCATTTTGAGTGGTTGGTTGGTTGATTTGATGCTTAACGTCCACGGTAAACAACTAAGTCATTTTGAGTGAATTTGTCGAAAGCAAATACATGAACCAGTTGCCACGGTCTATGATTGAATGTCTATTCTGTAAACATATTCAGTATTAATTCAAGTACATGAAAGAAGCAGACAACAATTTATTTGAAACTCAGGTGATCAGTTTTATTCATGAATAATCTGGTCATTTTGCACCACCATACTGAAAAACATATGTGTAGTAGGTACTACTTTTGTGTAAACTCATGTTTCATTAGATAGTTATGATTTCTTGAAGAAGAAAAAATGGGTGTGTCTCTTTGACTGTGAATTGTTCTTTCAAGAAAACATTTATTAAAATATCCATTGTCGGTTGCACTAATAGGAATATATAGCTTTGTCAGGAACTTACTACTTTTTCTCAATTGATAGTTTAAATTTGAGTTTTTTGGTACGCGGTTTGGACTTACTGAAAGGTAACATAAAAATGAAATAAAAACATATTTTCCGAATTCATTGTAATTAACGTGAATATTCAAGCTGACATCATTCGTCATTTAAGTGCATAACTGATATCGCCATAGCCCAGCCACTTTGTACACACTAGCTAAGAAATGGCCGACAGCTAGTCCTTAAGCGTAGAACACAACGAACTCTGTTATCTATCAATGTTGTACATAATCCGAGAGCCATGACATGTAGGTATAGGTGTGTCTCATTTGAGCCGCGACACGAGAAAACCAACAAAGTGGTTGTACGCACAACGCAGACTCAGATCAGCCTGGGCATCCGCCCAGTCCTATGAGATTCTTCGCAGTGCGCGTTAAGGGTAGCCAAGGGTTTAAGCTGCCACCTTGCGGACAGCGAAGACTCTGATCAGACTGGGCCGGATGCACAGGCTGATCTGAGTCTGCGCTGGGCGCACAACCACTTCACTGGTTTTCTCGTGTCGCGGCTCATTTTCATAGAAAATGAAATTACACGAACGAAGGACTAAATATGTCAATGAAAAAGATATCAAGTTCGGTAAGGTGACATTTTTTCCTGGAAGCGATAAATAGGAAAATGGGGTAAAATTCCTGTGCATTGTATGCTGCGATGTCATAAATGAATAAGTTATTATATCTATTGGGGTAAAACTCCTGTGCATTGTATACTGAGATTTATCATACATGAAGTGAACAAATTATTATATCTGATATATCTTATACATGATATAGCTTTTTTACTGAGACGGTTACATTTTTGCAGTCTATTTTATTGTCTATCTAAAGTTTGGCAAGGAAAACCTGGGTTATATGTTTTTGAGCTGTTTGTGACAAAACGCGCCATAAGTATGTTGCTTCTGGTGAAAGGACGGGTTACACTTTGGCCGTTTTTGTGCCCACGACCGATCTTGATAGAATTTATGTTTATAAAAGCTTGGTATTTGGCAGTTTATATAAGCACATTTTTAAGTTTGCGGTTTCATAAATAATCACGTGACTTCCGGTTTATTGCATATGGGGTACTGAACGGGGTGCACTAACTACCTGCGGTTTTTCGATATAATCAGCAATTCCGCTGACATATCAGCCCTCCAAACTGACAGATATAATACTTTTGGTTCTTATCCACAGTCTAAAAGAGATATTTTCGCTAAAAACATCTAGTAAGGAGAAATTTTATTTGAATTTTTACGAAGCCTCAGAAAAGTAGAATTTACAAGTGTTTATCAACACAATAATGAGCATGTAAAGCGTTTGGTTTTGTGAAAAAATGAAACAAATGAACAGGAAGTCGATTATACCCGACCGATGTTGTTAAGCAAATGTATTCTTGCCGAAATGCTTTGCACGCTTGTGCTCTGGCAAGTGCGTGGAAAGGACATCAACCTTCTTCTTTTCTTAAGCATTATACACTACTTATACATATAATGAAAGCTTCATCATATCAAATATTTATAAACACGCATGAAATATTACGTATTTATGAATGCTACACAGGTACAGATGTTTAAAACATTCGACAAAATCAGTGAACCATGAAATTAAGGTCACAGGGACCTACATGTAGTACCAAACGAGTCGCAGCGCTGAAGTGACTTACTATTCCGTCCGAGGAAGATTCAATTAAATGTTAGTTCAAAATAAACATTTATTAAATGGATTCAGAAATACAAGTCACAATGACCTACAAACAGTATGACGTCATTTGCAATGTCTGACTGAACCATTGTCTTTAGTATGATGCATATATAATGTTGAATATATGAGAAAAAGAACAGTGAACTTTTAAATATATGTCACAGTAACCTACAAACAATATGAGGATTTTTTGCATCCATTGACTGACCAAATATTTGTAATTATGTTGCGAATCCAAAAACCGTGTTGAGAAATAAGTGAAAACCCTGGTCCATGCATAAAATTGAAAGCTCAGTGTGCATGGATGCTTTGCAGTTCCTACATTTAATGGATATGATCTGATCTGATAAAATATCAGCACTCTTACCCCAATGCAAAGATACCAAAAGACGTAAGGAAAAAGCTCATCCGAGTAACTTTTCATACAAAGTTAGTGGACCAAAGTTCAAGGTCACAGAATTTTACAATGCATCAGCTTCAGGCAGAGGTATACTGCATCATCTGACCACGTCGCAACATTATAACATCAGAGGTTATATCACAGCATGATGATGGAGGACATTCAGTCTAACGCCTTACATACATTCCCGTTACATACGCATATTACGCCATACCGATACGCATAAAACATCAGAGGTTATATCACAGCATGATGATGGAGGACATTCAGTCTAACGCCTTACATACATTCCCCTTACATACGCATATTACACTATACCGATACGCATGCCCAGTGTTGCGGCCCCTCCCCCCCCCCCCCCCCCCCCCCCCCACACACACACGGAATCCTTGGTTGGGGCATTAGGAACACATACTACATAGATGAACACTTTGAGAAAGCCGTGTTGTGTCGAATAATGCCTCTGTTTTCTATCGGCTACAACATAAACTGCTGCGATTTTGATATCAATCCTTTAGTCCTAGTGTTTGATACATGAAAATTTACCCAAAAAGTTTATTTTTCGTTTACTCCTACCCTCGTAACCACTGTAATATAACCTGATTATGATGAATATGTATATGAGGAATAATTATATATGAAAATTGTAGTGGTTACGAGGGTAGGATGAAGTGAAATTTGGATGCATAGTGGACGTTGGTAGTTCAAATTCCCATAGGCTCAATGTTAACTACTGCAGACAGTACATGTATTCAACCGCAAAATTAACCTAAAAGGCATTAAAATACGGGAAAATGAAATCGTATAGAATAAACTAGAAATATATAGCTAACATTTCTGCATGTTTTTGTGGTTATCTGCCTACCTTCGAAAATCGGCATTTTCAGTGGGCACATTGCTATAGTAAAGTGTAACTCGTCCTTTGCATAGTTTACCCTTTTGGTTTAAACTTTATTTCTTTCGTATAACACACATTCAATGGACATTATGAAATAAATACATATATTATACAAAAGGGATCCAGAAGGAAGTCAAGAGACTTATTTGAATCTGTATCCCTCAATTATACAATAACACAGAATATATACTATCTATCGTGTTTGTCGACTGAACCTACTTGTCTATTTTAACATATATAATGTCTCGGTATCTATGTTTATGTGTGCATACCCACATGTGGGGGCACCACAAAGTGTATTGATGCTCCCGCATGTGGATACACACAGTTCGACAGTTTACCCTTTTGCCCATGTAAATTGCCCTGACTAGACCGTACATATACAAGTAAGTTCGGAATAGATAGCCAGCCTAATTACACCAAAACCGAAAATAGCAGACTCGGTTTCACTAAGTCAACGTAATGTATTTACACTTGCCGCTGACTTTCCATAGGTAAACCTTTTAGAGCAACTGGCTTCATACACGATGGACGACAGTTGATCATGTGACATTGTCTTCAAGCGACGTCTAAGGTAAACAAACGTCTTGATTGGTCCACGTAACGTTCGATTGACGCCACGTTATTGCGACGGCTGTTTAACGTAATGGCCGAATAAGTCGTTATTTTCTTTTCTTCGACGCTATTTTGCATATTCTACATTGAATTACCACGAAAACAGCACATGAAGGGTCTAAAAATAAAGTGTAAATTTTAAGAATAGAATTTTGATTTTTCAGCGTTCGTCGTGTGAAGAAGCCAGTGGTCATCGCTAAAATTCTACAAGAAGCGCTTCGCGCTTCATGGAATTTAAGCTCCGCCCACTGGGTTCACCATACGATGAAAGCTGAAAAATCAAATTTCGATTTTCAGCGTTCATCGTGTGAAGAAGCCAGTGGTCGTCGCTAAAATTCTACAAGAAGCGCTGTGCGCTTCATGGAATTTTAGCTCCGCCCACTGGATTCATCTTACGATGAACGCTGAAAAATCAAATTTCAATTCTAAAATGAAAATTTGTCGCGTAAAAATAACAAAATAATGAAAATATTAGTCTAGCACACATAATTCTCATAATTCAGCGGCAACAGGAGAAACCCAACAAAATGGCTATGCGCCCAGCGCAGACTCGGATCAAGCTGGGCATGCGCCCAGTCTGCTCCGAGTCTTCGCTGTCCGCATTAAGGTAGCTTAGACCCTTAACTACCTTCAAGTGCTTAGGGAAAACTCTGAGCAGACTGGGCGGATGTCCAGGCTATCTGAGTCGTTACTTTCTTTTCTTCGACGCTATTTTGCATATTCTACATTGAATTACCACGAAAACAGCACATGAAGGGTCTAACTGTGAACAAAACTACTTTGTTTTCACGTGTCGCGGCTCAAATAAGTTCTGAAAAGATAGCCAGACTAATTACAGCAAAACCGAAAATAGCAGACTCGGTTTCACTGAGTCAACAAAATATGAAAATATTAGTCTACCGCACATAGTCCTCATATGCCCTAGATACGAATGGCATCATGCTAAAGTCAGAAAAAGCCCGCGCATATATTATCATCATATTAAATTAATAATGATGCTGAAATCTCGTGCGCCCGCGGTGGTAAAGATATATAGTCCGTTTCGAAACATAAAAAGGCTAGATTTGGTGGAGCTGTCTGGCGTTGGCATGGGTACCTTAAAGAATTCCTGTTCTTTCGATGAAGTTACGCTTGACAGTAATCGCTGAATTTATGAAGCTGACTTTTAATGAGCCGTCGAATGAGAAAATGTCATTGTGAACAGCGAATAATCAGATCAGCCTGTGCACGTTTGCTGCTTTGCTGTCAGAGATTAATCTGGATCCTTTGCGAACAGCAGAAATTCAGATAAGACTGCACGGATGCGCAGGCTGATCTGAGTCTCCGCTGTTCGCACACGCTGTTAGGTACCTTGTTTGCAGTACTGTAAAAGCAGCAGGCCATGTGATGCAACAGAAATAATTTGCAATAAAATGAAATACATTTCGTTTTTCCAATGGCAGATTCAAATAGTATACTTACGTAAATATGCATGATTAATGATCAGCATTTTGAGCGTAGCCATGGACGAAGCACATCCACAAGGACCTTTCCGTAGAGCGAACTTAATGAGTCTACTAATATGTTCATAACTAGTGATCAGTTAAAAGGATCATTTCATTTTGCGAGCAACAATGGGTGAAGCATACCCGAAACCATTTGAGGACCTTTCCCTTGAGCGGATTGATTCTATTGATGACGTTGCGCTGGCTATGGACCTGTGTTTAGATCTTGACATATGTCTGGATGACCTGGATACTGTTGAAGAGTTTAAGGAACGGATACGATTACACTTTGATAAAAAACGAATCGGAAACAAGAAACGAAAGGTAACACTGATAGTTATCTAATTAGTTAGCATGTATTTCAATGAGGGGTATTTGCGTTATAATATTATTATTTTGGTGTTTATAGTAAATGCTAGTTTAAACATTAATTTATTCGCATAAATTTGCAAACAGATTTGGACAGCAACTGAACTACTTCAATCAACGAATAATATGCAACTACGGTTCAGCAAAAAAAAAAAATGAAAGAAAGAATAATAATAATAATAATAAATAGATAAAATAAAGGACACCCGAAGCATTGTAATTCCTTCTGCCTACGTCTCTAATACTAATTTATTTACATGTACATTTAATTTTAGAACGCTCCATCAAGCTTTCGAAAAAATAGTAAAAAGAAAACAATAACTTGCATTATTTCAACAGAATTCAGAAGGATTGCTTATCGTTGCCGAACTGGAATCATGAGAACCACTGAAGTTAGAAATCACGATCAAATAGAACACCTCCCATACAGTAGTGAAGAATATTGGCGAGACGGAAACATTGGGCGAATTTGTAGGAATAAAAATAATTTTAAACGTTTCTGAGTGTGAGAATTGAAAAACCTCTGTCCTAGCAGTGAATTATTTGGTAATAATTCAATGTTTGTCGGCCTGTTAGGTGTAAGGAGACATATCAATCGCGCTCGCACGTGATATGATCTATTTCACAACAGACCATGAAACAGTGAATTATTACCCAACAAGCTACTGCTAGGTTTTAAAAATAGTAAATAGTTACAAGCATCAAATAGCTGTTGATAAGTAAATCACTGATTAGGAATTGATACAGTCAGATCCCAGTCCTATTTACAAGCATAGAATAACCTTGTTTTAATAAAAAGTATTATTTTTCATATAAAGCAGAAAATGAACGAACTAACGATTTCTAAATAATAATCATTACAGATATACAGATATGCAACAGCTTATATATGGGGAGAGATAATCACTGACAGTGCAAGTTTCAGTATCTCACCTACGCGCTTTCTCCTTTCGGCTTCTTCAGAGGTTTCAAACAATAAAAATTACATGTAGATACAATAAGCACAAATATTTACCTTTCGAGAAAGAATATGTTAACATAAGAAAAGATTAGCTTCTTTAAAAAAATGAACAAAATAATACCCTTAGCGGTTACCATGCAGTTCAAATTATGAAACTGAAATGGCTGACAACGACTAAATATTATGCAGTTGTCTTGCATATGACAGGAATAAACACAACGCTACAACAATCAAAGTATAAGACACGGATATGTAAAAGAGTCAAGTCTCAGCTTATGAACCTGTGAAACTGCATTACAGCTGAAGTAGTGTTGGTGGGTTGTTAGTTGTATTGGATTCGGTGGTCCCCAGAGACGGCGCACTCGTCCCTACCAGGGAGAAGAGAAATGAAATTTAACATTGTATGGGAATAGAGAGAAAAAAAAGAAGAAGAAGAAAAAAAAAAAAAGAATGCCACATCTGCTGCAAGTGTAGCAGGCTCTTGACTATCTTAATGGTTGGGCAGTGTTCACGGCAAAAGAGACGTCCCGTACCTTCAGTAGGTATGGAACGTCTCTTTTTTTTTACCCTTTTAGGCTTTGTTCATTGAACGTGGTTTTGTTTTGTGTTGTTTTTTTTGTTTTTTTTTTGTTCACAGACAATATCACAGATACAAATAAGTTGTTATAATCAAAGTTTTTAGCTAAGAAAAGGAAAAAGAAAAAAAAATCTTCGATTTTAACGACGTGGTAATTATTTGGATCTGTAATATTGCAGCCGATACGAAAACGATTCGATGTCGGTACACTGGCATCCTCTTGAGTAATTAAATCGTTGTCGGTATCGCGATGGTCCGATTCGCACAAAAATAATCGATGTGTCCGTCGAAATGACATGAATTTCTTGGGCAATGCTGTTGACCTGCCATTATGGTCTCTTCGTTCACACAACTATTATTACCCAAATGAAAACATTTTGCGAAAACGACTCCCAGTGCTGTGAAAGTTTGTTGAAAAAAGTAGCAAATAAACGTGATACATCATTTTTGCATTTTACTGTCAGTTTAATAATGCCTGAATATGTTGATTATCGTTTTACTACATATGGCTGAAATATGGGTGACTTGGACAGTATCATGGACCATTTAGCCGAAAGAAAGCACCGTATCAAAGTATCAAAAACTTTCGCAAAAAAAAGGAGAAAACTCTGGCATATTTCACATCAAACAATTTACAATTTATAAATTGTGTATAAATGATTTGCTGATTGGTTTTGTTTAACAGCCGTTCGAGACAGTTTTTCATCTATATCCAAGGGGAGGGGGGGGGGGGGGGGGGGGGGGGAGAGAGAGAGAGAGAAACGAGACAAATAAGGGAAACAATAGCTTAAAAATCATCTAATCTTCTATCTGCTGAAAGCAGCATAAAAGGTTTTTTAATATCATTAGAACGCTACAATAGCAAAAGCTTCAACAGATCCATGTCGTATATGTATACGCAAATACATGTATATTAAAGAAGTAGAGAAACTTATCTTTCAGATCGAGAAGGCGATAATGAAAGCAGGCAAAGATGATGCGAATAAACGTCAGAAACTTAAATCTGTATTAACAGAGTTAATCAAAATTATCCAAACCCACAAAAGCAGTACAGCAGCACAGAGGCGGGGCAGCATTATGGTGGAAGGACTTCTCAAAACCGAAGGAACCTCAGATGACCTGGAAATGGACTGTCGAAAAAGGGCCGAGCAAATTGACCAGGGCGAGTGTCTTATTTTAGTAGCTGGTGAGTAGGGAGCTGTCGGAAAGGCAGTCTACGAGCTAGTAAATAATAAATTAACTTAAGAAAAAAGTGTTCATTGTCCTGAAATAATATAGCGATAAGATAAACCATAGTTTTGACACGCTTGTTCTGTGTGTAGAAATGACTCTGATTTCAAAAGGCCGTATTTGCATGTTACAAAGTATTTAGTTAATTTTGTACATTGTTATACATTTCTGCACACACACACACACACACACACACACACACACACACACACACACACACAACTGGATCACATAAAGACTATAAAACAAACATTTCAACCCGCATGGGAATACTATCTTCTACTGTTTGTATCTTCAGGCGAGACGTCTGCAGGAAAGTCAAGTGTCCTAAACTTGCTCTTTGAGGATGACGTTCTTCCTGTGCATACCAAAAGTTCCACTTCAGTGATCACCATAGTTCGTTATGACAGAAAGGCGCATGCTAAAGTCGTTTATAAAAGCGGTACACCAGAGCGCCTATTTGACCTGGACGACAACGGGATGAAAGAACTACATGCCATTGCGTTCATGGAAAGCGCTAGTGAAAGGGAGAATCATAATATCAAGGAAGTGCATGTGTACTTGCCACTTGCGTTGCTCAAGGTAAAAGAGGAGCAAGACTTAGGAGGAATAGCTCAGTAATTGTCCATGTAATGATTTAAATTCGAGCTAGGCGCTACTCTTAAAAGACGTAGTGTTTAACTTTTATACCACTGATTTATCTCTACAAATTTGCGCATTGGTTTCACATATAAATTACAATCAGAAATGTACCGAATTCTGTATTATTGTATGGTGAGATCTATACGAAGGAACTGCACTGAAGTATTTGTCCAATTTATAAACGACAGTATTGCCTATTGAAATTTTCTGTCTGCTTCTTGGCGTATAGTTTTGGTTTGAGCTTACTTTAAAGTAAACAAGAAAATACTATAAACCTCCACAACACAGTTGCGAAGCCCTGATTTATTCACGCAGTCATTTACACTTATTATTTGTGACTGTCATTTCAGACAAGTCGCTTAGAATTGGCACATGTAGGCACAATTTGTATGTTTTCAAGATGTATAGATATGTTGGCTATAACAAAATGCTCGTATGAATATTCAATGTTTCTTATATTTCAGTCAGGGCTGGTGTTAGTTGATACTCCAGGAATAGGAGAAAATGAATTCTTAGAGTCGGAGCTGATGAATTTTATCAGTGAAAACACAATACTTGGGTTTATGTATATTATCAAGACAGACAACGCCGGAGGAGTTCAAGAAGATAGGGTATATGTCTTAAATATACTGAAAGGATTTAAAAACTTCCACTTTTTATTGCTGGCTGCTGATCTGTTTACTAATGACAGTGTTAACTATTAAAAGACAAAATGTTTAAAACTTATAAAATTTAAAGATTACGCAGTTTATTTGTATCATTTACCTAAATGACGTCAGTAAAAGAGCGTTACGTTACTGAAATGCATAAGGCGATGCCGGCGTTATCTTATGCAACACTCATTCGACCACTTCTTACTGTCTTAATATTGTAACGTCATCAACGTTGATTTGCAAGTATCATTGCGGATGATGCTGTCGCGCAAAGCCTATTACGGAGACGGCGTCGACGTTAGTAAACGTCATGTCCTCTGGTTTTCAATCTTGGTTAGGTGCTTTTCTGACGGTCTTTTTAGCTTCCTGTAAACAGTGCACGTCGTCTGAGATTGTAAATTGCGGTAATTAACGCATAAAATTGTACCGCGACGTCACTTTTTTGAATTTTCAGCATTTATTTGACCCCAAACTCTGCGCCTGTTTGCGATATTTAGGCGCGGTAGGCTGAATAAAGCCACTGACCGAGTTCAAATTTTTAAAATTCAATTTGATATCGTAAGAGAAATGTTTCATCAGAAACCTGTATACATGAAGCTATTCATCATTATGTAAACGGTACTAAGAACACGAGGAGCACGTGCTTGTTCCTGACCGATTCGGTTGAACGATTTCAAATTCCGTATATTTATAGAATCAGGTATAACAGAATATATATGCTGTAAAATTTTGGTGGGCGTAGCTGCATTCATTTTCGAGATATTCAAAATCAATGGGTGGAAGTTTTTAAATCCTTTCAGTATATATCAGCTTTTACTATCTTTGACTCATATGCTTATACGGTGTCTTGTAATTTTTAAGTAAGCTTAAAGTGAATGAGTACTCTTTTAGGGAAACCAACTCTGCCATTTCCATTTTGTCTCCCTTTTGAATAGGTGCCAATTATTATAGGAAAGAATTTGCTCCTCTTTGAGGAAATAAATAAATATGTGTAACTTAAAATAATAATTATAGTAATTAAACATTAATTATCATTGCTGAATTTTCATAATTTGTAAATCAAAATTTCTACAGTACTTTCAACAACATCTAGATGTTGAATGCTAATCAGTTCATCTTAAATTAGTTGGCTGGTTTATAAAATTTAAGAGAATACTACGAAACTAAAATCAGCATAGTTTATTTCTTTTGATTTTAATTTTGTATTTTTACATATTTTCAGTTGCTGAATTTATTGAAAATTGTTATCAGTAAACACAGATCAAATCCCTCAGACTCGTCAGTGATGCGGTTTGATCCAAAGGCGGCCTTGTTTGTTTGTAACCGGTTCGACCTGGTAGACAAGTCAGCGCAACACCAGGTGCGGGAAAATGCGATAAAGAAACTCTCAGAATGTTGGCCAAACTTTGATGAAAGTCAGGTGATATTCTTCTCAGCTGAGAAGGCAAAAAGAGATTTTGACGTGGATCCAGATTACATAAACAACAACTATAAGTTCTTCTTGGAAAGTGTGCGAGATCTGTTCGTTACTCTCATTGACAGAAGGATTCAAGTTTCATATAAGTAAGCATTTCTTGTCATATTCTAAGTAATGTGTGTCACAGGGTGAAAATATTTAATCTTAAAAACCCTTTACTAAATTCTCCCTCAGTCCAATTTATCCTATATTTCATGTCATTCCACTCATTTTCCCTGTACCCCAAATACTCTTAAGCATTATTTTAAAAGTTAGCGCATATCCATTTCCGGTTTTGTCCTTATGTAATTTAGCACGCGCGATTTACTTCACTGATTCACGCTTGCATGCGCACGCACAACCTTTGCGCCCTGTCAGTCTTTCATTGTCTCTGGCAGGGGTAGGACTTACGTCCACCTCTAAGGACAGCATAATATAAATGTCTCATTTTAATTAAGGATCGCATTTTATATATTTACAGGTATGTGCTTACTATTTCATGTTTTCATTTAGTGATAATTCAGAAAATTTTGTAATTTGTGTCCATTTGTAAATATTTACTAAATTGTGTATTTCCCTTCTTTGGGCCTTGTACTGCCCAAGCTGCCGGTCAGTCTTTCATTGTCTCTGGCAGGGGTAGGACTTATGTCCTCCTCTAAGGACAACATTATATAAATGTCTCTTTTTAATTAAGGAGCGCATTTTATATATTTACAGTGTGTGCTGGCCTGGGAGTCAGGAAAATCATCATTAAACCCATATCATCTTTATGTCGTGGTGATTTCTTCCCCGAACCCCCTCGAGGCAGAATGAGACACATCGGCATTCCATTCTATTCTGCGACATCGGCGCCCAACAGGGGGCGCCATTTGTCACGGACTCTTAAAAAATCTCCCGCCCCGGCCGAGGATCGAACCGGGGACCCTTCGATCTAAAGTCGGGCACTCTACCACGTCGCTATAAAAGCCGGCTTGTAAGTGTATTATATACCTAACCACTACCCTGTGACATGTGTAAGGAAAATCTCCATGATTTTCTGACGGTTTTACAAAGGGGAACAAAGGGGAACAATTTTCGTGACCTGGTGTATGCTTCCCTGGATGACAAAGCTACTCTAAAACGAGATCCACTCTTAAAGTTAAGAAATTCTTTCCTTTAACAGTCAATCCCCATTCAGAAAGGAGGCAGATGAAAATGACAGTTACTTCCGCTGAATGTGTATCCATTCACATTAATGTAATCTGAAAACTCTGTGTGAATGCTTATCTATAAGCATTACAGCTCAAAAAAACATGACAGTTTGAATTCGCTAGTCCAAAACAGTTTGACATATATCTGTTTCTCGAAGTTGATAAAGTTTGAAAAGCTATGTCCTAAGAGAAAAAAAACAAAACCCCAGAAAATCATCATGTTTCCCTTTTCAGTGCTAATGGAACACTTGGAAGTTAGCAGGTCAATATTGCAGTGTTTGAAAAAAAGGCAGTGGATGTTTATTAGAGCAGGGGTGTTTATTAGGATTAATACGGTAGGGTCCCCGCGGAGCGAATTCTTCCCCCATTTGAAAGAGCTACGACCTCCAGAGAAATAAACAGGAAATCATGATGTTTTCTTCTGTAAAACTGATGGAAAACATGGAGGTTGGCAAGTAATATAACATTATATTAAAAAAGGGCAGGGGCGTTTCTTAGAAATATTACGGTAGTTTTTCAAGGAAAAACAATGAATAGATAAGAGAATTTGTTTTAAAATGAACCAATTCACTATATTTTATTCAGTTCTTTCTTAAATTGCTTTGCCCTTTTCTTGTTTTGTGTCTAGTATAATACACCATTGCCTAAGAATGCTCATCAGTTATAATCTCGAACTGGTCTGGATATTTAAAACAATTTCTGAGTAGGTTTAGACTTTCGAAGTAACTTCAACGATAACGTAATGGGATGCATTGTATTTTATACGTTTCAGATGGATAGAAAACATCCTAAGAAGGACTGTTCATCACTTGAAATCTGTTGTCAAACGCCTTGATTACTCCGATATGGACCTGAGAGAAAAGTCAGACATTGCAAGAACAAAACTAGACAATTTAAAGAAAAAATCTGATGCTGTAATAGCTAGTTTAGAAGAAGAAATAAGCACCAAGGCAGATGATCTGTGTAAAACCATACGGCAGTACGTAAGTCAGCCAGCAGTTAAAAGGAAACTTACAACTGGTTGGACGCTTGATGATGTGCCAAACCTAGACAGGGGTCTTGGCGACTGGGAGTGGATTAAAGTAAAGATTTCTGAAGCATTTTATGACAAAATGTGCGCGTGCATAAGTGACTGGGACAGTGAGAAACAAATCATTGACACCATAGAAACTGAAATGTCAAAAGAGATTAAGTTAGAACTGAACCTCCTTCAGGAAGAATTGAATCAAATTGAAAAGGAAATGCAGGACGATTCAAGTACAGAAGAAACAGTCAACAATGGCAGCTTAAGACGAAGTCGTAGAATAAGCAATATTGATTCTGAGACCCTATCCCCTTTAAGGCGCTCGAAAGTTACCATTGGAGAGCCCAAATTACCTATTAAGTTGGTCGGTAGACTAATGAATCCTGTTAAAACTATAATTACAAACATTCGAAACAGAAGTAAGTTAGACAATTTTAAGAAAGATCCAATTAAAACTGCTGAGGACAAAGCAAAAGAATGGTATGCCGACCTCTTGTCACAACCTGATGAAGATGGTTCTGGATTTAAACCTTTCACGGACTACCTTTTAGAGCGTCCTAGAGATTATATAACTGTGTTAGAACAAAAAATTCCTCACTTTATCCTGTCAAATCAAATGTTGCTCAATCTTATCCAGCAGTCAATAGCAAATGAAAGGGAGAACCAAAGAGAATATGAAAGAATGATGACTGATACGGAAGATCTCAGGAGAGCTTTAAATGAATACGGTGAAGGGTACATATTTGTAAATGACTTTATGAAGAATGAAATTCAGATTCAGAGGACAAACGCTGAAGGTGAAGCCGTGTCTGTGGCTTTCAATGTCATTGACTTCTTACAGTCAGATTCAAAGGTGGCGGATATTATCCGTAAACGTGATATTCATGGGTTATGGACAGTGACGTATTGTGGAATTTTGGTCCGGAGTGAGCAAGAAATACCGATAGCAATACGGTGTTACTTGCCGTCATCAAAGGTTGACAGCACATTCAAGGAGGTTGCCAAGCTGAGGTAAGCTGCACAGGCAGTGCTCGTATAAGCATTCGTGTAAGGGTTCGAGGTTATAAAACTCGAGAATAATCTCAAACTCAAAATAAAGCGCACTGATTGGCTGCTTTCGAGCATGTCTCATAACAGTTGGTGTGTTGATGCTAACTGATCAGCCTACATACACTTTGCTGTTCGCTTATCTTGTCAGATATGTTTTGTGGGTTATGATTCATATGGCATTACTTGTGGAAGCGACTGTTCCAATATTATATATGAGACAGCTTAGCAATAAGTTGTTTCATTGCTTAAGCTATACTACAGGTGCGTTGCATTAACTTTAGTCTTAGCATACCCCTCACTTGCATTCTAGCTTAGCTGGCGTTCTAGCTTCAGCTGGAAGTCTTTTTGTCTGTTGCTTGGTCCACCGGGGCTCAACTGGTGACCTTCTTTTGCTTCAGATTTCCAGTGGGGTTGTTTGGCAGGACAGGGATCTCCACCTGTCAGACGGCCCGTTGTATCTGTTGAGTCCTCGTCTTTGCTTCTTCATGGTGTTGAAATTTGATTTATGTGTTTACCGTGATGATTCATTGACGAGCTAGAGGGTTATCATGCGAACCGAACAACCAACTAAATGTTTTGTACCACTTCAGAAACTGAGGGTGAGGTTGGGCCTGTAAAATCGATTTAAGCCCCCCAGTAATTCATTACTGACCGTTCCAAGGCGGTAGTTCTGTTGTGGTTCTCTGTTGCCTGTTTTTGGTGTCAGAGTTTCTGTGATGTTTTACCTTATGTATGTTCTTATTTTTTTTGGTTCGGTTTGGGTTGCTGAGTGGCCACCTTTTGGGAACAAGCTGCTCACTCGGTTGGCCATATGTTCTCTGTATCTTGATTATTTGTAATCTTAGTTGTTTCCAACTATGGTTTGAGGGCTGGATTTGGATTTTGATTGTTTCAGTTCCTGGTCTTTGCATACTTTTTACTTTTGTTGTCAAAAAATCTTTGACTTACAATGGGAATAAATAAAAGCACTGCTAAGGATTTTATAAAAGCTCGCTGTATAGAATATTGCGGAGAAGCGATTTTGCAACCTATCACAATTACCTCATGTATATATTGACAAGAGCTGAAACGGTTCCACGTAGTTAAAGTCTTTTTCGCGGTGTACAGGAATATGGTAATAAATGTATCAAATCTAAATATTTTCTGTAAGAACAGTTAATATGCTATAAATCAGGCTGCTCAGAAAACAGTTCAGAGCTTTGGTATTGTTACTTTCGTTACAATATATCATGTACCCCTTGAAAATTTAAAATTGGAACTTAAGTTGTTGCATTTTACGAAGACTCTATTACATAAAGGCCCCAAATGATCATTTTTACTTACTATTCGATAGGCCCCTTTCAGTGAGTTTCTAGCAAAACAAATATGAAACCTCTAGCTTTTATACTTTGTCAACCACGTCCTGTTGAACAGTTATACCTATTTCCTGTTTTGGGCTGAAAAGTCATTTTTTTGTATAATTGTTCAAACAAAAAGTGGCTAATAACCAATTTAAACTTGACAAATTGGCGACTTTTGTAAAAAGATCATGTTAACCATGATATCACACAATAGCTTAAAACTTATTTTTGATCTAATAACACATTTTAGCCAGAGTAACGTACTTAACAGATTAAAATGTTTGCGTATAGCGTCTATCATTAACATCAGGAAAACACTCTTTTCAAGTTCTGGCTTTGAAACAACGCAGTTGTGATAAATATGTTTATTGTTTATCGTAAAATGAAATTTTTGCATAGTAGTCTTCATTGACAGAAAACAGTGTTATTTACATGACATGCAATGCTCAGGTTGCCCCGATGTTCAAATGAAGCCTTCATGAGTTAATCTGTACATGAAAAATATCTTCTCTTTTTTAGCTCACCAGAGCCGAAGGCTCCGGGGGAGCTTATAGGATAGGCAGTGGTCCGTCGTCGTCGTCGTCGTATGTCGTCGTCGTCGTCGTCTGTCGTCGTCGTCTGTCAACACTTTTAAACAACATCTCCTCTGAAGCCGCTAGGCCGATTGGGCCCAAATTTCATCTGTGGGATCCTTGGATAGGGGGATTGAAAGTTTGTGTTTTTTATGAAAATTGGCCATTTAGTTTGGTTGCTATGGCAACTTAGAGTTCCCATTGACTTATAATGGGGAAAATTGAAAAATGGCATTTTCTGCTAAGCCATTGCAGATATGTTGATAAAACTTCTATAGAAATGTTTCTTGAGATGTCTTCTATCACCTATATGTTTTTTGCTCCACTGCTCCTATTATGGGTTGCCATGGAAACCAAAATGCAAAAAAAATGAAAAAAATATTTAAAAAATTATCTCCTCCGAAGCCACTTGGCCAATAAGGCCCAGATTTCATCTGTGACATCTTTGGGCTGGGGGATTGAAAGTTGTGTTTTTTTTATGATCATCGGCCCTTTAGTTTGGTTGCTATGGCAACTTAGAGTCCCCATTGACTTATAATGGGGAAAATTGAAAAATGGCATTTTCTGCCAAGCCATTGCAGATATGTTGATAAATCTTTTATAGAAATGTTCCTTGAGATGTCTTCTATCAGCTATATGTTTTTTTTGCCCACTGCTCCTTTTATTGGTTGTCATGGAAACCGAAATGTAAAAGAAATGGAAAAAATACTTAAAAAATTATCTCCTCTGAAGCCACTTGGCCAATAAGGCCCAGATTTCATCTGTGGCATTCTTGGGCTGGGGAATTGAAAGTTTGTGTTTTTTTATGAAAATCAGCCCTTTTTGTTTGGTTGCTATGGCAGATTTGCATTGACTTATAATGGGGAAAATTGAAAAATGGCATTTACTGCCAAGCCATTGCAGATATGTTGACAAAACTTTTATAGATTGTTCCTTGAGAAGTCTCTTATTAGCTATGTTTTTTTTTTTGCCCACTGCTCTTTTTATTGGTTGCCGTGGAAACCAAAATGCAAAAAAAAGGATAAAAAGAGATACTTAAAAAAATTTATCTTCTCAGATGCCATTGGGCTGATAAGACCCAGATTTTATCTGTAGTATCCTTAGGCTGGGGGATTGAAAATTTGTTTGTTTTTTTATAATGGCAACTTAGAGTTGCATTGACTTGTAATGGGGAAAATTAAAAAATGGCATTTACTGCAATCAATATATGGAAAATAGTTAAATATTTTGTTATCAAATCAACAGACTGTCAGACTGAGACTTTGTAGTTGCATATTTTGTATTAGCCTGTACAAATGTGACAGCAATTTTGAGCCTATACAAATTTGATAGCAATTTTGAGCTAGAGATCTGGTGAGCTTTGTGGCCCGTGGGCCTCTTGTTTTTTCATTAATATCCAAATAACTTCAAAAGTTTATACCAACCACAAAATATCAAATAAATTATAATAATTTACAGCTTTGTATTCAGAAATGTAACGTTTGTAACATTTGAAAAAAACTCCCTGAGATTAAATTTTGCTACTGCCAAATATGCGCAAGCTTTATTATTTTGAGTAAAAAACATTTTTAGAACGGCCGGTTTAAATCCACTCACGTAATTCATTATTAACAGCCCCAAGGTGGAGCATCAGTTCTGGTGTATCTATGTCATAGTTTGTGTTGTCCACTTATCTGTCGTCTTCGAAAACTCGATTTGTTTCATATGTATATTTGCCATCATTCTGGTGTATAACTGGCATATATGGAAAAAGCAAGAAAATAGATGAAAATTTTGTATGCCTTAATTTTGTTTGTTTAAGGCTTGCTTTGCATCCACGAACTTATAAGGGGCTGCATGTTTATCTGGCTAGCTACTAGTATCGTCCTACTACTTGTCTTATATCTTTATGCAGCTATTTCCAAGTTGGTATCGTGGTAGGGTTGTTGCGCAGATAACATTAATTCCTGCTAATTGCCCTTTTACTCTAATTTACCTTTTCTATAAAAACAATGTTTAAACTCAAAGTTGCCTTGTAGCATATATTTTCACCAAAGTAACGTACATAACAGGTTTAAAAGTATGTGTAATTTTTCATACTGCAGCTACAGTAAAGTACCGTTGGGCTACTGTGGTGAGCTTCCTCGTAATTCATCATATTGAAAATTCTGTTTCGAATCATCTGGGCTCAATTTGAGTCAGTTAAGCTGAAGCTGATGCTAGGGACACCTTATTGCATTATATCAAACAGAAAATATCATTAAAAATAATAAATCTAATCTAACAAATCGTTTACATTTGAATGTTTTATACGTTACCTTTTTAAATACCAAACCAAGAAGTCAAAGTAAGTGATTTATCATTGACTCATTTAAAAAGGCATTTTGATAATGATTTTGAAGTAATAACAATATGTCATAATCATCTTATCCGTGACTCTAGGCAATATCATCCGATTTTGAAAGGAATCTATTAAACTGAGTCTGATATGTTCTTTCTTGTGGTGTGTGTCCCTCGCTTCAACATGATCTTCTTGCAAGTCGTTGCAATAATACAGTATTAATGTGAAAGGACATACGGTATTTTACTGCGATTTGTTAGAAAGAAACAATATTTATTTCCGTGGATATTTCCTATTTGCTTCTGAGAAAGCTATAAACTTTCCAAAAATGGTCTGCTCTTAAAGGAAACATTTGTTTACAGCAGCAAATTCTTTTTAAAGTTTTCCCCATTAAATTGGAGGCCAAAATAAAATTGGCAGTATAACTTACATGAAATTGTACCCCTTCACCTTAAATTCTAAGACTGATAAAAACTTAATTAAATTCTGAAGGATGAGTCTCTGGAATCACAAAAAATAACAGCAACCTCGGTTTAACTAAGGAATGTAATGTTGCGACACTGCCAATGCCACCTAGCACCAGATATTTCCTTTTTCAAACTGACTCAGAAAGAGCCCAGATGATTCCAAATGACAAGAACATGAAATGCAAGGAAGCATTTTACCTTAGCCATATGCCACTTTACACTAGCAGCAGTGGGATAAAATAACCTTTTCTTTTTAAACTGTTATATTCGTTACTTCGTTTTAAATATATTCTATACGGCCAAAAGTAATTAAACTATGGTTTCAAATATTGCTTATATAGGAAAAGGTCATTACAGGTAAAAAAAAGTGTAGAAGGGCAACGATCAGAAACTGATTCAACTAGTGCCACAACCCTCCCACAACACCAAACTAAAAATAGTAACACAAAGCATACAACAAGTACTCAAACTATACTTGTACGTGCGCCCATTGCATGCAGGTGTCCACAAGTTAGCTTTCATCAAACATACCCAGGCACACAAAATGTATATTTCCACCTTCTTTCTTTCTGTTTTTATATACATCAGAATGATAGCGAATAAACAGACACAACAAATCAATTTTTCGAGCACTAAAGATAAGTGGCCAACACAAACTATAACATCGTTACATAACAACGGATGCATCGCCGTGGAAATTTCACTGATAAATTACATAGGGAGGGTTTAAACCAGTATCAAGTGCCGTTTTAAAAATAGTTTTAACAAAACTAATGAGTTTAGGCATATTTTTTAGTAACAACACATACTCTCAGTGATTGTTTTCAAATAATGGTTACAAACGTTACCTTTCTGAGTACAAAACAGTAAGTTCCGATTAGTAAATTTCTTATGGTGTGTTTTTTAATGTTATTTTGGATATTAATAGAAAAAAAGTGTTCTATGTATAGATTAATTCACGAAGGTTTCCTTTTCTAGTTTTAGGACAATCTCGTCTTTGCATGTCATGTAAAGAACACTGTTTGCTGCCCGATTAGTTTATTAAACAATGCAAAAATTTCATTTTACAATAGATAATATACAATTATATATCACAACTGCATTGTTTAAAAGTCAGAATTTGAAAAGAGTTTATTTTTTTCTGGCGGGAATGATAGACGCTTTACGCAAACAATTTAATCTGTTAAGTACGTTACTAAAATGTGGTGTAAGGTCAAAAATAATTTTTAAGCCATTGAGTTATATCATGGTTAACATGATATTTTTGCAAAAGGCACTAATTGTCAAGTTTAAATTTGTTATTAGCCATTTTTGTACGAACAATTATACGAAAAATGACTTTTCAGCCAAAAACAGGGAATAGATGTAACTGTTCAACAGGACGTGGTTGACAAAGTATAAAAGCTAGAGGTATCATATTTGTTTTGCTAGAAACTCACTGAAAGGGGCCAATCAAATAATAAGTAAAACTGATCATTTGGGGCCTTTTTATAATAGAGTCTTTGTGAAATGCAACAACTTAAGTTCCAATTTTAAATTTTCAAGGGGTACATGATATATTGTAACGGAAGTAACAACACCAAAGTTTTGAATTATTTTCTGAGCAGCCTAATTTATAGCATATTAACTGTTCTTGCAGAAAATATTTAGATTTGATACATTTATATAGATTAAATACATTTTTTATTGACTTCAATAAATATTTTTGATATTCAAAATTTAAAGGGGTAACGTAAATAACTGGCCATTACAGCCTTATGCAAGGTTTGCCAAGGTGGCAAACGCTGAATTTGATAACTAGAGACCCAGACGATCGTTTTGATATATAAAAACAAATGTTACACTCCGTAGACCACCCCCTTGAAAGGTAGCCCATCAAGTTTGCTCCACTAACAGTATACATACGCAAGTGTTTCATACGCCTTTTTACATCCCTATTTGTTGCATTACAGGATTTGAAACTGAGATGCTGGCTCTTATTCTTTCTTGAATTTATCAATTTTTCTTCCTGTTGATATTTAACGAAGGACAGAAATGAGTTTTTAGAAATGTAGCAACCTAGCATAGAAATATACGAAGCGTCTAGTTTTTCCTATCTTTTATCCAAGTAGTGTACCTATAAGCAAGCATTGTTCACACCTTTTCGCAGTAACAAAAATGAATGATTGAAATCACCTGTTCAGTGTTATTAAATCAAATCAAAATTTAAACTTTCTTATGCAAAAGTAAATAACCCCACCCCTCTCTTCTGTCATGTTAAATTTCCAGTTAATCAGTGCCTAACCGCAAGCGAAATGGCATTAAAAGTACTTTTGCAAAATAGCTCGCAGATAGGATAGTAGAGTTATTCTATTTATTAAATGTCTAAAGCAAGCTCAAATATTCCTAGCATAGGACCTACACTAATTTTCTCAAAAGATGGTACCGTCTTGCTCTTTTTAAGGATAAATCATTTCTTGCAGAAAGGAAGTTTATCCGGTTTTTCATTAAATATAACATGTGTGAATATCTGATATTGAAATGTCGATCTCGGCTTTTCATTACTATATTCCTGTACACCGCGGAAAAGTCTCAAACTACGTGGAAGCATTATAACACTTGTCAATAGAGTTAAGGTAACTTTGATCGGTTGCAAAATCTCTTCTCCGCAATATTCTATACAGCGAACTTTTCTGGAATCCTTAGCAGTATCCCTTTATTTATTCCCATGGTAAGTGTAAGCTTTTTTGACAACAAAGACTTTCAGCTGAAGCTAGAATGCAAGTGGGGCTATGCTATGACTTTATAATTTCATTCAAACTGTTGGAAAATCAAAACAGCATCATTTACTCGATCAAAAGAATTTTTTCAAACAGTAAACAGATGATTTAATATAGAATTCATAACAAAGATATGTTCGCAGTTTTTGCACTAATCAAGTTTGCCCGAACATATACAGGGTGTTAAGAAAGTTCGAAGACATTACAATATTGCTCTCAACTCCAGCAGTTTCATTCATTAAATCTTGAAACTTTATAGGTTTCAAGTACTATTCAATATTAAAGGATCCACAATTTAACATCTTGCAAAACCGTACTAAACCATTATAGAATAAGCAGTTCATACCCAAGGTGTCAAGGTGGCCTGCTATTTATTATGGATTTTACGCTTAAAGGTGTGGCATGTTAAACTGTTATTTCTTCTTATCCCTCTGTGAATCATCGTTTTAAAACTAACTGAAATGATAGAGACTATGCAACAAAGTATTGTATTAGTTACAGTTTATAAGGAATCGTAGACAACATGCACATTTTGACAGATGATTCATTGACATGAAAAAGCAGACGAGGCATTAATATTTTGCAAAGGGGGTGGGGGTAATGAATTAACATCTGAAATGGAACTTGAAATCAAAAGTTGACATAAAATCACTCATATCATGGAGTGGGTCGTAGAAATATGGGAGACTAGAATAAAATTTTCAAATATTTGTGGTGTATCTGAAAATTATTATATATTTGAAATTTTACCACCAAAAAGTCAAAATATGCAAATGTGTTGGTAAAATAGCATTTCTACGACAATAATGAATCTAAATGAAAAGACAATTTGTTAGTTACAGGGGTTTTTACTATAGTATAAAATATTGTAAGAGTTTCTTAAACAATTTCATATTCTTACCTAATTTGTTTCAAAACATCAAGGTCTTAGAGCAAAATTCAACGAAAAATGAATTTGAAGTTAAATCTAAGAGTAATTTGTTAAGACCGATTTTGCAAAACAATATGAAAAGCAAAATCAGATCAAGTGTTTATGTCCGATGTGAGAACAAATCTAATAACAAGAGATTAAAAGAAATCTGCAAAATGCCTCTGTGTTATAAACACAGAGGCATTTTGCAGATTTGATAGAGATTCTATCCCTACCCCTTAAAATTTAAAGTTCCGTTGAGAATGGGGGTACCCTTTCGATTTAGTCTGAAATTCCGTAGTCAACCATCTAAAAAAAATAAAAACTAAATGAAACTAATAACGAAAATATTCGCTGCAATACCAGTACTTAAAAATCTTAAATATTTCTATTAGTTTTGAAAAACCAAGCTCTTAATATGCCGAACTCTCATGCAAATGTAACGTGGGCCGACCTGCAAACAAACCCCGTCAGTGGAAAAGCATGCTCACCCACCAAGGGCGGTTTATATGCTTATATACCCCAACATTTACTCGATCACAAACTACCGAGTTTGTAATTTGCATATCTATTTATATCCGTGACCTTATACCGTCACATTACTTTCCCCTTCGAGAAGTCTCGTCCCGAGACTTGGCCTGGGAATGACATGGGTAAGGCAACTCCGGTCTGGCAGTTGACCTTATCCCACCGCTGCCACCAAATGTAACGTGGGCCGACCTGCAAACAAACCCCGTCAGTGGAAAAGCATGCTCACCCACCAAGGGCGGTTTATTTGCTTATATACCCCAACATTTACTCGATCACAAACTACCGAGTTTGTAATTTGCATATCTATTTATATCCGTGACCTTATACCGTCACACAAATCAAAAGTTTGCCTTCACCATTGTCAGCCCTGTAGAGGGTGTGTCCATGGCATTTCAGATTTTCTCATCATCTTGAAATCAAAATAGAATTTATATGTTGCATATCTTTGGTAATGCTTCCTATATCACACTTGCAAAGTTTTGCGAAAATTATAACATTATTAAGCTTTCAGTGTAAGTTTAAATAATGTCTACGAACTTTCTTAACACCATGTACATTCGCAAAAATGAGTACAATGTTTTTACAAGGTATACTCCATGTGATGAAAAACACCAGAATTTATGCAGTACTTCTTATTTCACAGCATATGCTGATTATTTTGCATTTAGTTCTTAGGTAATCAGGAGTTAATGTTAACTGCCTGAAAATTCAGTTTCGATTGTTAAATAGTTCACGCTTGAGCCCTCGGTAGTTATGCCCATACACTTTTAAAATCAGTAGTTCCTATCAGTGCTCTCTGGAGTGTGAACCATGTCATGACGCGAACTAAAATTTAAGGACATTGCAAATTCATTCTTGGAAACCTAGGAAATAAGGTTGATAATTACCTGCAAGGAAAATGAATGGAATACTGAATAAAGTTTTCTTCGTTGAATAGTAAGAAAAACCAAACCGCAAATATATTTGTACCTGTGAATTTATCCAAATTTTCAAAATCAAGTACTTTAGAGCCCACGAATGTTAATACAATTACAATGCTGAATGGTTATTTACTTCTTGATTGTAGATGCCTAACTTCACGAGGAGGCTACATTGCAGGATTTTTGGGTATACATCATGCCGACACGCCGACGCCGGCGTTTGTTTATAATGGGACTTTCAAATCTGTTCGACGGTTTCTGCAGTCATTTTGCAGCAAGCGAGACTGCGTACCTGTAATCTTAGAAGATACAGTTAGTGGGTTGGAGTATCTACACAAAAAGGGACTTGTTCATATGGAGTTGTCTCAGGACACTGTCACTGTAAGTATATTCAAAATGAGTTTGCTTTGTGAACTAATTGAATAGATCACTTTGAAGAAATCTCAGACGGCCACAATAAGTAAAGGTATGATCAGGTGATCACATCTTTACTTATTATGACCGATCGTGATTTCTTTATCATGATCTATTCAGTTAGTCGGAAAAGTAATACTCCAGCTACCTAGTTAGAATTATGATGACAAATATAGACAATCGGCAGGATCAAGTCAGGTAAATTCGGACAGCATGTAAATTCGGACAGTGACAGTGTTTCCTTTATATGTCAGTTGTTTGGAATTAAAACAAAAATAACTGGGCAAACAGTGAAAATCCCGATGAGACGGCTCATTATGAGCCGTCTCATCTGTATTTTTATTGTTTGCAATGGTATGTCCGACTTTACCCGCTGTCCGGAATTACCGACTCGACCCTAGATATTGCCTCTCGACAAATATCGTATTTCACCATGCCAACAGGGTGGATGATCACGTGTTTTCTTGCGTCATTTTCGTATTGCGTCATTTTGAATGAGGAATTCCGGAAATCCTTTAAGTAATATCTATACGCATGTTTTCAAAATGACGCGCAGAGAGTGTATACTCCAGAGTACTTTCCGATAATATTCGCAGTTTTATCATGGATTTTATTGTTTTTCTTGTGTTAAGTCGTCCCCCAGTATCCGAAACTGAAGGTAGGATCTTCGTGAGTGCTATTGTTGAATCGAAACTGGGGGAGAATTAAACATGAAAACATTTTTAAAGTCTCAGTAAAAACAAGAATACATTACGGTTACGCGGTGTCTGTGCTAAATTGTTTAGGATTGCATTCAGCTATTGAGACGTTCAAAAAGACTAACTACAAAGCAGGTCTTTTTATTGGGATTTCCGGTATTTCATGTGACGAGTCGGTAAATAGCTATATATAGCTTATATTTACACTGTTCGACATGTCCGACTGTGAATAAAATTTGTTTTTGTATTTGTACGTAAAATACCACTTGATCATGCACCCAGGCCATCTTCGTTTCAAAAAAGGCATGCTGTGTAAGGAATATTTGACGGTATGTACCGATTTGCCTATATTTTGGCATTATGAAAGAAGAAAATTTGATGTGATTCTGGCGTAGGCCTAAATACTGTTCGTTTTCCATAAAAATAATATCAATGTGCTTCGGGCTTAACACTCTACTGAGGTGTGGCAAAAGCAGTTCTTTATAACATCCAGGCGCGGCATGACTAGAAAAAAAGCGAGATAACACACACACACACATGCACGCGCGCGCTAGTGACGTGCGGAATGCATGAATGAAAA
This sequence comes from Ctena decussata, assembly GCA_963989385.1. NCBI lineage: Eukaryota > Metazoa > Mollusca > Bivalvia > Lucinida > Lucinidae > Ctena > Ctena decussata. The sequence continues at coordinate 35,147,252 of OZ022507.1, read as the reverse complement.
TTGCAGTTTGCAGAAAAATGACCGAAAGCGAAATAACACACAAATACACACATGCGCGAAAAGCATGAACGAACGTTTGCAGTCTTTTTAGCTGTACAATAAGTGCGGATTTATTTTCTATAGTTCACATTCCTAATGGGTCGCACCTTAGTATGGCTACACCCGGAACAAAATTTGTAACCGCATATTTAAAAATAAATTGTAGACACAGATTTGACTGCATGGATAGTCTGATCAGATTCTATATGCTATTTGCCATTCCGGCAGCATTGTTTTACTCATTGCAAGGTGTTAAAAACATGTTTGTAGATTTTAGGACAATTATTGCATGATGGTGGCCCGCTATTTTTGATAATAAAATTATTATGGTTGTTCATGATCAATTTCTGATGCAAAAATATTCGATTCTCTCAATTAGAATTTTATGGCAACACTTTACAATCGCGTAAGTACAAAAAAAATCACAAGCACCTTTTGCCGAATGGTGCATGAAAGTACAGAAAAATACGGTTTTCCCCCAAAATCAGCAAATTTCAAAAATCGAAACAGGAAGACATGAATGCTGACTTAAATCGAGGCGCGCGATATATGTAGACATGTAGTTATGCTGTTTAGTACATATGTGACCAATTAAAACACAACACCTGAGCCTTTGCAAAAGCATAGGAGCCTTTTTTGTGGCAGCACCGTCTATGGAACCCCCCCAAAAACAACATCCATATGCTGTCGGTTTATAGAGTTCTGAGTATGTTAGGTTTAACGGCCGTTTAAAATAGTATGTTTAGTCTATATTGAACAGTCTCACATGGAAACGGAGAAAGAAGAGAAAGGGCATGATAGAGAGTTAAAACATTAAGCCAACCCCAACACGCACCTACGGCAAGCAGAAGAAACCCTTGCTTTACAGCAGAATGCCCAAGTTTTGACAGTTTAAGGCACCTACGCTCAATCCCACAATCTCCGCTAAAGTTTTCTTTATGAAAAAGTCATGCAATTACTATGAAGTTTCGTTTTATTCATAAACAGGTCGACGAAAACGGAGAAGTTCAGTTGACTGGTGCCTGCCTACCACGAGTTGCAAGTCTTCCGAATGACACAGAGAGCAGAGAAACCGGGAACTTTGTGTACCTTGCACCGGAAGTTCTCCATGGACACAAATACGACGCAGGTGCGGACATTTACTCATTTGGATTGTTTCTGATTGAACTTGCTGTTTTCGAAGCTCATGGATGGGTATTCAAGGAACAAAGAAAAATGACGCTTTGTGACTTTATTAGAAATGTTAATCCTGAAACAATGCTAGACATGGAAGGCCTGACACAAGATTTCACTATGAAGACTAGAGCACTGATTCAAAATTGTCTAGCAGTCAAGAAACACGAGAGACCGCCAATGGAAGAAGTGGTAGAATATACATTTCTTCTGAAGAACGAGCAAGAAGCATTAGATAAACTTCCCGCACGTCATTCTAGAGCTCGCGTAATGAAACGACACTCGAAAACAAAATTATGACAAATTTGAAGTAAGTGCTTCTGGCGATGTTAAGCGATTGGCGAGAAGCACCATGAAAGGAAAACTGTCATGAAAAGCTGTACAGATCCAAATTCTGAACAATATCTCAGTGATAGGTATTATTATCATTATCATTAAGGTGCAGACGAAAGAAAACAGAAATTGAAGAATGAACCTTATACATTTTATGAAACTCTGACGCATTTGTGAGGAAAAACACAGCTGTTTTATTTGTGTCCTTTATTTTTCTGTTTTCAGTATATCTGTATCAAGAAATCAGCATTATTTAGCACAAAAATACAAAAACAGAAGGGGTGTATCTTATTTGGAGCGCTTCAATATTTTAGCAGTATTAGATGATGGGGGATAATGCTGAGACATTTTGTTCATTCTTCGTAAAACATTTGTAATAGCCCTTCATAAGGATTTTATGTATTTTACTGAGAAATACGAAAAGTATTCAGAATTGCCATGGAAACTCACAGCACCCTGTTCTGGAGCTATGTACACGTTTATACTCGCTGAGAACAAAATTATTAATGCCACCTTTTTACTCAACAATGATCAAGACATATTAAATATAACGAATGACATGTATGGTTTAAAATTTTTTATCTGATCTTTCGAAAGGAAATTGGTCAAAACTACACTGCTCCAATATTTTAAGGACCACTGTACATATACATGTTTATTCTTTCCCAAGTCTTCATCATCAAAACATGTAAATAGAATTGGCATTAATGTCTATTTAAAGACATTGGTGCCTTGCCTTTTTTCTTGTTTTGATAATGAAGGGGTTTATATTCTCGTAACGAGATACAGTGCTCCTTTACAAAATTTGAGCAGTGTATAACTGTACAGTATTTGTTGACAAGCAGTATAAATACCAGTATATCCCGATGTGCTGATAGAGAGGCATAGATTCACAACAATGCCCTAGATGTATTATCGAGAGGTCTTGGATTGGATTCCTGCTCATGATTATGATTGCAATTTCATTCCGAAAGCGTTTCAATCATTCATCCCTGCAATACTGTTGAAAGAAAGCTAACCCCCAAAGCCAAGAAAGAGAAGAAATTAGGATATATCTGGGCTAAGTTTGTCCATTTCGCAGAAAAATATATTTTGCAAGCCTCAGTGAACTGCCTCGGCGAGGAGGTCTTATAGAGGTCCCAATTCACCTGTTAATGCCAGACTTACCGTAGAAGCTCTAAATTTTTGCAAAGATATGTCTGAACAAACAGTGCAGACCAAGATCAGGAGCAGTCTGTTAAGGATCTACACTGTTTGTCAATCCCTTTGAATATTTTAATCGCACTGCTGTATTGTAAAACCAACGTGTTCTATATTTGGGACAATAATGGTAATTATCTTAGGTGTCCCATTTTAGCTCACCTGAGCCAGCTGCTCCGGGTGAGCTTATAGGATGGAAAGGCTCCGGCGTCCGTCGTCGTCCGTCAACAATTTCAAACGACTTTGCCTCTGAAACCACTGGGCCGATTGTAACCAAATTTCATGTAGAGCCTCTTGTAGCGGGGGAACGAAAAGTTGTTCAAACGGTCCTGGTCACATGACCAACATGGCCGCCACGCCCATATATGGTAAAAACCATTAAAAATCTTCTTCTCCTGAACCAATAGGCCGATGGCCTTGCAACTTGGTATGTAGTATTGGGTACGCGAGTACTACCAAGATTGTTCAAATTATGACCTTGGGTTGACCTTGACCTTTTTTACGGAAAGGTCAAATTTGCTTTCTGTAGCTTTTATATGGGAAAATGCTAGAACATAAGATTTCTTGGAAATTGTTGAAGATTTTGACCTGAAAATTGGTATATACAGTCATCTTAATGAGTACATGAAAATTTATGCGTACAAGCGGTCAACGTTATTCTTTGACCTTTGACCCTGGTCTCTCATATTTTGACAATTTCTCACATCTCCTCAAAAGCCACTGGGCCAATTGGAAAATTTGTTCAAACGGTCCTAGTCACATGATCAGCATGGCCACCACGCCCATATATGGTAAAAACCTTAAAAAAATCTTCTTCTCCAGAACCAATCGGCCGATGACCTTGAAACTTGGTATGTAGCATCGGGTACGCGAGTACTACCAAGATTGTTCAAATTATATGACCTTAGGTTGACCAAAACCTTTTTAGGACAAGGTCAAATTTGCTTTCTGTAGCTTTTTTATGGGAAAATGCTAGAACATAAGATTACTTGGAAACTGTTAAGGATTTTGACTTGGAAATTGGTATACGAGGGTCATCCAATAAGTCCTGCAAACGGCCGAGTTTCAGGCAAATGATAATTAAAAACGAATCAAGCAATCCACATTCCTACATTGCATCTTTCGTTCTTTCCAGTCAACAATTTTCAGAAACGTCATGATCTTGCAAATGGCGTTGCTAGGCAACTGAAGAATTCTACCATTATGGGTGCGGCGGTGGCTTCTAGTTGTCTCTTTAAGATCCCCTAACTTAGTTCAGAACCCTTGTAGATATCTGAAACTTGCTGGGAGATACGGAAAATAATACTGAAGTATTTACACGGTACCAAGGTTAAGGTATTGTCGTCAGTCAAGGTATAATTATTGTTCAAAGGAAGATCACCATGTTTTTCGGGCAGCTAAAATATCATATAAAATGAGTACAACAATGTATATGAAGAAGAGGCTTTCACAGCAAGTGAAGTGTTTCCTAAACTGCCATTAATTTGTTATCAAAGAATAGTCCCGAGATGCTGAAATGTAGATATTAGAGAAAATATAAGCTTCGAGCCTTGTTTAATATCGTTTGCAGCCTTAAGAAACCAGAGGTAAACGTCAAAATCTAAAATTTTGCTAAAATTCTGTAATATTCTCTTGTTGCCTAGCAACCACATTTGTTTGGCAATGTGAAGTAATAATTGTCTCTAATTTGAATTCTTAAATATAAGGCGATTACCTTAGAACATGAATTATTGTAATTTGAAAGAATAATAAACATATATGCAGGAATTTTCTTCCCCTAACCTTTTGTAAAAGACGTCATGTTTGTGCAATTTCACCGCCGGTATCGCTTACACCTTTGCATTCAAAACCCTCACATATCTGAGAAAGGAATGGCACATGTATGATTTTTAGCACATATATGTATTATATATGTAAGCTGTTAATGGTGTAATTTGATAACCCTACCTCAATCAATAGTGCATTAATTACGGCGTTTTTAGACTTATTGGATGACCCTCGTATACAGTCAGCTTAATGAGTACATGCAAATTAATATGTACAAGAGGTCGCGGTCATTCTTTGACCCTGGTCTCTATTGTAACAATTTTCAACATCTCCTCAAAAGCCACTGGGCCAATTGTAACCAAATTTCATATAGAGCCTCTAGGGGCTGAGGGCATTAAAATTTGTTCCAACAGTCTGGGTCACATGACCAACATGGTCACTATGCCCATATATGGCAAAAACCTTTACAAATCTTCTTCTTAAGAACCAAATGACCGATGGCCTTGAAACTTGGTATATAGCATCAGGTACTTGAGTACTATCAAGATTGTACAAATGATGGCCTTGGGCTGACCTTGACATTTCTTAAGGCAAGATCAAGTATGGGGAAATGCTAGAACATAAGATTTCATGGCAAGTTTAGAAGATTTTGGCCTAAAAATTGGTATATACAGTCCTCTTAGTTAGTACATGGAAGATTTGTGGGTACAAGAGGTCAAGGTCATTCTTTGACATCTGACCCATGTCTCTCATATTTTGACAATTTGAGACACCTCCTCAAAAGCCACTGGGCTAGTTATAACCAAATTTTATACACAGTCTCCAGGGGCTGAAGGAATGAAAATTTATTCAAGTGGTCTAGGTCACATGACCTACATGGCCACCATACTCAGGTGAGCGATTCAGGACTCATGGCCCTCTTGTTTTTACCATTGGATAGTGCCATCATATAGAGCAGCTCTTTACTATGTCTTGCTAAATGAAAATAAATATAATATTATATTGTTTGTTCTTTATTTCATTTCATTTCCCAATAATTACATTACCGATAGTTCTTAAGCACACCCATAATGTTCACAAAAGTGACTTGATAGTGTATAAGTGGCCAATGCATTGGCAACTTAGCAAGTAACAGTCCCACAAACAAAATTACACATGTTAAATGTCCCAATTAAGCTGCGATTTTACCTAACAGTTAATGGAGTGATGCATACCTGCTTAAAGTAGGCGTGGTTTCGGAACTATGAAGTCCCTTTTGAGCTGGTTCGTTCCAGGAATTGTTAATTTAACCCATTAATGCCTAGGTTCATCAAAAAAGATGCGGACAAACAGTGCAGAACAATAGAACCCGGCGTCTGATCAGGATCTACAATATAAGCATAATGTTTACAGCAATTTCTATAAAACTGACAAAATATGTACACCAGATATCCCTAAACTGCTGAATGGACTCACTCGAATTATATGGATATAAGAGTCCACGAAGGATAAATTGGTTAAGGAGGAACGGAGACGAAGATTGTGACCGTTGCTGGGTGCCTTCATTTGAGCCGCGACACAACAAAACCAACAAAGTGGCATGTGTGCCTAGCAAAGACTCAGATCAGCCTGGGCATGCGCCCAGCCTGATCAGAGTCTGTGTTGGCGCTTAAAGGGTAGCAAACGGTCTAATCTAGCTCCATGTGGACAGCGGATATTCTGATTAGACTGAACGGATATCCAAGCTGATCTGAGTCTTCGGTGGGCGCACATGTCACTTTGTTTGTTTTGTCATGTAGCGGCTCGATATTTTAATCCTTTGGTTAACTGTTAGGAAAATCAGATTGTTGTTTATAGCAGGCCTTAGAGAACATTCGTTTACAACAATCTTTTAGGTGTCTTTGATCTGAATATGTTTTAGAATCTTTCATATATTAACATTGCAGATAAAAAAAATAACCATTGTAACTTTTCAGACGGTTACAGCTTAAACAATTGCCTCGAAGGATTTTTTTTCTGTCCGAAACGAGACATCCAGGACAGGTTCGTTCTCCATACAGAAATTAATTCAATGCTGTTATCGTGCAAAATAGACATAAATTCACGTCAGCAATACGAAGAACCTTGTTTGAAGAATTTATCGGTCTTAAAACGTAAGCTGTTATCTGTTAGTACTTTCTGTGACATTTGCATGGCCTGGAGCTGTGTTGTAAATATCATCTGGTTGTTTTTCATAGTCAAATAGTTCAAAATCGGTTTTATATGCTGCTTGGAACTTTTGTAGAAGTACAGAAGGAAGGTCTCTGTAAGCTTCCACAAGACTTTGTCTTTTTTGCTTTCTCCAGCTGTGATGTAGACCTTTACCGGCATGATGTGCCTTTATGGCTTGATTTATGAATTCCTTTTCTAATGTGTTCCTGCTTGTTATACTGTATAAATTTGAAGGAAAACTAACTTCGAAACCTATGTAGCCATTTAATTGAAACACTTTCCAAAGTTTTTCGCATATCAGGGTCCTATTATCGCACGGTGAGTTAGTCCAGGGTTTAACAAGATTAAGATAATCTTCAGATATAGATTTTATTTCATTTTCAACAGCTTCGGTGAATATTTCATCACCGATTATTGATGATATGCCTGTCTCATTGATAATATATTTTGCATCAAGAACAAATGTTTCTTGTTTTCCAATATATTTGAAGTTTGTACGACAAGGATTACATATGGTATGTACGGGCGAAAAATGCCAATCAATATGTGGGTGTTGAATTATAAAGCGAAGAAATTCAGAAAATGTGACGTCATAGCCACATTTCAATGATAATGGGGTCGGATCCTTTCTCTCAGAACGAACTATGTTTCTACCGTAACTCCAAAAATCTGGCAGAAAAATTTTATCCAGGTATGCTGACCACAGGCGGCTGTATGGGTCTCGAGCAAACATAAACGTATTGTTCATGTCCAACAGATTTTTCTCAGCTTGGCTACTGTCCACTTTAAACGTTGAAGTCTTCTTAAATGGCCCAAGGTGGGTGTAATGTCGAGGGATATCAAACGGTGTTGCTATATCATCAAATGGAAAATCTTTATTAAGAAATCTTATAATTCTTTTCCAGAATGTACAGCCAACTTTTGGCACCTCACAGAAAGCTATTTGCTTCGGTTTGTAGAGGTAAATTCTTCCTTGTCGGCCGTCAGTACTCGAGTTTTTATGTGCAAGACAATATTGAGAAACAAGTTTCATTCTTTTGTTCATTAGTACATGATTTACCTCTGACATTATTCTGTTGCTACTGACAATTCGCAGAGTCGTTTTGTTCTGAGTAAACACTTCCAGACTCGAAGGATGGCTTGTTTTGTTTTGATCAACGAGTCGGAGTCTCGAAATAATACCTGTTTTGTTGTGGCTGACAACTTGTGGTCTTGAAAGATAGCCTTTCGAACGATTCCATTTTGAATCTGGTTGCACGTACGTTTGATTGTAGTTCGATAAACCTTGGATGCTGATATCAAAGAGATTCATAGCGCTGCCGTCAAGAGAAAAGTACGTCTTTGCTGAAAAATACAAACGGATTAGGATTATTTTTTGTGATAATCTTTCGAATCAATTACGCATTTCGACGTACGTGTCAACAAATGGTCAGTGTTACAATATTATGTAGACAATTAAGAGGCATAAAATGATAAAATCCAAAGTTGTCTTGCGAATGTGCTAAGGTAACAATGATTGAAAAATTTAAGGAACTGCTCATTTGTGAATTATGACATTTTACAGTAAAAATCTACAGTGCTTTTAGGGTATACCTCTTTCAAAGAAGTTAACAAATGTGCCTTTTAAGAAAAACACACTAAGTTTGCAGATTTGTTTAAGCAGGCCATAGCTTTATGTTTTTTTTTTTTGTTTGTTTTTTTATTTTTTTGCTATGAGACGTCCTGTCTTCACGGTGGTTACCAAGATATTACGTCATTTGCAGAACTATCTGGAAGCCCTTCATAAATAAATAATGAATTGATATTTTTCGAAAAACAAGGCTCCGGAAAAATATGCTTCAGACAGAAGAGATTGTGGCGTTCAGTCCAGTCGAAGAAAGTATACCAAACTGTTACGTTTAAGTGAAAGTAAACTAAAAATTAAAAATCCAGCGCATTTCTCAGCCTCATAAGCCAAGGCTCGGCTGATGAGGCTGAAAAATGTTCTGGCTTCCTGCAGTTTCATACAGCCCAAGAAATAAAATTACTGCTGTCATTTTTATTTCATGTTCGATGTATGCATTGTATGCAGTAGTACAGGTATTTGGTTTACTAAAATCCATTTTTAGTATTCATCATCTCATCCAACTACTAAACGCCTAAAATTAATATTGAAACCAGAAATGTTTTCACAGAAAAACTGATGTGCCCCCCCCCCTTTCAGCCCATTTCCCATCCCCTCTAATGAATAAAAAGCCTGTACAAGTAAAATATCTAGGCAACTTTGGAGAAAATCCACCCTCTGGTTCTAAAGATATCCTACATGGATGACTATGTCCTTGAAAAATGGGTCAAGGTCAACAAATACTTAACATGTCTTAAACCTGTCACAACGATATATTCATGCAAGTCTGATGAATATCTGTCAATTGGATGAAGATATAACTAATTTTTAAGAGAAAGAAATAAGCATTTTTAAGTTAACTTTTGACCTTGAAAATGAGGTCAAGGTAATCAAAACACAGTAAACTCTTGAGGTTGTCCCAAAGGTATATCTATGAAAGTAAAAAGGAAATCAAGCCAAAGGCTAATATATCAACTTAAGTGAATTTTTCACAATCTAAGTCCTCCTGTGACCTTGAAACTGAGGTCACCAAATTCTGATCAGCTCTTAAGCTAGTCCCAGTGATGTATTTATGCAAGTTTGGTGAAATTCCATCTATTGATTTATGAGATGTTATGGGTACAAGAAATTGCCATCTAAGCCCTCGAGTGACCTTGAAACTAAGGTCTAGGTCACTAAAATCTAATCAGCTCTTAAAATTGTCCCAATGATGTATCCATACAAGTTTGGTGAAATTCCATCTATTAATTCAAGGGATATCGCGCTCGCAAGAAACTGTCACGCCGACGCTGACGCCGACGCCCGGGATCCGCACTGAAAACAATATGTCCACCCTCACCTTTGGTGGGGGGACATAATTCAAAATCTTATTCTGGTATTACATGTAGCATTCTTGTTTACATTTTTGTGGGCTATATGAAATGGGCGTTGCTCTCTTTTATTCGTAATTGTGTTCATATCCAGCGCCAATATATGCTTGCCAAAAGCTCTAACAGGCCACTTACATTTTATCGATTTGCTTCATTTATATCCCCAAATAGGCAGACGTGTCAGTCAACTTAGCCATCAAAAGGTTTGACAAAATTCTTAACATTACATCCAGGACTCGCCGATGAACACAAGTACCCACATTTTTAAAATTCACAAAATTCAGCATTTTGTAACAATTTGTGAAAAATCACTTTTTGAAATATCCAAAATCATTGTATTACTAAAGCATTTGTCATGTACTGGCGAAAGTATGTGCATTTAGTACTGGTTAACCGCTTAAGATGTCTAAAAGAAAGGAGGGAAATTCTCGGGAACTGACACAATACAATCCCAGATCCAACCCAAGACACCATGTGGGAAAGAGACAACACCAAAGTAGTCACCACTAAAGACAACACCAGCGGCAGCCATTTGAACAGCCATTTCCCATAGGTGGTCAACGGGCTAGCCTGAATATCACAAACAATATATCAATAACAGACACAGTAACCAACAACACATAAAACAATCACGAAGAACCAAAACGGGACGACCAGCAATGAAATCACTGGTGGGCTTAACCGGTTAGTGGTCGACCAACCCTCGCCCTTTGTTCTGCCTTGGTTCATCAGACACCCAGCTGTTCAACCCAAGCCTGTTAAGCCTGCCCAAGAATAGTGTGGTTAGGGTAACTGACCGTCCCGACATGACCATAGCTGTTTACCGTGGACGTAAAGCAACAAAACAACAACAATCATTACTATAGCAAATGGCTGAAGGAACAGGTGTTTGCAGAAATGAACACTCTTCCTCATAACAGTGGTCGCGTTGGGTCATAATGTTAAAACTTACACCACCACTCGAGGCAAATTCTTGTTAATTTTGAAAATAGGGATACCCAAATTCATCTGTGCCTCCTGGATACAATGTACTGAATAATGCTAAACCTTTTAGTAGTATGATGTACCGACTGTGGCTGCAAACTGAACTGTGAGATTGCTAACAGTATTATACATAAGGGAAGAGGAATGCTGTATATCTGAGAAAAGAAACTTGCCACTTTTTGCACGTAATTTTCCTATCTATCCATGCTATTTTAAACTTAACGAGAGTTTTATTGTTATTCATTCTGATTCTTTTGCTAAAGATTCTGTTGGCTACAATAATGATTTACGTATCATTTCTTATTCATTTATCACAGGCACATAATTTGTTAAACACACCAATCTCAAGAGCCCTTGGCAGTGCTGGTGTAACTATTTTTCACATATATTACAGCTTTACATGTTATTGAACTTAATCAAATTTAGTGAGACAGGTATCCGCCGTAAGATTTTACGGGATTTTTTTACAGTGTTACCGCCGAAATTGTTTTATTATATACCCGTGACATTTATACCGATTGCAAAAAAAGCTTTCGTCTTTCCGTTTGTCCGTCCGGAAAAAAGAGCTCTGCTGTATTATAAAATTTACGGTTCCGCCCGTAAATATTACGGTAATCGCCTGGAAACCGTTTGTCCGTTCGTACGTGCGTTCGTTCGATACTTTCCGTGATGTAAGTGAAATTTACCTCAAAGTTTTTGGTTAAAGTTTGGCTTTAGTGGGTATAACTCTCCAACCACTCGTCTGCTCCCATGCCATGAGTTTTTGCCCCAGGGTTCGGCTGGAAATCAAAATCTAGGACACTGTTAAAATATGTTTTTTTTACAAATCTGTTTCGGAAATTTGAAAATTATGTAAATATTCGTCATAATTAGCAAACATTATAGCCATGCAAACGAAATTAAAATTGGCATTTGCAAATACAGAAGTTTGCTTTACTACATCTGTCTTTGTTTAATCCGTTTATTCCTCTGTTGTTCCAAAACAGCAGTTGAAGATTTGCCGCGGTCAGTGCTATATTAGACTGTCTCTTACTGAAGGTTGCAACTTTTGTGAAGAAAAAATGGATGAGTCCATTCATCATTTTAATGGGTGTCTGGTAAATTTTCACTTTTGATTTTTTTTACAGAAAGGCTTTAAGCAAACAGTGGAGACCCTGATCAGACGCCGCGTTATGCGGCGTCTGATCTTGGTCACTTCTGCTTGCCTGTGTCCCATTTACGAGGCGCTAGGCATGAATGGGTTAAATAGGTACATCTCTGAACTGCCCTAACTCAAATACCATTTATTGTTTATGTATACTTATGATATGATGAATGTCATCATATGATATGATAAATACTACCAAGATCTGTAGTATGCAGATCTTAAGGAAAATCTATTGTTTAGATAAAATGTTTGCTCAAGTGCCTTAGTGACCTTAAATCAATACTTAAGTACCGACCCCATTACTAAAGAACCAAAGAAATCAAAGAAAAATAGTAATGGCGACAACATTAAATGAGCCGCGACACAGTGGTTGTGAGTCCAGTGCAGACTCAGATCAGCCTGGGCATCCGCCTAGTCCGACCAGACTCTTCGCTAAGCGCTTAAAGGGTAGCTAAGGATCTAAGCTACCTTCATCCGTACAGCAAATTTCTGATCAGACTGGAGGATATACGAAAACAGGTAGGATCTTCAATATATAGCTGACGTAATCCAAGATCCTGTATGTTCCACAAATGAGCTTGAGCGAGATATCAGGTACGACACTTCGTCTAAATATTTTCCATAAAATGTTTAGACGAAATGTCGCACCTTAAGAATTTTTAGATGAAATGTCGCATTCGGCGATTTGTCCATTAGACGAAATGTCCTTAAGACCAAATGAATTAGGAACATAACGGACCACGGACAAAACGGACCACGGACATAACGGACCAGGCTTAGGACAAAACGGACCACGTTTAGGACGAAACGGACCACGTTCAGGACAAACGGACCACGTTTAAGATCAAAACGGAGCACGTTCAGACCTTCCGTTAACCTTGAGAAAGCATGTTTTATTTTAGGTGCAACACTAATAAAGAAATTTGCATGCTTAAAAGATAAAAATCTTACCATTAAATTAATTTGATAGTTGCGACAACCACAGATAGTTGAGATCATGAACAGGAGTCAAACAACTGTGACCATTTAACATTGTGTTTGGTAATTATATACTCCTTAATCTTTTAATTGGCACCAATTAATGGTCTAGTTTGTCTTCCAGCGTGGCCCGTCTGGTCCTGAAACGTGGTCCGTTTTGTCCTGAAACGTGGTCCGTTTTGTCCTAACCGTGGTCCGTTTTGTCTGGTCCGTTTTGTCCATGGTCCGTTTTGTCCGAGTACCGACCAAATGACCTTTCGACGAAATGTCCTTTAGACGAAATGTCCTTTAGAGGAAATGTCTTTAGACGACATGTCGTGCACACGAAAACCCCTACTCACTCGTTCTAGTTCAAAATGAAATAGGATCGAGTAGCTTTCACACAATCTATTATGCTCAGCAAAGCGTACTTACACGCTCTTAGTATATTTTACTTTTGTTTTTCTTTTCCTCTTTTACTCATGTTTCAGTTCTTTTTCACTGTGTTTCTTTCCCTTCTCTCTGGATATTCTATGGAATTGACTGACTCCAAACCCTATGTCTGATCCATCAGGTAAGTGCTAGGCCGACCAAAACATTGCCAGTGTGCTCTGTAGACCTAAAAGCTAAATGACCGTAGATTTGGAAACGTACAGGTCGGCAGTAGGTAGCTTTAATAACAAAATACAGGCTTTATTTCTTAAACATAAAATACTTGTTTCCCCGTTTTATGTTGACTTCCTTAAGTTATTAGTCTCATTTTTGCAGTTGTTTTCTCGGTCTTTCAATACGTCTTTAAAGCATATTCTGCCATGTATCCTTAATATTGAATTTTCTGTAATTGTGTTACTGCTTGTGATTATGTCGGGAGACGTATTGGAAAATCCTGGCCCTGATCTAAATATTAGTGCAGATTCACATAGTCTCTCTATCCTCCATCTGAACATTCGAAGTATACGTAATAAACTTGATTACATTAAAGATTCCCTAGAAGATTTCGACATCCTCTGTTTTACTGAAACTCATCTTAACCATGTCATTTCTAACGAAGAACTATTTTTAGAAGGATTTCAACCTGTAGAATTTAGGAAAGATGTATCTCCGCATTCGGCAGGCCTACTAACATACGTTGGTGAGGGACTAAATGCAGCCCGCAGACCAGATCTAGAAGTCAATCTCGAAGAATCGTTGTGGATCGAAGTAAGACAGAAAGGTGAGCCATATTTAATTTGTAATGTTTATCGTCCCCCAAACACACCAGCTTCATTTTGGCCTAGATTTAACATCGTTATAGAGAAAGCACTAGAAATTTCAAAGCGCATAATCATAGTCGGGGATCTAAACGAAGATCAGCTTAACGATCGGAATCATCATCTCAAAGACTTACTAAATATAAATAATCTCGATAACGTCATTCGTGAACCAACTAGAATCACACCAGTATCTTCAACCTCACTTGATGTAATAGTTATATCCCAAAATGAAAGAGTACTAAATTCTGGAACCCTATCAACAGACCCAACTATTAGTGACCATTTGGCCGTATACATGTTTATCACATTTAATTACAACCATGAAAGTACTTTTAAACGTGAGGTATGGAACTACAAAAGGGTTGACTATGAAAAGTTGAATAACTTGATTGCAAATACTGATTGGAGTTTTATCAATGAAGGAGAATTAGATTTAGCATGTGAAGAATTTACAGCAAAAATCATGAATTTAGTCAGGGAGTGCGTACCAAGCCAAACTGTACTAATCCGCCCGAACGATAAGCCATGGTACGACTCTGTTATTCGTTGTCATTCAAGAAAACGGGATAGATTGAAACGCAAAGCCACAAAATCAGGTGTATTAAGTGACTGGGCTAAGTATAAAAATATGAGGAATAAAGTCAATAATCTTAAAAAACATGCCAAAGAACGTTTTTACAATAATGTTGAAAATAGCTTAATTGAATCATCTTCAGGCAACCCTAAACAGTATTGGAAACTTTTGAAGCATTTTATGAAAAATAATAAAAATTCAGAAATTATACCGCCCTTAAAAACAACCAACGAAAATGGAGATGAATCATTTGCTTTTAGTGACTTGGATAAAGCTAATGCTCTTAATGATTATTTTGCTTCTATCTCCAAATTTTATGAAACAAATGCCACTTTACCTGCCTTTATCCCCAAAACCCAACATACTTTAAGTGACATCAAAATCGAAGAATCTGAAATTGTTGATGTAATAAATACTTTAATTACCAATAAAGCTTGTGGCGAAGACCAAATTAGCCATTTTATTTTGAAAAAGACCTGTTCTACGATAGTCAAACCATTATGTTTATTATTCAATAGATCCCACAATGAATGTCATTTTCCTTCTTCTTGGAAATCGGGTAGAGTTATGCCATTGTACAAGAAAGGTCCCAACGAATTACCCTCAAACTACAGACCTATTTCATTGCTAAGCTGTGTAGGGAAAATCGATGAAAGAATAGTTTTAAGCATATGTATAATTTCTTCCATTCGAATAATCTCATTTATAGTAATCAATCCGGCTTTCTTCCTGGTCACTCAACTGTCTATCAACTTCTTGATATATATCATCAAATTACACAAAGTATTGATGCCAAACAACATACATGTGTCGTATTCTGCGATGTCTCTAAGGCGTTTGATCGAGTTTGGCATAAGGGCTTACTATTTAAATTACGCCAACACGGCATCAATGGAAAATTGATTGACTGGATTTCACATTACTTGTCAAATAGGAAACAGAAAGTTTTTATTGGGTCCTCGATGTCTTCTCCTAAATTTATATCAGCCGGGGTTCCTCAAGGCACTGTTCTTGGCCCATTGTTCTTTCTGATTTATATCAATGATATTGCTGAATCTCTATTGAGTATTGTCAGACTATTTGCTGACGATACATCTATGGCCTGCTCATCAACAAACTTACACGCTATTGAGGGTATTTTGAATCACGACTTTGTAATTCTTGCAGCATGGGCGAAACAGTGGCTGGTCGATTTTCACCCTCTCAAAACCGAAGCAGTTTTTTTTTCTTCGAGCAACGAGGTGCAAAACCTTAACCTTGTAATTGATAATGTCTTAATCAATTTTGTTGAGAACCATAAACACTTAGGACTTACTCTGTCTAGTAACGCAAAATGGCATTCGCACGTAGAAAACATACTATCATCTGCATCTAAAATTCTGGGAATTATGCGCAGTATCAAGTTCAAACTTACAAGAAAGGCTTTAAATAATGTATATATTTCTTACGTTCGACCAATATTAGAATATGCCTCTGTTGTTTGGGATGGCTGTACGATTTATGAAAAAACTCGACTGGAACAGATCCAATATGAAGCTGCGAGAGTTGTCACGGGATTGACACGGTCTGTTTCCATTGATAAACTTGTGAAGGAAATAGGATGGTTACCTTTGTCTGAAAGACGCTTATTTCAAAAATCTGTTTTGATGTACAAGATTAAAAATGGTATAGCTCCTGGATATATTTGTAATCTCATGCCACCACTTGTTGCCGATCGCACAGTCTATAATTTACGTAATGTGGAAGATATAACTGTTTTAAACAGAAGAACCGAGTTGTTCTCCAAATCTTTTATTCCTTCTACTACGTCATATTGGAACAGTTTGCCCATGTGTATTAGAAATGCAGACTCTCTTAATTCTTTTAAATCCCAACTTAAATCTTCCATATTTAAAGTGCCTAGGGTCCCGCAACAATTTATATCTGGTAGTCGTGTATTTTCTGTTCTCCACTGCCGCATTAGGAACAACTGCAGTAATTTAAATAGTGACTTATTTCTCAATCATTTAAGACCAAATGCTATATGTGAGTGGGACTCCGAAACTGAAGATTCGGAGCATTACTTCTTCAAATGCAGCAAATTTACAGAGCAACGAATTCATTTATTCCAAGCTACACGAAAATATCATACACTTAACTTACAGCTTCTTTTGAATGGTTCTGATGACCTCTCCACCGCCGATAATGAAGAACTATTTTCTCACATACATCGTTATATTAAAGAAACAGATCGTTTTGATAGATAACTGTAAGGCTTTTAATGTTTTACAAGATGTGACAACGGAATTTTGCAGATCTGTGGCGGTTGCACGCTGTGGGGATGCAGATTCCGGAGCAGGGGGCATGCTGTTTGGACATTGGTTCCGCCACTTGTCCAATGCTCCGCGCTGCATAACTTTCCCCGCAGCGCATATCCGGTACAGTTAGACGATGTCAGATCGGAATTTCCTTTTTATGTACGTTAATGTAACTAAGTAATAATTCTTATGTTCTTTTGTTTTTCAGATCTGTGAAATAGCTGTTCTTGATGTCTTGGGCCTGTATTGATGTATCAAAAGTGGTAAAGACTAGAACTGGAGTCAGTCAAGTCCATATATCACAATATCTCCTCTTTTCTTCAGTTCTACAATCCCCACTCTTTCATTCTTGTCTTTCTTGTCTATCCATAGCCGGAAATCTAACACTCCTTTATTTTATTTATTTATTTTCTTTTCTCCTCGTTCTGTTCTCTAAATGACTTTTTGTATATAATATCTCTTAAGTATTGGAAAAATCAAATTTGTATTACTCATATCCAGATAGGGGGAATTTTTTGGATATTCCCTGGAATTGGTTCTGTTGGTTTCTTGTGAAGATATGTGTTGTGACTCCTTACTGGAGCCACCTCGCAAAGGTGGTTCTAGTGAGTGTTCGCTGCACATATTCTTATGGTGGTTGTTTGTCATTGGCCGCCCCTTATCTGGAAAATTACCATTTGCGTTTCAAAATTTATTTGTACATGTATTGTTTTGTACGTCATTGCCTTATTGTCTTGATGTATATATTACTGTATGGGGAGGACCGTAACTAATGTTGAAAGAACTTGTGGTCCGACCCAATTGCTTGACATATAAAGAGGCAATAAAATATGTTTAAACTAAATGAAATATAGGCCTACGCTAATTAACTGAAATACATGCATTGATCACTTTTTAGTTTATTTTCCAGACTATAAAGGACTTTAATGTAGAAAGTATTCATTTATTTTTACAGCTAAAACGGTCGTCCGCCATTGTTTACATATATCTAAAACTTTAAGGAGTTCCTTAAAAAAGTTAAAGTTGATACGGACCAACCTTAAAAAGTTTAAGATAGCCTATTTCCTAAAGTTAAGGATTACCTTAGCGCTAAGGTGTTGTCAAGATTCACTTTAACCACTTTAAGGTAAAACCTTATTTTAAGGTATTCCTTATCTCCTAAGGTGTGATTGTGAACCTGGGCCCTGATATCTTTCATATACTTTTCTACAGAGTCGCAATATGAGGGATGTTACTATGGAAACGACGACGACAACAATAAACACAGATTAATATGGAAGCATTTATTCTATATTTCTGCCTCTGGTCAATTGCTTAACAAATTGCAAAATGAATGAGTACTGATATTATTAATTTATAAGTAGTCTCTTTTGGTTGCAGAAATACGGCAATGACTCTAAGGCCCGATTTCACTTTAAAGTTATGACTCAGATATCTATTTTACGGTAAGGCGCAATGTGTAAAATTTTGGCAGTCCGAATGCTAATCAGTGTACTAAGTTCGACGTGCAATCGGACCTAAATGACGTGCTGTCTGAACAGCATATGTTCAGCCATTCTCGCTTGATAATGAAATCGTCTGCGTGGAATTCGAGATTTTCTGAAGTTGTGGCCAAAACAAAGCGCCATAGGAAGAAACGTCGCTTTTAAAGGCAGGACCATATAGTTCTAGAGCGAAGCTATCACGCAGACTCCCTGGAACTAAGCGCTGATGTACTGATGCCTATACTCGGAGGTGACTTTGTAATTTGTAGCTCATAAGTGACAATTATGTCCCCCCCCCCCTTCAGGGTCGGGAGACATATTGTTTTTCCCCGGGCGTCTGTCCGTCCGTCCGTCTGTCTGTCACAAATCGTGTCCGTTCTATAACTTGAAAACCGCTCAAGCTATATTCGCGAAACTTCATATAAATATCAATCAACATGAGACGACGTGCAGAGTGCAAGAATGGTAACTCTGGCATTTATACTTTTTGAGTTATTTCCCTTGTAACTTAGTCCATCACAAAATTGTGTTTCAATGGTGTCCGTTCTATAACTTGAAAACCGCTCAAGCTATATTCGCGAAACTTCATATAAATATCAATCAACATGAGACGACGTGCAGAGTGCAAGAATGGTAACTCTGGCATTTATACTTTTTGAGTTATTTCCCTTCGAACTTAGTCCATCACAAAATTGTGTTTCAATGGTGTCGGTTCTATAACTTGAAAACCGCTCAAGCTATATTCGCGAAACTTCATATAAATATCAATCAACATGAGACGACGTGCAGAATGCACTCTGGCGTTTATACTTTTTGAGTTATTTCCCTTGGAACTTTGTCCATCACAAAATTGCGTCTCAGTCGAGTCCGTCTATAACTTAAAAACCATTCAAGCTATATTCATGAAAGTTCATACAAATATCAATCAACATCAGACGACGTGCAGAATGCAAGAACCATAACTTTAGCATTTATGCTATTTGAGTTATTTCCCTTAGAACATTGTCAGTCACAAAATCGTGTCTCAGTTGTGTCTGCTCTATAACTTGAAAACCATTCAAGCTATATTCACGAAACTTCATACAAATATCAATCAACATTAGAAAAATTGCATAGTGCAAGAACCATAACTCTTGCATTTATACTTCTTGAGTTATTTCCCTTAAACCTTTGTCAGTCACAAAATCGTGTCTCAATCGCTTTATTACTTGAAAACCAGACAAGCTATATTCACGAAACTTCATACAAATGTCAGTCAACACTAGACAACCTGCAGAGCACAGCATTTATACTATTTGGGTTATTTCCCTTGGAACTTTGTCATTCACAAAATCGTGTCTCAATCGTCTAAGCTCTATAACTTGAAAACCGTTTAAGCTATATTCATGAAACTTCATACAAATATCAGTCAACATATAAATAGACGACGTGCAGAGCACTGTAACTCTTGCATTTATATTTTTTGACAAAAACTAAATATGAATATCAGTCAACATTACATGACATGCAGAGCATAACAACTATAACTCTTGCATTTATACTTTTTACTTATTATGAATCCCTGCTTCAGGGTAGGGAAACGGTTTGTTTTTCCCTTGGCATCTTAATGACTGATCCTCTTGACATCAAAAAGGGGGGAGACATCTGTTTTTTCGTAGGAAAACAATTCTAGTTATAAATGATAAACTTGTTCGTCATTAAAGCCCCTATATTCTGGAACACATAAGTACACATATCTGATTGAGCCAGTCACGCTACAAGTCACACCAGTCCGTTTTTTTTCCACAAACTTCAAAACGCTTAGACTGGTTGAGATTGCAGAACCAGCACTGAAAAGAATTGATAATATACCATACATGTGATAGGGTTTATATATTTCAGCTCATTCGGGTTGCTAGGGTTTCTAGTCATGTTGCTAACTTTAACAGTCCTAATAAAAAATTAACAGCGAAACTTTTAAAACACGGCTACCGGTATCACAAACTTCGTAAGGCTTTTTCAAGATGTTATCGACGCCAGTATGACTTGGTATTTAAATTTAATACGGGACTTAAAACTCGTCTTAAACAAGGCCAGTTGGAAATTGAATTCCATGGTAACTTAGTTAAAAAATTTACAAAGGTTGTTGGTTGGAATGATTTTTCTGATCGACTAAGGAAAATAATCTCTCGTTATAAAAGAACCGGATACGACATAAATATAATGCGGAAGGCTGCATGCTGAGTAGTCAACTTAAGCCAGGTTGGCAACTTTGCTGCCCTCCTAAATTGCACGACGGTGGGTCGGGCTTAGGATTTAATGACGGCTCCGGCCTCAAAACCTCCTACTGAGTTGGTTGGTGAGTTGGTTTTGGCTTGATGATCTGTCTTTGGTCGAGCCCGTTGAACTTCCTTTGCTCCAGCCTTTCGGTGTTGTTCTAGCTGTTGACTGCTCATCTTCTTTCATCCCATTATTTAATCTGATTAATATGTTTGTTGTGTAAATCAATTGATGGGTAAGAAATTTGTCACACGGACCAAATAACTTTAAACTTTATGAACCACAACAGAACCCAGCACGAGGGTTGTTATCACGCAATATCGATTTAAGCCCCCTCTCTCCCTCTAACAGCCCCTCCCCCCTCACTTCCTCGCAACCCCCAAGCTTCTGTTTTGGTTCACTTTTTGTTGTCGCTGTTTGTTGGCTTATAGTTATTATTTGACTTTATTAACATTATTAAGAGTATCCTCATGGCCATCTATAGCTGGCGCAAATTGACCTGTCTTTCTGACCTTTATGCATGAATATGCAAAATAGCACAATTCATTGCGAAATAGGAGACAAAGCTTTCTAGCAGAACCACACCTACACGTATTTACGCGATTGAATGACTGCCATATCCTAAAGCCGGATTTTTCGTGGAGCGTATTATAGTTGGCTTCAGCGTCGAAAGTCTTTTTGCCATGTATTTACAAAGGCAGTTTCGGCGCCGAAACCTTCATAAAGTACACGCCATAGAAAAGAGCCTTAGATATTTACAGAGCGTGTTGCTTCATAAAGCCGGTTTTCCATTTCCAAATGCCAAGGAGTTTCGGCGCGTAACTATGCTGTATGGAAAATCGCCTAAATTTTATCATATAATCATTTTTTATGAATGTTTGATTTCAGAACTGGTTATGAGAGAGAGAGAGAGAGAGAGAGAGAGAGAGAGAGAGTATTCACCAGAGAGAGTACGCATTCAATTTTCAGCTTAGATGTATGGAAACGTTGCAAACACGAGCATCATGCAGTAGGTTGAGGTAAGATGCTGAATAAGTTAAGATGCTTACTTTTTCACCCATGGTATTGTTTACCATACCACGAATCATGACGACGTTGAAATAATATCCAGATACGTAGATGGGTGTAATACAATATCCCTGTATCTCTTTATGTATCTTCTGCTACATTGTATTCTCACTTTGGGTAACATGCTATTAAGATGTAGAATGCAACTCTCTCTCTCTCTCTCTCTCTCTCTCTCTCTCTCTCTCTCTCAGACACCCCGGTAGCTCAGTAGGTTAAGCGGTGGTCTGCTGATCTAGTGGCCCCTGGTTCGAGTCCCGCTGGAGACGGGAATCTTTTCCATCGTAAACGGGGTTCCATTGCAGACAGCCTTTCATTATCACCCACCCATCGTCCTGATATGACTTAAATACTGTCTAAAAGGAAGTAAAACTGCACGTTATCCATCCATTCCTCCTCTCCCCGCCCAGGCTTTGAACCCTGTTTGAGGCGTATGCTTTTGCAGTTGCTTCTGTTTGCAATTAAGCGATTGAAACGAATTATGTCTTCTTGACTGCATAGCATTATCGGCCCCGAATCAAAAGTCCTATTGAGAAATGATAAACTTTATTTGTACCAACCCCATACAGTTGTGCCAACAGGTAACAAGAGCAAGACGTCTAAAGGTTTATGCAAGTATGTCTGGTAAACTATTCACAATTGCATGAAGTAATGCATTTCTGGAAGAAATGCTCGTGAATCTTGAGAGGATTTGTTATGTGTAAGGCCATGATAAAAAATCTGTTTGCTGCATTCCATACTATCCAAGATATGGCCTTTGTGTCCTTTCTTTCATTTTTTCCGTATGTAGTAATATTTAATCATACTGTAATAGTCAACTTTAAATTGGGTAACGGCTGCTGAACGGAGTTAAGACTGTCAGTGTAAGATGGCAAACACTGTTGATCACGACCAGACTGCTCTTAAGGAATACTTTGATTCGGGTCGGCACTATTTGCAAATGTATTTTAGTCGCAACCAGTACTTTGTGGCTCCCAACCTACCGATCCAGCTAAGTCTGCATTGGAGCTCAACAAACATATTTTTAAAGGATGGCCTTAAGTTTGTTTTATAATTCATGCATCCCTATCTGTGAAATCAACTGAACCTACTGATATATTTAAATGAGGGGTCAAAGAGACAGGTCAATTTGCGCCAGCTATACTAGGAAAGAGCTGACTTCTTGTCTTTTCTATTGCCCTGCTTTACTTTTATGGGTCGTTTTTTTTTTTCTTTTTCTTTTTTTTTTCTCGTCGTACTTTCCAATTCGATGCTAAGCGGGATCAGGTAAGCGATGTATCGGTTCCTGATCGTTGCATTCTCATTTACTAAAGCCACTCAGGAATTTCTACTTATTTTCATTTCTATTGGCTTTTGTTAGTAATGACTGTTTTCATTATTTTGAGATAGGCTCGTGCCAATTCCTGGGTAAGAGCGGATCTCTTGACTTTTGTTTGTCTTGTTTTGCTTTGTGTGCTATCATTGTTTATCATTTATTATTTATCATATATTTATTATTTATAATATTCATTATTTATTTATTTATTTATTTATTGCTTTTCTTTTTGCATTTGTTTTTAGGTCAGGATACAGAATTCCCGATATTTGCCTTCCAATCTACTTCGTGCTTGGTCTAGTCAATGTCTTTTCGCTAGCAACAGACACGAACGATATGGAAGACAGATGGATGCGACAGCCAAGTTCTTCCCCATGTGCTGGCTTATATCCTGTCAGAAGCAACTATGCTCAGTTGCCAGTCTAAGCTGCTTTTTTGAGGAATTCATTTATGGGTTTCTGTGACAATGTATTCCAATACATTTCTACAGCAAGAGATCAGTATGATTCCATCTTACTTAAAGGGATACGTAAAGTAAGCCACAAAGTGGTACCACTCCATAATGGTTTTATGACTCTGCTATGTCATTACCTATGTGAGATGGGGTGTTTCCTTTGATGAAATAGCAGTTCCAATGGACTGTGCATAATAGGATTATTACATACAATAAACAAGAATTATGTATTTATCAATACATAGCATAATCATGGCAATACGTGTTAGTAGCATACAAATACGAAATGTAAAGTTGACGATGGTAAAACACTTATGACAAACTTGAAACATGAGCACATTTGAGTAACTATAAGAGTGAAGTATAGGACACCACAATGCAGTGAACATAATAAATGATATTTACCGCTTGAGAATATGTATCCAACGCTTTTAACTTTAATTGCAACCATTAAAATTGCAGAAAGGATTGTCAGCGCTTTAAGATATTTCTTCCATTTTATGTGAGGCATTCTTAAAAGTCAGTGCTGTGTTTCTCCTAGACAGCATAAAATTTGCATAGCTTTTCCACTAAAAGACAATTAACTTGCTTTCGTATCTTACAAAACACTGATAGCAAATATCAGGTGAGAAAAATAAAATGTCATATGGCTTTCTAGAATTTCATTCAATTAGATCTAGCTTGGGAGTAATTTGAGGACTACATTGGAAATGATGTCTTTATGCAAATGAAACACAGCCGAAGGTCTAGAAAATTCATAATGTTAGCAGGTTTCGGTTGCAGGTCTAACTATAAAGTATAGTTGTTTATACATATTAACAAGCCCAGGGTGATGTTTAGCATAATCTAGTTTTTCAATCATGGCAATTTTAGTATTTAGGTTGCCCCGCAACGCCTTTCTTATATTAGCAAGAAAACATCTTATAACATGTACGAGCAAGGAACAGCATCCACGAAGTCTGATCAGAGTCTTCCCAGCTCGCATCAAGTTTACAGATTCAGAGAAATCCAAAGACTTCAACCAATCTGCGCTTGCGCGGACTGTTCTGAGTCTTTCTTTTCACTAATGCTGCAAGTCACAATTTCTTCTTCAAGGGATCATATACCATAAGATACATTATTGATCATAGCATCCACTCTCATCGTCGTCTAAGCATTTTCTTTGCTCTTTAATTTAAATGAACCTCTCGAAACAAGGGGTCTTTATGCCATCTTAAAATAGTGAAAACCGTAATCTGTACATGTTGAACAGAAACCTTACTGATTGCAAACAGTTCTCAGAAAATTTGCAGACTAATAGCCTAGTCAAATTATATTATTTTGCACAGATTGCGTCCTCACTTATTAGTCTTTAAAGATGCACATTTGAGCCGCGACATGACAAAACCAACAAGGTGACATGTGGGCCCAGCGAAGGCTCATAGCAGCCTGGGCATCCGCCCAGTCTGACCTGTCGTTGCTGTCCGCATGGAAGTAGCTTAGAAGCGTAGCCTTTAAGCGCACAAAGGAGACTCTGATCAGACTGGGTGGATTTATGCCGAGACAAGACTAAATCAACAAAGAGGAATGTGCGCCATGCAAAGACTCAGATCAACCTGGACATCCGCCCAGTCTGATCTGAGTTTTCGCTGTCGGCATGGAGGTAACTTAGAAACATAGCTACCTTTTTGAAGTACGCAATCAAGACTCTTAACAGACTGGGCGGATGCCGAGGCTGAACTAAGTCTTCGCTGGGCGCACAACCCACTTTATTCGTTTTGTCGTGAGCGGCTCATTTGTCGATTTGAAAAGTGCCACGTTACACAAGAATTAATCATTGAAAATCTCGCAAGTATTATCAGATTTCAAATGTCAAACTGAGTCTTATTAGAGCCATAGATTCCAATCTGTAATGCTAAACATAATTTAACGGCCTACTGATTGTCAGGTTTACGGTAAAATGAAAAAGACTTTAGAGACTTGCAAACTATGTACAGCACTTGTTAAGGCTGTACATATTGCTCTCCCAATTATATACTCATAAATTCGTGTAATAAAGTTACAAGGTTTTCATTACAGTTTCGTCATTGCACATGATCATGAGTGCCCAATTCTAAATAAATAAAGCACCTTTGAGTTTTTCATATAAAAGGGTTGAAAATTTTATTGAGTCACATTTTTGACGACCAAAATGACATACTAAGGCTATCATGCACTTGAATATACTTTATTATAAAATACAAAGTACAAGAGTAGTTTTGTATCAATTGTTTCTGTTCAGATTATATTGCATGACTCGGCGGTGAACCAGAAAAAAATGGAATCTTGTAAAAAGAGTTCAGTTGTTTTCAAATTTTGCCAGATATAAGACATAATATATGCGCATCAAACTACATTATTACCAAACATGAACTTAGAACCATTTCACATGAATTTGGTTATAGACGCTTCTACCCCTGGCAGGTTTTAGTCCGTTTAGTTCGTTAGTGATCATATATAGACATACCTGGCTGTTAGGTCTGTTTTTAAGATATCCATTCGTTTTACATATCCATTGTATACACAGCTTGAATAGAGGAAGGAAGATGACCAAGCATAATTTTATTACAAGTTTATTACTGCATTCGCGTAAGTTTGCAGTCATACTTCTGAGGATACTCTTGGACCATTCTAACCAAATGGTTAACAGTCGTAAAACTCGGATGAATCCTATAACCAAATGCCGTTATTTTATGAAGGTTGAAGATTGCAAATACTGTTGCTAAGCAGTCATGCAAAAATGACGACCTAGCTCGTAGAAAAGTTTTGGGTGTTAGAGGATTCTTTTCAGGGAGTGTACCTTCATGGGTCACTATCTAGGGCTTTAGCTATCTACACACAAATACGCATGTGCGTATTGAAATTTTGTCAAATTGACAAAATTTCAACACACACTTGCATATTTGAAAGCTGAAAGTTTGTAAACTGGTCAAAATATCAGAACTAATTGTCAATAAATATGATAATATAAAATATCTTAGGGGTTCAACCCTCTAGATTATCCCTCAAAGATCGGAATACATGATGTTGCGTATCATGTATTGGCCCCTAGCTACACCCTTTGTTATAGCCATGACAGAATTCCGGTTTAAGTCATGAAGAGAGACTGTTGCCTGGAAAATGCATGAGAGGACATTGGGACCCGAGGTTATAAAACTTTTTTCGTGCTCAACTCAGCTGAGCATGAAATTTTCTCTGCTAATGAATATGAAAATGCCAACTTTATATTCATTAGCAGAGAAAATTTCATACTCAGCTGAACTGAGTATGAAAAAAAAACTGTACTTATCAATAATTTGCTATATATTAGCAGTCACGTAAAATTTCATGCTCAGCTGAGTTGAGAATGAAAAAAGTTCTATAACCTCGGGGCCTGTTTTATAGAGTTTATTGGATCAAATGGATCAAGAGCGTTCATAACTTCTGTCACTTGTGAGTGCCTTTTGCCCTGGTCTTTAGTTTAAACGGAAATATTGTCTTCATTTCTTGAACATCTTCTGCCAATCCACGAATGCTCTACAAAGTAATATAAAAAGGCAATGATGAGGAAATGAAGCTATTCAACACCCTTCTACTATACCAAACAATTAACAAACCTTGATTGATAGACACCATGAGAGGATAACAATATGAATAGATCTTTCCCAAGTTAGCCTCATCAAAACGGAAAGAAGTAAAATATAAAAACATAGATTTTCTATTCAGGCCGGGCAAAATTTGGTTCAGATTAATAATTTAGCATGTTTCTAACCAAAGAAAATGAAAGAAAGTGTGCTCAGATGCAAACTGGCACAATTACAGCTGATTTTAAACTGTATTCATTTTCAAAGTCTGAAAAAGCGTCGCTTTCAAGAAATAGACCCTAGCTGTAGTGCGTTCACAGCTGTGTGACACTGTTACGCGCAAGGCTCTGAACCATTTTACTTCTTTAGTCGGTCAATGTTGAAGAATCCAAAACATGTTTTCTAGCTGCCTCAAAAGAAAATTGAAAATCCATGATGGTCCTTTTTTGATCGCTCGGTGACCCAACAGGGGGTAAACTAAACAAAGAGACATTCCAGCCTGACTAAATGAATAAATCAATCTTTTTTGTCATTGAATGTGCTGTACATATGCCTAAATTTACTTTATAGCCATTTATAACCCCTACAAGGCCCTCATATGAATATTGTTGCAGAGAAAATGACAGCCCACCCACATTTTTAGGCCAGAAAATTCCTTCAAAAATGGCATACTTATCCATGCTCTACTTAAGACTAGGACCATTGTTGACACCTAAAGCTTACAGATTTACCTAGAGGGCTTACAGATGATCACTGTCAGCTGCAACTGAATACCTGCCAGCCGTTTAGATTTTCTGCTATTCTTAATTTGAAAATTAGCACCATCATCTTGACATTTAGATTTCGTGCTTTCTCACTGCAGCCATAGTTTCGCATCCATGCCGCACAACGATTGGATAGTTTTCGAGGTTGGAAATAAGTTCACTTTTTACTTTCCTGACACATGCTCACTCAAAGGGAGGAAAAGTTTCCAGCATATAAGGAGGCAAAAAGAATTTATAGCCCAAGTTACAAGCCTACCCCCAAAAATTAGCATTTTTGTCCACTGCCACAAATGCGAAACTGTGAATGGCAACCAAAGGCCATAACGGAAGTATCGGTTTGAAACGGTCAGTAACAAAGCGCATGTTGGTTTGATCAGCTGCCAAAACTGATGTTTCCTTATGATTTTCAGTGGCTTCGAACATAATTTTCTCAATGAAGACGTTGGTGAGAATAGGTGAGAGAAAATCCAATGGAAGTTTTGACTATTGCATTGCTAGCTTTATCATATAGTGATTTTATTAGTTTTTTCGTTGTTGTTGTTGATATTGCACAGTCTAAAATCCGAAGAACATACGAGGAAAAGCTTGCTGGAGCTCAAGCTTTTATTCTCCAGCGATTAGGCAATTATTATTTAAGTTTAAACAATATTTTATTCATTATTTAAACATGGTAAATCAGATCTTTACAGCGTTCGATAAGAATTTTATAACTTAAAGACAGCATCTCCTTGGAGGCAGTTTTCATATGGCTCTGATATGTCATTATCTATATGAGGACGGGGAAATTATTTAAACAGGACTGTTGCATTTTGGGGAATACAAGACTATATTGTCTTGAAAGATGTTTTTCATAGAAAATCCTGAGAATGAAAATCAGTTCTGTGGTTTCAGTTTAAACATATTTTATTGCTCAAATAGTAGCAATGGGGTCGGGCTACAAGTTCTCACAACATTAGTTACAGCCCCCCCCCCCCCCCCCCCCTTACAATATTCAATGCAACCGCAACATGGCTAACAACTAACAATTCAGTTACCGTTATAATCCCAAACATTGAGACAATTTATACTTTCAGCATATTCGGTTTGATGTACCGCATTATGCGGAGAACAGTGAGGACTTAGATCAGACCACTCCAGTGGCAGCTGTCTGATCCAAGCCCAAACCATCCCGCACAGAAAGCACCTCGTCTCGATATTTAGGACCATGACGGCAACTGTACACAAACAAAATAAAACATAAATAGTTCTGTGGTGCTTCATCTAGCTCTGAAACTTGCTCCTCAGCAATGCTCTCTTATGACTGCGACCAGTTCTTCAGGAAAGCCTTTACCATTACTTAAATTCTGCAATATTATTTCAATACGGTGGCTCATGAAGCTGACTGTTTGGTAGTTCTTGCAATTGTGAAAGGTATTCTTCCTGGTATACGAGTCCGTCTAAACAACAGAGGCATTGATGTGTTATTGGTTTGAGCCGTGTCCCGACAAAGCAAACAAAGTGGCATGTGCGCCCAGCGAAGACTCAGATCAGCCAGGCCCTGAGGTTATAAAACTTTTTTCATGCTCAACTCAGCTGAGCATGAAATTTAAAATGCCCATTAATATAATTATACCAAGAAATTCAGCATTTTTCAGGCTCAGATAAGCCAAGAAGGCTATTTTTTCTACTCATAAATATTAAAATGCCAACAATTGTTGGCATTTTAAAATTTATGAGCAGAAAAAATTTCATGCTCAGCTGAAATGAGCATGAAAAAAGTTTTATAACCTCGGGGCCTGGGCATCCGTCCAGTCTGATCAGAGTCTTCGCTGTCCGCATGGAGCTAGCTTAGACACTTGGATACCTTTTAAGCGCACAGCAAATACTCTGAACAGACTGGGTGGATGCCCAGGCTGATCTGAGTCTTCGATGGGCGCACATGCCACTTTGTTAGTTTTGTCTTGTCGTGACTCAGTGAGACAACTGAGGTGGCCATGGTTTGTCAAACGTGACTAATACAGTGTATTTCGTTGTCTTTGTTAATTTTGAATTAATAGTAGGATCTTATCAAGGTTCAAATGCTGGAGAGTGTGTTCTCTTTTTCGCGGATAGTTAGCTTATACTTAGCATATATTTTCCTTCAGAGGTAAATATAATTTTTCCTAAACAGATAAACATAAATGGAAGCCTAATTCTGTGTCAGTTTGAAAATAGAGTTCCACTGAAGCCGGTGCTTGGGGTAGTGGGCAGTTTTACAGTATTACATTCTTGTACATGAAAAGACTAAGTTAAACCGAGTCTACTATAGTCGTTTCTTTGGCGCGTTCCCTCTAGAATCAGTTTAAGGATTTGTTTGAAAGAAGTTCCGTATTCAAATACATACTGGTAAAGCGCTGTACTTCAGCGGGAAGTGTTCGTTTTCAGCCGACAATGCAGTTTTTACGTTAACATCATTGCCTTCGAAACGCATGGTTTGTGCAGGATGCAAAAATAAATAAATAAATAAACCTGGGCTTTTGATGATGAAAAATAATAAAATCGGTTAGTACAAGCATCACAGCATAACTGATAACTCTTAGTTGAAATATAAGCTTAGAATGAAATCCATTATTTGTCAATAAGTCATATTTCATTTCTTTTTTCCAATACCCAAATGGCCTTAACCAAGTAACTTTCAGTTAATTTGCATGCCTGTATTTACCACTAAACATTCTTCAAATAAGCCTTTCAATATTTTGTGTCATATTTTCCATTTGACAGGATTTAGAAAAAGTGTACTGTACTTTCATTTTGCATTACACACTAAACCATCATCTGCGACGGGCATTTGAGATGTAGCGGCAATGGTCCTATAACATCCAACTACTGCTATGTACATTGATGTTTTGTATATCAAAATGAACATTTCCTCTATCGATACGTGTATTTTTAATAAACTTCACCTGCAGCATCGCTATAACTCGGTTCCAAATAAACATGGTCATTCAGAATGGTCAAAAAGGCGATACATTGTTATGATACTATCCAAGAGGAGCAAAAATGCATATTGTAAAATTCGCGGTAAAGTTGGATTTAGCGCCATAGATGTTTCAGATTATGTGTATGGGGAACGTAAACTACCGTATAGAATCATTGCCAGGCAAGGTTGGCAAGATATGTCCCCTCCTGGCCGAGCGGTGGTAACTTCAGCTGAAAAAGATGTTGCGATAATATAAAGACACTTCTTGAGGAAGATGCTCGGTAGAAGAGTTGGCTAATATATCTGACTTGAATTTGTCGGCGAGCAAAATTGATCAACGCCTGCAGATTGCTAAAGAAGCTGGACTTAGGGGCGTGTTATATATGCCCTATATTTCAACAGTGGTGGAATACAGGCCGGCACCCTTGTGCTTGGGCACTCTAGTGTTACTGGTAAATTATACAAAGGAACAAAGTCTATGGCATAATGGCCCTATTTCAACTAAATGACCTACTTTGGCTATGATATCTAAATTCGAATGAAATGGTCTTACGAATACTCCCACTGGTAAATGCGTTTTAAAAAAAATATTATGAAGAGCGGTTTTATCTGTTTGATGTCGGCTAATCATGGTCAACTGTAGTGAAAAGCGTGCAGCGATACCCCGCGGTAATATTTCATAAAATTCTACCACCGATAGAGCGATAGGGCCTTTATACTATAGACTTTTCTTGAAATCGGAAAAGTTAAGGAAGAAAGGCAACTCGTTTCCATTAAAACGAAAACGCAAATGAGAGTTTTGTTTCTGCGATCAATTCATACGTCCATTCAAAGATACTGCGCACAAAACTGATATGATCTGGGCTGTTGATCCCATATCGTTGCCAGTTTCAGGAGTTCAAGTAAGCCGCTCGACACTAATATTAAAGGTTATTCGGTACATATTCAGGGGAAGAAACTCTGTCATTTTCATGTTGCCTTCCTTCTCAATGGGGTCAACTCATAAAGTGAAGAATTTGCTCTAATAGGAGCAAATTCTTTCCTTTCAGAGCAGACCCCGTTTTAGAAGTTCTTTGTCGTCCCAAGAAGCAAACAGTAGATCACATAAGTTGTGCCCCTTTGTAATAATGATTAGTGGTGGTGGTTAGGAGGGTGGGGAGGGGCTGGGGTGAGAAGCGGGCACGTGGTATGTGCAACCAGTATTGACTTAGATCAGCCTGCACGTATGCGAATCACTTTACGGGGTGTCCTGGGGAAGCTTTATTTCGAAAGCTTGAGACTCTGGTCAGTCGAACCGAACACGCAGGCTGTTCTGAATCATGGTATAGGTGCATGATGGACCTTAAAGAGCAGTCGGTTAAGTCTCTACACTGTTTGCAGCCGACATACTGATAGGGCAAGTGGCCCAAATTCCTACTTATCCACTAATCGGGTACGCAAATCCTATATTTACTTTCGAGACGCATATGGTAGAGGGTTGCTTAAATAGAGGGAAACAATATAAGCTTTCGCCAACCTTTTCCGATTTTATGATAGCAAACCCTAATTTCATGATTCCCTAGCAGCATATATTGAAAATCCCTCAAACAGAGCGTTTTCAATTTCTACAATGCACTTTTTTCTTTTTGTTTGTAAATAAATTCTATTATAAATGTATCTTTTGACCAAATTTATTGCAACAGATGTTCATTCTTCAGTGTCGCTAAGCCCCAAAAACTCCGGGAGAACAAAAAGGTGATGGTCATGTCTCGGAAACCAAAGGAAGCAATCAAGGAACCCACAAACATCCTTCGGTAATACAGTGATCAGAAAGAACGACCGGACAACCACACCGACCAATAAACTATCGATATGGCAAAGGAGATCAAGAATAGATAACGAACAACTTGAGAACTTGACCCCACGAAATATCTGAAATGAGTAGTAGTCTTCAAAAATATATACCTCTCCTTGTTTCATCATTCAGTTTTAACCCAATAACATTTGGCGGCTTTGTGTACGATGTTGAGTCATCTCTCTCTCTCTCTTTCTCTCTCTCTCTCTCTCTCTCTCTCTCTCTCTCTCTCTCTCTCTTTGTTCGTGCAATTCTCATAACGCTGGCTCATGGGAACGAATCTATTAATCGCACCTCCAGGCACCGGGACTATCCCTGTCTTTTCCAATTCGAAATTGGGCCATATTTTTGTGGGTCAGGCCCCGATGTTATAAAACTTTTTCATGCTAAGTTCAGTCGAGCATGAAATTGTATCTGCTAATAAAATGAAAATTACTGATAAGTACAGTTATAAACTTGCTCAGTTTAGCTGAGTATGAAATTTCCTCTGCTTATTAGCTGACAGTTTCATATTTCATGCTCAGCTGAGTCGAGCACGAAAAACGTTTCATAACCTCTGGACCTGCTTGCTTTTCACATACTTTCTCTTTTTAGAACGCATAAAACAAATTTGGTTGGTCTGCAATGTTTGCCTATGTCATAGTTATGGGACGCTAGGCATTAATGGGGGTTAATGTACTTTCAGGCTATGTAACTTAATCTGATCTTAATCAACGAGGCGCTGGGGTGAGTGGTCAGATTGTATGGCAATGGCGCAGAAGTCAAAGGTTCGAATACCAACCGGGCCAGCGATCGAAAAGGCAGCATGTCTAAGGGTACCCGTTTCCAATCAGCGAAGGGTACCTGTTTCCAGTCAGCGAAGGGTACCTGTTTCCAATCAGCGAAGGCTAAAGGCAGCAAAAAGGATAATAATGTGCCCCGTTATTCATATGCTGTACCCAAAATACGGTGGCCTCTAACATCCACAGCACTACGGCCACACAAGACTGCGGGAAAACTCTGTACCTACAAGTCGGATGGATGGAACGTCCTTTTCAACAGTATTTCAGTCATATCAGGACGATTGGATGATTAATAGAAAGGCTGTGTGCAATGGAACCCCGTTTACGGTAGGAAAGATTCTCTCCTCCAGCGGGGCTAGAGCCCGGGTCCGCTAGATCGGAAGGCTAGAGATTAAGCCACTGAGCTACTGGGGCTCCTACCGACATGTCGGAATAGCTGCTATATTATTCCGTTCCCTTGTAAGTTCTCTTGCTAAACATGTTTGCGCATTGCCTTAAAACAATATTTTTCGATTTTATTGTTTGCCAGTTTTGCATTTCATATTAACATCCCATAAAAAATGAAAATAGTTGAATTTGCAAACAGCGTAGATCCAGATGAGCCGCCTCATCTGAATCATTCTCAATACGATATAAGTCAGCTTGGACGAAACATGTTTTTTTGTTTTGTTTTGTTTTTGAAAATTTTACAGACGTTAATTTTGTCGTCTGCTTTTTTTTTATTGATTTTTTTTTTATTTTTATGGCGCTTTATGTTCTAACCTCAGCTCGGTTTGATAATCTTTGACAATAGGTAGTTTGTACGAGTGTACTGAATGATGCACTTTTAGTGGATTCTTCATATAAGAATGGCCCTCGAGGAACTGGACAAAATAGTTCTATAATTAAGTGGAAATAGGTTTCTGATGACGTATTAGTAAAATAATGGAAAAGTTAATATGGCGAATAATGATATTATTATTCCATATAATGACCGCTAATATAGCAGAAACTTACATTACTGTTTGTCCCCTAAGTATTTGGGCACCGTTTAAACCAGCTCATGCTTAATTATGTATTTCTTCGATTGTAGGACGGGGGTGGGGGTCCCTTCCAAAACAATCCCAAAAATCTAGATCCGTCTTATAAGACGGATCTAGATTTTTGGGACTGTTTAAGAAGGGAAATTCCATCTTATAGCTGAATTCATAAGCCTGATTAAGATATTAGGGGACATTCTAGAGATAGAAAAAACCTGTTTTATAGTCGAATATATACGGTTATCTCAGAATAATGACGACGCATCAAAACTTGCTTGCAGATTGACAAACAGTGTAGACCTTGGTGAGTCTGATCTCAGTTTTAACTGTTTACCCAGTCTCTTCGGTCCAAACATTTAGGGTCATTATTAGTGCCTTTGTCTTTAGGGTGTTTCGGTGTAATTTACCTAATTTGGCGTCATTTTCCACATCTTGATTGGGAAGTATCAACAAGCAAAAAGGTGCTGTATTCCTAATGTTTTCCTACACAGTAGACAAAGACTGACATACGTATACTCTCAAGATGAAGCTCTAGACATAATGGAATCTATTCAGCGACCAACAGAGAGCCTGATCGGGCTCTGTGCGCAGGTACGTCGTTTGCATGGCAATAAACATTATATTTGCTGTGAGTTGCCTAGATTGTATATAAAGTTTTATCATGCGAACCGAACAACCAACTAAATGTTTTGTACCACTTCAGAAACTGAGGGTGAGGTTGGGCCTGTAAAATCGATTTAAGCCCCCCAGTAATTCATTACTGACCGTTCCAAGGCGGTAGTTCTGTTGTGGTTCTCTGTTGCCTGTTTTTGGTGTCAGAGTTTCTGTGATGTTTTACCTTATGTATGTTCTTATTATTTTTGGTTCGGTTTGGGTTGCTGAGTGGCCACCTTTTGGGAACAAGCTGGTCACTCGGTTGGCCATATGTTCTCTGTATCTTGATTATTTGTAATCTTAGTTGTTTCCAACTATGGTTTGAGGGCTGGATTTGGATTTTGATTGTTTCAGTTCCTGGTCTTTGCATACTTTTTACTTTTATCAGTTTTACTGACAACATGTTCACTGATAACATGAAATCATCATTCGTGGCGATATTTCTACGCCTTGCAAATTTACATTTTGAACATTCTGTCCTCATATAGTTTTAACCAACTGGTATAATTGTATATAAATCTATAATACACGTGCATGCTATTACAGACCACCCTTCCCAAGAACACGGAAATCTCGTTAAAAGGATAAAGTCCAAGAGAATGTAAGCTTAATAGAATCTATAATGGGATTGCGGCCGAAACTAGGAAATCTCAGGCTAGTTTTCAGATCATTTAGTCTCATATGAGGCTTACTTGAATAAACTGAAACCGAGCCTGCCTGAGATTTCCCTGTTGAGATCTCTCTCACCCATTATATTTTGCCGAAACTTTTGTTCAAGCAAGGGCTATATTTTGCCAACTAATTTGCTAGTAATAATTCAAACCTGTTAATTTTATCTTATGCATGCAATTTACATGACTGACAGCTATCAGGAATCTACAGTACATGACTGACTGTCAGTTGCTGAAATCAACAAGACTGGGTTATATTAAGCTATGATTGATCCAGATTGAGACAAATTCAGAGGCTAGACTAAGACAGCAGGCCGGGATAGAAATATCTTAGCTCTAGAAAGGGATATTCTTGTCCAGTGAGTGAGAAAGTTATATACATAGCTATATACATAGTCTGTCAGTTCGTACGGTGGACAATCTGCTCGCTAATGCTCGTGAATTATTTCCTGAATTGCACTTAGCTTGCATTTACATTACTTGCGAGTAACAGTACTTGCATCTTTGCTTACCGTTTCGAAAACTGAAGTAAGCATTCCAAAAAGACATATGGCTCAGTTTTACATTACAAAATGGTTGTCCGTGGCAAACTTTTCGAGCCCGCATTTTGCTTTTGTGACCTATAAGTATGTCTAGCCTGACGGCTTTACTCACTTATTAGACAGAAGCCAAACAACATCATGCTTAAGCAGCGTATTCCTTTTTAAATTTTTGTTAAGGAAAACAAATAGATGAGTAATGACCCGGACAAGCCCAATTTAAGACAATTTAGTCATATAACCATAGAGTGAGACCTTGACCGTGGATCTACTTGAACAAATATTTCCCTCGACACTTCTACTCATGAAGGAGAACAATTGTGCCGAATTATTTTGAAACAATACATAAATGTGGTAGGCTGGGACAAGCTCTACTTATGACAATTTTATCAGCTGACCTTCCAGTGGGACCGTGACCTTGGACCTACCTGGACAAATGTTTCATATGACATTTCCACTCATCAAGGAGAACAATCATGCCAAATTATTTTGAAAACCAATGCATAAATGCACAAGTAATGGTCTGGACATGATCAATTTATGACCATTTTATCAATTGACCTTCAAGTGTGACCTTGACCTTCAACTTACCCCAACAAATGTTGCAAATGGCACTTCTGCTCATCAAGAAGAACAATTGGGTCAAATCGTTTTGAAATCCATGCGTAAATGTAGAAGTTATGGTCCGGACAAATCCGGACGAAAGGACGGAGAAACGCGCGTACGCACATACACCGAACTGAAGTTGTGACGACCATGCGAGCTAACCCCGGTTTATAAATAAATAAATAAGTAATAAATGTATAATAATAAATAACAATTGTCAGGTTTTTGGAGCGAGTGAAATTGGATATATACTTAGCAAATATAAAAACTTGACAGTCGCTATTTTTCATCCTACGGTAGTCGGGAAATAGTGAGACATAAAATTTTTTTTCGTTTAAGAAAATGTAATTATTCTGTCATATCATAATCACACAAATTTCAAGATTCCATAGATACAGCAAAATTAAGGCTATTGTAAACGTCACAAGGGTACTTTTCTGTTTTCTATGCTCAAAACCAAACAAATACCAAATTAAAAATTGTCGAAGTCTGCTTAAATGAAAAAAATCCGTTGGCAACGCTTTGCCGTTATTAAATCCAATCTGTATGGACTCATAAGCTAAAATTATGCCGACTCAGTGCACGGTCGACTAGGAGGCCGTAATGACCAGACGAAAAACCTCAGTCCACGCCATTATGAAGTCAGAAATTCGGTTTCAATGGAATTCCCATTACACATTTGAGTCTTTACGGCAGTTTTAGAAATGGCTTTCAAATAGATTTAGCAATAAACACATTGAGTTTGCAAGACAAGCAAACTAATCACGAAGAAAATAACGAAAAAGATGCATTGGTATAGAAGATACGGCATTTCATAAATCTCTATATGTTTAATTCAAAGGGAGGTAATCTAAAA
This sequence comes from Ctena decussata, assembly GCA_963989385.1. NCBI lineage: Eukaryota > Metazoa > Mollusca > Bivalvia > Lucinida > Lucinidae > Ctena > Ctena decussata. Next base: position 35,109,544 of record OZ022507.1, on the reverse strand, counting down.
GTTTTGAAACTTTAAACGTTATTTTCAGGTTGTGGTTACAATTACCATAAGCGTTTAAAGTGTTTTCTGTGCATACTGGAACTACTGTTTATTACGAACAAAATAACTTTCTTCTGCGCATGCGCAAATTAAAGTTCTTTTCTGAATTAATAAAAAAGGAATAAGTTAGATAACTCCAGACAGGACAAACATTTACCAATAATTTTTCATGATTTAAGTAATCAGATGTCTGTCCAACTCGAAAACATCCATATATACATTACAAATTTGCTAGGTTGACCGGAATTGAGAAATAAAAACCGTCAAGTTTTTATTTTTGTTCAGTATATTTTTAATTTCAAAGGAATGGTGCCATTTTATTCTCTTGCAGGGACAACATTAAGTCTGTAAGTCAAAAAACATATCAGAATTATGGACAACATAGGCGGCGAGCCGGCGATCCCACTAGGTAGACCGTTTTTCCTGAGAAAAGAACTCAGCCATAAAAAACCCTGATTTTATCGATGGAACTGGGCAATAAAATATGGGAATCTAACTCTTATGCACGAGAATTTCAATTTCGACACATATTACGCAGAGCGAAGAATGTATGGAATGGAATTAGTAGTCAAAATCTAATAGTGCTGCAATGTTATAAATAGCTTAGCAAGCTTAGCAAGCAGGGTAGATGATGATCAGACTGCTCTGATCAGCATCTGCACTGTTTGTCTACAGGACGTGTCCAGAACCACCAAATCGATGTGTTTTCCTGAGATACGAACTCAACACTCACCCATAATAGTAGCCGTTAGATTTTTACTTCCAACGGAGCTCATCCATAAACAAGGATATATCGGCAAAAACTAACATACTTGCGCGAGAGTATGTTTTGTGATATAATTTCAATTGTGAATGGAACATTTTCAAAGTCATAAGTGTGGACTCCTCGTGGATTACGTCTAATAGTGTTGTAACTTCAGTAATAGATATAGAAACAACGTAGGCGCTGATCAGACTGCTGAGCAATCTAACCAGTGTCTCTACTGTTTCCCTTAGATGTTTAGATACTATTTATGTATATACTGAATACAGACTCATCAACACTTGCTACAACTATTGTGTTTTCTGGTGATGGGGTAGAAACAAGCTAGAGCTTGGACGAGCACAAAACCGCTATATCACAACATTCCAATATTTACAGAAAAAGATGTGGTTCTGTAAGTTAAATTTCCTTTTCTGAATGAGAGCTAAGAGTGTCCATCAGGAGAACTGAGAGTGAGTGAGATGTGGTTTACCGTCTCAGTCAACAGCGTGCTGGTCTGAGTTATGTCGGGGCGTTGAGTCTGAATTTGTAGGACTTTTATTCGACACGAGACATACTCATACCTTGCCAAAGATATGGAAGCTCTACCGCAGAGGCACCAAGAAGCCCATTGACTTGGCGAGCACACTAAAAGTCAAATTGGTACATGTAAGAGACTCGTAATTCATGTGTGCTTCGAATCAACAGAGCCTTATTTGTTAGTAGTCCTTATTTGTCTGTCTACTTTCTAAGACAATCTGTCAAGACTGGTAGTACATTAGGACATTTGATTGACCTGCTTTAGCAAGATGCGATACAGATGTCTAGTTTTCTAGCCATCATCACATGTGCCGACCCTAGAATCAAAAGGCAGGAGTTTGTGCTTAAAATGGAATGCTTGCGTTAGTACCTTTTCTACATATTTCAAATCTGAAGAACCTTCACCAGATCTGCATATTTTTGATGGCATCATTTTCTTTTACTAAGAAACGCTAAAACGAAAAATGCATCATGGAACAATATACAAACAATAAGCCTAGATTTTACCAAAAATTTTGTCCCACTGTTCAAGCCATATACAGGGACTGTGCATGGTGAAAAGGTCTCAATCCCCTTGCCTTAGAGATACCCTGGTTACAAATGACTGGGGCATTACTTTGATGACAGTGTGTCTATATCATCTGGTATGCATATATTGTGTCATATAATTATATAGAGAGCAAAATGTAAGGAAAACATAACAAAAATGAAGGAAAGGAAGAAAATTATGTCAGCATAAAAATGTTACAAGTACTTTGAATTTTTACCACAGATTTAAAATCACAGTACAGTAGTGTACACATCTAAGCAACCAGCGGTTATACTTTCACTATTCATGACAATGGTTCGATTGGTATGCTGCATACAACGTCAAATAACTGGCAATAACTTAATACTGAGATAATAACCACATATTAAAGTTTTCATTGTTGCAAGATTTATTAATCATCATTGATTTGCATTTGGAGAGAGCCTTGGCATGTTATTGCCCTTGTGCACAGCCAACATGACAGCAGACATTTCTCAGGAAGTTGTAGACAGGACACATGACAGCAAAGAAACAAGGTAAATTGTCACTTTTGCGCATATTCTTGCGCATGGGCAAAGCAAAGTCTGGAGTGATGACTGGAAAATTCAGTCAGGGAAGGCCACACTAGATTCAGTTTTTAGGTACATGGACACAACTTCATGTTTTTTTCCTGCCATTTGTACGTAGGGGAATAATATTTTCAATTTCTGACTTCACATTGCCGTCCTGGACGTCCACTTTCAAACTGGGCTAAATGGAAAGAATATAAGTACATATCCCAGGAAGTACAAGGCGATGAATCAATGTTGAACCAATGTTGACTCAACGTTATGTGCCTCGTGGATATTGTCAGTGAAGGTGGACACACTCTTAAACAAGAAACATCTTTAAAAAAGATAATTGTCGAAGATGAGAACAACTTTTTAGTCATGTCAGGACGGATCCACCGCTTCCTGGGTATTATCAGTACTTTTGTAAAGTAAATGTGTCTTGTTCAAGGACGGAACATGAATTCCCGAGTGAGGATTATCGTGATCAGCCTTGGTCGAGTTCGATTACAACTATTGTCTGGCGATAGTATGTCATGGAAGAAGCGGGTCAACTCGGCCTGCTTTCTGTAAGCCTGGGGTCTTCACGGCTCCTGGGTCAACTCGGCCTCTATTCAACTCGTCCGGGTCAATTCGGCCTGCTGTCATTTGCATCCTCGCCCCAACCTACGAAGATGGGCTGCGCCAAGAATAAACGGAAACACAATAAACTAATAGAGTTTGTTGGGTTGTTGATTTAATAAGAAGTCCTTCAAAATGGTGGACAAAACATGAATTAATATAAAGGGCAACAACGGATAACTGCAACTGCAGCTAGACTATGGTAACGGGACGTTCCGGGCCTACAATAATACAATGGCGCTGGGATAGCCGGACCAAGGTGCAGGGCAATTATATTTTAATTGTTTCCATAGTGCCGGAGTTTTAAGATTGGGGTCCTTTACCCTGTGAGATTTTCTGTAGTATAGGGTCGAAATAAGAGCAAGGTTGTTACCATTAGCTAATCATCACAGGTCTCTGAAATGTAAACATTCCATTTCTGTAGGTGGGGGTTGTGGATACAAATGGCTGGCGCATAGATATATAACCATGCGGCACCGTGGTCAAAACTGAAGTTTTCCTCACTCATTTTCATACAACTTCGATATCCTAGTTTATTTGGCACCCGTAAGTTTTAATGGCATGACTGACCTGCAAAAATACCGATACCAGCTGTAACCGGGGGAACACTTATTAAAAGTCTATTTCTTAGCGTTTTCTGCCTCATATTTTCATCATTTTCCCTGACTTCGTTTGGCCCGATTGCTAAGGGAGTGAATTCGTGAGTTTGTGAGTGAGTGAGCGTATGTGCAATTGAGCGAATGAGTATCAAGATAAGCCTGCATCGAAATAATTCCTTATCTAGAAAATTTTAGAATTGGCTTCAAAACTCAATGTCAGATTAAAATCACTTTCACATGAAGACCTATCGGAACCAGAATTTTATGATGACTTAGTATACAAATTCAAAAAGATAAGGGGGTATGTCTGATTTTTGTTCAGATTCGAAAAGTAGTTTTTTGTTCTCATTGTATTTTGTTCCAAATTCAAAAAGATAAGGGGGTATGTCTGATTTTTGTTCAGATTCGAAAAGTAGTATTTTGTTCTCATTGTATTTTGTTCCGTGCTAGCACTAACCATCAAAATCAGGAAGTCATATGACTTCCAAGGTTTGTCATTTGGAAGTCATGCTGAAGGATAGACTTGGTTTCTTCCAGAATGTCCATATTTATATTGCTTTCTTCTTCACTAATCGGTGAAATACCATTATTACAACAAATTTAACTCATTATTTAAGTCAATATTCACTTTATAAATGGTAGGTAATGATAATAAAATTTCCTTTTAAAAGGAAGGCTTGCCCAGCTAAGACTGTGAAATTTTCATGAGTTGTTATTGAAGATTGCACTTTCTGTTGCTAACTTTTATTTAGCAAAGTATTTAATTTCTTAACTTCTTGAATGATGGCATTATCCACAGGTGTGAGGTTAAAACAACTGTAAAATTTATTTGAAAAACAAATCGAGGAAATATTTACACACACACACACACACACACACACACACACACACACACACAGAGTTTTTCAACGTACTGTTTCAAACCCATGTCTATTGAATCTTGGGACATCTGAACTTGGCATCGAAAGAAGACAATAAATTTATATTTACTGAAGTTTATTTTTGGTTTTAGTGGCATCAGTGGCAGTGACTAAAACAAAATTTTGATACTCTGAGAAGAAACTGCATGCTGCTATTGTTTGAGACAATAACTTGCTTTACACCATTTGGGAACAACAAAGCATGGAACCCATTTCGTTCATACTTCCATGAACTTCCGACAAATGAAATTTATCTTTTATATTTATGCTATGTTTTCACATCAATTTTGTTGCTTATTCGTGAAGTTCTGACTAATTTAACGCCGAGGAAAGGACGACGAATAGTTATAAACCATCGTGTTTTATAATGACGTACAAAAGCCGCCACTAGGACATGACGTATATCAGATGTTACGTCGGCCCATCATCTATTTGAATTATCCGTGACGTCGCTTACGCATAACATCGCATGAATGAGTGTTGTTCATGGATGTATGAACATCGTCAGTTCAGTATAGGTTCATCTAAGGAAATCGTCGACGAGTGTAAATATTTCTCTGTACATTTGAAAAGGCAAAATTAGAGTGTTATAAAAGCAAGAAAAATGTCCATACAACCCCCACCCGCACCTACTGCAAGCACAATAGGCCTTTGCCCTACTATAATCCAAATCAGTAGGACGCCCCGGTTGGTTGGGTGGTGCGATGATGCTGGGTATAACTGCCTGTGCCCCTCCATTGTCATATAGCTGTACATAAATTCCTTACAGTCATCCTCAACGAGATTCAAATTTTATCGATTCTGAATTGTCCCCTTTTTCTGTACTTGTATCATTGCAAGAGGTTTCCAGTTCAACCATTCATGAACATGATGATGGCCAATAGGAAATTTATCAGATGCTAAAAATGTGTACATTATATCGCTTCCTGACATGGAAATGCCTGTTGCAATGCGTATGCGTTAATATTACGCACCTGCATTACCAGCTTTTACATATATAACACGGTCAGTTGTACATATAAGCCACACACACGGAAAGATGGGATACATTTTTTTCAGTAAATATGATGAGTGATAAGGGGAAAAATCGTCAAAAGCGCCTGCTTCTAAATTTAAACAATGAATTTGAACTTCGCTATTTTTGACGCTCTTTAAAGTTTTACAGATACACTGAACACAGGTCAGCCCACTCCGGCATAAGCGCAGACTGATCAGTCTATCCTCAGCATGAAAGCCGAAAAAGACTGATCAGACCCCAAGAATGCACCGGCTCTGGACAGTGTGCCGGCTGCTCTGACTAGTCAGATTATGCGATGCCCTAAGGCCTATTTTTTCGCGACGCCGCTGCATGATTCTTGGAAAAGCTAATGCTTGTAAGCTAAGCTATATATAAACACTGAGTCTTACACAGGTTTTGGTTTATTTCTAAGGATGCGAAGCCAAATAGTTTGCATTAAATTCGGAGTTTTATATTTATGCAATCAGTTTATAAAAAGCAAAAGATATGTGGCCAAGTTCAAGGCACTTGTGAAAGAAAAACCTGCTTTTTAACGGAAATATCAAAACAAAGTACATGCACTATCAAAAATAGGTTTTCCATCTGTTATTCTTAGCAGATGAGGTAAATCGGGTGTGGATAAAAATAAACAAATCGTACGAGTTCTTTGTTTGTTGTTAAAAAGAAATTTTCGTGTTTGTGGAGAAAATCATGAAGAAAGGCAGTCTCAAACCGGAACGAGCTTTCCGATCTATATGGTTTGCGTCCCTAAAAAGGTTTAGAAGGAGTCGTTACAGTACAAACTCTATTGGTATTTTCCGACTAAGCGTGACGTATTGTTTCTTCCGAAAATAACTCGGTATCACTAAACCGCATGAATACTGGCTTGCGACCGTCATCGCAAGCCAAACATTGGAAGTCACTGACTTCCTGGCATTCAGTTTTAGAAGTCACAGACCCCCAGACTTCCACTAGTGGAAGCACTGTTTGTTTCCTTGTAATTTTAGTTAGAAATACATCAGTTGTTGATGAAAGAAAACTGATTTCTGGCGCGGCAGATCGGAAGCGCGGTGCGGTTATGGCTTTCATAATAGACCTTTAAATACACGATTGGAAAACTCGAATGCCCCTGATCTACGGCTGCTCAAACGGGTCATGAATTTTGCAAATACACTTTTCGTCATTCGTTATTATTGAATAAAACACGTCTATCCGCAAATAACGGCGATTAAATTATAGAAGAAACGAAGACAAAATAAAGTTTATATTCATTAAACGTCATTTTAAAACTGTTTCTTTTCACAAATGGTAGATTGTGTTTATCATCCCCCATACAATAAAAACCCGGATGCAAGTCATGCATGCTCTGATATGTCTTCGACAAATAAAAGTATTTAGTCTTAGGAGAGCAAATGCTTAAAGACTTGATCGGAGACCCCAAAAATAGATTGATAGAATTTCTTTCCCTCAAAATGCATGCGTTCACATAAACAGTTTTTGTTTTCGATAAACTGATGAATTAATGATAATATTCGGTGAGAGTACTTTATGTCAGTTTCAGTTTCTTAATCTATTATTGTTTTTCTCGCCGCCAATGCAGCATGAATAACCTGAATATGAAGATTAAAGAAACCCCAAACCATTCATTCTACAAGATAATGGAAAGTATAAGTAATAACTTTTTGCCCCCTTGGGACTTGTCTTGCTTATCCTATTTCTTGCAGTGGTGTGTGAGAGTCGATGGAACAGAAACTGTTAATTTTCTTGGCTAATGCGAACAAAGTATGCACAAATCAGTGAGGGCATATATTCACTGGACACACGTTCAGCCAAAGTTGGATCAACGTTGAGTCAACGTCCTGACGTTAAATCAACGTTGATCCAATGTTATTTCAATATTCTGTTGTGCTCATTGTATATGCACAGTCTGGTCGGAAAAGAAAGGCATGCGCAGTTGGCTTGAACAATAAATGATCCGGTAGCCTTAAAAAGCGAACAGCGAATGAGCTGTCCAAACTACGCAGATGTACTGCATTGTCTGCGAAAGCACACTTCGCATTTGCCCAAAAATAGTTTTTGTCTCAGCAAGGCTTAATTTCTTCATTTCTTATGCGTAAGTGAAGCCTTCTTCATCACTTGACAACTATTTCCTCCCTGTTCTCCCACTAATGACAAATTAATGAAGCCTTTCTCTCTATCATTGGTATCAATTAGCTTATAGAGAATGAATTCACCGCATTTGTCAACACCAACACAAGACAAGTTGTTGGCACGTACAAAGCAGCCATTTTTCAAACGAAACAGATCTCGGTATCAGCCAGGCGTTTTGGTGTTTAGTCAATGAAGAGAATTGTAGACTGAGAATGTTTATTCGAAGTTTTTAGCTCACCTGAGCCGAAGGCTCAGAGACGAGCTTATAGGATGGGAGTCGAGCCGTCGTCCGTCCGTCCGTGGGTTAGTGGGTGCGTGGGTGGGTGCGTCAACACTTTCAAACATAAATATCTCAGAGACCAGTAGGCCGATCGCAATCAAATTTTATCTGAAGCATCATTTGGGTGGGGGAAAGGCTGCATTAGGTTTTGGTGCCAATCAGCTCAGAACTCTGGTTTCCATGGCAACAGATAGCCCCCATAGGGTTATAATGGGGAAAACGGCGTCATCACGTTTTCTCGACTGTTTTTGATTAGATCCTTATCATACTTGCAGGTAATGATGACATACACAAGAGCTTGGATGAGTTCAAAATTTGGTCGGATTCGAGCACAGACTACGGAGTTAGCTGCCCTTGAGCGTTTGAAAAAAATCCCATAGGGTTATAATGGGGAAAATGGCGTCATCACGTTTTCTCGACTGTTTTGGCTTAGATCCTTATCATACTTGCAGGTAATGATGACATACATAAGAGCTTGGATGAGTTCGAAATTTGGCCGGATTCGAGCACAGACTACGGAGTTAGCTGCCCTTGAGCGTTTGAAAAAAATTCCATAGTGTTATAATGGAGAAAACAACGTCATCACATATTTTTAGAAAAACTTTGTCATCGCTCTATTGCCTACATTTCTCAACGGATTTTGAAATAACTTCACACAAATGTAGGGCATGACCATACCTCGAGCAAGTTCGATTTTCAGGATGCTGCGCCCAAGGTCAAGGTCACTGGCTATTTTTAGAAAAACTTTGTCAGCGCTCTAGCACCTACATTTCTCATTTGATTTTAAAATAACTTCACACAAATGTAGGGCATGACAATATCTCGAGCAAGTTCAACTTCTAGGATGCTGCGCCCAAGGTCAAGGTCACTGTGGCTATTTTTATAAAAACTTTGTCATCGCTCTAGCGCCTACATTTCTCAACAGATTTTAAATCAACTTCACACAAATGTAGGGCATGACAATATCTCAAACAAGTTTGACTTCCAGGGTGCTGCGCCCAAGGTCAAGGTCACTGTGGCTATTTTTATAAAAACTTTGTCAGCGCTCTAGCACCTACATTTTTCAATGGATTTTAAAATAAATTCACACAAATGTAGGGCATGACAATAATTCGAGCAAGTTTGACTTTCAGGGTGCTGTGCCCAAGGTCAAGGTCACTGTGGCTATTTTTAGAAAAACTTTGTCATCGCCCTTGCACCTTCATTTCTCCATGGATTTTGAAATAACTTGACACAAATGTAAGGTATGACAATATCTCAAGCAAGTTCGACTTTCAGGATGCTGTGCCCAAGGTCAAGGTCACTGTGGCTATTTTTAGAAAAACTTTGTCATTGCTCTAGCACCTACATTTCTCAACGGATTTTGAAATAAATTCACACAAATGTAGGGCATGACAATATCTCGAGCAAGTTTGACTTTCAGGGTGCTGCAATCAAGGTTTTTGATTAGATCCTTATCATACTTGCAGGTAATGATGACATACATAAGAGCTTGGATGAGTTCGAAATTTGGCCGGATTCGAGCACAGACTACGGAGTTAGCTGCCCTTGAGCGTTTGAAAAAAATCCAATAGTCTTATAATGGAGAAAACAACGTCATCACATTTTCATTTTTCATCGGATCCTCTTCATACTTGCAGGTAATGAGGATATGCATAAAAGCTTGGATTAGTTAGCACTTCGGCTAGATCCCACCACTGACTATGGGCATCCAAAAAATCAATGTCGCCACTTTTTCTTGGTTTCTACTTATCCGATCCTTTTCAAACTTGCAGGTAATGAGGAAATGCATATCTTAAACAAATTCAAATTTTCGCCAGATCAGGCCAACCGCTACGAAGTTAGCTGCCCTTGACAGCTCTGTCTATTGTGCTCTTGATCGGATACTTTTTAAACTTGCATATATTAAATGAGGGCATACATAATGTTTTGGATGAGTTTAATTTTCAGCCTGATTGGACCGCTGACTGTGGAGTTAGCTGCCCTTGAGCATCTTAAATATCCCTATAGGTTTACAATGTCTCTCAGGTGAGCAATTGTTGCCCTTTGGGCTACTTGTATAGCTCACCTGAGCCAGCGGCTCCGGGGAGCTTATAGGATGGTAAGGCTCCGTCGTCCGTCATCCGTCGTCGTCTGTCCATCCGTCCACAATTTCAAACGACTTCTCCTCTGAAACCACTGGGCCAATTGTAACCAAATTTCACGTGTAGCCTCCAGGGCTCATGAGAACGAAAAGTTGTTGAAAAGGTCCTGGTCACATGACCATCATGGCCGCCACGCCCATATATGGTAAAAACTTTAAAAAATCTTCTTTTCCAGAACCAACAGGCCGATAGCCTTGAAACTTGGTATGTAGCATTGGGTACGCAAGTACTACCAAGATTGTTCAGATTATGACCTTGGGTTGAATTTGACCTTTTTTACGGTAAGGTCATATTCGATTTCTGTAGCCTTTATATGGGAAAATGCTAGAATATGAGATTTCTTGGAAACTATTGAAGATTTTGACCTGAAAATTGTGAGTACATGAAAATTTATGCGTACAAGAGGTCAAGGTCATTCTTTGACATTTGACCCTGGTCTCTCATATTTTGACAATTTCACACAACTCCTCAAAAGCCACAGGGCCAATTGTAACCAAATTGCATGTAGAGCCTCTAGGGGGCGGGGGAACGAAAATTTGTTCAAACGGTCCTAGTCACATGACCAACATGGCCATCATGCCCGTATATGGTAAAAACCTTTAAAAATCGCCTCTCCAGAACAAGGGGGCAGATGGCCTTGAAACCTGGTTTATACCATCAGGTACACAAGTACAACCAAAACTATTAAAATTATGACCTTGGGTTGACCTTTACCTTTTTTTCGGTAAGGTCAAATGTGCTTTCTGTAGCTTTTATATGGGAAAATGCTAGAACATAAGATTTCTTGGAAGCTGTTGAAGATTTTGACCTGGAAATTGTTATACACAGTCATCTTAATGAGTACGAGGAAATTAATTTGTACAAGAGGTCAAGGTCATTCTTTGACCTTTGACCCTTGTCTCTCATAATATGACAATTTCACACAGCTCATCAAAAGCCACAGGGCCAATTGTAACCAAATTTCAAAGAGAGCCTCTAGGGGCTGGGGGAATGAAAATATGTTCAAACGGTCCAGGTCACATGACCAACATGGCGCCATGCCCATATATGGCAAAAACCTATACAAATCTTCTTCTCAAGAACCAAATGATCGATGGCCTTGAAACTTGGAATATAGCATCAGGTACTTGAGTACTATCAAAATTGTTCAAATGATGACCTTGGGCTGACCTTGACCTTTTTAAGGCAATGTCAAGTATGGTCAAATGCTAGAACATAAGATTTCATGGCAAGTTTAGAAGAATTCGGCCTAAAAATTGGTATATACAGTCGTCTTAGATAGTACATGAAAGATTTGCGGATACAAGAGGTTAAAGTCATTCTTTTACCTCTGACCCATGTCTCTCATATTTTGACAATTTAAGGCATCTCCTCAAAAGCCACTGGGCTAATTGTAACCAAATTCCATAACAGCCTCCAGGGGCTGAGGGAACGAAAATTTATTCAAGCGATCTAGGTCACATGACCTACATGAGCACCATACTCAGGTGAGCAATTTCAGGGCCTCATGGCCCTCTTGTTTATTATTATCATTTTCAAGAATTACATCTAAAATTATTATTTGCATTTTTTAAATCAAAATAGATAGTTCATTGCATCAGGAATTTAGTAAAGCCATTATATATAGGTTTATATTTTTTCTCTCTCTAAACTTCATATGTACAAATAAAACTGTCGTGAATAAAGCTGAATCCACAGCATCATGTGCTTTAGGATTTCAAGAGAATTGTTGTTATAAGTTCGCATGAGCTATGTTTCAGGGTATAGTCATTGCTTTAGAAGAAAAAGTAACAAAGAAAATATGACTGGCCAGTGGAGGCAAATCAGGGTGGGAGAAGGCGGCTGGGGCACAGTGGGGACCGGGTCGTGGGATTTTCTGGCAAAAGGTCGCTGTCTTCACTATTTGCAACGGGGAAGGTATGAACTTCCAGTTTGCCGCCGTTGATGTTGGCTGGGGAATAGTATCGTGTTGATGCACTTGTGTGATTGAGAATGATGGCATATTTATTGTCTGTTACGGCCTGAAAATAAGATCTGATAATTTTGTTATAGTTACTAGTTAACTAGCCTCTAAAGGCGTAAGAAAACAGAAAGCTCTTGTCCAGCTCGCTAAATCTTTGACTTCAAACAGTTTGACCACAGTATTGCAGATGGATGCTACTGAAGTAACAGTTACAACTGCTTATCAGCCATCTATGTAAATAAACAATTTTATGCTGAAAAGTTCACCAGAATCTGAACTTGTAGTAGTCTATGGTCAGAAGTGTATTACCACAGACGTACATTCAGTATTTAAGGTGTATGGAAGACCCTAATGTTTATCTCGCCTTTTTGTCAAAGAGAGACAAGCCTGTTGGCTTTCCTGGACAAGAGAGCCCAAGATTAAGTCTACTCTAACAGGAAAAAATTTGCTCCTAAGGCTGCAAATTCTTTTCTTTAAGAGTTGAGCCCATTTAGACGGGAGGCAAAATTGAACATAACAGATTTACTTCCACTATATATGTACCAATTTACCTTCAGGGCATTACAGGAAGGTAGATAAAAGTAAAACTAACCATGATATTCCAATCCTAAACTGCTTTATTTCTGGAAATGCTACTGACAGACCAAAGTCCCAGTAGCAAGACATCATGTCGTAATATTTCTTGTTAATATAAATACTGTCCTGTTTACAATTTATATCTCCAGCACGAGATTGGATTAAATGAGGATTTTCTCCCAATATTGGCGACAGGCTCTGGAATGAATTGAAATCAAATATTGGTCCAGGCAATCCATTTAGGCACATGATTTGAGTTATTGCTAGGAAAAAAGCTAAAGACTTCAGATCCAGATTGTGAAAGCCCAAACTGTTTTGCGTTTTAGTAGAATCCATATACGGCAATCGCTTTGCCTGTGGTTAATAGCGTGGTCCTTGGGAAAGTGGAATCAGTCAACGGAAGACCAAAATCAGGGTGGTTTGAGATTTCTCTTATAGCATATGCTTTTATGTACTTTTTCCCAGACAGAGTCTTATTTTGGCTATAGGGAATGACTTCAATAGTAGCAAATGGAATCAATACGATCTGTTTACCGTAATGACGCTAAATATTTCGACAGAAATGCCCTTAGAAAATAGTGTAGTCACTGATCAGACTGCTCCTTAAAAGGAGCAGTCTGATCAGCGTCTACACTGTTTGTCAAATTTCTCATGAATTTTTTACCGAGATGGAAAAAAACTGACTTGTTCTAATTTTAGAAGGATTACAGCATTTGATTGACGTGGTTCTATAATTATAATAATTACGGTATTTAGTGTCTTGTTCTTCCCTCTCAGAAAGCATGGGATCTGATTCAATGACTGCTGACCACTATTGGAGAAAATAGAAAGAGTGCTTGCCAAAACGACTCTTGTAGAGACACATTTTAAGAAGAGAGAAGAGGATAAAATATGATTGGAAGAACTGAAGAAAGCATGGGATCTGATTCAATGACTGCCGACCAATATTGCAGAAACTATATGTAGTGCTTGCCAAAACGACTCTGTAGAGACAAATACTGAGAAAAAAGCATACAGATGATAAAATATAATAGTTGGAAAAATTGAGGAAAGATATAACTGACACGACATTAAGTTATTCTGTGACGCTTTCAATACGCGTACCCTCGGTACTACTGTCATGTTATTTGCGCGTATTCTTGTCCTGAACCAATGTTGTAGAGGATAAAAAGAGTGCTTGCCAAAACTAGTCTCTAGCGACAAGTTCTGAGAAAAGCAAGAGAATGAAATATGCTTGGAAGAATGTAATAATTGAAAGGTGTCATAACTGACCCTTTAGAGTCATAACTGACCCTAACTGAGTTATTTTGTGACCTACGTTCCAAAACATATGATCATGTTATACTTACGTTATTTGCGCATATTCTGACTGTATTGGAAGCTAATTATAAGAGGAAAGTTCAAATGGACATGGCAAGTTAAAAAGGTATGTTTTGTGACTTATTTATTGACATTAACAGGAGTAAGCCATCTTGAGGGCTTATCAGAATCATCTGCAATCAGGGTCCGAGGCTATAAAACTTGAGTATAAATTCAAACTCAGAATAAAGCACACTGATTGGCTGCTTCCGAGCATGTGCTTGGAAGCAGCCAGTCAGTGTGCTTTATTTTGAGTTTGAGAATGTACTCATGTGTTATAACCTCGGGGCCAGGCAAACTACCAGAGCAGAGCTGGTAGCTCAATGGGCTAAGCGCTGGCCTTCGAAGCTTGCCTTCCTGGTTTGATTTCTGCTGGAGGCGGTATATTTATCAACCGTAGTAGATAATTCATTGCTCACAGCCTTTCATTGTCACCTTCCCATCGCTTTTATATTACTGAAATACTGTTGAAAAAGACACAAAAACGCAAACCATCCGTCCCTAACAGACGAAACGTACCTTTTTATGTTTAACCCATATCGCTGGCTTTTTATGTTTAACCCATATCGCTGGATGCTATGAACACTGTAAAAATCGCGCTTAGCTACGTATAAAACACATTTGGTTACATGTTTAGGTGTAAACATGTTTAGGAATATGTCATATAGCTAAACATGTACGCCTTTTCTATTATTTTCCCGGACAAAGTCTGCTAAACATGTTTTATTCTGTTACGCGTTTCGGATGAATCCATTCTCTCTTTTCCCCGTCGAAGAACGTAAAAAAGAGACGAAAATGTTGACAGAGGAAATTTTCAAAATAAAAGGTAAATATAACCAGTTTTGTACATGTTTAATTTCTAAACATAAACGATTTACGATTTAACACATAAAGAATCGGACTGCATTTTATGCATTGATTCTAAACACATTTTTTACAGTGTAGAGCTTATTATACCGAAATTGTGATGATTTTTGGATACTAGGTTGTGAGGGGTCAACTTTAGCTAGTCAGTTACAAGTTACAAGAACTTAAAAGAAAGAAGACCTTGTTTCTGATACTTACATGTACATGTAGTTGCGAAGGGTCACCCTTACCTAGTTAATTACAGTTTACTAGAATTGACTAGTAAAAGGCCCTGTTTCTAGTCAAAAATATACATAGCAATAACATAGACAGCCAACACAGGCACTTGGCGCGTTGTTTTGCACGAAAATGAACAATATTTTACAAAAAATAACCCAAAATTCGAAGTTAAAGAAATTTCAGTTGGACAACTTAGTGGCACCGATGGCTGTGATAACCTATTTAAAATGAATGTTTTAAGTAATTGCTACTCGCATATTGGCTCCAGTCAGGAAAAATGGCAAAGTGGCAACAGTCGACAACATTTTTTGGTAATTTGGTCCAGCCGTTATATAAAGTTGTCCTACTGAAATTTCAGGGCTTGTAAACCTTGTCTATGATATTTTGCCTTGTCATCGAATATACTTATTCTTCATTTCTACTTAAAATCTTGGCTTTTTGTGCAAAAATAACCAGCATTTAGGCGAAACAACGTGCCAAGTGCTTGTGGTAGCCAGGCGAGCAATCAATACGTTCCAACAAAGCATACACTGAGTGTTGTGGTAGTATTTCAATTCTCATATCGACGTTGCCCCCGCGCCTCAGCGGAACGAATCCATAGCCGCAGTAACGGGGCGCCGAGCGTCCGTCCATGAATGTCAATCGTTAGTCAGATCCGTCCGTCAGTCCTGCTTGTTAAGGCCCTACGGCTGCTGCATGCGTGGAAAAGGAGTACACTGAGTGTTGTTCTACTGTGGTTCTTTTTTGAACGGATCTTGTCAGGTCACGTGACTTCTATTCGAAGTCACTTGATATGTATTCCTGGGTAAAGACACAGAGGCCATTTTTGAAATAAAATATACCTCGGTTTTAGCCTTATAACATTATTGCATTTAAGACTATTAAAATTGCCTACAATGTCTGAAAGTGGTGAAATTGCTTCCGAGGCTAGGGCATCTCCTTTAAAGGCTGAGATTTTCTAACTATTTTGCAAAAAGTTAACGGAGAGGTAATGGCTATTTTCGAACGTTTTGCCCTTATCTAACATTTCTTGGCTGAGTTAGGCAACCGCAAAATTGTAGGATCTATTTATCTTTTTAGTTTCGAAATTAATCTTTAGCATGCTGTCGGCACCTCCGGAGGCCCAATAGTGTTGGTCACCTGAGAACTTATGAGCGGCGGTAGTGTAGTATAACGCGCTGCACTACCAAACCAGGGGTCGCAGGATCGATCCCCCGCTTCTCCGGTCTTTCGGACGAGACTTTAAACCTACTTGTTGGTGGGACGTTAACCCCGAGTTCACTTACTCACTCACCTGAGAATTTATCAGGATCATAAGCAATCCAACATACGAGGGGCGTTCGAAAAGTAATGCAAATGACCTCATAACTTTGTTTAGGGGTATGCTGGGTACAAATGCTATGCATATGCTAAAAGCACTACATTTTGTGTTTACAATGATACCAAACACTATACAAGTACACTTTTTCTTTTTGACTTACAGCGCATTTTATCAGGCTCCAGTCATGCCACTGGGATAAATTCAAATGTAAAATCTTTTCAGGGTTAGTCATTCTAGTCAAATAACGTTGTAAATGCAAAATTAATTTTTGTCAACGGGTTGTCCGTTGTTGCCAACAATATCTATACAAAAGTTAGAAGGGTAGCAACTTTTACGGATTTATTACTTGCAAAGCAATGCGAAGTTCTTATGACGTTATTGAAATGGACGTCAACGTCATTTTTTAAAGATTGCAGAGGCTACATTTTTGCATCAATTTGAATTTATTGACAGGTTTTCGTTGACCCATGTAAATGCTCTTGCTAATAAAAAGATTTTAAATGCTGACAAACTGGTTTTCATTACAAAATCATAATAAATTTAGTGGAAAGTGAGACTTTGCTACTGCATAAAATACGAATGATTCATATTCAAGGGGCAGCATGGAATCTAGATTAAATTTAATTTCCGCGATATTTACAGGATAACATAACCTGGGCATTGTCTTTAAGTAAGCAAAAGTAAAAAAAAGATCAAAGACTGCTCATATATGATTTACGGCCTACCGAAGTAAAATTCTGGAGTGCATTTATGGTAAACCTCTATCAACGAAGTTAAAATGCGTCCTTTAAAAAAGTACACCGTGTTTGCAGACTTTCTAGGCATAGCATACCTTTATGTGTTTCGGCTATCAGAAGTTCAATCTTTATGGTGTTACCAAGAAATTACGTCATTTGCATTACTTTTCGAACGCCCCTCGTACTTATCGGAAGAGCTTCTCGAAATTAGGAGAAAGTTTGCTCATAACGGAGTGCTAGATTTTTACGCTGAAATTATGCCAATAGTATAGTATAGTATAGTATAGTATAGTATAGTATTGTATAGTATAGTATAGTATAGTATAGTATAGTATAGTATAGTATAGTATAGTATAGTATAGTATAGTGTAGTGTAGTGTAGTGTAGTGTAGTGTAGTATAGTATAGTATAGTATAGTATAGTATAGTATAGTATAGTATAGTATAGTATAGTATAGTATAGTATAGTATAGTATAGTATAGTGTAGTGTAGTGTAGTGTAGTGTAGTGTAGTGTAGTATAGTATAGTATAGTATAGTATAGTATAGTATAGTGTAGTGTAGTGTAGTGTAGTGTAGTGTAGTGTGTAGTGTAGTGTAGTGTAGTAATTAGTTGTTGTTGTTGTTGTGTTATTATTTAACGTCCTAGGTAAACAGGTATGGTCATGCCGGGCCGGTCAGTTAACCTAACCACACTTTTCCTGGGCAGGCTTAGACCTCCTTAGCAGTTAACCAGCACTAATCCAGAGTTTTATTTTGTACCATCCCCACCCATGCATGTTACCTGGAGGTCAAGGTCATGGACTTTGACTTTTCATGTTAAACTTTTGTGTTACAGATTTTAAGATCTTACATTATTCTAACTCTTTATTCAGTTTGGTTTATATGTCCAAAGTTTGATTTTATACCATCTTTACACATGCCTGTGATCTAAAGGCCAAGATGATAGGTGTTGCTCTGAAAGTATATTCTATACCAACCCCACACATGGCTTGACTTAAGGTCAAGGTCACAGACTTATGCTTTTCTTTTTAATGTTTTGTGTTAAGTTTATATTCTTTGCTTATTTTTCCCATCTTCTTCAACAGGGCCTTTTGATATGTAACTTCATTTACCTCAAGGTTGCAACAGTTTACATTATCTGGATACTGCTTACATAGGGTCACATTCTTAAACAGTTGAATCAATGCACTGCTTTATAATGGTTCATATAAATTTTAGATATCCTTCAATGGAACCTTTTGATATATTACCAGGCTTACTCCTGGCTTACAGCAGATTAGTTCACACCTTCTGTATGCTGCTTCTGTCCAAAGGACAAGTCACATAGTTTAGGATTTGTATCTTATATGTGTTAGATTTTGTGTTTAAAGTTTAATATCATAGGGCGGTGGCACTGGCCGGGGGTATACGTGAGCCCCTGCTTACTTGCTCTAGTTGTATTATGTTTCTGCTTCATGCTTCTGAATCGTGTGAGTATTATTCTTTCTTTCATTACAGGCGATTACTGACATTACGATCATATAAAAGTAAAGAAAAGAAAAAAAAAAATAATACAGGCGCTCCTCTGGATATCAAATTTCGACTGATGATTTTGTCACTAGAGACTGCCTTACTAGTTTTGTTTTAATTAAATAAATGAGCACACATGAATGACATCTGGTAAGAGGAAAAGCCTATCAGTCTGTAACAGAGAGAATATCAATGTTTCTCTTGCCTGATAAATTGCCATTTTCTGTGGAAAATTGAGTCATTAGTGTAGAATATATACAGACACATTGCTTTGATAGCTTATCAAGTGGCTATATGTGTGTCGTGACAACTACAATTTCCTTTCTGGTATACTCAGTTACTTACATAAAGTGGTTTAAAAGCAGTCTCATAGTCGCTGCACTTCATTATTTTCGTCGTACTTTTTTCTTGTCCGAGGTCGAATTGACCTCTTTCAATGATACGAAATTTAAATCGAAAGATGGGTTAAGGTGGTGATAATTGCTGATTCGAAGACAAAAACTGTATAGTATGCTGAAAATAAAACAGATCTTTCCAAAACTCAGAGATACCTTCTTTATGTTGTTTCTCAAAATTCAGAATCCTAAAAATGCAGGACTTGTTGATGATACAAACGGTTTATATAAGAAAAGATCAAAGGTAATTTTGTATGCAAAATTCTAAAAAAAAAGATAAATAAAAAAATAACAACCATTATTAAAAAATGTAATTAGGTCCGAAGGTACTTGATTGCATAAAAAAGAGCGTCCTAGCATTTTCTTCTTCTTTTTTTCACACATTATCAGGCTGAATGGATAAAAATAATATAGCCCGTGTTCAACTTTTTTGTCCAAAATAGACAGTAAATTTCATTTTTCAAGGTTGAACAATTTCACTTACACACCTGTCTTAGTCTCAGTAATGAAGTATTTATACTGTAAGTATGATATAGGTATAGCTGCCTACCTTGTATTAAATGAATGCAGCCAGTATAGATGCAACAAATACATGTTCAAATATTTGAGAAAAGGCTACTGTTTTCATCTGGCCTTTCAATTTGAGAAAGAGTTGGAACAAATAATTGCTAGATCGCCCTTTTAAATGCATTTACGTACGTCAGAGCTAAGTACATTTTCAATAACGAAGTTGATTGTTTAAATTTCTGCGCAGAAAATTACCCTTTGATCTCTCCGTATAAAACACATTTTTTTAAAAAACAATGTCCCTCTATTTTGTATTCTAAACTGAAGGGAATAACAGAAATAAGAATGCTGCTAATTGTCAAGGAAATTCGTTAATCTTTATGGTTTTATTCAGATTTTTGTATTTACCACAAATCATCACCTTAAAGCCGTGTTCATGTGCACATTTTGCACCAGGGGGCAAATCTGCACCCCCTTGTGTAGCGTTCACATGCCAATAAATTGTGTCCATACGTACCTGGATTTGACATTAAACGTAACAAAAGTTACTCAGTGTTGATGTTGACGGGTGTATGGCAAGCCAAATGCACATTAATTAGAAAAACCTGGTTTTTCTCAGAGAAACCTGGTTTTGCGATTTGATAAACCAGGTTTTTCTCAGATAAACCAGGTTTTTCTCTGATAAACCAGGTTTTTCTCTTGTTAAACCAGGTTTTTCTCTGATAAACCAGGTTTTTCTCTGATAAACCAGGTTTTTCTCTGAAACTTATGATAGCAAGAGATAAACCTGGTTTTTCGAGAAAAACCAGGTTTAACAGTGAAAAACTTGGTTTTTCCTTTTGTTAAACCAGGTTTTTCTGAGATAAACCAGGTTTTTCTCTTGATATCCTAGGTTTTCATTTCTAATGTGTCTTTTCGGCTGAAAAACCTGGTTTAACAGAGAAAACCCTGGTATATCGAGAGGAAACCTAGGTTTTCTCTTGAAAACCTAGGTTTTCTCAGATAAACCAGGTTTTTCTCAGATAAACCAGGTTTTTCTCTATAGATTTGAAAAACCTGGTATATCGAGAGAAAACCTAGGTTTTCTCTTGAAAACCTAGGTTTTCTCTTGATAAACCAGGTTTTTCTTAGATAAACCAGGTTTTTCTCTCCTAAACTAGGTTTTTCATTGTGCAGAGGCAAGCCAAACGCACACTAATTTAGAGATATACCAGGTATTTCTTATAAGTGTGAAAAGCGCAAAACTTAATATATCTGGAGAAAAACCTAGTTTATCTCTCTATTCACATGACTTGTAATCACAAGTTTCTCTCAATTTCATTGGCTAATGAGAAAAACTAGGTTTTTCAAATGAGTGTACATCTGGTGAAAAACCTGGTTTATCTCTCCTGTCACGTGACTTGTAATCACAAGTTTCTCTCAATTTCATTGGCTATAGAGAAAAACCAGGTTTTTCTAATTATACATTTGGATAGCGAAACATAGTATATCTGGAGAAAAACCTGTTTTTTCTCTCTAGTCACGTGATTAGTTATCACAGGTTTCTCTCAATTTCATTGGCTAATGAGAAAAACCAGGTTTTTCTCTGCAGTTACCACGTGATTTGATATCGCAAGTTTCTAGCAATTTGACTGGATGGAGTGATTTCTGCAAAACCATGTTTTACAACATCTGATTGGACAAGCTATAATAAGGATATCGACCTGCTACAATAATCCTGCTTCCGCTTCTGTTTTTATTACCTGTGTGTTAGCTTTCGTAGATAAGAGGACACGCGCGCACACTTCCAATAATCGCCAATGTCACCAGCAGTGTTGGGGGTCATAAAATACAATATACATGAATACAGGATTTTTGTGTATTGCGCAAAAAGTAGGACAAATAAAACTCTGGATCTGTACTTCACAAAGGAATTCTCTCTTTTTTATCTGCGCAGAGTGGGAAGTTTTAGCGCAGTGACAATTACGAAATCGAAAAATAATCAAATGTTTTTGTGCCTAATAAATACATGTATGCTTATCAACGTGATTATTCATCGTTTTATTTTTATTTATTTTTTTTCGTTTTGCCAATTTAAAATTGGTAGTTTGATACTTAAATTTCCTCATAGGCAGCGTGATTATTTTATTTAATTTTATATATATATTTTTTTTTTTTTTTGTCAATTTACATTTGATAGTTTGATGATTAAAATTCCACATAGGCAGCCAATATTTTTCTAGCTATTTTATTATCTTTTTTTTTTTTAATCTTTTTTTTTACTATAATAATTCTTATTGCACCCCCACCTCCATTTTTGTTCAGCTTTCCGAATCCAATCAATGTTAAAGTGAGCGGTACAATAGATATAGATGGATGGATTGCTGACTTGCAGTTTTACGTCCTTTTTAACAGTATTTCAGTCATATCAGGCCGAGGAGTTGGTGTTAATGAAAGGCTCTGTGCAAAGAAACCCCGCTAACGGTTGGAGAGATTTCCGCTTCGAGTGGTGCCCGAACCCGGGGCTGCTAAATCAGTAAGACAGCGCTTAACCTACTAAGCTACTGCGGCCCCTGAACGGTACAAGTACTTGACCGAATATGCATATCAATCTCGACATGCACAGGTAGCATTTGCCCGAAGGCAGATTTTTACACGACGCGCCGAATGTGATCAAGGTCGTCACTGCCTTAGCTGCTAGACGGCTGGGGTTATCATTACAGAGAGAGAGAGAGAGAGAGAGAGAGAGAGAGAGAGTAAATATAATAGATCCGTTAACCAAAAAGGGGTCATGATCAGCCCAACATGCTCAGTCCAATCTGGGCATAGGCAGTTCGCATATACACGGCATAGTGGCAATTGTTCCAAAGAAACAGACTTCTCTAGGCATATGCAGGTCGGAAAGGCAGTGATCATGCCGTGAGGCCCGGACCAGACTACCTAACATTGAGACTTGCGTATGACCTTACTATCATACTGCATCGTCTAATACTCTTAACTATAAAATAAGATAAAAAAAAAAAGGAAAGTAGTGTATGAGCATACAGTAGTCTGTTCTTTCCCAGTTTCGTAAATTTCTGGAAGTCCACCAGACTTTTATAGTATAATAATTACTTTCAAATTCTGTATTTTCTTCCTCAAGGATGCTACTGATGGCGTAATATTAAGGTCACAAACATAATCTTTATGACGTAATACATGTTATTCAAGTTTTGTACTTCAAGTTTATTTTTATTTGGCTATTCCAGAATCTTTCATTGAAACCTCCTGAGATGTGACTAGGCTGACTAATGGTTTTAAAAGAGATTGTCGATCTCTCTGTTGTCATTTCATTGCATTAAATTCCAAAGCATGCTTGAGGATAAAAAAATAAAGAAGAAGAAAAATCTCATTCGCAATACTTTAACGCAAATGCTAATTTACATACGGATGGAGACGGACAGACACGGACGGAAAATGCAAAAATTACTCTTCGATATGTCCAGTGTTAGGATATAAATATTCACATGAGCAGACTGGTGTCAGACTGGGCATAAAACTGATGTAAGAATGAGAAAAATACCGTAATTACCTTTAATATTTGTGCACATTCGCCAGATTCTGTAATTATTCTAGAATTAAAAGTCTCAATAGTCCTAAATGTCTAAACTCAAATCATTGTAAAAGGCGGTTCAACCTTCATGTTTGGTAATAAAATATGGGTTGATATGCATATATTGGGTCATATAACTTGCAAAAAGTAAATAAAACAAGTTTTTGAAAAAAATAACAAATCGCTTCTCAAATTAAAATTTTCCTGTTCTGGTTTCCCGTCTCGCAATATAAACATAGGCGGAATAGTGATTGGGACTCCAGGCTCTACATTGTGTTTTTACCATTTGATTCAACTTAATGAATTCGGAAGTACAGTGGACTCGACAGTATCGGGTCATCGACAGTATCGGATCACCCTTAAGTAATCAACCATTTTTCTCACAAATGAAGCAAATATTTTTTACCATTATATTACAGTCATCAAGAAAGACCAATGACAAAGTGCAGGGTGAAAAATTCGATCGAAATGTGCAGCTGTGAAACAAATCAGAGTTGCTGAAAAGCTTGGCCCCTCTTCAGTGGCGCTTGCATTTTGTCTGTTGCTCGTTACCCCCAAAACAGATTTCGGTTATTTAAACTATTTTATGGTTAGGAAATTGAAACCAATTTTTCTTTGTAATGTGTCCTGGCATCCCTAAAATTGCAGGCAGTCATTATTTTTGTGACCTCCCAGTATTTGATGAAACTAAAAACTTGAAAACTGGGGCACCGATGTGCGACAGTATCGGATCATTATATAATTTGAACTGAAATATAGGCATCAGATGGAAATGCATGATCTGATACTGAAAGCAAGCTATAAATCAACTGCCTCCGTAGTTGGTCTGTCTACTTTCAAAGATGATCGGTATAAAAATATCACAACGTCCTTTCCGTAAAATATCCCCCTATCCAATGCCCCACACATTAGCGTTTGATAATGAATGTTATGCATAGCACACCGAAGCTTCTGCTTAACATTCTGAAGAAACATTCGAGATCGGCTCGCGTGTTTGTGAACCCATTAATGACTAGCGTTCATCATATGGACATTTGTACACTGTGTAGACTCAGATTAATGCCACAGAACATGTTGAAGGCCATGTAATGTTTATACTCTGTTTGCATTGTAATATCGATGTTAAGACGGAAACTCGCAGTAAATTTGTTGATCCTGATCAGACGCTATGGTCTTATCAGGGTCTACACTTTGCAAAGGCAGATAATTGTTTTTATTTTTTGAGTAGTTCCGTGATATAGGGGTGCAGGGGATTACTGAGTAAAGAAGTATTGACAGGCTAGTGAATTTGTAAACATTCAACTCCCTCAATTTAACAGACATAACCGTTGCTGGTGAAGAATGGCGTAAAAATATCGTTGAAAGGCCGTAAAAGTTTTTTGTGTGAGTTTAATAGGTCCAACTGTTTATGTAGTCAAATTATTGAAGCTAAGAAGTTTGGTAGAAAGCCTCGGAGGCACTCTCGGATAAAATAATATCATATGATCCAATACTGTCGCACCTGATTCGTTACTGTCGTAAGACCCTCTTGTAAGTCTGGTTAGGTCATCTGTCCTTAAATGAATAAATTTCGTAAATTTTTTGACATGGGTAGATAGAAGGGATATTTTGCAATTTTATTGTATCATAACACATACATAATTTTAGCATTCATATACAACATAACAGGATTTTTATTTGACTTGATCCGATACTGTCGTGTCCACTGTAGGTGATTTTTTCGCCAACTTAAATACCCAGAATGAGTTTTCAAACTCTTTTTATGTGAAACTCAGTGATTTTTTAATTGTTTAAAGCTGGCTAATCACGGTCATTTACACTGACGAAACTATACTGAGAAGTTTGCAGCGGTACTTCATGATAAAAGTTTTCACGCTAATAGAGCAATGTGACCCTTAAAAGCTATGACTGGGGTCCTACGCTTTTACATTTTACACTGTAAAAAGAAATCGTAACTTTTACGGTAAAATACTTGGCAATTGGTTGCCAGGAGGTGCATGGAACTTTACAGTACAGGATGGGATTCTACCGAGACTTTTAAAACGGAAAATGACTGCCTTGAAGAAAAAAAATCGAGTGAGTGAGATGAAAACGAAAATCGGTTTGGTGTGAATTGTATTTGCTTTTGTAGTAATCCTAAGCGCTATTTCTTAGTGCTTCTCGAAATCTATTCTGGAATTACTAATCAAAAGCAAAATTTCCGATTTCGACTCCATTAGGCTGAAAATGTCGGTTTCCAGAATCTATGATTGAAACCTCCTGAGGTGTGAGAAGGTTGACTAATAGTTTTAAAACAAATTGTCGATCTCTCTATCCTTCTGTCTCTCTGCTCTCTGTTGTCATTTCGTTGCATTATATTATGTACTTATTAAGCATGCTTGAAGGAAAAGAAAGAAAGAAAGAAACAAACAAAAATAAATAAATAATCTTTGCGCAAAACTTTAACGCAAATGTTAAAGTGTGTCTCCCTCGTTTATTTCATGTTTTCAGAAACAAATATTTCAACAAAATTTCGTTAAACAATATGTTATAGTCCCATAATCACCGCACAAGTTTGAGAAAATGCATGTTTTTTCGATAAATGGGGAATGAAAAAAATCTTCAAATTAAAATGCAAATTATCTATTTCCTTACGGCCTGTAAGAATATCGATTTTTACCACGTATGTCATGTGATCATGTACATGTATTTTTCTTATTCGTGCATGTGATTGTAACGCATGAATAAATCATTTTTGTCCAATAATGCGATTTCGAGCGCGGTCCGCGATCGTTTAAAAATTTAAATTCACTTTTATAAAATATTATTATCTAAACTCTATTTCAAATATATAATTAGACCATGTCGGAGGTATTGCATGATATATTACATCAAATCATTTTTGGTTATTATCATAAAGGGAGTAAATCTTTAATTTACATACGGATGGAGACTAACAGACACGGACAGAAAGGCAAAAATTATACAACCCGCGATATGTCGGGCTATAAATATTCTCATAAACAGACTGGTCCTAGACTGTCAGATTGGATTGAAATTCTAATGATCTTCAAACGATAGATGCAAGGACAACTCTTTACTATAACTCTTTCCTACCGTCAACTGTCAGAGCCTGGAACAACGTACATGAAGAGGCGCAGCAATCTGATTCAGTAAATACTTTTAAATGCTTTCTCAACAAAGACAAATCGCATATTCCGAAATATTTCTACATAGGTAATAGGAAAGCCCAAATATTACACACTAGGTTAAGAACCAATTGCAGTTCGCTAAACTTAGATCTTTTCATAAGGAACATTTCCGATTCCCCTTTATGTCAGTGTGGTAGTCTGGAAAATGCCCAACATTACTTTTTTCACTGTAGAAACTACCAAGTCCAGCGAACCGAACTCATAAATACACTGTCTCAGTATCAGGTTCCCTCGCTGTCCCTTCTCTTATATGGAAACGATTCTTTTTCTTTTGAAACAAATACAGTTATATTTGAAAAGGTCCATAAATTTATTTTGGATTCAAAACGCTTCTGATAGCATATTTTCTTAGCTTATAGCAAGCGGCTGGTACTTATGTAAGTAATGGTAGTCAGAGTGCTTGATGCGACTGTCGCTGCGATTCTGCGCCCCCTCTCTCATCCTTGGTTGCATAGTTTGTAAAATTGTATCTTTTCTTTTCTTTTTTATGCTCCTTTTCTACACTGTCTTCCTTTCTTTTTCCTTCTTGTCCGGACACTTTTCCATATCATTTGGTTTCAATATTAATCACTGTTTTTTGTAAACGATATTACATATATATTTGAATGTAAATTTTGTTTAACTTATTTTGTCAAACTATCGCCATGATATTTGCATGTTAGATATAGAGGAACTTTATAAGTACTTGTGCTTTCGTTCCAATCCTATTATTTATATTGTTGCAATGTATATATGTATTGAAAAATTTGAATAAAATATGTTTAAACCAGATTGGATATGAAACTGGTGTAAGAAAGAAAAATACTGTAATTACCTTAACTATTTGTGCACCTTCGCCAGTTTTTGTAATTATTCTACACTGTAAAAAATTCTGTAGAATTTACGGTAGAATATCTGGAAACCAGCTGCCAGTCCGTTTCCCGTTATTTTTACGGGCACCCGTAAACATCGGCAGGAATCAACAAGCAGAGTAGAGCAGAATAAGACAGATATTATTTTGGTTCTATAGCCCTTCAATACTATAAAGGTATTCTCGAGTGCGGTCAGTTAATATAACTCTACCATATCGTTATTTCAAAAAACGATCTTTAGGCAGATGCCCGTAAAACAACATGAAATGGACTGGCAGCAAGGTATTTTACCGTAAAATCTACGGACTTTTTTTACAGTGTAGAATTTAAAAGCTATGACTGGGGTCCTACGCCGGAGTATTTTTCACTGAAAAAACGTAAATTTTACGGTAATATACTTGGCAACTAGTTGCCAGGACCTTAACAGTAAAGCATGGGATTGTACCGAGACTTTTAAAACGGAAATGACTTCATTGAGAAAAAAAATCTTTTTTTTTTATTCCTCCTTTATTTTCTTTATAATCATTACAAGAAATATACAGCGTACCTTTACGCATTTTAAAGTTTAAGACAGCGAAAGTTGGCCATTTTGGTTGCCGACTGAAATGACCCAAATAAATTTTCAACTCACTATTTTTTATGAGAAACTCAAGTATGTTTCATGTGTTATATTCCACTGGAAAATGCGCTTCAGTTGATGCAGTCTAATTAGAAATATCGATTATTCTTTCTTATATATTTATTGCGCTCATGACTAAAAAGGGAAAACAAACACACGTTATTCAAACAAAGTATGCTTAAATTAAAAGAAATGCGTTTCCGGTATAAATTTACAATTTACGTCTTTGGCGTGGTCAACATTACACATCTAAATGACACTAAATATTTAAAAAGATAAATATTTTTGTTTATTGTGTACCATATTCTTGTCATGAACAAGTACAGCGACGCTGATATTTCATCAAAGGAAATTCCCCATCGCACATAGGTAATGACATAACTGGGCCATAAAACAATATTACCTATAGGGTGTCTGCAATCTCGCGAAATACGAGATCTCGCGACCGCGTTAGTTCGAATCACTATGTCAACACACCTGTTAGCCAATCAGGCTGAGAAAAACCAGGTATAACAGATCTTCGAGCGTTATCCTAAGTTTCTCAATATCCAATCAGATTGAGAAAAACCAGGTATAACAAAACAGCTAGCGTCCAATCATATTTCTGGAAACCTGTGATATCAAGTCACATGACAAAAGAGAAAAACCTGGTTTTTCTCAAAACTTGAGAAAAACCTAGTTTTTCTAATACCATGCATTCGGTGAAGCGTTATCGTAGATAATTAGTGTGCATTCGGCTTGCCGCATACAACTGCATTACCAGAGACCGTCGTAAAACCTGGTTTATCAAAAAACATGTGATAACACAAGTTTTTTCGTTAAACCAGGTTTCTCTCTCGATAAACCAGGTTTTTCTCAGATAAACCAGGTTTTTCTCTGATAAACCAGGGTTTTCTCTGATAAACCAGGTTTGTCTTTTGATATCGTAGGTTTCTGAGATAAACCAGGTTTTTCTACGCAAAACCTGGTTTTTCAAAGAAAACCTAGGTTTTCTCGAGATATACTAGGTTTTATAGAAAAACCTGGTTTATCAAAAGAAAAACCTGGTTTATCAGAGAAAAACTAGGTATATCACAGAAAAACCAGGTTTTTCTGTTGAAATACCAGGTTTTGCGAGGAAAAACCTGGTTTTTCAAAGAAAAACCTGGTTTTTCTGAGAAACCTATGATATCAAGAGAAAAACCTGGTTTATCAGAGAAAAACCTGGTTTATCAGAGAAAAACCTGGTTTATCTGAGAAAAACCTGGTTTATCAAATCGCAAAACCAGGTTTTTCTGAGAAAAAACAGGTTTTTCTAATAAGTGTGCATTTGGCTTGCCATACGGGTGGACATCTTGCTTAAGAATGATCAAAATCGTATAATTTTATAGTCTCTTTGAATTATGCAAATCTGTTTTGATGTCTGGTCAGCCATAAATAACAGCCTGATTTTCAATTTGATAAAAAGAACTTTTTAGGCCCCCGCCATGAAATGACGGTTTACCCTGTCCGCGCGCGCGCGTGTGTGTGTGTGTATGGGGGGAGGGGGGTTGGGTGTGTGTCTGTGTGTGTGTGTTCGACTCATAACTTTAACCTTTATGGTGGGATTCAAAAATTATTTGACACAAATGATCATCATGACAAGACGGTGTGTCACATGCAAGAATCATGTCGCTAGCTTAAAGGTCAAGGTCACAGTCCGCACTTAAACTTTGTGCATAGGATATAATGAAAAATGTTCGTTTTCGGTCCATTACTTTGGATCCCAAAATTATTTTGCATAAATGATCATCATGACAAGACAATGTGCCGCGTGTAAGAACCATATCGCTAGTTTGAAAGTCAAGGTCACACTTCGCACGGAAATTTATTGCATAGGTTGTAGTTAAACATGTTCGTTTTCGTCCCATCACTTTAAACTGCATGATGGGATTTCAAAATTATTTGGCATAGAGATGTGTCGTGTGCACGAATCATGTCGCGAACTGAAAGGTCAAGGTCACAGTCTACACTTAAACTTGATTTTAGTGAAATATGTTCGTGCCCTGCCCATTACTTTATCCTGCTTTTATGGTATAAAATCATTAAGACAGACCGCAAGCTTGAAGGCCAAGGTCACACTGCACACATAAATTTTGTGTATAGGCGATAGTGAAAACATTTTTTGTCCGGCATATAAGTTTGTCCTACGATGTGGAATTTCAGAATTGTTTGGCATGATCATGGCAAGACGATGTAACATGTGAAAGAACCACTTTGCTAGCTCAAAGGTCAAGGCCACAGTCTGCATTTAAAATTTGTGCACAGACCTGTTCATATTCGGTCCATAAATTTGTTCTACATGGTGGGATTTCAAGCCTTTTTGGCAAAACAATTTTTGCGTACAAGGACCATGTCACTAGTTTTAAAGGTCAAGGTCACAGTGCACACTAAAGCTATGTGAATAGGCTATAATGAAAACTTGTTTGTGTCATATTCGTGCCCGAGGTTTGACTGCAAAACAAATATAAGTCTTTTTGACCGACTTTCATGTCCCTTGATTTGCCATTTTGACAAGTCTGCCTCTGTGAACCTACCGTAGTATCCTACAAGTGCCTGTAACTTAGTCGAGGCGCCATCTTACTCAAGGCACTAGGCGAGGGGCATCCATGTTTCTAGAATAGTTTATTTTTTTATCGGATTATACAGGATCATAATAAAAAGGCCAGCCATTTTAAATATATCCTAGATCAAAATGTATACTGATAAACAGATTTTGCGTTCATGTGCACAATTTGCACCCGAGGGCAAATTTGCACTGGGGTGCAAATAAAATTTGCACCCGGGAGGAAATTCGCACCCGGGTGCATTTTCTTAAAACACCGTACACGTGGCCAAAAATACACCCAGGGTGCAAATTTGCACCCCGAGTGTATTTTTGCACCCGGGTGCAAAAAGTGCACATGAACACGGCTTAAAGACCTGGATTTTTGTCATTAGTAAGTTATGTAATCCTTATCTAATCCAATAAACAGTCTTCTCTGGCTAGATGATTTTTTTTCCCTATATTTCGTATTTGTACGTGTATAGTGTCATATTTACCAATTGTATACTGTATGTTATTGAGCCTCCATCTATGTATCCTGTATATGTTTTCCTCATGTTTTCCATGTAACCATGGACTGAGTTGATAATAAAGGATATTATGTTATATGTTATGCTAGCCAGTCTTCTCTAGACCAGTGTCCCAGCAGTCCCTTTGGGAGGCCCAAAATGGGGGAAATTTCAATAACAGAGATACCTTGATTTAATTACTTGCATCAGTATTCTTCAAAGTTAGATGTAGAAAAACTTTTTTGATACATATATTCTGGTAATGTTTACAAAATCTTAAGTTCACATCGTTCCCTTTTCACAATCAAAATTCATTATTAGAGAAGCGAAAATAAAATTATTTACTCCGTGGAAAAAAATATTGATAATGATTAATCCATAATTTACAAATCACAGTCTATAACCAACAAAAACTACAGTGTCAGTTCTTGTAAAAACAAATGAACTTTGACCAATTCACTGTTTTCAAAAGGTGTCAAAACCATGTATAATGTCACCAAACTGCTCAAAATAAAGGTTTTGCAGTTTATTTAAACTGAAGTCTTTTGGGTCTCTGAAGTGATCCTTGAAAAAAAAATTCATCTTCAAATCTTGCATATTTTCTTGTTCTTGAGATTCAAATAATGGCTAATACATTAAATTACTGAGTACTTGTCTTACTTCACACAAAAAAAAGAAAAAAGAAAAAATAAAATAAAATAGATAAATAGAAATTATATAAAAATAAGTGAATATAATATAAGAAAGTAAAATTAAAAATAACATATCAAAAATATACAAAAAAAAAAAATAAATAAATAAAGTAGTTAGTGATAATACATATGAAAATATTTGTGAAATGTATTCAACTTTCAATTATTTTTTTTCCTCAAGTTCTTTTTTTTTTAATTGATTTTTTTTTGCCTTTTTCTTTTCTTTCTTTCTTTTCTTTTTCTTTTTAAATTAATATTTGAGTATTATTTGACTGTTAATCAGCCTATTATATTTTACAAATTATAGAAAATATTGTTCTGATCTCTTACATTTTGACTGATGCATGAATTTATCCCACTAGGGCCCCTCAGGCAAGGTGATTTCAGCACTGCATTGTTTTATGACCCATTATAATGAGGTGATTAGGAGGTGCCTTTGATTTTCTTATCACTTGTTTATTGGAGGGGATTAGTTTGGGGGGGGGGGGTCAAAATGATAGAACAAAATCCGGGCCTTTAAAGATTTACGCCCTTGATTTTTATTACAAAAACGTTTTCGTGTAATATTTATACAGTAACTCCGAAATGGCCCATTTATGCATATGACAATAATTATTAAGAGCAATTTTTGAGAGAAGTAACTTTATTCCAGGAAATAAAATAAATTTTGTAAAATCGCGGTCCGCTATTGAACAGAATTAATTTGTTCTGACGTCACTAGCGCGTGCACGAATAAGAAAAATACCTAGGTATCGCCATATGACCGTAAGGCGTGGTATCGACTCTCCTATTGGCTGACGATTGTGTTCATTTACATTTTCAATCTCGATACTTTATTTTAACTAAAAACTGCATCAAACTGAATCACTTTTTCTGATCTTTTACAATGGATTTACATATGATTATATATTATCTAACGAAAGTAGTCATATTGATTATTTTAAAGATGGTGAAAAAAATGAGAGTATACCTTTAAGATACATGGGGTTTATATTGCCATATAACTTGATTTGTTTTGTTGCTCTGTCGCATTTGTTCATTAATTCAACCTTTTTTACCCTAAAATATTTTCACTAATTTACTTGTAACAACTTAAGGGTCAAGATTTTTCCTCTTTCCAGAGTTCTAGTGACCCATTCCCCAGTTCTGGAAATTGGGTGACCCAATTCAAAGTGTTGGTGACACTTTCCTAAGTTTCGTAGCTCATTCCAAAGTTCTGGTTACCCATTCAAAAGTGTTGGTGGCTCATTTCAAAGTTTCGATGACTCGTTCCAAAAGTCAGGAGGAGACTCATTTCAAAGTTTTTGGTGACTATATTTAGTTATTGGAGCATAAGCTGCAATAAAAATTCTTACAGAATGTGATAACGAATACAAATACAGGTGCCGTTTTACAAGTATAAGATACGTTTTTATTAGCTCACCTGAGCTTAAAGCTCACAGATGAGCTTATATTATAGGCGGGCATCGCCCGTCCGTTTCGTCAACATTTACAAACGACATATTTCCTCTGAAAGAAACTACAAGGCCCATTGTCAACAATTTTATATATAGCATCTGCTGACAGAGGGAACCAATAATACTGTTCTTTATCCAAATTGCTTCAGAACTTTGGTTGCTATGGCAACTTTAAGTTTCCATTGACTTTTATGGGGGAAAATAAAAAGTGCATTTATTGCTATGTCACTGCAGATATTTTGACAAAGTCTTTTTTTTTTCAGAAATGTTTCTGGAGTAGTCCACTATCAACCATATGACATTTGTGCAAATTGCGCGAGTTAACTGGTTGCCATGGCAACCGACTGGTTAATAAAAGACAAAAATATTCATAAAATCTACAAAAATGATCTTATTAAAAGTCAAGTCAAAGTCATTTTATTCAGAAAATTCAGGTCACATTTGTGACATACATGATGAGTCAACACATATATACACATACATGGTAGCATAAACATAAATATTGAATATTAAACAATTTCGAAACTAAACCCCTTTCGCGGCTAGAATGACCATCCAAGCATGCACACAACCTCCTAACGACGGCGCACCGGCGTCGATGCGACGTAACGAAATCTTAGATAGTTCCTTCAAGAGCAGAAAATAAATTCAGAAAAAGGAACATGGGCCAGACTACGTAGTTTCGGCTAATAAAGCCTCGTCAGTGACCCCGACAATATCTGGTGACAAAACCAGAGAAAAGCATACCTTAATTTCTTAATTTTAATTGGGTAGTCTATTCAAAGACTGATAATGTATCAAAATGGATCAAAATAATATAGAAGACGATGATCAAGAATTATAGACTAAATCAATCTCAAATTTCAGATTTCTCAGAATATATCCTCTGATCTCAAAGGACGAAAATAAAATATAATCTGCACTATGGATGATGTACGGGGAGACGTTTTACGGCCGCCACACTGCACAACACCAGCTGCAGTGAGGTAAAATTAAAATCTTAGATAGTTCCTTCAAGAGCAGAAAATAAACTCAGAAAAAGGAACATGGGCCAGACTACGTAGTTTCGGCTAATAAAGCCTCGTCAGTGACCCTGACAATATCCGGTGACAAAATCAGAGAAAAGCATACCTTAATTTCTTAATTTTAATTGGGTAGTCTATTCAAAGACTGATAATGTATCAAAATGGATCAAAACAATATAGACGACGATGATCAAGAATAATAGACTAAATGAATCTCAAATTTTAGATTTCTCAGAATATAGTCTCTGATCTCAAAGGACGAAAATAAAATATAATCTGCACTATGGATGATGTACAGGGAGACGTTTTACGGCCGCCACACTGCACAACACCAGCTGCAGTGAGGTAAAATTAAAATCTTAGATAGTTCCTTCAAGAGCAGAAAATAAATTCAGAAAAAGGAACATGGGCCAGACTACGTAGTTTCGGCTAATAAAGCCTCGTCAGTGACCCTGACAATATCTGGTGACAAAACCAGAGAAAAGCATACCTTAATTTCTTAATTTCAATTGGGTAGTCT
Source organism: Ctena decussata (assembly GCA_963989385.1). Lineage (NCBI taxonomy): Eukaryota > Metazoa > Mollusca > Bivalvia > Lucinida > Lucinidae > Ctena > Ctena decussata. The sequence continues at coordinate 35,074,982 of OZ022507.1, read as the reverse complement.
ATTCAAAGACTAGCGAAAGAGGATAGACTTACCGCGCTGAACCGAAATACCGTTTGGGACACAAAACAGGAAAGGAGAGAAACCCGATAACAGACGGCTTCGGGCGAGCGCGGGTTCTTATTACTAGCTTCTATAAAAATATTGCTTTAAATGGCAATTGGTCCAGCAAGTTTGTTTGCTATGGGAACTAGCCTCTATATAATTTCTTTTTTCATGGCAGTTGCTGCAGCAGCTTGGTTGGTATGCGGCAACTTTATAGTTTCCATTGACTTATGATGGGAAAAGTGGAAATTGTCAATTTTGGTTGTCTCACTGCAGTTATTTAGATTTTCCCCTACAGAAATGTCTCTTGAATATTCCTCTATAACTCATATGATTTTTGTGCAAGTCACTGAATTCGATTGGTTAACAATCTAACGTAAAGGATAACTTAAAAAAAATATTCAAAAATCATCTCCTCAGAAGCCATAAAGGGGAACTAATAGTTTATGTGCATTTTATGACATTAGCCGCTGCTTAAATTACGTTTCTTATTATTGTTGCCGATATGGTTTCATTGCTATGGCAACTTAAAGTTTCCATAGACTTTTATTAGTAAAAGTAGAAACTCGCATTTATTTCTGTGTTACTGCAGATATTTTGACAAAACGTTTCCAGAAATGTTCCTTGAGTAGTCCTTTACCAACTAGATGAGTTTTGTCTGAATCGTTGATTTTGAGTGGGTGCCAATGCAATCTTCTTCTGGGTAGCCATAAGGGTGAAGCTGAAAATCTGCATGCAAGTCTATGACAATTAGTCTTTGCATATTTTTTATTGGTGTTGCTCTGGTGCTTGGTTTCTATGACAATTTAAAGTTTCCATAGACTTATAGTATATAGGCAAAGTGGAAGCTGGCATTTATTGCTGTGTTACTGCATATATTTTGACAAAATGTTTTCTACCAACCATATGAATTTTGCCAAATCATTATCTTCGATTAGTTGCCATGGCAACTGAAAGGCTACTTTTCTAAATGCAACTTTATGAAACTTGCAGTTAATCATGCTAGCATAAAATATCAAACAAGTTTGAATTTGGGCCAGATTGGAATATTCATTTCTGAGTGCCTTGACCTTAAAGAAAACTTTTCCGATAGAAAAGTTGTCCTGGGCAGAGTAACCTTACTTTTCTGAAGCCACTGGGCTAATTGCAACCATATTTATTCTTACTGGAACTTGATCAAACTTGCAGGTACCCAGAATAGGCATAACCGCTCAGACGGTTTCCAAATTCGGTTATATTGTACATTTTGCCTTTGAGTTACTTGCGCCTTAGTGCTTAAATAGCCCATATTTGACCTTGTCCAGGGCGTAGCGACTCTATTTTTATTGAAACTTCATCAAACTTGCTGATAATTAAGATACATGTAGGCATAAAATCTCGCACGAATTCAAAATCCGGCCATATTGTGCAATTCATCTTAGAGTTACTTACCCTTGAGTGATGAGGATGAATGGACTCAGGTGACAGGACCAATGATCCTCTGATTTTATTTCTATTATTATTATCATTATTATCATTATAATACTTGTGTTCAGGTATTTTCTATAAAGGACGAGTTACACTTTACTATTGCAATGTGCCCACTGAAAAGGCCGATTTTCGAAGGTTGGCAGATAACCACAAAAACATGCAAAAATGCTTGCTATATGTTTCTAGTTTATTCTGTACGATTTCATTTTCTAATATTTTAAGGCCTTTTAGGTTAATTTTGCGGTTAAATACATGAACTGTCTTCAACATTTAACATTGAGCCTATGGGAATTTGAACTAACAACGTCTATTATGCATCCAAAATTCACTTCATCCTACCTTCGTAACCACTTCAATTTTTATACATAATTATTCCTCATATACATATTCATCATAAACGGGCTACATTACAGTGGTTACGTAGGTAGGAGTAAACGAAAAATAAACTTTTGGGTTAAATTTTTATGTGTCCAACACTAGGACTAAAGGATTTATACCAAAATCGCATAGTATATTTTGTAATTGATAGAAAATAGAGGCATTATTCGCCACAACACATCTTTTTCAAAGT